>CM073944.1:13750000-15000000 GCA_037179545.1 Sesamia inferens | reverse complement strand
GTAGATTGTCTAACCTGTCGTGCTGCCCGTCTTTTGATGTCGGGACGTTGTATACAGTATGTTAAGAAAACCCTGTCCGACCCATAAGGATAATAAAGTTTAGGTAAACACATGACCAAATATAATATAAAATTTTACGTATTCATCATAGTACCAATACAAATGAATTTTGAAATAATCTTTTTTTCCCGCGAATTAATTCCAATTTCCCCGAAAATTGGTAATTTTTAAAAAGTGACAACACCGATATTATTATGAGCGAATAACGATGCGACCACGTGCCGCGTGTCCTGCCGCCCGCCCCCCGCTGGCGGTAGGCGAAGGGTGGTCAACGCACATTTATTAAGTTACCTCCTTTTGCGAAATAATATTTATTTTTTTTAGGGGGATTTTTTTTTAAGTTTAGCCCGGTTTTGTATGCATTAGTAGAATCAGTTATCGATACCTAACAACACCTTCACGGGTCGTACAGGGTTTTCTTAACATACTGTATATTCTAGTTTTGCGGTAAACTATACTTGCGCGATGCAGGATTATTAATTCAGTAAGATGTGGCGATGAAGATGCTGTCGCACACAAAATAAACAACCAATATACATATTTTACATTTACTCGGTGGTAGGCCATGATATCGGCTGCCGGCAGAAGTTACCAGTTACCACCTACCATACAAAGTCTTGCCGCCAAGCGATTGGTCGTGTTCCGGCATGATGTCTGGTGAAGCCGTACGGAGGACGGGTCTGAGCAGTTGTGTTGCGATGTGTGCCGGGTACGATGCGCCAAATGTTGTGGAGGGTCTCCAGATCCTCAGGCGCAGCATCGTTGGTCGTGTTGCTGGGTTTAACATTGCATCACCTCGCTCAACCGCCGTCTTCCTTCCTACTCACTAAGATTTTAAAGTGAATAAGCTTAATAAACTTGCGCGCTTTACCATGAACGATGGTAAAGCGCGCGAAGCACTTGTTTATAATTATTAAAAAAAAATATATAATGCCTGGTTCGCAAGAACCGGAAGTCATGGAAAAAGTTCTTTTGCCCAGCCGTGGGATAATTATGATCGGTAACATTTGCTAGTCCATTAAAAAGTCACCAGTGTATTCCAACGCTAAAATCTTTCGTTCCAAGCACAGTTATTATTTCTAGTATAAGCTAGGTTGCCTTTCAATTCCACTGTTATTTCGAAAAGCTCAAACCGGCGTGAAAGTATTTGTTCATTTCTCTATTCGAGAGGAAAGGAGCTTTTTATCGGAACCAAAAACAGTATTATGTTTTTCTAATAGAATTTTTGTGTGGGAAATAGGTTCATGTACCGCCGTCAGCAGGTCAAGTCACCCGAAAATTGTCACAAATTCCCACTCAACCGTGACCTTTAATGCTTTAGCTATAAAGTTGAAAAACGAATAAAAGGGATTTGGCAGATTGTAGTATCTTCATGTGGTATGTATGTTTAAGTGGCCTCAACTGCTCAGGAGCAGAGAACGGTCTAGTAGTAACGGTTGCGACTTCGTGGCTTCGCGGGTCGCCCAGACAAGCGATTTACTTTATATAAACTATTTCATCACTACATGCTTTCAAAACTGCAAAGATAAAGAACGTGCGGGAACAGTCATATCCTATAACCAAAAGTTACTATCTGTCAACTACAACCCGTCCGTCATTCTCCGTGGCGCAGCGGTCAACACGCCTGCTTGCGTGGTGGAAATACGATCTTTTCCTGATTGACCTGGGTCTTGGATGTTTATCCATATATGTATCTATTATAAATATAGTATCGTTGAGTTAGTATCCCATAACACAAGTCTCGAACTTACTGTGGGGCTAGCTCAATCTGTGTGATTTGGCCGTATATATTTATTTATTTTATAAACCAGCACCCCGATTGCGTAACAAACTATTACTATCAATTGGAATTATTTTGAAGCGTATTGCTAATCCATTGCTCCATAGGTCCGAACAATGTGCCTGCTCAACAACGTAAATAACGCAATTAATGTGGTTGAACTGTCAAAATCAAACCCGTTGGTATTGGTAGTATGTTTCACAATTACCCTACAGTACTACGCCCGCTTGGTGGAATACAGCCCACTCTCTCTCACAGAGGCCAGGCACGAGCACCAAAAGTGGGGACCTTATAAGTTGGTTGATTATTGCATTTAGCCGAGGTCAGTACTACAGAGGAAGCCCTCCCAGCGAACACCCATCGAACTTCCAGCCACAGCTGACGCGGGTTTACAGGTGGCGAGCAATGGGTAGCTCGCTGCTCAGTAAGCACCAGGCTTTGGTCGACGTCATGACATATACAGGATGTATCTGACATCGTAACGCAAACTTCGTGAAAAGGCTAGACCGCATGCCACTATGCCACTAATAAAATTATGATAGTCATTTATGTCGTTAATGGACGGTTACAGAAATAACAATGTTCAAAAAAAAGTGTCGGCTCGGCCTTTGAACATTGCAAGCGTGCCGCCGTGCGAGTTTGTAGGTATGACGTTGATCCCTTATGTGAACTCTATTAAATCAGCTGATAACATAGTTTTCGAGTTTTGTTTTGATTGCGCTTTTTTGTGTAATTAGCGAATTAATTAATTTTCACTTTAAAATATTATTGGGTTATAACAGTATATCAATCATAAACGGTCTAAAGTGAAAAAAACTACATATATTTTTTTTTAATCATGAAAAAGCCGACGAAAAATTCCACTACTGGGGGGTTCAGAATCATGTACTGGATCCATGGTACTCGTTTTGCGTCGATATCAGATACACCCTTTATATCAGCACATCGAGACTGGGGCCGATGCCTGGCAGGGTCATGGATTATTCGATAGAGTTACCATTTTTTTTTTTTTTTGTACGGACAAATCACACAGATTGAACTAGCCCCAAAGTAAGTACGAGACTTGTGTTATGCGATACAAACTCAACGATATAGATAAACATCCAAGACCCAGGCCAATCAGGAAGAGATCGTTTTCCATTATGACCTGGCCGGGGATCGAACCCGGGGCCTCCAAGTCGCAGGCAGGCGTATTGACCGCTGCGCCACGGAGGCTGACAAAACCATGGACCATGGTACCAAGCAATGGCAAATGAAGGAACACGGGTGAGTTTTAGTCAGAAAAAGTCTGACGCATCGGACCCCCCAGAGCGGGAGAAAACATTGATGATTTTTTCCATACAAAAAAGGACCTGCTGTCATACTTGCTGATATTTTCATCACATTGTTTGTGGTTACTAGTCACTTAGTCTGCAGTGGCAAAGAAGTAGGCGAAAAATTAAAATATTGTACATTTGCAATTTCTCAAAGAACAATGGAGACGGCTATGCTTGGAGTTTCACTGCGAGATCAAAGTAGTAATGAGGAGATCTGCAGAAGAACGAGAGTAACCAACATAGTCCGAAGAATTGCAACACTAAAATGGCAGTGGGCCGGCAACATTGCTGTAGGACTTATGCCCGATGGGCCGACGGGTTTTCGAGTGGCGATTACGTACCAGAAGACGCAGCATGAGTAGGCCGCCAACAAAGTGGATTGAAGACTTGGTGAAGGTCGCGAGAAGGGAAACGGGATGCGGGAGGCGGAGGTCTGGTCGTCGTGGAGATCCTTGGGGGAGGCCTATGTCCAGCAGTGGCTGAAATAATGATGATTAACTTATCAGAACTGACAATTATTCTCACTACAGCATCTGCTGTATTTATTTAAAAATCTAATCCAGAAAATAATAAAAAACCATTTATAAGCCTCGTTATCTGCTTCATAGATAAATCCGACATCTATGTCTAGCAGTAGACATCTTTCGGCTGAAATGATGATGATGTCCATTTGCATGTTCCTGTTAAAAGGTTGCCACATAAAACGTTGTATAAAGTGAAGCTGCTTTTATAAAATATAACACAAGTTCATGAATTCCGTTGTAACGTTCCCAAATATTGGTCCAAAGAACCGCGTCGCCAGTAACAAATTCCCCAGTCGAAATAATAATGAAGTCGCTCGCCTAATCTACCAAGGAAACGAAATTTTCTCTTAGCCAACAAAAACATCTACACAAGTGTGCCCATAAATCTTCCATTACTAAGACGTCCATACAAAACTGCAAGCTCCATTCCTTTTCATTCAAGGTTACCACGAAAATTAATAAACCATTATCTCTTAAACTGAAAACGTGCTCAGCAAAAACAAAAGACGGCAATTAATCCCCACACTGTTTACGGCTATGTAAAAGTTTCGAATCTTATTTAAGCACCGTGCTTCTATGGCTCATTTACACTAAGAAAGTTCGCTCGCATAGCTTTAAAACGGAAAGAAGCAAACAGCCTATGCCAGTCGATCCAGTCCAGTTTCATTCGAGTCATGTAAACTGTATTTAAAATAGCTATAATTATAATACGAGTATTAACGACAACGAACTATACACCTAGTCATTATATGCCAAAATAAGACCCAGCATTTGGTGAGTAGTGTACTCACCAAATGCTGGGTCTTATTTTGAACGAAAACCTCGGTCGGTAGCCAAAACTGATGTGCTGATGCTGACCTCTGTCTGTATTGAAAGATCATAAATCCGATCAGAGTTAGGTAATTTTATTTTCATTTCAAAAACCAGCACTATATACCGTTTACTAATTTGTGTAGTTTGTATAGTAGTCCACACAAAAGACGTGCATTTATAAAATGCCTCAAGGTGTTCAACACACAATTAAAATAAATTTGACATAATTATATGCAAGATCGAAGCAAAGATGAGTCTCTCCAAGCTAATCTATGAGTGATAGAGAAAGTTCAGAAAAGAAATAAGGCTTCAATGTGACATTTTCTAATAAGCATGTGCCTCATACTATAATATATAGAAATTTGCATTCACATTTTATTTCAAAATTAGAATAAAAGATATATTTTCAAATGTTTATAGGTAGTTTTTATTTCTCTAGCACATGAGCTGTAATCGCTTGGCGAGTTTCACCCAAACGAGCGAGAAACAGTCCATGTCTAAATGAGCCTTTAAGCACCTTGCTTTTAGAAAGTTACTAACTATTTTAATTAAAAATCTTAGACTAAGAAGATTGGGAACAATATGAGAGGGACAAAGTAATCTTTTGGGGAAATTAAAACAATTAATTTGTTAAGACGGTTGGCTTTCGTAGAGGAAGTATTTTGCTTTGCATTTTCGGTTCCAGGAACGTATTCGTAACAAATTCGACATTACTATGTCGCGTTTTGCAATTCTCTTCCAAAACGAAAACATTGTATATTTTTGAAGTGATTTTTTTTCCAGCGGCATTGTGTTCTTTTTGGGATGGGTACAACATTTTAAACTTGTCCATGTGTCAGGACACGTGACCTGATCGAAAATTCGTAAGACGAAGTGAGAGAAAAGTTCCGATGAGGCGTAGGAAAAGAAGTAATATCCCAGTCCCTTTCTACCGCCCCGCGAAAATATACGTATTGTATGTAATGGGTTCCTGCTGTTTAGCCTTGCGCAAGTGTGTGTGTGTGTTTGTTCAAGCTAGCTGTAGATGTACGTAGTAATATTCTGAGAGATATTTTTACTAATGTAAAATAGTTATAATAATACTGAGGGGTTGCATATTTTTAAATTATGAAGTAAAAAATATTTTTAAACCCTATTAATATCGTTTGATACCATACAAATAAGCATAAGAGAAACAAGCTGCTGCTTATATGCTAGAGCATCGCCAATGTGTTGGCCATAACTTGTCTAAGTTATATGTACTTTCCAAGTATATCTTGGACACGAATGACTGATATTAAGATGAAGGAAAAAATCTTGAGGAAACCTGGACTTCAAGTCTGAAATAGCCAACCCGCATTGAGCAAGCGTGGTGATTACGCTCAATCGTTCTCTGTATGAGCGGAGACCTGTGCCTGGGACGATAAAAAAAGGATGATGATCTAGTGGGATATCAAAATAAAGGATTTTAAACACTGATTCTCAATATGTATATAATTTTATATTAAATGGAACGAAAAAAAAAAGTTTTATTTTTTTTACCAAGCATGTCGAGTAGGGTATCAGAATGAACTGATTCTAATAAATATATTGATTCTAAATTTATTTTATATATTAGGTCTTTACCTTTAAAATTGCCGTTTAATATGAAAAAATTAAATAATAATTCTGTTCATGTATTTTTTATTTATATCACAAATGCAATCAATGTATCTTTGCCAACGCAGTGGCAGTTTATGGATAATCTTAAAGAAATCAGCTGGACGGGAGACAACAAATTCATCAAAGGCATTTTGTACTGCCTCTCGGGTATATATTTTTTCCCGCCAATAAGTTATTCAAATTCTGGAAAAAGTAGTAGTCTGTAGGCGCAAGGTCTGGTGAGTAGGGCGGCTGATAGAGGGCTTCCAACCCCTTTTCTCGCATCTTGGAGACCGTCTGTAGTGCAAAAAACAAAAAAATTAGTAAATCACAAGGTGCAAGGTGGCAAATTAATAGTCATTAAATAATTATACCTTTTTTTTTATTTACAACTAGCAGAGCCGGCGAACTTTGTTCCGCCTTAAAGGCGATATCACATGATCACTTTTTTATTTTTTAAATTAGGATAATTGTCTTATCCACTGAAACTCACGGAGAGGCTACGCAGTAATTGACGTCATTTTAATATGCATGATTGGTTCCAATTAGTGTTTTTTTTTGTTGTGATGGGAAATCATCAAATGATTTCTCCCGCTCTGGGCGGAGCGGAAGGGTGTGTCAGACTTTTACTGACTAAAACCCACCCATATTTCTTCATTTTCCTATTACGACGGCCAGGGCCACGTTTTCTTGTTTAACCAATCCGCAATTCTGATCCAAGAGGCATCAGTCTTCGTGGACCCCGTCACGATCTGCTGACATCTCTTTGAGGTGCGCGTGAAACACGACGCGCCGTCGACTCGGGCCTGGTCCTTACCGGGCGGCAAGCTGCCCACTGCTCACCGCCGCCCGCCCGCAGGCCCGCGCCTACGGTGGCTGGGAGTTAGGTGTCGTCTCCCGACCAGGGCGTCTTCTGCGGCGGCTAGTGGCGTGAGGGCGCTGGGATTCCCGTTGCCTCACGCGCTCCGCCTCCTCCTTCGCCAGCATCACTGCTTCGCAGAAGGACGTGACGGCCTGCCTATTGCTCCGGACCATGGTCTGGACCAGGGTCGGCCGCGAGAGATAGCCGCCGATCACCGCTACGAGGACACGGCGGTGCTCTACCCAAGCTGGGCAGACCTCCACCGTATGTTCCACCGTATTTTCAGGGCGACCCACGCAATGGTGACACCCTGGCGTTTCCTCCCGCCTAATACGGAACAGGAACCTCCCAAAACAATCGTGTCCGACGAGGACCTGCGTCAGGCGGAAAGTGAGGGCGCCGTGGCGCCTCTTTAGCCACTCCTCAAAGAGGGGACTTACCGCCGCTATTGTAACGTGCCCAAATTGGTGGTTACATCGGTTAACGCTGTCCACGTGGGTTTAAGTTTCCAATGCAGTACACAAAAATGCTCACGCTATGCTATACCCACGGCTATACATGACACACGAGGAGACTACGCACATACTATTGCAATCCACGTACACAGGCTTCACTGCAGGAGCTGAAACGGGTGAAGCTTAACACACGTGCGTCCTCCGTACGCCGTGCCTCGCTATTATATAGCCGTGACTCATATTCTTGTTCCCTAAATGAAACATTGACCCACGTTGCCAAACAAATGAATACACGCAGATAAAATGCGCCGAGTACCCGTGCAAAGGATGCGCCGGTGGGTCCGCGCCTTTATGGATTAGTTTGGAGTATAATTAGGATATTTTAAATTATTTTGTGGAAAATTTACGCCTGTGAATTTTGTTAACGCTTTGAGTTTTTGTTATAATAAATATAACCCTTCCTGGCAGTCGGGTAATAAAATAAATCTTAAAACATAAAATATCAATACTAGTATTAATTTTCACTAACTTCAAGCGAAGTAATGCCTAGTTAGAATATGCCAATCATACACATCATTCACATCTTGTGGGAGTGTGTTCTTTGGCAGAATGAACGCAATATTATGTTGGATAGTATACAAGTTACATCCGGAGTCGTTTATTATACGGACCTTGTAGAAACTAGAACCAATTTCCGTGCGTTCAGGCGCTTTTGCCATACCTATTATTGGAATCAATTGTAACAGCTAATACCTACTTAGGACCCATTAACTTACTCAAATTTTATTCCGTGGTGTTTGGCAATCTGGGCTTCTCCCAGTTGCAATAATGTCCCTTTGTGCCGATTGGCCTAGTTCTGTTCTGTCTCCTGCTTGTTATGGAGGGAAGTGGAAAAAATATCTTTTTTCTTACTCCTCCGCTATTCTTTTCTGATTAATTTGTTGCGGGACCCAAGACAGTTGAATCGTTTCTCCGGGACTCGTCGAGCTTCATTGCTCGGCGTTTTTCTGGCGGTCGCCACTGTTGATTCTGGCTTTCAGGAGTTGCAGTGGTTGGGAAAAGTGTGGCGGGTTTTGTCCCATAAAAAAAAAAATATAAAAAAAAAAAAAAATGCCAATCATAACCAGTTCCCTAAGAAACCACACCCGTTTCATCTTTCAGTTCTCATTTATTACCTCGTAAATCTGGATATTTTTGCTCTTAACCAGAGCGAGTTCAGAAAAATGGCTATTGATTTACTTTCTGGTAATCCTTAACTTTTGTTGTGACGTGATTGTGCCCATGGACCATATCTGGACGGGGCACGCTGTCTTGAATTGGTTTGTGTGATTTTTTGGGTTTAGTTTTAGTTTTATCATTCGTTACTTTCTCACTGTCTCCTTCTGATACGTCCTTTTCCTTATGTCTAGTACAATCAATATGATTCCGCGGACATTGTTGTGGGTTATATGTTTGTTTACTGTGTTATACCTTACCTAGATTGTTAATATTGTAACATGTAACTGTTTTTTGTCCCAATAAATAAAAAAAAGTCTCGTATTGAGATAGACATTTTAATTTATGGGTATATTTCATTTGGATGGGTTAACTGATTAGGTTGAGCTGCACTTGCTACGGTTGGTTCATGGATTGGTGACCATTTACATAAACAATGATCCAGGCTTTTGTGCACCGTAGAGCAGTGGAGAGGAGCGATTGACTAACGCTGGTTGGAGATGTGCCAGTTGCTCCATCATTGTGTTCAGTTCTTCACAGTACACATCTGCAGTAATGCTCATCCAGTTTTGTAAGATGCTGTGATGAATGACACCGGCGCTGGACCACCAAACAGTGACCATCACTTTTCTAGGGCATTGTTTAGGTGCTGAACCAGGATCCAATCAAATTGCTGAGAGCTTGCGGTTATCAAACAGAATCCGTTTTTCATCGCAAGTACGGTTCAAAATTCCTTCATTTGTGTTTCTGTTAAGTAGTGAAAGGCACGTCTTACGTACTTCCCGCTGGCGATCATTGAGTTCGTGGGGCACCCAATTGCCAAGCTTTTTTACCTTGCCGATTCGACGCATATGATCCAATATTGTTTGGATTGTAAATTGTGTATCATCAGCTTTCACAATCGCCTTTAACTCGTTATTGTCGACCAAAAGTCTTCGGATGACCGCAAGGTTCACTCGGTAGTAGGCCATAACATCGGCCGCCGGCAGAAGTTACCACCCACCAGACAAAGCCTTGCCGCCAAGCAATTTGTCGTGTTCCGGCATGATGTCTGGTGAAGCCGTACGGAGGACGGGTCTGAGCAGTTGTGTTGCGATGTGTGCCGGGTACGATGCGCCTAATGTTGTTGTGTTGGAAGTTTGGTCGTGGAGGGTCTTCAGATCAATCTCCCTTTGGCGCAGCATCATTGGTCGTGTTGTTGGGTTTAACATTGCATCACCTCGCTCAACTGCCGTCTTCCTTCCTATTCGCTCAGTATTTCTGAGTGAATAGGCTCTTAATAAACTAGCGCGCTTTACCATCAACGACCGCATCACTGCTTACCATCAGGCGGGATTGCGGTCAAGCGCTAGTTTATAATTATTAATAAAAAAAATGATAATTTTTTAGGTCGAAATTCTCAGAATGGAAGTGAGCAAACCATTAGCAGGTGGTGCGTTGGTTTGTAGTGTTAACTCCGTAAACGTGTTGCGTGCCGTTTGTGCCGCGTGGTTATACTAATATTCCATATTTACTTGAATTTTAACGTATCCATGATGACGAAAAGATTGAAATGTGATAGAAATCTATCACTAATCAATAAACAAATAACTACTTTTGGAAAAAAGAGTTCCATGTTTTTAAAATAAAATTAATTTTAAATTCTTAGCTAAGGGTAGTGTAGCCACTAGCCAGCCTGTCTGTATCCTGTAGGATGCATTTTGAAGCGTGTGCGCGAAAATTGCATGACTTAATTCCGCCATCTCCGTTCCATCATCGGCCCACCCGTCGTACGGCGAGTATCTACTCTTACGTATTGACACCGTTACGATCCGGACGAAGCGTTTCGCCTCGTCTTTTATGCAGTCTACTTATATCGAAGGACTGAAACAATTTGCCAGCGGCGGTGTTTCAGTCTGACTACAATTTATATGTATTCAAGGCTAGAGTGAATAGGCTCTTAATAAACTAGCACGCTTTACCATCACCCAGGCGGGATTGCGATCAAGCTCTAGTTATAAAGTTAAAAAAGATAGGCGTATTTTAGTCTCTTATAGGACATTATGTTATTTTATTTTTTTGTTACTTTTTTATTTGTTTTGTGATCTTTCTTTACGAGTCCCAGTAAAAGTAGATTGTTATTTTAGTGGTTTTACTTTCGAGTGTTAGCGAGGGAGTAATAAGGAACCAAGTTATAAGGGGTTTTTGGCGCCGTGTGTTACACTCTACTTGTCACTATGATTGTGAGGAAATAAAACAATCCAATTCAATATTAAATAAATTACGGTCACCAATTATGTATAATAAAATAGAATATTCAATTAGAGAAATCTAAAGATTTAGACCTATGTCTTTTGTAGATGCAACGCTATACACGCATTCTACCTAAGAGCTGGCCGTTTTTAGTTCCATTTTCAAAAATAAAATGTTCTCTCTTTTATGAAACAGTAATAAGTCGAGTCCTGTTCATGATTATTCTATTTATGAATAAAGACTTTTTGTGTTTTTAGGCTTTTAGGCAACTGACAAAAATTTAAACAAAGAACTTTTTCTCTTAGAATAAGATACCTATTTATATCATTTTGACCTCTTTCTTTTTTTTTCCTTTATTTTATTGTTCATTACCTCGCAGTCGTGACTCGTGACTAAACAAAAATGATACAAGCCAACTATGGCACCAAATTCATTAGTTGGTGTAATTTATCATGACAATCCGAACGACCAAGCAATTAATGCTCGGTTAACCATCTCATTAGTGTATGTTAGATTTGGAATTAAGCTTATTACAATGATGCTTTGGCTCTGGAAGCGGTACGTTGATATTTACGAGGGCCCGAAATCTGCTATTTTTATAAACTTGTCATTCCAAGACGATTCCATCGTCATTGCACTAAAAGTTTGTAATCTGCTAAATTCTTCATGATCGATCAATGATTGGTCTGTCGTCTCGTAATGGAATGATGATGGAATGACATTGCCCTATGCGCATTATTATAAAACCTGTTAGTAGAAATGATTTTCTATTATTACTACTCAATTTGAACATTTATTAATATAGAATGGAGTATCAGTGATTTACCACTGGAAAGTCACAATGGCGCCATTTCGTTTACAGATTACGAAACTTGTCAAAATTTATCATGATGAGACCACTCATCGTACATTCTGACACTATTGTAATAGCAGAATAGCATTAGCAGCAGCATAGCGTAGCAGCCCTGTAAGTATTACAGCAGCTGTTTCTCGCGGTGGTCATCTGCGTTTCAACATTGTGAAAACGCTTTTATTAGCTTTCTTTGTAACTAACAAGTTATCACATTGGAGAAGGCAATTTCGTGGGTCGGTTGAATTGTATCGACCTTTTATCGACTTTTTATTTATATGTGTTTTGGATGACTGAACTATTATTTTGTATTTCAGAGCAGTTCTGATGATGGAATCAGAAGGTGAAAAACTGAACTCTTCAGTGGCTACTAGTAAATAATTGGAATAGAATAGAATACTCTTTATTACTACACTATATAGATAACAAAAACATAAATATTAAGATTTTACAAAGGGTGACACAATGGGCGGTCTTATCTTTAAGAGCGATGTTTTACAGACAACTTTTGGATGGCATACTAAGGGAAAGCAAAGAGAAATACTGTAGATAGTCTACAGTGTACTATTTACATAGAGTATATAGTAAATATGGATATATATGATTATATAAAAAGTCGTGGTGCCCTAGCGGTTAAAACACCAGCCTCTCAAGTATGAGTGCGTGGGTTTGATTCCAAGTCAGGCAAGTACCAATGTAACTTTTCTAAAGTTATACGTACTTTCTAAGTATATCTTGGACACCAGTGACTGAAGGTGAAGGAAAACATCTTGAGGAAACCTGGACTTCATAAGTCTGAAATCGCCAACCCGCATTGAGCAAGCGTGGTGATTACGCTCAATCCTTCTCGGTATGAGAGGAGACCTGTGCCCAGCAGTGGGACGATAAAAAAAAAGGTTGTTGATGATGATGATGATAATAAATATGTACCAAAAGGGAATTGTTTAAGTGGATAAAATGTTTGTACAAAAACACCACCATGTTAGTCCGTCTCCAGGATCAGGACCCGAAACCGATCCAACTTCAGCGTGGAGTGAGACAAGGAGATGTCATATCTCCTAACTTATTTACTGCTGCGTTGGAAGATGTCTCCAAGCTCCTGGACTGGAAAGGACTTGGCATCAACATCAACGCCGAGTACATCACTAATCTCCGTTTTGCAGATTAAATCGTGGTCATGGCTGAGACCCTGGAAAACTTCGGCAAAATGCTCAATGACCTCAGCAGAGCTTCCCAACAAGTGGGTCTAAAGATGAACATGGGTAAGACGAAGATCATGTCGAACTCTCATGTCGCGCCTACTCCAATTTTAGTTGGTTGCTCTGCACTCGAAGTTGTTGGCGAGTATCTATACCTGGGACAAACAGTATAACTAGGTAGGTCCAACTTCGAGAAAGTGTCTCGGCGAATCCAGCTAGGCTGTGCAGCGTTCGGGAAGCTAAGATACATCTTCTCGTCGTCCAAGATACCAGAGTGTCTCAAGACTAAAGTCTTTGACCAGTGTATGTTGCCAGTGATGACTTATAGAACTGAAACGTGGTCGCTCATAATGGACCTCTTACGAGGGCTCATAGTCACACAAAGGGCAATGGAAAGAGTTATGCTCGGAGTTTCTCTGCGTGATCGAATCGGAAATGAGGAAATCCGCAGAAGAACCAAAGTCACCGACATAGCTCTGCAAGTCGCTAAACTTAAGTGGCAGTGGGCAGAGCAGAGCACATTGCTCGTAGAACCGATGGCCGATGGGGCAGTAAGGTTCTGAAGTGGCGGCCACGTACTGGAAGGCGCAGCGTAGGGAGACCCCCAACAAGGTGGACCGATGACCTAGTGAAGGTCACGGGAAGCCGATTGATGCGGGCAGCACAAGACCGGTCACCGTGGAAATTCTTGGGGGAGGCCTTTGTCCAGCAGTGGACATCCATAGGCTGAAGAAGAGAAAAGGGAATGTTGGATCATATGATTACATATATAATATGAGTCTACAAGCCCATTAGGTAAGCTCATATTAAGTTTTCTTAAAAAGGTGTTCAGGCGTAAAAAGATAACATACAGATAGCGAATATGAATTTTCTTTTTTATGTATTTTATGGACGGATATTCAAACGCAACTCTGGCCTCCGTGGTGCAGCGGTCAACACGCCTGCCTCGGACGCTCCGGGTTCGATCCCCGGCCAGGTCATGATGGAAAACGATCTTTTCCTGGCTGGATTGGCCTTGGTCTTGGATGTTTATCTATATATGCATCTATTATAAATATAGTATCGTTGAGTTAGTATCCCACAACATAAGTCTCGAACTTACTTTGGGGCTAGCTCAATCTGTGTGTTATTTTTATATATATATTTATTTATTTACTCAATCAATCACTAACAAACCAAATCAAAGAACACAAAAGTTGTCGTCACTAATTCTTCCTATGGTGTATGTTCTGAATAGAAAGGCTATTGTGGTAATATTTGGCCGACCCCTCTGGCAACACAGAGTAGGCGGAGCTAGCTGCGCTGGAGTCGAGTGTCGCGAGACCGTAAAGAACACACGCCACGTTCGGACACGCGAGCGGGCCGTTGGGACTGGGTTAACGTTTCATAAGGGCCCGAACCTTGGCGATATGGCATTTGGAAGGCTTGTGATCGGCACAGCCTTCGGCTTCGAGTTGAGCAGAACGAGATAGCTGCTCCTCGTGAATAGACCGGAACGATTACTAGCCGCGAGTGCGTGCACGTCTTCGCGTGGATAAGACGGGACAGTGTATTGTGGGATGACGGATTCATCCCTTGGGACTCGGTTGTCGTCGTGCGTATAAGTGTAGTGAATGACTATTAGATTGAAGAGACCATGTATTTGGGCGGCGCGAGTCAGACAAGATGACGCCTGAGCGTCGGGTGATATTATTGGGGCTGGACCTCCCTCGTTCGGGAAGGATGTCTTTTGACCATGCGGGGAACGCCTACAAGTATTCTTTTATTTGTCATATCACACTGATATGGTTTATTACACAACACTCACACTGGAGTTTTCTACCGGACGAACCATATGGAGGTAAGTCTTAATCTTTTAATAATTGTAGGAATAGGGCACGGCCCGCATTAATCTATTTAGCTAAGGTGGGCAACGGGCCCCCTTAAGCGGTTTATTGTAAAGAATCTTGTAGCACCAAGGGTGTCCGTCTTAGTTGCCTAATACAAGTTCACATGCGTTAATCGGAATATATGTACGGTAATCCCACACAGTGTATTTATTTAACAAAACGCACCTTTGTTAATCATAGTTTCATAATGAATTACTGCTTATTCACTTAGAACTCACAACTGTGTTTGTAAGGCCTAGGTTCCATTAAACATAATATCGTATGAATTGCTTAAATGCTGTCTAAAATGCTTGTGTACTCATCCAACATTTCCAGACTTAGCAGATTGAAGATATCGCACGAAAAACAAGCTACCACGCGAGTTTGCCGTAAGTAAAACACTAAGTACTAGCGCGTTTCGTAAGCTCACAAAAAGGTGTTAGTGTTTCATAATAAAACCGTAAGTTTGAGGCTTTATATACTCACGCCATCTTATCCATTAAAATAACACGTAACATGCGCGCGCTGTAATCCCCGAATGGATTGGCAAAGGTGTATTTGCAGCATACATAAAAATTATCAGTTATGTAATACCGTGTGAGTTCATTGACCTTAACCAGGTACAAAAATACGGACTTTAAAGCTGCTACTGAGAAATTTCGGATGGAATAAACCAAAATTATAAATTTCAACAGCATCTTGCTGAAAAATCTTATTCTCAGCGAGTTTAAGAGCTAAAATTTAATTAATTGTACTTGCGGCTACCAAAGCAACGAGGTAACCTTTTTATTTTTATTCGAAGGTCGAGGAGTGTGGGATTTATGCCTCGCTAAAACCACCCCGGTGAGTACCATCCTCATATAGGGATGGTTAAGGCTCCTCTTAAAAAAACAATTCCGGAACGTCACCTGCGCCACGCTTCTATGACATCCTTGGGGAGACTATGCTCTCGGGTCACACTCATTGCGCCCGCGACCCCAAAGGTCCACCTACCTTTATTTTATTTTGGATGGGAAATCATCAAAATACATCTCCCACTTAGGGCAGAGGGAAGAGGGTCCTAGACTTTTACTGACTAAAACCCACCCGTGTTCCTTCACTTGCCCGTACGCCAGGACTACGCTTTCTCTTTTAACCTGCCCGCAACCCTGACCCAGGCATTGGTCTTCGTGTACCCCGTCACGATGTGCTAATATCTATTTGAGGCACACGTTAAACATAATGCGCCATAGACCTCGGCCTGGTCCTTACCGCAAACCCGCCCAAGGTCCTCCTACCTTGATTGGTAAAAGGTGTAAAAGCCTCAGAGGCGATTGCTTCGTTCTCCGAGCTGAGGCAGATAATAGCTGACAATGAAGTGAAAACGAGCTAACTAGGTGATATACTAGTTTTATCGTCCATTGAACACGATAGAGACTATCCGGCCATAACAACTACAATATTATACCAGATTATACAAAGGCTTTAGTAGTTATACCATTAACGAGCGGTATAAAGTCGTTAATATGTTTGAAGACAACCCGGTCTTCTCAATCTTTTCTTATCTATCTGAGCTTTCGTTAATGGATCTATAAATCCACTTTAATGTAATATTTGGTGAACGTTAAATCTATTATAATTAAAGGCGATTTACTTTAGATCACGAGAGGGTAGTTCTGCTCACATTTTTTATGCAAAAGACTACTTAATCTCTTGGAGGGATTTGTGGTTAGGTAATACTTAATGACAGTCGCACGGATTTCGACCGGTCAAGGTTAAGGTACGCTTTATCAACTTTACATAACATCGCCATCTATCTAAGAAAGCTCGTTAAACCGTCGATTCGTGGGTTTCGAGGCCAGAAAAATAGTTCCTACATGTAAAATACTAATAATCCTTTTCTTTTTCTATCTTTCTTTTTTGGCTTCGCACGGTTTGTGCATTTAGAGAAAGTCACGTAACGAATTATTCATGTCAATGAATGTAAATGACGGCCGCTTGAACCATCTTGCGAAGGAGGTTTGAGGCAAAGTCATGATGTGACCACTACGCTGCGATATTTGACTGTTCTTTACGACTTACTGAATGCGCTTTTTACTACATAAATCATGCAGTTTTACTTAGTAAACAACACTTTAAATCATTTTAAAAGCCACTCAGCTTGACTTTCCCGCCAAAAAACTCCTAAGAATCCATTTAAAATAGCTAGGATAGGCTGATGATGACTCCTTATTCTCTTAATATTGGGTGCCAAAATATGCAGTGCATTCATAATACTCAGTAGTAATATCCACAAAAGGTATGTTTTCAAGACATTACTGATTTGGGAAATGGCTACATACTCAGTTTCTTTGTAAAAACGTTGTTTTAACAAGGCATGATTGTGTTCCTATGGGATAATTTTTACCTTCCTGTTTTTGGTTTTTTTTTTTCATTGGTGTTCCCAGATCAAAATTGCATTACAAATTTGAATTTCTTCCAAAATCCGCTCAGGCGATAAGGCGTGAAGGAACAAACAGGCACAGTTATAATTGCTTAAACAACATTGTAATATGGATAGTATAGTAAGTAAAAAAAGCAAGATGTTCTAAACTAATACTACTAATAGTCGTCCTCCGTGGCGCAGCGGTCAACGCGCCTGCCTGCGACGTGGAGGCCCCGGGTTCGTTCACCGGCCAGGTCATGATGAAAAAACGATCTTTTTGTGATTGGCCTGGGTCTTGGATGTTTATCTATATATGTATGTATTATAAAATATAGTATCGTTGCGTTAGTATCCCATTACACAAGTCTCGAACTTACTTTGGGGCTAGCTCAATCTGTGTGATTTGTCCGTATAAATAAACAAAGAATAAATCAAAACTGTCGGTAACGCTTCCGACAATTCAATGTCAACGACCACAGAATATTGTTAGGAAAGCATCATACGGTTGCAAGGTATTATAACCTATTCATCCTATGATTAATTGACATTTCGGCGGACAAACCGGACGGCTATCTCCTGAGGTTTGATTATGATCAGTTGGTTCGCTGACGAGTAATTAACTGTTCCGTGATTTAGCGCTAAATCTCCCTTTGTTTCTGTTCATTGCCAGAAAGAGGTGTTGGAAGAATCAGAGTAATAAGAAGGACTAAATAACAAGGAAAATGGTTGATTAGTAGACTTTTGAATTCTTTTTTGTTCCTTTTAGTCGAAGATGGATTCAAAAAGACCAGTTTTTTAAGCGCCATGTTACGTGTTTAAAACTCTGTATTTTTTTAATATTTATAAACTAGTGCTTGATTGCAATCCCGCCTGATGGTAAGCAGTGATGCAATCGTTGATGATAAAGCGCGCTAGATTATTAAGAGTCTATATAGCAAAAAAAAAGTCTAAGTGAATAGGAAGGAAGACGGCGGTTGAGTGAGCTGATGCAATTTTAAACCCAACAATACGACCAACGATGCTGCGCCAGAGGGAGATTGATCTGGAGACCCTCCACGACTAAACTCCTAACCCAACAACATTGGGCGCATCGTACCCACTACACATCGCAACACAACTGTTCAGACCCGTCCTCCGTACGGCTTCACCAGACTCATGCCGGAACACGACGAATCGCTTGGCGGTAAGACTTTTGAAGTTAATTTTCGATATCGGTCACTTAAGCTAAATTATTTGCTGATCCTTTTGAGGAGGGGCTCATGGCTAAATAATAACAGCCGCACAGGTCGATTGATCAGGTTGAGCTACGCTTGCCACTGTTGGTCTGTGGATGGATGACTATCTTTGCATAACGAGACTTTCAGAATCATGTTTTTTATATGGCCCACTTTATATTGTCTGTTCGAGAGTCGGGACCCACAGTCGTTTATTTATACATGCTAGAAATGGAAAAAACAAAGAATATTGTTTATAAAAATGTTTAGGATTAAGTTTTAAAATTACTAGGAATTAAAAAAAAAATATTTTATGTTTGAATAAATAATTTTGATGGTCCAATAAATTTGTTTTTATTATTTCACTTTTTACGTAGCGAAGCACGTATCGGGCCGCTAGTAATTTATAAAAAAAGGTCCGCGATATAAGCTGCTGCCGCTGCTGGCAACTTATCTAGCTGTCTGCCATTGGAAAATAATATGGACTAAAAACTAAACTAAACTGTTTCCAAGTTATTACCTATAATTTTGGACATTATCTTCCAGTACCTACAATCGTACACTATAGCGGGTTGAAGATTTTTATATGAGGCACCTACTGTTGCGCTTAGATATTTGATTCATTTATCTTTCAGAGTGATTATTTCTTACATGCAACGAGAAGATGGAAACAAGTTCAAAGTTGCCAACTCTGAACGATAATATCTCGAAAACGTGACACTCGTAGTGTTTTTGACAGATTGTATTTCCGTTTGAATTGACATCAGCTATTGATTATATTTCATCGCTTCATTTTTCAGATAATATTTACAATGTAGTATCCTAATTCTACAGGTGATTTTGCACGCTTTTAAAGACACTCAATTGAATGTCATTTCAAAAACATCCGTTTACCGTTTTTTTTTTTTTTTTTTTTCACTACCGACCCTTGACGGTCGGTCCGTTTCGTTCTAAGTTCATTCCTTTTTCGTGCACGGTGACGACTGCACGCGTCTACTAACAAGTTCGTGATAGTGCCGAAATAATGCCCAAAAGTAGGGCGGACGAAAAAATTAAACGCTACGAGCGGAAAATCAGGGAACTTCGCGAATGTCACGCTGGAAAACTTCGCAAAGTGCGAATTATTTCAAGCGATTCGACGATAATAACGAAAGTAAGTGTTATTTTAAATATAACCGCAGTTTTTAATTACTAATAGGGATTGACTGCGAGTCAATAACTATTTTACTATTTGCATTGGGGTTGACTGCGAGTCTCCAACAATGTTTTTAAAATCCCATCGGGGCTGAAGAAACAACATCTGGGTAGACTGCGAGTCTACAACGAGTGGAGAACATTTCTCCTACATACAGAAATCCAAATGAAAGTGTTTTATACACATTTTAAAATCTGGAATTGTGTCAAGGTACCGATAATGCAGTCGAGACGACTGCAGAGATACACAACTGTGACATTAAGGTTCCGGCAACGGAAACTTTGGCAGAGGCAAGCTCGCCCGTTGTGCGTTTTGCGTCTTTAAGATCGTGAACGCTCGGGAATGAGGATTTTCGATACGCGCGCGCGCGCCTCTGCGCTGGCGCTCGTGTCGATGTCTCTTATGACGAAGCCACACCTGCGATACCTTGACCGACGGACCGACCGCGGACGAGAGATTCTCCTAGATCCGCCGTCCGGAGAACTGAACTCCGTAGAACCAGATTTAAACTCCGAACATTTGGAAGCTTTGGGTGAGTCTACTAGTGATAATCCAAAATTTGGTGATAAGATCCATAAAAATCTTCCCAAACTATGGCTGCCTTTCCTAAAAAGGTTTTGCCAAAAAAGAAAAAAAAAAGGGTATTTTATTAAAATAATTTAATACCTGACAACTGCAAATTATTGCAAGTGCCGAAGCTTAAGCTGAAATATTTGCAGCAGTCCTGGATTTGGTAAGAAAGAGAAATCATCAGCAACAACTTGGATGCCGCATAACTGCCACTAATAAAGTGCTAAACTTACTCTTAAGCGGGGTCGAGAAGGAACACGCCATCCAACACCTCTGCAATGCATGCCGAATTATTTCGGATCTGCATTATATAAATACCAGTAGCCACATTAAGTTGTTAACCCCAAGTTTGACTAAAAGTTTTCTGCATGTTATCCAAGACACTGAAAGAGATGAAACTCTTTTTGGAAATCTATTATCCCATAATATAAAGTCTGCCAAGGCAATCGGGAAGCTACTATGATTAAAGAAAGCATCTTACTCAAAGGTGGCTACTCCCCAGGCAAGCAGTCATCCTGCCTCAAACTCTGTAAACTGGTCAGCCCCCGATACCAGACTGGCAAGGGCGAACTAGAAGGGAAAAAACCGACCACTCAGAATCTGCGTCAGTACCCGAACCCGATACAGCAACCGACCAAGTCGTCGGTCGTGAACAGGAGTCTGGTACATGCAGGATGATGTAGTACTTACTAAAAATGTTAGCTAAAAATGACTCCTAATGATGTAGTCTTAAATGGGATACAAAATGGTCTCTTGATTCCTTCTTCTCGAGTATTTTATCAAACATATCCTCCGGACAATGTTTTTTCACCCACCGAACAATGAGAAATGTCAATTGAAATAAAAAAGTTAGTTGAACTCTGAGCTGTTAATTAATGCTCATCAAGTAAAGACCAATCTATATCCAAAATAATTCTTGCACCAAAACCTAAAGGTGGCAAACAGTTTATACTTAACTTAAGACCGTTAAGAATATTTCAAACTGTCATTTTAAGATTGAAGATTACCGAACAGCCTCAAAGTTGATACCTAAAAATGGATATTTAGCCACTATCGATTTGAAGGAAGTTTATTGTTGCACACTGCGATCCGGACGAAGCGTTTTGCTTCCTCCTTTATACCGCGTACATCGAGGGACTGGAATAATTTGCCAGCGTCGGTGTTTTAGTCACAATACAATTTGAGTGTCTTCAAGGCTAGAGTGAATAGGCTCTTAATAAGCGCGCTTTACCATCAACGATGGCATCACTGCTTACCATCAGGCGGGATTGCGGTCAAGCGCTGGTGTATAATTTCTGCAATCGTTAGGTTCTGTCATAAACTTTGATAAAAGTGGTCTACAGCCAAAACAATTTTGTAAATTCTTAGGTTTCTGTTTTGACACAAAAAGTCTTGTAATATCTCTCCCAGGCGAGAAAAATAAAAGTACTGGACAGCTTGTTCAAAAATATTTACGTCTACCTACATGTACGATCCGCGAATTTGCGAAGTTAATTGGAACTTTGATTGCCTCTTGCCCCGCAGTTAAATATGGTGTACACCAAAACATTGGAACGCCAAAAATATTTAGCGTTATTAAAAGACAGCAGTTTTGATAGTAAATTTAACCCTTCAAATATCATTTTAGATGATCTTAGATGGTGGTCAAATGGTATCGCCACAACTAAAAATCCTGTAGATATTTTAATCACATATTAGAGATTTACACTGACGCTTCGAAAACGGGCTGGGGTGCTGTGTGCCATACAAAATATGCTTGCGGAGAATAGTCTATTGAGGAACGTAAACTCCAAATTACTTGGAGCTCTTAGCTGTTTATTTAGGTGTCAAAAGTTTTACGCACAATAAAATCAACTGACTAATATTTTTACGGGTCGATAACACTACAGCACTTAGTTATGCGAATTGTATGGATATAATATATATATGGATATATATTGAATACAATTTCCCCACCTAACTAACATTGCTCATTGACGTTTGGATTTATGCATCGGTGATGCTAAAGACAATCACGCTGACGCTGATTCTAGAATAAGGAATTTTGATACCGAGTGGGAGATTTCTGATTCTGCTTTTCGTACTATAATGAATTAGTTTGGTCGACCACATTTTGACTTGTTTGCCTCTCGCACCAATGCAAAATGCCCTAAAATCCAGATACTATAGCTTTAGATTCGTTTAACATAAGTTGGAATAATATTTACTTTTACGCATTTCCACCCTTTTCTGTAATTTTAAAATGCCCAAAAACAATCATAGATGAAAAGACTGACGTAATTCTTGTTTCCGTACTAGCCCTCGCAAGCTTGGTTTCCTTTGCTAAAAACTTTGTTAGCTTCTGAAATTTTATTCTTCCATCCTAGTAAAGACTTTTTACGTTCTCTTTAAAGGGAGTATCACCCCCTACATGCGAGCCTTACCCTGGCTGCCGCGAGGCTCTGCAGCAAGTCTTTACTCTGCGAGGCGCACCACCAGAATCCTTCAGACTGCTGTTAGCATCACTCTCTGGTAGTACAACGAAACAATATAATGTTACATATAAGTTGTGGTAGCAGTTTTGCGAAAACCATCAGTTAAACCCATTAAGTTCTTCGGTATCCTCGATTTTGACTTTCCTTGCTGAGTAATTTAACACCGGGTCGTCATACGGAACTCTGTTTTCACATCGCTCAGCACTGTCGTTACTGATTGGTAATAATATAGGCTCCTATAATGGTGTGAAACGGTTAATGAAAGGTGTATATAAATTGAAACCTACTAGACCCAAATATACTTATACTTGGGACCCACAGCTTGTTCTCAATTACCTCTCTGAATGGTTTCCAAATTTATCGCTTAGTCTAGAAAAAATGACAAAGAAATTAGTTATTTTGTTAGCCCTATGCACTGCTCATCGAGTTCAAACATTTTCATTAATTAAACTTGAAAACATCATTTTCGACAAATCATGCAAAAATTATAATCTCCGACGTAATTAACTTCGGTCCCTGGACGCGACCAACCTATTCTCTCATTGCCATTCTTTCGAGTAAACTTAAATATCTGTCCAACCACAGTATTAGGAGACTATATTTTCATGACAGGGAAAATGAGTGCCCACAATCGAGGAAAACTGCTTTTAACTTATAAAGCCCCTCACAAACCTGCTACCTCGCAATCCATCAGCCGTTGGATAAAACTAGTGCTATCGGAGAGTGGTGTGGACACCGCGACATTCGGCGCTCACAGCACGCGACACGCCGCAACCTCCGCGCGCAGGTCTGTGTCGATGCCATACACAAGGCTGCTGATTGCACTCCTTTGTTAAATTCTTTCGCGAGATTTTATAATAGAGCAATTACTGAAGACGGAAACTTTGCGACCTCCGTCTGCCTTGCATCCAATCTTTGATTATGTTGATTAGTTATAATGCATATAATTTTTATAAGGTGGTAATTAAACTTTCAAAGATCAGTTAATGATTTTGTTTATCTGACGAAAGTGTTTAATTCCAAATAACTACCAAAAACTTTTATCTCTAAACGGCTACATTGTAAATATTATCTGAAAAATGAAGCAATGAAAAATAATATACGATCAAATGAACTTCCCAAGTGAAGTTCGATCATTATTATATGAATCGCTTCATTTGAAGATAATAAATCACCCACCCACCCTTATTACCCATGATAAAAAGTTTTTGTTAGTTTGTACTCTAAAAATAATGAACTTAGAACGAAACGGACCGACCGTCAAGGGTCGGTAGTGAAAAAAAAAAAAAAAAAAACGGTAAACGGATGTTTTTGAAATGACATTCAATTGAGTGTCTTTAAAAGCGTGCAAAATCACCTGTAGAATTAGGATACTACATTGTAAATATTATCTTCAAATGAAGCGATTCATATAATAATGATCGAACTTCACTTGGGAAGTTCATTTGATCGTATATTTATAATGGTTTTATTCGTGACCGTCATTCTGAAAAAATAAAACCGATCACAATGGCGTGAAAGTACGTAAACCAGACTCTATGTAAAAATCATCAATCCCCCTTATCACAATAATACTTTTCGAAACGATTTATTCAACAATTCATTTCGAGCAACAAGACTCATAATAAATCTCTAGAGCTTTAAATAAATTGTTAAATAAATGTTTTTATTTCATAAATCTATACTAATGGTATAAATGCGAAAGCAACTCTGCCTGTCTGTCCGTCTGTTACGCTTTAACGCTTAAACCTCTCAACAGATTTTGATGAAATTTGGCACAGGCAATCTTTAGACCCTGAGAAAGGACATAGGTTACCTTTTTTTTGAAAAATTTGATATTCACGAGGGAAATCTAAAAAGTGCGTTATAACCGAATTCCACGCGGGCGAAGCCTCGGGCGGAAAGCTTAAATAAAGGTTAAATAAATGCTAATGACAACACTGGCCTCTTGTGAACCAGCAGCATTTTACAGTCCAAGAATAAGCCTTTCTAATACTGATTAGTAAAACGGTGGTAAGAGCCAGTGCTCTTACAGTTTTTGGATAATAGCGGAGCACACAATCAGTAGCAATGGGTTTCATTTTGACAGTTCAACAACATTCATTGCGTTATTTACGTTGTAGAGCAGACACACTTTCCGAAAATATGGAGCAATGGATTAGCAATATGCTTCGAAATGATTCCAACTGATAGTAATAGCGAGTTACGCAATCAGGGTACCTGATTTTACTGTTGAAGCCGTGACCAACGCGGGGAATAAGTCCTCTATCATCATCATCATTATCAACCTTTTTATCGTCTCACTGCTGGGCACAGGTTTCCTCTCATACAGAGAAGAATTGAGCGTAATCACCACGCTTGCTCAATGCGAGTTGGCGATTTCAGACTTAAAGTCCAGGTTTCCTCAAGATGTTTTCCTTCACCTTCAGTCATTGGTGTCCAAGGTATACTTAGAAAGTACATATAACTTTAGCAAAGTTACATTACATACTTGAGAGACTGGTGTTTTAACCACTGGGTCACCATGACGCTTTAATTTATTTAAGACGCAAGTAAAACCGCGGGAAATAGCTAGTATAATACAGCCCTAAACACAGTCAGTTTCCATTAAACCAAGCGTTACTGAATAGAAACAGCGCTAGAGTATGCTTAAGTCCAATTGCCTGACACGTTTTAATTACATGCATAATTAATTAGCACTTGCTTGAGATCAGTAGGTAATGCTTGAATCCGGCTCCATGTATTTACACTGACCCTTTAGTTCTAACAGTGGTGAACATAGGACGAATCGTTTCGCCTATGGAACAATTTACCTGCGGTAATTTGTCCGTTTGACTATAGTTTAAGTGATTTCAAAGCTAGAGTGGATTAAGCTCTTAATCATGCAGACATTAGGCGGGATGCGATCAAATACTAGTTGGTCATAGCAAAAAAAGAACCGGTATTTAGGTGACTTCCGTTTAAATATTTCGTGAAGACGAGTAAATATATGAACACTTGTTAATACTAACCGCGATATAAATAAAAAACTTGTATCCTCTGATGCTTCTCAATGTCAAGAAACAAAAAAGTTATTGGGTGGAGCTTTTATCATCATTGGCAGACAAGTGATGGACTTAAACGCGGTCGTTTAAGTCCATCACTTGTCTGCCAATGATGATAAAAGCTACTGAATTCGGTAATCCAGTAACCTATTTTCAGTGGAAGACAGATAGCTTTGATGATAGCCATTATAATCATATTCTGTCCTTGAATGTCATCTCTCCGTCATTCATAAAGGCTATTTATCAAGCTAAAACAACAGATAGGGTGAACCCACACAGCCTAAAGATTCATTGTGTTAGTATGTACCTATATATAACACGGGAGGAGGACGGGACTGAGCAGTTGTTCTGCGATGTGTGCCGGTTATGATGCGCCAAATGATGTTGTGTCGGGAGTTTGATCGTGGAGGATCTCCAGATCAATCTCCCTGTGACGTAGCATCGTTGGCCGTGTTGTTGAGTTTAACATTGCATCACCTCGCTCAACTGCCGTTTCCCTTCCTATTCACTAAGTTTTTTTTAGTGGATAGGCTAAATAAACTAGCGCGCTTTACCATCAACGATTGCATCACTGCTTACCATCAGGCGGGATTGCGGTCAAGCACTAGTTTATAATATATTAAAAAAAAAACACACACACATAACACAAATTATTAATCTTCAGGTTGTGTTAGTGTCCACAGTGTTTAAGGGGTTTATTCATAAACGATGATTAAAGTTAAGTAACGTTAAAAGGTCAAAAACGTATGGTCAAAGAATCGCTAATCACTAGTTAACTTTAAGCAGCGTTTAGGAATAATGGGGTTTGTATACAAAAGCTGTCGGTATACCCTTTTAAATAAACTGGCAGCTGCTAGCGACTTCGTTCACGTGGAATTAGTTACGCTCCGCTCCTATAGGTCGCAGGGAGATGTTATATAGCCTGAAGCCTTCCTGGATTAATGTGTTATCCAACACAAAAAGAATTTTTTCAAATCTGACCAGTAGTTCCTGAGATTAGAGCTTTCAAACAAACACACTCTTCAGGTTTATATATTAGTATAGATTAGTACTGATAAAACTGTTCCACGAAGGCTCTATATTTTCCCCTCTCATGCTTTCCAACACAATCTTTTTGTTAAAAATGAATTTAAAAAATAACAACAAAATTCATATATTTAACTCTTTATAATATAATTAATATGCAAGTATATAATACAAGATTTTATTGTATTTTGTCCTATGCTCGCCAGGCGGTTTTGAGTCGTTTACAGCAACCAAGCAATTTCGTTTGATGCAGATGTCATATTAAATTTTATAGGAACCGCTTTTGTTTTCAAACGGCTTTGTTTTTAATTTTATGTTGCGTTCTTTTGTTTCACGACAAGGCCGCTGCTTGCTGATAAAAAGTTAATTAAATTATGAACATTATATTGCCACTACAGCTCCGGTTATCATCCAAGCCCTGTTTATTGCAAATGTCAATGAACTCGACTCGCTCGCTTATTGTACTACCTTTAATTAATAAACTAGTAGGCGCCTGCGGGTTTTAAAAACTCTCTTTTAAGATTAATTTTGTTATAAGCAATTTGCCAGGCGCAAAATGTATAAAATGTCCTTGGAATTTTAATTTTACGATTTAGATTCGGGCAATTTTTATAGGGTTGTGCTTGGTAACTTAATTGAATTCCTAATAAGATTTGAATACTTCGAAAATAAGGATAACATTTTATTAAATTCTTAGGAGCTGTTAGTCTAACTACCTCAATCTAAGAACAGAAGACTTAATTTATAAAAGGATTCTGTAAGGACAGAACAGAATCTTTTTAAGATGCGACACAGCAGATATGTAAGTCAATTCCATCCACGTGAAAGTTCGTTCCTCTCATAACATTTTTAATAAACAGACACGTTATCTTTGCTTAATACAATAGAATACCTTCAAAGCAGTGAACCATGTAGAAACACTAAAATAATTCAAAATGAATCTTTGAAGCCACATGCCGGAGACTGAATATTTTAATTTAAAGGATTCTATAGTAAAAAATTTATTTCTTACAACAAAGCTTCTTACATTTTATACAGAAAACGTTACCTTATTAGTTTACCAAGACTTTATACAAAGTATTTCGTCGGATTTAATAGTAGCATGTCTTGCAGTGTTATGGAATTTTCATGTTTGAACAAAATGTAAGCAAGCTTAGGGTAACGCAAAACTGCATATGAGGAGATGGAAGCTGCAAGTAACTTTGAAGTTAATAAAGACAGTTTTGTTAGAAAAATGGAGTGTACAATATGTACAAAGTGCTGTTGTTTGTTTAGCAAAACAAAGTTTTTAAGAAAGATTTGTAAATTCAAGAAAATATGTTTCCAAGTACGTTCAATCGATCTGAAGGGAAATTGCCTAACATACTATCAGTAGCAATAGATTTCAATTTCGACAGTTCAACAACATTCGTTGCGTTATTAACGTTGTCGAGCAAATAAATTTTTCGAACATATGGGTCAATGGATGAATGAATCTATACTAATATAATAAAGTTGAAGAGGAAGTTTTGGCGGGAAAGTCAAGCTGAGTGTCATCATCGCTCATTTTTCATTGGACTTTTAAAATCATTTATAGTGTTGTTTACTTAATAAAAGTGCGTGATTTATGTAGTAGAAAGTGCATTCAGTAAATAATTCATAAAAGAACAGTGAAATATCGCAGCATAGTGGCCACATCATGACTTTGTCTCAAACCTCCATCGTAAGACGGGTCACGCGGCCGTCTTTTTCGACATGAACGATTCATTACGTGACATTGGCTAAATACAGAAACCGTGCGAAGCCATAAAAGAAAGAAAGTTGAAGAGATTGTTTCTTTCTGTGTTTGGACGCGCTAATCTCAGGAATTACTGGATTGAATTGAAAAATTCGTTTTGCGTTGGATAGCCTATTAATCCAGGAAGGCTTTAGGGTGTATAACATCACGCTGCGAGCAATAGGAGCAGAGCATGTAAAAAAACATATCGAACCCTACGCGGGTGGAAATGTGGTTCGCAACTAGTATGCTAAGAAATTATTCCAATTGATAGTAGGTATGTTATGCAATTAGGGTATTGATTGAAGAAAGAACGTTAAGTAGCTCACGCATGTATTGCCATTTGAGTTACCTACTTTTGCGAAATAATATTTATTTTTAGGGGGTATTTTTTACGTTTAGCCAGGCAGGCATTAGTAGAATCAGTTATGGATATCTAACAATACCTTCACGGATTGGACCGGGTTTTCTTTACATATTGTAAATATGTTCTGACCTTAGATTACTAATTTAAAAATCTGAAGAGTTTGTTTGTTTGTTTGAACGCGCTAATCTCAGGAACTACTAGTCCGATTTGAAAAAATATTTTTGCGTTGGATAGCCCATTAATCCAGTACATAACGCTGCGACGCTGCGAAATTATACGTGATGTCACCAGCGTGCTATTTCGCTACAAAAACGTGCTTTTATGCAACAATAGGCAAACGCTTCATGTAGATTACTAGTATTCAAACGCAATCACCCAGACTGTAAACAGTGGGGTAATTGCATAATATACTAGCAATAGCAATGGGTTTCATTGCACAGTTCAACAAAATTCATTGCGTTAATTTGCAAACACATTTTCGAACATATGAATTAGCAATATGCGTCAAATTTATTCAAATTGATAGTTTTTGCGTGTTACTCAATAAGAGTCTTGGTCCAACATAATTGGCAAAGGTTTGGGCATAACATGATGATATGGATGAAAATGGTTAAACATCTATTTTTCAAACCAGCTGAGGCGATTCAAACATCTAGTGATGACTATACTGGCATATTCTTGACAGTTGTTATTTATAAAAGCCTTTTTCACTGACGATAAAGTAGTGTGCCAAACTCTTGCCGGCTAAAAGCCACCGAAGCGTTCGTCATCTGCCTTTTCAAGGAGCCAGTTCCTCCCAATTCTGCGGTAGATCCACGTGGTACCTGCAAAAATAAATAAGCCAGTTAAATATTGAAACCGCTCGACGAAACTGCTGCAACCAGAACCGTCACCAGCAGAAGGATCTCACCTCCTCTATTTACATCAATGCCTAGACATTTTGTGATGTAATGAGCATAGTAATATAGCTGCAATTTTTATTTTACGAGATACATGCATACATAAAAACCAAGCACATCAAATAAAATGACGGCTACGAAAATATTTTCCAAGCAAAAACAAAAAATCACCGATAGAAAACTTACTCAAAAGTTAATCGTGGTACTCCAATGGGAACCGAATTTCGTACTTAATTATAGTATTTACATATTCATAAAGCATGGCTGGATTACACACTTGGAAAAAATTATACGGCACGGTCTATAATTTATTACTGTGGAAATATAATTAAAATTGTTGGTTGTTCAAGGGTGAAATAAGTTCAAATTTTCTGATTTAAGTTAGGCGTGGATTTAGCTTGGTACCTCGGTACCGTCCTACCGTCGGTATTAGGTACGTATTTTTGAGGTGCGAAGTTCTTCAGACACATTAAAGTTATATCTAGTAGGTTAATCTTCGTCGTTACACATGACCAGTGATGGGTCAGTGTCAATGGCTAAAACTTACTACATGTATATCGTAGGTGAAAAGGAATAAAATTTATAAATAATAATAAATACACTTCTGGACACATCTATTGGCCCACCTTAGAGTTCACCTTTGAGTTTACCTACCATAATATGATTGCTAGATTGAACAAAAACTATTGATGCAGTTTTAAACCTGATACATTTCACCATCTTTTTAGATCGTATTGTTTTAAATTTGAATTCAGAATACCATACGACATAGAGCTACGCCTAATAAGTCGGATATGCGCCTTGTTAAAGGCAATTGATTTTTGAATAAACGTCTTTTTAGCTCATCCCACATGTACTCAATAGGGTTCATGTGTAGGCTTCTGGCTGGCTAGTCCATAACTGTGATGTTCACATCCCGAAGATATTCCCTGACGATGCCGGCCGTATGGGATCTTGCATTATCATGCATAAAAAGGAAATTTGGGCCCACATAGTCCGCGTATGATATCACGTAAAGTTCTAAGCACTCACGAATATACCTTTCAGCATTTAATGTTGGCAGCCATGGTCCCGTAATAACCTCAAGTGGAGTTTTACCGCCCTAGACAGTCCATGAGCCACCGCCATAAGCAACCCTCTCTTCAAACAGCATTGTGCGAAACGCTCTCCCTTACGTCGGTAGACCTTCTTCCTTCCATCATTGCCATGTAACACAATTTTAGAGTCATCAGAAAAGAGTACACGGCTCCAATCTTGCTGTGTCCAATTTTTTAATGAGTGCGTGCGAAACGAAGTCGCGTTGTTCGGTGGGCTCGCGTTAGTTAGGGCCCATTAGCTGGCTTGTGTGGTACCATAACGCGTTCTTTTAACCTTCACCGACCAGTTCGGGCCTGGACTTTCAAGTCTGAAATCGTCAACCCGCATTGAGCAAGCGTGGTGATTACGCTTAACCCTTCTCTGTATGAGAGGAGACCTGTACCCAGCAGTGGGATGATAAAAAGGTTGATGATGATGACCAGTTCGAGCGCTCACAGATACTCCGTGGAAATCGCGAAGTTGGTTTTGTATCTCAATGGAGGTAAGGTGATCCTGCCTTTTAGTTGTGACCCGAGTCTCTAGGTACCTCCGATGAAACCGCATATCGACTTAAATTAAGTTGAGCACTCACATTTATTTGGCTGAGTCCGGCCTGAATAAGTGCCACAGCTTGAGCGGCGACTTCAGGTGAAGTATCCATAGATTATTGATAGAACCTCACCTTAATGTTAAGAATAAGTAATGTTTGTTGCAAAACCAAAGATATCAATCACTTTTTCAAGAATTAAATCCAAATAAACCAATAAAATCAAGTTTTCATAGTATTCGATTGTTTGGTATCAACAAACAGGCTCCAAATTGTCTTTTGTTTCTTTAAATTCTGTGTTCGAAATTAAAAAAAAAAGACAATTGAATGAAATTTTGAATGTGCCAGGTTCAAAACAGCATAAAAAATTTTTGCTCGACCTAATATAAAATTTTACCTAGGACCAAACGAAACTGAAAATGCAAGATGGGCCAATAGATGGGTCCAGAAGTGTATTTTAGTAAATAGGAATATAAGACAGGCGCTCGAGTTATTATAAAATATGTCACCAATGCTGCTTTCAAAAATGAGGAGGAAATATTTATCTCAAGGAAACCAACATATCCTACAATCAAAAAATTTGGTGACACATGACAGTCTACTAACCCGGAATGGGCGCGCGTGGTGGATTAAGGGCCACCCTCTGTCATAGAGACGAGGCCTGTGTCCCAATCTGATTACGTAAGCCACCGAAAAGCTTACGTCAATCCTATTGAAACTGGCTGTAGGAATATGCATTGTAACCGATTGCCTCGTATCTAGGCCCTCAGGCAATAACAAAGTGTATACAAAAATATAATATTAATCAGCTTCACCTTGCCATTCAAGTTTGAAATGAAAAATTCAGTAGCTTTGCCGAAAAGTCTTCTAAAATAAGTTCTGTCTTAATAAAATGTAGATGAAGGGAATGGCGGCCGAAAGTTTTCCGGAACATTAGTAATTCTTATTGGAAGAGACTTCAGCGAAACATGGCGTCAGGATTAATAAAGTGTAAGTAGAAGTATTTTATCCTACGCATTATTCGTTGCGAGCTTAGCGTTATTTGGTGCGAGAGCCTCCTTTTGTGTATGCCATTTTGGTCTTTATTAACATTTCTTATAGTAAAAAAATCTGCACGAAGGTGTTATGTATTCTATGTTCAAGGCGGACTTAATTCTTTAGGTATTTTGTAAGTAGGTTCAAGATGCAGAGACAAAAAATGTAAGGTTTAAGACAAGGAATAAGTAGCTCAGAGATATAATTTTGTTTACTTGATGTCCCACTGCTGGGCAAAGGTCTCCCTTTTTCTTGCGAACCTTACCAGATCGTCCCATCCCTTTCATCCCGTAGTCTACTACGACGGCGATGGCCTCCCTCACGCCATCCAGGGGAGTGATGGTCTTTGCTCATCTCTCGAAATGCATATGCGAGACGTGTTTAGCCCACTCTTCTTTTTTTATGATTATAAACTCGTGCTTGACTGCAATCCCACCTGATGGTAACCAGAGATACAATCGTTGATGGTAAAGCGCGCTGGTTTATTAAGCCTATCGACTCAAAAAAAAAAACTGAGTCAATAGGAAGGAAGACGGCAGTTGAAGGTGATGCAATGTTAAACCCAACAACACGACCAACGATGTTGTGCCAGAGAGAGATTGATCTGGACACCGTTCACAACCACACTCCTGACACAACAATATTTGGCACATCGTACCTGGCACACATCGCAACACAACTGTTAAGACCCGTCCTCTGTACGGCTTCTCCAGTCGTCTGCATCACACGACGAATGACCTGGTGGCAGACTTTGTCTGGTGGGTGGTAACTTTTTCCCGCAGCCGATGTTATGGCCAACACAGAGAAACTCCCACTTTAATCTGGCTGTTTTTACTCTAACATCCGCTACTAGAGATATGGAGCCCAGCATGTTGTTTTTAACACGATCCACATTTAAAACCTATAATGCTTTCCTATATACCTACACTAGACGCTATATACCTACACACTTGCCGGAAGACGCAGCGTTTGAAAAAAAAAACATTTGTTTCTTTATTTCGTACTCCATACTACTTACTAATACTCTATCAACTTGTAAATGATTCCTTAGATGCATAGTTGGTATTTATTAAACTATTTCAAGTTCAGGTCTAGCTAACATAGTACGCGTTATCATCGTATCTTTGAATTGCCTATCCTTAAATGGCACATTTACTAACCCCTGAGGCAAAGCAATATAATGAAAGGCCCAACTTGATAGATTACCCTATTGATATTTTGTCCGACGTTTTCTATTTACACAATGCGGACAGGGCTACATTTTATTTTTTCTACTTTGTCTCTAATCTTTATGGCCGAGAAGATATTTCGTCTCTGGTTATCTGTATTGGTGTATTGTGGGCACTGTTGTTTAAAGCACAATAATAATGGTTTACAGTTCAAATCAGATTATAATTTACGAACAAGTTGGTCACACTAGCGAATTGCGCAGTGTAGGTATACAATTCCATGGTGATGTGTAGCGCGAGGTAATTATGTACGTGTGAATTCGATTTCAAATGTATTATGATTCCGAGAGCTCTGCTCACACCATTACTTTGTAGCTGAACTTCTCGGCCACACCCAAGAACTTGGGCTAGACTCTTTTGACCGCCACGAGATGGCGCTGGCGTTCAGAATTGTCAAACGAATGACTCCGAATTTATACAAATATAGAAAATTCTCGTGTCTCAGTGTTTTTAACCAAAATCCTCCAAAACGGCTTGACTCATTTATCAGTTTTTTTGTGTATATTCGGTAGGCCTGAATAGGTCATAAACTGGATATGAATACTGTTTTTTTTATAGCAAAACAACGTTTGCCAAGTTCGCTAGTATTCATACATTAATGTCATGCATAGATACCTGGACTTTTAAGTCTGAAATCGCCAACCCGCATTGAGCAAGCGTGTTGATTACGCTCAATCCTTCTCTGTGTGAGAGGAGGCCTGTTCCCGGCAGAAAGACGAAAGAGATGAAAAAGGTCGTTGATGATGGTGATAGACACCTATTTATTTGCATGATTACTGAAACGCTAATTAAGTTGTTATACAATTTAATTTTATAAGTTACAGTACTCAGTGTGCTTATCCTTAATACATAAATCACCACCTATTGTCATACACTTTAGTTTCTTTTAGTACTTACATAACTCGATAGTCCGATACGACTCGGGACTCAGGACTAAACGTCTTTACACGTCTCCCGAGGCACGACAGTATCGCATCACCAACTGTTAAAATTAAAGTATTGATTAAGGAGAAATTCCTAATGGGAAAACTCAAAACCATTTAGAATACGACCCGTCGTACGGCGACACCACAACGATCCGAATAAATCGTTTCGCCTCTTCTTTTAAACCGCATACATCGAGGGAGAGGAACAATTTACCAGCGGCGGTGTTTCCGTCATCAAAAATTTAAGTGTCTTCAAGGCTTTTTTTAATAATTATAAACTAGCGCTTGACCGCAATCCCGCCTGATGGTAAGCAGTGATGCGATCGTTGATGGTAAAGCGCGCTAGTTTATTAAGAGCCTATTCACTCAGAAAAACTGAGCGAATAGGAAGGAAGACGGCAGTTGAGCGAGGTGATGCAATGTTAAACCCAACAATACGACCAACGATGCTGCGCCCAAGGGAGATTGATCTGAAGACCCTCCACGACCAAACTCCCAACACAACAACATTAGGCGCATCGTACCCGGCACACATCGCAACACAGCTGCTCAGACCCGTCCTCCGTACGGCTTCACCAGGCATCATGCCGGAACACGACAAACCGCTTGGCGGCAAGGCTTTGTCTGGTGGGTGGTAACTACTGCCGGCGGCCGATGTTATGGCCTACCACCGAGAAAAGCGACGGCGGCTAGAGTGAATAGGCTCGTAATAAACTGGCGCGCTTCACCATGAACGATTGCATTAATGCTTACTATCAAACAGGATTACAGTCAAGCACAAGTTTATAATTTATAAAAAAAAAAAGTAGAATCGTACCCTACGCTTCGCAGTTGGACTTGACTTAGCAATATACGCCTTATCGCACGCTTGAATAAGTCAACATAAAGCTGAACTAACTAATCATGAAAGTGAAGAAACGGACTAAGATCTTAACAGACCTCCAATAATTTCATTCAATAAATCAGCCTTAGGCTAGTCCAATATTCTTGATTTATGAGCAAATCTCCTTAAACCATCTAACAATCCAAAATCACTGATATTACCCGAGGAAGTACTACACAAAGTTACGCAACACAACCTAGAACTGTTAGTTCAAGATCATTTTTATCCGTCACTTATTACGATCCCGTATTAACAGCTGGCCCTTTGTTAGGTATTTTCGGCGGGAGAATATTAGGTACGTTCAATATGACGAGTATGATAAATTTCTGACGAATGTACAAAAGTTATTTCTGTTCTTTGAAATCCCAATTTCGCGAGCGGAAGCGTGCTTATAAAGACTTTACGAAGAGAATAATAAGAACAGTATTCGCAAGAAGTCACGCGTGGGTGTGTGTTTTTGAGCAGCCAGTGGAACTTTGACGGTAAGTCATTCCACTCTTCGAGTCGCTAAAATTAAGCGGCAGTGGGCGGGGCACATTGCTCTTAGAACCGATAGCCAATGGGGCTGTAAGGTTCTGGAGTGGCGGTTACGTACCGGAAGACGCCGCGTAGGGAGGCCCCCAACAAGGAGGACCGATACCCGGGTGAAGGTCACGGGATGGTGATGGATGCAGACAGCACAAGACCGGTCATCGTGGTAAGCCTTGGTGTAGGCCTGTGTCCAGCAGTGTACATCTATAGATAGAAGAAGAAAAAGGCCGTCCTAACAAAAAATAATAAAACGAAAATAATTTCAAAGTAAAGTTTTAATAATAATAATTAAAAAAAATAAGGTACCGGATTCAAGAAGATTTTTTTTTTCTAATTTTACTAAACCAAATACATCGACAACATCAACAAAACGTCAAAACAATTTATAGTGTTAAATGTTATTTACGCGGTAATACGGAACGCTTCGTGGGCGAGTCCGACAGGGACTATTAAGGTCATAGCACACTTACGACTCTGCTCCCACCCGGCAAAAAGAATATTATTCTAATATGGGTTTTGAATATTGCACGTTAGATATATTTTACATTGGCATCTCGGTGGTAGGCCATAACATCGGCCGCCGGCAGAAGTTACCACCCACCAGACAAAGCCTTGTCGCGCCAAATGTTGTTGTGTCGGAAGTTTGGTCGTGGAGAGTCTCAGGTCAATCTACCTTTGGCGCAGCGTCGTTGGTCGTGTTTTTGGGTTTAACATTGCATCACCTCGCTCAACTGCCGTCTTCCTTCCTATTCACTCAGTTTTTCTGAGTGAATAGGCTCTTAATAAACTAGCGCGCTTTACCATCAACGATCGCATCACTGTTTGTAATTAAACATGTAACTGTAGTTTATAATTATTAAAAAAAAAAATAATAATAAAATAGCAGACAGCGCGCTGTCGGCGAGCTTACCACCGTCAGACTGCTCGGTAGTTGGCGCTCGCTGACCGCTCGTTGTAGCCGAGCGGTCGGTGCAGCGTCCGCGAACAGACTGCTAACAGTCACTGCACCGGCACCCGCGGCATCGCCGTTGGTCGCAACTCGGCGCTCAGTCCAAGTACTATGTGGCTCAGTCCGTCAGTATTTTTTTTTTTTTTTTTTTTGCCGGGGTGGAAATCCTCATAGGATGCCCGCCGCCCTGGGGTTGGCGCAGGCGCGTGCGCTCCTTACAAGCAGAAAAGCTCTGCATACCCTAATAGTCTTCTAAAATTATAATATACTGTAAAATAATTTATATACTACAAAGTTAAAATTAAAAGACTTTGTTAATCAGTTATTGATAACACTGCCATCTATTGGGCCTAGTGCTAACGAGACACATTAGTTGCCTTAGGCGCGACACCCGCGCCTCTTACGGCGTAAGCATAAACAAAATGTGCCTCTTCCGTATCTGTCTGTGTATAAAATTATTTGCTTGTGTGCCTAAACTGTTGTGTACGTGTACGTGAAATTTCTTTGGGTTTAAAGCCCATGATAAGCACAGCTTCTAATAATGCGACGAATTTAAGAAGTTCAGAAATATAGCATGATTGTTGTTCGTTCAAATACCTTTTTATTTTAGCAGCTTATGTTGTTTCATTATTGGTGTTTTTGGGTTAAATATGTATTGATTGTTTTAAGCGGAATTGAATATTCATTTATTTTAGAGTTTTTGGTTTAACACAAAAGAAAGGTTGTCTTTATAAAAAGTATTATCTTATACCTTTAAACGAGCAATTCTTGTATATATATATATAATTGGAATCTCGGAAACGGCTCCTACGATTTTCATGAAATTTTGTGTGCAGGGGGCTTCGGGGACGATAAGTCGATCTAGCTAGGTTAAATTTTCAGAAAATGTCGTTTTTCCATGTTTTGAGGCACTGAACAATTGCTAAACTTCTCATAAGAAGCTAAATTTCGCCACTGTCCTTAATGATACGAATAGCTGAGGGGCTTCGGCCTCTGATTCGGAGCTCGTAGACTTCGGGTTCAAATCCCTGGCGATATAGTGTTTTTTCGTTTTTTTTTTTTTTTGGAGTTTTAAAAAAATAATGATGGCGTTGTCTAATGCTTTTTATTACATTTTAATGTTTTTTCCTTTTTTTTTTTGGTGTAAAAAAATAATGATGGCGTTGTCTAATGCTTTTATTACATTTTATATAATTGGAAACGGCGTCAACGAATTTTCTTTTTCGTTTATTAAATCAATGGAAGAAATTTTGTTTTGCCTAATTTGTTGAGATGCAAGGTACCAGGGTCGCACAAAAGTGTAGAAGTCGAAATAATTGTGAAAGAAATGATGTTGTATATAAACAACAATATTTTTTGTTGTAAATATATAATACATGGAAGAACTTTTATTTTGCCTACTTTGTGGAGGTGCAAAGTACCAGGGTATCACAAAAGTGTAGGAGAAGTCGAAACAATGAAGCTTATTTATTTTAAAGACCAGCCTGAAGGAGCAGTCGAATTTACAACAGAATTTCTCAACAGTGTCAACATTTCAAACTTGCCACAACACGAACTGAAATATTAGTCTTATTATTATTGCTAACCTTATGATACCTTGCACCTCCTCAAAGTAGGCAAAATAAAATTCATCCATATAATATGATCTAATAATAATGATGAAGTACCTGGGCGATCGAGCTTTGCTCGGTATCTTTTTTTGTGTTATAATTATTATTATTGATTTATTTACATCAGACAATTGTACATAGTCTTCATAAAAACACATAAGTACACAAAATACATTTAAATTATTTATTAACTGTTATAAATAAAATAAAATTAAACTGATAATTAAAATAGTACTTTGATTTGATATAGATGACGTTTACATTCATGAGCTTCAGAAGCCAATGTTTGGTTTGAGGTTAAACCCAGAAAATTGCTCTTAAAATATCATGTGTCTTTTTACACGAAAATGCCAAAAAGAACATTAAAAAAAGCTTACGAACAATTTAACTCCACGAAGCCGTGACTCATCTCAAGAAGCAGAAGAAAACCTCCATGAAAACAATCTGATTTTCGCTCGTCCCACACGTGTTTGTCAGACTTCGCACAGTGAGGACCCATTTGAAGAAAAATTTGATGAAAATCATCAGGTTTCCGCTCATCCCACACGTGCTGCTAAAGTAAGATGCTTGCAAAACTTGACTAACATTTTAAGAACAGAAAGGTCTTATGATTTAGATGTTTCACGAGAGCATGCAACACAACGTGTGGCCGCCGAAAATGATGAGCAACGGGAGCGACGTCTGCAAGATATGCGGCAGCGTGCGTCAGAACGGGAAATGATTATTATTAATGAAAACCCTCAGCATACCCGCAATATAGTTTGGAAGGACGTAGGTATTAGGTTAAGACCTTAAACTATGTATGTATTGATGATAATATATAACTGATGTAACTGATTGTTAAACTATAAGTACTTATTTATAATAAAATGTTAAACTAAATTGCACTCGTAATTTTATATTTAAATAACAGTTAATAATATTTTTTTATTATTATGTCGGTATGATCGAAAAACATTAGTCAAATAATATTATTTAAAAAATTCGCTCGTTTTGTATTTTTTGTTTTGAAAATATAGAGACACGCGATGTACCTAACAAAAAAAAAAAGATGCCGAGCAAAGCTCGGTCGCCCGGTACTGATAATTATATGTGGTTAGCAGGTTGTGTAGTGTGTACAAATAAATTGTTTTGTTTCTCGTATAGGTATATTATTTTAAAACACGGCTTTGACAGTTCGACGTTATAAAAACTTAAAAGACCTTAAGTTTTTCAACCTACTTGCTTTTGAATTTCAATACTATACTTTATGTTGTAATAATTTTCCTGAAGTTTACAAATTAGCAAAATTTAATAGTTATGATTCCAATGAGTAGTGCATTACGCATATTTATGAAAAGCCAAAGCAGACTCATAGATTTGTCTATCTGTCCATTTTAAAAGAACTTTTAGCGATTTCAAAACGATCTTATATATATTTGATTTTTACAGAGTTATTTAAAAATAGATAGGCGCGTTGATTTAATTTATAGATAGTGAAATATTTTTTTTTAGTTTTTTGAGAAAACTAAAAAAAAATATTGTGAGCGCCTGAGTGTGGTATGACCTTTATGGTGCTCAGCCGTTTGCTATGGTGAATCTAACGATGGCAATGTTTTCTAGGTTTCACAAGATCTACAGATAATGTGGATACTTAATTCAGAATTATAGGCAGTAGTTCCCTCTTATATGTCATCATAGTATACAAGTATAGTTGTTTATAAACAAACATAGTTCATTTTTTAATTAGGTATTGTTTATAAACTTAGTATATGTAAGGTACAATGGGCTTGATATAATGACGTGTTCATTATTATACATAGTATTGTATAAAGTCATGTGTTTTTTTTTTAATAAAAAAAACACATACATAAACATACAGCTGTGCTGCTGGTGAGGCCACTTCTTCACAGCGAAAGTACTAGGAAGTGGCGAAAGGCGGGCGTTTCAGGGGCCGGTCTTATGTAATATTGACGGGTAAAAAGTACTGATTTTCAGCCTTCGTCATCGTCATCAACCTTTTTATCTTCCCACTGCTGGGCACAGGTCTCCTCTCATACAGAGAAGGATTGAGCGTAATCACCACGCTTTCTCAATGCGGGTTGGCGATTTCAGACTTATAAAGTCCAGGTTTCCTCAAGATGTTTTCCTTCACCTTCAGTCAATGGTGTCCAAGATATACTTAGAAAGTACATATAACTTTAGAAAAGTTACATTGGTACTTGCCTGACCTGGAATCGAACCCACGCACTCATACTTGAGAGGCTGGTGTTTTAACCATTAGGCCACCATAACTTTTTTTTTTCACTATTTTCAGCCTAATTTGAATAAATGACTTTTGATTGATTTTGATAAAAACCTATTAAAAATAATGAAAATTAAAAAAATAATAAAAATGTGGATACTGCGACAATTCATGTAAACAATTGTCAATAAATACTGACATGCATTATTATAATTCAAATCGAAACATACCCGCTGCTGGACCAAACGCCGTCACTTTATCCAGTTCTGTTCTTTCTATTTCCAGTTGATTTTTGGTTTCACAGGTCATTGACGACACTGTTGGTGCAGTGGTTAAGCAATTGACTGCTGCGCTGAGCATCACGGTTTCGATTCCCGCACGGAACAAATATTTGTTGGCCTTCACCTAATTGTTTAGGGTCTGAATTTTTGTGTAACTATAACTATGTGAATATGTTTGTAAACGCATCTTCGATACAGGAGAAATTCCTAGTATAGGGCAACTTTTTAAAAATATAATAAAGGAAAGAAAGAACAGAAAAGATTGTTCCACATGGTGCCCTACCCAGTGCCAATAAAATTTGATAATTATAACCATTGTGTTACACTTCAAATCATCAGAGTTGTTATTTTGATGCAAGAGTCATCTGTTGTATAGACACGAAGTTTGTTAAGCATTTTGAATAAAAGTAATATGAGAGTATGGGCTTTTTAACTCTAAATAAATAATAATAATAATAATAATAGTTTATTGAACACTCCAAGAATTACAAATTTCTCTTATTCTATATACAAAATCATGGTAGTTATATATTCCTTATTTATAAGAGATAACGTCGACGACTATACTAGTATCAACTGTGTCACAGTCGTCAGCGCCTTCCACACTTAATTATTTGAACCATAATTTATTGTTTCAAGCAAAAGAACTGTAACATTAATAAATAGGACTGATTGATATAAAATTAAAGAATTTACAGGGGAAATTAAACTATTTAATATAAGTACGTTACCACATTGAGGAGTGAGGAGTAAGTGTGTAGAATATTAGTGAGTGTGGGTGTGTGTTATGTGGATGTGTGTGTGATGTGTGTGTGTTGGTATGCATGTACAGTAGGTGTAGAGGAGTTGCTGTGTTTCTTACTTCAAAAATAAAGCAATTTTTCAGTTTCACTATAGTTTAATCGAAGCAGCCATTCTCGTATTACAACCCTACATTTATTATTTGTAAGTGCATAAATATTATTCAAACGGACATTGTATAAAATATTATTTGCCATATAATACTGTTGCCTAGCATGTACCGTTCTGTGAGGCATCCCTGAGCAAACTCTTGCTTTATCCCGCTTTGCAATTGGGATATATGCAATGCTTTTATGCTTACGGAGTATTGCTGATGAAATAAATAGCTGTCTAACAGTTAAAACAGATCACTCTCTATACAAAAGTTCAGTGCTGTATCTTCGTGGTCGTCCAAGCATGGCCTTCAATATAGCTCTTTGTGCTCGTTCCAGAGGAAGTAGGATAGTCTTGCCAATCCCTCCCCATACAACGACACAGTATTGCAGCAAACTTTGAGCAAGGGCATAATACACACATAATAAAGTTTCGTGATCAGCCGAGTATCTGAGTTTTCTAAAGATTGGCATCAACTTTCTTATTCGGCCAATTAACTGAGTTATATGTGTATTCCATTGGAGGGAGTTGTCAATAATGAGACCAAGATATTTTATATTCGTAGTACGAGTTAATATAGGGCAAACACAATTTTCTTTTAATTCGCAAGAATGTACTCTAATTTCGAATTCCGCCGGCGGCTGGGTATCGCCACGGTGCGTGAAAGTGACATACCTGGTCTTGCCAACATTCAGTGTCAAACGGTTATCATTTAGCCATGTCATAATTTCCTTTATTACATGTTCGGTGTAGTACTGAATAAAATAAGATTATGGCGGATGCTATCCCAGACTAAAATATTTATATACAGTTACTAATTATTGTTTAACTTTGAAGTTAAATTACAAACATCTCCAGATAACATAAACAGCCTATAATGCTCCCTCTCTTGGGACACAGGACATAGGCTTCCACTCAGTGAGAGCAAGTGGGCCGTAATCTACAACGCGAGCCCAATGCGAATTGATAGATGTCACATGTCTTCGAAGTTTTGGCTCTAGGACATACCGATTTCCTCATGACGTTTTTCTTCACCGTTTCGAGAGCAGTGGTGACAACAACAACAACTTATATAGTCGCGGTCCATTGGGCCTCTGCTGCTCTTCATATAACAAGTTGTCAGAATACAACGTTAAACCACACATTAACTAATTACACGACCTCGAAACTGGACTACAGAACAAATATTATACAAGGATAATTTTCCAGAAAAAAAAAAACTGGTTCGCCAATGAAATATTACCGTTGCGGTATCCACTTAATTAAATAAAACGGGCCCAGCCAACTCTGGGGAGACATTTACGATGTTTACCCAAACCCGGCCGACAACTGACACGGCAATTAGGGACATTTTTGAAATTAAAAATATTAAATCTCCGGGCTTAAGAGCTTTGGGGTTGATAAAGTTATTAGTCTTTGGAGTCAGGCAAATTTATTGCAAAGAAAATTGTCAGTCTACGTCAATTAGCCGTTTTGCACAACGGTAGTAATTTCAGTTTAAGAATCATATCATAGACGTTGTATTGTAACTGTTTCTTTGCCCAACGGTAGGACAGTATAGTCTAATAAAAAAAGAATATTAGTATTATTAGGTCCTTACATATGAAATTGTCGTTTTGTCATACTGGCCACTTTGATTTCAAATACATATCTCCTCTTTAGTTTAGAATTCCAAATTCAAATTTATACAGCTGTTTACTCATCAATTTGTGTCTCGAAAACCGTATTTCTTTTGGTTTTTCTCTGCGTCATTGAGTTTACAAAACGGACGATTTAAAATTTCGCTTTATTTACGAATATGAGTTCCGCGGTGGCACCAGTGCTGCAGGAACGGCTCGAAGAATTAATGATGTATATAACAGGGGTGTCGCTAGAGAAAGCACAGTGTGTTTTTGGTTCCAACGTTTTCGTTCTGGAAATTTCAATCTACAGAACAAATTAAGATTGGTAAAGTTTGTGACAAGAGACGATTCTCTTGTCACAAACTTAACTAATCTTAATTTGTTCCGTAGATTCGTCCAATTACATTTCATCACCATGTCCACACAGTCGCCTTATTCCGCGTTACTTTAATTAATTAGAGATTTGTCCGAGCTACACTATACACCAAGTGTGGCCCTATATAACCTCCTAACTCTGTGACTATGGTTTTAGTATCAATTTTATTGATATGAGAGAATGGGCCACATACGAAGGCTCAATATAACAGCCGCTCATTTCGATCGATTAAGTTAAGCTACCCTTGCTGCGGTTGGTCTATGGATGGGTGACCTTGGATGATCTTTCTTCTTCTTCTTCAGCCTATAGATGTCCACTGCTGGACAAAGGCCTCCCCCAAGGCTTTCCACGCTGACCAGTCCTGTGCTGCCCGCATCCATCGGCTTCCCGCGACCTTCACCAGGTCATCAGTCCACCTTGTTGGGGGCCTCCCTACGCTGCGTCTTCCAGTACGTGGCCGCCACTTCAGAACCTTACTGGTTCTACGAGCAATGTGCCCTGCCCACTGCCACTTAAGGTTACCGACTCGCAGAGCTATGTCGGTGACTTTGGTTCTTTACATACTGAAAACTCACCGTGCCTCGAAAAGCACGCCAAAGCGCAGTAGGCCTAGTATGAGTTTTCAATACGAAACTCGATCATCGATATAGAGCGCGTTTGGCGCTCTCATTGGTTGAGAGTTCTTACGACCTTGAAGCGGGCCAATCGCTGAGTCAAACGCGCTCAATATCAACGATCGAGTTTCGTAATGAAAACTCATACTAGGCCTACAGGTCCCAATTGTCATTCGTACATCTTTGACAGTCGTTACGTCGTTAAGTCAAAAAATATGCCCACCAGTATTACCAAAAGGTATCGTATTTCCCCTGTGGTACCGGGCTTAGAATAGTACCAACCCATATACTCCCGTGGGTGTCGTAAGAGGCGACTAAAGGAACTCTCACCAAGGAAACGGGCAGCAGTGCTTCTCCTGTGGAATATCAAATTACTGCGATCCCCAACTCGCCTGCCAAGCGTGGGGAGTATGGCACACCTTAAAAAATTGGTTGTCTTTAGAACTCCGTCTACTGCCGATATTTGAACGTGACAACGTCTATTCTCTCTAGGGGTGGGGGTAAAGTAGGCTTTTACTCCGTGTGGCGTCAGATTCGGCCGTTACGGTGTTTTCGAGAATGACTCCTCCGTACCAATTTAATAGACGTTGTCACGTCAACTCCTACAGTTTTGTGATACCCTGGTACTTTGCACGTCCACAAACTATGCACAATAAAACCTCTTTCATGTATTATGGTGATTTGATAATGATGAATGAGCTTTTTTATTGTTTCGATTTCTCCTACACTTTTATGCTACCCTGGTACCTTGCACGTCAAAAAAAGTAGGCGTGGACTCCGTGTGGCGTCAGATTCGGCCGTTACGGTGTTTTCGAGAATGACTCCTCCGTACCAATTTAATAGACGTTGTCACGTCAAAAATGCAACGAAAGCCTTGAGTAAGGCCTTTGTCCAGCAGTGAACCTCTATAGGTTGACGAAGAAGGAGATCATATTTCCCAATAATTGGGTTGGGAAAGCCAGGTTGCTCCATGTAAAATATTGGCATTCAGCTAAATCCGGTAAGACTGGAAGCCAACCCCAACATATATAGAGAAAAGGCAGGCTCAATAATAAATTAACTCGAGTTGGTCTCCAAAGCCTAGAGCACAGGCGCAGAGTAGCCAGCCTTTCGGTGTTCTATAGGATACATTTTGGGGAGTGTGCGAGGGAATTGCACGATTTAATTCCCCCATCTCCGTTCCACCATCGGACGACCCGTCGTACGGTGAGTTTCCACCCTTATGTTGTTAACACCTCTACGATCCGGACGAAGCGTTTCGCCTCCTCCTTTATACCACGTACAATCTGCCGGTGGCGGTGTTTCCGTCGGACTACAATTTGAGTGTCTTCAAGGCTAGAGTGAATAGGCTCTTAATAAACTAGTGCGCTTTACCATCAACGATTGCGTCACTGCTTACCATCAGGCGGGATTGCGGTCAAGCGCTGGTTTATAAAATAATAAAAAATATATATATATACGACGTGACTAATTATGATATTCTTTTGTGTCAAGTTAATCTATAACCCATAAACATATGCTGGTATAAACATATGTATTATTGATATAAAAGATTCGAAGTAAAGGAAATTCTAAATTGTATTTGAAAAAAAAAAGCTAAAAGATCGCTCTCAGCGATAAGACCGCCCATTGTGTCACGCTTTGTAAAATCTTCACATTTATGTTCTGTAATCTATATGGCGTACATAATAAAGGGTATTTTATTTTTAAGTTATGCACGTTTATATCAAGATATCACATGATATGTAAGGGTTCTAGTGAGCAGCAGTGGCCTAGTGACAGTGGCCTAGTAATCGACCGCGACTTACATGCGGTAGGTTCGAACCCCGTCAGATAATTTACTTTGTGTAATTTTTTATATTTTTTTTTTTTATAAATTATAAACTGGCGCTTGACCGCAATCCCGCCTGATGGTAAGCAGTGACACAATCGTTGATGGTAAAGCGCACTAGTTTATTACCAGCCTATTCACTCAAATTGTAGTCCGACGGAAACACCGCCGCTGGCAAATTGTTCCAGTCCCTCGATTTATACCCCTAAAGGAGGCGAAACGCTTCGTCCGGATCGTAGAGGTGTTAACAAAACGGCGAAGAAAAACAGCATAAGGGAACTGGTATGTCCTAGTGGCAAAACTTCGAAGACATGTGACCAGCACTGGGCCCGCATAGTCAGCCTATTATATTCCCACCTGATGGTGGATGGAGGCTTGTGTCACAGGAATGGAAACATTATATGCTGGTTACGAATATTTTAAATGCGAAAGTTTATGAGGATGTATTTTTTAATAACTATAAACAATTGCTTGACCGCAATCCCGCCTGATGGTAAGCAGTGATGCAATCGTTGATGGTAGAGCGCGCTAGTTTATTAAGAGCCTATGTATTTATGTTTATCACTCTTTCACATAAAATCTACAGACCGAATTTGGACAGAATTTGGCACACAGGGAAATAACAAATAGGATTTTTTTGCGGATAATGCGAAATAGGAGGATGCGACAGCCTCCGTGGCGTAGCGGTAGCGAACGCGGCCGCTGCGCAAGGAGGCGCGGTTTCGGTCCCCTCGCAGTGCAAATATTTGTATGCATGAATATGAATATTTGCCCTGGTCTGGTCGTGCCTCGGAAAGCACTTTAAGCCGTTGGTCCCGGTTGCCATACGAACATCTAAGGGCAGTCGTTACGGGTTGTTGGAGCCCTCAAAAGTCCTACAATTGGTGTAACTGCAATGCTTCGATATCGCCTTCGGGTTGTGAAGGTCAGATGGCAGTCGCTTCATGGACAATATCGAAGTTTAGCCAAAATGAGCAGTTAGACGGGTAAAGATTCCAGAAGCTGAAAAGCTTCGGATACGTCTGGGATTGACGCTGAGATGAAGAAGAAGAACAAATAGGAATTTTTTATCCCGATATTCTCACGAGGTTTAAATTTAGGTGGGTGACAGCGCGAGGCGCAGCTAGTTAAGGAATTTAACTACGAAATTTATTGTGCTAAGATACGTTACTTGGGCAAAATGAAATTCCTCACTTGTGAAATTCCTGCTTCCAAATTACTTGAAATTATTCTTTGCATAAGACACCATACATATTCTTAAGAAATAATAGTAAGAAGACATAACGAATTTTCTTTAAAAAAATAATAATGCAACAAAAATTTTAATAATTATGTAATCTCTTTTTCTTCTTCTGCCTCTAGAGGTCCACTGCTGGATACAGGCCTCCCCAAGGCTTTCCACACTGACTGGTCTTGTGATGCCTGCATCTATCGGCTTCCCGCGACCTTCACCAGGTCTTCGGTCCGCTTCCTCTCAGGAGGCCTGCGTCCCATGAATGGGAACATTATAGACTAGAATGTGGACATTATGCTTTTTAAAGCTTACTGCCAATCCTTCTACACGTGTAGCCTGTGGGTTAACTTCACTCAGCGGGCATACAGCGACCTACGAGTTCAATAAATAACGCACTGAGGGTGCTGTTGGGGCTGCCGTGGCGTTGTAGTGCGTCAGGGATGTTTGCGGATAATAATATTAATGGTTTTACTGCCATTATTAGGAGTAGATGCGCATCCCTGATGACGCGTGTTCGCCGCAGTGACAACAGTATTCTCAGTGTGTGTGCAGCTCCACGCTAAGTTTTAAGTTAATTTTTATGTATGTATATCTGTGTCAGTAACCTACTAATACTAGAAATTAAGTAAGATTACTAACCTTATGGACTCCGGTCTGAAATAAAGTATTCTATTCTATAGACTCATTATGATAATGAAGTCAGATCAGTACATAGTGGTTTTATTTACAACTCTCACTAGTATACCAACAGGTCAACCTCCTAAATAACACTAACAATAACATCATTTACACCGTCCATTCACCGTTTCTCTAGTCTTTTTAACCGACTTCAAGAAGGACGAGTTTACTCAATTCGACCGGTATATATGCTTTTTTTTATGTTTGTTCGCAGATAACTTCGTCGTTTATGAACCGATTTTGATAATTCTGATGAAGACAATCCCAAGGTGGTCCCATGATAAGGACATCAGGGTTTGATGGTGGAAGACCAGAGAAATCAAGAGGAACTTTCAAAAATCGTAGGGGCAACCTGTGCGTTTGTAAGTTTTTTCATTAAGTATTTTAGCGTCAGCATAAAGTCTAACCGGATGCAGCTGAACAGTACGTTTCACAACTAAAAAGTGTAAAATAAAAACATTTTTTACAAAAAAAAAAAACAACCGACTTCCAAAAAATACTACAAAGTGAAAAATAAGTAATTGCGGAAGTCGGTGTCAAAAACTAATATACAAAAACCAAAGACACCGAATTCCGACATTAGTTATTATTCACTTTGTAGTGTTTTTTGGAAGTCGGTTGTATATTTTGTAAAAAAAGTTTTTATGTATCACCATTTATAATTTGTACTCTTCGAGATTTAAAAAAATACGTCAGTAAGGTTCAGGAGTGGAGACCACGTACCGGAAGACGCAGCGTGGGGAGACCTTCCACAAGATGGACCCATAACCTGCTGAAGGTCGCGGGAAACCGACGGATGCGGGCAGCACTAGTATTAGTGATTTTTAAATAAATAAGTAAAAGCTATTTAACACTAAATATATGCCGTTCAAAAAGTGCTGATACTCAGCTTAATTTGAATAAATGATTTTTGATTTTGACGCACAAACACTCATTGTTTACACATACTTTTTTCTTTTTTCTTTCTTTTTATGAACTGACTATGATATAATGACCAGCACTCTTATTGCGTGACACTCTATTATCTAGAATCATTTTGAAGCATACTGCGAATCCATTTCTCCAAATTTTCGAAAGAAGGGTTTGCCGGATGACGTAACTAATGCAATGAATGTTGTTGATCTGTCAAATTGAAACCCATTGCTATTAATAGTGTGTTAGGCAACTGACTATGGGTATATATGGGTGACTGAACATGGGTATATTCTATATTCTTAAATATGGGTTAGAAAAAGCTCTCCCTACGGCTGTCATCTGGTCATACACCCATGACACTGGTGGCATCATCACGCTATACGGCAATATTTATCTCCGGTCAAGGTGAAACTCGGCTCTTGAATCACAGATAGTGTCAACCGCCCTCTTGGAGATTTCATTGAACAATTCATGAGCGGCTGGACCCCGCGAGGGTTTCAACCCCAAACGACACGAAAATATAATTACCGATAAGGTAAAAGGATTTATTGATCATTAAAATTCAAATTGAACCAATCCAATTACGAAAAATTGCGGAAGACCGATTGTGATTAATTTAATCACAATTTCGGTATCGATATTTTGTAACCAGTTAACTGTTTAGACGTCAATTATCGGATCTAAATATATTTGCAATTTTAACTAACTGTGGTTTAATATGTATGATCCTCCGAGAGAGTCGGTCTTAAAAAGAACATAGTCAAGACGAAAGTCATATCTAATGCCCATATTTTACAGACTCCTATAAAGATTGAAAAAAAAAAGAAAATTATTAAGAGACAAAGTCTTGCCGCCAAGCGATTTGTCGTGTTCCGGCATGATGTCTGGTGAAGCCGTACGGAGGACGGGTCTGAGCAGTTGTGTTGAGATGTGTGCCAGGTACGAGACAACAAATGTTGTTGTATTGGGAGTTTGGTCGTTGAGGGTCTTCAGATCTATCTCCCTCTGGCGCAGCATCGTTGGTCTTGTTGTTGGGTTTAACATTGCATCACCTCACTCAACTGTTGTCTTCCTTCCTATTCGCTCAGTTTTTCTAAGTGTTCGCTCAGTTTTTCTAAACTAGCGCGCTTTACCATCAACGATTGCATCACTGCTTACCATCAGGTGGGATTGCAGTCAAGCACTAGTTTATAATAATTAAAAAAAAAAAAAAGATTGGAGACTCTATTTTCGAAGTCGTTGATGGTTATATATACCTGGGACAAACTACCCAGTTAGGAGGGTTCAACTTCGAGAAAGAGGTCGATTGTTCAATCAAAATCAGCTGGGCTGCTTTCGGGAAGCTACGTAGAATCTTCTCGTCCGAAATACCGCTGTGCTAGTGATGACTTATGGAACTGAGACGTGGTCGCTAACAATGGGTCGTATGAGACAGCTCAAGGTCACTCTAAAGAGGACAGGACTATGCTTGGGGTTGTACTGCGTAATCAAATCAGGAATGAGAAGATCTTATGTGGATCTTCTCATTCCTGATTTGATTACGCAGAGTGAGATTAACGAGAGTAATCGACATATCTCGAAAAATTGCAACACTAAAGTGGCGGCGGGCCGGGCACATTGCCCGAAGGACCGTTTCCCGTTGGGGCAGATGAGTTCTCGAGTGGCAACCATGCACCGGAAGACTCAGCGTGGGTTGGCCCCCGACAAGTCCACCTTGTCGGGGGCCTACCCACGCTGAGAGCAACGACCTGGTTCGGAAGGTCGCGGGAAACCGCTGGATGCGGGAGGCGCAGGACCGCCAGGTCGTCGTGGTACTCCACGACGATCGGTCGTCACCGACACGGTGACCTTGGGGGAGGCCTGTGTCCAGCAGTGGACGTCTTTCGGTTGAAATAATGATGATGATGCTGCTGTATGTGGGTAACCAAAACTCAATGTCATAATTTTATAGTGAGAGTGTTAATCGGTTAACAAAGATACTAGATGCTGTATGATAACTTTTGAAGGATGAATACAGTTATTTTCTTCTGCATCATCTGCGTAACTTTTTCCCACTTTGTACCGAAATTTAAATTCTTCTATTTTAACATTTCGTATATGAGGAGGGGTATGACATACCTCAGCGGTAAAAAAAATTGTTATGATATTTAAAGTTAGTTAATTCGAAGTGATGCAATGTTAAACCCAACAACACGACCAACGATGCTGCGCCAGAGGGGGACTGATCTGGAGACCCTCCACGACCAAACAGCCGACACAATAACGTTTGGTGCATCGTACCTGGCACACATCGCAACACAATTGCTCAGACCCGTCCTCCGTATGGCTTCACCAGACATCATGCTGGAACACGACGAATCGCTTGGCTTCAAGACTTTGTCTGATGGGTGGTAACTTCTGCCGGCGGCCGATATTATGGCCGAGTGAAGTAACTTCTTTTATTTTTTATTTATTTGTGTAATTATTTCAGTATTTAACGTGGTGTAATACTGTTTGCAGGTAACAGATTGATTCAATCATGTCTTAGTTAGCGGAAGAAGATATATTACCAGCACTGGCAGGAGAAGTCGATGATTATGAACGTCCTCCATGGTGCAGCAGTCAACACGCCTGCCTGCGACGTGGAGGCCCCGGGTTCGATACCTGGCCAGGTCATGATGGAAAACGATCTTTTGCTGATTGGCCTGGGTCTTGGATGTTTATGTATATATGTATCTATTATAAAATATAGTTAATATCGTTGAGTTAGTATCCCATAGAACAAGTCTCGAACTTACTTTGGGGCTAGCTCAATCTGTGTGATTTGTCCGTATATATTTATATTATGACACTGGGTTTATATACCAAATAAGAATCTGATAGTGATGCAGATCATAAATGTTTATCAATGGCATGGCAAAAAATAAAACTACTTGATAGGAAAATTCATTCAGGAATTAGGTATCTTTTGTTGTGAAATATACACTATGCCTATTTGTATGAACATGCCATTTTCTTTTTTGTAAAAACTGAAAACTGCGAAAACATAATTAATTAAAATCTGATTTATTATAATTTGTTTAGACCGCGTGGAGATCGGTTATATCGCTTTTCCAAAAGAACTCTTCAAAAGTCCGGAATAAAAACTACCCTATATTATTTCTCAAGGTCAACTCTATCTTTGTTCCAAATTTCAATAAAATCAGTTCAGTAGATTAGACGTGAAAGCGTAACAGACAGACAGAGTTACTTTAGTATTTATAATATTAGTAGGTATATATATTAAATTCTGTTTTATATTAAAAAGTTACATGTGCGGCTGTTATTACTTAGACACGAGCCCTGGACTAAATATTCATATCGATAAAGCAGAATAAAGCGGCAAATTCGGAAGATAATTTTGTTTCTTAGAACATGTCAAGATATACTAAAAAGGACGTCGGTCGTTCGGGTCTGACGAAGGATACAATTGAATGCAAATGTAGTCTGTTAGGCGGTCCTTAATAACCGTTCCTGAGAGAGTAACACACAACCTTTGGGAGTTCGTTCGAGTGGATAATAATTAAATAGGTTTATTTGAAATTAATCAAGTGCGAAGTTGGACAATATACCTACAATCAAATTAACAGGGACCAATTGAAGATGACTGGCTCTAACAGACTTACATTTAACTTCTCACACTTGAATGTATGGACGACAGTAAGTCAAGCTACCTGAAACTATCAAATATTCCCAATCAACCTTGAGCCTTAATACTATAGAGATAAAGATGAAAATTTAATACAGGAATCTGACAGATTGTAATAGCTTGATGTGCTGTCGTCTGTACGTCGCTTAGATGTAAATCTGTTGAGAAGGTTTAGTATTTTTTTTTCTCATCGATTTTTAAATAGCAGGTAAGTAAATATTTATATGTCGGAGAAGGTATGGCTGACTGTCGTTATCATTAGGCATATTTTAACTACAATGGGCGTTTTTTAGTTTTTTTAATTTTTCACGTTGTTATAAACATAATTAGGAGGTACATTAACATACAATTTTATCATAAAAAGCTTATTTTCACAACAAAAAGGTACTTGATTTCTAAACTAGATGTAGGCTTGTGACTTAGGACTCAGTATTTCTACGGAAAAACACACACCCCGGGACGTTATTAAGGCGCAACAGAAAATCGGTTTTCAGTTCAAATCAGATTATAATTTAAAATTATGTTTGTCACACAAGCGAATCATATTCTGTAGGTATAGTGCTCACCGATACGGAACACGAGATACTTCTTGGCACATTTTCTTTGGTTAATATCCAATGTATCGATTGATATTATGAGTTTTGCACACACAGGTCTTGTAGCTACCGTGCTCCCTCGCGAACTGAGGCTTGATTCTGCCAAGTGTCGTGGGGTGGCACGGTAGCTTCGATGTTCCGAATTGTCATCCGAACAAACGCGACATACATAATAATACATTTAATAGACTTGGAATTTCTCTTATATAACATAATCAGCTTATAATATCCCCATTCCTGGGATACGGGCCTCCTCTCTCTTAGAGGGAGTGGGCCATAATATACCTCGCGGGCCTAGTGCGGGTTGGTGGATGTCACATATCTTAAAAGTTTTTTTTTTGCCTCTAGAACCTGTCGGTTTCCTCACAATGTTTCCTTTACCGTTTGGAGAGCAGTGCTGATGAAATTTACACAAAGTGTTTAGGATAAAAGACCGGAGTCGAAAACGAAAACGGATACTGGAACGCATCACTTGTAAAACTAGAACGCGTCAGTGTCAATGTCACAATTGAGAAACAAAAACTTGGGCGAGGTCACACGCGGTCCCCGAGGCGGAGGCGCGCGCGATTGTCGGCGTGCGCCTCTGAGGCGATACACGGGGTAGTTTAACACCCCACTACCCCGTGCAGGAGAAGAGGCCCGACAGACCGGGCCAGCACGAGGGTGTGGGGCCGTGGAAGAATTTAGACTCCCGCGGCCCCACGCGCGCTCGTGATAGAAGAGCCACCGGGGTGTTTTTAGTCAGTAAAAGTCTGACAGACCCCGTCGCCCACCCCAGGGCGGCGGACATCCTATGAGGATTTCCACCACGGAAAAAAAAAGGTCATACGCGGTATATTCGGATAATATATGAAGTTAATAAGTACATCCTAACAGGCGTTAGGCATACGGTATACGATATATTATTATAGTTTCTACCCAGCTGTGTTCGGAAGCTGATTCGGGAAGTTGATCTACAAGGCATAGTAGAGAAGATTACACATTCACCTCACTTTATTGTATTTGTATTATAATATTCATACTACCCGGTAGGGCAACCTGCAGTACTCACCACATAACACTAAACAACGTGATTGGCAACGGAATCCAGCAGTTTGGGTAAGTTTTTATCAATCCTTACCTTTTGTAGGTTTAGTCGGTATTTTGTATATTTTTGCTATGGTATTAAAGTTGGGCCATGTCGTGGTGGCCTAGTAGTTAAAGACCAGCCTCTCAAGTATGAGTGCGCGGGTTCGATTCCAGGTCAGGCAAGTACCAATGTAACTTTTCTGAAGTTATATGTACTTTCTAAGTATATCTTGGACACCAATGACTGAAGGTGAAGGAAAACATCTTGAGGAAACCTGGACTTTAAGTCTGAAATCGCCAACCCGCATTGAGCAAGCGTGGTGATTACGCTCAATCCTTCTCTGTACGAGAGGAGACCTGTGCCCAGCAGTGGGACGATGAAAGTTGGGAAGCACGGGTTTCTCCCGCATCATTTGGTAACAGAGAGCATTTATTATACGCAAAGTATAGCGTCTGACCGTTTCCAACCTACGACCTACCTCATCGCCGGTAGAGGGCGCTACAACTTGCTTACTTTTTGCATCGCTCTGTTTTGAACATTTAAATAAAATGCTAAAAGTGCAATTACTAGAATTTCCTGACTCTGACTCAAAGTTAAGACTTTGCTTGGTGTAATATTTTGTGAGCTGTGTAATTATTCACCGTGGAAGATAACTCTCAAACAAGCAGTGTACCTAGTTTGAGAAGAAGAATTTTCTCGGTGGTAGGCCACATCGGCTGTCGGCAGAAGTTACCACCCACCAGACAAAGTCTTGCCGCCAAGCGATTCGTCATGTTCCGGCATGATGTCTGGTGAAGCCGTACGGAGGACGGGTCTGATCAGTTGTGTTGCGATGTGTGCCGGGTACGATACGCCAGTGTTGTTGTGTCGGGAGTTTGGTCGTGGAGGGTCTCCACATCAATCTCACCCTGGCGCAGCATCGTTGGTCGTGTTGTTGGGTTTAACATTGTACCACCTCGCTCAACTGCTGTTTTTCTTCCTATTCACTAAGTTTTTTAAGAGAAAGGTTTAATAAACTAGTGCGCTTTAACATCAACGATTGGATCACTGCTTAATATCAGGCGGGATTGCAGTCAAGCGCTAGTTTATAATTATTAAAAAAAAAAAACACAATTTGGTCGGTGATAGACCAGTGTTGGACTAGATATCACTAGGCCACAACTGCTTTTATTTCTCTTAGAAATATATAGATAATATTATATTAGCGTGGGATGATTGGCGATGTTACCGGATAGCTGCTTGGAAAAAAGCCAGCCCTGAAAAATGCAAGATGACTTGGAAGCGTGAAAGCTGGTTCTAGGTGGCGCGGGAAAAACATCCCCTGGAAGGATTTGGCGGACGCCCAGCAATGAGATATAATAGGGTAACAAAAAAATATGATCACAATTCTTTAAAACCTCCCCTCTTTTTCCTTGTACAGACGACAACACATCAAGCTACAACAACCTGTCAGATTTCTTTATTAGATTTTCAAGTTTATCTCTAAATAATTCAGGCCCAAGGTTAATTGAGAATATTTGATTGTTTTGGGTAGCTGCCGGCATAAGTTACCTCCCACCAGACAAAGTCTTGCCGCCAAGCGATTTGTCGTGTTCCGGCATGATGTCTGGTGAAGCCGTATGGAGGACGGGTCTGAGCAGTTGTGTTGCGATGTGTGCCGGGTACGATGCGCCAAGTGTTGTTGTGTCGGGAGTTTGGTCGTGGAGGGTCTCCACATCAATAATCACCCTGGCGCAGCATCGTTGGTCGTGTTGTTGGATTTAACATTGTACCACCTCGCTCAACTGCCGTCTTTCTTCCTATTCACTAAGTTTTTTAAGTGAATGGGTTTAATAAACTAGTGCGCTTTACCATCAACGATTGCATCACTGCTTAACATCAGGCGGGATTGCAGTCAAGCGCTAATTTATAATTATTAACAAAAAAAGCACAATTTGGTCGGTAATAGACCAGTGTTGAACTAGATATCACTAGGCCACAACTGCTTTCATTTTTCTTAGAAATATATAGATAATATTATGTTAGCGTGAAGTGATTGGCGATGTTACCGGATAGCTGCTTGGAAAAAAGCCAGCCCTGAAAAAGGCAAGATGACTTGGAAGCGTAAAAGCTGGTTCAAGGTGGCGCGGGAATAAAATCCCCTGGAAGGATTTGGCGGACGCCCAGCAATGAGATATAATAGGGTAACAAAAAATGTGATCACAATTCTTTGAAACATCCCCTCTTTTTCGTTGTACAGGCGACAACACATCAAGTTACAACAACCTGTCAGATTTCTGTATTAGGTTTTCAAGTTTCACCATCATCATAATTTCAGCCGATAGACGTCCACTGCTGGACATAGGCCTTCCCCAAAGTTCTCCACGACGACCGGTCCTGCGCCTCCCGCATCCAGCGGTTTCCCGCGACCTTCACCAGATCGTCGGTCCACCTTGTCGGGGGCCTACCCACGCTACGTCTTCCGGTGCATGGTCGCCACTCGAGAACCCGTCGGCCCCATCGGGCATCGGTCCTACGGGCAATGTGTCCAGCCCACTGCCACTTTAGTGTTGCAATTCTTCGGGCTATGTCGGTTACTCTCGTTCTTCTGCGGATCTCCTCATTCCTGATTCGATCGCGCAGTGAAACCCCAAGCATAGCCCTCTCCATTGCCCTTTGAGTGACTTTGAGCCTTCTTATAAGGCCCATTGTTAGCGACCACGTCTCATTTTCAAGTTTATCTCTAAATAATTAAGGCTCAAGGTTGATTAAGAATATTTGATTGTTTTGAGTAGCTTGACCTGCTGTGGTCCATAGAACCATTACTATCATCTGCGGACAAAATACACAACAAGGAATATGAATTATCAAAAGATCAATAATCTTATCCTTAAATACAAGCTTTCATTAACAATCAAATCCCTTTCTAGAATACTTCAAACGCTAATTAGATTTATAGAACGTGTAAAGGAAAGAGTTTCATTATAAATAACTAGCGGCCGCCAGCGACTTCGTTCGCCTGGAGTTAGTTATGCTCTGCTCCTATTGGTCGCAGCCTGATGTTATATAGCCTAAAGCCTTCCTGAATTAATGGGCTATGCAACGCAAAAAAAAGAATTTTTCAAATCGGTCCAGTAGTTCCTGAGATTAGCGCGTTCAAACAAATAAACAAATTCTTCAGCTTTATAATATATTAGTATAGAGTATAGATTATCAAGAACACGACTTTTTGTAATGACATTAAATTATATTGCATGGGTTTTTAATGCCGTCTCAAAAATTTTATTTATGTATATAATTATAAACTAGTGCAGCAATCTCACCTGATGATAAGCAGTGATGCAATCGTTGATGGCAACGCCCGTTACTTTATTAAGAGCCTATTCACTCTAGCATTGAAAATCTTAAATTGTATTCAGACGGTAATACCGCCGGTGGGAAATTGTTCCAGTTCTTCGATGTACACAGTATAAAAGATGAGGTGAAACGCTTCGTCCGGATCGTAGTGACGTCAACAGCGTAAGAGTGGATACTCGCCGTACGACAGGTCGTCCGATGATGGAAACGAAGTCTTGCAATTCCCTCGCACGCTCTCCAACATGCATCCTATAGGGTACCGATAGGCTGGATACGGTTCACCTGTACTCCAGGCTTTGGAGAATGTTCGGAAGTTATGAGAATTTTTAATATATGTGTAGATTCCAGAAATCGAACTTTTCGTATTGAAATACACATATCACTTTATCGTGATATTGCCAAGTATCGTGGAAAGTTATTGACCTCTGTAGTGCGGTAACACGTTTGTTATTGTGTAAATTTCAGATAAGAAATGGAAATTTGGTGTCAATAATTGTTTGGATTGTTTTTTAATAGTTTAGTTTTTATTTTTTAACTGGTGTTTGACCGGGATCCCGAGTAATGGTAAGCAGCGATGCGATCGTTGAAGTTAAAGCTCATAGTTTATTTCGAGTTAAAAATTATGTATAGTGATTCTATACCACCCATTATGAATAAACCTCAATCTATATATATACATAAAAATCAATGCCACTTTCTTTGTAATTTTATGACTCAAGAACGGACTCACCTATGCAAACCAAATGTTTAGGCTTTATTTTGACTAATTAAGTAATTAGTAGATGGTTTATGTGAAGTTTGAACAGAATCAGTCTAGCGGTTCATCATTTATCACATTTTTTGTAACAAATGAATTCAATGAACGGTGGATTATCATCTCAACTTCTATATAATTATATAAAAATCACTGGCAATTTCTTTGTAATTTTATAATCCACGAAAAATGTGTAATGGCACCAGATTGGCAGTAAAAACTTATTGCCAAGTTTAATTGAAGCTTCGATCTTAACTGGTCAGAAAAGGAGAAGTTTGTGTGATACCGCGTATCCCTATGCTCCCAACTGATATGCCATTGCCATGAGTTGAAACGATTACAATATCCTGTGCGTTTATCATTTGTTATGTCCATCAGCAAAACCCAAGGGCAAACATTTCACATTTCTGGTGTGAATTTGGAGGAATCATGTTATTCACATGGTCAACTTCATGTTGCCTGTTCGAGAGTCGATACCCCCAGTCGTTTGTTTCCACATGTTACAAATGGAAAAACAAAGAATATTGGTTGTATAAATGTTTTGGATTATGTTTTAAAATTGCAAGCAATTATACAAAAAAATATATATTTGAAGATATTTTTTTTTTTAATGATCCAATAAATTTGTATTTATTATTTATTTTTTATGCGTACTGAAGCACGTATCGGGCCGCTAGTATGATATAAAAATATCACCCATTATACAATTTATTGTATCGATATGTTTTTCAACTGAGGCATTGAAAAAGACATTTATACACAAACTATTAGTAATGTAATATCATTGCATAATATGTATAGAGGCGGCAAATATGGGTTATAACTTCGAACATACTGAATTTGACACAATTAATTACATTCTGTCTCAAATGCCTTTTGCAAGCATCGCAATACAATAACTACGTAATTAGTAGCAAAGTGATGTCTGCTTAAGTCAATAGGAACTACGTTTATTAAACTCCAATTCGATTGATCAGTGGAATTTCACCAAGAAATGTAATTGATGATTATGACAAATCAATGGATCTGACGTAATGATTCTAATTAAATAAAACTTGACGGTAACGCTCGCGTGTGTATTGGGAACTATTAGGTATATGAAAATTTATTTTATCTTATAAGTAGGTGTGCATAAACACTTTGATACGTTAGTCTAATTCAAACTTGATGTGGTTAGTATTTTCTATCTGAATACTGTAAGAAAAAAAGCCGATAAAATCTCAGAAATCACAGTTTTTATAGTTCAGATATTACTTTAGTCAGATAATGTGAAGACCCTGTAGATCGATGTTTGAGACGGTGATGAATGACATTCCACGAAAACGTATAAATGTATACGTAGTTCTAACAAAGGGTACTATTTTATCACGGTTCTACGTTTTACCTGATCGATCGCTTGACATTTGCTTGGACAATGACCTATGTTAGGGCACAGGTTGTCGTCCAAGCATGTGTCAAGCGAGTGAGACGTATGTCGAACAAGTGCTGTTATAAAATCAAATTTATAACACAGCAAAATTAAGCACAAAAAACAATAGATAAACAGTGATGAAATAATCTATGAAGTGTATTTTTTCAAACAACTTAAGTGGCTATGAAAACAGTACATTCATAATTTAAATTTTAATTAAATAAATCAAGGAATTTAATTTCTTCTTCTTCGAGTGTTTCTTCAATCCTGAAAGTTAGCCGTCAGCTTCTTGTACTGGGTCTTGTCAACCGCGAGTCGGTACAATTTTTCGACGTAAGTAATGCCGGTCCACTCCCTGATGTTTTGGAGCCAGGATTTTCTCTTTTGTCCAGCGCGCCTTTTCCCTTCTATCATGCCTCTCACAATCAGTTTGTCAGTCAGCTCATATCTATCGTGTCGGAGCACGAGGCCGAGATATTCTACGACTATTTTGCGTTTTTTTTTTGTGGTGGGCAACAACTTTCGAACGCGCAACGAACGCGCTGAAGGACGCTGTCATTTCTAACCTTTTGGGTCCAGCTTATGCGCAACATACTAATTTAATTTGACATAGAAATTTTGTATTAATAGCGGGTAGTATAAAAAATAAACATCGTCAAGTAGCTGGAAAGAATCGCGTTTACGTTCCGTGTCGTTTGGTGTCCTTGAACGCATTGGTGTAACGTGCGAATCTCCACCTATCACGCACAGTGTCACACTGTGTACGTCTTTTGGAAGGGATCGCGAGATATTGTGTTAAGGCGCTTGAACTGACAACTTTTAGGTATTTGAGGGGATGAAGCTGATAAAAGGGAGGCGATTAGTCCCGCCCACTGCGGGGCATACCGCGCGAATTCATCGATGTCGATGATCGTCACTGAGACTTTGAGCCGACCCGTACCACAGTGTAATACGACCCATTTTTTTATCGCTCAAATTTTTTTTTTTTTTAATTATAAACTAGTGCTTGACCGCAATCCCGCCTGATGGTAAGCAGTTATGCGATCGTTGATGGTAAAGCGCGCTAGTTTATTAAGAACCTATTCACACAGATTGAGCGAATAGGAAGGAAGACGGCAGTTGAGCGAGGTGGTGCAATGTTAAACCCAACAACACGACCAACGATGCTGCGCCAAAGGGAGATTGATCTGAAGACCCTCCACGACCAAACTCCCAACACAACAACATTTGGCACATCGTAACCGGCACACATCGCAACACAACTGCTCAGACCAGTCCTCCATACGGACAAATCGCTTGGCGGCAAGGCTTTGTCTGGTGGGTGGTAACTTCTGCCGGCGGCCGATGTCATGGCCTACCACCGAGTAAAATCAAAAAAGGTATAAATCTGCGCATAGTTAGTTAGACTCAAGACTAAAATATCCGGCAACTACCACTAAATTAATTCAGGCGAAATCCGATTTGGACATTCCACAGGCGATGTCCAGTAGTCCTTTCGGAAAGTTCACGAAATAAACGCCCAAGTCCCAGAATCTTCACCTTTACCTACAAACAGCGTACCTTAATTTTTTTAAACAAGAGACATGGAAGATGGTGGGTGGCTACTTGGAAAAATGAACAAAAACAAGTTGCAAAAATACGTGTGGCCGACCCGCACCCTAATTTCGTAACAAACTATTACTATCAACTGGACTAATTTTGAAGCATATTGTTAGTCCATTGCTTCATAAGTTCTAAAAATTTGTTTGTTTCACAATGTAAACACGCAATGAATGTACTTGAACTATCAAAATGAAACCCATTGCTACTGACAGTTTTGAACTATCAAAATGAAATGATAGTTTGTTACGCAATTATTATGCTGACACCGTGATCGTTACAGCTAGATATACTTATGTATACTGTGTATATACAATATGTAAAGAAAACCCTGTCCGACCCATAAGGATAATGAAGGTTAGGTAAACACATGACCAAATATAAAATCAAATTTTACGTAATCATCATAGTAACAATACTAATGAATTTTGAAATAATCTTTTTTTCCCGCGAATTAATTTCAACTTCCCTGAAATTTGGTAATTTTTAAAAAGGGTCAACACCATTGGACGGTATTATTACAAGCGATGCGACCACATGCCGCATGCCCTGCCCCCGCCGCACTACTGCGCCATCCGTGCCGTCGAAATATGTAAAAAGAAAAACATTCTCAGAAATGGAAAAGACGGAGAGAAGAAATGTAATGATATAAGTGAACAATATAATGACGTGTCAAAACAAATTGAGTCTTCGCAAAGGGGAAAAAAAGGCTTACAGAGACAGGAAATATACAATATTTCTGCTTAAAGAAGAAGGTGCGAAACAATACCTTATTAAGTCTGAACAATGTATTGCTGAATTGAAGTTCGTATGAGCTGATATGTACGCATGTTATTGATTTTAACCTACCATATACATATATGGCCACTCCACCACTGCTTACCCTCAGGCGGTGCAGGGATGTTAAGCAGTGGTGCAATCGTTGATGTCAAAGCGCGTTATTTTATTAATAATAATAATAAATAAATGCTTTATTTTGACCAACAATTATTTACATATATTATTATATGTAACTCACCAAACTGCGTAACAGTTTGTCGGCGGTAAGAACCTAGTCACTCTATCTTAGAAAACAAAGACTAAAGACCTCCGCTGGCAAATTGTTCCAGTCCGTCCATGTACGCGATATAAAAGACGAGACGAAACGCTTCGTCCGGATCGTAGTGGAATCAACAACCTAAGGGTGGATAAACACTGCATGACAGGTCGTCCGATGATGGAACGGAGATGGACGAATTAAGTCATGCAATTCCCTCATACACTCCAAAATCCATCCTGTAGAACACCGACAGGTATTCTTATAACAAAATACGGATTTTCCTATAGTGGACGCGAAACGGATCGCAGTGGAGAAGAGGAGAAGCGCTCTTAATCCGTTTTGGTTTACAGTTTAAACTTAGATAACCCTATATTCGCCATGGGAGCCGTAAAAAGGGATTATCCTTCGTGGATGCGTAACAACGGCCACCTGAGCTCTGGTAACGACGATTACTTCGCTAGCCACGCATTCATTGTAATGGTTCATGAAGACTTAACATTACATCCGGAAATATAATTTTCGAATTGAACTGGTTTTTAATATTTCGAAACAAATTTTTAAACGACTTCAAAAAGTTATATAATGTTATTTTTTCTTTATACGAAATCTGAATATACTTTGTTCAGAATAAACAACTGAATCGATTCCAATCATTTTTACACCATGTTATATTTTTTCCCAAATACATTTGGAAACTATTACAGTGTGGTTACCGAGCGTACAACGCAGCTAGTAGATCATAGTATGACAGGCCCCTCCCGCACCGCGCCGCTGTAGGCGCGGGCGGGCGAACCGTGTGTTGACCATATTTTTTTGGGACAACCAGATAAAATAACAAGGTCATAACTTTGTGATTTTTCCATATATATTTTTGAAATTTTGTACATAGATTCTTCATACCTGAAGCACATTCGTTTCGTATCATAACCAAAAAATAATATATATAATATTGGCTTTTTTAACAACAAAAACTGTTACTATCTTTTTGATTAGTAAGTTTTAAATGTCACCAACAGATTTTGTTTAGTGGCTTGGTAGGTGCTTCATGGAGATAAGGCACGTGAAACATGAAACGGAGATGAGATGACAAAAATAGCTATTTACTGGAAGTGTACCTTAACAGCTATAAATATAAATTACTGGGGCAAAGATATAATGACAAAAATATAATATTATTTTTAAATTCAACACGAACTTGACAAATAAAGAAGAATATCTATGAAAACGTTAATAGCCATTATGACTACAGAAAAATACGAATATTTGTCAATGAACAAGGAAGAAATCCTCATAATACCCACACTTATTCAATATAAGGTGGAACGAAGACCAATCTCACAATGGGTACATTACAAAAGGAGGAATTTCTCAAAAAGGAAAAATTACTTTTCCAAATTGGTGAGATATAAAAGGCGTATTGTCAATATTAAATTTTTTTGTTAGCACTCGACCCTCGAATACTGACTGGAATCTGGCGGAATTAAAAAGTCGAATGCCTTTTTATTTATGTATTTTAATATTAAAGGTGTTATTTGGAATGTTGAGCAGCTCCGGTGAAGTGATTGTGCGATTGAAGGCTTCGGTTGTTTTGTGTGATCCTTCTTTAGGGATCTTTTATTGGAATGTTAGGTATTATTAGGGATGTTTCATCGTCTGTGAAATCATGGTCAAAAGTTGTATCTGCTTAGATCTATTATATATACGTATACGTATATGGGGTCTAGTCATAAATTGGAATAATAATAATTGGCCATTGTAATAGTAATTTATTAGCTTGGAGTTAAATAATATTAATAATGAGAGCATTAGAATGAGTTGAGTTCTACCTCCTTCAGCCAGTGGACCTGCACTGCTGGATAAAGGCCTCCTCGAAGACTTTCATTGCTTTGGAGGGGGTTTGCCATCAATCCCCACGCCTAGCAGGCGGGTTGGGGATCACAGTAATTTCATATTCCACAGGAGAAGCGCTGCTGCCCGCTTCGCCGGTGATATATATCTATAAAGGTTTAAATAAATAATGAAGTTCCCCATCTTTTTTTTTTAATTTATAAACCAGCGCTTGACCGCAATCCCGCCTGATGGTAAGCAGTGACGCAATCGTTTATGGTAAAGCGCACTAGTTTATTAAGAGCCTATTCACTCTAGCCTTGAAGACACTCAAATTGTAGTCTGACGGAAACACCGCCGCCGGCAGATTGTTCCAGTTCCTCGATGTACGCGGTATAAAGAAGGAGGCGAAACGCTTAGTCCGGATCGTAGTGGTAGGATTAACAACATATGGGTGGAAACTCGACGTACGACGGGTCGTCCGATGGTGGAACGGAGATGGGGGAATTAAATCATGCAATTCCCTCGCACACTCCCCGAAATGTATCCTGTAGAACACCGAAAGGCTAGCTACTCTACGCCTGTGCTCTAGGCTTTGGAGACCAACTCGAGTTAAATCAGGGTCACCAATCAGCCTCTTCGCACGCCTCTCCACTGAATCCAAAGTGGCCAGGTGACACTTAGCAGCGCCAGCCCAAATGTGGCTGCAGTACTCCACACACGAACGGACCTGTGCTTTGTACAACATTAGAAGCTGCCCTGGTGTGAAGTACTGCCGGATCTTTGCGATAACGCCAAGTTTCCTGGCAGCCACCTTGGCCTTGGACTCAATGAACCGCCCAAAGTTTAGGTTCGAGGAAATTTAAACACCCAAAAGCTGAAGGCGGTCGGTCCACTCCAAGGATACATTCCGAAAAGCTAAATCTTTTCAAACACCCTAGTACAAAAGCTTAAACGAGTAATGATGTTTCCCTATTCTAAAGAGGCTATATGTATTCATTAGCCACATCGTACCAAGATTAGTGGCTGTACATACACTCGCATTAATATGGTAGTTCTCAATATAATACCTTGTTTAGCATACTCATAAATATATTAGCTGTGCCATCCTGTATGATGGTATGCATGGAATGTATAAGTATTTGAATTCGTTATGTTGGTATGTAGTTATTTCTTCGCAAATAGACAGCACTTCAAAACTGACATGACCTTAAAACAAAAACATCATTTCTTTATTTTTGTATATTTTTTCAAATATATTTTATTTCACCATTTCTTGGGAAAAAAAACGAGTGTGCTTATGACCACACGACTGAAGTGAAACTTCTTTATATATATATATATTGTCTCTTCTTTATATGTATATATATATATGTGTGTACAATATATACATGTATACACATATACATATATTAATTTTCTATAAATATTTAAATTTATTTCATGGTTTCATTGGTAAATTAATATTTTTGCATAGATCTTCTATTTTTAATAAAAAAAAAAAAAAACTCGTTGTAGATCTTGTAGTACCAAGCTCGCGCCACGGGCGCCTCTGTGCTTATATCCCCCACTTAACTTCCGTTCGCCTTGCCCGATCACTTTTCGTAACGCTTACGTCACGCGTTCGCCAGCTTACTCCCCAAGTCAAGCGTGCGTAAAGAAGTTTCACTTCAAAAAATTATAATTACAAAACGTGTGATGACGTCACATACATATATGGAATAACCTTTACCTAGTTTTTGTTTTATTTTTATGTAGCATAATAACATACTCAGGTTAAAAAAATCTTGTGTTTTTATTGAGATTTGAGGTAAGAATGAAAAGGCTTGTGAGCTGAGAGCAGTAGGCAGCTCGCCGCTCGGTAATGACCAGTCCCAGATCGACGGACGGATTTCAAGCGCGCCACAAATAGATGTAAGCAAATTGTAACGAGGTCCACGAAAATCGATGACTGTCAGGGCTGCGTCTTGTTCGATAAAAAGATAGCATGGGCACAAGCCAAGCGCACAGGCAAGTAAAGAAACACTGATGATTTGAAGTCAGTGAAAATCTGACACGCCCTTCCGCTCCGCCCAGTGCAGGAGAAGTCATTTACTTAATGATTTCCCATGCCCAAAAAAATAAGGATAGAATGAAAGTTTACACACTAAGATCCGTAAACCACAGGAGGTGCCCTAAGAATGTCTGTCTAGGTACCAAAACTCGTGGCCTTTCAACAGACTGATAGATGAACAGAAAAATGGAGAAGGGGTCTTTATCCTTCAGCTGTTTGATTCTGTGAAAATCTCCTCGTGCACACTCAGACGTGCAGTGAGCTCATACTGAACTTTCAATAGTTTCAAACCCTAGCAATAGTTGTAATGACAGTTCACTTCACGCTTAAGCCTCCGTAAAAAACCCTATAGCCAGGATCTCTTCAAAAATCATGCAAGATGGTTGGTGATTGGAACCAATGCCCCTTCCTCATGTATTGAAGACTAGCTGCGCCCTGCGGTTGCAGCTACGTAGGTTTCGATATGTTTTTTTATATGCTCCTCTCCTATTGGTCGGAGCGTAATGTTATATAGCCTAAAGCCTTCCTGTATTAATGGGCTATCCAATGCAAAAATATTTTTTTCTAATCAGACCATTACTTCCTGAGATTAGCGCGTTCAAACAAACAAACTCTTCAGCTTTATATATTAGTATAGACTAGCTGAGTCGCCTGGTTTCACCCGCCTAGGTTTCGATTTGTTTTTTTTTTATATGCTCCTCTCCTATTGGTCGGAGCGTAATGTTATATAGCCTAAAGCCTTCCTGTGTTAATGGGCTATCCAATGCAAAAAAATTTTTTTCTTATTAGACCATTAGTTCCTTAAATTAGCGCGTTCAAACAAACAAACCCTTCAGCTTTATATATTAGTAAACACTAGCTGAGCCGCGTGGTTTCACCCGCCTAGGTTTCGATTTGTTTTTTTTTTATATGCTGCGCTCCTATTGGTCGGAGCGTAATGTTATATAGCCTAAAGCCTTTCTGGATTAATGGGACCATTAGTTCCTGAGATTAGTGTGTTCAAACAAACAAACAAACTCTTCAGCTTTATATATTAGTATAGATGTGCCGCCAGCCTCAAGTGTCCACCAAAACCTGGTGGGCAATTGGGACTGCCGCTGCTCTGGGTACGCCACGAGGGAGCTCTTTAACAAGCACAACAACATCTCTCTATACCTACGTTTACGCGGTGTGATGGTGAGAGAATAGGGATGTATCCAAGGTATGAAAATCAAAAAAATAATTAGTCCGTCTTAAAGATAATAAAAAAAATTAAGACCCGTATTTTTTATTTTGTCGTAATTACCAAATATTACTGAGATATAGCGTATTAAAGTTACAGAGTGGGGGCTAATTACGTCACGCCGTTCTATATTTTACACCATGGCGTGACGTCATGCGACATTTCAAATCAATATATCTTCTTAAGTATTTGAATAAAAGAAAAAATAAAAAATACGTGTTCAATATTTTTTATAAAGCTATCTGACGGACATTAAATTATTTTTTAGGATACAAGCCAATCGCACCATAGGTAAGGAAACACAAAAACGTAATTAACGCTTTATGAGTAAATTGGTAGCATAACTAACCTTTAGAATCTCTGATCTGATGAATTTAAGAATTTAAGTCTTCTTCTTCTTCAGCCTATTTGTCCACTGCTGGACAAATTCCTCCCCCAAGGTTTTTCACAATGACCGGTCTTGAGCTGCCCACGTCCCAGTCCTCCCTACGCTGCATCTTCCGGTACGTGGAGTCACTTCAGAACCTTACTGCCCCATCGGTCATCGGTTCTACGAGTAAAGTCCCTCCCACTGCCACTTAATTTTAACTTTAAGAATACCTAAAAAAATATTTTCTTTCTCTCCTTAAGACACTGCAGCTGGCTTGTGGTAAAAGGAATTATCCTGAGAAATCCAAGACTGCACGGTATTACGAGCTCATTAATGCTCGTTCTTTCTTTAAAATCAATCAAATCAAACGTTTAATTACTAGAAATTCAATGTTGATAAAGTTAGGGTCTTATAACCTAAGAGATACTATATTCTGCCTGCGATCAAGCGCGCAAATTTTTATCAAACGAGCAAACACTGGAGTCTTCATGATCATCTCAGCCTTAATCCCAGTCGTATCCGAACCTTTTTTTTTCAGCTTTGGAGTCTAGGGTCCGCTTTACCAGTCTAATTGATTTTGGCTAAACTTCGATATTTTTTGTGACGCGACTGCCGTCTGTCTTCCAAAACCCGATGGCGATATCGAAGCATTGCAGTTAGACCGATTGTTAGAATTTTTGAGGGTTCCAACAAACCGTACCTAGCGACTGCCATTAGAAGTTCGTATGGCAGTCGGGACCAACGGCTTAATGTGTTTTCCGAGCCACGACCAGACCAGTGCAAATATTCATATTCATGCATACAAATATTTCCACTGCGCGGGGATCGAACCCGCGCCTCCTTGCGTAGCGGCCGCGTTCGCAAACAAACACTGGAGTGACTGCCTGAATGAGTACGAATAGATATTGCCTCTCTGTAACATTTGATAAATTTCACTAATTAAGTACACTATGCGAGTATTTCTTTCCCTTAGTGTTGATCAATACCTTTCGTACCCACCAAATTAATTACTTAATGTAAGTAATTGATTAGGACTAGTATAGTTCGTTCAGTTATGTTAGGTACCTCTGATTTTGCATCACTGGCCAAATCACAATGATACCTATTCATATACTATCCATTTAGGTCGCTTTTGAGCTGGCACACCACAGGGTTTCTGCCATTGATAAGTCTGTCAAAATGAATATGGCCTTTATTCTTGTCAATATAAAGTTGCTGTTAGGTTGCTCCTGTGAGAGCTAGCATATGTAAATATGAGCGAACTGTAGAGTCGCTTTGATCTTCATTTATTAGAAAGAAAGAAAATACACTTATTCAGCACACACCATAAAAAACACAATACAACTAAAATAAACATACATCAGGTAACAACAAATAAAAAAGAAATGGAAAGTAAAAACCCCGATGTAAAAAATAGCAGCAAAGTGTGCCTTGCGCCTGCACCAAAAAGGACCAGTTCACTAAAAATGACTGACAACAAATGCCTGATGCCCTCCAGATTTTGAAATAGTTCGTTATCTGGTTAGCTTCCTCTCAACTATGCTGAGGTTGACAACCAGCATAGCGGATGGTTTCATTTATGCAGCGACTGCCTAACTAATATCCACAAACTGTGAACAACGTCGAGATTAGAGTCTCCAACCTTTAAAGGAGTTGGTACAACATGGGCATTAGACATGACTTTCGTCTGGCTCGCTCGGAGGATCTACTGAGGTCTTCGTGCATCGTACTCAGGTTCTGACGTTTGCCCATGCATAACAGAAACAGGGCACTGATGGCGGCTTTGGATGCGCAGTTGTCAAATTATTTTGTGCCTGGCTGAGGAGAGGTGGTCAGGTTATATCGCACCTCCTCAACATGGATGACCCTCCATTTTTACTCCTTAGAATATGCAACTGAAGAAGTTACTGGAAAATATGTTACTCGGGTTACACCCGTAACGACTTTGAAAGATCCACAAATTACAACCGAGACTTACAACTTAACGTGCTTTCCAAGGCCTCCGTGCCTCGGGTCCCGATTTGTGTATTTGTAATGTTAAAACCGTCAGACCCTTATATTCCCTAATGCCCCTCGCTTGCCACTTGCCACTCAGACGGTACTATTCCTAGATTTACATTAAGCATTGAATGCTGGAGACCTGTTATTTGGAGCCCATTAAAGGCAGTTCGACGTAATACTGACGGGTGGGACAGTAATAACAAGCGACATTGGAGAAGTACCACGGTGAAATTGTATATATATATTTTTTGGTAAACATTTGCCCTTTTAAAAGAAAGAAAAAAAACTCTACTTTATTGCGATTAACAACCCAATTTAATAATTTGTTTCTTAATTATTTAATCTCCGAATACAATACAGTGGGCAGCTCGCCGCCTGGTCGCAGACCAGGCCCGAGTCGACGGCGTGTTGTGTTTCACGCGCGCCTCAAAGACATGTCAGCACATCGTGACGGGTCCACGAAGACCGATGCCTCCTGGGTCAGGGTTGCTCGTTGGATAAAAAAGAAACCGCGGCCTTGGTGCACAAGCAAGCGAAGGAACACCGGTAGGTTTTAGTCGATAAAAGTCTAACACCCTCTCCGCCCAGAACGGAAGAGGCCATTTGATGATTTCCCATCCAGAACAAAAAAGGAATTATTTTTCAATCATCATTTTTTCTTGACATTTATTTTACTCAAAAATTAACAAACCTCAATTTTATTCTTTAAATAAAACTTATCTGGCGATGGTACACTCGTTACTCAGCCTTAAGTAAATCTATTTATCTTGTCGTACCTATGCATGGGACTTCTGAATGTCAGTTGTTCAGTCGCGAAGCTTCAGTAGCCAGGTTCGAGGACGAGTACGAGAATTTGAAGTGGTTAGTGGTTGCTGCTGGCGAGAATGATTGTTTAAGCCTTATTTTTAATAGATTTTGTTTTGAATCTCAGTAATTATGATGGTGTGGTTACTTAAAGGGGAGGTGGTTACTGCTATTTCTTCATTAAAATCGTATGATGAAGGAATTGTGAAGGTATGGTAATTTGAAGTATGGCTTCTATTCAAAATCTTTTTAAATACATACTCCATATGAAAAAAGAAATGTTATCATAGTGCTTGAAGTTTTTTTTTTAACCAACTTCAAAAAGGTTAGTTAAAGGTTATTCAATTCGACCATATATATGCTTTTTTATGTTTGTTCGCGGATAAATTCGTAATTTATGAACCGATTTTGATAATTCTTTTTCTGTTGGAAAGAAGACATTCCCAAGGTGGACCCATGATAAGGGCATTAGGGTTTGATGGTGGAAGACCAGAGAGAACCAGTGCGTTTGTAAGTTTTTTCATTAAGTATTTTAGCGTCAGCATCCAGTCTAACCGGATGCAGCTGAACAGTACTTTTCACAACTAAAAAGTGTAAAATAAAAACTGTCAAAAACTAATATACAAAAAAATCAAAGACACCGACTGCCGAAATTATTTATTTTTCACTTTGTAGTATTTTTTGGAAGTCTGTTGTATTTTTTTTTGTAAAAAAGTTTTTTTTATTTTATGTTTGAGTTAAAACAAAAAAGAATTCGCTAAAAGCACTGTTTTTAGGATTTCGTACCCTAATAGTACTAACGGAATCATATTACTCGACGAGCGCTAAAACGTAATGGGTAGCCAGTACGAACCTTTTTTTTTGCCGCTATACAGTAAAGCAAACGAAATAAAGCGAGTTAAAAATAACGGCTTAAACAAAAATATCCATTTATTTATTTTATCATTTAGAAACAAACATATTATAAAGAGATGTGAAATAACAAAATAGAAAAAAGGTGAAATGAAATCGTCCATTATACAAGTAGGATCACTGATCAATTTTATACGTCATATTTTTTCTTTCAGCATACTTGCGATAAGACCGTAGACACAGAGACGAAAAAAAAAAAACATAACCTATTGACTAAACCTTAACCATAATAATGAGTAGGTATACTGAAATACCTACATATGGATAAACATACATACGAGTACTAAAATTATACACACGAAGCCGTACGGAGGACGGGTCTGGGTAGTTCTGTAGCGATGTGTGCCGGGTACGATGCGCCTAATGTTGTTGTGTTGGGAGTTTGATCGTGGAGAGTCTTCAGATCAATCTTCCTTTGGCGCAGCAGCGCGCTAAACCATCAACGATCGCATCACTGCTTACCATCAGCCGGGATTGCGGTCAAGCGCTAGTTTATAATTATTATAAAAAAAAAATGCATCGGAGGCCTGGAACAATTTGGTTGAGGAGTTCTTCCTGTCTCACAACATATTAAATGACTTCAAGGCTACAGTAGGCACTAAATAGACTAGTGCGCTTTAACATCACCAGTTGCTGCTGCTTACCATTATGCGGGATAGCCCTCAAGCACCAGTTTATAACAATAAAAAATACATGTAGATAAACATGCATATTATGTAAAAATAATTATGACGATAATGATACTATAATGTGTACTATCCTGGTAAGTCCATCAGACATAATTATCGCTTTTTCTCGTGTAGTCATAACCAAGTAGCTAGAATTATTATTCACCAGCAACTTGCTTGAAATATAAACTTGTTGATTCTAAGGTACCGTATTATAAGTATGTGCCCAACCCAGTTCTTGAAAATGACCATGGTACATTATACTGGGATTGGCTCATCATTATTGACGGGACTGTTGTTGCAAAAAAGCCAGATGTGGTGGTGATAGATCCGCCGCACCATGATTGTCTATGTTACCATTCCACATGACGGGAATCTCGTGAAAGCTGAAAAAGAGAAGCAAACGAAATATCGTGTGTGGTATTTGGACTCGGTTGTCGTATTGGCCAATGGTCTCATAGCCGAAAGTCTCGAACAATATCTATCGAGGCTCTCGTAAGGCACTTGGATCAAGGCCCTGATTCAAAAGGCAGTACTCCTCGATACGGCCCGCATCGTGAGGAGGTTTCTGTCTCTGGATATTTAGCCACTGGTAGCTTGGACCCTGCTCCCGACATCGGCAGATCACTATTTTTTTAAATATTCTAAATGTTTTTGTATGTACCTTATACATATAATTTGATAAAAATATAATTTAATATGTATATATAGAAGAATAAACTGAATAATGACACGATAATATTAGATATAAGAAACCTGCTTTTTTGGCGTCTTCGGCTATAATAATAATAATAATAACAATCAATGTATTTTTATGTAGAAATATTTAAAAATGTAATTTATATAAAGAAATAACAATCAGACCTTATGCGGTCTATTGTGTGAGTTACAATCTTATTTAGCCAATGTTAGCTACTTGATAACTAAAATAGATTTTGCCCGGTCCGCTAATGCCCACACAAGCGGTCTATCTGCCCGGGCGGCTATCGAATTAAGAAGATGTTGAGACTGTCATGCAGCCTATACAGTAACGACGCAGATTTCTTGCGCCATACTGTGGAAATTGATAAAGCTGTAAGTGTCTTTTCGTGGAGAAGTACGGCTACACTTTTGTATTTGATATTCGCTTAAAGAATAAATCGAAAAAAGACACTCAGTCCAGAGGGAGGCTAAGGTGAAGAAAGCCCTCTTCAAAACGTGGCAAGCGACCGGATCCCCTGAAGATCGCGACGCATACAAAGTTGCCAAACGTGCCACTAAAAGAGCTGAAGCCAGAGCCAGACGAGATCACTTGCAACCGCTCTACGAGAAGCTGGAATCGCCTGAGGGGCAAAAGCTTATTTACAAGTTGGCACGTTCTAGGGTCAAAGCGGCACAGGATATATCCAAGTGCCGCTGTGTAAAAGACCCTGTTGACAACCTACTATGCGAAGACCTCGCAGTGAAGGAGAGATGGCGCTCATACTTCCACGAGCTGCTGAATAAGCAGCACCAAGAGCTGCTGACACCGAAACTCCCTCCAAATCTTGGATTAGTGCCCCCTGACCGGCAAAAGCCCGTGCCAATGGAGACTGAGTATTATTACTCCAGTCTTCAAAGGCAAGGGCTCGGTACAGGATTGTGGCAACTATCACGATATAAAGGTCATGTCCCACACGATGAAGATCTTTGAGAGGATTATGGGCTCCCGGATCCGGCAGGAGTGTGCTGTCTCGGAGTGTCAATATGGGTTTCGTCAGGGTACGGAACTATGGATCCTATCTTCGCTCTAAGGATCGCCATGGAGAGATACAGATTGAAGAACACGCCTCTGCATTTGCTCTTTCTTGATATGCAGAAGGCCTTCGACTGTGTCCCTCGGGGGGTGATCTGGTGGGCACTGAGGTCCAAAGGGGTACCAGAATCTTATGTTGACATAATTCGAGATAATTATGTACCTCAATTCCGATTCCGTTGTTAGGACCGCTGTTGGTGACACTAAACCCTTCCCCGTCACCGTCGGAGTCCACCAGGGTTCCGTTCTTAGTCCGTTTCTGTTCAGCGTGATATTAGACGCCTTGTCGGATAGCATCAGGGATTCACATGAGCAACCTCCTTGGTTGCTTATGTATGCTGACGATGTCGCGCTGGCGGACGCGGACAGGGATCGGTCGGTGCGGCGTGTGAATGTGTGGAAGGACTCGCTCGAGAACGGAGGTCTGAAACTCAATGTGGCGAAGACCGTGTATATGGCTAGCAACACGACAGACCCCATGTCTGTGCGCATAGGCGGTGACATGGTCGAGTGCACAGACCAGTTTAAATACTTGGGCTCTGTGCTCCACGCGTCCGGTGACATTGATTGCGATGTCAGGGCACGTATTTCCGCAGCTTAAGCAAAATGGCGTGAGGTGTCAGGTGTCATTTGTGACACCAAAATGCCAGTTAAGCTTAAGGTGCAGGTCTATAAGACCATCATTAGACCTGTCCTTCTGTATGGCAGTGAGGCGTGGCCTGTGCTTGAGCGACACAAGTAGGAGCTGCGTGTCACGGAGATGGATATGCTGCGGTGGATGTGTGAAGTTACGCGGAAAGACCGCATCTGGAACTCCCGCATCCGTGGCAGTCTTCATGTCCGTGACATAGCGGAGAAACTGCAGGAGGGTCGCCTACGTTGGTACGGTCACGTCTTACGAAAACCGGCATGTTACGTGGGTCACAAATGTCTTGCCATGGCGCCTCCGCCGGGCCGGAACAATCGGGGTAGACCAAAGAGGTGCTGGCTTGACGTTGTAAGAAATGACATGCGTGCCAACAATCTCATACCACAGGATGCTAAAGATCGCGCGAAATGGAGGAAATTAAGCAGGAAAGCGGACCCCGGGCTCCAACGCGAAAGCCACGGATGCAACCAGGATAAACGCTGAGATGATGATGATGAATAAATCGAAAAAAGTTAAACCATTTTTCACATAAATTGTACATAAATATAATACAACTAAGTTAAATCTAATTAAGAAATACTTAAGTATGTACTTGAACAAGTAAACTGACGACCAATTAAAATCAGACACACACAGGATGAACACATTGCCACCGCCAACGCTCCCATGCATCGAATGGAACGTAAAATTGAAGTAGAAATGTCGCAATAATGTCGAACGAAGGTAACGTAGCCATTCACCTCTCATCAATTATGGAGGCGCACAATCAAGGCATTCACTTCCATTTTGTACGGGGGAAATTTACGATGTTGGTATTTTGGTACGCACGGCTACACATCAAGCTAGACATAACCAGTATAAGCTAACTTCTAATTGTACAAATACCTATACAATGCGAGCTCAAATAAAACTGGAAATGTAAAGCTGATAATGTGTAACCGTGTGTAAAATCAAATTCGAAAGGTATGCATATCTTAATGTGTTTCAGAAATGAAATGTCAATTTAACGTGATTTTATAACACTGTCGGCTGAATACGTCATAAACTAACAATAGTAATGGGTTTCATTTTCTAGATCAACAACAATAATTGGTTTATTAACGTTCTTGATCAGATACATTTTTCGAACATCTGGACCAATGGATCAGCAATATGCTTTAAAATTATTCCAATTAATAGTAGTAGACTTTTTTCTTACTCCTCCGCTATTCTTTTCTAATTAATTTCGTTGCGGGGCCCAAGACAGTTGAATCGTTTCTCCGGGACTCGTCGAGCTTCATTGCTCGGCGTTTTTCTGGCGGTCTCCACTGTTGATTCTGGCTTTCAGGAGTTGCAGTGGGTGGGAAAAGTGTGGCGGGTTTTGTCCCAATAAAAATAATAGTGTATTACGCGATTTAAGTGCTGGTTGGGAACAAATTTGTTAGGGTACCTACTGCACTATTACGCCAAAAGTTATCTTATATACTACAACCACGACGCCATCCGATAGATAGGGACGTATTTGACTAAAAAAAACTGATTAGTCCGTCAGTCAGATTTCCAAAAAATACTAGACACGTATGTCGTGGTGGTCCAGTGGTTAAAACACCAACCTCTCAAGTATGAGTGCGCGGGTTCGATTCCAGGTCAGGCAAGTACAAATGTAACTTTTCTAAAGTTATATATACTTCCTAAGTATATCTTGGATACCAATGACTGAAGGTGAAGGAAAAAATTTTGAGGAAACCTGGACTTTAATTAAGTCTGAAATCGCCAACCCGCATTGAGCAAGCATGGCGATTACGCTCAATCCTTCTCTGTAAGAGAAGAGACCTGTGCCCAGCAGTGGGACGATAAAAAGGTTGATGATGATGATGATGATGACTAGACACGTATTTTTTCTTTTTTCATATAAGCAAAAAATTAAGAAGACACTGTGCGTTGAAAACTCGTGTGACGTCACTATACGCTACACTTTTTAGCGAGCAGTGACGTCACCAGTCACCAATCCTGATCTTTGATGCCTTTTATATTAATTGTCAATCTTTATTGATTTGATAAAACAAAATATACGTATCTAATATTTTTCTATGATCTGAATGACGGACTAATTAGTTTTTTTTTAGTCAAATACCCTATTATGTCTGTAAGTAGGTATGCACAAATACACGTCAATCATATTTTAAAAAGGAAGTCGTAGTGTCCTGTCTGACTATCTGAGGTGAAAACACTAAACAAACTCAGCGGTCGACATTTGACAGGAAAGCAAAGATGAGTGTTACGCGCATTTATCATTGGACTTTTAAAATTATTTATAGTGTCGTTTACTAAATAAAAACGCGTGATTTGTGTAGTAAAAAGTGCATTCCGTGAATAATTCATAAAGAACATTGAAATATCGCAGCATATTGGCCACATCATGGCTTTGCATAAAATCTCCTCGTAGTCGGCTCACGCGACCGTTTTTTCAACTGTCATTGGCGATATCCGCCGTTATTGTGAAATAATTTTTTTAAAGAATTTCTATAATTTGTTACACGTGTTATTGGTAAAATTGTGGTATCTAACCACAGAGGCCATTGAAGAGTTGAAGTAGTATTCACTCTAAAGAAAGGAAAAAGAACTCAGCGGTCACACAAGTATTTTGAGGAGTCCTTTACACCAGGAGTAGGAACATTATAGGCTGGTTATGGTTATGGCGTTTTGAGGAAACAATCACACAGATTGAGTGAGACCTACACCTTGATTGTTACTAGTTGGGATCAGTTGGGATTTTAAGACCGCCCATTGATCCGTTCGGTCCAAACGATCCCAACTAGTCGCAATCATTTGACAAAAATGTGTTCGCCGATTAGGGGGCTTAATTGTGTAACAGACCATTACTATCAGTTGGAATCATTTTGAAGGATACTGCTATTCCAACGCTCCCTATGTTCGAAAATGTATTTGCTCAACAACGTAAATAACGCAATTAATGCTATTGAACTATCAAAATGTAACCCCTTGGTACTGTTAATGTATTACGCAACTACCCTGCTATCCAGTTCGTAGGCGCATTTGTCAGAAATCGAATAGCTCAAACCATAGTAGCTCAACGATTTGAGAACATTATCAACAAAGTGATATTTGTTTTGGCCACACAATCAACTAAAACGAATCTTAACAAGTGCATTTCATTTTATCATTAAATATTCATTAAGTTTGCCATTGCTGCTAATATCCAGCCGTTTTGCTTTGCGTAAATTATGTCATCACCACTGCCTTCAAAACGCTGAAGTGAAACGCCGTGAGGACACCAGCATCACGCAAAACCACACAATCAAAAACATATTACATTAATCAACCAGCACTTGGCGCGCATGGTAAATTGAACCCGACTTTGTCTCACGTTTCTGGGGAGTTCGTTGCGTCACCTCTTCTCCCCATCAAATGTACTAGGAGCTTGTGAAGGCCGGGCGTTTTACGGGACTGTCTTTTGTAATTTGAAAAAGTGCTGATTCTCAGTCAAATTTGAATAAATAATGACTTTCGATTTTGGTGTTACTGAGATGCTTGTTGTTGACATTACAGGCTTATTATATGATTATCTGAAAACGTAGACACAATTTGACAACAAAAGAAAATACTGACAATGCATTTGACTTAATTCAGATTATAAACACTGACATCGAAAATACATTTGTTTTAAGTAAACTGATTGGTAGTGAGTGTTTTGGATTTTACCAATCAGCCGACGCATATTTTAAGAAGCGTGACTGGTTAATTTTGAATATTGTGATCTGTTTTGTATCAGTATGACTGTCCGTAAATTACTCTACTATTTTTTTGAAGTCGATTAATCGGTCGGTATTCGGATAAATTATGATTTTATCATTGACAACGGGTTACACCCTACTGGAGTTGCGTTTCACAAAGCGAGCGACTGTTAGGACGGGCAGCCTTGGCTCAAGTGTCTGTATAGTTAAAATAATGAGAATCGAACATCACACTATAGTTATTGTTCAACGTTTTCTCGAAATACCGCCCACGGTGGATGCTCATGGGATGAGAAGACACCTCAACTGTCTGGAACTTCGGCCCCGTCTCCTGATTTCCACCTCATATTTTTTCTAATGGGGTGCATTGGGGTCTAACCACCATCTTTGGGACTCAAGTCAACCCCACCTGCCAGACGGTGCACCAGCTGATTTACAGACGGGGCTCTGACGCCGGCTTCCCTTTCGGGGTTGAGTGGTCAGACGGCAGTCGCACTCGTAAAAGCCAAACAAAGCCATATCAAGAATAGGAATAGTAATAAGGCACGTATTACGGTTAAAACGCCGCCGCAAAACGGCGCGCTGGAGCCCCGCCCGACTCCTGTGACCTGTGGGCTAGGGCTACCGTGTCAGGGGCGGATACGGCTGAAGAAGCGAGCCCAAACCAGGAAACTCCGTTTCGCTTCGTGGAACGTTGGCACGCTAACTGGACGCGCGAGAGAACTGGCCAATACTCTCCACAGGCGGAGGGTGGCCGCGGCGTCCCTGCAGGAGACTCGGTGAAGAGGCAGCAGATCCCGGCTTATTGGGAATGGAGCTGATCTACACGGGTCCACCTAGTGGGAGAAATATTTATTGATTGTTTAAGTAATACTAAAATCTACATTATAAAAGGCTGTATTCAAATTCGTTAATTAGGGTATGTTATGATTATTATTTAATAATTTGTAGGGTTGGTATATATAAATGAAAACATTATAAAAGGAATTAAAAATTCTAATATTATTCAGAACAGAACCAACGAAATAATTGCATTTCGCCAGCCTTATACAACATGCATGAGACGGATGCAATAACTAAAATTGGTGAACCCATATAACAGTGCTGTACGTTATTCGCGGAGTATACTATTTTGTTTATTTAATATGCATCATGGCTGACTGTTGCTTTATGTACTCCGTGACACCACTGTGATACGCTAGGGATTTGACATCACATAACAACAATCGATAATGAAGCTTATGACTTAAAGTACCAATATGCTGCGTCAGTATTTAATATTACAGCATGACTTCCATACACAACTTCAGCCATAGCCTTCTTCCCTTGGGAGTAGGCTAAACCACAGGACTAGCTTTTTTTTTTACAAATTATAAACTAATGCTTGATCGCAAAACCGCTTGATGATAAGCAGTGATGTAATCGCAGAGGGTGAAGCGCGCTAGTTTATTAAGAGCCTATTCACTCTAGCCTTGAAGACCGCCGCTGGCAAAATGTTCCAGTCCTTTGATGTACAGGATATAAAAGACGGCGTGAAACGCTTCGTCCGGATTGTAGTGATGCCAAAAAGGTAAGGGCGGATACTCGCCGTACGACGGGTCGTCCGATGATGGAACGGAGATGGGAGAATTAAGTCATGCAATTCCCGCGCACACCCTCTAAAATGCATCCTATAGAACACCGATAGGCTGGCTGCTCTTCATCTGTATTCCAAGCTGTCACCAATTAGTCTTTTCGCGAGGGTTTCCACCGAATCCAAAGCTGCCAGGTAGCATTTTGCAACTCTAGCCCAAATGTGGCTGCAGTACTCCAGACACGAACGTCACAACCTGTTCATAGCCTTGAATGTCTACTCCTTTTGCATTGTATGCAGATGTTAATATACCCAAAAGCCAATTATTCTCGTAATTTAAAACGTACAAAATCTAGTCTCAGACTCAATTCGGCGACAAATACATGCCAAAATGTAGGAAAATTAGACGTATTTTTTTACAGATTGAGACTGAGATCCGCCTCTGAACGTTCTTAAAATTAGTAGAATTAGACTTACAAGTAAGTACCTCTAACCGGCGTGTATGACTGGAGGGCTAGTTAAGTAACAGGCGTGTATAAAGCAAGTGCCCGGTATCGTTGGCCGGGATCACGTATGTAGTACTTTACGTACTTGATCTTTCTAATGAAAATCATCAATAAGATCACTTGATATTTAGATCTCAAGTGAGATCTTATTGACGCCTTAGTTAGAAGGCGTCTTTTCCACTGACATCTGCCATCCTTTTTGTTAGTCACCCTTCACACAACCTTACAACAACACGACACTGTCTAAACCTGTCTAAATTTTGTTATCGACTTATAATAATAACCCATTTCATCCATGCAATGACGTGATGCGATGACGACACGCGATATATATAATGACTAAGCATTAGTAAAAAAAACGATTTTTGAATAATTAAGCATATGAAAATAATTATCATACATTATTGTGACGCGTGACGTAGTTTGAAACACCCTTGTACGACGACCCCTAATAGCGGTAGCGGTAGTATATGCGCCTATATGGCAAATTAACAGAACCTAAACTAAGACCTATAAGCCCTACAGTCCCTACGACCCTAAGTCCTATAAGCCCTACAGCCCAGACCTACCGTACAGTTTGTAATAAATAAATATATAAATAATTGCGGGATGTCTGCATCAAGAGACCTACGGTAATAGACGGATAGTGGGTTGGATTTCCAGGTAACGGAGAAGGGTAAACTCACTGCCAGTCCGGCAGACTCACAGGACTGATGAGAGATGGTTAAAGGTGTCTTGGCCACAGTGAGAGATAACGAGACAAGAATAAATTCTACATCGGAATTGTTGCAATGCAGTTACCGAGTGTGGTACGCAGCTTACGATAGATCATCGCCCGCGCAACAGCTGACGCCAGAGGTCAATGCACCGGTCGCCCGTCCGAGCGGAGCGTGGACCATATTTTTGTTGGGACAGCCAAGTAGCATACATAACAAGCTCATAATTTTGTGGTTTTTCATTAAATATTTTTGAAATTTTGTACACAGATTATTTACTTAAAAATACTGGACACGTCTTTCGGGTTTCGCATAAATAAAAAATAATGTTGTATGTGACACTAGGATAATAGGAGTATCGAGGAGTTGTAATGTATGAACATAATTGAAGTGGTTACGTATTTGAAAAATTGGACATAAATATTTTAGGAAACCTCACTTTTGCATTATACACAACCAGATTTATAATAAATATGACGATTTGGAACAAAATCATAAATTTATCTTCTTCTTTTTCAGCCTATATATGTCCACTGCTGGACAAAGGCCTCCGCCAAGGCTTTCCACGATGACCGGTCTTGTGCTGCCCGTATCTATTGGCTATCCGCAACCTTCACCAGGTCATCGGTCCTCCTTGTTGGGGACCTCCCTACGCTGCGTCTTCGGTACGTGGCCGCTACTCCAGAACCTTACTGCCTCATCCATCGGCCATCGGTTCTACGAGCAATGTGCCCTGACCACTGCCACTTAAATTTAGCGACTTGAAGAGCTACGTCGGTGACTTAGGTTCTTCTGCCGATCTCCTCATTTCTGATTCGATTACGCAGAGAAACTCCAAGCATAGCTCTTTCAATTGCCCTTTGTGTGACTCTGAGCCTCGCATAAGGTCCATTGTGAGCGACCACGTTTCAGTTCCGTAAGTCATCACTGGCAACACAAACTGGTCAAATACTTAATAAATATTAATTTATATTTTGCTTTAATATAAAGGTTTTCAGTTTCATTAATTACATTAGCAAATAAGATGATGTTTAAATTAAATAATTAGGGATATTTTATGCAATATAGCACGCAATCAAAATGTTACGTTTTACGTATTATTGTATTTATTTAATTATTTGCTCTCGTTCTACAAATAGACGTGATTGAATAAATCATTTTGCTGTTTGTTTTGTTATTTATTCTGTAGATTGTGTGTTTACTGAAATGCATCCGTCTAAAACAAAAAATGTGGATGATGGATTGATATAAAATTTATCTCACGGCTGCTTACGAAGATCCCACTGGATCGAAATGTTTGTGGGTCTAACCGCGGGACGCTGCTAGTAACGTCATAACATCCTGACAGTATTCCCAAATGTTATGGACAGAGGGGTGCCCACATATCGCCAATTTGGATTCGGTGGAGAGGCGTGCGAAGAGGTTAATTGGTGACCTCAGATTCGGTTCAAAATGGTCTCCACATCTTGGAGCACAGACGAAGAGTAATCAGCCTATCGATGTTTTATAGAATGCATTCTAGAGAGTGTGCAAGGGAATTGCAATTGCGTACAGTATAATAACGCATTCAGGGTGCTCTTGGGGTTGCCGTGGCGTTGTAGCGCGTCAGGGATGTTCGCGGAGGCGAGGGTCGACGGGTTCGCCGCGATCATGCGGAGGTGGTGTGCTTCCATGATGGCGCGATTGCGCTCCTCCTCCAATGGCATCCTGAATGTGTTTTCGGATCGGTGGGACTCGCCCCTCTTACGCAGGTGGATGGGACTCCAGACCCACTTTAGTTAATTTATTACTAACATTAGGCTAAGCTCTACTTGTACTAACACTATATGGATATTTATGTTTTTTAAATCCGAAATAAAATTTTTGAATTGAATTGAATTGAATTGAAAATAACTTAATTCCCCTATCTCCATTCCATCATCATATATCGCCGTATATACGGCGAGTATCCACCCTTACGTTATTGATATCACTACAAACTTGACGAAGCGTTTCGCCTCGTCTTTTATACCGCGTACATCGAGGGATTGGTTCAATTTACCAACGGTGATGTTTCCGTCTGACTACAATTTAAGTGTCTTCAAGGCTAGACTGAATATGCTCTTAAAAAACTAGCATGCTTTACCATCAACGATTACATCACTGCACTGTGCCTGCATCAGGCGGGACTGCATTTGAGGACTAGTTTATAGTTTAGAAAAAAAAATACATTAAGTCCTATGTAATAGTTTATGCCATCAACTGTTCACAAATACAGACTTCGGGCTTAGACTAAGAATTTCTAGACAGCGAGAATACCAGCCCTATTGAATTTTATGAACCATAGAGTACAATGTCTTTTTATTTATTTTCGTGAGTCGAGAGAATGCGTTCCTATTTCCTGACAGTGGGACAATTTTAGCAGAGCAGCTATAATACGACCATCGAAAAATTACGTTTCTGATACCCGTCAGTGCTTCAGTTTTATTCTTTTTTAGGCTATAGAGGTCCAATGCTGGACAAAGGGCTCCCCTAAAGCTTGAGCTTCCTCACATAGTTCGGTCTTGTACTACCCATATCTATCGGCTTCCCATGACCTACACCATCAGATCATCGGTCCACCTTGTAGGGCGCCTCCCTACTCTGCGTCATCAATCTTAGTAGGCAACAAAGATCTCATTCGCAAAACACGCATTGATTTATATGAAACTGACATGTGTTTGCGTCCCGTAACCAAAAAGAGGCCCTCTTTGGTCCATGATTTCTACATCACAGCGGAATAAAAACGGATAGCTGGGTGATATTATGGAAAACATTTAAATCTTGATATTTTATTTATACAAAACTAAAGAAAACGTTCTATTCATGCAGACAGTCACCAAGATTCGAGCCATAAAAATATCTGCGTGAGCACGTACGGGTTCCTGGAATAGTAAAATAGTAGAAGATCATAAACGTAACTTTATTACATACGTTTTACTGCTTCATCTTTTCTGAATATACCGCTGTTATGTTTATGCATCAGTCTATCATAGTCCTAGGTTTTCTTGGGATCTTGTTTTATTGGTCGATTTTGTTGGGTTCTGACATTGTAGGTAATGTATTTTAAGGCAGGGATTCACTATGGCCCTGAGGACACGGTGGAGGTCTGACCGGCTTAGGCGGAGCACCGCCGTGTCCTCGAGGAGTCGATCTCTCGCGTCTGGTTCTGGTCCAGGCTATAGTCCGGAGCAAGAGTGCATGGCAGGCCGTTACCTCCTTCTGCGAAGCAAGTGAGATATTAGCACATCGTGACGGGGTCCACGATGACCTATGCCTACCAGGCCCGCAGGTTGTTCGAAAGTAAAGTCAAATGAAGGAACAAGGATGGGTTTTAATCAATAAAAGTCTGACACGCCCTTGCACTCCGCCTAAAGCTGGAGAGGTCATTTGATGATTTCTTATGTTGAAAAAAGGCAGAGATTAACTTATAGTATTTCATTTGTATAATATAGTGTTTTTGTAACGCGTTACAGTGGTCACTGCAGCGAGCAGAGTCGCTCGATGTGAACACGCGATCCTCCACTCGACTGCCGGCTAATTAGCGTAGTTCTTATAAATACGATAGAGCCCACCAGACAAAGTCTTGCTGTCAAGCAATTCGTCGCGTTTCGTCATGATGTCTGCTGATGCCGTACGGAGGACGGATCTGAGCAGTTGTGTTGCGATGTGTGCCGGGTACAAGGCGCCAAATATTTTTGTGTCGGGAGTTTGGTCGTGCAGGATCTCCTTTAGATCCTCTTTAGATAATTAGCGCGCTTTACTATCAACGATTGCATCACTGCTTACCACCAGGCGGAATGCAGTCAAGCACTAGTTTATAATTATTAAAAAAAAATATAATACAGTCAGTGTATCGAGTCCAACTGCTCAATCTAAAGCAGTAATGTAAAAACAACGTAAATACACAGCCTCTTCGACCGCCATTTTGGAATTGCTCGAAGCAAACGTTCGTCACTTTGAGAGTTTTTCTTTACCAAGAAATGGAATACGCTTGGTTATGTGCTTGAATTGCGCATATACCATTTTATTACAAAGCTCGGCGCAAATGTTACATTACAAGTAAACGTTATCACCGTTCGCCTTCAGGTTTTATTGTATTGTATTCTGAGATGACGGCTAATGAGAACGAATGAAAGGCGACTAGTAAATGATATTTGAAAGTCATATGTGAATGAAAATGCATGAAGTGGATGGACTAGAACAACATAAAATAGAATAGAAAGCTCTTTATTATGTACATAATATAAATTACAGAACATAAATATAAAGATTTTAAAAGAGTAACACAATAGGCGGTCTTATCGCTAAGAGCGATCTTTTGCAGACAACCTTTGGATGGAATATTAATGGGATGAAGAGAAAAATAATGTAGGTAGTCTACATTGTACTGTTTACATAGATTATACATTAAATGTGTACGTAAAATGTAAGATACTAGTTGAAATAAATTAAATTAATAAACTACTAATTAATAAACATCATATAAGAACAAATAGAATATAATGACATGTTTAAAGAGAGAGGAGGTGTTTATATATCATAGTTTTAAAAGTGGACAGAGTTTTAGTACGCCTTACGGACGCTGTCAAGTCATTCCATAGCCGAACTGCTTGTACAGTAGAGGATTTATCACAGAAATTAGTGGAATGCACCAGCAACACTAGTATCAGGTTTCCCGATGTCCTCAGATTTCTTTTTTGTGTGTCGTGAACATATACGTTTTTTATGGTGATATTCTTCAGAAAGGTCAGAAGTATTGTGCTCACAACCATTGTACGTGTATTACCAGAGTGACAACCCAAATTTTAATAACGTTCACTGACAGGGGTGATTCAGTTAATTTTAAAAGTGTATAAATAATAAAAAAATAATCATTATTTCACTGTCTGACAAAGATGGAGCTATACAGGATGAATAGCGCCATGCCTTTTTCACAACGGAACCATGATGGATTATACAAGTCATAGAAGGACCCCAGATGGCATTCCTAATCTCTCAAAAACATATCTAATTTCTGTACATTTTGGAATCCCAGTCTCTCAAAAACATGCCTAATTTCTGTACATTTTTGATTCCATTCTGTCAAAAACATGTCTAAATTCTGTACATTTTTGACATTGATTGATGCTGTGATGGATAAAATTGCAACTTGAGTATTTATGTTACGTTATTATAAGATCTAGTAAGTCTTCAGATGTACGAACGAAAATGAATCAAAATTACCCCGATTCCCCAACCCGCTTTCCAAGAATAGGGATTATGGCAAACCCCTCAATGGAATCGAAGCCTTGAAGAGGCCTTTGTGGACCTCTACAGGCTAAGAAGAAGAAGAAAACACAAATATTAATAAAACACAATTGTAATGTTTCTATCTTTATTTGTCAAAGTTTTCCTTACCATTAGTTACATAATCAATTTATTTATCAGTTTTCTACGATTTGTTAAATATCTTTGAAAAGTAAACCCACGTTCACTCAACGTTCAATTGTCTACCGCACATTATTGCATAATAATTATAATAAATAAAATAACAAATAATCATCTTTTCAATAAATTATAATTATTTTACTATTTACAAATATATCATTATTTACAGTTTATATTACACATTATCATTTCTTAATCTATTTAAACTTTCGACTAGAAAAACAACTACAAAATAACAATACAAGTATAATTTCGTGCTATTTTAATTTCGATCGTGTACTTAAAATTCTGTTTAAATATAATTATTTACAATAAATTTCCTAATAATTAAATATAACATTTATATTTCGAAACTATAATGGTGTAATCATTCTAACAATATAGAGTTATTAAATAATAGTAAAAAATATAATTATAATTTATAATTTCCTATAAAATTTACAAGTCTTTTAGGATTTCAGTAAAAAATATGAAATTAAATAACATTTTCAAAATTATTTTACACAAAACTTGTTCTAAAAAATAAATGAAGCTGTTAATTTTATTTATTCTTTCCTTTTCGCAACTTTGTGGAATTGAATTTGCTACATCCTCCTTAAATTAAATTGCTAAAAAGATTTCGCAAAGGGAATTGAAGGAAAAGTATAATTGCTAACTCAAACTTTAAGAGATTGCTAACTAAAGTAATTCGTTGAAAGGTTTTTAAAAAGTTTCCATTGATGTGACAAAAGCAGAAAATCATTTTAAATATTACTAGTCTTACCAGCTTAATAATTCTTAAAAATATACATAGGGTGTGGACCATTTCCATTTTCATTTATTACTTTTTTAAATGTGCCAAGAATTCATTCACACGCAATATTAACAGGAGACTTTAGAATTTATATAAAATCAGAAGGAATTTTATATAAAATAAAACACACATAACTCTGATGAACATTTTAAATTTTAATGACGGCCAGTATTAAAAATATAACGGCCAATTTTTAATTGAAAGATTGATCTTACTTTGGAAGATCAGTCTGAACAGACGAATTTACAGCAAATGATTTTGGTTGATACAAAAAGCAGCCCTGCTCTATTTTGTAGAAATCACTAAGGTGTAAGTTCCACCTTATGCTAGGGATTGTAAAAATTGACATTTCACTTCGTCCATTACAAGGTATAAAGGTATAAGGAATGCATAGGCATAATAAATTCATAGGCTGGTGTACTTGCTAGAAATAGAAATTGCTGCCATGATCATGAGGACATAACAGCAAATGGTATGAATATAGAAAAGACCAGACTGAGTGTAGAACTGAGCAAGCTTGTTAATATTTGGGATGTTTTTCCTTAATGAAGTAATAATGAATAAGTAAAAACGCGAATACGGCGGGTAGTTGTGACAGCTCGTTCATTTTGAAAATTTATTAGCATTGATATTTAAAAATTCTACTCTTTTTAATATACAATCGCTATCACTTAGAAATTATACCACACTTTTGTCAGTGTATACCTATCTCATATTAAATTAAGTTTATTTACATTTTGCCGAAATTAGAAGGCCATTTTCGTGGATAAAGTTTTTTAGAGGATTCAGCGTTCATAGAATTTTCAAGATGGTGCAATCTACTGGTTAATTGTGTTCCAGTTATATTTTTTTTATAATATATTTTATTTAACTGAAATATGTTTTTATATTAAATAATTAAGACAGTTTATTGAATATAATATATTTACAGACAAAAAGTAACGCAGAATTCAAATAATTAATTCGGGCTAGGTGGAAATTCATTTTCATGAATGTTAGTTAGGAAATTTGATAAAGCATTCACAGAATAGCCCGTTCTTAAATAAATACAAATGCAGGTATAGTTTATAAAGGCAAATGGGTTAAAGCTTTGGTTTTTTACGACAGTGGTGGCCGTCACATATCAACCGTAGCGATGGCTGTCATAAAAAGAATGTTATCAGAATTTGCCATTGCGTTTCTGAAAACGCACAAATTTACTTTAATAAATATTATTTCAGTGATTCGAAGGTATAGCGCGGTCGCTATGTGGCGGCTACCGCAATCTCAGAAAACTAGCTTCAGTTACTACAACAATATAGACTTAATTTTTCACACTTTACTTCGTAAAGTCTCTTATAAAGAAACTGTACATTACAAAGATAATTCCGGCAATAAGTGAAAATTAACAATAATTTTAATTACAATAATTTATATTCCTATCTTAACCTTAATCTTATTAACATGAAGGCTATTCTATACACAGTTCAATGAAAAAGGTTTCTTATGGAAATAATTGTTACGGACGTAAATTATTGACTTAGTAATTATATTACAGGTGATTTTCATCATGAGTTTTTTTTTTTTTGGGAATAAAACAAAATCTCTTGACCATCAAAATAATAGTAATAATCATTATTGGTGTATCGATCAGAGCAGTGTGCAATGATTGTTGATATAAACATCCCACAAGATGAGAACCTTGTGAAAGCCGAGAAAGATAAACAAATCGAGTATCTTGACTTGGCTCACGAGATTCTCGACATGTGGGATGTGAATTCAGCAACCATTATACAGATAGTCGTGACAGCCAATGGCTTAATATCCAAGAGCGTCGACCAACACTTCAAGAGGCTCTCGCTCCAGCTGCCTACGGATGATTCAGAAAGCAGTACTTCTGGACACGGCTCGCAGTGTTCGGAAGTTCCTCTCTCTGGAGCCCTGACCGTCGGTAGCTTGGACCCTGTTCCCGATTTCAATGGGCTACTATTTTTTGTATTTTTATATTTATATATATTAATATTTAAAAATTTATTTTTTATGTATATAAAATGAAATAAAGGAAATAGTAATCATAATATTTAGGGGCCTAGCGAAATAATGATTAAATGGATACTAAGTACAGTACAGAAATCTATATACAGAAATCTGTATACAGATATTGTAAGCCCTGTCTCTTAAACTAGGACAACCTGTATCTTAATAGACATCAAAATCTTACACAATAGGCATGTTTCCTGGCTAAAAAAAAATATTCTATTTAGTCCTTCATTCAGATTATAGAAAAATATTGGATACGTATATTTTATTTCATCAAATCAATAAAAAATTACAAATATAAAAAGCATTAAAGATCAGAAGTGGTGGCTGGTGACGTCACTTCTCGTCACACGAGTTTTCAATGCACTGTGTCGTCTTCATTTTTCGTTTATATGAAAAAAGAAAAATACTTGTTTAGTATTTTTTGAAAATCTGACTGACGGATTAATTAGTTTTTTTTTTAGTCAACTACCCTATTGTTGATTAAGTTCTTATTCGCTAAGTTTGCAGAGTACAACGAACGAAAAGGTACTTCGTTTAGTGACGTCACAGCGGGCTCTATCAAAATACCAGCGCTCATGCTGAGGTAAGAACCTTTTGGCCTCGTATAGTAGGTTCGGATTAATTTTTCTTTTAGTTACTTTTTTAAATATGATTTTGTTTTTTATTTTTGATAATGTTTGGTTTATTTGTACTACTACTATCCATTACGAGTCGCAATAAATACTTTTTTTTTTTCAACAAACTCTTTGTAAAAACGAAGAAGATAATATTTCTATATAGCTTCAGATAATTCTTGCTATCGTTAAACGATAATAAGTTAAAAGTATCACTATACTTTTTTCAATAAAATCCGTTGTTTTTTGTAGAATGACGTTTATACTATAACATTAGAAATCTACATAAGCCTGTAATTACCAAAAATAAAACCATTTTACTTCAATTTAAATAATATTAACAACCAATATACCGAGTACCACTCTTATACGGAATAGAAAAATTGTTCAAAGGAAAAAGAAGTCGACATTTTTTATCTGATCCCCGAGAGACGAACTTAATAAACTACTTATTAATAATTCCACAGACAGCCTCCGTGGCGTAGCGGTAGCAAACGCGGCCGCTGCGCAAGGAGGCGCGGGTTCGATTCTCGCGCAGTGCAAATATTTGTATACATTAATATGAATATTTGCACTGGTCTGTTCGTGCCTCGGAAAGCACGTTAAGTCGTTGGTCTCGGTTGCCTTACGAACATCTAATGGCAGTCGGTACGGGTTGACAGAGTCCTCAAAAGTTCAATAATTGCGTCTAACTGCAATCAGGCGGTAGTCGAATCACGGAAAATAGCGAAGTTTAGTCAAAATCGGCAGTTAGACTGGTAAAGCGGACCCCAGATTCCAAATCTGAAAAAGCTGATGGATGCGAATGGGATTAACGCTGAGATGTTGATGATGATGATTAATAATTTCACTAATTTTACAAACACTGAAAGACACGACGTAGCAATGAAAAGCTAACTTAACCGTGTTTTACAAAACAAAGTGAAAAGGTAATTCTATGGAACCACTGAACACGCCTATTGAACTAAAAAACCCTTTAACAAATTCAAAATTAACACTTCAATTGCAAAGAGCAAGGATACTTTGACAATTGAATATCTGATCGCCCATTACAACTGATCCGTTAAAATCCTTCCATTTAAAACCCATTGGACTGGTCCTGACACATTTAAAACTCATCGGATTGGCCCTGAGACATTTAAGCACTTTGACACAACATGATAGGCATGAATTTAATCATTTGTTAGATGGCTGAGAGGAGATACCAATCGCACTGGCTATTTTCTGAGAATCAATTGAAGTCGTTTCAAATTATTTTATACAATATGGAGATTCATTCATTCGTCTACCAACCTGCATTGGGCCCACGTCCCACTCTCTCTCACCGACAGGAGGCCTGTGTCCCAACAGGGAGGACTATATAAGGTGATTATATAATATGGACACAACATCACCATATGCCAAGATTTTCAAAACTATGTTAGGGGTTAGCTTCCAGTCTAACCGGCTACAGCTGAGTACCAGTATTTAACATTTAGCGACAATATATATCTGACCTCTACAACAAGTTATTAAGTAATACGATATCATCAGAGATGATGATGATGATGATGATAATCCCAGTCGCATCCGAAGCTTTTTCAACTTTGGAGTCTGGGGTCCGCTTTACCAGTCTAACTGCTGATTTTGGCTAAACTTCTATATTTTCCATGAACCGACTGCCGTCTGACCTCCACAATCTGAAGGCGATATCGAAGCATTGCAGTTAGACCAATTGTTGGACTTTTGAGGGTTCCACAACCCGTAACAACTGTCATTAGATGTTCGTATGGCAACCGGAACCAACGGCTTAACATGCTTTCCGAGGCACGACTAGACCAGTGCAAATATTTATTCAGCGGCTGCGTTCGCTACCGCTACGTCACGGAGGCTGTTAAGTAATACGATATGCCCAGGTAAGTTAGGCTGTCAGACTTTTGGGCTACCTTGGATTTGCAACGACTGTCAACTTTCTAGGAATGAAAAGCTTGGATCAACAGCTTTACGTGCTTTCCGAGGCATGACCCCTCAGTGCCTTTCTTCTCTTGGTATGTAACTGCAAGCGTAACTTAACCTGGTAGACCTGTGTGGTTCTTATTACTTAGCCAAAAATCTCTCTTGAAGCAATAACATGACAATAAATGAAAACACTAGCAACACTACCGTAAAAATGCTGGCAGTTCTTGTATATGAAAAGCTGGCAACACTAATTAAAAAAAAAAGTATTTTGGAACTACCTATGAAAGGAATTCAAACTTCGGAATAAGAAAAAAAAAAAAAACAACTGTTTAGTAGTGATGAACTGAGTATGGTTTTTGCCAAACTTTGACTGCCTATTGAATATAAAATTATTTAGTTTAATTATTGCAGGCAGATTGGGAACTTCAACAGACAAATCAGATAAATTTGTACCTACATGTCTATAAAAATAAAAAACCAAAAAAATTTGTGAGTCATTTTTGGTTTTTTCTATATCGATAAAACTTCTCGTTTCTAACTAACCATTCACAGAGGCCAGATTAATTTTCGTGTTTAATCCTACAGTATGGAAATAAACACCGCAACTGCGTTTTAAAATAGATATAAATATAAAGTGTATCTAAAAAAGGATTGATATCCGAATTACTAATAGTATTGAAAAAATCATTAAAAATAGTAATTTAAAATTCGCAAAATGATGCATGATATCGGTATGCAGCTCTGTTGTTGAACATCAGACAACTTTTCTAATACAAAAGGGGCGCGCGTCAAATATTTTAAAGCACTCTACATACCAAAGCTGGTCCGGCTGATAGCGTAAACTTAACTTTATGTGGAGTAAGGTTTTAAGTTGATTTTCTTTTAACATTTTTACTTTGTTTGATTTAATCAATTCATCAGAACGCTAATTTTCGTGTTTAAAAACCCAACTCGCAATCTCGTTTCAGTGACAATCAATCTCATAATCTAGCTAAAAATGTATTCAAGTTCATTGTATTTCAGACTAATATAAGAATGCATTTTTTTTTTAATTTTGAGAATTGCTCCTTCAGTTCTGAGCTAACTCTTATAATTATCATGGGTTAAACATTTCAAAGAGCAAAATCGATTTTTCAATGTTTTAATAAAATTGTCTACCACACAAAATTCACGTCCGCAACAATGATTCCCTTACCAAAATCTACTTAAGACTCGTTCACACATAACAAGATCGTATCATAATGTTGTTTCATAGTACCTTGTGTAATTTTCATCTGAATCCATCTACGGTGCTCGTGTAGAGAGTCGCAAGCGTGCAATATAATGAAATGAGTAAATTAACTGACAATGCGCACGGAGATGCTGTGTTTGCGTTTCCATGCTGCATTGCTGCTGGATGCTCGCCTGTTGAAAAAGAAGATATTGTATAAAGTAATTTAGTAATATCACAATAAAAACTGCTTAGATTAGGTTAACATAAAAACTGATTTTGTGAAAGTTTTCTATGAATTCAATTTAGTGTTTCGATTTTTTTATTATTCAGTTCTGGAAGAACCAATTAAAATCATTTATTTCTTAACTATTGGCGTCGCTTTCCTTATTCAAAACCTAAAGTAAATTTAATTTCAGTGCCTCTTTTTCTTTGAATTTCATTAGAAAAAGACAGAAGTAAAGAATTGGTTTTTCTTCTTCTTCTTCAGCCTATAGATGTCCACTGCTGGACTACGGCCTCCCCCAAGGCTTTCCACGATGGCCGATGGGGCAGTAAGGTTCTGGAGTGGCAGCCACGTATAGGAAGACGCAGCGTAGGGAGGCCCTCAACAAGTATCCCCCTTATTCATAAAAACTACTTAAAGTTAACGAGTGATTAGCGATTCTTTAACCATACATTTTTGACCTTTTAACGTCACTTAACTTAAATCATCCTTTATGAATAAACACCACAGTGTTTTAGGGGTTTATTTAATATTTTTCTCGGTGGTAGGCCATAACATCAGCCGCCGGCAGAAGTTACCACCCACCAGACAAAGCCTTGCCGCCAAGCGATTTTTCGTGTTCCGGCATGATGTCTGGAGAAGCCGTACGGAGGACGGGTCTGAGCAGTTGTGTTGCGATGTGAGCCGGGTACGATGCGCCAAATGTTGTTGTGTTGGGAGTTTGGTCGTGGTGGGTCTTCAGATCAATCTCCCTTTGACGCAGTATCGTTGGTCGTGTTGTTGGGTTTAACATTGTATCACCTCGCTCAACTGCCGTCTTCCTTCCTATTCGCTCAGCTTTTCTGAGTGAATAGGCTCTTAATAAACTAGCGCGCTTTACCATCAACGATCGCATCTCTGCTTATCATCAGGCGGGATTGCGGTCAAGCGCTAGTTTATAATTATTAAAAAAAAAAAACGATTTTTAAAGTTAAGTGACCTGCAAGCGTCTAAAATATATGTTTAAAAAATCGCTAATCACTAGATAACTTTAAGCAGCGTTTATGAATAAGGGGGAATGAGTTCAGTCCAGTTAAATTAATCTGCGTCTGATGTAAACTGACGTATTTTAGTAGCCATGCTTTAATCGCGTCTAAACTGTCTATGGAGCATCTTAATTTGACGGGACTATAATGATATATTTTCATCTGTCCTTTTCTTAATGCAATTGGAAGGAAAAAATGCACTGAAATTAAATTGAGTTTCAATTTCGTTTAGAAAAGGACGGAAGATAAAATGTCAGTTTATTACTGTCAAATTAAGATACTCCATAGACAGTTTAGACGCGATTAAAAACATGGCGACTAAAAACACGCCAGTTTTCGTCAGGAGCGCACTAATTTGACAGATCTAAACTGACATTTTATCTTCTGTCCTTTTCTTAACGAAATGGAAAGAAAAAGATGCACATAATTAAAATAAGTCTAGTTTGTGAACAACAAAATCAGCGCCAATGTCTAATGTCCCCACAGCTGGGACACGGGCAGCTTTACTGTGAGAAAGAGCGGGCATATCTACATATGTATGCAAACACCGTACGGAGGACGGGTCTGAGCAGTTATGTTGCGATGTGTGACCGGTACGATGCACCAAATGTTGTTGTGTTGGGAGTTTGGTCGTGGAGGGTCTTCAGATCAATCTCCCTTAGGCGCAGCATCGTTGGTCGTGTTGTTGGGTTTAACATTGCATCACCTCGCTCAACTGCCGTCTTCCTTCCTATTCGCTCAGTTTTTCTGAGTGAATAGGCTCTTAATAAACTAGCCCGCTTTACCATCAACGATCGCATCACTTCTTACCATCAGGCGGGATTGCGGTCAAGCGCTAGTTTATAATTACACCAACCCGTACGCGAGCCACGTGCGGGTTGGTGGGTGTCATGTGTCTTAGCTTTTGTGTTCCTAAGACATGCCAAAAACCAGTATATCCTTACAATGTTGTTAACATATTCCGGCTTGTCATCATAATGGAAATCCCAATTCAGTTTCATGTTTTGACAGCTCCTATTATCATCCGTGTCTACCTTATTCGACTGTCAAGTAAGATACAGCAAAACATGAAGGTTAGATAAGTTGTCACACATCACAATTACGGCTGCTTCCACGTGACCCTTTCTGCTTCTTGTATATAGGTCATCCCATATATTAAACAAGGGTGTTGTAAGTGGCAACTAAGAGATTATATCTGATGGACGGGGTCGAAAATTCACGAAGAGCGTGTTCTTGAGTGGACTATAAACTATAATAAGGCTTAATTTGGCACTTGGACGTTAAGATGTTTGCGAAATATGGAGGGAACGAAAATTGTTCAAAATAATTGTTATGTTTAGGTAAAAGGAACTTATTAGTAAGCCCGAGAACCGCCGGTTTGTCAGCGTGCTGTATTTCATGAACCGTATTTAGAAGTCGTAGCTGGTTTTAGACAAGTGTAATTAGCTGTCTTTTTATATTTTACATCGATGGTCCTAGTGTATCAGTGATATCAATTATTATAATTCAGAAACCACTATAAACATTAATTTTTATACGAGTCATTACACTCACTGTGATTTTGGAAAACCTGTCAGTGGCGGCTACACCACATCAACTGTATTGCAATAACCATAAAGATCATAGTGGTTTTGACAGTGTGAAGGTATGAAGAAAGATCACTCATCCTCCACAGAAAAGGGAGGCTCCTCCGACCAGACGGGTGTTATGTCTTTCGGGTACTTGCCCAACGGTTGAAGTTGAGAAGTTGTGTGTATGCTAATTGCAGGGTAAACTCTGCTTGCGGCATGTAGAATTCGTCTGACGTCAGTATGACGCGTTGTTTGCATGTAGTGGTTGTAGATACCGCTCCAACAGTGATGCAAGGTCAAAAGTAAAATAACTGTACACAAAGATTCTCACCATTTATGACATGCACGTTAACCGAAGCCGCTTCGGCCATCGTCGGCACACAGCTATAGTTTCCACTATCGCCTGGAAGGAGCTTCTCAACAGTCAGCCGTGACGTCAGCTGCTCCGTCCATTCCGTCTTCAGTCTCACACGTGTCTCTTCCTGTAACTCGTTCTCTTCTAGTTCCTTATATTCTATTATGTTTGATCCTGGGAATTAAAGATTATGGTTAGATTTAGCCATTTGGCACAATTTGAGTGCGTGTATGATTAACTTAGATGACATGAGCCACCCGATGCCAGGTATTGGCTGCTCACTTCACTATCTCTTTAAAATCTAAATTCTTAAGTAGATATTTTCAGACCACCGGTATATATATCTCTCGGTGGTAGGCCATAACACCGGCCACCGGCAGAAGTTACCACCCACCAGACAAAGCCTTGCCGCCAAGCGATTTGTCGTGTTCCGGCATGATGTCTGGTGAAGCCGTACGGAGGACGAGTCTGAGCAGTTGTGTTGCGATGTGTGCCGGGTACGATGCGCCAAATGTTGTTGTGTTGGGAGTTTGGTCGTGGAGGGTCTTCAGATCAATCTCCCTTTGGCGCAGCATCGTTGATCGTGTTGTTGGGTTTAACATTGCATTACCTCGCTCAACTGCCGTCTTCCTTCCTAGTCGCTCAATCTGAGTGAATAAGTTCTTAATAAACTAGCGCGCTTTACCATCAACGACCGCATCACTGCTTAGCATCAGGCGGGATTGTGGTCAAGCGCTAGTTTATAATTATTAAAAAAAAAAAAAATATCCGGTTTGATGTCTCCGCCCAGATCTCTAGCGCGAGTCATTGCAGACCGCCTCGTCGGGTAACTCAGGCGAGCGGGCCTGGATTTGGTGGAGAGCCAGTTTGGCTTCCGCAGGGGGCGCTCTACGGTGAACGCCATTATGCGCGTACGAGCCCTCACGACAGGGGATGCTGTGGCCCGAGGTGGGGTTGCCTTGGCGGTATCTCTAGACATTGCCAACGCCTTCAACATCCTACCCTGGAGCTGCATCAGGGAGGCATACCGGTATCACCGGATGCCGACCTATTTCTGTCGAGTGGTCGAGGCCTATCTGACGGACAAGGCCGTAGTCTACCCCGGTCACCAAGGAGTGTGGAACCGGCGAGAGATGTCTTGCGGTATTCCATAGGGATCGGGGCTGGGACCGCATCTGTGGAACATCGGGCACGGCTGGGTGCTGCGCGCCGAACTCCCTATCCGCGTCAGCGTAGTTTGTTACGCTGACGACACGTAGTTCTGGCACAAGGGAGGACGCACCAGGCGGCGGCTAACAAAGTGACCCTCGGGGTTGCGACTATCGTCATCAGGATCCGACACGATCCTTGTAGCGGCGATCGGCGGCGATCTCTTGCGTCCGACCCTGGTTCAGGCCATTGTCCGAAGCGAGAGTGCATGGCAGGCCGTCGCCTCCTTCTACGAAGCTATGGTGCTGACAAAGGAGGAGGCGGAGCACGTGAGGCAAGAAGAGTCCGCAATGGCTAAAGGTGCTTTCCGAAGCACGGGAGACAGAGTACCTTCCGCTGTCATCATCATCATCAACTTTTTATCGTCCCACTGCTGGGCACAGATCTCCTCTCATACAGAGAAGGATTGAGCGTATTCCGTTGGAGTGTAGCTTAACTTGATCGATCGACCTGCATCTAAATTGTGTGATTCACTATTACTCTTAGTCGGAATAATTACGAAGCAAATTGCCAATCCATTGCTTCATATGTTAGAAAATGTGTCTGCTCAAAAACGTAAATAACGTAATGAACGCTGTTGAAACGTCAAAATGATATCCTTTGCTACTGATAGTGTGTTACGCAATTACCCTACAGTGCTGTTTTATAGTTTAGCTAGATCATTCTAGACCATAGAATGATCTAGTCTACCTATAGTCGATGGTTAATTAAAACAAAGAGAAATTTATTTTTTTCAAAAGTGCAACATTGCCCTGCACATTTTTGTACCTGTGTCCCTGCTATCCTATATATTATATTTGTATTATAAAGCAAATATAAATTATATATGAAACCTATATAATTTATACCTATTTATATATATTGAATCCTATACGTTTTATTAATGATAATGATATTAATTATGTTGTTTGATTTCAAACAATAGATTATTCACAACATAAATTGGATAATGTCAGGTTATTTCAATAACACCAACCCACAGTAATTGGTAGCCTATTCAATGTTTTATGTTATTTCATATCACGTGGGTTTGAACTAACATAAAAATAATAGTAGCAGGTTCTATAATTAGAGTCTTGTTAAGGCTTTTAAAACCAGGGGAGCCTTCGCTCTCTTTTGTTTTCATTTAATCTAAGTAAATAAATTGAAAACAAATCGATATATTTCAAAATTGATTATGAACATATTATTTCACACAGCAACTGACTCGCATTTCAAGCAAGCTAAGTGATAAATGATTTTATTTCAATAAGTATGTAGGTTTCACAATGTTAATGGACATACGTTAATCATATTAAAAGAAAATCTAGATGAGGTCAGCATTCAGAGCTCTCTTTCAAAGTCAAGATATAATCTTGTTCTAATCATGCGAAGACTTTGTAGACACATAATTATGAAGCGTATTAAGCGATAAGAATTACGTTAATCAGGGCAAAAAAGAAAATGTGTGAAGAGAATACACCTGTTCTTTCTCCAGAATTAACTTACTGTCAGATTATGTGAGTTCACATAATATATAGTTTTTCTTTTAACTCAGCAATGCATAAATATGATAAACTGTCACCCTCTTACTTACATGTCTAATTTAAATGTTTTTTGTTTTCTTATCTTTTTTTTGGCTTTAATGTTCTGTGTTTTGTACTGTATATGTCTAATATTGTATAAAATCAGGTTTTTTAATGAATAGACATTAGACTGTGTTCCTAGGGAGATTGTTTCGCCACTTCTTCGCAGCGAAAGTACCGTTTTGGGGACTGGATTATGTTACATTGACATTGAATTTTAACAAATGACTTTTGATTTTGATTTTACGAGTCAACAATGAGGAGATAACAATGATAAGAATGAAACCATTGACTTACCCTTATACCAAAATATTGTGCCGAGGTCGTGTGGACCCTGACTCAATATACACGTCAGTGACAATGAGCTTCCAGTTTTCACGTACAAGTCGACCGGACCCAGAATGTGTGCTTTCGCTTCTGTTGACAAAATATAATAGAAATGAATTTTATGACGGAATATGTGGAATATCAAATTACTGCGATCCCCAACCCACATTGCCGCAAGGACCGGTTCAGGGTTCCCTGTTTCCGTATTTCAGCAGATTCCGACTACCACCCAAGCGTGGGGATTATGGCTAACCCCCCTCCCCCCCAATGAAAGCCTTGGGGAGGAGATTGTCCAGCAGTGGACCTCTATAGCCTGAAGAAGAAAAAGAATTTTATGACAAAAAAAAAAATCGTCATTTTCATGATAAGTGAGTAAAAAAAATACAAGTTTTTCACAAAAGTACCTTTTGGGCGGCATATAGTAAATACATTTCGAGATTCATACAAATATATGTTTCGGCCATGTAATTAGTTGCTTGAGGATAATTGCATGCAACAATATATCGAAATATTTTAACCTTTTAGAATTAACATAGCTATAATTCTTTGCCCAGAATTGGGACAGCATGGGCTGGTAAAAAAAAGAGTAAACATTGAAGATTATGAAGTTATTGAACAAAAAATTGGGCAATCTTAATATTATTTAAGTATAGCACCATATTTTTCTATTGCATCGAATATGATAAGTCTTTTTTTTGTTCGTATACTGACCCATTGCTGAGCAAAGGCCTTTCCAAATTCTTCCAAGAATTCTTTTACTTTACATTATTGAAATTCAAAATTCTAGCCTTTAACGATAGTCAACAACATGAGAAGTTGCACAAGTTTGTGCACATCCCCAGGGAAATTACTTGCTAAGATTTCTTAACTACTAACTTGAAGAACTTTGGACCTAATTCCCTTAATTCATCAGTATTTATGTAGTTCTACCCACAATATTTAATATAATCTTTCGCAAACGTGACTGCTGGGCGTGATGTTAGGCAATGTGACTTGAAGAACTTTGGACCTAATTCCCTTAATTCATTAGTATTTATATAGTTCTACCCACAATATTTAATCGTTCGCAAACGTGACGCAGTCGTGGTGGCCCAGTGGTAAAAACACCATCCTCTCAAGTATGAGCGCGCGATTTTGATTCCAGGTCAGGCAAGTACCAACGTAAATTTTCTAAGTTATATGTACTTTTTAAGTATAACTTGGGCAGCAATGAGTGATTAAAAGGTGAAGGAAAACATCCTGAGGAAACCTGGACTTTAAGTCTCAAATCGCCAACCCGCATTGAGCAAGCGTGGTGATTATGCTCAATCCCTCTCTGTATGAGAGGAGACCTGTGCCCAGCAGTGGAACGATAAAAAGGTTGATGATGAAACGTGACTGCGGGGTGTGAGGTTGGGCAAAAAAAAGTTCGTACCCGGATATCATAGATAAAATTGATTGAAAGCAAGTTAAGCTGTTTGATTGTTTACTGTCACGTCGGAGAGTGAGGGAAGCAGGAGTGCACCTGTGTTTGCAGACACTTAAGTTCTACAAAATGTCCTGCGCCAAATTCTTGTCTCTATTATTATTATTACTAATGCTGTTGCTACTTAATATGATTCTAGATTCTACAAGGTGAATCAAAAGGGTAGGGCAGACCATAAAACTGAATAATTGTGTGTCTGTATGAGACCAAGATCATAATCGTTTAAAAATATAAGTTATCCGATGCATTTGGGTCGAAAAGCAGCATCATCATAATTTGAATTACCAAAACACCAAATTTATGCATTTAAAAAAAAAAAAAAAGTTTTATTTACATAAAAAGGCTACCTGTATTACAGGAGTCAGAAGATAAATTGAAACAATAATTAAGCTCACAAAATCTGATTTACAAGTCAATAAAAAATCATCATAATATATGCAAATCTTAACATTTATGAATATTATAAATTATTTCCTATAGTAACTTAATAAAATAAATCAGAATCATATTTTGAAAGCCGTCCTACATTATTTAACCAATAATCCCAAGTCTTTTTATAAAGGAGACAATCTTCAGCCATAATTTTACTGTCTTAAAATAACTATAACGCCGAATCTCTTAACTCAACATTATCATGACCGTAACGACATTTACAATTCAAATTATGCCTCATAATATAAAAAATGTATTTGCTGAATCCACACAGCTCATACGACTGAAATCCATAAACAGAAGTGTTCTCCATAATAATAATAATTCTATGAATATTTAAGTATGGAATAAGGGAGATAAAAAACTGATTTTCTCGTTTACTGTCTTAGTTCGGCAAAAGATGTTGTCTGTTCAGATATTAAAGGCTCAAGAGGCTATCGAGTACCTTCAAACTGTGATACGGCACGTGTATAATATAAAGAAAATTCCCATTAAAAAGATGAGGGAAAAATTAGGCCAAGATTAAATCTGACGAAGCTCGAAGGTTGCGTTGAAGCCCTCATTTCACATTGTTATCTGAGGATTTAAAAATTTCAAGAGGGTTCGTGCAAAGGGTTTCTGAAGTCACGGCTAATCAGTAAGGATAAAGAAAATCAGGGGCTGTTATACACCTTAACAATTTAAATGAAAACAAACAGCTTGTTAACAACAAATATTTAACTAACACAGTTTGTTATTAAAAGGCAAGTTCTAAGTAAGAAAATAATCATTTCAGAAAACAGTTTTAAATTTGCATAACTGTGAAACTGAAGACTTTGTAGTCGCTGTGTTAACTACAGCGACAAGTAACAATAACTATAAAATGAAACAGTTTCCAAGAAAGTTAAGACAACCCAATTAAGTTATGGAAATAATTGAGAATCTTGAAGAAATAGTTTTTTTTAATTCTTTTCGAGCACATAGCCTTTTTTTTCTGAGTGAAAGGGTATGTCAGACTTTCAGTGATTAAAACCTGCCCATGTTCCTTCATTTGGGCGCTTTATTTGCCTGTGCTCCAGAGAACACGGTATCTCTTTTATAAACCGCAGGAAAGGCAGGCATACCCGTGGACCTCATCGCGATGTGCTGACATATCTTTGAGGCGGGCGTGGTACACAACACATCGTTGACCAAAGCCTAGTTCTTACCGGGCAGTGAAAATAAATGATTTAAAAGAATACAAGCATGATCTAAATTTTATTTTTCGTTTCATGTATGTTATCGAGCTCAAAGACACTTAAAAAGTATAAATTAAATTATAGCGCAATTATCAACATTTTATGTAATCTTGTTAAAGATATTTACGTTATAAACCATGAACAATGATAATGAAACTCAGCTCTCACATTGTGTTGCCTTAGTTAAATATTATATCAGATTTCGTTTCAGAGAACTTATTGAATCAATCTTATATATTATTTCTGATTTCTTGAATAAGTAACAATATTATTTTATTTTATTCTCCTTCGTCTAAACTATTTACTGCTTTCCAAGCAATATCTATTATTTCAAAAACGTTATTATCTGTTATAATTTCGGCACCAAATCTATCATTCATTACGTCCTCACCAAAATATCTATATAAATCAAAACTTCGTGTGACAGCCGTAATCCCCAAAAACATCTTAGCGTTTGACCCACTTGTTCGTATATATTCAAGTTTTGGGGAGCATGTTTTGCTGTGTCATTAGACTGGCTCAAGAAAGGCGAGTGGCAAGACAGCGAAGCATTAAGTGCTCAGGAAGCTAGGAAAATTGCAATGTCAAGTGACGCTAGTTTTGCCCTTTGTATGTAGTTGGAAAGTTTGCGGTGAAACTCAGACTGCGTCAGTAGTGAACGCTTCTATGTCGCTAAGTTTAAGCTTTCATTCAAGTATTTTGATGCTTTGCTTCTGGATTTGAGATTATCTCGTTAGAGTTTGCAAGTTTAGATTAGGTGACACAGTTTTGTGATAGTAATTGAGAAAGTTTGAATCATTATTGGTGCAGTTCCCTTAGGTAGTTAGCAATATAGGCTCTTTATTCATACAAAATTGAATTTGTAAATTATAAACTAATTGTTTTTAATTCTGAACTAAGTTGTTTTTTGGGTTTAAACCTTCAGTTGGGGAACAAAGTATTAATTATCAAGTTTCATTTTTGAAATTCCTAGTACCAGGGACGGCCAAATGACAGTACCTGAATTTTACTAAATTTTCGGACGCTAATCATTCTTAGATTTAATACCGCAACAAAGCAGTGATAAAGCGAATCAAGGCATGGCCTATGATAAAATGAGCTGGATAAAGAATTCAGCCCGAAAGTAGTATCGTGCATCTAATCAATCAGGAAATACTGGCGTGACGATTTAAATGGCTTATCGAACGGTTGCCTTCAAACTGAAACACGAAACTTGGACGCCAAAGTAAAAAATATCTGGAAAGAACGAAACATGTCCTTAACTAAAGAATGGCTTCGGTTTTTTTGTGTTTTGAAAAAAAAAAAACTCCTTTCAACGACTCTGCAATGCGGATGATAAAATTAGACTTCTTAACTGTGTCTACGCCCACATTTTTTAGATGAATACAAAATATTCTCTTACTTTTAGCGTCTTTATTTTTATTATGAATACTTCATTACGATTTAATATCCGTTGTTGTAAATGAACCCAATAATGTCTAAAAGGAGATTTTATTTTTAGACAGCATGTTAATCATTATCTGCCATTTTTTTTTTCCTAAAGACGACTTTTCCTTTGAAGACTATTTAGTACTTATATTAGCATTTTTTTATTATGAAACAATGTTAGGTGTTCTTTAAAATAGTAAAATTATGTTTATATGTTTACCTAGTTTCTTATCTGACATACCCAAGCATAGCAACACTAAAGCGATGGTGTCGCTACCACTCAGTTCACAGATAAGTTGGTTGGTCTGTATGTCCTATATGGCTTTCAAGATTTTTCCGCTATTAAAGTTTTGTATTATGTTATGTTGGGGTTGGAATCCAATATTACCACATTGGGCTAAATACCAGTATTTCACATGAATCGACTGCCTTTCTGATCTTCAAAATCCAGTTATTTGATAACACAATACTCGTCGGTAAGACTTCCGGGCTACCCAAACAGACTGCTCAAATTCTTATAAATAAATCTCTAAAAAGAATTCCGCAATTTTATTTCCCACCTACCCGACAAAAGTTTCCCTAATATTAATTGGATCCTAACTACGTTAACGAAGTAATTTCACCATTTCTTTTCCAACTTTCGATCACGTACGAACCTCAAAAAGATTAGGAAATTAAAGCAATTGATATAATTGGACTTACCGACGACGTTGAGTTGAAAAGCCAGTGACATCTTCGGTTCGGTGTTGACTTGACATTCGTAGATACCTGCGTCCCTTTCTTGCGGGAATTTTATTTGGAGCGTCCAATTTTCTGATTTTTCTGGTCTTATCACCTGAAGAAAGTAATAAGTTAGAATTTGAACTGAAATTTAAAGACACGGTGCGCTGGATTTCAAAAAAAATGCGCTAAAGCATACTCTAGGGACAATTCCCATTTTCTGATCTCTGTCCGTTACATCAGTTCAGTACATTATTGCATGTATTTTTGACAAGGTTTTCACATTGATTGTAACTGGGAGGAGATCGGGTCTAGCTTTTGACCGTTTATGATTGAGGTGGCTTTCAGGAGTCGCTGTTGGTCGCACCGCAACGCATTAATTGACTAATTCAAATTTGCCATTTCTCACGCAATCTTTTAAATTTAATAGTAAGTGGAATATTTTACAATCATTTTTATTTCAACTGTATTAGATAAAAAAAGAGTGTAAAACATTATTTTTGCATCGCACAACCCGTCCCTTTCAGAATTGATTTGGTATAGTAGCGAAATCTGAACTTTAAGATAGTAACACGAGATCTTTAGTTCCCGGTTTGAGTTAGGTACGCGGGTCCGAGATTCAATTTGCAGATTGTATCGCATCGTATTGAAGTCGAGCGTTATCTAAGCTTAATGGCTAAACTTGTATAGCGTTTAGCCATTGAAATTAGTTTATTTGATAGTTCGTAATTATTAGATAGCACACACTTGATAATTTATACAGTATGTTAAGAAAACCCTGTCCGACCCGTGAAGGTGTTGTTGGGTATCGATAACTGATTCTACTAATGGATACAAAACCGGGCTAAACTTAAAAAAAATCCCCCTAAAAAAACAAATATTATTTTGCAAAAAGAGGTAACTTAATAAATGTGCGATAAGCACCCTTCCGCGGGCGGCGGGCGGCAGGGCACACGGCACGTGGTCGCATCGCTAATCGCTCATAATAATACCGGTGTTGTCACTTTTTTAAAAATTACAAAATTTCGGGGAAGTTGGAATTAATTCGCGGGAAAAAAAGATTATTTCAAAATTCATTTGTATTGGTACTATGATGATTACGTAAAATTTTATATTATATTTGGTCATGTGTTTACCTAACTTTTATTATCCTTATGGGTCGGACAGGGTTTTCTTAACATACTGTATATTAGGCACAATAATAGATATTGAACTTTTTCATACAGCAATGATAATAATTAAGATACCTACTACAAGAAGTTGGGATCAGACATCAAAATACTAATACTAATCATACGGATAAAAACAAATGTATGCAATTATCACGTGATCTCAAAATTTATCATAATTAAATCATTGATAATGATAAATTTTGCAGAATTTCCCTAAAATGATTTTATTGTATTATATGCAATTCTTTTTAATCTTGACTAGATAAAAATGGTAAGTAAAAAGCTTGTTTTTCCGTCTTTTACGGCAAGACGAAGCGACAAATTGTGGGAACTTCTATCGCGATAGTTGAAGGGAAGGAGGTGACATAGGCTTATTTTTGTCTCTTTCTAACACCCCCCCCCCCCCCCACTTCCCTAAAAAGAGATGGAATTTTGGGAAAAGGGACCGTATTACTCAATGCAAAGATTTTGCATAGAATCGACCGTTCTGTCTGTCGAACTTTCGCCAAGTCAATGTAACTCATGTCTTTGAGAATAAGTTTACAAACCTGTAGTTTCATAAAGAAGTCAAAGTGTAGCAGTTTAGGATCAGTATTCTCTCTAGAATTGAATTTCCTGTTCGACACGTTGAAACTTTTGGGATAGAAGTCGATTTTGGAAAACTAAACAGATTTATTGCGACTTTTACGATGGTTTAGGTATTAATGTATATGCCAGATATATATAATGTTTTTATTTGATTTCTGAATAGGCTTACTCTTGACCTTTATCACGCCTGATGGAAAGCAATGCCTGAGGCATCTAGCCCTGGTTCAGGCCACGGTCCGGAGCGAGAGTACATGGCAATTGGTAGATCGTCACCTCCTTTTGCGAAGCAGGGATGCTGGCAAAGGAGGTGGCGGAGTGCTTCAGGGAGCGGGAATCTCAGCGCCCTCACGCATCTAACCCCGCAGACGCCCTGATTGGGAGACAATATCGAAATCCCGGCCACCGTAGGCGCGGGATTGCGGGCGGTGAGAGTGGAAAACTCGCCTCCAGGTAAGGACCAGGTCAGGATCGACGGTGCGTTGTGTTTCGATGGATTCCACGGAATCACTGCCTGGTTCGGGGTTGCGGGTTTGTCAAAAGAGAAACCTTTGATCTGGTGCACATGCAAGCGCAGGAACCGGGTGAGTTTTAGTCAGCATAAGTCGGACATACGTTTAGTATTTTTATTTGATTGCTGAATCGGCTTATTCTTCACGTTTATTACGCCCGATGGAGAGCAATACATGAAGTCTATGATGTAAAGAGATTGCCTAGTATTTCACTCTTGATGTGAAAATCAACTTGTTAAATATGGAAGGTTATATAGACTTTGGCACTGAGACTATCATATATTATAATTAATATTTTAACATATACAGTTAGTATGTGCTACTGAATTTCCGTACATTAATTAGGATGACAGCTGAACAGGCTGGCGGAAATCATACAATGGACTAAGTTTGAATAGGTTTAGTGGTATAAACTTCTCGGTAATGAACCGTTTCAGTAACTCAATCCCTGTAATTACAGGTTTCGGATATTTGTAATTCGACATAATAACGTTAACAAATACATAGGTATTTGTTAATGTTATTTATTTATAACGTTTATTTTTTGACAATATCGGTTATTACTAAGGGTGTATTTGTATTTTTATCATATTACTACAGCATATGGTATACATCTACAATAACCACACCTAAAAAAAACTTTCTCTTTGATATCGACATAATAATCACAAACAAGTTATTAGCGAATAGACTAGGCAGATGTCGAGGTATGTTCCTTATCTTCCAGTATATCACAATAATTGTCCCCACTTAGGAGTTTAAAAAATAGGCTTTGGCTTTATGTTATATTCAGTCATACTAAGTACGGAATTCCAAAAAAGGCCCACAGATGACGGTTGTAACAAAGAAGGAATTATAGATTCCAACCATTCTGTAGCTCATATCCGTTTCGACCCCATCAACTCAGGATAAGTTTTAAGAGAGCGAAGTAGCCCAAACTACAACGCCATCTCTCGGGAATTCGGATTACTAATTTATACAAGGTGGACGGGTTATGTATGTTGGATTTACGGTGGTAATTTTGGATTGCGTAAACTGATTTTAATAATTCTGTTTCATTTGAAAGATATAGGTACGTTCAAGATTATAAAATATGTGAACTAAAATAGGAAATATGCTTGCACATATCTACGGTTAAATTACAAACTTGCTCAGAAATGATTTTTGTAAGATTTTTCAAAAACTGTTCTACCGATCGATTTCAAAATAATTTTCCTAGGAAGTCTTTATAGAGACTTTTTATATTTTTTAAACGTACGGTTCAAAAATTAGAGGCCGCCTCCTCAATTTTCATTTTTTCTTTTTGAGCGATTATTTCCAAAAATATTAACAAAATCAAAAAATAATTGTAGTAAAGCCGTATTCCTTTTCAAATACCTATCTAACAATATATCGCACGTTAGGTTGGAAAGAAAAAAAAAAATCATTCCGCAGTTTAAACTGGGGAGTGACTATTTTTTCCGAGTGATTATTTTAGTATGTTTACTATAATAAAATATTTATTTCCACTTTTCATTTTTACACTTTGTCACTTTGTCGGCGTGATACATACGTATTCGTACCAAGTATAATCACTTTAGTGGTAACGGTCACTGAGATTATCGGACTGACAGACAGATAGACTTGGCGAAACTATAAGGGTTCCTAGTTGACTACGGAACCTTAAAATTGGTCACCAATTCAAGGACAAACCGCAGTAAATGCAGCTTAACCTGATCGACCGATCCGTACGGCTGTTATTAGTTAGACCAGAGCTTCTCCAATATTTCAATACCTAATCGACCCAAATGCGAGCGAAATCAAAATCATCCTACGATTTTAGGCTTAAGATTAAAAGTATCTTATATTCTAATTCAGCACCCTAAATGCGCAATACAATATTCCTCTCAATTTGTATTATTTTGAAGCATTCGAATACTGAAAGAAACTTGCTCTAATGAATTTTAAAATGAAACCCATTGCCACAGATCGTGTGATACGCATTTACTCTGCCTCTCATAGTCCGCCTGCACGCCAACATCATTGTCTGCCTTAGAGTTAAATCAGAGTTGTAAGCTCATCTCAGCGACAATTAAATAGATTTCAAAAATGTACGAAAGTTAAAGGTATAACAGATTGCGACTGGGATTAGAATGTGAACTTTCTTAAAATTACTAGAATTGCCCTTATAATGTCCTACACGATTTATTATACGTGACCAAAATGTATATTAAAGATATAAATTATACCTGAAACCGTTGATCCGATGTATAAGTCAGGATCCCGGCCGTTAATATATGAAGATCTCGCTTCCGGATCCAAGATACCTGCAATGAAGGGAAACATGAGTACCAAACTTGAGAACCAACTTTATCCATTTTCTCGTTCCCTTGACCCACTTTTGTTTCCCAAAAACGGACTTTTCGTCACGGCAGTTAATAATTCAACGCCCGCAAATCCGTTTATCGTTATCAAATTCAAAGGAAATGTACTGAAAGTATGTTTTCGAGTTTGTTTCTCGTAAAATTTCAATTAGTTTTGTAGGAGTGTTTTGTTTTTCTTGTAAATTTTCTAACGATGATATTTGATAGCTATTTGGAACGACTCTAAATTTATATATCATTGTATTTTGGCACAAAATATACAAAATATTAGCAATACAGGGGAAGCAGTTTCGACATTGCTAATGACGCTGTAGCAAACTACCGATCGTTAAATACCGATATCAGTAGGCTAGCGAAGAACGTATTCAAGCACACGACTGAAGTGAAACTTCTTTCGCTCCTTCTGTATGTATATATATATATATATATATATATATATACAGTATGTTAAGAAAACCCTGTCCGACCCGTGAAGGTGTTGTTAGGTACCATGGTTTCATTGGTAAATTTATATTTTTGCATAGATCTTCTATTTTTATTGAAAAAAAAAAAAACTCATTGTAGACCTTGTAGTACCAAGCTCGCGCCACGGGCGCCTCTGTGCTTATATCCCCCACTTAACTTCCGTTCGCCTTGCCCGATCACTTTTCGTAACGCTTACGTCACGCGTTCGCCAGCTTATTCCCCAAGTCAAGCGTGCGTAAAGAAGTTTCACTTCAAAAATATTGGTCTTAGCTAAATCTCCTTGAATGCAGGGAAAATTGACAATCCTTTAGTAGGTTAGGTATAGTTAGTTTCATTACGACAATGTATGTGTGGCTCGGTGGTAGGCCATAACATTTTCTGCCAGCACAACTTTACACCCACCAGATAAAGCGTTGCCGCCAATTGATGCGTCGTGTTCCAGCATGATGTTTGGTGAAGCCGTCAATGTGTGCCGGGTACGATTCGCCAAATGTTGTTGTGTCAGGAGTTTGGTCGTGGAGGGTCTCCAGATCAAGCTCTCTCTGTTTTTTTGAGTGAATAGGTTCTTAATAAGTTATCGTGCTTTACCATCAACGATTGCATCACTACTTACTATCAGGCGGGATTGCGGTCAAGCAATTATATAAAAAAAAATCATCAAGTTTGCGACAAAGTTCAGTAGAATACCGATGACAATCGATAAGTTTGAGTGGAAACTACCATTACAAATCAATACAATATCATTACAAATGTATCGGCAGGATTTTGCCACCAATATCAGTGGTGAAGTTCATTATCAATGTCGAAACCATGAAATAGATGCCTTTAATCGTTCTGTGGTGGATATTACTGCCCCAGGTAGGAGGGTGACAATATTTGTTAATCGAGGTATAATTGTAGACACCTTTCATCCGTAATATTTCAAAAGAGATCAATATTGTTTTAGAATAGGTGTTGAAAATGACTTTGTGACTTCCGACCGAACCTTTTAAATCAGGTTTCATAATGGACATATTTTTGTGATAATTAATGTATCAAGCAGCAAGGCTCTCTGGGACAGTGACACGAAAATCGTAAAATGTGCCTTCAATGGATGGTTTTAGTTAGATCTTGAAGCTATATCATAGAAAAGTAAAATACGTACTCCTACGGCAAGTCTAATAAATATTTTTTCTGTATGGAAAACGAACCCACGACATCCAGCACAGCAGTCATTGCTTAAGCACTACGCCAGCCGGGCCTCAAAAATATGAAAAAACTGTTTTTTTTTAAGAAGTTATTCGACTTGCTCCACAGTAAGTAGGTCCATAGTAAGGGGCAAATCATATTCTGAATCTATGTGTGATAACAGATTGCGACATACTGAAATATACGCCCATCATTCTGCCTTTTCTCTACTTGCTATATAATGTATTGCAGATTGATTCAGATTTTGCCAGAGTATAAGCAATTCTCATATAGTTAATGATACAACACGCACGTATGAATAACTAATTATCTTTTATATATTACGTAGTGATTCTTGTCACGAACCTTCTACTACAGACAGAATTCTAAAATAAATACTCCTTCAATACCTACTTAATTATAAATCAACACTCAATTTCCGTTTACTAGAATTTACAAAGCAAACTTCTCGGGGCGCTTCCAGTTCAGATTGCGCTGCTAAAATAGCTAATAATCAATACTAGGCTCTTTGTTACTCTGCTGGTATTGTATGGAACTGGAACACTCTATATCCAGAAGGCTGTGGCCTGTCGTTATTTTTGCAGCGAAAAGTATGTCAACTTGAGCAGGTGATAGTAAAATAGTATTAGGAGATTTTTAAATAATGGGAATGTTGTGATTATGTTTGAGTATAAAGAATTTGCCTAAGATAGTGTTCCCGTCTGATTATAATTTTAGTGCCTGCTAGAGTGGAGTGGCTCCTAATAAGCTAGTGCGTCATACCATCAACAATTGCACCACTGATTACCATCGGCATTCAGGTTTTCATCTCCGCCTATAGAGGTCTACTTCTGGACTAAGGTCTCCCCAAGGCTTTCATTACATTGGGGGCAATGCTATAATCCCCATGCTTGGCAGGTGGGTTGGGGATCGCAGTAATTTGTTATTCCACAGGAGAAGCGCCTGCTGCCCGCTTTCTCGGTGAGAGTTCCCTTAGTCACCTCTTACGACACCCACGGGAGATATGGGTTGGTACTATTCTATGCCCGGTACCACACAGGCAACGCCGTCAAGCAGTCATGATCAGGCTGGATAATGTTCCCACTATTGGGATATTGGCCTTCTCTTGGTGAAAGGGACTGTGCCATAATCTACCACGCTGGCCCAGTACCGCTTGGTCAAACACTAGTTTAGAACATTAAAAAAAATAGCTCCATCACTAAAAATAATTTATTTACATAGGTACCTTTCGGGCATTGAAAACAATAAATGAAATGATACACTGTTTCTCCAAATCACATGTTACGAAATTTTGCTTTAGTGCGGTAATTGGAAGTGCGCAAGTGCGGTTCACGGAAATGCTGTTGAAATCAGTGCTCTTAGTGGAATACCCCGTTTACCTGCATAGGTTATATCAAATTATCAATTAGATTAGAGATACTGAAATGTCTATTCGAGAAAGCTCTTTGTATGTCATTCCTGTTCTACTAATTCAAATCCTGCTCACATCGATCTGAAAGACTCGTTAACCAATTAGTGGATTAGCTTATGTTCAGCATTTTTGAAAACAGTAGGTACTGGTTCTTGATAGGTGGTCAGTTCATTTAGTATTTCATTTATGGAATTTCAAGCACTGGGCATGAAGATGGTGCCTTTCAGGTTAAACTTTGTGTCAATTTCATATTAACAAAAGATAAAACAAAAATATCATCGACTGCTGGCACAATACTGCGCCATTTTGAAGTATGGAGATCTGAATTCTGAATTGAGTTTTTCCAAATATTAATTAAGTACATTGAAGGTTTAAATACAAATCAAATCATAACTATAAGAAGCACAAACTGTAGGACAGATGAACGTCAAAATTGTTAAAAAAATGTTGGTAGTAGTCGCCTCTTCGGACTTAAAATTATCCTCAATAAACAATGCTTTTAATGGTACATCACAGTAAAGAAATAACATGACTCTTAGCAAAGAATAAACGTGACTCTTTTAAATTCTCTTAAAGTTATTCGCTAAGCATCCCGACTTTTCTTCAAGGATGAAAGGTAAGTAAGGTAAGGCGAGAAAATTTTCTAGCCTTACCTAGTAGAGCTATTATACCATAGCTCGCTCAGCTCTCGCTCTCTCTCTACTTACCTTTCATCCTTGAAGAAAAGTCGGGATGCTTAGCAGCGGCCAGTGAGCGCTACTTTCAAGTTGGTCGCTGTTTATGATTGATTGTTATGTATACTAATATAATTATAAAGCTAAAGAGTTTGTTTGTTTGTTTGAACGCGCTAATCTCAGGAACTACTGGTCCGATTTGAAAAATCATTTTTGTGTTGCATAGCCCATTAATCCAGGAAGGCTTTAGGCTATTTAACATCACATAACCAACTCCACGCAAACGAAGTCGCTGGCGGCGGCTAGTGTATTATAAGAGTAAAATAAAATGAAAAAATGAAAAAAAGTTTTGAAGTGCACACAAAGAAGACCATCTCATCATCCCAGCGTATAATCCCGGGAGCATCCGCGGCTTTCGCGTTGGAGCCCAGGGTCCGCAAAGAAGACCATTCGTTATATAAGAGAGTCTATACTTTGATGGCACCAAAATGGGGTTTACTCAGGTACATGCCATTTTTGCGGGCGACTTTCGTATAAGGCTATTTTCTACTCGTGAATTGGAACAGCTCCATACCTACAACGCTAAAGTTAAATACGACACGACTATCTGTTGTGAAAACAAATTGCGTATTGGACCTAAGTGTGCGGCCGTATTGTTGTAGGGTAATCTCACATGTAATACCCAAGAGAGCAACAGCTTATGTCAACACTACGTATGTCGGTCACGAATTAACTGGAACACATTTCGATTCTAGTCAATCTAAGGACACATAAACAATGTTGAATCGTGAGTAATCTAGAAAGTAATTCTGGATGTACAAAGTTTACTATGAATAAATACATATAAGGGTGTGATAGAGAAAATAAAATACTTTATAAGTTGAACTTTTTTTTATATAATTATATCTAGTACTTGGCCGCAATCCTACCTTATGGTAAGCAGTGATGCAATCGTTGATGGTAAAGCGCGCTAGTTTATTAAGTGCCTATTCACTCAAAAAAACTGAGTGAATAGGAACACGGCAGTTGGGCGAGGTGATGCAATGTTAAACCCAACAACACGACCAACGATGGTGTGCCAGAGGAAGATTCATCTGAAGACCCTCCATGACTAAACTCCTGACACAACAACATTTGACGCATCGTACCCGGCACACATCGCAACATAACTGCTCAGACCCATCCTGCGTGCGCATTCACTAGACATCATGCCGGAACACGACGAATCACTTGGCGGGAAGACTTTGTCTGGTGGGTTGTAACTTCTGCCGGCAGCAGATGTGATGGACTGATTGGAATGCGTGTTCTGCCTGGACAGTTCCTCTCAATATTTGTAGCTCCTTTCTCAAAAGACCATTTCAGACACCAATCCGCATGGTCTTTACATAATCTCAAACCAAGACTTTGCCTTAACTTTAAAAGAAACCGACTGACTTCTGCCTTTATTTTGGTTTACTAGATCCAACGGTGAATATGTTTTATCCTACAAACTTCGGTCGAAACTACAGACTTCGTGCTTAGGGAAACTAACCTCTAAGAACCATATCTGTGTATAGTTTCCCTAACCTATCAAGCTAGACACCTTTATCCATGGGAACATCATCGTTATGGCGAAAAACTCTTCAGTCTCATACATAACTAACTAACTCATACAATATACAGTCCCATATAGAAAATTGTTCAGTTTGATTGTATACACCTAACCATTTATAACTACATCTACATAATAACAATGTGTAATCTCTGTGTTAATTTTACTGACGTTGGTAATGACGTAAAACCTAATCCCCGGAAGGTACGGAGACTATAGTAGATAGATATATAATTAAAGCGCTAGAGTGAAGTCATCCGGGTACTAATCTAGAATCCGGGCAAAATTCTAAAGACTTCTGAGAAATTCCAAATGAAAAAAATGAAAAAATGCTCAACAAGAGGGCTTCCGACCGTAAGACCAACGAGGCAGTCAAAGCTGGATTTTTTTCAATTTTATTATCCCTTACAAAATGCTCGTCATGTCCCATTCCGGCGTTCCGCATCCCATAAAAGGCAAAAGGGATATCAACGCTAGTAACCTTGACCCCCTTTCGATCCAGCGGTTTAGCGTAGTGTCATAGTAATTGTGTGTCAATCAATTGCTTCAGTAATTATGTGGTTGAATTAATGGAAGTGGAGGATATGTCTATCATTAGTACGTGAAATGGGAATATACTAGGTTTTTTTTTTTTTTTTTTTTTTTTAATATCCCATAACATTAGAACAGCTGGTCGCTCTGATCAACTTAAGATAATTTTGTGTTCTTTCTGCAGAATTAGCTTACTGACACGTTGTATGAGTTCATATTATTTACTTTTTTACAATGCATAAATATGTGAGCTGTCACGCCCTTTATACCTGGGGCTTTTATTTAGGTTATAAGTTTTTACTTATTTCATCATCAACCTTTTTATCGTTTACTTATTTACATTTCCATTTTAATGATATTATATTTTTTGTTTTTGCTTTGCTGGTATTTTGGCGTGGCGTTTTGGGGAGACTGTCTTATGTAATATTGACGTTCAAAAACTGCTAACTCTCAGCCAATTTTTTTTTTTTTTTTTTAATATTTATAAACTAGCGCTTGACTGCAATCCCGCCTGATTGTAAGCAGTGAAGCAATCGTTGATGGTAAAGCGCACTAGTTTATTAAGCCCATTCACTTAAAACAAAAACTTTAGTTAATAGGAAGGAAGACGGCAGTTGAGCGAGGTGGTGCAATACCCAACACACTATATACTATTAAACCCAACAACACGACCAACGATTCTGCGCCAGGGGGAGATTGATGCGACGTTGATAGCCACGGCTGCGGTGTCACAGGTGGTGAACCGCATCCGGCGCCTGGGCCTGGAGGTGGCCCTTGACAAGTCGGAGGCCATGGTTTTCCATGGCCCCCGGCGTGCGCCGGCGCCGGGATCACATATCGTGGTCAGTGGGGCCCGGATAGCTGTCGAGTTCACCATGAAGTACCTGGGATTGGTGCTCGACAGCCGGTGGGATTTCGGACCCCACTTCCGGCGGCTGGCGCCCAAGCTGATGGGTGCAGCAGGCGCGCTATCAACGTTGCTTCCCAACATGGGGGGCCCGAGCGCCGCCTGTAGGCGGTTGTACGTGGGAATCGTGCGGTCCATGGCCCTGTATGGGGCCCCTGTGTGGGCGATGGACCTGACGGCCGGAACACTCGCCATTCTGCGCAAGCCGCAGAGGGCGATGGCCGTCAGGGTCGTCCGCGGGTATCGCACGATATCCTACGAGGCGGCTTGCGTCCTGGCCGGATCCCCGCCCTGGGACCTAGAGGCGAAAGTACTCGCGTCATTGTACCAATGGCGCGAGGAAGAGCGGACACGGGGCTCCAGTCCGGTGCAGCGACAGATCGAGCTGCGCCGAGAGGAGCTCCGTCAGGTCCTGGTGGCGGACTGGCGGCAGAGGCTTATGCGCCCTACCGCCGGCCTCGCTACCGTCGAGGCGATCCGGCCAGTACTCGACGACTGGCTCGGGAGGAGGCACGGCTCCCTGTCGTTCAGGGTGACGCAGGTACTGTCGGGGCACGGCTGCTTCGGCAAGTACCTGCGTCGCTTAGGCAGAGAGCCGGACGCTCGGTGCCACCACTGCGTCCAATGCGGGGAGGACACGGCGCAGCACACGCTCTCCGAGTGTGTAGCTTGGGAGGAGCAGCGCCGTGTCCTCACAAATGAAGTAGGAGGCGACCTGACGCTGCCGGCAGTAGTGCGGAGGATGGTCGGCAGCTCAGAGTCGTGGGACGCGGTGGTGTCCTTCTGCGAGGACGTGATGTCGCAGAAGGAAGCTGCGGAACGGGAGAGGGAGATATCAACTCCCTTCCCGGGCCGCAGAAGACGCACCGGGCGCCGAGGAAGGGCGGATAACGCCCTCTTCCGCCCCCCATGAATGGGTCCAGGGGCGAGGGACATGGGGAAGTCCCCGCCCCCCTATTGATGGACCCCGAGGCGGAGGCGCGCGCGAGTGTCGGCGCGCGCCTTTGAAGTGATGCACGGGGTAGTTTAACACCCCACTACCCCGTGCAGGAGAGGAGGCCCGGACAGACCGGGCCAGCACGAGGGTGGGGCCGTGGAAGAATTTAGACTCCCACGGCCCCACGCGCGCTCGTGATAGAAGACACACCGGGGTGGTTTTAGTCAGTAAAAGTCTGACATACCCCGTCGCCCTCCCCAGGGCGGCGGGCATCCTATGAGGATTTCCACCCCGGCAAAAAAAAAAAAAAGGGGGAGATTGATGTGGAGATTCTCCACGACTAAACTCCTAACACAACAACAAATAATTAATTAATGAACTAATTTGAATAAATGACTTTTGATTCTGATTTACAGAGTTAAACGGCGCATAAATTATTTTTCAATTATCTTTTCTTTGTTTTTACATTTCATATGTAAATTTCAAAATCACGATTGTTATTCAAAAACCTTATCGTGATATATTAGCTTTGAATATGAATTTAGTTTTATGATTGGTTTGCATGAATATGAATTACTCGTATTGCAATGTGTTTTTACTGAACGCACAACTCAGCTGACGTTAGATCATAGTACTAGGCAAGACAGGGGCCCTCCACGCCGCGTCGCTGTAGGCGAGGCCTTGCAAACTGTGCGTTGACCTTATTTTTGTGGGGATAACCAGGTAAGATAACAACCTCATAATTTTGTTGTTTACCAAGACATTTTTTTTTGAAATTTTACACATAGATTCTTTTCTTATTTAATAAAGCATATGGACACTTTCGCGTTTTGCATATACAAAAAATAACGTTGTAAAATATGAAACTAGAATTAGGGATATAAAAAAAAACAAACAACACGTTATATATTTTTCGGAAAGATAAAAGCTGCTTTTAAATATTCTAATAGAAACGTGAATAAAAGTCTGATTTTAACCTTACTAAAATCAAAAGTAATATTACATATATTCAAATTAGGCTAAAATCAGCACTTTTTGAATGTCGAAATTACAAAAACGTATTGGGGACAATCAATCGCCAATCAGTTTCCTGACAAGCTGAGAAACTTTTTATTTTATTAGAAAACACTCTGTCAGCCTTTTGCATACACATCCAACATTATGTCACTTGACAGTTCTTTGTCACTTTATCTTTCACCGATTTGTTGCCAAACAATAAAGAACTAACGCAATAACTTTCGCAACCTTCACACGTCCATACTACAAAAGCCAAACAAACAATGTTACTTACAGCTTTGTCACCAAGTTGTTCAACCCTACAATGCAGGAACGCGGTCTGCCCGACCACGGTGGTGACGTTCCGAGGTACATTGTACTCGAAGTACGGAAATGACCCCACACTATCCTCTCCGTAGTGTGCTGTACCTGTGAGCAAAGAAGTTGTTGGTTTAGTGTTGAATATATTTGGAACGAAACTCTTTAACGCGGTTTGAGGAAGGATTAAACTAGTAAAAAATAAAAACGTAACGAAAATGTTACATTCGAAGGAGAAATATTGACTAATTCCCATGATTTGTTGCTAAAGCGGTTTGTTAGTGAGGTCAAAATGAAAAATCTCGTCATGGGTATGGTTCTACTGGGTTTTAGTGTGAAAATGGCAAAAAACTACATGGTGTTAGAATCTTAAACTGATTAACTCCGCTTTAAAAACGCTTATTAAATGCACAATATGTTTCTATTGTATACTAGTCATCATCATCTCAGCGTTCACCCCAGTCGCATCCAAAGCTTTTTAGCTTTGGAGCCTGGGGTCCACTTTACCAATCTAACTGTTGATTTTGGTTAAACTTCGATCTTTTCCGTGAAGCAACTGCCGTCTGACCTTCACAACCCGAAGGTGATATCGTAGCATTGTAGTTATTCCAATTGTTAGACTTTTGAGGGCTCCGATAACCCGTAACGACTGCCATTAGATGTTCGTATGGCAACCGGGACCAACGGCTTAACGTGCTTTCCGAGGCACGACCAGACCAGTGCAAATATTCATATTAATGCATACAAATATTTGCACTGCGCGGGGACCGAACCCGTGCCTTTTTGCGCAGTGGCCGCGTTGGCTACCGCTAAGCCACGGAGGTTGTCAATTCTATTATATACTAGTGTGTAAAATTTGTTGTAGTAGTAAATTTTTTTTGAGAAAACATAAGAAAATATATAGAATAAACTTAAGATGTAGAGACTCAGTTTGTTTAAATTAGTACTTAATTTAACCGAATTTGTAGAATTTGGCAGGAAATGTAGGCTTTTTATTTTATTTATTTATTTGCTTTGCGAAAAATTTTGTCTTGTATGATTCAGAATCAGAATCAGAATCTTTATTTGTAAACATAGGTTAAAGTGTGAGATGTTACAGATAAATATTATACATCTGCTATGTAGTGTTTGTAGTTTTAATTTGTAATTGTTTATATTTTTTTACTCAAAGCCAGTATTACACACTATGTAGTCAAGCATATTGTACGTTATGGAATTGCATCGCTGACAGAGGTGTTCGGCACTGGTATAGCTACACCGGAGCTAAACTTAGTATTCGAGAATACTGTTAGAGCTGCTGAACCTTGGACAAAACTATCTTTGCGTTGTGTAGATTCGATTTCTTAGTATTGTATAATTGCATGGCACACCTGTGAGCACAATGTACTTGCTGTAAAGCATCTATTTGTTGGGTTATTTTAATTTCTGAATTTTTATTTTTTTTTTGTGTTTTCCATAACGGACGCTCTCAGCGTACTATATATTTCTGCATCATTCTCACACGGTTGATTTCAACATGAATGATGTAATCAAATATTTGTATCAATAGCTTGATAATTTAAAAGAGTGTATATGTAGTTTCTTGCCCGTTCTTCTCCATAGGTACCATCAACTCTTTGAAATGGGCGACTAGCTTCATCATACTGAATGACCGACCTTCTGACAATTCAAAAGTGCCTGTAACTGGTTTATTTGAAATAAATGCTTTGATTTGATTTCATATGTTTTGCCCAGACTCGTACACATATACATACTAATTGACATTGTAAATACTATGTAAACTTATCATAAATAAATAACAATATAAAAGACAATATCAGGCACATGCATAATATATTATATCTGTAGTTTGAAATTATTATTCAAATAATAATCTGCCAGACAGAAATTCAAGCAGTGTGTACTATGGCCTGTCAACTAAATAGTCATTTATCTCTTTCATAAAAAAAAAAATATTTTCTATTTCTGTCATTTGCCTAGGAAGCTTATTATAAATTCGTGAAAACCTTCCCAAGGAAATTTTTGATAGTAGAGCTGTTTTGAGGGCATATTATTTGCTATTTTGTCGGCATGCCGACGGGAGTGCAGGTGACCAAACTTTCCCCTAATGGTTTTCACGAATGTAGCGACCTCATAGATATAAAGAGCAAGAAGAGTTAAAATTTTTAGCGTTTTAAAATATGTTACGCAGTGATCTGGGGCATGTATGGCACAAACAACCCTAACACATATCTTTTGAGCTCTATGTACATAAATGCGAGTTGACTCAAGTCTGTAGCATTCCCCCAAAAAAATTGTCCATATTTGAACGTAGACGTTATATAAGCATGAGAAGCGGTTAATACTGCTGCTTGATTAACAATCTGAGATAATCTGTACAAAGCGTAGGAAAATTTGAGTTTTCCAGGATATATTTTTGTCAATCCACAGTCCTGAGAAATTGGTGGTATCCGTTCCCTCTATTTTTCTTATGTCATCCATACTAATATTATAAATGCGAAAGTAACGCTGTATGTACGTCTGTCTGTTACGCTTTCCTGCTTAAATCTCTCAACCTATTTTGATAAAATTTGGCACAGACAATCTTTAGATCCTGAGAAAGGACATAGCCTACCTTTTATTGAAAAAATTGTTATTCCCGAGGGAATCTAAAAATCGCGATATAACAGAATTCCACGCGGGCGAAGCTGTGGGCGGAAAGCTTCTTCTTCTTCTTCAGCCTATGGATGTCCACTGCTGGACAAAGGCCTCCCCCAAGGCTTTCCACGCTGACCGGTCTTGTGCTGCCCGCATCCATCGGCTTCCCGCGACCTTCACCAGGTCATCTGCCCACCTTGTTGGGGGCCTCCCTACGCTGCGTCTTCCAGTACGTGGCCGCCACTCCAGAACCTTACTGCCCCATCGGCTATCGGTTCTACGAGCATTTCTGATTCGATTACGCAGAGAAACGCCGAGCATAGCTCTTTCCATTGCCCTTTGTGTGACTCTGAGCCTTCGTATGAGGCCCATTGTGAGCGACCACGTTTCAGTTCCGTAAGTCATCACTGGCAACACACACTGGTCAAAGACTTTAGTCTTGAGACACTGTGGTATCTTGGACGACGAGAAGATGTATCGTAGCTTCCCGAATGCTGCCCAGCCGAGCTGGATTCGACGAGACACCTCTTTCTCGAAGTTGGACCTACCTAGTTGGACTGTTTGTCCCAGGTATATGTACTCGTCAACAACTTCGAGTGCAGAGCAACCAACTAGAATTATTACATCTCAATAAATTTATAATTGATTATCGAGACGATATAGCAAGCATCATTAATCTTTTATATCGCTGGTCTTCATATACATTTATAAGTTACCATAGTTTTCCTGTTATAGAACCAAGGTACATAATTATATTGTAGAAAGGCAGTTTTGTTACAAAATTATTATACCTATGTAATACGATCTAGTGCCGAGACGCATTTGGTTTGGTATTTGGCTCTGTCTATTCCCTCCAAATTAACATTGGATTTGCATTCTATTTTGCACCCTTTTCCTTGATATATTGGTCTAATTTATCTTCTTTGCAAGTCAAAACTGGATAAGAAATGTTGGTTATCTTACAGTGATCTGTAGCTATAATAAATTATGTGCAAAGGGTCACTTTGACGTTTGGGATACATGGGTGTTTGAATTTGTAGACATTTGTTCTCCAACACTATTCCGGTATTTGGATTTTGTGATTTCAATTTATTTTATTTGACATGAGCCTATATCATTTGTGTTACAATTAATAGTTTTCCGTAATAATATATCATAAAAAATAATTTAAATTTGTAGACATTTGTTCTCCAAAACTACTCCGGTTTTTAGATTTTGTGATTTCAATTTATTTTATACTACCTGCTCCCAGCGGTTTCACCTACGTAGATTTCGATATGTTTTTATAATATGCTCCGCTCCTATTAGTCCTAGCGTAATATTGTATAGACTAAAGACTTCCTGGATTAATGGGCAATCCAACGCAACAATATTTTCTCAAATCGGACCAGTAGGTCCTGAGATCGTTTAAACAAACAAACAATTTCTTCAGCTTTATATATTAGTATTAGCGGCCGCCAGCGATTTCGTTTGCATTTATTAGTTATGCTCCGCTCCTATTAGTCTCAGTGATGTTATATAGCCTAAAGCCTTCCTGGACTAAAGGGCTATCCAACGCAAAAAGAATTTTCCAAATCGGACTAGTAGGTCCTGAGATTAGCGCGTTCAAACAAACAAACAAACTCTTCAGCTTTATATATTAGTATAGATGACCATGAGCCTAGATTATTTGTGTTACAATTATTCATCATCATCACCATCATTATCAATCTTTTATCGGCCCACTGCTGGGCACAGGTCTTCTGTCATACAGAGAAGGATTGAGCGTAATCACCACGCTTGCTCAATGCGGGTTGGCGATTTCAGACTTAAAGTCCAGGTTTCCTCGAGATGTTTTCCTTCACCTTCAGTCATTGGTGTCCAAGATATACTTAGAAAGTACATATAACTTTAGAAAAGTTACATTGGTACTTGCCTGACCTGGAATCGAACCCGCGCACTCATACTTGAGAGGCTGGTGTTTTAACCACTAGGCCACCACGACTTACAATTAAAACTTTCCCTAAAAATATTTCAAGTGACGAAATAAAATATAGTGAATAGTTTTATTTTACGTTCTTTTAGATGCACCAAAATCAAATTAAAAATACGGAGGTGTATTGAGACACTGAGTAGGAAATCAGTTCCTTATGCTCTAACTGTTGGAGGTCACTGTATAATCCAGAAAACAGTTGAATTTTTTTTTTTACTTTGGAGTCCACCGCATTTAAGTATTTAATAACTCTTTGGGTGCTTTACGATCTCCAATACTCAAGTTATCCAAAGGCATCAAAACTGTCCATAACCGATAATTATTTTTACAAAATCTAACAAAAGCAAACTTCCGCTCCAAAGCTGCTATCAGAATCAGTTGTGTAGATTTAACAGACTTATTATTAAAACTAATTTGTCTGTAAAAACTTTCACTATACTTATGGCAGTTAATCCTAGTGCTATTTAATATTAAATGTAACAACAAACGAAATGGCTAATGCAGCTCATTATATCATACCTAGAGAATCTGTTTTCAGCAAAAAGAATAGCAAATGACGCAATTATTCTATACAAAAGGTCGTCCAGTTTAAAAAACTATTCAGGACAGAACTATAATGTTACTGTTCAGGTAACGGACCCTAATTTTAGGGGTCATTGAAGTTCCTTTTTGTGGATAAGGAAATGCTGAAGTGTGCTGTGTAATGTACCTACAAAATGAAGTGTTTTTGAAGCTTTTCCATTGACTGATTTTCACACTCTTCATCTTGACATTGAAATTAAAACGTTTTACCGTATTTTACCTAGAGTTGAGTAAAATGTTTTAATTTAAATGTCAAGAGTGTGTCTCATTGATTCGGGAATATAACTTTAATAACGTGTTAACTTTAAAAATAAAACATGTAAGACCGAGCTCTTCACTCATTATCTATCTACACTTTACAAGTTATTTAAATTGATTATTTTTTAAATGTATTTTTTTAAATAACAAGTTGAAATGCCGCCTTAATTATTTTGAGTAGTATTCTTCTTTTCCCATAAGGAAAGGCAACGGTACAGAGTCATACAGCCTGATCTTTAATTTAATTTAGCACTTTAGTTTCACTTCTTCTAACTTAACTTAATCTAACCTACATCCTTTCGTTTCCCGCGTGAGGCCGATTAGGTGGGGTTTAGCGTAAAGACATGATGTGGCCACTATGCTACAATATTTCACTGTTCTTTATGAATTATTCACTGAATGCACTTTTTACTACATAAATCACATGTTTTTATTTAGTAAACGACACTATAAACAATTTAAAAGTCCAATGAAAAATGAGCGTGGGCCTCATCTTGGCTTTCCCGCCCTTAATTATTTTGATTATATTAATTTTTTACTTCATATCAAATTGGCAATACAAATACATATATGTACTATCTGAGATCTGATCTGATATCTATAAGGATAATATTTAAAGAGTGTGTGGAGTGGAAAATGTGTATAATCGTCAAAATATATGGGTAGTTACACAGTCACTAATTGGTATCTATTAAAAATTTAGGAACGTTTGTAAAAATAAACTAGCCTCTTGCTTATAGTTTACGTCTCTATAAAAGACACTATTATTGTATAAACTATTGCATGTAGCTTAACTGAAAAATACTTCAGTCGCAAATGGTTTCGGTCTGCCTTAAACCTGAAAGTCTGACCACGATCTAACCTTAGGATATCGGTTTTCCTTTAGTAATTGGATTGCGGAAGGCGGGCGCATCGTCTAAAATATCTATGTTTAGCCGCACCTAGAAAGCTTTAGAAGCAGAACCAAATATGGATTGAAGGAACTGGTCACGTTTTCGCTGGTAATTTTTCTCTTCTTTCTACATGTTCCGAACCGGCATTCGATATATTTTCAAAGTTTCCGCAATCGATGAAAGTGTTTTAAATAATGGTATGGGAGGGGACCCATACAAACATGGTATATTAATATAGTAATGGTTCTTCTTATATGAATGCCCTTATAAGAAGAAATAATTGCAAGAAATATTATACCCCAATGAAATGAAAGCCTTGGGAGAGGCCTATGTCCAGCAGTGGACCTCTTTAGGCAGAAAACAACAACAATATGATACCCTACAGGATCAAATTTTCGATACCTTTAGAGGCAAACATTGCCATGCTCGAATTGTTATGTGTAATCATTAAAATTTCTTCCCACGGTTTCTAACACTAAACCTAAGCAATGTGATTTAAATAGTTTTGTAAAAATATATAGACAAAGTAAGTCGTGGTGGCGTAGTGGTTAAAACACCAGCCTCTCAAGAATGAGTGCGCGGGTTCGATTCCAGGTCAGGCAAGTACCAATGCAACTTTTCTAAAGTTATATGTACTTTCTAAGTATATCTTGGACACCAGTGACTGAAGATAAAGGAAAATATCTTGAGGAAACGCCAACCCGCATTGAGCAAGCGTGGTGATTACGCTCAATCCTTTTCTGTATGAGAGGAGACCTGTACCCATCAGTGGGACGATATAAAGGTTAATGATGATGATGACGATGATATAGACACATAAAAAAATACGGTAATTTTTTCCTGATATTCCCACGGTGTCGACACTAATACAGGTGAAACCTCAGGGCACTGCTAGTCATATAATAAATGTAAAGGTTCAGATATTAGTTACTCAATCACGCATAAAGGACTGAAAGAATACACAAGGACTAAATTAATTAATTAAATTAATTGATTATTATATATATATTAACAGCCTCCGTGGCGTAGCGGTAACGAACGCGGCCGCTGCGCACAGTGCAAATATTTGTATGCATGAATATGAATATTTGCACTGGTCTGGTCGTGCCTCGGTAAGCACGTTAAGGCATTGGTCCCGGTTGCCATACGAACATCTAAACGCAGTCGTTACGGGTTGTTGGGGCCCTCAAAAGTCCTACAATTGGTCTAACTGCAATGTTTCGATATCGCCTTCGCGTTGTGGAGGTCAGACGGCAGTCGCTTCATGGAAAATATCGAAGTTTTGCCAAAAATGAGAAGTTAGGCTGGTAAAGGGGACCCTAGGCTCTAAAGCTGAAAAGCTTCGGATACGACTGGGATTAACGCTGAGATGAAGATGAAGACTAGTTTATAATTTATAAAAAAATCCGCGATTACTTACAAATGGGCAAAGCCGCAGGAATCTTTGAAATATAACAAAACTAAAATATATATAAAATAGAAAATACTAAAGCATCACATCGCCAGAACGCCAAACAAAGTTAGTATTACATTACGTCAAATATCATTTTAAGCGGAACATTTTAGTACTAAATGCAACTTTCCCGCTCAACTCGTTACCAACGCATAAAGTAAGTCAAATATTTATGCAAACGTTTGTATGACTTTCATTTACATTCAACCAAACAGGTTTACATGGTAGACAACTTTTTAAGCACTGAATACAATGTTTGATAGTGTTAGCAAGTTTGATATAATAATAATAAATTCAAAATTAAAAAAATTGTTTTTGTTGGATTTTGTCGGGAAATATACAAATTTCTTTAAGCTGTGTTAATGCCTGATAACTTTAACTGAAACATCTGACGTAAACTGACATATTTTAGTCGCCATGTTATCCACGTCTAAATTGCCTATGGAGTATCGTACTTTGTGTTGCTGCGGTGGTCTCGGTTCTCATATTTTTTGAAGTGAAACTTCTTTAGGCACGCTTGACTTGGGGAGTAAGCTGGCGAAAGCGTTACGAAAAATGATCGGGCAAGGCGAACGGAAGTTAAGTGGGGGATATAAGCACAGAGGCGCCAGTGGCGCGAGCTTGGTACTACAAGGTCTACAACGAGTTTTTTTTTTTTTTTCAATAAAAATAGAAGATCTATGCAAATTGTTTTTTTTTTTTTAATTTTGAGGCACGGATACACTTATTTATTTATTTATTTACACTTAACACTATACATTAAATTTTATGTTGACTGACAACCATTAAGGGGGTCAGTTAACATAAAATTTGGTACCGCCTACTTCACAGTCCCTCCTGTCCCTGCCCCTTAATATTCCCACGAAACTAACCCCCCCCGACCCCCCTTATTGATTACCTCACCCCCCGTGGATTATCTCGGGAACCAGAGGTCGTGGACTACCCGAGTTAGGGGTCCCCTGATTCAGGAGGAAGAGCGCGACCTTTGGGCCCCGAGGGAATCCACTACCCCCCTCTCCCATCCCCCTCCCCCACCCCTTTTTTTTTTTTTATTAAAATATATATATATATATATATATACATACAGATGGTGCGAAAGAAGTTTCACTTCAGTCGTGTGGTCATAAGCACACTCGTTTTTTTTTTACTGGGAGAAAACCCGCCACACATTTTCCACCCACTGCAACTCTTGAAGGCCAGAATCAATAGTGGAGACCGCCAGACAAACGCCGAACAATGAAGCTCGACGAGTCCCGGAGAAACGATTCAACTGTCTTAGGTCCCGCAACGAAATTAATCAGAAAAGAATAGCGGAGGAGTAAGAAAAAAGATATTTTTTCCACTTCCCTCCATAAAAAGCAGCAGACAGAACAGAACTAGGCCAATCGGCACAAAGGGACATTATTGCAACTGGGAGAAGCCCAGATTGCGAAGCAGCACGGAATAAAACTTGATTAAGTTAATGGGTCCTAAGTAGGTATGTGCTGTTACAATTGATTCCAATAATAGGTATGGCAAAAGCGCCTGAACGCACGGAAATTGGTTCTAGTTTCTACAAGGTCCGTATAATAAACGACTCCGGATGTAACTTGTACACTATCCAACCACTATCCGGTTCTCATATGTGGATTTTTGTCAGTCTTTACGCGGTGTCAGAAGCACAAATTTGGAACCAATCTACCCATCATCATCATCAACCTTTTTACTGTCCCACTGCTGGGCACAGGTCTCCTCTCCTACACAGAAGGATTGAGCGTAATCACCACGCTTGCTCAATGCAGGTTGGCAATTTCAGACTTAAAGTCCAGGTTTCCTCAAGATGGACACCAACCTCTCAAGTTTGAGTGTGCGGACTCGATTCCAGGTCAGGCAACTACTAATGTAATTTTATACTAAGTTATATGTACTTTCTAGGTATATCTTGGACACCAATGACCGATTTCAAGTCTAACCAAGGGGTATCCTATTACCCAGTGATTGGGTTTTAGAGTCGCTCCACATAAATTACCGGATGTAACTATATAAATACCGGTCGACTTCATCTAGTTAGACTGTATGACATACCTAACATAGTTGGCGAGGCTAGGCAGATGATCATTTCAGTAAGTACGAGGCTCTGTAACTCAACCTTATTAGAGGAAACTAATATAGAAGTTAGCGAACAAATAAACTACCAATTACTTGTAAAATGTTCGCGACCCAGTGCATTGTTGCACTAACGTTTCATATTAGAAGTAGCAGCTGTTATATACCGCTGTTCAAGAAATTAAACTCGTTTCCAGAAATTCGCGACCAATTACAACTGGCCTTGGGCAGCATGAGGTTTATATGTAGTTTTATCTATATATGTGTACACACAGTCGTGGTGGCCTAGTGGTTAAAACACCAGCCTCTCAAGTATAAGTGCGCGGGTTCGATTCCAGGTCAGGCAAGTACCAATGTAACTTTTCTAAAATTCAGCTATTGGTGGTAATTCACTTCACACCAATAACTGATTACAAGGTGAAGGAAAACATCTTGAGAGAACCTGGAATTTAAGTCTGAAATCGCCAACCCGCATTGAGCAAGCGTGGTGATTACGCTCAATCCTTCTCTGTATGGGAGGAGACCTGTGTCCAGCAGTGGGACGATAAAAAAAAGGTTGATAATGATGATGTACACACATCAAAAATTCCTAGGGATTTTTCATTTTAAACTTATTTTACAAAGTTCTGAAAATATTTTGCTAAAACAATTACGTACTTATATATGAAATTAAGGTTAATTTTATGCTTGCAATAAATATATATTGTTTAAAAAGATGAACAAAAAATTTTTTTGGGTGTAATTTTTATTTAGGGCAAAAAAAGGGAATTACGAAAACTAAAGTTAAAAAGAAAAAAAGGCATTTAGTTAAATCAAGTAATTAGTATTACTTCCCCAAATATTAATCACATTCGGCCATCGTTTATTCATGCTTAAAATTAAATTATCCAAATCGAGCTGCGGTATTAGGTCCCAGGTTTTTTTCTGCAGAAAAAGTTTTCTTCCGTCACAACATTTGGAGAAAAATAAACTATAACTCTTCTTTGTAACATGTCCCATGCGTGTTTAATTTCCCGAAATTAATCCCTGTCGGGAAATTAAGCAGGCCATTCCACAACCCTGAATTCAGGTTCCCTAAGCACAGTTGATACCAGATCAGCCGTATGGGCATGAACTTTAGCGTGGTTGAGTTGGAACTCCTGACTCATTTGTAGTCTGTGTGGGATAATCACAGCTTCCTGTAATCTTCGTACATGTAATTGTATCTCTTTGAGGTATGTCAATGCATTCGTGTTCCCTCTTATCCAAATGAGATCGGTTCGCCCACCCATAGTTAATATTAGCTTAATATTATTAATATTACCTTATACCCATACATACTACCAGCCCTTACCATGATAGCCTTGATATGAATGGACTTTTTGAAGATGCTGGAGACGGCTGTCTACCAGGAACTCGGTAAATCCTTAATCTTTGTGAGTCCAGATGAAATCCAAAACGAGACTCGTCAGAAAAAACCATCATGGACCATTGCTCACCTTTCTATCCGAAAGGTTCTCGAGCCCACAATAGTCTCCCGCGATTGCCACGTCGCAAAGCTGGATTCAAAGTGGTCTGCGAGAACGAAGACCAGCTTCATGTAATTTTCTTCTTACAGTTTGGTCACTAACCAACAATTTTTGGTCAGGCCTTTGAACCATTTGCATAGCTGTACTACTGGGTTATCTCCTAGCGATATTTTGAAGAAAATGGCCCTCTCTAGGAGTGTTGATGCGATTTCTGCATGAATGTCGTTCAGCAACATAGCATATAGCACGATAACGTGACCATAACCTGGAGATCAAATTTTGGCCGGTTTGCATAGTTTCTGCAATCCCGAGTTGTATAGCGCCAGTTTCCAACATGCCTGGAGCTCTAATCTGCTCTCCCCTTGTCAAATGTTGACGTGACAACATGGAAATAAATGTAACACGCGTTTAAATTAGAATAAAAAGTGTGTGTAATCTTTTGATTTTTCAAAACTTCACTGTTATATTATAACTTGAACTAACTTTTCGACCGCCATATTAAAATAATTGATATTCTTTTGTTTCAAAATGAGTGTTTTGTTTTTTTTATTTCATAAGAGTTAGTGGAGAAGAAAATATTTTAAGTACAAACTTTATTTATACTGTAAATAGTTTTTAAGTAAGGAAGTATTTTATGTTCCTGTTGATTTGGCATGGCTTATCGGATTTTGGAAGGAATAAGTAGGTTACGTAGTGTTGTACTAACAGTCACAAGGAGGCACACTCAGCAAAAAAAAAAAAAAATACGTGTCCCCTCCCCACAGATCAAAGCCTGCTTTTTTTTGGACTACATCACCTTTACTGTATTTTGAAAAATATGGGTTGAAAGATACTATAGAAATTTGTAATTTTTCTATACATTTTTCTCATAAAACACCCGCGCGGTTTGTATTTTTTTAGAGTGTTAGTTAAAAGTTAAATGAATACCGGATTTAATATATCACTACCGGGTGCCGCAATTGAACTGTCCTTATGCGAAAATGAAATGTTTTTGTTAATTTGCAATATTTATTTATACAATTTTAGAATATGAAAATAGAAGTCTCAAAGTTTTATTATGACTTACTTCGATAGAATACAGCCGCATTTGGCTTGCAATTCAAACTTTGAGTATCTTTCTGTAACAAGCGCACACTGCTCGACCGACATCATCACTTAAATAGTTCCATCCACGCGTAAGGGTAGTTTTGAGCGCTTCCACCGACGTGTGTTTTTTAACACAAGCCTTTACCTGTAAAATACCCAAAATACAAAAGTCCAGCGGATTCAAGTCGGGCGATGGCGACGGCCACATATCTCGGGCTATAAGCACCGAAACGTTCACTTTTAACCAATTTTGCCTTAGAATTGCTCTGTGTGATGGTGCTGAGTCTTGCGGGAAAGTCTAACGCTCAGAATCAAATGTGTAGCATGCCCACGGTAGCCCTGATAATAAGACTTTGTCTCGATAGACTTGTCGGTTTAATTTGATTTGATTGCGACCCATTGGCGGAAAAAAGAGTGGAGAACAACTTTTTTCGGACACCGCCGCCCAGACCATGATTTGACCTCGAGTGACTCGCATTCATCTGAATGGTTGCTGACACGTCTCTTAAACCAAAAACGGTAATTTTGTCTATTAAGAAACTGCTCAACGCAGAAAGTTTTCCCATCTAAAAACACCAAATTGGGAAGCTCGCCAGAGTCGAGCAAGCGAAGCTGCTTCTTCGATCGATGTAATCGTTCGCTACGTTGCAAAGCAGTAAGTTCCCGAGAAAGGCTTTTTTTTTTCAATGGTTTGACTAAAAGCTTTTCTTTCAATATGCGATTAACGCAGCGGTCGCTCACCCTGAGATCCCGTGCGAACTGATTTGCTGAGCGTGCTGGATTTCTGTGTAATCGATGCCGTACCTTTTCGACAATTGCTGGCGCCGTTGCAGTACAACGTCGTCCACCACCGTAGCGTTTCTTAACGCTACCAGTCTCATTACAATTTTGAATAGTGCGATAAACAAATTTCTCGTTCAATTGCAGATTTCCTAGCGCTCAACGTATTTCGATGTTCGATTTTCCCTCCAAATGAAGAGCAAGTACTGTATTACGTTTTTAATCCATTGTTCTAAATTTCAATGTGTTTCTCTCACAACAGAATCACTTCAAATGATGACAGCAAACATGTCAAAGACCACCCTGTAAAATTTTGAATGCGTTTGATTTAGTAGTTTGAATTTTAAAACAGTTCGGTTGAGACGGACAGTTCAATCGGCGCACACGGTAGTACAAAACACATCGTATTTTTCGCTTCTCCATGATTAAATAATATACAATCTAAATAGTTTCACCCTCGGGATCAAATTACATGAAACTATCACATTTCCACTGAATGACAAAGAATCGAATGAAAAGATATTTTGATTTATTTTGTTAGAGGTGTATCTTCTGTCGCTGATTAAGTATATGAAACGTATGCAAAAATCTTTCACATTCCGATCGCGATTATGCCAAATTGCCAGTCTTACATTGCGCAGTTGTCTCATTGACCCTGTTTTTACCTAATTTTTCGGATTAAAAAGTGAAGATATTTAGACTTATAAGGCGTAAAAACACAGTATTAAATTATTAATTATATATAAGTAACTAAATATGATAAACAGGCTGGTGAGCAAACAATAAAAACATGTTTATTGCTTTATTAAACAGTTTGTACAGTAGAAGTGATGTGTTTTGAGTTAACTATCGTAATAATATTAGACAAATACGTATGAATGAATCCATTATGTTCCGACACATTGCCAGTGAAAATCAATATGCAAGATGCAAGTAATAGAGAGAGTAATACTAGTAATTTTAAGAACGTCCAGTCAGAACCATTATTGCTTTACACATTATTACTATCAGTTGGAATCATTTTGAAGCTTATTGCTATTCCGTTGCTCTCTATGTTCGAAAAAGTGTCTGCTCAACAAAGTAAATACCACAATGAATGTTGTTGAACTGTCAAAATTAAATCCATTGCTACTAATAATGTGTTACGCAATCACCCTGCAGACCGCAGTCTCGATCTGTCAAAAATACCTTCAATTTCACTTCATTTTGACAAGTTTCTGACATTTGATTGTCATAGAGATGAGACTGCGATTAGATTTTGAACGTTTGACATTACGAGCATAGAGCACGACAATGAAGCGAAAATCACAAAGCCATTGAATCAAATTCTGAAAGACAAAACAAATATTGAATACTCACTTTTTGTCACCGATAATGATGAATGTTTTAAAAGGATGATTAACATAACAATGGAAGTTATTAAACATTTTACATTTAACAGTAATTTAATTAAACTCGAAAGCATAATAGATAGCATTACAAAGGTTTCAATGTGATTACACTAAGGTAAACATACGTAAGCCTATTAATAGTGTTTCATGTTACTATCAAATGTTAACGGTTGGATTTACTACGGTATAGTAATGTATTGTATTGTATGAATGGGTTTCAATTACCGTGCCAAGTTCTGTTATTAGTATCTATAAGTTTTGACGGATCCGTATATTAAGTTTTGACTGTCATTAGTTGCAGTTACACATAAACTTGTAAGTTTCTTTTGATACGGTACTGTTTCTTTACGGCATGCCGTATAATCCCACCCTAGAAAAAACGTATCTGTCAACAAACTCTCGTAGAAGTTCATTCAACATGCCTCGCGCATATACACTGTGAATAAACAATTCCGTAGGAAAATTCCGTAGGAAAAACTTCTCTGTGGACAAGCTTCCATTAATTATAGGGATCCATGCAATATTGACGACTGTGCCAAGAAATTTTGAATAAATCATAATTTTTATGATAAATAAATATAGTTTAAAAAAACGTGAGGCGCAATTTTTATATATTAAGCGCCTCACGCTTTTTTTCTCATTTTACTAGTATTATTTATATACGATTGTTATAAATTCAGTTTTAAAATTATTTTTAACTTTTTAGCTTGATATTAATTAAATGCGTGTTTTTTTTAGTTTTGTAAACTATATTTATTTTTAACTTTTTAGTTTAATATTTTTTTTTAAATAATATACGGATAACACGAACGCTTAAGTGGTGCTCATTTGTTTTTACCAAACTTTTCTTGATCTCCAACAGACAGAATAGCAAGTGTTAAAATTCGTAACGATGCGTTACCCAAGTAACTAAATCTAAATCTAAACTTACTTTGACTAAAAATCTTTGCCTGCACAAATTAATATAAGGTACGGTTGAAAAATTTTTGAGTTACAGACGGACAAACAAACATACAAGTGAAGCTAATAAAAAGCATGTAAAAAGTGTGGGTATGTACAAACTAAGGCCTATAAATTTAGGATTCAAATACAGAAACAATTTTTCTTGAATAAATCAAAATGATACAACATTTTTAACTTTCATCATACAAGTTAAACATTAGATTTCAATAGTAAATTACGTCTTAACAAACAGAATCAACAATATATAATATAATCATTAAAATTAAACAGCCAACTCCTTTTTAAAAAGGGCCTACAATACTGCAAGTTAACAAGAATATCCTCCGCAACCTTTTACAAAAATCTCCATCAAAGGAAAACACGGTCTCACATTTAAATGTTAAAGGAAAAACCTTTTTGCATTTGTATCCTCAACCTAATGCGTTTAGATAGCTAGATGTTAGTACTTCCTTTAAAGCCTAGGCTTAGTTTAAGACTATTAGGTCAAGTGGCTGCCGCGTGTGGCTTCTAGTTAAACCTTTTACATTAATAAGAATCCTGGAACATTCTGCAGACTTAAATGTAGAGAAAAGTTTATGTGTGCGTTGATTGGGTGTGGAATTTAGTTGGCTCTGTAGTTGTGGTTGAAATCCTCGGGGTTACGGCACGTAGTTTTGTTAAAGAAGATGAAATTGAAATGGTGGATGAAGAGATGGAAAATAAAGTTGGATTGTTTGTTAATGTCAGGAAGGGAGAATGGAAGAGAAAAAATGTATTGCTACAATTCAAAATAATTTAAAACGAAGAAGATACGTTTATTTGTGGTAAGCATGACGCGGATGCAGATATCAATCCATGCAATACGGCCAGTGTTTGTTTTCAGCGACAGTCGACGGGGTCAACAGATGCAACAGCAACATGGGATATGTGTGAGAATATTCAGCATACAACGCAGACAACAACAGATTTTGATAAAGAAAAAAAAAAACAATAAAAAATATACTTCAATTATATTAGTGGTAACTTGTGAGAGAGCTCATATTTTCAAAGAAAATAATGACCAACATTACAAGTACATATAGTAGAAGACAAAGAGCAAAATTTCATTGCTCAACGAAAACAAATTGGGATTCAGTCAGTATTGCGAAACGAAGTAAATTTTTATGACTAAAACTTATATGAATTCCACCACATTTTATGGACATATTCCTAAATATGAACAAAGCTAATGAGATAGAAATTCAGTATTAACAGAGCACGTTCCCATATCACGTTCAATATTTGCTGTATCTTTTATCCCCGAAATAGCTTTGATAACCGTCGTTATTATGATTGTAAAATACGAAAAAAACATTGCAAATAAGAACAAGTTTAGCATCAACATTTTCTTTTACGCTTATTGTTTGTTTCTTAATAGTATTGAAAAGATTTGCATTAGATTGGATCTGATTTTATTGTAAGGAGAATTCGCTATTCACAAAACTTTTGACATAAAAGTGTTTGACAAACACTGGGAGTATTTTCTCCTTGTTCAGTGGTAATTCAATTATAATGAAAGTAGGGATTCCTGTAAATGGTACTTCTCTTAGTGAAGTAGGTACTTTGAATTAATATGATTAGGGATTTAGGTAGTAATCTCTTTCTATTTAATTATTTATTTAACATTTTTGAAATGTTTCGTAAACTCTTGAGAAGATATCATTCAAAATTATCATGAGTCTTGATGTAACCTAAATTATTTTATCAAAAATAATTACAGTTAGGAATTGGGACTGGAAAAAAAAACTTTATCAAAATATGAAAAATAAAATGTTACAAAGTCGAATATAGGAGTCGAATATTCTATTTTACTTCGATGTTGAATAGAAAAGCCTTTTAGCTATTGTATGGAGATACTGAGAGAGGATTAGTTAATGTTTTGATTGCTCAAAGAATAGCAGAACAACTTTTGAGCATGGTACTCAACGGAATGGGATTCAAACTCCCTCATGTAGCCCAAAAGAAAGTCGAACAGCACTTGTAGAATTACCTGCACAATATTCAAGGTTCAAACTTGAACGCAAGAGTCATCAAACAAAGTGGTAACGTTTTTGGTCGGTCAAGTGAAAGGTTTCCACAGAACGCACTTTGAATACATATTGCCGTTTTTCTCAAAAGTACTCCAAAGTTTTTTTTGGCGGTCGCACTGTGGCAAATTCAAAGAAGAAGCGATATGCGGGCTAATCAATACTTCTTGAAAGAAACAGTTAATTGTTTACTTCAAAGGTTTGTTTTAGGTAAACAACTCACGTTCTTACCCCTTTAAGAGTTAAACTAAGTGTATTTTGTTCAATTTGCCAAAGTTTTTTTGCGTTATTATGTCTGAATTTTCCAATCTCACCGCACATTTAGGTACAATCCTTTTATAAGTTAAAGTTGTGACGTGTATAAAATATGTTAATATATCAAGTTTATATTGACGTTGTTTTAGACCGATTTTTTGTAAATATTTTACTATTTTGCCTAGTTTACTACAAGTTTTGTATATAGGTGGATGGTGGTAGGTAAGTATAATTTGTTTTAGGTATAAGATGAACAAAAGCACTAAACTATGTATTACATTACATACATTGTTATGTTGACACCAAAATAGGGGGTACTCCTTATGATGGAGTAAAATATTGTTTAGTATATCTATTTTTGTGTAAGTAAGAGTATTCTGAAAATGAATTGTAAGGATTTGCTTCGAAATTTGTAAGCTTGATTTAGACGTTATTTAAATGCGCGTTCAAACATATCTTTTTTAAGACAAGAAACTTTATTACACTAGTCGTGTTAGAAACTACTACTTACCTATAAAGACGATTTATAATTTCCGTTTTAATTTTAAACTACCTTACTTAGTACCTACTCATGCGAAGCCCGTTAATCATTAAAGCACTATCTCGAAACTACTAATTGTTAATTTTCTTACTAATAATTAATTATGATAATATTATAACTATTTTATTATACATGATGGCAGGCACCCATGGGCTCAGGAGGCAGTTATCTCCACCCAAAGTGGAAGGAGGAGACAAAAAACCGGGGTTGAGTCTTCGGTGGGATCTTCTTACGACAATCGGGAAGTGGGTGGATAGATGCCTCGGCGCCCTCGCTTTCCGTCTAAAGCAAGTCCTCACTGGAAACGGTGGTTCTTTTATATATGTTGGATAAGGAGGGATAAAATGATCTCTGGCAACTAACCACAGTTCAGGCCCTAGAACGAAGCGAGAAGGCAGGCAATAACCTCCTGCGAAGCAAAAATGCTGGCGAAGATGGAGGCGCTCCCTTTTCTCCTTCGCAAGCATTATGCGTGAGCGCCGTGGGAGACCCTCATACAGAGCTTTGGATGTCGAAAGTTAACAGCTATCTTCCGACTACCGAAGGCGCGAGCGTGTAGGTGACGAGCAATGTGTAGCTATGCTGTGCGGTAAGGATCGGCTGCGTTGAATTTTATGCGCGCCTCAAATAAATGTCAGCACAAAGAGACAGGGTCCTCTGCTAGTCAAGTGGGTTTTAGTGAGTAGGTAAAAGTATGAGACTCCAAAAGTATGATGTGCCCTCCGCTCAGACAGAGAGAAGTTATTTGATTATTTCCCAACCAAAAAAAATAAACTATATAAAAAGTATGGCAGGAATATGGATGCAATAACATATGTCATAAATTCAGTACATTATCCTGGATATCTTGCTGGCATTTACATTTTTCGTCGTTTCTGCATCATGTACTGAACATAGTCTAACATACTGTTGTAACACACAGAATAGTTTTTTCTGGGTCTGGCTGTTTGTGTATGTGAATTTAAACATTTGTAAATTGAATGGGTCATTCCTAGTGTAGGGCAACGTTTAAAAAAAGAAAAAAATTAAATATGAAAGAAGTGGTCAAAGTGAGAATCCCTTTTGTAAAAACAAATGTGCCTTATTTTGTACATACGATGCAAACGACTCTAACAAACGTTTCGGTGGTGTATAATAATGGACCTGACATCTACATTCCATGCACGTTAGTTTAAAACAAAAGAGGTATAATTATTACAAATAATTTTATCTTAAACAGTTGTCCTAAATGAAAATATTTTTTGTTATTGTTATCTACAGAAGCAGATTTAATATTCGAGAAAAAGAAAAAATACAAAAATTGTTTCAGTATAAAATTTTAACTACTCGAAAGTTAATTTCAATAACAGTGACGGTAAATCGAAGACAGTTACGTTTTTTCGCGGAAGCCATTCATCATCATCATCTCAGCGTATAATCCCGGTCGCATCCGCGGCCTTCGCGTTGGAGCCCGGGGTCCGCTTTCCTACTATTACGCCTCCATTTCGCACGATCTCTGGCATCCTGTGGTGTGAGATTGTTGGCACGCATGTCATCTCTTACAACGTCAAGCCAGCACTTCTTTGGCCTGCCTCGCTTGTTCCGGCCCGGCGGAGGCGCCATGGCAAGACATTTGTTACCCACGTAACATGCCGGTTTACGTAAGACGTGGCCGTACCATCGTAGGCGACTCTCTTGCAGTTTGTCTGCTATGTCACGGACATGGAGACTGCCACGAATGCGGGAGTTCCTGATGCGGTCTTGCCGCGTAACTCCACACATCCACCGCAGCATACTCATCTCCGTGACACGCAGCTCCTGCTTGTGTCGCTCAAGCACAGGCCACGCCTCACTGCCATACAGAAGGACAGGTCTAATGATGGTCTTATAGACCTGTCCCTTAAGCTTAACCGGCATTTTGGGGTCACAAATGACACCTGTCATCTCACGCCATTTTGCCCAAGCTGCGGAAATGCGTGCTTTAACGTCGCAATCAATGTCGCCGGACGCGTGGAGCACAGACCCCAAGTATTTAAATTGGTCTGTGCACTCGACCTTGTCTCCGCCTATGCACACAGGCATAGGGTCTGTGGTGTTGCTGGCCATGTACACAGTCTTCACCACATTGAGTTCAAGACCACCGCTCTCAAGCGAGTTCTTCCACGCATTTACCCGCCGCACCAATCGTTCCCTGTCCGCGTCTGCCAGCGCGATATCATCAGCATACATGAGCAACCAGGGTGGTTGCTCATGTGAATTCTTGATGCTGTCTGACAAGACGTCTAATATCACGCTGAACAGGAACGGACTAAGGACGGATCCCTGGTGTACACCGACGGTGATCGGGAAGGGTTTAGTGTCGCCAACAGCGGTCTTAACAACGGAATCGGAATTGAGGTACATGTCTCGAATTATGTCAACATAGGCTTCTGGTACCCCTTTGGACCTCAGTGCCCACCAGATCACCCCCCGAGGGACACAGTCGAAGGCCTTCTGCATGTCTAAAAAGAGCATATGCAGAGGCGTGTTCTTCGATCTATATCTCTCCATGGTGATCCTTAGGGCGAAGATAGGGTCCATGGTTCCGTACCCTGGACGGAACCCATATTGACACGTCGAGACAGCACACTCCTGCCGGATCCGGGAGTCTAAAATCCTCTCAAAGATCTTCATGGTGTGGGACATGACCTTTATACCGCGGTAGTTACCACACTCCTGTACGGAGCCCTTGCCTTTAAAGACTGGAGTGATAATACTCAGCCTCCATTGGCTCGGGATTTTGCCGGACAGGAGCACGCGGTTCAGAAAGTTAGTTAACATGCCCACACCGCAAGGACCCATCGCCTTCCAGGCCTCAATGGGGACTCCGTCAGCGCCGACAGCTTTCCGATTCGCCATGCGACGAAGAGCCGTGTGGACTTCCTCAGGCGTTATCGGGGGCACTAATCCAAGGTTCGGAGGGAGTTCCGGTGTCTGCACCTCTTGGTGCTGCTTATTCAGCAGCTCGTGGAAGTACGTACGCCATCTCTCCTTCACCGCGCGATCCTCGCAAAGCAGGTTGCCAGTAGGGTCTTTTACACAACGGCACTTGGATATATCCTGTGCCGCTTTCACCCTAGAACGTGCCAACTTGTAAATGAGCTTCTGCCCCTCAGACGATTCCAACTTCTGGTAGAGCGGTTCTAAGTGGTCTCGTCTGGCTCTGGCTACAGCTCTTTTAGTGGCACGTTTGGCAACCTTGTATGCGTCGCGATCTTCAGGAGATCCGGTCGCCTGCCACGTTTTGAAGAGGGCTTTCTTCACCCTTGTCTCCCTCTGGACTGTGTCGTTCCACCACCAGGTCTCCTTGTCACTTTTGCGACCGCCCTTAGACACGCCGAGCACCACTCGCGCCGCCCCGGTAATAGCTGCCTGGATTCTGTCCCAGTGATCTTGGACAGATTCTCCCTCGGTACCAGCGCACTTGTCGCCAATAACCGAAGCGAACTCCTGGTACTTATTTTCATCAAGCAGCCACCACCGGGTCTGGCGTCGGCAGCGCTCTACACGTCTACGTTGGGCCTTAACGCAGAGATCCATGACAAGGAGACGGTGTTGTGCAGTAAGACTCTCACCGGGTATGACTTTGCAGTTGGCTACTTTGCCGATGTGGTGTCTCCTAGTTAGTAGGAAGTCGATCTGGGTAGCGCTTCGTCCGCTCCGGTAGGTAACAAGGTGCTCCGGTTTCTTTTTGAAGTAGGTGTTCACAATTGCCAGGTCAGCGGCCGCACACGTTCGGAGAATGTTGTCCCCTTCCGCGTTGCGGCTACCGTACCCAAAGCCACCGTGAACACGCTCAAACCCGTCACACTTCTCACCCACGTGACCGTTCAAATCACCACCCAGAATGATTCCCTGGGATAACGGGATCCCGTGAAGCAATCCTTCGAGCTGGCTCCAGAACAACGTCCTTTCGGCGTCACCGCACCCGGCCTGCGGAGCGTAAGCACTTATCAAGTGGGTTATTACCCCATTGACAAGCACCCGCACCGACATTAGCCGATCACTGATGCGATTCACCTCCAAGACGTCATCCTGGAGCTCGTCAGACAACACCACGGCGACCCCATTTCTCCCACTAGGTACACCCGTGTAGATCAGCTTGTAGCCATTCCCAATAAGTCGGGATCTGCTGCCTTTCCACCGAGTCTCCTGCAGGAACGCCACGGCCACCCTCCGCCTGTGTAGAGTTTCGGCCAATTCTCTCGCGCGTCCAGTTAGCGTGCCAACGTTCCACGAAGCGAAACGGAGTTTACTGGTTTGGGCTCGCTTCTTCAGCCGTGTCCGCCCCTGACACGGTAGCCCTAGCCCACAGGTCACAGGAGTCGGGCGGGGCTCCTGCGCGCCGTTTTGCGGCGGCGCCCTAACTGTAACTCGTGCTTTTCTTCTATTCCTGTTCATGTTTGGCGGTTGTTTGGCTTATTACGAGTGCGACTGCCGTCTGACCAATCAACCCCGAAAGGGAAGCCGGCGTCAGGGCCCCGTCCGTATGTCAGCAGGTGCACCGTCTGGCAGGTGGGGTTGACTTGAGTCCCAAAGATGGTGGTGGGACCCCACAGCACCCTAACCCTTCCTCTTTCGCGGAAGCCATTATAGCCTGAAAAAGCTTGAAACCCTTGCTGGAAACATTTCAGATTTTGTAGACTTTTAATTAAAAGCGTTCCAGGTATTGATCCTTGATTCTTTTAGGTTTCAATCATTCACGCCTAGTAGTTTACGTAAAAACGAAAAAAATATTAAATTTAAAGGTTCATAAATTCAGAAGAGATGCTTAATAAGTTTATTCCAATAAATTCGGCATCAATCTTAACTGCAACAAAGCACATAAATTATAATATTGTACTGTTATTACAAAGTGCACTTTCTTTTTGGTGTGAATGGAAAATCATGAAATGAACTATCCAGCTCTAGGCGGAGCAGAAGGGTGTGTCAGCCTTTAACTGACTAAAACCCACTCGTGTTCTTTCACTTGCCTGTGTGCCATGAACAACCACGGTTTCTCTTTCAACCAACCCGCAACCCTGACACAGGCATCGATCTTCGTGGACCCCGTGATGGTGTGGTGACTTTCTTTGAGGCGCACATGAAACGCAACGCGCCATTGACCCGGGACTGGTCCTTACCCGGTAAGGACCATGCCCAGGTCAACGATAAGCACGAGCTTACAGTGGCCGGGAGTTTGATGTTGTCTCCCGACTAGGGCGTCTCCTGTGGTGGCTAGAGGCGTGAGAGTGCTGAGATTCCCGCTCCTTTGTAAGCATCTCTGCCTCGCAAAAGTAGGTGACGGCCTGCCATACACTCTGGCTCCGGATCATGGCCTGGACCAAGGCCAGACCCGAGAGATCACCGCCGATCGCCACCACGAGGTTATGGTGGCGGTATGCATTTTAGGACTTTTCTATGTCCAAGTTCTATAACTAAATTGTGATCAATAACTAAATTGTATTCTATTACTAAATTGTCATCTATTTTCAAAATAATTTGTCCTGAAAATATTACCTATGTACGAGTATATACATTATTACATATAGCGTAGCTCAATGACCAGAGGAGGAATTCTCGTAATTTCAAGAGCGTTCGTAGTCTGATTTGTCTCAATCTATCTAAAATACTTCTAATTTTCCTACATTTTGATATTTCATTGAAATTGCCAATAGATTCTGAATATTCCAAATTACGAGGACGCCTTGTGATATATGGACGTAAATGAAGCAAAAGGAGTAGGCAACGTTTTGAAATAGGTTTATGTATTATGTATGCAGATTCGCAATTTACAGGTAATAAAACCCTTAAAAGTTCAATTACGGTCACTTTTTAAACGCGACCACGGGGTTGTAATTAATTAACTGTCTATAAAATAATAATAATAACGATAAATACGCACGCCGCATCGAACAGGTACGTTTCCTGCGGTCGTTCCTTACAAGTGACCTTGTAGTTAAATCCTTTACCTGTCGTTCAATCTTTGACAGTCGCACCAAGTCATCAGCCAACCAGTATAGTACAAAGAGACAACCTTCACAACTAAGTTGTGGAGGAAAATATTGGTATTGAGCTGATTTCGACTTCAACATAGTTGGGTAAGTGCTTCGAACATGGTCCTTTACATTTTAACCCTAACAATAGGGATGTTTCCTGTGTAAAAAAAAAATTATTCTATTTAGTCCGTCATTCTGATTATAGAAAAATATTGGATACGTATATTTTGTTTTATCAAATCAATAAAAGTTGACAAATATAAAAGGCATCAAAGATCAGGAGTGGTGGCTGGTGACGTCACTACTCGCTAAAAAGTGTAGCGTGCAGTGACGTCACACGAGTTTTCAACGCACTGTATCGTCTTCATTTTTTCTTCATATGAAAAAAGAAAAAATACGTGTCTAGTATTTTTTGGAAATCTGACTGACCGACTAATTAGTTTTTTTTAGTCAACTACCCTATTAAAGGCTACTTCAAGACACTAAGGTTAAATAGAGGTCAGTATAAACAATGAGGCACTCCGTCAATTTTCGCCTGCAAGAATCTATGTATGCAAAATCGACAAGTGGCTCACACAGCCACCAGCACACCAAGCTACTGGAAAGTATCTAATTTGACCAATTAACTTTGAATCTTAATACTTCAGCGATAAAGTTGCAAATATATTAAAGAAACTTTAGGAATTGTCGTTGCTTTTATATATTATAAACTAATTTATTGCTTGACCATGATCCCGCCTGACGGTAAAAAGTGATGCAACCGTTGATGGTGAAGCGCATTAGTTTAGGTAAATTGTTCCAATCCTTCGATACACCTGGTTTAAAATACCAACGTAAGAGTGGATACTCGCCGTCGCTCGTCGTTCATGTGCTAGCGTCAATACTTTGAATATTCAATGAAACATAACAAAATTAGATGCCAAAGCTATTCTGGTTTTGCGTGCCGTACATTTGAATGCATAATACTGCTTATCATGCGAATGTTTCTGAGGGATAAATTATGCATTCGTGCCCCAAAAATGTAGACAAAACAATGATTTACTAAACTGAAACTTGTTCAGGGGCGGATCAAAAATGAGTAAAGGATGTGTCGATATGATGGATGTGCCGGTTTGTTGACTAACTTATAAATGTTTGACCTACTTTGGAAGAACGCAAATATTGAAGACAATTGAAGAAGTCCTTGAAACAAAGATTGGTGAAGTGGAATGGAAAAAAACAAGCAATGTTCTTTAGTAAGCAGCGAAAATACTTTCGAAATGAAATACTTTGAAGAAGTGAAAAGATATCAAATTAAAAATATCTTATTTTATTAAAGAGTAAATACGGTTATTCCTCTTTATTTTTTTTTTATTTATTTGCACAAAATCCTACGGAGCCGTACGGAGGACGGGTCTGAGCATTTGTGTTGCGATGTGTGCCTGGTACGATGCGCCTAATGTTGTTGGTTTGGGAGGGTCTTCAGATCAATCTCCCTTTGGCGCAGCATCGTTGGTCGTGTTGTTGGGTTTAACATTGCATCACCTCGCTCAACTGCCGTCTTCCTTCCTATTCGCTCAGTTTTTCTGAGTGAATAGGCTCTTAATAAACCAGCGCGCTTTACCAGCAACGATCACATCATTGCTTACCATCAGGCAGGATTGCGGTCATGTGCTAGTTTATAATTATTAAAAAAAAAAAAGATTCCACACTTCAAAATATAGAATCGTCGGCCTTATCGCTAATGAAATCTTGTCCAAACAACCTTAGAATGGACAAAAAATATCCTGGACATTTAATGGGACTGTCGTTGGTTCAAATATTATACATCTTTTTCTTCAGCATATAGATGTCCACTGCTGGACAAAGGCCTCCCCCAAGGCTTTACACGCTGACCGGTCCTGTGCTGCCCGCACCCATCGGCTTTCCGCGACCTTCACCAGGTCATCGATCCACCCTGTTGGGGGCCTCCCTACGCTGCGTCTTCCAGTACGTGTACACGTCTTCCACTAAAATAACATGTGTTTACTATAGTGTTTCCATCTGACTACAATTTAAGCGTCTTGGAGGCTATAGTGAATATACTCTTAATAAACTAGCGCGCATTACCATCAACGACTGCTTCACTGCTTACCATCAGGCGGGATTGTGGTCAAGCACTAGTTTATATAAAAACAAACAACTCACAGCCTAAACTACTGGGCCTAGAATTAACGTGCGCACTAATTAAGGATTTTCTTCAAAAATTATTCTCTTAAATAAAGAAAATAGGGTTATTTTTAGGTTTTTGAGAAAATTCATCATTTTTACTGGTGCACATCCTGCTAAGTAACCGGCTAAGTGCGATTTGCACTCGCGCACGAATGAATCCGTAACGATATATATATAATATTCAAGTCTGTTGCAAGTTTGGAATGGCAACAAAAGTAATTGCTACCGGCTAAGACGACGCCACAACATGCTCGCCGACGGGGAGGACGCCGGCCGCCGGACTGTTTGGGACCTCGAGGCCCACCGGCTTCTGATAAGCTGCCCCGCTGCCGGAGCAGCTTGGACTCAGGTAATGAACGAAAACGCCATGCGCGCATCCGTTGGGGCTACAGGGGGGGGGGGGGGGGGGGGAAGCAACTGGGATGCGTAACGTGATCGGATGAGCTCTCTATTTCAGGTGCTTGAGTCAGCTGTCAACGTGTCGGCGCAACGATCTGTGTAAATTTAACTACCCAGCTAATTTATAAGATACTAGCTTTACGCCAGCGGCATTTCCCGCGTGGAATTTGCTTATATCGCGCTTTTTAGTTTTCCCTCGGGAAAGTCAAATTTAACCGCTATAAAAAGTACCCTATTATTTAATTCGGACTAGTAACTTTATGAGCGCAAAATTTCAAAGCAATCGGTTCAGTAGTTACAGCGTGAAAGCAGAACAAACAAACAAACAAACACACTTTCCGATTTATAATATTAGTAACGATAGTAAGTATACCCTGGTGTCAGACAGATGAGATGATAGTAGAATCTTAGTAATAGGGTTCCATTTTTACCTTTTGGATACAAAACCCTTAATTTTCACAGTAATTTTCCTAATTTCAAGTCGATTTCCAGGATTTTTTTCTCCAAAGTGACGATAAAAGTTTCTGTCATACATATCGAGGGTTTAAAGTGCTATTTAAATTTTCAGAACCTTTCAAAGCTAAAGTGCTGCACGTAAAAGGACACTTATTCAATTAAGGACTCTACCATGACACGCTGACGTAAAGGTCTAGAAATTTTACTTTTTCTTAACATCCTTTAGACAGCAATCTGACTACTACCAAAGAATATTTTTCACAAAAGCATCCGTTTAGGTCAATCGGTTAGGTTGACTATGAACCCTATGACCTATAAGCGCTTCCTTATCAACATGTACATCATGTAGAAAATGTGAAAAATTAAAAATAATTTCCTGTGACTAAACTAATCGACATATTTATATATTTTTTTATGGCTAGACTGAGAATGTGTTGAGGTACACGATATTTAATTTATTGTCGTATTGTCAGCACCACTCTGTATAGGGGTAGAACGTTAGATTCATTAAGTTAGGATAATATTTTTATTTTATATCAGTTTTATATCATTTTATATTTTACCTTTTCTCGATCATTTTTCGACGTTATGAATTATATTTTACGAATAAACATTGAATATTATTATAATATTACTCATTTTTTTTGAAATCATTATAAACTAGCGCTTGACCGCAATCCCGCCTGATGGTAAGCAGTATTGCGATCGTTGATGGGAAAGCGCGCTAGTTTATTAAGAGCCTGTTCACTCAGAAAAACTGAGCGAATAGGAAGGAAGACGGCAGTTGAGCGAGGTGATGCAATGTTAAACCCAACAACACGACCAACGAAACTGCGCCAAAGGGAGATTGATCTGAAGACCCTCCACGACCAAACTCCCAACACAACAACTTTTGGCGCATCGTACCCGGCACACATCGCAACACTTCTGCTCAGACCCGTCCTCCATACGGCTTCACCAGATATCATGCCATGAACACGACAAATCGCTTGGCGGCAAGGCTTTGTCTGGTGGGTGGTAACTTCTACCGGCGGCCGATGTTATGGCCTACCACCGAGAAAACGTTTATTCATAAAAAAAAAAAATCGACCAAGCCCTCATTGGGGCTTAGCTAAATATTTAAATTATTATTATCTAATTTTAGTTTTATTTGCATTGCTACACATCGTCGCGTGATGCTGCTAGCTTTTTAGGCACGTTTCCAGTTGAAAGTGATACGGATGAATTTCTATATGGCCTTTACTTCTCTTCCTTTTTTATATACTGCTAAGTACATAATTTAAAACTGCTTTAATTATGTAAATATTATGTAAATTTTCAATTAATTTCAGTTTTATGTGACTCTAACCAACATTATTACCTGTAAGCTCACATTCACTAATTCCAAGGGTACTCACTTCAAGGGTAACATATACCTTCATAATTTCAACCCACCTAAATGTTTGCCTATAAATAAAATTTCCATTAATACCCCGCTATCACCATAACGTAGTCCTTACCGAGCTCATAAAGACTATATATTATAGCAGTATGTAATACACAGCGTTTGTTGAACGAGCTCAACTTTTATAATAAAGACGCAGAGTGGAGGAAGGCCTACAGATGTGTAAGTGGCTAGGCTCCCAGAAGAGAACTTCCGATGTACTTTAGTACTTTGAGGTATAGTAAACCTTAATGGACGCACCTGCTGGTAGTAATGTAGGAAGTAATTTTGGTGGAGTTAATGACCATGAGGATGTGGGGAGGACATCAAGGTCTTGGACCATGCTATAGGAGGAATGAAAAGGATAAAAATAGTTGTACTTTCTAACTGATGGAGATACAATGCTTATAAGGTTGAAGAGAAGATGTCTTAATAAAAAATGACACTCGAACAATAGGTAATCATATTATTGTAATATTGGGAGTTGTATATACTTATCTATATAAAAATTATATTATATATTACTATCATACATTGTCTCCATTTAGGCATAGATATGCTTGTAGTTAAAGAAAAATAATAAAAATGTATATCATAACGGACGGAGGTATAGTCTGGCCACGGTTACTTTGGGACTTCCTAAAATGACCGTGGCCAGAGTAATTACTTACCTGTGTCGGCCAGAAGTAGATACCAGTGTGTCACCATTGTACTGCTTGCCTGGAGGATATGCTACAGGACATATTAGAGGAGTGCTTAGCTTATGCAGGGCTGCACCTTAACCTCGTCATGATTGTTGGCGAGAGCGACTCGATGGTTGACAGCATGGAATGGGCGGCCTCCTTTTGCGAGTATGTCTGTAAAGAAGGTGGCTGAGCGGGAGATAGAAGCTGCTTCTTCTCTCCTCTCCTGTAGGATATGTATCGGGTATCTGAAAAGGGTGCAAAATGATGTGCTACCTTCGTGAGAGGTGGCCTATAGGCAGCGGTCTAGTGCGTCTGTCACCAGAACAGATACGCCTGATGTGGCGTCGCAGCGGTTCAGGCGCGTCGCTAAAGAGTGGGTGTGGTATTGTAGGAATGGTCGCACAGGGAGATGGGACTCGCTGAGGAACAGCGGCAAGTCGAAACCTGTCGGGGTTGTTTATGCGAATCCTGCACCCCCGGCCATATACCGTGTTGGTTTTAACTGGTAAGAGTCGGCATACCCCTCTGTTATTCTCACGATGGAGAAAGTCCATGCTGATTTTCACCGCGAAACCGAAAGAAAACACCTTTTTCTTTTGGTTTTGCGGTGAATAACTCAGTATACAGAAATGAGTAAATACTAAACTATACTATAATAATGACAATAATCTAACCGAAATTAAATTTTCCGTCGCATTTTGTTACAAGATGTTTCCGTCTGACTCCAATTTAAGTATCTTCAAGGCTAGAGTGAATAGGCTCTTGATAAACTAGCGCGCTTTACCATCAACGATTGCATATTACATCACTATGATAGCTACAACTACAAAGTCGTTATAAATATGAATAGAAATATTTGGTTCTTAGCATATATATTATCTACCACGATGTCAAATAGTGGAATTTTATAACAGAAATCTCATCACTGTTTGTGACACTACTTTATCAAAAACGATATTAACTTGACTTATCTCTCTTTATGTATCTAAATTTGACAAAAAAAAACATTGCTATTTCGTTTGAAATCGGCAGTATTTCTTTTGCTATAAAGAAACCTTATAATATTACACAGTCTTAGCCTGTTGAGCGCACCGATTATGGCAATTACTCTCCAATTAAAGAGAAGCCTTGCTGCATCGGACGTTTCTCGACTTCGAGACGGACTGGAAGAGACGTGATAATTACTTCCCCTTAAATAATGGTTAGTGACGTGACAATCTGTAATTATCAAGGTCTTTGAGCGTAGTGTTGATACTGTTTCGTTTGTGGCTATTGAAAGAAAGAAGAAGTATTTATTGTTGATACATGAATAGAGCAAACTAAATTAAATACATTCATGCACAAAAAAAAAAACATTGCAGTCATGGGGCTGACCGTCAGATGTGGAACCTAAAATCATTAAATGCGACGACATGACAGAAATGAATGGGTCTGAGCAATTGTGTTGCGATGTTTGCCGGGTACGATGCGCCAAATCTTGTTGTTTCAGGAGTTTGGTCGTGGAGGGTCTCCAGATCAATCTATCTCTGGCGCAGTGTCGTTGGTTGTGTTGTTGAGTTTAACATTGCATCACCTCACTCAACTGACGTCTTCCTTCCCATTCACTCAGTTTTTAAGCTATTGCATAGCTCCTATCGCGGGCCTTGAGCGTGGAGACCAAATCCAGAAATTCCGTAACGAAAATAACCCAACACCCCTCACTCCACAGACAGACCGATAGAACTGAAAACTGAAATCGTTAAAATCGACCGACGTACAGGACGACTCTGAGCAGTTGTATTGCGATGCCGGGTACGATGCGGCAAATGTTGTTGTCTCGGGAGTTTGGTCGTGGAGGGTCTCCAGATCAATCTCCCTTTGGCGCAGCATAATTGGTCGTGTTGTTGGGTATAACATTGCATTACCTCGCTCAACTGCCGTTTTCCTTCCTATTCACTCAGTTTTTTTTTTTTTTTTGAGTGAATAGACTCCTAATAAACTAGCGCGCTTTACCATCAACGATTAAATCACTGCTTACCATCAGGCGGAATTACAATCAAGCACTAGTTTATAATAATAAAATGAAAATATACAGAATACACAAAACAAAAAAAATCACAGTGCCTTCACATCCAGACAAAAAAGGGTCGGTCACGCTCACGTGAATTCAATGCTTTGTCAACTCAACTTAACGTAGCTAAAAAAGTTTTCACTTCAAAAAAACTATTTAACATGCTATGTTAAAAGGACAAGGGATCTGTCCATAAAAATCTGTGTCATTTGGTGATTTATTACAAAATTAAATAAACCAAGGATCTGCTGCATATGGATTTTCTTTCTCATTCTTCTTCATAGAACCTACTTTTATTTGGAATGGCGCTACTCCTAGACAATTCAAAAACGTATGTATATAAGTTTCATTCAACATTAACATACAGTCCACCTCAACAGTTTGGTCCTTCGAGTCGGATCAATAATTGAAATAAGTACTCAGTTTGGTCCTATACAATATGTAAAGAAAACCCTGTCCGACCCATAAGGATAATAAAGGTCAGGTAAACACTTGACCAAATATAATATAAAATTTTACGTAATCATCATAGAAACAATACTAATGAATTTTGAAATAATCTTTTTTTCCCGCGAATTAATTCCAACTTCCCCGAAATTTGGTAATTTTTAAAAAAGTGACAACACCGTTATTTTTAGGAGCGAATAGCGATGCGATCACGTGCCGCGTGCCCTGTCCCCCGCCGCCCGCGGAAGAGTTGCTTACCGCAAATGTATAAAGTTACCTCTTTTTGCGAAATAATATTTATTTTTTTAGGGGGATCTTTTTTTTAAGTTTAGCCCGGCTTTGTATCCATTAGTAGAATCAGTTATCGATACCTAACAATACCTTCACAGATCGGACAGGGTTTTCTTTACATATTGAAGCAAATGCTTTGAGTCGACTTTATGGTTTTAGTACTAACAGACTAATTCACAGGTAGACATTGCATGGTATGTCTCTCTGCGTCCCAGTCTTTGTAATGTTAAGCACATGTGATAGCAATAAACTGGACAAAAGTATAACAATTTGGCAAAGAGTCACTCAAGCGTTGTTAAAACTCTCTTAACCTTATATTAATGAGGGTATGATAATCAATGAAATCAGCGTCCTTCAGTAGAACGAAATACTTTGTTTTATACTGCACGACTGAGTTGAGGACTATTAACTGATAGAAGAAAACTATTTTAAACTGCAATTAGATTTACGAAGTTTAAACGAAATGGGAATACATAAGTTAACAACTGGTTAACTACTGTAATCCTCTCTATAAAAGCTTAAGTTTTCAATTTAAAGCTCTCTTAAGTGAAATAATTTTTGCATCTGATGTCTGTTGAAACCCTAAAAATATCTCAGTAGAAAATATTACTCAATAGGTACTTCGCGTATATTTCTACGGACAGGAAGACTATGCCGCCGCGATAAGGTGGAATGATACATACACATTTCAACGCACTCAAAATATACAGCCGCGAAGACCCAAATATCTCACACAGAAATAACCTTTATATGGATTCTCAGCACACCTTGGGGAACCAGCTCGTAACATTGAGCACGCACTGACGTATAAATGGACGTATTTCTATGATTACGTCTATTTTTACAACCTTTTCGTACCAGGAAGTTTTAGGAATAAATTTTCAATGCACCGCTTCGTGTTCGAAGTTGTTTGATTTGAATTTGAGAAGGTTTAGCCGAGAAGATCCATGAAAAATAACGGTGCTCAGCTTCATTTCGTAAGACTAAAAGCAGAACTCAACCATCTTCGTAAAGGGCTAGATTAATTTTATAAGCCATCGCACAATAAAAAAAGAGAGATTATAATTCTAACCGAAAAATTCATTTAATTTCAACGCAAACGATTGTACCTTATGACCATATAAAAATTGCAATTCTCAATATTTACATTCTCTATATCAACAGTTTTATTTAACTTTTAGTTCTCCTACAAATGCAATTCTATCAGTTCCCAGCACAAGACTTAATTCGATTTCCAATTTAAATGTTGATTAAGAATTGAGAGATAAAGGTGAAGTTACGGAAATTCCAGAACATTCCGGAGAAGATTAGAACAATTTTCGTACAATGGCACGACTCATTGAGATAGCTCCAAAGTTATTTCAAGGGTCTATGACCCTAGCGTGGCAATCATTTTTGTAAGAATGGTGGGCGATAATTTTGAAGCTGTCTTTTGATAATCTATCGCTGAATAGTTTTGTAAGTACCTGGCAGATAAAGCTATATTACACTACTAAATGCAGAAAAATAATGGTCTTTAGGGAATGACCTGATAAAGAATTTTCTAAATAATCCTTACAATGGAATATCGTATACCTTATGAGATAGCGATTATCTAATGTAAAAGCGTACCGTGACATTGTCGTATCAGTTTGTTGGTTACCATTTGCAGGCGTCAGATGAAAAGTTTGCATACGCGGAGCAGACAGAAAATTTTATACCTGTCTCGTTAACTCTTAGGTGCTACTGGTTGTGATAAGTGTAGGTACTTGTCAAAATTAAATTATTTTACTTATTAAACGTGAGAAGCTACCTAGGTGGTTCCAATTGGTCACGGAAAAGATTGTGGTATCGGTTTTAGAACAGTACCAACCCCTATCCCCCCTAAGGGACCTCTCATCAGGGAAGCGGGAATTAGCCCTTCTCCTGTGGAATATCAAATTACTGCGATCCCCAACCCGCTTGCCGAGCGTGGGATTGTGGCAAACCCCTCGCAAAGCTATGAAATCCTTGGGATAGACCTTTATCTAGCAGTGGACCTCTATAAGCTGAAGAAGACGAAACTTGGTTAATTCTTTAATCCTTTCCCGATTTTTACACTGTGTTGAACAATATCAGCCATCATCATCAGCCTAGTCTTACAGAACTATGTTGGGGTCAGCTTCCAGTCTAACCGGATTCAGCTGGATACCAGTATTTTAGCACAGAGCGACTGCCTATTCAACCTCCACAACCCAGTTACTGGATAATACGATAATAAAAATGGTGGTCAGCTTCGATCTTTTGACGACTGCTAAACGGCTTAACGAGCTTTCTGAGGCACGGAGGAGTCTCGGTATGTAAAGATACCGAGCTTAACCTGGCCGATCGACTGCGGGCAAGGATCTGCGGCTGTAATTATTTAGACACGAGTGTTTATTAACTAATAAGTTTTCTTCTTTTGCACTACATCTCAGCTTATAGAGGTCCTTTGCTGGACAAAGGCCTCCCTCAAGGCTTTCCATGATGACCGGTCTTGTGCTACCCGTATTCATCGGCTTCCCGCGACCTTCACCAGGTCATCGGTCAACCTTGTTGGGGGCCTCCCTAAGCTGCCTCTTTCGGTACGTGGCCGCCACTCCAAAACCTTACTGCCCTATCAGCCATCGCGATCGGTTCTACGAGCAATGTGCCCCGCCCACTGTTACTTAATTTTAGCGACTCGAACACGAAAAAACCGGCCAAGTGCTTGTCGGATTTACGCACAAAGGATTCCGTACCGTTGATTTATGAAATTAAAGGATTTATTTGTATGAAAGATTACGCGGTAATAAGCGGTTTACGATTTAAGAGGTATTAAAAAAAACTACTTACTAGATCTCGTTCAAAACAATTTTCGATAGTAGTTTTTACAGTAATGTACATCAGATGTTTTTTTTAGATTTTTCATTTTCTTATTTTAGAAGTGAGAGGGGGGGGGACTTTTTCCACTTTGGAAGCGTCTGTCACGCAAACTATAAACTACTACTAAACGCAAACTAGAAAAAAATATTTTAGAAACCTCGATATCATTTTTCAAGACCTATCCATAAATACCCCACACGTATGTGTTTGAGTCAGTTGTAAGTATGGAGAGCCCCAATATTTTATAATATTTTTTTACACAGACATACGGACGGATAGACATACGGTTTTTGCCATTTGGCTACGGAACTCTAAAAAAGTCTAATATGTAAAAAAGAAAAACCGGGAACAATGATCCGACAGGCATACAGTCAGTTACAAGTCAGCAAAAGCTCGCGAACCTGAGCATCCAGACCGTCAAATAACAGACAGTAATAGACCATCCAAGGTCGGATGAGAGGGTTTCTACTGTACATGTTTATTGCCAAAAGTCTATCTACATAAATATGTAAACAAAATCTTTAACTCCCAAAAAGCTTGTCTAAAAAGTTTTGAGCTATTAATACCACTTGGGAATATCAACATGATGTTAGTGAAAAGGGTCGATAGATTAACGGTGACTAAGACTTTCCATTAAGTTGTGGATGAGATTGATGCAGAACTAAGGAGTCACGATCCTTACTAATGAGCCAACTACTCAAAAGGAAGAAAATTAGCTTTAGTTCAGCGTGGTTTACGAGAACAATGTAGGAAGTCTGATGTTTTAAGACAAGGTAACAGTTAAGTACAAGTCATCAAGGGTCTCAGCACTCACGCGTAACTTAAACGTAACATGGTATTTTAATCCTTCATTTTCGGAAGAACGTTGATCCACGCGAGATAATGATTTATAACTGTTTGTGTAATTAAAGCATTTAACATATTTTTATTTTGGTTTTTTTTTAAAAACTTTGTTCCGTGGCGCAGCGGTCAACACGCCTGACTGCGACGTGGAGGCTCCGGGTTCGATCCCCGGCCAGGTCATGATGGGAAACGATCTTTTCCTGATTGGCCTGGGTCTTGGATGTTTATCTATATATGTATCTATTATAAAATATAGTATCGTTGAGTTAGTATCCCATAACACAAGTCTCGAACTTACTTTGGGGCTAGCTCAATCTGTGTGATTTGTCCGTATATATTATATTATATATATATATTATATTATATTATATTATATTATATTATATTATATTATATTATATTATATTATATTATATTATATTATATTATATTATATTATATTATATTATATTATATTATATTATATTATATTATATTATATTATATTATATTATATTATATTATATTATATTATATTATATTATATTATATATCATCATCATTTCAGCCGAAAGACGTCCACTGCTGGACATAGGCCTCCCCCAAGGTTCTCCACGATGACCGGTCCTGCGCCTCCCGCATCCAGCGGTTTCCCGCGACCTTCACCAGGTCGTCGGTCCACCTTGTCGGGGGCCTACCCACGCTATGTCTTCCGGTGCGTGGTCGCTACTCGAGAATGCAATGCAATGGCAATGTGTCCAGCCCACTGCCATTTTAGTGTTGCAATTCTTCGGGCTATGTCGGTTACTCTCGTTCTTCTGTGGATCTCCTCATTCCTGATTCGATCGCGCAGTGAAACCCCAAGCATAGCCCTCTCCATTGCCCTTTGAGTGACTTTGAGACTTCTTATAAGGCCCATTGTTAGCGACTACGTCTCAATTCCATAAGTCATCACTGGCAACACACACTTTTACTTGCTATATTTTAGTTTTAATTTTCCCATCAAGCACGATTAATCTCAACCATATCTAATATGGTCCTGTACATTAATTTAGCGTAATTCGGTCACGCGCCGTACATTTTGCACATACAGCATCTTTACCTATTATTCAAAATAATAATGTATCTTCTATACTAATATATAAAGCTGAAGAGTTTGTTTGTTTGTTTGAACTCGCTCATCTCAGGAACTACGGGTTTGATTTGAAAAATTCTTTTTGCGTTATTCCATAGCACATTAATCCAGGAAGGCTTTAGGCTATATAACATCACGCTGGGACTAATAGCAGGGGAGCATATAAAAAAAAGAAACCTACGCTGGTGAAACCGTTGGGAGCAGCTAGAGTAAAATATATTTCAATAATTTATTATTTAACGAACATTTAAAGCTCAGACGGTTTATGTTCTTATGACCCGGTATCATATCAGTAAGTGCATCCCCTATATTTATTATTGATCCTTCGAGCCGAATCTTCGGCTCATTTTGTCTAAGTTGCCTTAATGGACATCTAGATCTGGATCTAATACAAGCCTGGGCTTGTGTTGTTACCAGTAAACGGGACACAATACAGGATCTAAATGTCAATCAAGATAATCTTGTTGTTACCATTCTTGTTGTTTGTGTTGTTACCATTTCCCATTTTATTTATCATTATTGTATATAATAAGGTCATTAGAAGAGAATCTATGTATTTACTAATAGCTCATTTTCAGTATATCAATACAGCCAAGTTTTTTACTGTAACTGATTGATTGATTGATCAGTGGTAATTCAAGCAGATTAATTATATATGCAACGACTATGCTAGTCAACAATATCGGAGTTGTTTTCAGTTAGAATGCAGGACTAGCGAAATTGAACACTAAGATAAGTTACATAAATATTAAAGAATAGGTATTAGGTAAATTTGATGTTAAGTAGGTGTTGACCATTGGATGAATTAACGATTGTACAAAACACATATTACTAATATTTGGACATTATTTACTATGTTTAACAGTTGACTGAGTCAACTGCGGCTAAAAACACTGGTCCTTAGTCTTTATCATTATAACTGAATGTTCTAAAGTGTTTGATTTCAGTTCTCGCAAGGTGTAGTTGGAATATTTCTTCAGGAACTTCTACGTAGTAATCCGGGGTCTGAATTTTGTGCCCGATTTTTTTTTAAGATGGTGCCCCAAATTTATAATGAAACCATTTATTTTTTATTTTTCTCAAATCTATATACTTAATATATAAAGCTGAAGAGTTTGTTTGATTGTTTGTTTGTTTGAACGCGCTAATCTCGGGAACTACTGGTCCGATTTAAAAAAAATATATTTGCGTTGGATAGCCCATTAATCCAGGAAGACTTTAGCCTATATGATATCACGCTGCGACCAATAGGCGCGGAGCTTAACTAACTCCACGCGAACGAAGTCGCTGGCGGCCGCTAGTATTAAATATTATGCACCTCTGCGGCTATAGATGATAATAACAATAAATAATTTCATTTCGGACAACTAAATGATGTCTGGTGAAGCCGTACGGAGGACGGGTCTGAGCGATTGTGTTACGATGTGTGCCGGATACGATGCACCAAATGTTGTTGTGTTGGGAGTTTGGTCGTGGAGGGTCTTTAGATCAATCTCCCTCTCGCGCAGCATAGTTGGTCGTGCTGTTGGGTTTATCATTGCACCACATCGCTCAACTGCCGTCTTCCTTCCTATTCACTAAGTTTTTTTTAAGTGAATTGACTTAATAAACTAGCGCGCTTTACCATCAACGATTGCATTACTGCTTACCATCAAGCGGGATTGCAGTCAAGCACTAGTTTATAATGATGAAAAGAAAAAAAACTATTTGAGATAAAATTATTCGTTATACTCATTATAGAAACAGAACTATGAAAATCTTTTGTCTTAAACTAACGCGAATGGAATGTAGATGTCAGGGGCATTGTTATATACCACCGAAACGTTTGTTAGACCTATCTGCATCGTGTTTACAAAACGAGGCATATGTATTTTTACAAAAGGGATTCTCACTTTGAGCAGTGTTATTCGGTACCTGTTTCATGTTTATTGTTGTGACGTAGATGTTAGATAGGTATATTATTTACTAGCGACCCGCCCCGGCTTCCCACGGGTGCACTGCTGATACTGAATACACTACAGAAAACTGTGCACGTTGTATAAAAAACATAGCGGCCCGTCGATCCCGCCGTCCTGGCTGGTCGGTACCGCCGCAAACGCGATGCCACGCAATTTTTTAAATCAGTAATATCTTCGAAAATATCCATTTAAATCATAGGGGAGTGATATAAATGTATATTAAATCAAGAATGTATTTTGGGTATTAAATTGGATAAGGATTGATGCTGTATTGGTTAAAATTAACGAATATTTGTAAAAAGAAATAATTTACAACAAAATGTTATTGTGGGATATCTATAAGAGTTAGACATATATCTTCACGAACTTTTCTGTAGACCTTTTCAATATGTACTATATTTAGTACATTATTTTGATAAATCTCGTAGGGTTCAGATTGCATTTCACTAGAAACACGGAAAAAATGTAATTATATACGACAGCTCGATAGTATTTCTCTACTATTTAAGGGATATTATTATACATATAAACCTTCCACTTTAATCACTCTATCTATTTAAAAAAACAGCATCAAAATCCGTTGCGAAGCTTTAAAGAATTAATCATACATAGGGTCATAGAAAAAGAGAAAGCGACTTTGTTTTATACTATGTAGTCATTATGTTTATACCTCTATTTTTTTTTTCACAGTAATAAACAATAAAAGCGTTGTTCCACACTAGAAATTTCTCCTGTATCGTTGGTGCGTTTACAAACATATAAACTCACATAAACAAACAGCCAGACCCGGAACAACTACTTGTAGGCCATAAAAATATTTGTTTTTTTTTTTAATAATTATAAACTAGCGCTTGACCGCAATCCCGCCTGATGGTAAGCAGTGATGCAATCGTTGATGGTAAAGCGCACTAGTTTATTAAACCCATTCACTTAAAAAACTTAGTGAATAGGAAGAAAGACGGCAGTTGAGCGAGGTGATGCAAATTTATAAACCCAACAACACGGCCAATGATGCTACGCCAGAGGGAAATTGATCTGGATGGACCATGATCAAACTCCCGACGCAACATCATTTGGCGCATCGTACCCGGCAAGCTTTACAACACAACTGCTCAGACCCGTTTTCCGTACGGCTTCACCAGACATCACGCCGGAACACGACGAATCGCTTGGCGGCAAGACTTTGTCTGGTGGGTGGTAACTTCTGCCGGCAGCCGATCTTATGGCCTACCACCGAGAAACTGTTTAACCTACCACTGTTTCGTGCGGGAATCAAACCCGCGACACGCAGCGTAGCAGTCAACAGCTTAACCACTGCGCAAACCGTGCAGTCAATTGATGGCAATACATACATACATATTCAGCCTATAATATTCCCACTACTTCCACAGGCTTCCTCTCGGTAAGAGGGAGTGGGCCGTAATCTACCAGCCTATAGAGGTTTCCACAATGATCAGTCTTGTGCTGCCCGCATCCATCGGCTTCCCGCGACCTTCACCAGGTCATAGGTCCACCTTGTTGGGGCCTCCCTACGCTACGTCTTCCGGTACGTCACCGCCACTTCAGAACCTTATTGCCCCATTGGCCATCAGTGACTTTGGTTCATCTGTGGATCTCCTGATTTCTGATTCAAAAGTCGTTTACTCAAATTTGACTGAGAATCACAACTTTTCGAAAGCCAAAGCCATTACAAAAGACAGTCCCCTAAAACACTCCCTCCTTCCCCACACTCACTCAACAACTTATTTTACTACTACTTTCACTAGGAAGAAGTAGATTAATTTCTTAACAAGGTTTTTATGACATAGATAACTTCAACATTAATCGTGGAAAATTGTTGGTTGTACTTGGATGGGTATACATACGTATAAATAAATATTGCATTAAAATATTCTCTATGTTGTTCAATTCTATAGTTATATATTAGACAATAGCACCAGAAGGCATTGTATGATTTACCTTCAGGTGTTCAGTATTTTTATTATTTGCTCCGGAACCGTCTTTAATAATTTATAGTTCTCTGATCCCTCACCGGGATGAAAAAGTATCGTCATTTATTCATCCGGACTCGAAAAGTATGTCAGGGTTGTCGAAGAAAATCCAGGAAATAGTATAGAATAAAAAAAACATGACTGCAGTTTCCGAATTCCGTGTCATTGGTCTACCGTACTCATTTAGTGATATAACTCTTTTTGGAAGTCAATTGTTTTTTTTCTGACAAACAGGCCCGGAACAACAACCTGTAGGTCATATAAATACATATATTTGTATGTTTCGTGCGAAAATCGATCGCTCGGCCACTGCGCCAAAACGTATTATTTAACGTATATCCTGTTAGTACGAGTAGTAGTAAGTAAATTAAATTGACATGAAGTTTAAGATAAAAATACATTATATGATCATAAACAACAATTGTTTTTTTATTTTTGTATTGAAGCAAAAACAAGTCATTAGAAAATGACTACATTTATAAGAGACCATTATTACATAACTATACCCTTTCTGACAGAAAAAAAAAAAATGAAATCGATTAATTATAAATGACGGAGAAAAATACAATACAATCAAATTTAGAAGCTCCTTATTTTTGAAGTCCCTTAAAAACCAAAAAATGCTTGTTAAGGTCAAAGTGAAATTATTTAATTCAAGTAGGCCATTAAAAGACGCTTTTCAACGTCAAAATCCCCAGCCTGAGTACTTAGAGGAGTGAAGGTCGCTTATAAAACTTTTCGTATTTCTACAATGACTTTCTACAGGTTTGACATTAGGTTTTCTGCTGTACAATTATATATCAATCATTTATATTCAAAAATATCAAGCTAAATACTTAGTGCACGAAGGCAGCAGTGACTCAACGATAACTAACAGCATAGAGATACGAGTTTTAGGTCCAAACCAAGTAGTAGGGAGGTGTGGTAAACGCTTATGCGAATCCCAAATCCCTATTCATATCTAGGTGTAGGTAAAACACTGCGGTGGGTTACTTCTGTCACCCCCACGACGGAGGAAATCCATGAGGATTTCCATCGCAACACAAAAAGAAAAAAAACGTTCATACCAAGAAGCCCCTTTAATTTGTGTTAATAATTTCATTATCACTACTCTTTAGAATAGTTCTTACATAGGAATCTCCTTATAACTAAACAAAAAAATACCTTTGCTAAGCGGCCCCGCTCTCCAATAACACGGCGATGGAAATCACCGTGAGAAAACGGGCATATTATAAAACAACAAAACACTGACTTGAAGCTGGGTTCCAGCTGTGGGCACGTTATTGGCTAATTCAGCACACCATTGGCAGTTTCTTAAAAAATAAAAATCAAAGCATTTATTTGACGTAAAACAATTCCCGGTACTTTTAAATTTTCAAAGGGTCGATAACTCAGTAAAAAAAAACTAGTTGTCTATTCCAAAGTGCAGGTCTCTACGGAGCTGAACGGGCCAAAAATTTCACGGACACTCTTGATAGCGATCAGAAGTGGTATTTATTAAAGAAACAAACCAGGACGTTTCAATGTTCGTGTATTATGCATTTGAATTATAATTACAACCAGAACTTAATAAATAAGATAGGAACACAATAATAATCACTGAGCACACAACAATATGTCAAACAATAGCCAGCAGCTCTTAATTAATATAGAAAATATAGGTCTCACAGAGTTTACACGATGTTACCAGTCTGAGTGTCCGTTGTCCAAAAGTCAGTCGGCGCTTTTTTTTTTTTGATATGGCATCTCGTAGTTGACCTTGAGAGGTCGTGACTACTTAACCGGACTATCCTGTGGCTGCCTTAAATGAATTTAAAGCCTCCAGCCAGGGCGACTAAAAACTAAGCGACTACACGCTAAGGGCACCCCCTGTGGGGTACGAACCTCGGCTTAGGGCGTCGCTGGAGAGAACAGTAAGGGACGGCTGGATCGATTTTTTGTTTTAATTCGGTTTGATGACCGCGGCGTTTCCTAGTACTAGATCTGAGAAGAAACGTCCGAAACAAACTCAGAGGTCATAGTTGGGAGATTATATTTACTGGCTCAGCTGCGGCGCGGGCTGGCCTTCATCGGACAAGGGATGGGGGAGGGGGCTACTACGTTGAACGCGTCGCGATGGACCTCGGCGGCGAGGTCGGTAGGTCGGTCCTTTTTTGTGTGTTGTGCTGGTGGCCCTATTGGCCTCTTGGAGGAGGGTTATGGGGTCATCGGGGTCTGTGAGGGCATGCCTTAGGCGGTGAAGTTTGGAGATGGTGGAGGGGGTATAGTTAGCAGCCGCTACTATCAGGGGATTGCGGTACTTGGCGGCAGTGTCAAAGAAGCGTTTGGAAAGGCGCTTCATGAACTGCTGGATGGTGGGGATTTTGAGATCAAGTTGGAGGATCTCATTACGAACGAACCAAGGGGAATTTGTGGCTTTACGTAGAAAACGGTTTAGGACTACTTGCATCCTATGGATATGACGCGGCTTGGCATGTGCGAAGACTGGACAAGCGTATGTCATAATCGGGCGTACCAGTCGGCGCGGTTAGGCAGCGCCTTTTATAGTGAGCTTAGGGTGGGGCGCCGGTCCTCGCTAACACTCTTTTGAATAAAAAAAATATATTTGTCAGATATTTTATGTTATTTGTTAAATAGTTGTTAAATCCAGATTTAGAAAGGAAAACGCATTGTTACGAATGCACCTTATGGCGAGGGCATAAGGTTCAATATCGCGTGACATGCAGTGCGTAACTTTTAAGCCCTTTAACTCTAGATTTAGACATCGTATAGGTGCAATATAAAAACGCATTTCTAGATTTAAGGTGGCCTATCGAATGGTACAGGTTTCATCAATTTTGTCAACTAAGTGACGACATCGAAATTTCTAGAAGCCCGTTTCCGGGAATTACCGTAGGTACTTACCGAATGTACTCGAAGTTATGCGCTATTATTATTACGTCTAGACGACTCTGGAATGTTCGATCAGCTGGACTATATATAGCGCCGTGACGCCGGCGCCCAGTCAGTCTGCATTCGACTACCGATACGAAAACAGCGACAATTAAGAAGCGATCTTTGAGAATACCTACTGCGACAACTGTAACGAGAACATTGAGTACTACGTGAAGAAACATTTGTAGTGTTATTGTGTGTTTATAACACGGACTTCGTGGACGTAAGTGAAGACTTCGGTGCAACGTCAGCAACATTCTACTTGGCATTGCCTACAATCGACTGTACCTTCGTTGCCAATAAACTTCGTAACCCCTAACCGGTATTTTAGTACCCCTAGCCCGTAACAATTGGTGTCAGAAGCGGAATGCCGGTCACGCCAAGGGAAGACGAAAGAGTTCGCACGCGACGACAAGCAGCGATGGATTTGGCGCGTCAAGAGGAAGCATCGCTTGGTGTCCCTATACCCGTAGAAGATGCGGCCGTCGTACCACCGACAAATGTAAGTGCGCCCACTACCACCACTATTCCCGGCAGTAGCGGATTCGATATATCGGCGTTACTAGCACAAATAAAAAACATAGTAGCAGAATCCCAGGCCGAACTAAAACAATCCCAGGCAGAAACCCAGGCAAAAATAGACAAATCCCAGGCAGAAACTCAGGCACAAATAAAACAATCCCAGCAACTAGTATTAGAACTAAATGAAAAGTGGAAAGAAACCAAAGAAGAGGTTAACGAGCTTAAAATAAAAACAGCGCAACAGGATGCCCGTATCGACCAGCAAGACATGCGCATAGACAAACAAGATGCGCGTATGGAGAAACTAGACAGTACCATCATGGAGTGCGAGAAAGAAATACAGTTTCTCCATAAAACGGTGCAGAAAGGAGGTATTAAAGGTGTGATACCTGTACCCAGTGCTTCGCCGACGTTCAAAGTACCTCACTTTGACGGAACAACGTCTTGGGTGGCCTTCCGTCTTCAATTCGAAAAGGTCGCAAAAGGCAACAACTGGGACGACGATCAAGCCGTAACCGCCCTTACGCTTGCTCTGCGTGGTGATGCGGTACAAATCTTAGAAAATATTTCCAGCGATTGTAATACCCTAGCCTGTTTGTTGGAAGCGTTAGAGTCTAGATACGGGGAGAAACACCTCGAACATGTCTTCAGGGCTCAACTCCGAGACCGGACACAGAAGAGCAGTGAAGGTTTGCAACAATGGGCTACGGAAATAGAACGCATTGTTCGAAGGGCGTATGCATCGACACCAGCATTAATCGATGCTACTACGGTGCAAGCTTTTACTGATGGAATTCGAGATGCGGAAGTCAGGGCTGCAGTTCGTCTGGGTCACCACCAGACTCTGAAGGCAGCCTTGACACACGCTTTAGAGGTGGAAGCTGTACGTCAAGATGGCCGACAACATCACCGTATTCGAAAAGTGACCGCACAAATAAAAGCCCGACGAGGACCAACTTGTTATGAGTGCGGTGATAAGGGGCACATTCGAATCGATTGTCCCAGGAAGGCTAAGGGAAGAAGTACTTCTTGGGCACGTAAAGACGCAGAGGTGTTGCTGTGGCGCAAGCGCGACGCCAAGGTCGAGCCCGAGCGCCCGAGCGAGCGCGTCGATTGGCGCGAGCGGAGCGATCGGAGTGGGCGCCGCGAGCGACCCGCTGAACGAGAGCGGGTACGCGTCAAGGACCGGGAACGCGAACGTTCCGGCAAACGAGAACAAGAGCGCGAGCGGCCGCGCGGAAAGTCGTGGAGTGCGGCGGAAGCAAGGCGGGACAAGGAAGTCGAGGACGAGGCGCGTAAGAAGAAGCGCCTCGATAAAAAGTCAAGACAAAAGGACCGCCGTCGCCAGATTACATCAGGAAGTAAGGACCGAGAACACAAACAGGAAAAGACAGAGAACGTAAGGATTATCCAGGTGAACGCTTTGAATGAAGATTGGGATAATCGATCAGTAGAAGACGCACAAAAGGAAGATAGTGACTTGAAGACAGTAATCGAATGGAAGAAAAGTGGCCAGCGGCCCGCTTGGAGTGAAATATCAGCGCTTAGCCCAACAGCAAAAAGTTACTGGGCTCAATGGGACAGCCTGATAATTGATAATGGAGTTCTGAAGAGGAAATGGGAATCACCTAGTGGACAGGAGGTCGCCTTACAGATAGTTGTCCCCTGTCATAAGGTCGCGTCGGTGCTAAGGCAGGTGCACGACGGAGTATCCGGAGGACATCTAGGAGTGAAGAAAACCCTGGAAAAGGTGAGAAAAAGATTCTATTGGATGCATTGCCGCGAAGACGTAGAGGACTGGTGTAGAAAATGTGTAGCCTGCTCCTCAGTAAAGGGACCGCAAACGAGGGCCAGAGGTCGGCTGAAAGTGTACAATGTTGGTGCACCATGGGAAAGAGTTGCTGTCGATATAGCTGGGCCATTCCCTATTACTGAAGAAGGGAATAGGTATATCATCGTCATGCAAGACTATTTCAGCAAATGGCCAGAAGCTTTTGCAGTACCCAACCAAGAAGCTCATACTGTCGCCAAAAAGCTAGTTCACGAGGTGTTCTGTCGATTTGGCGTCCCCTTGGAGTTACACTCTGATCAGGGTAGAAATTTCGAGTCTTCACTGTTCCGAGAGGTTTGCCAACTACTCGGGATACATAAGACTCGTACAACACCATATCACCCTCAGTCAGATGGAATGGTCGAAAGATTCAACCAGACGCTAGAGAATCATTTGGCCAAAGTAGTGGAAGAACACCAGAGGGATTGGGACCAATACATCCCACTCTTCTTAATGTCATACCGCTCTGCAACACATGATAGCACAAATTGTACACCGGCGAAAGTCAACTTCGGCCGAGAAATTAGACTACCCATAGATGCACTAACCGGAACACCACCCGATACCCCTATCCTAGCCGTCGACTATGTGGCCGACCTACGACGTAAACTAGATGGAATACATGAGCTAGTGAGAGAGAATGGTCTGAAAACCAGCGAGAAAATGAAGATCCGATACGACCGCAAAGCTAACGTGCCCGGACTTGAAGAGGGAACTTTGGTATGGTTACATAATCCCATAAGGAGAAAAAGGAAAGAGTCCGAAATTCCAAGCCAAATGGGAGGGTCCGTACACGATAGTTACGAGGATAAACGATGTCACCTACCGGATAAAGAAAGGACCTAGAGGGAAGCTGAAGATCGTACACGTAGACCGCCTAGCTCGCTATTATGGATCAAATCATGCTCGGGACGAGCACGACTAAGAAGGGGGCAATGTTACGAATGCACCTTATGGCGAGGGCATAAGGTTCAATATCGCGTGACATGCAGTGCGTAACTTTTAAGCCCTTTAACTCTAGATTTAGACATCGTATAGGTGCAATATAAAAACGCATTTCTAGATTTAAGGTGGCCTATCGAATGGTACAGGTTTCATCAATTTTGTCAACTAAGTGACGACATCGAAATTTCTAGAAGCCCGTTTCCGGGAATTACCGTAGGTACTTACCGAATGTACTCGAAGTTATGCGCTATTATTATTACGTCTAGACGACTCTGGAATGTTCGATCAGCTGGACTATATATAGCGCCGTGACGCCGGCGCCCAGTCAGTCTGCATTCGACTACCGATACGAAAACAGCGACAATTAAGAAGCGATCTTTGAGAATACCTACTGCGACAACTGTAACGAGAACATTGAGTACTACGTGAAGAAACATTTGTAGTGTTATTGTGTGTTTATAACACGGACTTCGTGGACGTAAGTGAAGACTTCGGTGCAACGTCAGCAACATTCTACTTGGCATTGCCTACAATCGACTGTACCTTCGTTGCCAATAAACTTCGTAACCCCTAACCGGTATTTTAGTACCCCTAGCCCGTAACAGCATAATAAGCAGAATGTCTCGAAACAATGCGTGTGCCGACCCTGATTGTGGTATAGATAACTTAACTATGCTTTATTCTTTTAGTGCCGTCAAAGGCAATATCTATTGTGAGGTTACTGTTTTTCTAGTATCCATGTTTTTTCGTTCAAGAGCATTGTAAAACTCAGTTTGTTTGATAAACAAGCATATGTTTTGTCTAGATAAAGCAAGTTGTGGCTTTTCTATTTCGATTTTCTTTACTGAAACAAACACGATATCCTATTACTCTAGAGCTATATTCTATAAGTAAAAATAATAGCTACAGTTAAGGATAGAGAATGTTTGTCCAAAAATACATTGTTTCATAGGTATAAGATATACGCGTATCTACATAATTGTAACTTAAAAGATATGTGCGTAACATATCTTTTAGGTTTAATTACAAGACAATTATTTTCAAGCTTCATCATCATTTCAACCGAAAGACGTCAACTGCTGGACATAGGCCTCCTCCAAGGTTCTCCACGACGACCGGTTCTACGCCTCCCGCATCCAGCGGTTTCCCGCGACCTTCACCAGGTCGTCGGTCCACCTTGTCGGGGGCCTACCCACGCTACGTCTTCCGGTGCGTGGTCGCCACTCGAGAACCCGTCGGCCCCATCGGGCATCGGTCCTACGGGCAATGTGTCCAGCCCATTGCCACTTTAGTATTGCAATTCTTCGGGCTATGTCGGTTACTCACGTTCTTCTGCGGTTTTCAAGCTTACCAATAATCAAATATAATTAATATTTAGAGTTAACAAAAAGGCGACAATGGTTCCGATTCTGTTGTTCAGAAACTAAACTAATTTTAAGCTCAGGGAATCTTTTTCTTTCTATTTCATTAAGAAAAGGACAGAAGATAAAATGTCAGTTTTTTTTTTTAATAAATATAAACTAGTGCTTCACTGCAATCCCGCCTGATGGTAAGCAGTGATGCAATCGTTGGTGGTAAAGCGCACTAGTTTATTAAGCCTATTCACTTAAAAAACTTAGGAATAGGAAGGATGACGGCAGTTGAGCGAGGTTAGACGTAAACTGGCGTATTTGTAGTCGCCATGTTTATAATCGCGTCCAAACTGCCTATGGAGTATTTTAATTTGACATGATTAATCTAAAGTGTGATCTTCTATCTGAACTTCTGACGTCTCGCTCATTGGTTTTGAGAGTCCAGGGAGAGGAGTTCGATGGAAATGGATCCCCCCCCCCTCCCCAAATTAATGTCCACAAATCCCTCAAAACTAGCTATAAGAAAAGCTCAAACCTAAGATCATACCTATTAAACCATAACGTAAGTCTTTGACTTTAACACTTCGTGACTGATGAACCGTCACGTCTAATGAAAAGGCACGTGCATCCTAGATATGTGAGGTTCAAGTTAACAAGCATACGTCTATGGTTACGATGGGAATGTGACATTGACATCATCTTTATTTCTGTGCAGTAAGGACGGTTTTCGTAGCTCAAGTGTTGGTGACAGGCGGTTGGATATAAGAAGCCGTCCGTGATCGACACAATAACCCTTTTTGCTTCTATGGGGTTGTAAGCAGCTTATGTAAGTACTTATGTAGTATATGGACTTGTACTTGTAGCGGTGTTGATGTGCTTTTGTTTTATGGATTATTACTTCCCCTAATTCCATGACGGTCTCGTGGATAAATAGCAATAAACGCTACACGGGTTGGTTGAAGGTTAAACTTCATTTGTCGTGGTATATTATTGGATGTATCACAAGTACCCATAAATTACATATTGTGATTGTCTGTGATTTGAGAAATGACAGATGGTACAACAACATAAACAACGCCATGCATGTAATTGAACTGTCAAAATGAAACCCAATGCTACTGTAAATGGGTTACTCAATTACTCTACAGGAATCTCTCATAGCACCCCGAAATCTGCATTGCCCAGTTGCCGGCTTGCCCCATATGACACTGGATTTAAAACTAACTGGAGAAATATGGCTGTAAAGGCACACCTTAGCCCAAACCATCGCGGTAATCCCGTAAGGATTCGGCATAATATGTTTTGTTTGCAAGATAAATATTTGATTTATGTGAAAAGGTTCATTTCGTACATTGTGTTATTTACTGCTGACGACCTGGTAATTGATTTTCCTTACTCTACCAATGACGATTAGGTTTCATACGCCAAAAACTTTCTGATTGATGACAGAGCCCGCGATACCGTGGTGGTCGAAAGTTATAATAAAGGAACATACTGTCGGGATAAAAAACATACTGACAGCTTGGTTGGCGCAGTATTTAAGCGATTGACTGTTGCGTCGCATGGCTTCTCGCACGAAACATATATTTATATGACTTACAAGTAATTGTTCTGGGTCTGACCGTTTGTATATGTGAGTTTAAATGCACCCATGATACTGGAGAAATGCCTAGTGTGGGGAAAAGTCGAAGACGGCAGTAGAGCGAGGTGATGCAACACGAACAATAACACGACCAACGATGCTGGATCAGAGGGAGATTGATTTGGAGAACCTCAACGACCAAACTCCCGACACAACCAGCATTTGGTACATCGTACTCGGTACATATCGCGACACAAGTGCTCAGACACGTCCTCTGTACGGCTTCACTAGACATCATGCCAGAACATTTGGTGGGTGGTAACTTCTGCACCGGGCAAGAATATACATATATTGGGATCAAAAGTAACCTATATGTTATTCCTGATTATAAACTATGTGTGTGTCAAGTTTCATTTAAATCCGTTCAGTGGTTTCTGCTTGAAAGTGTCGCATATATATTATTGTTATAGAGTTGTAAGTAAATCATAAACATTTTTTACTGAGTCAACTTGAAATGAGTTCTGTAAAATTATTTTTAGCAATTTATCTTCTTTATTCTGCTTTATTTTCCTTGAATAATTTAGACGTTTCTCAATATTTATGATGTTTGTGTTATTTATTTTCAAATCATAAGTGATGGCGTGATTCCTGATACTTTATTTTTGAATGAGGAAATACAATATATTTCCTTTATAGAATATAAATAGAATATATTTACTTTATTCCTATCATGCATTGTACACGTGTTTGTTACATTTCTCTGGATCTCCGTTCAAAGTCATCTTCTCTTGCTTTGAGTAAACCAACTTTTAAATAAATATAATCAGTTTAATAACCTCACACAATAATTATTATAAAATTACTGGAACGGTTTTCCCAACGTTATATTTACTACTGGGTAAAGAATCGGCATTTCTGTAGAACGTGGCTATTTGATGCCTGGTAATTTATGATGCCTTTTTATTCACCTCCCTTTTTACATAATGTTTTCTTTAGTTTTTATAGGTCGATGGAAAGAGGCTGGAGGTAAAAAGGACTGCATCTGTGTCTACACGCATATTTATGCACTATAATATCTAAATCATATCTATCTCTAAATACTGATAACCGAAATACAGGCTATGCCTAGTTCGGCTACAGACGCTAAACTCTGTTTTAATTGAAATTGTTGCCACATTGTCATGTTGAGTAGTACTAAGTTTTTGGAAATAAACTATTCGTATTACTCTCTTTCTCGCCGAAGGCTAGTCTCTAATAAGACGGCTGCCGTGATATGGAGAACTTCATATACTCGCAAATTTTATAATAAATTCTATTAAATGCTAACACTAAAAACATCACTTTTCTCAAATTAAGTTACGTCACTTACTTGGTAATTATGAAAACAAAAACAAGAAACTAAAATCCTTTCCATATTACGCTTAAATTCTAACTAGATTCGCTGTACCGCTTCCATTGGCCACTATCCGTGACTCCTCACTAATGAAACACATTAATAACATCTGCGCTTACTAAAATGTCTTTTGTTCCTTGCGATTTCGGAAATTGTACCCCTCTTTTGTTTCGTTATATTCGGTTAATAACTACGTATGTAGCCGAAATATTGTACAGCAACGGTCTAAAGGCTTATGGTCCGTAATAAAGGTCGTATTGTTTACAAATGAACGTGAAATGGCCAAATATGTGACAGATTCTATTTCAGTTTCGGTGTGGCCTATCGAAGTTGAATTCACATGTATTTTATATGAAATTATAGGGGTCAAACCTTATTTAGACGAGAACTAGAGGGAACTGGAGGAAATCATAACAACTACTCAATTGATCTTTTTTGCTTTTCCCATAAAACAATTTTTGTACAACTCCATTGTTTTATGCATGTGGATTCCGCCTATAAGTGATTTTTACAGTGTTCTGTTACCATTTAAAATCACAAATGTTACCTTACGTACAACACCCAGTACAAACAATTGTTGGTGGACCAAAATAAATAAATAAAATTCATGAAATCCAAAACGTTTTCCACATACCTACACACAAACGAAGTCATGTCCCAACTAGTAAAAAAAAAAAAAGATAAGAAAGTACAACCTTCAAATCTTGATATAATAACTACAGCAAGTTTTCTTTAGTAAAGTTATAATGAAGTAACTGAACACAACGTGTCTCAATTAGTGAGACAGTGTTCCTTTCATTACAACGAAACAACTTATATGCTATTAAGAAAGATCGTTTAATTCCGAAAGGTTCCTAATTAAGGGTCTTTTATAGAGATCCCAATTATCAGAAGAAAAATTGATATCAAAAACGCGTTTAGCCTTCCTGATTATTTTATTGTTGTTCTAATTATTCGCGTCTGTTTCGCCTTCGTCTAATAATTTTGGGTGTGTCCTATCTTTATTTATGGAAACGATTTCGTGTTCATTAATGTTCCGTTCTGGTTTATTGTAAAGGTTATTTTTGGTTGAATTATTTAAATAGCGAGTGTTGTTAAAGTTATTAACAATTTTACTATAGGCAGAAACAAAAAGCGCTTGGTTGGCGGAGTTGTCACAAGCCAGATGTAGGAAAAAAAGCCATTTTTAATATTGCTACGGATTAATAAGTAAAGGATGACCAAAAAAACGATTGATGAACTGTGTGAATGATGATATACTTTGATAACTAGCGAGATGAGAATTAATAAGAAGTTTAGAAGAAATAAACATGTTACGTCAAACTTAATTTATAAAATTTCAAATATTTTAAAATAAAAATTTTAAAGTATTTGGAATTGTCAACTAGATCGAACAAAAACGAGCCACATGAAAAATTCTATTTAAATAAAAACGATAAACCAATAAAAGCGGCAATAAAATAACTTATAATTGAAAATCGATTCCGCTAAACTTGTTAGCGGTACACAACTCAAACAATAGGAATCCAAGTTGAAGCCAACAAACGAATTCGACAAACAATATCCAAACCAAACGTTGGAAGTTAACTACATTCCCAACAAAGCCTCCATATATTGCAGAACACGAGTGAATAAAACAAAATAATCACTTTAGTTAGACAAACTTATGTAGTGGTGCACAAATATTGTAGCTCTCTATGCGTTATTTGTTGATGCCATGCGATTTAATATTTGCAGATGTGAGAGCAGCAGTTGCCTAGTGATATTGGCTACGAGTTACCAGTTATAGGTTCGAACTGCTCTTGAAATGGTAAAGGAAACAACGTTAGGAAACCGACAAGTCCTAGAACCTTCGAAGACATGTTATATCTATCAACTTGCACTGCGCCAGTGTGTTAGATTACGGCTTTGGAAACAATATGGGCTGATTATGATTTGCAGATATGATAAATTCAGATTGATAAAATTTTCATTTTTCATAATCATAAATATGAAATATAAGAGTTGGGATTAGTTCCCCCTATTAGGGGAAAACCGCACTGCGCCATCGTACGGCCCTATAATGTTCGACTCCAGACTGGAGAGTGCCCAGTCTAATGTCAAAATTTCTTTCTCTCTCTGTCTCTCTCTCCTAGCGACATAGATTAAATGAATTCCAAATAAGAATTCGTGTTCCGGCATGATGTCTGGTGAAGCCGTACGGAGGACGGGTCTGAGCAGTTGTGTTGCGATGTGTGCCGGGTACGATGCGCCTAATGTTGTTGTGTTGGGAGTTTGGTCGTGGAGGGTCTTCAGATCAATCTCCTTTTGGCGCAGCATCGTTGGTCGTGTTGTTGGGTTTAACATTGCATCACCTCGCTCAACTGCCGTCTTCCTTCCTATTCGCTCAGTTTTTCTGAGCGAATAGGCTCTTAATAAACTAGCGCGCTTTACCATCAACGATCGCATCACTGCTTACCATCAGGCGGGATTGCGGTCAAACGCTAGTTTATAATTATGAAAAAAAAAAAAAAAGAAGAAGTCGAATGCCTCGTCTCATCAACAGACTAAGGAAAGGATTGAAAGAAATGTTAAATAAAACTTAGGAGGTCATGATTATGAACAAAGTGGTTTTGGGAAGATGGTAATATTATAGGGATGCACAGCATATTATCATTATTATTTACTAGATTGCGTAACCCATACAGTATTTGATCATTTCTATGCAAAAGGTGGAACAGGGCTGCCAACAATGACGATGATGAAACCAAATATATACTACTGTTCTTTCTTGCAAGTACAGGTTCATAAGGACAAGAATCTTGTACTCGATCTTTAGCAAAGTAACCAAACACTCAATAATTATTTCATCAATACCAGCCCACTACATTGGATTGCTAATTCACTGTAGTTAGATGTTATTGATGACGTCAAAGCCCTATATCAATTCAGAATCTACTCAATATTCAGCCATTCATGTGCCGTAATCATCACGTTTGGTAGGATTAGTGACCGTAAGAGAGATTAAGATGAAGGCATGTTGGTCTGTCTGCCCTTTCGATAATATAGGTATTAAGTAATCCTTTTGAAGCCGTCCTAATTCCCTAATTCATATTCGATGTATTTCATATGGTTTAGGACTAATAATAAATGGTTGGTTTTGTTATTACTTCTTGTATGATGGATGTTCTGCAAATTGTTTTTTTTAGCATAATTCTTCATTATTTTTCTTCTTTTCGCTAAGAAATAACCGTCTACTTAGAGGATCCTCCCTTTTCTATTGATGATGAGTGAACTTTACACCCGTTCTTCATACCTCTAAATACTGTAGGACAACCAAATGAAGACTCATTTACTAGGTCCAGTAGTACGAGTATTACTCAACTTCATTAGGTAGTATCAATAAAATATTTTTAGACCTTAATTCCTATCTCATAAAGGCTATATATGTATGCTGATAGTGAATCTATTCAACTGCTACCTTGAGTTTTGACAGTAGATTTACGGCTGAAATACTTGATATTCAGAAACCTTACATCATGTTTATTAAACTAAGATAAGCAACTGTTGTATGATCAAACAGCCAAGTTCCAACGTGAGGTGCCAAATTAGTTGTTGGCTTCCCCAAACTTATCATGGACAAAGCCAAGTTTACCTACAGCTTCTAATTACTTTCAACTATTGTGCTAAGTTTGACGATATCTTGGTCTATAATGAAATAGCGTATTGGTGTATACAGGGATTATGCTGGGAATGTTTATTGATGATTGGAGTGACCTAAATTGTTGTTTGTATTTTATCCTTGTGTTTATTGCGTTTGGCATGCGAATATATATTTTTTAATAGTTTTCTGGGGGTATGAGGAATAAGGTGTAAAGTTTACTCATCCTTCAATGAAAAGAATGGATCCTCTGACCAGTCGGGTAATGTGTTTGGCAGGCACTTTGCCAACAGTTAAAGTTGGGAAGTTACGATAAATTCTGCGTGCGAGATTCAGGATCATTGTGACGTCAGTATGACATGTCGTTTGCATGTCGCGTCTTTGCAAATACCGCTACAGGTTCATTAAGTAATGCTAAGTAGCATAATAAGCAAATATTTTTCCACGGCTGGGGTTAGACTTTCTCCCTGTAAGAGGATCATAATACACAACGAGGGAGCTTTAATATGATGATTTCGGACACGGTTTTGAAGGCGAGTGGTGATGAAATAGTATACAGACGTGAGCTGCGAAATAAAGCTACCACAATAACTCAAATTTCTTTAGTATTTTTTTTACTTTATTGCATAATGCTTCAAGATTGATTGGGAAAATATCGACAGTATCAGGTAGCTAAATCTACTGGCGTTTGATCAGATAGTTAAGCGCTTGTCCAGATTCTAATCTCTGGTTTACTCAACAATCGCGGTCGTTACCACAAGGCTACCTCTAGATCTCTCTAACTGATTACTACCCGCACTTTATCTGTAAATTATGCTTTGAGGAGAAAGAAAGAAACATGCGTTTATATTTACCTACGGTAAAATAAATAAACTACACAACTTTAAAAATATAAAACGGGGCTTGTAATGCGAATAAGAACTTTTTCTTTTGGATGGGAAATCATCAAATGACCTCTGCCGCTCTAGCCGGAGCGGAAGAGCGTGTCAGACTTTTATTGACTAAAACCCACCCGTGTTCCTTCACTTGCCTGTGGGACAGGGCCACGCTTTATTTTTTAACCAACCCTCAACCCTGACCAAGGAGGCATCGGTCTTCGTGGATTCCGTCACGATGTGCTGATATCTCTTTGAGGTGCGCGTGAAACACAACGCGCCGTTAACTCGGGCCTGGTCCTTACCGCGCGGCGAGATGCCGTGTGTGCATGTGTATACAGTGGCCGGGAGTTCGATGTTGTATACCAATAAAGCCTTAGCTCAGCATAAGGTTAGATGACAACATACAGACCACTTGGCCTAGTGGTTAAAACACCAGCCTCTCAAATATGAGTGCGCGGGTTCGATTCCAGGTCAGGCAAGTACCAATGCAACTTTTCTAAAGTAATATGTACTTTCTAAGTATATCTTGGACACCAATGACTGAAGGTGAAGGAAAACATCTTGAGGAAACCTGGACTTTAAGTCTGAAATCGCCAACCCGCATTGAGCAACCGTGGTGATTACGCTCAATCCTTCTCAGTATGAGAGGAGACCTGTGCCCAGCAGTTCGACGAAAAGGTTGATGATGATGATGATACAGACCACTTGACGCTGATATTCAGCTGCAACCCACGAGTGCGCTGGATCAACGAACACAAACATTGTATATTTACAATGAAGATCGTTTGCTATAGTTAATAGATACAAACTCTCCAGTAGCATAGCTTGATTTTTTTTTAATCATTACTAACTAGCGCTTGACCGCAGTCCCACCATCAGGTGGGACTGCGGTCAAGCGCTAATTACCATCAGGTAAGCAGTGAAGCGACCGCTGATGGTAAAGCGCGTGAGTTTATTAAGAGCCTATTCACTCAGATAAACTGAGCGAATAGGAAGGAAGACGGCAGTTAAGCGAGGTGATGCAATGTTAAACCCAACAACACGACCAACGATGCTGCGCCAAAGGGAGATTGATCTGAAGACCCTCCACGACCAAACTCCCAACACAACAACATCGTACCCGGCGTAGTGTTTTTTGGAAGTCGGTTCTTTTTTTTGTAAAAAAAAGTTATTATTATACACTTTTTAGTTGTGAAAAGTACTGTTTAGCTGCATCCGTTATCCGTGCATGCGTTAGACTGGATGCTGACGCTAAAATAGTTAATGAAAAAACTTACAAACTCACTGGCTGCCCCTACGATTTTTGAAAGTTCCCCTCGATTTCTCTGGTCTTCCACCATCACACCCTGATGTCCTTATCATGGGACCACCTTGGGAATGTCTTCTTTCAGAAAGAATGTCAATGGGAATGTCTTCTTTTTCTTCGACAGAAAAAGAATTATAAAAATCGGTTCATATACGACGAACTTATCCGCGAACAAACATAAAAAAGCATATATACGGTCGAATTGAGTAACCTCCTCCTTTTTGATATTACGCAATTACCTTGCTGTATTTTAATTCAGTTGAGAACAAAATATCTTATGTTTTAAAGCAACTTTCCCATCTAAAATCCTGTAAATACATCGTAGACGTTTAAAAGATAATTCAAATTCCCGTTATCTACAAGTTAAATACCCAACCCCCACTGTACAAACTCATCCAAATATCCCCCCAAAGACCATTCATTGCGCAGAACGCGAAACACAAATCCACAATATCAAAGTCTATAATTTAGCAGAGTTTACTGGTCCATACTCAACTGTTTATGGTGGCCTAATAGCCCAGTACGTTAGACCACTAAATCTAACTTATGACCTAATTAATGAGGTATTAGGAAACATTAATTTCGACGTTCCCAATGATCCAAAGCAAATGGATTTGACGTGTTTACATTAGGAAACATTTCATCTAGACGCGGTCTTTGTCCCAACACTGGGAACAATAGTATAGTGGGTATTGAATTGTTGTTCAAGATATTGGTATCATAAGGATGACGTTTGAGTTGGTTAATATTGTGAATTCAGATATGAACTGTATAAAGTTATTAAATAAATAAATAAAATATTTTTTTATAAAGTTATTAATAAACACTAACTCATCCCATAACACAAGTCTCGAACTTGCTTTGGGGCTAGCTCAATCTTTTTTTTTTTTTTTAAATAATTATAAACCTGCGCTTGACCGCAATCCCGCCTGATGGTAAGCAGTGATGCGATCGTTGATGATAAAGCGCGCTAGTTTATTAAGAGCCTATTCACTCAGAAAAAACTGAGCGAATAGGAAGGAAGACGGCAGTTGAGCGAGGTGATGCAATGTTAAACCCAACGACACGACCAACGATTCTGCGCCAAAAGGAGATTGATCTGAAGATCCTCCACGACCAAACTCCCAACACAACAACATTAGGCGCATCGTACCCGGCACACATCGCAACACAACTGCTAAGACCCGTCCTCCGTACGGCTTCACCAGACATCATGCCGGAACACGACAAATCGCTTGGCGGCAAGGCTTTGTCTGGTGGGTGGTAACTTCTGCCGGCGGCCGATGTTATGGCCTACCACCGAGTGAATTATTATCTGTGTGAATTGTCCGTAAAAAAAAACTCTCATAACTAAATTGTTAACATCATAAACAACAACTTATGGTCTATAACTTATATTAATTAATACATAATCAGCCTATAATATTTCCATTTCTGGAACACCGGCCTCCTCTGGGTAAGGAGGAGTGGGCCTTAATCTACCACGTGGACATAGAGAGGGTTGGTAGATGTCACATGACTGAAGGTTTGTGACTCCAGGACATGCCGGTTTCCTCACGATGTTCTGTCACTGCTTTGCAAGCAGTGGTGATGAAGTGACTCACACAAGTTAGAGCACAGGCGCTTTGCCTTCAGGTCGTTGGTTGGTAACGACCTACAACTTGTAAATCGCAGCCTATACCACAAGGCCACCGCTGCTCTCCAGGCAAGCTGTTTTCTTAATTCGTCACATTTTATTTCATCGGACTTTGATACAAAAATAAAGACGTTTTCATTCAACGAATTGAAATATTCGATATTCTGTAACGATCTATGCAAATCAAAAGAAAGCCCCAGTGATATAAATAAACTGCCGTGTCTAGTACAAAATTCAGCGGAGGGTGGCGTGGGTAAATAGAAAAGCAAAGAAATCTTAAAGGTTTGTTATTCCTTGTAACAAGTCATAGAAAAATAGTTGTTGTATGTTTTTTTTTTTAATAATTATAAACCAACGCTTGACTCCAATCCCGCCTGGTGGTAAGCAGTGATGCAATCGTTAATGGTAAAGCGCGCTAGTTTATTAAACCCATTCACTTAAAAAACCAAGTGAATAGGAAAGAAGACCCAACAACACGACCAACGATGCTGCGCCAGAGGGAGATTGATGTGGAGACCCTCCACGACCAAACTCCCGACACAACAACACTTGGCGCATCGTACCCGGCACACATCGCAACACAGCTGCTCAGACCCGTCCACCGTACGGCTTCACCAGACATCATGCCGGAACATGACGAATCGCTTGGCGGCAAGACTTTGTCTGGTGGGTGGTAACTTCTGCCGGCAGCCGATGTGGCCTACCACCGAACGAAATGTGATGTTAGTAATCCAATCCTGGCAGGTTGATAATGTTTAATGCTATATTGTAGTGTATTATTGTTATAAAGATAGTATTTAAAGTTCTTTAAACAATAATATCTTAAATAACGAAGACTAGTTTCATAAAAAACGGAACCTTTACTGAGGATGATTGGCGACAGAACCGACACCGTTCTGCTCAGTATATTCACTGAACTCCATGTGTTGCGAGACCGATGAGCATACTGAGCAGGGGTGAAGTATGTTAATTGTCTGTGTAAGTCTGTATTGGTTAGGTACTAACATAGATTAAGACTATTGTTACCATGGAGCAAATATAGAGTTTGTTACTATCACAGTGGATTTCTGTTATCTGGTAATATAAATGAAATGAAATAGAGGTTTTGCTCGAAACCTATGCAAACGTGAGAATTCGAATTCACAGCATTTGTATGTTTGGGTCTCGATGACGCGTATAAAAATTGCTGTTCAAATATTGTATATATTGTATTGTATATTGTATATATTGTATTGTATATTGTATATATATGTTTTAGAAATCGTTAAAAGCTGTTAATAAATTAAACGTAGGTAGGTAACGCACTATTATGCCATGAAATATGTTTGGTTATAATTATTATTGTCGACAGGTTCCGTGGCGTAGCAGTAGCGAACGCGGTCGCTGCGAAAGGAGGCGTGGGCTCGATCCCCCCGCAGGGGAAATATTTGTATCCATGAATATGAATATTTGCCGTCGGTCTCGGTTACCATACGAACATTTAATGGCAGCGGTTACGGGTTGTCGGAACCCTCAAAAGTCCAACAATTGGTCTAACAGCAATGCTTTGATATCGCCATCGGGTTGTGGACGGCAGTCGCTTTACGGAAAATATCGAAGTTTAGCCAAATCAGCAGTTAGACTGGTAAAGCGGTAAAACGGACCCCAGACTCCAAAGCTGAAAAAGCTTCGGATGCGACTAGGGATTAACGCTGAGATGATGATGTGATGATAATTATTATTGTCATAATTTTTACTGTCAGATACATTAAACTGTTTCTTGTCATGATTATCTTCGTGAGTTTCACTGCATTCCTTGCTTTAAAGACTAGTTAATAGCACTTTAAATAAATTATTATTAGCTACTTTCAACTCAAGGCGTCCCGCTTCCTTTGTTAGTGTAGTAATTAAAGTATCGATTATCGTTTTCACTTCAAGTTGCTTTAACGTTTCAGAATTGTTTCTTCAGATCAACCTTTTATACTAACCTCTCTAGAGTAGAAATGTTTTTAGTACGGAATAGATATTGACGCCGAATATCTTGTTCACCCACTAAACTAAATTAATTTAAGTTAAATACAGGTCTCCCAAAGTGATAATGCGCATAGAAATCTTCGTCACTGTTCGGCAACGATCGTATTCCCCGAGCGTTCGGAAGAAGATATGTATATAGAGTAGTGCACTTAACAACTTTTTATGCACTTAACCACTCTATATACAAATCTTCTTCCGAACGCTCGGGGAATACGACCGTTGCCGAACAGTGACGAATATTTCTATGCGCATTATCACTTTGGGAGACCTGTACATCTATTTCTTTCTATTTTTTTAGGAAAAGGATAGAAGATAACATTTTAGTTTAATCCTGTCAAATTAAGCTACTCTATAGACAATAGGGTAGTTGACAAAAAAAACTAATTAGTCCGTCAGTCAGATTTCCAAAAAATACTAGACACGTATTTTTTTCTTTTTTCATATAAACAAAAAATTAAGACGATACAGTGCGTTGAAAACTTGTGTGACGTCACCCCACGCTACACTTTTTAGCGAGGAGTGACGTCTCCAGCCACCACTCTTGATCTTTGATGCATTTTATATTTGTAATATTTTATTGATTTGCTAAAACAAAATACACGTATCCAATATTTTTCTATAATCTGAAACATCCCTTCATCATCAACCTTTTTTATGGTCCCACTGCTGGGCACAGGTCTCCTCTCATACAGAGTAGCATTGAGCGTAATCACCACGCTTGCTCAATGCGGGTTGGCGATTTCAGACTTAAAGTCCAGGTTTCCTCAAGATGTTTTCCTCTACCTTCAGTCATTGGTGTCCAAGATAGACTTAGAAAGTACATATAACTTTAGAAAAGTTACATTGGTACTTGCCTGACCTGGAATCGAACCCGCGCACTCATACTTGAGAGGCTGATAGGAAACATCCCCATTTAGACGCTATTATTAACATAGCGACAAATTACCTGCGTCAATTTATGTCAGAAGACTAATTTGACAGGTCTAAACTGACTTTTTATCTTCTGTCCTTTTCTTAATGAAATATATAGAAAAAGATGCTCAGAACTTAAATTTAATTTAGTTTGTGAACAAGGGAATCTGGGACATTATCTTGTTTGTGTTTTTTCTTCTTCTTCGACTACTTTAGTTCGAAGTCATGATCTACAACTCTTGAGTCAGACAGCTCTTTTATTCTCCATTATCAACCTTTTTATCGTCCCACTACTGGGCTCAGGTCTCCTCTTATACTGAGGAGTGAGCGTAATCACCACGCTCGCTCAATGCGGGTTGGTGATTTCAGATTCAAAATCCAGGTTTCCTTAAGATGTTTTTCCTTCACCTTTTTTAATCAGTCATTGGTGTCCAAGATATACTTAGAAAGTACTAATTACGTATAAAAGTTACATTGGTACTTGTTTGACCTGGAATCGATATGGCACTCATACTTGAGGGGCTGGTGTTTTAACAACTAGGCCACCACTGCTCTCGATGCTTACCAGTTCCTTTTCGGCCAATCTGCTCGGTTGTTTATTGTTTATTCGCCATAACTGACTTAAATTTCGCGAAACATAATCACAGCCTGAATAAATCAAATAATCTGGTTGTCTGTAAAAGATCGCTTTTAGCGACAAGACCGCCCAATAGTGTAATCCTTTGTAAAATGTTCATATTTACGTTGTGTAATTTATATGATGTAAATAATAAAGAGTATAGTATATCCAACTTAAATAATCATAAAGAGTTAAAACGTAATCCAGGTACGTATTACCTAGTTATCATCTATACTAATATATAAAGCTGAAGAGTTTGTTTGAACGCGATAATCTCAAAAGCTACTGGTACCCGATTTGAAAAATTCTTTTTGCGGTGGATAGCCGCTTAACACAGGAAGGCTTTAGGCTATATAACATTACGCTGCGAGCAAAAGGAGCGCAGCATATCTAAACCGCGTGTTGCAACTAAAAAAATATAAATTCAACAAACTTACCTTGACTTTCGTTAAAAAACCCCAAAACCATGATGACAATGACGACAATACCGATCTTGAGTCGGTAGCTGAAGCCCATTGCATGCATATCGATCCTCCAGTTCAAGCCCGGCATGACTCAACCTTGCCTCATCCATTCGTTGTACAGTTTTGTACTTCCAGTGTGTTCCTGTTCTTTGTTACTCGAATGCATTATCTGGAACAAAAGAGTTGGGTATAAGTGGGATGTTAATTAAAAGGGGAAATGTTACTTGATAGAATTATAATATTGTGTGCATTTTATTCTCTCAGCGTAGAGCAAGCTCCATGCCATAGAATTATTATAATAAATTCTTCTTCTTCAGCAAATAGACGTCCACTCTGGACAAAGGCCTCCTCCAAGGTTTTCATTACATTGGGGGAGTTTGCCATAAGTTTGATATTCTATAGGAGAAGCGCTGCTGTCCACTTCCCTGGCGAGAGTTTGTTTAGTCGCCTCTTACGACACCCACGGGAGGATATGCGATGGTACTATTCTAAGCCTGGTACCCCACGGGAATATAATTATAATATAATACTTCGATACTGATGGCCCGGTTGGCGCAGTTGTTAAGCGATTGTTGCGGAAGTGTTGTTCGTTCTCGCAACCAGTAAGAGTCTGGCAGACCCAGATTGTTAAGCGATTGAATGCTATGCTGGGTGCCTTGGGTTCGATTCCTGCACGGTACATATATTTGTCTGACGTATGTACAAGTAGTTCTTCTGGGTCTAACTATTTGTGTATGTAAGTTTATATGTTTTTAAACGCACCGACCAGTGGCGAAGAGTCCATACAAGCCGATTCCCACCGGGTTACCTTTCAGAAATCAGTTCCATATTCATACAAAAGTATTTACATTCTATTTCATTAACAAAGTATTATTAATCAAATGCCTGCGCGATTTACAATAGCAATAGTAATTCTTAGCAATACCCTAAGTATCACATTTCATTTTATAGTCGTAAATTAATCAGCGCTTCAATTTTTCGTACATGAAGGCAACTCGATGAATGTCGGCTTACCTCGGTCAACGTTTTACTATGAGGCGAAAAGAGACAGTGCGTGTTTTTTTTGACCGGCTTCCCTTTGTCAAAATTTCACCCTTCGCCACTCGACTATATAGGAGAAATTCCTAGTGTGGGGCAAAGTAACTTTTTTAAAACGTATACAACATATAATAACAAAAAAAAAAATACAGGCATCGATTTACTATGTCCCGTAGAGAAAGAGTGATCATTGCTTGCAATGCTTGCTTAGGGTGGATTGGTGAATTTTACTAAATAATATTACCTACCCGCACTAGGTCGGCGTGGTAGATTATGGCCCACTCCCTCTCACCGAAAGGAGGCCTGGGTCCCAACAATGGAAACATTATAGATAGACTGATTAAGACTAAATAATATTTAACCAATTTATTCCGAAAAGTATCGACATCTTAAATTGCATGCTTTTTACTCGCCGACAACACAAATGTTAAACGGCTGGGTGTCAAAACATTAAATTTGCACAGTAGTCCCTTTTATAAAGGAGATGCACCAGCAGCCCGCATAAGTGCCTCGCATGAACGTTAACATAAAAAGTATCGTATATGTTAATCAATGTATAGTTGCTATATAAATTTAAAGTTAAATAAAAATCCGTTCGAAAGAATAACAAACAAAGAGTTCGCTCTCGCTCTCTCCGGAGCGGAAGGGCGTGTCAGACTTTTACTGGCTAAAACCGACGCATGTTCTTTCACTTGCCTGTGCCCAGGTTTCCCTTTCAACCTACCCGCAACCCTAGCGCAGGCATCGGTCTTCGTGGACCCTGTCACGATGTGCTGACATCTCTTTGAGGCGAGCGTGAAACAGAACGCGCCATCGACCCAGGCCTGGTCCTTACCGGGCGGCAAGCTGCCCACAGCTCGCCGCCCGCAGGCCCGCGGCCACTACTGTGGCCCGGAGTTCAACGCTCACAAAATTTCTCATTTATAATACGTATTAGTACGATAAGTCATCGCCTGTCTAGCCTGTTCCCAGTTATGTCGGGTTCAGCTTCCAGTCTAACCGGATTCAGATAAATACCAGTATTTCCCATGGAGTGACCCCTTGGTAAGACTGGTGGTCAGACTTTCGGACTTCTGACGATCCGTAATGACTGTCAAAGATCAACAAATGACAGCCGGGACCAACAGCTTAACATGTTTTCTAACAGTCTAACTGCTGATTTTGGCGAAACTTCGAAGCGATTCGATTCGATTATATCGAAGCATTGCAGCTAGACCAATTGTTGGACTTTTGAGGGTTCTAACAACCCGTAACGACTGCCACTAGATGTTTGTATGGCAACCGGGACTAACGGCAACGTGCTTTCCGAGGCACGACCAGACCAGTGCAATTATGACAAAATTCATGCATACAAATATTTGCATTGCGCGGGGATCAAACCCGCGCCTCCTTGTGCAGCGGTCGAGTTCGCTACCGCTACGCCACGGAGGCTGTCAAAGGCGAGGCACGAAGGGATCTCGATATGTAAATATGGTCACCCATCCACAGACCAACCGCGGCAAGCATAGCTTAACATGATCGACCTGTACGGCTGTTATTATTTAGTCACGGGCCCCTCCTATATTATTAGTAAGGTAAGTAAGGAGCATTAAGGTTTAATTTACTAAAAGCACGGAAATCTAGGTGGTTTGATAAGTAGATCAGACCCTTGTGAAGCAAAAGCGGGTCTTCGGTAATAGTAATAGGAGGGCAGGTATAAAGACGGTTCTGTATTGTGATCCCTAAAGGATTACGCAGAGGTGTAATGCAGTAGCCTACATTTGTAATAACCTAGTAACGTAAACCACTAAACAGTCCCAAGGGAGAATACAACAATATCACAGATGTATTAAATCCACGGAAAAAGTATCATCATCAACCTTTTTTTTATCGTCCCATTGCTTGGTTCAGGTCTCGTCTCATGCAGAGAAGGATTGAGCATAATCACCACGCTTGCTCAATGCGGGTTGGCGATTTCAAACTTAAAGTCTAATCCAGAAAAAGTATTTATTTACTAGCTTACCGCCCGCCTTATCGCGCTTTTTAGATTTCCCTCGGGAATATATATTATAACCTATTATTTAATTCAGACTTCTTACTTTACGTCTGCAAAATTTTAAAGCAATCGGTTCAGTAGTTAAGGCGTGAAAGCAAAACAAACAAACTCACTTTCCGAACTTTAATATTAGTAAGGATACTTTCGCACAAAGAAAATATACAGAGACGACTTCATGCCTTAAGCAGTGAAGATGGGAGCAAGAAATATATATCAACTGTTTCAATGTTCACGAAACAAAAAACTCAATGAAATTCACCACCTGCACTATCGTCCAACGCTTGCCTTTTACTTGAATGGCATTTAGGATTGTTAGTTTAGAATTTGTACAGTAATTTTGTGACTTAGATAGTAGACGTTTAGAGAAATTAAATGATCTTTAAATTCTAACCACACAGATTGCCTGTATTTTACTATTAAATATATAGGATTATTAAAACTTAAGTAATTGTTAGTCAATTTGATAAAAAAATAATAATTACTCCATTATTTGTTAATCAATTAACTTTTTTTTTTTAGAAAAGTGAGATGCCAGACTTAAAATTATATGTATGTTTGTGTATGATAAAAAAAATAACAGGGATTCAAAAATTTATATACATATACATACATCGCTGTCAATGGGGAAAGTATCCATAATGCTGGCAGCATTACCACAGGGTAATAATGGTAATGCTATTTATTCTTTAGAAAAACAATGATAAGTCGACTAATCCTTTGGCTATGTCTCGTTAAATCAAGTGGGCACCTAGACCATGGAGCTAGTATTTCAAATTTCGGATTTCGGCTGGAAAATATAACTATAAAAAGTTTTAGTTCGTAGGATCAAACCTCACCAGGCACTTTCATCATCACCAGCATTATCAGCCTATGGCTACTGCTGGATATAGACCTTTCCTATTTCACGCCATTCAACTCGACTTTCAACAACTCTCAACCAATTACTACCAGTCCTCCTGCGAAGATCGTCGCTCCACTTAGCCTGAGCGCGTCCCACTGTACGTCTACCGATTCGTGGTCTCCACTCGAGAACACCAGGTGCTTTAATTTGTGTAAGGTACTTCATCACCACTGCTCTCAAAATTGTGAAAGAAAACATCGTGACAATACCAGGATGTCCTAGAGCAAAACATGTGACATCTACCAACCCGTACCGGGCCCTCATAGTAGATTACGGCCCATTCCCTCTCATCAAGACCAACTCCCAATGTCATCATTTACCTAGCATTTTCCACACTTCACTTCTTCCACACATGTTGTGACACAGAAAAGTAGTATACTAGTAAGTATAGCAGTAAAGTAGAATCTTCTTCTTCTTCTTCAGCTTATGGATGTCCACTGCTGGACAAAGGCCTCCCCCAAGTTTTCCACGCTGACCGGTCTTGTGCTGCCCGCATCCATCGGCTTCCCGCGACCTTCATCAGGTCATCGGTTCACCTTGTTGGGGGCCTCCCTACGCTGCGTCTTCCAGTACGTGGCCGCCACTCCAGAATCTTACTGCCCCTTCAGCCATTGGTTCTACGAGCAATGTGCCCTGCCCACTGCCACTTCAGTTTAGCGACTCGCAGAGCTATGTCGGTGAATTTCGTTCTTCTGCGGATCTCCTCATTTCTGATTCGATCACGCAGAGAAACTCCGAGCATAGCTCTTTCTATTGCCCTTTGTGTGATTCTGAGCCTTCGTACCGCTTCGTGACACTTCTTTCTCGAAGTTGGACCTACCTAGTTGGACTGTTTGTCCCAGGTATATGTACTCCTCAACAACTTCGAGGGCAGAGCAACCAACTAAAATTGGAGTGGGTGTGACATGAGAGTTGGACATGATCTTCGTCTTATCCATGTTCATCTTTAGACCCACTTGTTGGGAAGCTCTGCTGAGGTCATTGAGCATTTTGCCCAAGTCTTCCAGGGTCTTCCAGGTAAAGTAGAAAACTAGTATTTAAAGCGGCTACCTATCAGAAATATATTTGACCTAAAACTTCCAACAATAAACTTAAATTAAATATCCAACTGATATTTGTTCTAAAACTCGTTTGGCATTTGTATCTTGACCTGCAATATTAATCAAGAGAAACTTTACGAAACTTCAATAATGTCCTTCATTTATCACATCAAATAAACAGGCCGAGGCAGGTACTGTTTCCATCCAGAGAATTCGCGCTTCATCATAATTATCATCAAAGTTTTGGGACCCTGAAAAGATTATTGTATTATAAAGTTCCAACATGATGACAAAGTTTGAATTTCATCAAATATTTCGAGGGTACACAAGTATTTTGATTTCATTAGAGATTATTTTATGTCAAACTTATATTTAGACGTACGTATCATTATTTCAAAGACGAGCCTTTGCGCTAAACGGCACTGGTTTATCGATCCGGTTAAGTAACGTTTGGTGTTGTTAGGACCTGGATGGGTGACCATTTTTAAATACCGAGACCCATCTATGCCTCAGAAAGCAGATAGAGTCATGATTAGTCTTAACAGGAGGTGTTGAATAATCTATTAAATTAATTGTGGAAAAAATAGTGGTATCAGACAGGAAGCTGACCCCGTCAGTTTATAAAAACTCCGTAGATCGATTAAGATTGTCGTTATTGTCGTTTACCGTTTGGATCTGTGATAATCTTATTCCTATATCTAATATATAAAATTCTCGTATCACGGTGTTCGGCTTTAAACTCCTCCGAAACGGCTCGACCGATTTTAATGAAATTTTTTGTGCTTAACCGGTATCTATGAGAATCGGCCAACATCTATTTTTCATCCCCCTAAATGTTAGGGGTAGTCCATACCTAATTTTTTTTTTTTTATTTTTAGACAAAATTTTTAATTTCTATTTTTTTATGATACAACATACAAAAATACATACAATCCCCAATTTTCACCCTTCTACGATCAACCCTTATTTTTTATTAGCCGTTTTAGTAATTTAATCTATTATTTATATGGCAAAACAACGTTTGCCGGTCAGCTAGTATTCATATAATATTCTCTATCATAATATCTATCTCTCTTCTCTAATATTCTCATTGTTGGGACATAAGCCTCCTCTCTCTGTGAAAGGGAGTGGGCCGTAATATACCGTGCTAGGCCAGTGCAGGTTGGTACATGTCACATGTCTTGTCACACAAGTGTGGTGGTACTCTTTTTCAAAAAAGGTGACAACACCCTTTTGAAAAACTACAGACCCATCTCACTTCTGAGTCATGTCCATAAGTTGTTTTGAAGAGTCCTCACGAATCGTCTCGCCTGCAGGTTTGACGACTTCCAACCTCCCGAACAAGCCTGTTTCCGAAAGGGCTTCAGCACAGTAGACCACATACATACGCTGCGGCAGGTTATACAGAAGGCCGAGGAGTATAACCTACCCCTTTGCTTGGCGTTTGTGGACTACGAAAAAGCCTTCGATTCTATCGAGACCTGGGCTGTACTGCAGTCTCTCCAGCGGTGCGAAGTAGACTATCGGTATATTGAAGCGCTGAAGGGTTTGTACGAAAACGCCACCATGTCAGTCCGAATACAGGACCAGACCTCGAAACCAATACCTCTGCAGCGTGGTGTCAGACAGAGAGATGTTATCTTCCCGAAACTATTCACCGCTGCATTGGAGGATCTCTTCAAGGTTCTGGACTGGAAAGGACTGGGCATCAACATCAATGGCAAGTACATGACACACCTTCGGTTTGCTGATGATATCGTAGTCATGGCTGAGACCGCGGAGGACCTGAATACAATGCTCGAAGACCTTAGTAGAGCCTCCGAGCGAGTCAGTCTTAAAATGAACATGGGCAAGACGAAAGTCATGTCTAATGCCCATGTTGTACCGACTCCTATAAAGATTGGAGACTCTGTTCTCGAAGTTGTTGACAATTACGTGTACCTGGGACAAAATATCCAGTTAGGAAGGTCCAACTTCGAGAAAGAGGTCAATCGTCGAATCCAACTCGGCTGGGTTGCTTTCGGGAAGCTACGTAGAATCTTCTCGTCCGAAATACCGCAGTGTCTCAAGACAAAAGTCTCCGACCAGTGTGTGTTGCCAGTGATGACTTATGCAATTGAGACGTGGTCGCTAACAATGGGCCTTATAATAAGGCTCAAAGTCGCTAAAAGGGCAATGGAGAGGGCTATGCTTGGGGTTTCACTGCGCGATCGAATCAGGAATGAGGAGATCCGCAGAAGAACGAAAGTAACCGACATAGCCCGAAGAATTGCAACACTGAAGTGGCAATGGGCTGGACACATTGCCCGTAGGACCGATGCCCGATGGGGCCGACCGGTTCTCGAGTGGCGACCACGCACCGGAAGACGTAGCGTGGGTAGGCCCCCGACAAGGTGGACCGACGGCCTGGTGAAGGTCGCGGGAAACCGCTAGATGCGGAAGGCGCAGGACCGGTCGTCGTGGAGAACCTTGGGGGAGGCCTATGTCCAGCAGTGGACGTCTTTCGGCTGAGATGATGATGAATGATGACATGTCTTCGAAGTTTTTGGCTTTGTCTCGTACCTAGCTGTATTATTAATATTTCCCTTTTTTTCTTTTTTTTTTATTCATATTTCCCTACCTTATCTATTTATATTAAACTTCGGTTGTAGATTTCTTTCAATTTTAATCATGTTAAAAACTTTATCTTCTGCTTTTGCAAGTTACAACTTTTTCCTTTTTAATTTGTCAACGTGGATAACTTCTTCTTTTTATTTGCAGTTTAATGAGGGGATGTAAAGCTCCTTCGCTTAGCTTAGCTTCACTTGCTTCTGCGAATGGCACTGTAGTAAACTCATTATGAACCAATCATAAAACTTTCCTATCTAGAAACTGTTTGTTGAATTTCATCGAGATTCAAGCGATTTCGCTTCTTTGAGCGTAAATACTGTAGATTTTAAGTTGAAACAACTCTGCCATGAAAATTTTGACGTTGTTGTTGTAAGTCAGTCGTTGTTAAAAAAAAAAAAATGAAACAAAGGTTTTACATTGTTCATTTTTCCGCTCCAGGGCTATGATGACAAATGCGAGAACATCCTGTCTTATGATTTTTAGTAATTTGTCTACAATTTTGACGTCATCCTATGTATTACATAGCTGAAAGCATAATGTAGAAAATAACAAACATTTCCAATACCTATGTACTATATACTATAGAGTAATTAGCAAGTTCCCAACTTATATAGTCAAAGAACACAACAAATTACTAGACATATTATAAGAGAAGCGCCAACTTTCACAGTCTCTATACATTTAATATCAGGTAAAGGCAATAACTAATTATAAACAACTTTAAACACGAAGGAGTTCCTAATAGCTAGTAATTTGATGAGGATAGACAAGGATTAAACATAGTTCGGAAACTGAAAAATAAATATAGGTTAAATCTTATACATAATACTAATTGGCAACTGGCAAAGCTAATCCTTACTCATATGTAACTGTGAAAGTGAGTTTGTATAATTATTGTTCTACTTTAACGCAAACACTACTTAACGGAATTGGATGAAATTTAGCACACAGATGCTTTATTATCAGGAAAAACATATAGGATAATTTTTATTCCGATAAGTACTCGAGTTAAACCGTGGGGCGAAGCTAATAAAACAACAGATAAGAAATATTTAGATAGTGCAATTATTGTTAGAGATGCCTACAGTCTGTCAAATTTATTTAATAGATTTACGACTAAAGCTTAAATTTTAAAGTTGATTTGGTATATTTGACAGTTTCTAAATATTAGATGAAGCTCGATCCTTAGTACTAGGGGTTCATAAAGAAAAAATAGGTAGAAGGCTCATAATGGTGCTAAGAAAAGTATAAATATTTTAAGTGTATCCGTGGAGGAATCTGGAAGTGACAGTTTAAGTGATTTGTAAGAATAAACAAAGCAAAACAGAAAAAGCTAGTTCAATATAAAAAAAATAAAAACAGACCTTGATACAATAAGAGGAGATAAAATAAATTATTACTTGTTTCGGTCTAAGGATTCCCAAGGACGTACCTACAATAACACTTCAAATGAAGAATAATCAAATTGGGGCAAATTAACTACTAAATCAAAGTTAGACTCATGAAAATAAAATTAGACGTTGTATAAACAGGGGAATAAATTGAAATAATCTTGCCAAGGATATTGAATTGGCTTATTGAATTATAGATCTTATCAAAATCAAAAGCCATTTATTAAAATTATGCTGAGAATCAACACTTTTTGAACGTCAATATCACACAAACCAGTCCCTCCAAAACGCCCGCCCTTCATCACTTTCTAGTGCTTTCGCTGGGAAGAAGTAGCGGATCAAACTCCCCAGCAGCACAGCTGCTCTGCTATATTAAAAAAAAAACATGACTTTATACAACTTACGTACGCATATAAATATTTTTATACAGCGACCTTGAGTGAACTAATTCATTTAATCTAATTTTCTTATTTTAATATGAAACTTATAAAATAATAAATACGCTGTAGCCAATCATTAATTTAAATAAACATGATAACTTCAGACAATAGAAAACCATCACATTCAAATTTCTGACAGTTGAACCCATTAAAATTCTCTGCGCTTTACAAAATATTATCCGAACAGCGTAATCCTTAACAGCTTCACCCTCTAATCTTGAAACTTTTCAATTAGTAAGTTCACTGCTTCGGAAAGTGGTTCCAACTTTCTTTGGACCATTAAAACAGTCTTTTAGAATCGCCACAGTACAAGTTTTAATGTGTCTTACGGATTCTCTTTGTGTTGGCCGTTCGGTGGGCAAACAAAAAATTGGTCAAGTGCTACCTCGGTGAATATTTTAGAGCTTCCTCGTCTAAGAAACGTCTATTTTTATTTGAAAGTGCAGAATTTTTAAGTGTTTGTATGTTCCGATTTTGTTTTTAATTTTTGCGGGTTGCTTGTTTCTTGTGTATAAAAATTTGTATAAACAAAACAGTCTTATTTAGACCACTTATAACTAAAGAATGCCGAGACCGACTCGATCTTTTGATTTGTTTTGTTTGTCGTTTTTTATACAATTCTAAACTAGTGCTTGACAGCAATCCCACCTGATGGTAACCAGTGATGCAATCTTTGATGGTAAAGCGTGCTAGTTTATAAAGGGCCTCGTCACTCAAAAAACTGGGTGAATAGGAAGGAAGACGGCAGTTGAGCGAGGTGATGCGTGAGAGAAAGATTGATATGGAGATCCTCCAGGACTGGTAGGTGGTAACTTATGCCGGCAGCCGATGTTATGGCCTACCACCGAGAAAATGATTTGATGATGAAAAGGATTTGTATTTGTCATATAATATTATCTTGCTTTCAACTTAGTTTTGATACTAAGGTCATTGGGCTGACTGGGTTTGTGAAAACGTGCAAAATTGCGTATAAAAATCAAACACGATTGAACTTGTTTTATCCTCATCATCAATATGTTTTATCGTCCCACTGCTGGGCACAGGTCTTCTCTCATACAGAGAAGGATTGAGCGTAATCACCACGTTTGCTCAATGCAGGTTGGCGATTTCAGACTAAATCCAGGTTTCCTCAAGATGTTTTCCTTCACCTTCAGTCATTGGTGTCCAAGATATACTTGTTTCATACCTCACGTTTATTTCATGTCCATTTTTTTGTTTTACTATTGGGAGTAAAAATACACAGGTCAATAAAAATCGACGTTTATACCGGTCGTAACGTACATATATTGGGAAACTATACAGATGAGGTGGTAACGCGCAGAAGAGCAGGCTCTGTCAGAAGCTTGCCGCATAGAACGTATTAAACCTATTTATTTTTCCTATATAAAGAAAAAATGTTAAAAATAATAATTAACAGCGCGTAATATCTAATTATAAGTAAATAATAATTCGCAATTAAAAAGTTGATTGTTGTTCAAAAATATATTCTTAAAGAAAAATTTACTATAATTATTTTGGCCCAATAGACAGTACTCGGCACAGACTCTGATAGCATACAATTGGCCGCCTCCGTGGTGTAGCGACAGTGAATGCGGCCACTGCGCAAGTAGGCGCGGGTTCGATCCCCGTGCAGTGCAAATATTTGGATGCATGAATATAAATATTTGCACTGGTCTGGTCGTGCCTCGGAAAGCACGTTAAGCCGTTGGTCCCGGTTGCCATACGGACATATAATGGCAGTCATTACGGGTTGGCTCAAAAGTCCAACAATTGGTCTAAATGCAATGCTTCGATATCGCCTTCGGGTTGTGGAGGTAAGACGACAGTCGCTTCACAGAAATATTGAAGTTTAGCCAAATAAGCAGTTAGACTGGTAAAGCGGACCCCAGATTGCAAAGTTGCGAAGGCGACTGGGATTAACGCTGAAACAGTACTCAGCACTATTTCAACCCATAATATCGTAAACTATTTAGATTAATTGATTAGTCTAATCCAAGCTTTTTATTTACATAATATCCAGGCCTAAAGTGGAGTACCACTTTTGACACTTATTGTTACAGTAATAAAGTTCAAAAGTGGTAATGCACTTTTGACCGTTACTGTACAGGCTGGATGCAGTTTGTTTACAATGATGTCCAATAAACTATCACTTCCACGTTTAAAATGTTTTTATTTTTAGATGGGAAATCATAAAATGACCTCTCCCGCAGTGGACGGTGCGGATGTAAGGGCGTTTGAGATGGCCATTGGCGAGTGCCTTTTTATGCCTCTAAAGATCTTCAAAAATTTTTTTTAAATAGTTATAAACTAGTGCTTGACTGCAATCCCGCCTAATGATAAGTAGTGATGCTATCGTTGATGGTAAAGCGTAGTAGTATATTAAGCCTATTCACTTAAAAAACTTAGGAATAGGAAGGATGACGGCAGTTGAGCGAGGTGATGCAATGTTAAACCCAAGATCAACACGACCAACGATGCTGCGCTAGAGGGAGATTGATCTGGAGACTCCCCACGACCAAACAACATTTGACGCGTCGTACCCGGCACACATCACCTCCGTACGGCTTCACCAGACTTCATGCCGGAACACGACGAATCGCTTGGCGGCAAGACCTTGTCTGGTGGGTGGTAACTTCTGCCGACAGCCGATTGACTAGTTGTTACCGCCTTTAGTCAATCACGTCAACCGTTGAATTCTAAAGGAGTTAGGTTTCTCAAATTCAAACCTAAATTATTAATGAACTACATTTTCTTGCCTCCCACGCAATGAGGAACAATGTTCCAATCAGACGCTCACGGAACCCTAACATCGTTAGATAAAGCTGGCATCGTGTGGAAACAAATGAAATTCTCACAGAGAATAGAATCGACTAGACGTTGCAGGTATTTATAAGAAATTGACATTATTGAATTGTTTACCTCTGCTTGTAGTGTAATTGACATAGTCTTTAAGACCGTTAACCGTACATATTGGGATAATATTTACGGTTAAGTGAATAAGTACCTAAATTACATAACTTACTTATAATGAAATATACTAATAAAATATGTTGGTAAAGACGGCAGCACATCAAGCTACTGCAATCTGTCAGATTTCTTTATTCGATTTTCAACTTTAAAGCATAAAAGCTGAAGGTTGATTAGAAATATTTGACAGTTTCGAGCAGCTTGACCTACTGTCGTCCGTACATGTACTACAATGTTTGAGAGCTGCAACTGTTCAAAATCTCATGGAGACGCTAGTTTCGTCGATTAAAAGGTTGCCAAAGATTGCACTTTAGCTCTTGTAAATGCCAAATCATTGTGGATGTGCAAGCAATGACGTTTAAGTTTAGTATGTACGTAATACATTGGTATTGTGATCTGAAAAATAAATAAAGGAATAATGAGTACTAATAGATACTATCCCTAGATTGCAGCTGAACATCGGTTTCAGAGACTCTGTAGTACTGAAAGACTTCAGTACTACAGAATCTCTGAAACCGATGTTCAGACAGGAGGCAGACGAGGCAGACGCCTATCAGTGACAAACAAACTAGTATAAGATGGCCTCTTATTCTATTGCGACTTTGTACTACGCTAGGCCAGCTTAAGGTCAGAGTTTTGCCTCTGATATGCAGTCCTTATCCTGACACGAGACCTTTTTGGCATAAAATAAATAATCTTAATTGCGATTCTTACAACGTCGATGACAATCTAAATTGAGTTAAGAATGCATTTAGCATCTTCAGCAACGCCCATAAGTTCCTGTAGGTTATTATCATCAATTCAACCGAAAGGCGGACATAGGCTTCCCCAAAAACTACTGCTTCGACAAGTTCGGTGCTTCCCATAATCTGGATTCCTGACAATCACAAAGTCATCGCTTCATCTTCTGGGAGGCCTGCCAACGCTATATTTTCTGGTAGGTGGTCGCTACTTCAGATTTATTCGGCGCCGTCGGCCATCATTTCTGCAGCAACGTGCCCTGCCCACGGCCACCTAAGTTTGGAAAGTCTGGTATAATCACAGCAAAATTGTAAATCTACAGAGTTTTGGCATTAGAAAGTAAACGGCGAAGTCGAGAAAAGTTGTTTTTTTATTGTTATGAAGTAATTGTGGAAGCATGAGGAACAGGGCGTAAAGTTCACTCATCCTCCATAGAAAAGGGAGGAACCTCTGACCAGACGGGTGTTATGTCTGTGCGGTCATTTGCCCAATGGTTGATTTGGGAAGTTGTATGCATGCTAATTGCACGGTAAACTCTGATTGCGAGATGTAGAATTCAGGTGACGTCAGTATGTACACGTCGTTCGCATATGGCGGTTGATGATACCGCTACATAATGTTTGACCGCGATCCCGTATGATCTAAGCAGTGATATAACAGTTAATGGTAAAGTGCACTAGTTTAATAAGAACCTATTCACTATAGCCTTGAAGACGCTTAAATTATATAATGGACCTCCGGCAAATTGTTGACAATACCATCTCCAACCATCAGTGGCCAAGAAGGCGTCTCCGTGCTCTGTGGCACTCCCCATTCAGAATTCTGTTTTATGTATTACTCTTAAGAAAACGAAGTGGCATTCTTTATCTCTGTACAAAAGCCGGAAGGTGAAAAGTTTCGATAGTTTTGCGGTAAACACTTTAAGTTATTACGAAATTGGTTACATTGTGGGAGTTTTATTAAAGTGAGTAGGGAAGTTTATTGCTTTTCTTGTCATTTTGTTTGCTGTTTTGAGATAGAGAGATTTATACTGCACCTTGCCATAAGGTTCGATGCCGTGGTAATATATGCATCCAAATTCGTTTAGTAATTTATGTATACAAACATAACAACAGCACAACAACAGACATAATTATGGAAAGATGGCTTTCTATACAACATTATTTTTTGTTTCGAATAAACTCGAAACACGTGTCCAGTATTTTAAAATAAAGAATCTATGTACAACATTTCAAAAAGATATTATGAAAAACCACAAAGTTATGAGCTTGTTAGGTACTTGATTGTCCTAACAAAAATATGGTCAAAGTCCGGTCGGGTGGGCGAGCGCAGTGCGATGACCTCTGGCGTCAGCTGTGGCGCGTGCGCAAGTACTATTATCCATCGTAACCGCTCGGTAACCACACTGCAATAATTTCTAAATCTATTTGGGAAAAAATATGACATGGTTTAAAAAAGATACAGGGTGTAACTGTCATCGTAACGCAAACTTCGCGAGAAGGCTACACTGCGTGCCAGTTATAAAATTATGATAGTCATTTATATCGTTAATGAGCAGTTACAGAAATCATAGTGTTTAAAAAAAAGTGTCGGCTCTCCGTCTGAACGTTGCAAGCGTGCCGCCGCGCGTGTTTGCTTGGTATGACGTTGACCCCTGATGTGAACTCTATTAAATCAGCTGATAGGATGGTTTTTCGAGTTTTGTGCACATTGCGCTTTTTGTGTAATTTTATGTAATTAGAGAATTAATTATTATTTTCTTTAATTTTTTTTTTGAATTATAAAAGTATAGCAATTATGAACGTCTAAAGTAAAAAAAAAAGTGAAAAAAACTGATTTTTTTTAAATCACGCAAGTGCCGACGAAAAATTTCACCAGATACATAAGATTTTCAAATATAAATTGTGAAGCTACAGTCAGAATGTTCACCTCTTTGAATTTTTCTCTAAGAGAATCTCTAGGACCAAGGTTGTAAATGGCTCGAACAGCCCTTTTCTGTAAAACAAAGATGGTATTGATGTCCGCACAAGTTCCCCAGAGAAGAATCCCATAAGTCATACGATTATGAAAATAACTAAAATAAACAATTCTGCGGAGTAAGCGGAGTCTCTAACTGTAATTGTTGAATTTCAGCCTCATAATTATTTTTAATGCTATCTAATTTTATATTATGCCCACTAATTGTTTCTTTTAATTTTTGAGATATTTTTAATGCATTGAAACTTTTTGAAAAAGTATTTTTATTATTTTTAATTAATTTCTGGGCTTTTCTAATCATTTTATTTATTTTAATCTATTTAACTTATTTTTACTACTATTTACAAATTTTAGTTGAGGGCTTGATCTTAATATACTATTATCAGAAGTAAGATCAATTGTCTCAATGCTTTTATTACTGTTTATGTTGCCCAAGATTGAGTTGGCAGAATGCAACGGAGTGGCATCAACCAGTTCATCAAACAGAGCACGAGTCTGCGCTGTCTGGAGTCTCCGGCCAGCACTCTCCAGCCTGCCGATGGTGTCCCGGGCTTCGCTTAACCTCGATTTTAGCTCAGTGTTACATTTGATTGTGTTATCAAACTCATTGCTACACTGGTCAAAGCTACGAGGGTTAAACTGAAAGTTCTTAGAAAATCAAAAACTGATAACATTAGCCAGTTATTAGTTTTATTATATCTTTTCAAAATATTGTCCATTCACGTCAATACACCGTTGCATGCGATGGAACCACTGGGAAAAGCACTTTGCCCACTCGTCCTTTGGGGTCTCTTCAATGGCATCGCGATACGCAGCCACCGCTTCTTCAGCATTCATAAACCGCTTTCCTTTAAGTTTTTCTTTAATTTTTGGAAATAAATAAAAATCACAAGGCGCGAGGTCGGGACTATACGGCGGGTGACCCAGTAATTCAACGTTTGATGTCGCCAAATAGTCGATCGTTCGCTTGGCGGTGTGCGACGAGGCGTTGTCGTGGTGAAGGAGGATCCTACTGCGAGGTCGTTTCTCTCGAACTTTTTCCAAGACAAGTGGCAAACAATCGGTAGTGTACCATTCTGCAGAAACTGTTTTTTGATCCTCTAACACAATTGTTGCGAAATTACCTATCCTTCCAAAGAACGAGACCACCATTTTTTTCCCGCACTTCGATCTCTCTTCACTTTAGTTGGCAACTCCTCGAAAGGAAACACCCACTGAGCAGATTGTCTTTTGGTTTCAGGATCATAACAGTAAATCCAGCTTTCGTCACCTGTTAGTATGTCGAACACAGCATTTGAATCACCTCCGTTAAATCTTTCAATCATTTTACGGCACCAATCCACACGATGGAGTTTTTGAGCCTCAGTCAAATTATGAGGTATCCACCGGGCGCAAAGCTTCCTGACCGCTAAATGTTCGTGGAGGATTTTGTGCACTTGACTCATACCGATGCCTAAGCTTGTCCGAATCTGCTGATAGGTCACTCTTTTGTCAGTCTCTATCATACGCCGCACAACACAGATATTATCTTCAGTCGTCGCCGTAGAAGGCCGTCCCTCACGTAAATCATCAGTGAGATTAGTGCGACCACGTTTAAACTCATTAAACCAGTTGTAAACAGTCGCACGAGATGGGGCTTCATCGTGAAAGGCCAATCGCAGTCTATCATAACTTTCTTGTAGACTTAAATGACATCGAAAGTCATAAAAAATCATTGCACGAAAATTTTCTCGTGTTAAATTCATGTTGACGTGACACAGACAATTTTCAATTTGCCGCCAAATCGTATAACTAATGACAAATGAATGAAATATATACTCAGTAATATTGCCAAAGAGTTCTATTTTCAAATTTTAGAATTATTTTTTTATTATATTGTTTATAAGAGGCCAGTTCTAAGAACTTTCAGTTTGACCCTCGTATCTACAGTACGTTGAAGCTTATCCTGTTCCTCACTGATGGTAATTAGCTGATTATGCATTTCAGCCACCTCATTCTTGAGCTTAGTATTATTGTTTAAAATTTTCAGTACTTCCCTCTCATTGTCATCCTGTTCCCGATTCAGTTCCTCACACAAACCCTTATATTTCTGAAGTTCAGTTAATGCTAACTGTAGCTTAGATTCCTCCAAGCGTGCAGTAGCCCTCCTGGTCGTTATTCTTTCCATTCCAGACAATATTTTTCAAAAAACAAAAAAAAATAAAGCAAGAACTTTGGGATATAGGTGATGGTAGGATAAGTACTTTGTGTAAGGAAATAAAAACTATTAAAAAAGTTGAAAAAGTTAAAATTGAAAAAAGTTAAATTACTCACAGGAATTTGGGATGACAATGCACTTTTACGATTACAATGTTCGTTACGATTTGACTTACTTTAACAGTGAAACTTGTTCACAGTTTGAGATTATTTTTACCGTTTTTTATACACTTATATCAGAAGATATCACTGTTTTTACAACTAAAAATTAAGTTTTGCGTATGAAATTGGTAATTGCACATTAAAAATACAATAATATAAATTAAATTTATAATAAATTATTGGGAGAAGTTATGATGACGTCTTGTCAACGGTCGGTGTGTAGCAAGCTACGCAAACATTTGAACACATACAACGAACGCTTTGATGTGCGCTCGAAAACCGACAACGAAAGGCAAAGTACAAATACATACATATTTGAGATATACTGAGTCCATTCGTATATAGGGCCGCAATATTTGCCTTAGATTAGATAATATTAGCCTGCATATTGATTAAAAAAGGAATATTAACAACATAAACTCATAACTATATGTCCACCAACCAATAACAGCTAATATTATTTGAGATATTGCAGCTAATAGATAGTGGAATATTTTATGGGAACTAGTGATTCACTTTGTTTCAAATCTACACTCATCTTTTTATAATGACTCTAATATAGAAAAAATCTTGAAAGAAAGTATCATCGTTAAGATGCGGATCGGTATTTTTACATATTTTTGTTGTCAGCATTCATAACTCACCAATAAACATTTGTAAAAAGATTTGTAAGTCATTAGATTTCAACTCAAACTATCTTGATTGCTTATCACGGCGTAAACCACTTAGCTATCGAGACACTTATGGTGAGTGTTGAAATTAGTAGCACCTAACAATCATAAGCGGACAGTAAGTGATCAAAGTGTGTATCAAACTTTATTATAAAAGAAGGTCGTAACTACAACTAGTACTGCTTGGCCTTAGTTGTGTGAAATTGTTACTCGACTTTTGGTCGTGATAGTACATATGCTCGGAAAACATTCCCCTTCTTTCTTCGATAGTCGGGTAATAAGCCAGATATACCAACGGAGCAATTACATAACACATTATCAATCGGAATCGATTTCATTTTCACAGTTAAACATAATTCATTGCATCACTTACGTGGGACGCAGATAAATTTTCCGAACTTATAAAGCAATGGTTTAGAAATTTGCTTCAAAATGATGCAGATTCCGACTAATGGTCTGTTACGTAATTAGGGTGCTGTCTGGCTTGTTTTTCAAATAAATGATCGGAACTTTTACGTTATATTCTGAGTCTAAACCATTTATCTTAAGTTGGCTGGTAATTAAATGGAAATTCCTGTGGCTAAATAACAATAGCCGCATAATTTGATCGAAAGTTACGCTACACTTGCAGCAGTCGGTTTGTGGATGACTGACCATTTGAGACCTTCAGAAACCTCGTTAATCTGTTGCTCTTAGGTAGCAGTTATGGATCTTTGACTCGCATTAGACACGCGTGGAGATTTTAGAGCTTTTAGCTAATCGTAATGACTACATTATGAGTAGCTAAAAGCTTTAGAGTCACCACGCGTGTCTAACGCGGTTTAGTAGGTATACACGCTGCGTGGGTAGGCCCCCGACAAGGTGAACCGACGAACTGGTAAAGATCGCGGGAAATCGCTGGATGCGGAAGGTACAGGTCCAGTCGTCGTGGAGATCGTGGAGGCCTATGTCTATATAGCCTATCATACACATGGACGGTATAAACGTCTTCGAACTTGGCTCTCAGATGCCTTTCTGGATTTAAACGAGTTGTTGGTCGTAACCAACAACTCATAAGTCGCGCAAGCTACCACTGGTTTGCACTAAAGTAATTGACCTTATTGTTTTGCTTAGCCTTAAAAGCATTTATAAATAAAATTCTCCGTCATCCCGTTTTCCACACATACTTAAGTAAATGTCCAAATTTCGAAAAGTTAAAGTGTTTCTAAATATTACTTCTACGCAATTACCCCGTAACTGATCAAATAAAGCATACCTAAAACAAATAATAGTGGAACTAACTTTTGCTTTCATACAAAAATATATAGCAAATGTAAACAGGACATTGAGATCGAACGAGGAGAGGGAGAGAGAGAGAGAGAGAATGAGGATTTAGCGAATCGCTTTCGAATCCATTTTCGTGTGGAAATAAAGTAAAAAGATCCAATTGTCATTATGCCATACGCCATAGGGGAGCAGATTATGCAATGCCTTGTTTCATCACTTCCTATATATGTATATCTGTCTACATTTAACATTTAAATAGTTCGTCACATCCATTACTCGGTTTAACACAAATAAACCTAAAACCACTATAATAGTGTGCAAAATGGTAGTACAAACGGTAGTTTTGATGCGTGTAAAACAATAGAGGGGAACGTTGTCAATAAAACTTTACGACTGCAGCGGCGCATGATAACCATATTGCTAAACTATTAGTCCTTCAGTTCGTAAAATATATCTGTTCAACAACGTAATTGACAATAAACAATGAATACTGTAGATCTGTCAAAATCAGAACCATTTTCAAAATTGAACAAAAGGATGCCTGGAAGGATTCAGGGTAGGGAAACGTAAAGCCGCACGCCAGTTTTTCCAAAGACTCCTTTTTTTTTAATGTTTATAAACTAGCGCTTGACCGCAATCCCGCCTGATGGTAAGCAGTGATGCGATCGTTGATGGTAAAGCGCGCTAGTTTATTAAGAGCCTATCCACTCAGAAAAACTGAGCGAATAGGAAGGAAGACGGCAGTTGAGCGAGGTGATGCAATGTTAAACCCAACAACACGAACAACGATGCTGCGCCAAAGGGAGATTGATCTGAAGACCCTTCACGACCAAACTACCAACACAACAACATTAGGCGCATCGTACCCGGCACACATCGCAACACAACTGCTCAGACCCGTCCTCCGTACGGCTTCGCCAGACATCATGCCGGAACACGACAAATCGCTTGGCGGCAAGGCTTTGTCTGGTGGGTGGTAACTTCTGCCGGCGGCCAATGTTATGGCCTACCACCGAGGAAAACCTGTTAAAAATTTCTTTCCTTCGTTTGTATGAAAAAAAGAAAAACCTGTTAAAAATTTTGTGAGAATCCACTTGTTCAGAAGGTCAATCTTATATTTAAAACTTTCAAAATCTAGTGGCCAATTCATCAGCAGGGTAATTGCTTAGTATACTATCAGTAGCAATGGGTTTCACTTTGACAATTCAACAACATTCATTATGGTATTCACGTTGTTAAGCAGACACATTTTTCGAACACATTTTTTTTTAATTAAAATTATAAACTAGCGCTTGACCGCAATCCCGCCTCATGGTAAGTAGTGACGCTGTCGTTGATGGTAAAGCGCACTAGTTTATTACGAGCCTATTCACTCTAGCCTTGAAGACACTCAAATTGTAGTCCGACGGAAACACCGCCGCTGGCAAACTGTTCCAGTCCCTCGATGTACGCGAGGAGGCGAAACGCTTCGTCCGGATCGTAATGGTGTTAACAACGTAGGGGTGGAAACTTGCCGTTCGACGGGTCGTCCGATGGTGGAACGGAGATGGGGGAATTAAATCATGCAATTCCTTCAACATATGGATCAATAGTTTAGCAATATGCTTTAAAATGATTCAAATTGATAGTAATGGTGTGTTTCGTAATTAGGGTGCTGGGCTACACACTTGTGTCAAAAACCATATTTGCAGAAATTGGAATTTTTTTTGACTCATTGAGGCTGAAATTAGACTGTAAACATTCTTTTACTAGATTTTACCCTCTCATCTAAACCTAAGAGCTACTGGACTAAAGAAAAAGAAGCTAGACTTACAAACTCACGAGTTCATTGTTGCTACCACTTCAGTACATGGACGAGACTTTCTTTTATTTTGTTTCAAGTTGCATTGACAACAACTGGTGCACTGCGTTTTTATTGAATTTCAAGTTTAAAAGAAGGTGCCGTATAGTTCAGTGTACTAGTATATTTATGTAATGGTGTTGGATACGCATCCTTATTATTATACCATAATCAGTGTTAAGATACTTTTAAATGCCAAAAAGTATCATCAACAACCTTTTTATTATCCCACTGCGGGGAACAGGTCTACTCTCATACAAAGAGAGAAAATATATAGTTAAACAGTTCTATTCATTACTATATTTCTAGCAACAATGGTAAATATGGAGGTCCAATTTTTCTTGCGATGTTTTCCTTTTTGAACATAGGCGTCGCCAAGCATAACCACTTGGATCAGCTTTAGGGTAAAGCCGGGATAGATGGCCATAGTTTTTTTGAAGCCCAATAAATATTAAACTACAATATGCATTATGATAATCAGTACTTTTAATTAAACTTTGAACATTCAACTTATGGAAGTGACATATAATATTGATATTTTTTAAAAGATCAACCTTGAAAACTAACTTTGAAAAAAAAACAGCTCTGGCCATCTCTCCCGGATACTAAGGGTGAGATGGCCATAGTAGGACGGGTAAGATGGCCAGTACTACATCTCACTTTTTTTATTTTTAACACAGCTTTATTTTGTGCCATCTCACTTTTTTGCTTCGACCGCATTTAGAGCACATGGTATCAAATTCTGTGCAATTCTCATGCACCCAAAGAAAACAAATGGCACATTGCATCCAGTCTTCGATTAGCTGTGTTTGGTAATAATTTTCTCCACAGCCTACACAATTATCTTCTTCTTTCATATCGCTCTCTTCAACTGTATGATTTAAAACTATCTCTTCTTTTTCGTCATCGCTGCTTTTAGATACTTTCCTAGTCTAGATTTTCTTTTATGAGGTAATATATTTTTTGCTTTGTCAGCCATCTTATTGGTATCATCAGTTTTTTTACTTTCTCAGTCTTGATCTCTTCCTTTATTTGTATTTTTTTCTTACTTTCTTGTTCCTTCTTATTCTTTTTTTTTTCCTTGAGCAGTTGAGCCTCTTCTTTAGACTTTCTTTCATGAATATGTTTCTCAGAAATGAGAACTTTGCCAACTTGCTTTGCTCCTAACCTTTCAGGGATCGGAGACAGAAAATAACGAAAACAAAAAAAAAATATTCCCTACAATCATACGGCCATCTGACACTGACAAACTAAGGCCATCTCTCCTAATCATCCGGGAGAGATGGCCATGCCATCCACGTGAAAAAAAGTGCAAAACCATGCCATAGTTTTGAGTTTATAATGTAGCACGGTTTATTATCTGGTAAAAATACTAAAAAAAACATGTTATTATTGAAAACTAATATGACCACAACTTCGTACGTAAACTCTAAAAAAAGAATTAACATTAGTAAAATCAAAACATTAGGTTTTTACTCACATTTTAATTTTTTTTCGTAGAACTTTTGGCGTACGGTTGTTCTTATGCATGTCGGCAAGCAAACTGAGTACACAGTTATGCCATCTAGCGATTCTTTGTACAATTTTTAGGCACTGGCCAACTCTCCCGTACGACCATCTATCCCGGAATTACCCTATGCTTCTTGCATTCGGATTCTTGCGACCATCACCAGACCATAACCACTTTAGAACCTTTGTGGAGTGGTGACGGCTTGAGGCCACAACGGCTACTGTGTAATTTGGCTATTCTTGGGAATAGCCAAATTTAGGCCACTCTATAACCTTTTATAGATAGTGACGATGATAATTCAGAGACTGTACCGGTTACCTTAGTTCTTTTACGGAAGCCTACATTTCTGAATCGATCATGTAGAAAATCTGTACTTAATATTACAAAAAAATACTGTCAACACATATACATAAAAACGTAGAAATTGAGATGCCAGTCAAGCTCTCCAAACATTTTATCTGATTTATTAGGTATGAATTTTTATAACCACCATTAAAAAGTTTCAGCACATATTTTATTCAAGGGCATTACAATCTAGAATTGCTTTTAAATTACTTTTTACTTATCTCGTCAGCTGCCTAAGTTGGAGAATTCAAATGATTATAATCTTATTTATGAATTAAAAGTTCAGACATCTGGATGTCCATTAATTCCTATTATTTTAACATCGGCTTACTTCTCCTGTAAACATAGCTATTTCTTTTCAATAAATTTTAAAAATTGCTTAAAAACAAAAATGGGTAGATACATTTAGATAAATTTCCTCCTCTTACTCAAAGACCCGAAAAAATCCGGCTAATAAAGAAAAGAAAAACGTTGAGCCTTCATCTTGCTTTCTACTTCAATCGCATTTTAGGGTTACGTACCTATGCCAAAATAAAATAAAAACTCCAGTGTTTGTAAACTTAAACTTAAACCTTAGCCGATCGATTTTGTATAAAACTTACGAAGAAGTTTGGGCAAATGAGCTTAGAAATTTTAATAGTGGTAATATCACCATTGCACTAACGATAGTTCCATTTATTGTTCAGTAAATCTGTCCATTCATGAGGGCGTCCAACCTTACTCGTCATCATTATCATCTCAGTGTTAATCCCAGTCGCGTCCGAAGCTTTTTCAGCTTTGGAATCTATGGTCCGCTTTATCAGTCTAACTGCTTCTTTGGCTAAACTTCGATATTTTTCATGAAGCCTCTGCCGTCTCACTTCCACAACCTGAAGGCGATATCGAAGCATTGCAGTTAGACCAATTGTTGGACTTTTGAGGCCTCCAACAACCCGTAACGACTGCCATTAGATGTTCGTATGGCAACCGGGACCAATGGCTTAACATGCTTTCCGAGGCACTACCAGGTTAGAGCAAATATTTATATGCAAGCATACAAATATTTGCACTGCGCGAGGATCGAACCCGCACCTCCTTGCGCAGCAGTCCCGTTCGCTACCGCTACGCCACGGAGACTGTCAGGGACCTTACTATTATGTTATTTTTTAAGTTAGTACCTAGGTAGGTAGGTAGGTAATGTCGTGGTGGCCTAGTGGTTAAAACACCAGCCTCTCAAGTATGAGTGCACGGGTTCGATTCCAGGTCCGGCAAGTACCAATGTAACTTTTCTAAAGTTATATGTACTTTCTAAGTACATCTTGGATACCAATGACTGAATGTGAAGGAAAACATCTTGACGAAACCTGGACTTTAAGTCTGAAATCGCCAACCCGTATTGAGCAAGCGTAGTGATTACGCTCAATCCTTCTCTGTATGAGAGGAGACCTGTGCCCAGCAGTGGGACGATAAAAAGGTTGATAATGATGATGATAATGATGAAACGCAACCATGTCACAAGAGCAATTCTTAATAAGGGGCAACGTTTAATACACTTACTAAAACTAAATTAATTAAGTCAAATTAAACTGAAAGTCAAGCAATTTTTGAATAAAAATGTTACATATTTGAGTCAGTTCGACAAAACACCCGTATTTCACCAAGTCCTACTGATTTAGCTTCCAAATAGAATAGTTGTCTGCTATATGTACTACATTTAGGTGTCAGTCATTTAACCGAAGCGAAGGCGAGTAGTGGATTGATGATGACCTAGGTAGGACGTAGGTCCGTGTGCAGTTTCTGGCCTGCCATCGGACGCGTCCCCAGGTGGCGGATAAGGGAACAGCCCCCAGATATGGGGGTTACCAGTTTACCGGCGCGGACCAAAACCAGAAGTGGGGACCGCTTCGGCGGTCACGTGCGGCGGGTCGGCCACCACTCCAGGTGGCTGACGTGACCCGAACTCCGGGTCACCGTCGGGCAACCCGGTCTCCTCACTGAGAGGAGCTGGGGGCCCCGTTTGCTTCCGGGCAAACGTGTGGGGCTAAGAGGAAGGACACCTCGCTAAAAAACCCTTGGCTGCTGCGTCTTCTCGCACACGAAGACGTACCCAGCCGGGCCCCTCCCAATGGAGCCTCCGCCTTCTGGCGGGAATCGCCGGCGGGGGATTGGTAGGCAGGCTTGCTATTTCCCATCACCCCGCCACTAAGGCGATGTCGGTGTGCCGCTGTTGGGTTTAGTGGGTATTCCCGGCTTCGGCTGGGCGAGTCCCACACACGCCCTTCGGGGTATGGTGCGTAAATGCATTCCCACAACGTCAAAAAAAAAAAAAGGTAGGACGTAGGTAATAGGTAACACGGGTTGGAATCTCCAACTTCACGACAATGCGCGTATTCTAGTAATTCGCGTAAGCTAGTATATCTACCTAATTAAACTTTCTCGGTATATTATAAACGAAAAGTTATCCTTTCTGTGACAATGAAGTTGACACAAATCAAAGTGTCGACACAAAATTCTCAATATCCTGCTACCGAAAAAAAAAACAAAAATGTATCCATTGAATATAGTATGATAGTCATAAATTTTCTATCCACATCTTAGCTCGTTGGATACACAAAACGTTATTGGAAAGGATCGAGTAAGCCGCTCTTAAGGAATCTCGGGAATTTATTCATGATGTTCGAACAAAGGGTGGAGAGAAAAAAAAAATTCTCTCCTCACATGACGGACAGGGAACAAAAAAATAGTGAGACAGTTCAGAATCTTACGTCATGCAATATTGATTGTTTAGGAGAGATTTCTTTTTTCTCATTCTTTGTGTGTGAAGATGAAAGGATAACCTTCGCATGTGAGAATCGAGTGTGTCTGAGTGAGATTCTTATTCCGTTTCGTTCATAATAATACTTTAGGCTATGATGGATTTTGGTAGAATAGAAGGGATTATTGTTTGGATCAGCTGTTTGTGATCTCACGTTATTTGATAGAATGATTCCTCTGACTAGATTAGGTTAGGCATGGTCTACAATACTTTGCCCTAAGTTATTTTATATTCCGATATCGTTCTGTGTCACAACTTTCTTTGAACCTTGTCACTGATTTGGTACCACATTGCGTAGATAATTTTATTGGGTAGCTTTTGTACTCAAATTCGTTTCGTCGTATTCGTTTTTAGGGTTCCGTAGCCAATTGGCAAAAAACGGAACTCTTATAGATTCGTCATGTCTGTCTGCCCGTCTGTCCGTCCGTATGTCACAGCGATTTTTTTCCGAAACTATAAGATCTATACTGTTGAAACTTGGTAGGTAGATGTATTCTGTGAACCGCATTAAGATTTTGATGCAAAACTAAAATAATAATAATAAATATAGGGGGCTCCCATACTTAGAATTGAAACTCATTTTTTTTTCGTCAAACACATACGTGTGGGGTATCTATGAATAGGTCTTCAAAATTGACATCGAGGTTTCTAAAATATATTTTTTCTAAACCGAATAGTTTGCGTGACTGACGCTTCCAAAGTGGTAAAAAATTGACCGCCCCCCTCTGCCTTCTAAAATAAGAAAACGGAAAATCTAAAAAACACATGATGTATATTACTATAAAAACTACCAAAGAAAATTGTTTTGAACGAGATCTACTAAGTAGTTTTTTTTAATACCTGGTAAATCATAAATCTTTCATACAAATAACTTAATTTGCTTGCTTACTTGCTTTAATTTCATAAATCAATGGTACGGAACCCTTTGTGCGTGAGTCCGACACGCATTTGGTCGGTTTTAATTCCTACAGCCAAAGTATCTTCCTGTTTGTGACCAAAATTCGTATTATTATATATAGATTTTTTCAAATAATTATAAACTAGTACTTAACTGCAATCCCGTCTGATGGTAAGCAGTGATAAAATCGTTGATGGTAAAGCGCGCTAGTTTATTAAGCCTTAAAAAACTTTGTGAATAGGAAGAAAGGCGGCAGTTGAGCAAGGTGATGCAATGTTAAACCAAACAACATGACAAACGATGCTGCGCCAGAGGGAGATTGATCTGGAGACTGTTGATTTAGTGTATCATACCCGGCACACATCGCAACACATCTGCTCAGATCCATCCTCTGCATGGCATCTATCATGGCGGAACACAACGAATTGCTTGGCGGCAAGACTTTTGAAAGACCTTTTGAATGTCACAGGAACCAGTTGAATGCGAGAAGCACGGAATTGTTCGAAGCAGAGTTTCTTTGAGGAGGCCCACGTCCAGCAGTGGCCGACTTTTGGCTTAAATTATGATGATGAAATAGGAAGCTACAGGTTTCCATTAATACAGGAATATTCATAATCGGATTTGTGTTTCCGAAGATTACCCCTTCATACAAGTTCACAAATTTATAATATAGTTCACGTTAGATACAAAACTCGGGCCGAGGGGAGTTCAAAACGATACCGTGGTACCTGGTGCACAGATTAAATAAAGGAACATGAGTAGATTTTAGTCAGTAAAAGTCTGACCCACCCTTTCGTACCGTCCAGAGCGGGAGAGGAATTGCGCGATTTAATTCCCCCACCTCCGTTCCACCATCGGACGACCCGTCGTACGGCGAGTTTCCACCCTTATGTTGTTAACACCTCTACGATCCGGACGAAGCGTTTCGCCTCCTCCTTTATACCGCGTACATCGAGGGACTGGAACAATCTGCCGGCGGCGGTGTTTCCGTCGGACTACAATTTGAGTGTCTTCAAGGCTAGAGTGAATAGGCTCTTAATAAACTAGTGCGCTTTACCATCAACGATTGCGTCACTGCTTACCATCAGGCGGGATTGCGGTCAAGCGCTGGTTTATAAAATAATAATAAAAAAAAAAAAAAAAAAACATAACTAGGTGATCAAGAAAACGAATAACATTCCCTCCTAAGTGATTTCCACTTTGCTTAAAGTATATACCCGGATCTCATTAATGCAGGCACACGTAAAGTTCCCTTATCCCGGATATGCTAAAATTTCGATTGCATGTAGAAGGATGATATCCAAACTTTATAACTAAGTGAAATAATTTCGCGATGGGAAGAGTCAGATAGCTTAAGGGAAGTTAAGATTAGGACAATAATTATGTCATTGTGGCATAGACCCGTGGTCTAGTAGTAAAGTACTTACAGTTGCACGGGACGATCGATCAGATTAAGCTACGGTTACCGAGATCCCGCCGTGCCTCGCCTGCCTTCGGTTTTACCATGGGCATCGTATTCTCTAGTAACTAGGTTGTGGAGGTCAGATAGGCAGTCGTTTCATATTAAACACTGGTATTCAGCAGCATGTGGTTACACTGGAAGTCCATCATCTTAACTCAAGACAATGTTTGTGTTCTTTCTACAGAATTAGCTTATTGACACATTATATGAGTTCATATAATTCGCTTCTTTACAATGTATAAATGTGTGAGCCTTTATACCTGGGGCTTTTATTTAGGTTATAAGTTGTTACTTATTTACATTTCCATTTTAATGATATTTTATTTTTTGTTTTTACTTTGCTGGTATTTTGGCGTGGCTAGTGGCTAGCTGGCATATCTATACTAATATATAAAGCTGAAGAGTTTGTTTGTTTGTTTGAATGCGCTAATTTCAGGAACTGCTGATTCGATTTGAAAAATTCTTCTTGGGTTGGATAGCCTATTAATCCAGGAAGGCTTTAGGCTATATAACATCACGCTGAAACTAATAGGAGCGGAGCATAACTAACCCCACGCGAACGAAGTCGCTGGTGGCCGCTAGTGATAAATAATTTCATTATTGTTGTATTTTCTTATGTTTGTTACTGTGCCTATATAGTATTGTATAAAGTCATGTGTTTTTTTTAAATAAACAGACAGCTGTACTGCTGGAGAGTTAGTTCCGCTACTTTTTCTTCCCAGCGAAAGCACTAGAAAGTGGCGAAGGGCGGGCAAAAAGTGCTGATTTTCAGCCCAATTTGAATAAATGATTTTTTATTTTGATCCTAACATAGTTGAGAAGGCAGATGATGAGATCATGAAACAAGGGAAGTGGTACTGCGGTCTCTTGATACTAATGTCTTGCTAATGCAATTGTATTCTTGTGCGTGCATTGTTATATACGCACAAGAAATAATAGCTAACTGTCAATAATGAGGAACTGGTAGGCTTTTATTATTTATAGTTTATCCTTATCGAAACAGTGAATTTCATTAATTAGTATACAGACAAAAATTAAGTTAACAATTAAAAGTTTGGTGGAACAGTGGATTCCCTTGTATACTTTCTCTTATAGAATACTAGATACATGTACTCGTACATGCATGATTATATTCCATTTACATTTAGAATTTGTAGTCAGAAGGGCATTTAGTGCTTTAGAGACCGGGGTGATTCTTCTCTGGCCACATTGCCGGTCATGTTAAAAGTAAAAGTACCTTTTTTTGTTTTCGGGGGATAACTTACAAAAGGCACCTGACCTTTAGGGTTCGACGTCGGAAAGTGTGGGATTTTTTTTTTTTTTTTTTTTTATTAAATATAAACCAGCGCTTGACCGCAATCCCGCCTGATGGTAAGCAGTGATGCAATCGTTGATGGTAAAGCGCACTAGTTTATTAAGAGCCTATTCACTCTAGCCTTGAAGACACTCAAATTGTAGTCCGACGGAAACACCGCCGCCGGCAGATTGTTCCAGTCCCTCGATGTACGCGGTATAAAGGACGGCGCGAAACGCTTCGTCCGGATCGTAGAGGTGTTAACAACGTAAGGGTGGATTTTATCTCATTAAAACACCCCGGTGATCACCATTCGCACACAGGGGTGGTCCCGATTCCGATTAAAATACTAATTCCGGAGCTGCTACTGCGCAATGCCTGTAAGGCTCATTCTTAGGAGACAGAATGTAAATAGTACCTAAAGTATTAGTATTAAAATAAGCATATTAATTTGGCATAAAAGCATGATTAATAGCCATGTTTTGTCTTTAAACCGATGTTTTCGTATCATGTTTAAAAACACTGCATTTTAATGTTCACGCTTTAAAACGATCCAATTCGATACCGCATCAATTATGCAAGCAAGCTGGTTCCCAGTAGGTCAAACTGTCGACCGAATTGTAAAATATTCCTGAATGAAACTTATTTAGGGTTGTTTGCTGTTCTTGATATTTTAGATATCTAAAGTTTATTTTTTACGGTGTACCTTGATATTTAGAAAGTCTTTTGTTTGCGTTTCTCTTTAAATTTTAACGCTTAACAGCTGCTTAGAGCTGTTAAGAGCTTTGGATTAACTTTGGCATATACTAACTGGGGAAGGATATATGCTACTTTTCTTTCTGGTTTGCAGATGAAGTAGCGAGAAGTAGCTATTATATAAAGTCGTGACAAAAGACCTTAACTTAGCTTAGCTTAACAGAGAGCTGTGCTGCTCGGATGTTTGTTCCGCCAGTACTTCTTTCTAGCGAAAGCACTAGGAAACGGCGAAGGGCGATCTTTTTAGGGGGTCTTATGTAATAGTGACGTTCAAAAAGTGCTGATTCTCAGTTTAATTTGAATAAATCACTTTGATTTTGATTCAGTCACATTTGGTAAGAGGACATTTTCAATCGAAGCTCGGACTCCTGAACTACGTGATATGATAGAGTTTTTGGTCTGTTGACAATGTATGTACTACAGTAAAATTATGGGAATTTTGGAGCGTGCAGGATTTGTGATTTGTGTTTTGATGCGTGTGTGTGTGGGGTTTTAAAAATTATATTCCCGCGTATTTGCACCTTGGTTGCGACATTTGACAATGCAAAGACACTGACACATTGCATTATTTTAGGTATAGGAGGCTGTATGGCTCTGTACCGTTGCTTTTCCTTATGAGAAAAGAAGAAGAATTTTATGTATAGGTATATTCAATCAGTATTCAATTACATTCATCTCGTTGAGCATTCATTGGCATTTTCTGCAATTAAGTTTGCCGCACCCACTCCAATTCTAGTTGGTTGGTCTGCACTCGAAGTTGTTGACAAGTATATATACCTGGGACAAACAGTCCAACTAGATAGGTTCAACTTCGAGAAAGAGGTGTCTCGTCGAATCCAGCTCGGCTGGGTAACGTTCGGGAAGCTACGATACATCTTCTCGTCGTCCAAGATACCACAGTGTCTCAAGACTAAAGTCTTTGACCAGTGTGTGTTGCCAGTGATGACTTACGGAACTGAAACGAGGTCGCTCACAATGGGCCTCATACGAAGGCTCAGAGTCACATAAAGGGCAATGGAAAGAGCTATGCTCGGAGTTTCTCTGCGTGATCGAATCAGAAATGAGGAGATCCGCAGAAGAACCAAAGTCACCGACATAGCTCTGCGAGTCGCTAAACTTAAGTGGCAGTGGGCAGGGCACATTGCTCGTAGAACTGATGGCCGATGGGGCAGTAAGGTTCTGGAGTGGCGGCCACGTACTGGAGGACGCAGCGTAAAGAGGCCCCCAACAAGGTGGACCGATGACCTAGTGAAGGTCGCGGGAAGGGCAGCACAAGACCGGTCAGCGTGGAAAGCCTTGGGGGAGGCCTTTGTCCTGCAGTGGACATCCATAGGCTGAAGAAGAAGTTTGATTTGACATTCTTAAAAAAAAACTTCCTGAAATTTTATGTTAGGTGAACTTGAGTCTATCTGTTGCTGGTAATTGACACTACTGACAGCTTACGCTCATTTAGCAAACGATTACACGGTTAGCTTTAAGAATAGATAAGCCTAGGCAATTGCCGTTGATACTAGTCTTTGAAAGACTCACGGCCAACACTTACAAACATTGGTTCCAACTCGTGCCGCAAATATCAAAGTGCCCAACGCGCTATGAGATATAACACAACGCTCATAACCGTGCTATTTAGCGTACATCGTGCAATATTTATACATATTTGGACAGAATCCAAATAGGGTTCGGGGTGGTGTGACCGTTTTATTTACGGTACCGAATATATTAGATACCTACTCCGGAATTTTAACCTAAAGTATGACATATATTTACATGTTGTGCTTTTGCTGTTTGAGAATTCTCTAGCATTTTAATTAGGTACAAATAAGGGAGTTATGTTATTTGAATTTTTATTATGGCAAAAATGAAATGAAGGTTCGTGACTTGTCTATGTTAGCTTAAATGTTTGTAAACGCATCCACGATACTGGAATAAAACTTAGTCTTGGGCAACTTTTATTTAAAAAAAAAACTTTGCGAATGGAGGATATATTTTGGCCGTTGGTTTCGGCTGTCAATCGTAGAACTTTGACAGTTGATAAGGTCCTCACAAATCCGAAAGTATGCAGAAGTTACCACCCACCAGACAAAGCCTTGCCGCTAAGCGATTTGTCGTGTTCCGGCATGATATCTGGTGAAGCCGTACGGAGGACGGGTCTAAGCAGTTGTGTTGCGATGTGTGCCGGGTACGATGCGTCAAATGTTGTTGTGTTGGGAGTTTGATCGTGGAGGGTCTTCTGATCAATCTCCCTTTGGCGCAGCATCGTTGGTCGTGTTGTTGGGTTTAACATTGCATCACCTCGCTCAACTGCCGTCTTCCTTCCTATTCGCTCAGTTTTTCTGAGTGAATAGGCTCTTAATAAACTAGCACGCTTTACCATCAATGATCGCATCACTGCTAACCATCAGGCGGGATTGCGGTCGAGGGCTAGTTTATAATTATTAAAAAAAAAAGTAGAAAGAGAGAGGAGGAAGCAAAATCGTATTACTGTAAGCCGATCCCAACATAGCTGGGATAAATGGGTGAAGAGTAACCACTGACCCACAAGAGAGATGAAGCTGCATTTATGCCGTAATGAGTAGATATAGTGATGATGCCACAGAAATTGCATGATTTAATTCCCCCATCTCCGTTCCACCATCGGACCCTTACGTTCTTAACACCATTACGATCCGGACGAAGCGTTTCGCCTCCTCCTTTATACCGCGTACATCGAGGGACTGGAACAGTTTGCCAGCGGCGGTGTTTCCGGACTACAATTTGAGTGTCTTCAAGGCTAGAGTGAATAGGCTCTTAATAAACTAGTGCGCTTTACCATCAACGACTGCGTCACTGATTACCATCAGGCGGGATTGCGGTCAAGCGCTAGTTTATAATTTTATTAAAAAAAAAAAAAAATTAAGTGGTACAGTTTTGAACCAACAAAAACAAGATATATCATAGTTATTGTACGATGTCGTATTATGGGATTAACCATAACAGAGAAAGTCTCACAACTTTCAAGCCAGCTCGTCACCCGGCAAGGATCGGGCACGGGTCGAAGGCGCGTTGTGCTTCACGCGCGCCTGAAAGAGATGTCAGCACATCGTGACGGGGTCCACGAAGACCGATGTCTCCTGGGTTAGGGTTGCGGGTTGGTCAAAAAAGAAACCGTGGCCCTGGCGCATAGGCAATTGAAGAAACACGGGTGGGTTTTAGTCAGTAAAAGTGTGACACGCCTTTCCGCTCCACCCAGAGCGGGAAAGTTAGATAAGCGAGTCTAGAATGAGCTGTCAACAATGCCAATCCTTAGTATTAGTTGAAATAAGAGCTCACTTCACGCCCTCTTCACTTAAGTTTCTTTGTATTACTGTTAAGTGTAAATAGGGTAGTTGACTGAAAAAAACTAATTAGTCCGTCAGTCAGATTTCCAAAAAATACTAGACACGTATTTTTTCTTTTTTCATATAAACAAAAAATGAAGACGACACAGTGCGTCGAAAACTCGTGTGACGTCACTGCGCGCTACACTTTTTAGCGAGCCGTGACGTCACCAGCCACCACTCCTGATCTTTGATGCCTTTTATATTTGACATTTTTTATTGATTTGATAAAACAAAATATACGTATCCAATATTTTTCTATAATCTGAATGACGGACTAAATAGAATCATTTTTTTTTACCCAGGAAACAGCCCTATTGGTAATTTTCAGTATTTGGAAAAGTGCCCAGTAAGTAAGTGATGCCGATTAAAGTGAGATCGCTCATAAAGTCACCTGCAATATTTAGATAATTTCAAACGTGAAAACTCTTTTAAAAATGGCAGTGAGTTATCTATCTACTGTATTACTTAGATGGCTTTCAGTACGCACGACGACATAATTATGAATGGTAGTTAAGGAATCCTGTATACGCTGACTTCCCATTGTAGAGGAAGTCTACAAAATGCACGGTCATTTTATATCGGAAATATTGTCTCGATGTTCTTGTAATTAATGTTGTAAAAATATATTCATATAAATATTATGCTGCTATAACCTTGAGGGGGCGGTCTTTACCTTGCCTTGACGCCTTGCATTCATTTTAATGATGTTACATACCCTAGAGAATAATGAACACTATATTTCGTACTCCATTTAGAGTCATCACCATCATCATCATCATCTCAGCGTTAATCCCAGTCGCATTAGAAGCTTTTTCAGCTTTGGAGTCTGGGGTTTGCTGTACCAGTCTAACTACTGATTTTGGCTAAACTTCGATATTTTTACCCGACTACGGCAAAGCCAAAGGAGGGTTATGATTTTGACAGGCTATGTATGTATGTATGTATGTATGTATGTATGTATGTATGTATGTATGTTCATCTGTTCCCTCGTAACTTCTAAACCACTAATCAGAATTCGACAAATGACATATCATTATTCGAGAAGCGATTGCCGTCTGACCTCCACAACCCGAAGGCGATATCGAAGCATTCGTTGGACATTTGAGAGCTCCAACAACCCGTAACGACTGCCATTAGGTATTCGTATAGCAACCAGGACCCACAGCTTAACGTGCTTTCCGAGGCACGACCAGACCAGTGCAAATATTCATATTCACGGATACAAATATTTGCACTGCGCAGGGATCAAACCCGCGCCTCTTTACGCATCGGCCACGCTCGCTGCCGCTACGTCGCGGAAGCTGTCATGGCATTTAGAGTATTAAGTTAAAAGTACAAGTATAACACACATCGTAACTTATTTTTACCTTTCCTTACCCATCTAAGTGGCAATCAACGTCAAAATCTTGTTTTTATTAAAGATATTTAAGAACAGAGTAGAATACAGTTTATTATATATTCCGTATAAATTACAGAACATAAATATGGCGGTTATTATTGCTAAAAGCGATCTTTTTGTAGAGATATTTCTGACAGATTGAGGCTGTTAATAGAATGAGAACGTTATTAACAATACGGAAATTACTCCTCTGATCAATTTCACATTGCTATTTGGCCATCTAATCACACAAAACAAACACAAGATTAGACGGAACATCAACTGATCAATACAAAGCAGAACAGTTACTGATTACCATTCGGCAGAAAACACTGGGAACTTTGAACTACATTCTCGTCAAACTCAATCCATCACGAACGAACAGTACTGACATCTGACGACACTGAAATTAAGCATCCGAATCGTTTTTTAAACGTACGAGCGTACCCATCAATCATTCCGGGCTTTGTAATTTTTCATTGTCTGTTTAAAAAATGAGGCTTGTAGACTAAGATCTGCATATAGGATGGAATATGTATTCGTTGTGAATTAGAAAATAATTTCAATGTAATCTAAGATGGCTGCCTGTGTAGTGATTGCCTATGTCATAATTATCATCATCATGAGCAATTATCAGTTCATTGATAGACATAGGCCTCTAGAACCATACCATTAAACTCGATTTTTTTATAGATATATACTAGTGCATGACCGCAATCCCGCCTGATAGTAAGCAGTGAGGCAATCGTTGATGGTAAGGCGCACTAGTTTATTAAAAGCCTATTCTCTAGCCTCGAAGACACTTAAATTGTAGTCAGACGGAAACGCCGCCGCTGGCAAATTGTTCCAGCCCCTCGATGTATGTGGTATAAAAGGCAATACGAAACGCTTCGGCCGGAGCGTCGTGATGTCAACATCGTAAGGATCCGTACGATGGATCGTCCGATGATGCAACGGAGATGGGGATTTAAGTAATGCAATTTTCGCGCACACTCTCCAAAATGCTTACTATAGAATACCGACAGGCTGGCTATTTTTCGCCTGTTTTCCAGGCTTTGGAGACGGTTTTGAACCAAATCTGTTTTGAATAAAACCAACTCTTATCCAGCTCATTTACAGTTGCCGGTGCCAACAATGTCGGTTGCCATGGTAACTGCTGAAAATACAACCTATGTACATGGTCTAGGGTGTATACAACATACAGATTGCAGCAGCCATTGCTCCATGGTAGCAGAACAATGGCTCTCAAATGGTTATAAAAATGATAAATAGTGAAATTTTAAAAATTGCTCGCAGTATAAATGTCCGATGACGTTGAAAGGTCTTGGAGTGCAGACAACGTACTGCAAGACGTAACGTTGAAAAACCTAACACAAGATGAACCGATGACATTATGGAGTTCGCAGATATCTGCTAGACGACAAAAGCACAGAAGTAGTCAAACTGGCGGTTTTTGAGGCCTATGCTCAGCAGTGGACATCTTTCTGTTGAAATGATGATGATGAACATAACATTAAGAGATTTTGAAGCGCCCGTGAGAATAAATTTATTAAATTGAAAGGACAAACTGTACGTAATGACTTATAGGGCGTTTCTACGTGTGACAGTTAGATGTGGGAATACGTGTCCACTTTATGGTAATAAGCTTGTCCCTTTGGGAGTCATGAAAACTATAACACATCTGGCTAAAAGCTGCCGCTCAACTTTTTATTTGACAAGCATATCCTCATTATAACCTAGGCATTGTATCTAGGCAGAGGTGTCTTTAAGTTTAAGACATCGCTGCCTAATATTGTAATCCAGCGTTTCTCAAACTTTGTTCTGCCGTGACCCGGTAAATTTCATACTCCTCTTTCGTGACTCACTTAGGTTTTTAACCCAACTAAAATCGGTATAAGGTAAAAAAAAAACACAAATTTTGCTAACATGTAAGTATTACAATACAATAATACACGACCGGGTGTAGGAAGGGCTGCAAAGTGTACCCCTTCCGAGCCCCGCGCGCAGCCCTAGAATACTTACAATCCGACCTTCGAGCGACCATCATTGTCTTGTTAGTCAAGAACTTAAATCGACCATCTTCTAGTACTTATTTAAAAAATACCGGGTCGCAGCATTACAGGGGCAATGCTGCGGTTCGTGACCCACCTGATGGGAAACGCTGTTCTAATCCATACGTATTCTGATAATTCATACTAATAATTAGTTGTAAGAAACCGGTAATGTTCCGCTTTTGGGACCAAGGCCTCGTCTTCGTGATAGGGAGTTAGCTATAACACACACGTCACATGTATAGGTATATATTTTTGGTTCTACCATATGGAAATTATATGGCCATTATTGTATAGCGAGCTATCGAGCGAGCTATGTTGGGCGTCTCTTTGGAGGATCGCATCTGAAATCTGGTGATCCGACAGAGGACCAGAGTCACCGACATATGAGAGGATTAGCAAATTGAAGTGGCAATGGGCTAGTCACATATGCCGCAGGACCGACAACCGTTGGGGTAAACGAGTCCTCGAGTGGAGACCGCGTCTCGGCAAACGTAGCGTAGGACGCCCTTGGGTAAGATGGAGCGACGACATCAAAAAGGTGGCTGGTAGTGGCTGGCGGAAAACTGCTCAGGATCGAGCTTGTTGGCGTGCCATGAAGGAGGCCTATGTCAAGCAGTGGACGAGTAGAGGCTGATGATGATGGTGATGATATGGCATTTTCCTCACGATGCTGCTTTCACGTTTTGAAGAGAAGAGATGTTAAAATTATTTACACAGTGTAAAGTGTACCTATGCCTGAGTATGATAAAAGAACCTAAAACTCGCAACTAACTGTTTGTTAAATCATAACGCCTGACGACGGTCATACATAGGATACTTTCAATCTCTGAAGTACAATTATTAAACAAGATAAGTAACCAGGGGTGCCGCACATTCTAGAAGTTTAATAAGAAATCGATGACTCATTTAGAACAAAACTTAAAATCATGGTGGCAACACTGGCGCTATTTACATGACCCGTGTATTTGAATTTAAAATAATAAATTGAAATAATACTTAATTAATACAAAACAAAAGTTAGCAGCCTCATGACTGACCGAGAGATGTGAATATTGAAATTATTAATAAAATAAGATAGATAATAAATTATAAAGAAAAAAAAAAAGGTCTTAACACTATTTAAATAAATACTTAAATAATCTATGCACATATACATACTATTACCAAAATATGTACATCGAGGGACTGGAACAATCTGCCGGCGGCGGGTGTTTCCGTCGGACTACAATTTGAGTGTCTTCAAGGCTAGAGTGAATAGGCTCTTAATAAACTAGTGCGCTTTACCATCAACGATTGCGTCACTGCTTACCATCAGGCGGGATTGCGGTCAAGCGCTGGTTTATATTTTAATAATAAAAAAAATATATATACATACGCCACTAAAATTGGGAAAAAAACTGGAATGAATAGGCCCTTAATAAACTACCGCGCTTTACCATCAACGATTGCTTGACTGCTTACCATCAGGCGGGATAAATGTATAAAAAAAAATCTACTCACTAAAACATACCCGACGCGAATTGTAGATTTCTATGCAATGGTTTCCGTTGATAACCTAACACGGACGAAATCACGAGGAAAAACTGATATAAAGTGACAGAGATAAATTTAAATAAATATCAATTTCCTATAAAAGCAGGATATATTGCGAATTTCCCTTATTAAATCGTAATTACGTAATAATTTTCCCCCTTTAAGGGGTAATATCAAATAATCAAAGTAATATTTCATGCCGCGGTCTCGCCGTTACATGAAATTAGAGTTTCGTGTTGGCTACGAGTACCAAAGAATGTACCTAATATCTCTGTGATAGAAGAAAAAAGATTTGTTTCTCATGTATACGTAGATAATATATACTCATATCTATGGCCTTCGAATCAAGTTACAAGAAAACCTTCAAAATTTTGTTTTCTTAGCTAAGTGTTTGGTTTCAGCGCTTTATTCCCTCCTCAAATGAAAATATGTTGTATTTCATCTTAAACATATATTTTCCTTAACAGACACTAGATACTCTTGTGAAAACACAAGAGATGAAGAAAAATGAAAATAAATTTGGAGAATTTCCAAACTTAAGTGGCAGTGGGAAAAGCATATTATGTATTCGCAGAGCAAATCAAATCGGAGAATAATTTGATTCGTTATGGATAGTCAGAAGTCTAAAAGTCAAGCCAAGGGTGTTATATTTCCCTCCTCGTGGAGGCAGGGCGGATTTAGGCGGGACGCGGGCCCAGTAGCGACGCTTTGTGTTCCATGCGTGCCTCAAGGAGTTATCAGCACACTGTGATGGGTTCCATGAAGACCGATGCCTGACAGAGGCGCCGGCATATGAAGGAACATGGGTAGGTTATAGTCAGTAAAAGTCTGACTTTAAACAAAATAGGTATTAAACATTCTAGTACATTAGTTCTATTGAATTATCAACTGCTTCACCTTTTCTTTTCCCAACTATATTGGGATCGGTTTCTAGTCTAACCGGATTCAGGTGATAACTAGTATGTTACATAAATCAACTGCCTATCTGACCTCCACAATCCAGTTACTGAGCAATACGATACACCGTAATAAGGCTGGTGGTCAGACTTTCGGACTTCTGACCCGTATAATAGGTGAGACCAACGCCTTATCATGGTGTGGAGGTGTCTCAATATGTAAAGATGGTCCATCCACAGATAAACTGCAGCGAATGTAGCTTAACCAGCTCTATCGACCCATGCTGCTGTTTTAATTTAACCTTGAGCCCCTAATAAGTTCTATTGAACACTTATTTTAAATGCACATTCTCGGTCAACTACTTAATTATTCAATTCAACTGAACAGTAACTGAATTATTTATGTAATTATAACAACCTGTTTACAACCGTATTTGTATTTCATTAACATTATCCACTGACTGTTAATTATCAAAGTTAAATATTTAATTATAACCAATTTTCTCCGTATGTGCGTGTGTGCTTTTCTGGATGTGTCCTTGAGCGAGACATATTTAAGAAAGAGTATAATTTTCATATGTTTCTACATTGTTTTACCATATACATTATTCTAGGCTTTGTTTTATTAAAATCGCGATTAAAAACAGTAGTTGATCGTAGAACGGTAAAAATTATGTTTTGTATGTATTTTTAATCCCACATTGTAATAAAAATTGGGCAAAAAAACCAGAAAAAAGTCGATTCCCAGGTCTACTAAATATGCACATAAAATTTAATAAAAATCAGTCATGCCGTTTCGGAGAAGTATGGCAACTACACACGAGAATTGTATACAAAAGATTACTGTAATAAGTTCAATATGAAAAAAGGTGAAATATAACATACATAAAGAGAGTCGAAACAATTTTGTTCAGCGCAAACTTACATTCATAGGATGAGGGGATGCCAAATTCCAAATCAACATAGAAACTTATTACTTTAGCAATAAAGTCGAAAATCAATAGTTTGATGTGCTGGCGTCTATATAATAAGAGGCAAATATATACATACTCAATAAATGAAAACCACTTCAGTTTCGAATGTCTGGCGACTTTAGATTCGGTGGAGAGGAGGGTGAAAAGGCTAATTGGCGACTCAGATTTGGTCAAAAACGGCTGGATACTCTAGTATCCAGCTAGACTAACCTAGGGTCAAGGTTGCTGGTTGATAAAAAAAGAAACCTTGCCTACAGACAAGTCAAGGAAAATGGTTGGGTTGTAGTCAGTAAAAGTCTGATCCGCTCCGGCCAGAGCGGGAGAGATTATTTGATGATTATCCATTCCAAACAAAACAAAAGCGTAGAGTAGCCAGCCTATCGCTATTCTAAAAGATGTATTTTGGAGAGAGTGCGCGGGAATTGCATGATTTAATTCCGCTATGACCGTTTCTTCATCGGACGAACCGTCGTGCGTCCTTAAATTGTTGACACCGCTACGGTGCGAAAGAAACATTTCGCCACGTCTTTTATACTGCGTACATTGATGGACTGGAACAATTTTCCTGCGACAACCTTTCCGTCTGTCTAAAACTTAAGTGTCTTTAAGGGACTGGAGCAATGGTCTTTACCGCCGCTGGCAAATTGTTCCAGTCCCAAATGGTAGTCAGACGGAAAGCCGTCGGACTACAATATAAGTGTCTTCAAGGCTGGAATGAATAGGCTCTTAATAAATTAACGCGCAGTACCTCAACGATTGTATCACTGCTTACTTTATAATGTTAAAAAATTAGGTCCCTACATAAAAAAAGATAAATTCTATTCAAAAAATAATGATGACTTCCTACAATCTTGTCCATACTTTTGTAGCTCCGAGGGTTTTTTTAAGCCTGATTGTAATATCAACTAGATTTTGTACCACAGAAATACATAGGACTTTTTGAAGACCGCTTGACGCTGTCCATAATTTTAGTAGATACCTGCCAAAAGGCTTCGTGTAGGTATGTTTTAAAAGCGATGTACAAATAAAATACGTTTATACAAAATTAAATCTTATTTTACTTGTATACAGTATACTTTCGCAGTTGAAATTTAAGCATCAGTGTTTTTTTAATAACATTTTATTTCGTTTTCATTTGATGTCCCCTGCGGATGTCTCCTGTCAATTTTTATCACACACCGTTTGTTTCATGTCTTTGAAAGGGACGTAAGGGTTCGCAATTAAAAAGAGATACCCGACGTCCTTTTCAAAATGGTTTTTGAATTGCGACAGTATATTATTTTTATTCATGTTGCTATGTGAATTCTGGGTTCATTGATGAAAGGAATTTATTTTGGAATTTTTGTGTATGTTGATCAAGTTTTTTTTTTATATTGACAGTCTTAGATATTTCAGTTTGTTTACAGTTTTAGTTATTATATTATTTTAAATGATTTGTAATTTATTTACTTTTTTAACATTATTTGATTATTACAGTATGTTTTAAAAAATAGTTTTTTTTAATAATTATAAACTAGTGCTTGACCGCAATCCCGCCTGATGGTAATGAGTGATGCAATCGTTGATGGTAAAGCGCGCTAGTTTATTTAGTCTATTCACTAAAATCATAGTGTATTTAGGAAAGGAGACGGCAATCGAGCGAGGTGATGCAATGATAAACTCAACAACACGACCAACGATGGAGCGTGGTGGTGTGATCATAACCGGCGCACATCGCAACACAACTGCTCAGACCCGTCCTCCGTACGGCTTCAACAGACATCATGCCGGAACACGACGAACCGTTTTAGCTTTATTAACATGTCTTATTTTCAAAAGACTTTATAATTATTTTAACACCCACACACTATAATTCAAAATTCAAATTCAAATTCTTTATTTCAGGCAAGGCCCATATATTGTTAGTTAAAAAAAAAAAAAACTTATCCTATGTTAGTAAAAAGAGAAACAGAGTTAAATCATCAGTTGGCGACATGAATCTGTGCGCGCACATGTCTGTCCGCCCAGAGCCTAATAAAAGGTCCGTCGACCTTGTCCGCCAGTGTAGCTAGGATACTGTTTGGGCTGCCCCGAAATCGCCGCAACATCGAAGCACACCGTTTGCGAATGATGGCATAAAAGTCATCAATTCGCGCTTCCGCGAACATGCCTGATGCACTGCAAAATCGAGGCAGCCCCAACAACATCCTCAGCGCATTATTGTACTGGACGCGCAGAGCGTTGTATAGTGGTACCTACAAATGCCAATTGGAACAACGCGTCATACTGACGTCACACAAATTCTACATCTCGCAATCACAGTTTACCGTGCAATCAGTATACATACAATTTCCCAACATCAACCGATGGGCAAGTGCCCGCCAGACTCAGCACCCGTCTGGTCGGAGGATCCTCCCTTTTCTATGGAGGATGAGTGAAGTTTACACCCTGTTTCTCGCGTCTTCACACACACACTATTCCATACCTTCTTCCCGTTGGAGTAAACTAAATGATAAATTATTTATTTTCTATCAGTAGGTTTTAACAAACACTTTTATAAGTCAATCATCAAAACTATTGCCGTGTTTGGCATTACTTTCCTGACTAATATAGGAAGAAAGGCCAAAACTACAGAATACATGCTACTTCGATCCCTAAAGACTTCTTGTACAGCCATCTGTCAGTCAAATCAATGTCGCAAAGATATTTTGTAATTTTAGTTATGTTGGAGCCTCATAGATGGCACTTTTTATTTAAGTTGTAAAATCAGAAGTCGGTGTCAAGATTCTCCGCCAGTAATATATAGTTAACCCTAGAGTGGGCGCGCTATGAGCATTTTGCCGCCCGGGCGAAAAAAACGTTAATAATTTTTAAAACAACTGTCCGATAGGCTTGCGGTTTTTAGTAGCTGACCCTAATCTCGTTAGGAACGCGCGCCGAAAAGCTGGAAGCTGTCAGTGCGCAGGGGATCGCTTGAGGAGAAGGTTGTTACCACCAGGTGTTGCCGGGCGGCAAATTGCTCACCGCGCGCCCACTCATGTACATAAAATTGTGTAATGTATTTATTGCAAACTTACACTACATAACTTATACTACATTTTATGTTGCATTTACGCTTAAAACTAAAAAAAAATGTTTGTTTTTTCCCTTAAAAAAGTCAGTTAAAATGTAAAGTTTCCTATAGGCTCTTGTACACCAAAGTTTTTAAAACGAATTTTAATAAATATGTTGATTTATTATTACTTATTAGTGTGTTATTTAAATCCTGAGAAAAAATTGCTGCATTAATAGTTAAAATGGTCAAAGAAAATGGGCGGCAAAATGCTCCCCACGCGCCCACTAAAGTTTTGCAAAAAGACGCGCCCACTCTAGGGTTAAAGATGATAAGGTTCATATTAGTACATTTTATGTATTCAGGAATGGTAGAATAAACATTGGATTTAGTACCCTGTTTCATTTTTGATATCAGCGCTTGAGCCATTGTGTTATGTGACCCTCAATAATTCCGAGGATTCGCATGACCTACATCATCAGCACTATCAGCAGGTGATTCTACCAGGTCGCAACGTGAGCGAGCACCACCTCTAAACCCTCACGAAGTCCGACCGTTTAACACTTTAATAGCATTTTTTTTGGTGACTAACCCATGACCATTATCGGTCCTTCTCCGTCCATAAGGCTTTTCCACTGCCTACAACCTTAAAAACCTATCACAATTTTTGATTGACTTACTGTCATTAAATACATTCATTCATTACAAAACAAAATTTTTTTAGTAATAAAAGAAGGCCAAAGCTCGATTAATTACAAAAAAGTTCTCTAATAAAATAAAAGACAACATTAGAAAATCAGTAAAAAAGAAAAAAACGGGAAGTGCCTTCGGCAGTAAAAATAAGACAAACAAATTAACGATGTCTGACGTTGTAGAAAACAAAAACAAAAACAGGATAACAACATTCACAGGCACTCTTTATAATACACAAACAAAAGCCACAGTATGAGAAAATCCAGTAAACCAAAAAGTCCGACGAATAGACTGCGGTATATTCTCTGTGGTGTCCATATAGATTTATTTTGTCTCTGATTTTGCATCAAGAGGTTCTCATGACAATAGAGTTTTGTAGGGTTGTTGCAACATGCGTGTTTGTCAAAATCATAAAAATCTTTATTTTATTTTTTTGTAATAAAGTTGCTGTTTAGTTGCAGCAACCAGAGATACCATAACTGTAAAAGGCATGTAGAATAACATCAAAAGCGGTGAAGTCGAATCCATCAAACCTTATTCAAATATGGAACGATATACCGGGATGAACAAAAAAAATGCTGTCATAACCAGGGATTTGACCGCCATAGGTTATACGATGTTCCCTAAAACCCTTTGTTCGATTTTTGAATTGGTGATGGATGCAGGAAGATTAGCGGTCGTGTGTCTATTCTCCAGGTTATTTTTACATGCTTTTTATTATCTTCACTTGTATGTTTGCTTGTTTGTTTGTCCGTCTCTAATTCAAATTTTTTTTCAACCTTGTCTTACATTAATTTGTGCAGGCAAAGTATTTTTTAGTTTAGATTTAATATTAGATTTAGATTTAAATTAGTTACTTGGATAACGCATCATTATGAATTTTATCACTTGCTATTCTGTCTGTTGGAGATCAAGAAAAGTTTGGTAAAAACAAATGAGCACCACTTAAACGTTCGTGTTATCCGTATATTATTTAAAAAAAGGATATCGAACTAAAAAGTTGAAAATAAATATAGTTTAAAAAACTAAAAAAACATGCTTTTAAAGAATATCTAACTATTAAAAATAATTTTAAAATTTAATTTATGACAATAGTATATAAACAATACTAGTAAAATGAGAAAAATCGTGAGGCGCTTAATATACAAAAAATATGGCACAAAGCACCTCACGCTTTTTTCTCATTTATACTAGTACTAGTACTTATTGTTTATACAGTATGTTAAGAAAACCCTGTCCGACCCGTGAAGGTGTTGTTAGGTATCGATAACTGATTCTACTAATGCATACAAAACCGGGCTAAGTTTAAAAAAAAAATCCACGTAAAAAAATAAATATTATTTCGCAAAAAGAGGTAACTTAATAAATGTGCGAAAACCACCCTTCCTCGGCACGTGGCGGGGCGGCGGGCGGCAGGGCACGCGGCACGTGGTCGCATCGCTATTCGCTCATAATAATACCGGTGTTGTCACTTTTTAAAAATTACCTAATTTCAGGGTAGTTGGAATTAATTCGCGGGAAATAAAGATTATTTCAAAATTCATTTGTATTGGTACTATGATGATTACGTAAAATTTTATATTATATTTGGTCATGTGTTTACCTAACCTTTATTATCCTTATGGGTCGGACAGGGTTTTCTTAACATACTGTATACTATTGTCATAAATTAAATTTTAAAATTATTTTTAACTTTTTAGTTAGATATTCTTTAAATGCATGTTTGTTAGTTTTTTTTAACTAAATTTTTAACAAAATGTATTGATGATTTTGCATAATGATTAAACTTTTTTGTGCCACAGGTATATTGATCCCTAGCTACGTCAGCTATGTATCACTCAGTGCTATAATACAGGTGTATTTAAATTATCAGCACTTTATAAGCACTAGGAAGTGTCGATGGGTGGGCGTTTTGGGGGACTGTCTTATGTAGTATTGACGTTCAAAAAGTGCTGATTCTCAGCCTAATTTGAATAAATGACTTTAGATTTTGATTTTTGATTTTGATCAGGTCTATTGTGTGGAAATTATACCCTCGCATGAGAGTCTCTTCTTCTAGTCTTGACATATTTCCGCAAAAGCACGGAACAAATATATGTATGACCTACAAGTAGTTGTGCCGTGTTTGGCTGTTTACGATACAGGAGAAGTTCCTAGTGAGGGGCAACGTTTTATTTAAAAAAAGGCCACCGCTGAGTACTTTGTAAAACTTGCTAACAAAAATATTAGTGACGAAAATCAAACGTTTTTATATTGTCATCGATTTTATGATATCCTGACCACTTGTTTATTGTCAGTGATTATTTTTAGTGATAATACTGAATATATCGCTATCACATTACATATTCCAGCAGGTTAATTGCGGAACACTCTATCAATGTGTTTTATTTTGACAGTTCAACCACATTAATTGCGTTATTTAGGTAGTTAAACAGGCATATATATCGACAGCCTCCGTGACGTGGCGGTAGCGAACGCGGCTGCTGTGCAAGGAGGCGCGGTGTCGATCCCCGCATAGTGCAAATATTTGTATGCATGAATATGAATATTTGCACTGATCTGGTCGTGCCTCGGAAAGCACGTTACGCCGTTAGTCCCGATTGCCATACGAACATCTAGTGGCAGTCGTTACGGGTTGTTGGAGCCCTCAAAAGTCCAACTTGGTCTATCTGCAATGTTTCGATGTCGCCTTCGGGAGGAGTGGAGGTCAGACGGCAGTCGCTTCAAGGGAAATATCGAAGTTTAGGCAAAATCAGTAGTTAGACAGGTAAAGCGGACCCCAGACTCCAAAGCTGAAAAGGCTTCGGATGCGACTGGGATTTACGCTGAGATGATGATGATGAAACAGACACATTTATCGAACATATGGAGCAATAGATTAGCAATACAATTCAAAATTATTTCAATGGATAGTAATAGTGCGTTACTCGATTTGATTTCTGGGTCGTTAAGGTTGATTAATCCAATGTGATTAGCATATTCAGTTTATCATGTTCTGCTATTAAGACTCACGACTGTTCTTGGTGAGAAAGAGTGCAGTATTATATTCCAGTCCGGGAAAGTGGCTGTCACAATGTGACATGTTTTCGAGTTTTGAAGTGAAACTTCTTTACGCACGCTTGACTTGGGGAGTAAGCTGGCGAACGCGTGACGTAAGCGCTACAAAAAGTGATCGGGCAAGGCGAACGGAAGTTAAGTGGGGGATATAAGCACAGAGGCGCCCGTGGCGCGAGCTTGGTACTACAAGGTCTACAACGAGTTTTTTTTTTGTTTTTTCAATAAAAATAGAAGATCTATGCAAAAATATTAATTTACCAAAGAAACCATGAAATAAATTTAAATATTTATAGAAAATTAATATATGTATATGTGTATATTTAGTTCAAGGACATGCCTGTTTCCATTCGATGTTTTCCTCTACCATTTTTTTTTATATACGGACAAATCACACAGATTGAGCTAGCCCCAAAGTAAGTTCGAGACTTGTGTTATGGGATACTAACTCAACGATACTATATTTATAATACATACATTTACAGATAAACATCCAAGAAAAAAAGATCGTTTTCCATCATGACCTGGCCGGGATCGAACCCGGGGCTCCACGTAGCAGGCAGGCGTGTTGACCGCTGATGGTAAACAGTGACGCAATGGTTGATAGTAAAACGCGCTAGTATATTAACAGCCTAATCACTCTAGTCTTGAAGGCATTTAAATTGTAGTCATGCGGAAACACCGACCCTGGCAGATTGTTCCAGTCCCTCGATATACGCGGTATAAAAGACGTGGCGAAATGCTTCGTCCTGGTCGTAGTGGTGTTAACAACGTATGGGTGGATGCTTGCCGTACGACGGGCCATCCGATGATGGTACGGAGATGGGGGAATTAAGTCGTGCTATGTCGTGTCCTGTGCTTTCGGGAAGCTACGAAGAATCTTCTCATCCGAAATACCGCAATGTCTCAAGACAAAAGTCTTCGACCAGTGTGTGTTGCCAGTGATGACTTATGGAATTGAGACGTGGTCGCTAACAATGGGCCTTATGAGAAGGCTCAAAGTCACTCAAAGGGTAATGGAGAGGGCTATGCTTGGGGTTTCACTGCGCGATCGAATCAGGAATGGGGAGATCCGCAGAAGAACGAGAGTAACCGACATAGCTCGAAGAATTGCAACACTAAAGTGGCAGTGGGCTGGACACATTGCCCGTAGGACCGATGCCCGATGGGGCCTCGAGTGGCGACCACGAACCGGAAGACGTAACGTGGGTAGGCCCCCGACAAGGTGGACCGACGACCTGGTGAAGGTCGCGGGAAACCGCTGGATGCGAAAGGCGCAGAACCGGTCGTTGTGGAGAACCTTGGGGGAGGCCTATGTCCAGCAGTGGACGTCTTTCGGCTGAAATGATGTCCTGTCCGATGCGAATATCAATATTAAAATACTGACACAAAATATTCAGGAACTGGAATTCAACTCTTTAATATTTGCATAAGTACCGCGATTTATCATCAACGATGTTTGAGTAAATGATACACAGTTTTCGTTTTAAAAAACTGCAATTGATATTACTATAAAATGTGTTTGGGAAATCATTTACTGCAATATGATATAAAAAGAGCATCAAGTTCATTACGAAAATGAATGTAAAACAACATTTAATTTAACGGGTTAATATTTTCAATAGACTCAATTTACATATGTATTGAATTTATTGAAGTCAGCTCTATAACATTTACGGTCTATGTGAATATTCACTTGAATAATCGTAGCTGTTCAATTTTGAGACGGCTAATATCAGTCGTTTGAGCAACATGATAGCGCTACGAGGTTGCTACAGCGTAGCTTTACGACTACGCGTGCTACGCGGTTGTGACACTTTGTGCCTACGCGTCCTCTTTGCTTTTCTTAATATTAATGCGGTAAATTTAGTACTTGAAGATTAATCTAATGTAATAACTCCATGGATAACCAGTAACGTCGCATACAACATTGCATTCCCACCCCATATTTAAGGCTTTTCACAATTTTATGAGGTCATAAAAGCAACATTTAAAGGTTTAAACCATAACACAGTAAGCACCGATAAAACCATTGTTACGGCTGTATAAAACTCGACAGATACTCAGTTCACTCATTTCATTCGTTCATAAACGATTCGAATTGAATGAGAGCATATTCTTTTTATTTTCAGTCTGTTTGCGGAATGTTCCTTATTATTTTGGAGTGAGGGAGTTTTTCAAGGTGGTTTTTTTTTTTTAATAATTATAAACTAACGCTTGACCGTAATCCCGCCTGATGGTAAGCAGTGATGCGATCGTTGATGATAAAGCGCGGTAGTTTATTAAGAGCCTATTCACTCAGAAAAACTGAGCGAATAGGAAGGAAGACGGCAGTTGAGCGAGGTGATGCAATGTTAAACCCAACAACACGACCAACGATGCTGCGCTTAAGGGAGATTGATCTGAAGACCCTCCACGACCAAATTCCCAACACAAAAACATTAGGCGTATCGTACCCGGCACACATCGCAACACAACTGCTCAGACCCGTCCTCCGAACGGCTTCACCAGAAGCTAATCACAACATAGTTGGAACAAAGCTAGACAGTTACTGCAACTGTCTTACTTTGATTATAGCGAGTTAGCATATTTAATAAATCCCAGAGTTTATAAGGCACCCATTGCTGGATCTTTTATATATATTTCAAATCAAAACAATCACGGAGTTCAAATTGTACTAGTTCCAATTGCAACTTAAACCCGGTTCACTCAAGCGCTGATTCAGAAAGTGCTCGAGTTGACAGCTTAGCAAGAATCCACTAAGGAATTGAGCACTAAAACTTTCAAGGAAAATAGCTTACCTTCTCAATTTTACTTTCATTATCTATTGGAAACGTGTTCAATAGAGCAGTGCCGTGCGTAGTAGACGGTAAATGCTGTGTCGTTCCTGAATGCCCGAGCCGTCTTGTAAAGTTTAAATTACGATCGAGAACCAGTTAGTCTACCTACAAGATACTGAAGTGCATTCTAACTTGACAGGACGTTTAGCTGCGTACGATGAATTCTGAACAATCAACTCAGTTGCAGAACACATTTCATTACTGACGCTTTTTATACGCAATCACATCGACATAAAAACAATTTCTATAGTTGAATTACCCCCGCTTTCGTATCACTGTGATGTTTACTCCAGTGACCCATATTAACGTAACGATGGTATTTATTATGACGCACTATTGACACTAGGCACGCAATTGAAACTTAGTATATAAATAAATACAAAAATAATGGGATATTTAGGCATCGAAATATTCTTCCACCTCATCGCTGTCATCTGGGAATGTGCTTAGAAAACTGGATAGTAATGCTAATTCTTCGCCCAAAAAACGGCAGGTTTCTAAATTGTTATAATAGTCAAATAGACACTCTAGAAATGTGGTGTTGGAGAAGAATGCTTGGGGTATCAATGACCGTGTTAAGAACGAACGTTTCTATACTCCAAGAACTCGGCATTAAACAGCGTATACTCGGATTTTTGGGTCACGTGTCAAGGGGCAATAATAACTCCATAGAACGTTTGGTCGTCCAGGGCAAAGTAGAAGGGGACAGACTTAGTGGAAGGTCACCGATGAGGTGAACCGACCAAATTAAGTCGGCAGTGGGGAATCTGTAAATGAATGCTCCAGTCTGTCGTCTAACATAGGATAGATGGAGAGAGATCGTGCGGCAAGCTAGATCAACGTCTCGAATTCAGTCATATTGACCACGACCGTTCTGTCAAGAACGAAACGAAGACGAAGAAGAATTATAATCAAAAATATACAACAGCAGTAGCAGCAGCAGGAAGCCTGGAAGCCAAGCCAAACCAGGAAGCCTTACATTGCCACGTAAAATATTATTGATGACTCTGAAATCAGTACATTATTCTGACCGCACTTGCGTTGAATTTTTTCGTATCTAAGAAAAGTGACCTAAACGGTCAAAATGTATGGAATAGATATTTAAAGGACGAAAATACATCTCACGCATATAAGACAATCAAAGGACCAAACTTACGAGCAATGGGGGACCCATTGACTCGTAATAATAAATATTGGGGGCTCCCCATACTTAGAACTGAAACTCAATTTTTTTTTTTTCATCATACACATACGTATATATGTTGGGCTTTCTATGGATAGATCTTCAAAAATGATATCGAGGTTTCTAAAATATTTTTTTTCTAAACCGAATAGTTTGCGTGACAGACGACGCTTCCAAAGTGGAAAAAAGTTGGTCCCGCCCCTCTAACTTCTAAAATAAGAAAATGAAAAATCTAAAAAAAAAAAAACATATGATGTAAATTACTGTAAAAAATAGAAACGAAAATTGTTTTGAACAAGATCTAGTAAGTAGTTTTTTTTTAATACCTCGTAAATCGAAAAACCGCTTATTACCACGTAATCCTTCATACAAATAACTTAAATCCTTTAATTTCATAAATCAATGATACGGAACCCTTTGTGCGTGAGTCCGAGATGCACTTGGCCGGTTTTTTACTACATGTATATGAGTATATAATTATATGTACACCAACATATACAATTTTACAATTTTTGTCTGGCTGTTTGTTCCGGCAAATGTTCGAAATGACTGGACCGATTTACACGGAACTTTTATTGGATTTTTTTGAACGGGACTTTGATGTAATAAGGAATAACTTTGACTACCTTGCTATGTGCTTTTTATCCCGACATTCCTGCCGGATCGAAAATTACGCAGGAGAAATTTCGGGGTGCAGCTCTTATACATATACATATAAGACTAGCGGCCGCCAGCGACTTCGTTCGCGTGGAGTTAGTTATGCTCCGCTCCTATTGGTCGCAGCGTGATACTATATAGCTTAAAACCTTCTTGGTTTAATGGGCTATCCAACGCAAAAAGATTTTTTTAAATCAGACCAGTAGTAGTGGGTCTAAAGATGAACATGGATAAGACGAAGATCATTTCGAACTCTCATGTCGCACCCACTCCAATTCTAGGTGGTTGCTCTGCACTCGAAGTTGTTGACGAGTACCTGGACAAACAGTCCAACTAGGTAGGTCCAACTTCGAGAAAGAGGTGTCTCGTCGAATCCAGCTCGGCTGGGCAGCGTTCGGGAAGCTACGATACATCTTCTCATCGTCCAAGATACCACAGTGTCTCAAGACTAAAGTCTTTGACCAGTGTGTGTTGCCAGTGATGACTTACGGAACTGAAACGTGGTCACTCACAATGGGCCTCATACGACGGCTCAGAGTCACACAAAGGGCAATGGAAAGAGAGCTATGCTCGGAGTTTCTCTGCGTGATCGGATCAGAAATGAGGAGATCCGCAGAAGAACCAAAGTCACCGACATAGCTCTGCGAGTCGCTAAACTTAAGTGGCAGTGGGCAGGGCACATTGCTCGTAGAACCGATGGCCGATGGGGCAGTAAGGTTCTGGAGTGACGACCACGTACTGGAAGACGCAGCGTAGGGAGGTCCCCAACAAGGTGGACCGATGACCTGGTGAAGGTCGCGGGAAGCCGATGGATGCGGGCAGCACAAGACCGGTCAGCGTGGAAAGCCTTGGGGGAGGCCTTTGTCCAGCAGTGGACATCCATAGGCTGAAGAAGAAGAAGAAGAAGTAGTTCCTGAGATTAGCGCGTTCAAACAAACAAACAAACTCTTCAGCTTTATATATTAGTATAGATTATTATTATTTATATTAAATCACTGAAACATTTTCAGTCTACTAAATACTCTCCGAGTGCTTACTTGTTCTTGATTTCACTTTCCTGTCCTGTGCTGTACCTGTTACTGTTTCTTGTGCTAACCTAATCCGTCGACGTCATCAATGTCCGTGGCAACTTTTAATTCGCCTTATTTCACTAATTATCTTCTATCTGTATACATACTAGCTGTAAGTTTCTTTAAAATGTAGAAATAAAATATGTCTATAAAATGAAATATATATCACTCGGAAATATTGTGTTGAAAGTTAACTTTATAAATGAAGTTAGTTCCACCATTTCACTCGACTTTTATTGAACGCTATTCTGTTCAACTGGAAACTTTAATCGGCTTACATTGCTGTTTTCACAACCAGTTGTTTTTCTACGGTTTAGGTTCGACAGACATTATTCCGTCTGTGTATGATTCTGTGATTATTTGATAGTGAACAAATTCTTTTTTGAAGTGAAAACTTCTTTAACAAGTTAAACACTTTTGTTGCTTGAGGAAAAAGCACTGAATTCGCGCGAGAGTGACCAACCCGACACCGTTTTTTGTTTTTTTAGTTTTGGTGTATTCCGTGTTCTTTAGTAGTTTCACTTCTGTCGGCCAGTCCCATGACAACTATTATTTTTTGACGTTAGTTTAGCTAGGTTAATTTAACGGGTATCAGAATTAGAACGCTTTTTGGCCTTTCGTTTTTAATTAAGTGCGATATTGGGCAGGACACATTGCTCTCGAACAAATGGCCGATAGGGTTGACAGGTTTTGGAGTGGCGATCAAGAAAATCAAAATCAATTTTATTTGTGTAATATAGGTAGTGAATACAGTTCTTAAAATCAAGTTTAGAGGTCGCTGTGTTATGCCAAAAGCGTATAAATATACATATGCAAATATATATATATACATATTGCATGCAAAGTATAAAGAATACTCAATCATGCTAGAAGTAAACACAAATTATTCATTATATTATCTCGAAATGAAAGTAAATGATGACCAATAAATAAATAAAAAGTTCAAAGTACAGTTAATATAAGCAGCGTTGGAAGGTTATTCAGAAGGTGGACCGATTAGCTTGTGAAGGTCGCAGGACCCGTTGTATAAAAGAAGCAAAAAACTGAACGAAGTGGAGGTGTTCCATGAGGCCTATGTTCAGCAACGAACTTCTTCTTTTGGCTAAAATAATGATGATGATTGGTTTTGTAATTTAATAAACTCCATTGTTTAGTCTTATAATAGACTGGCCATTACTATTTCACTATCGATTTCTCGGTGGTAGGCCATAACATCGGCAACCGGCAGAAGTTACCACCCACCAGAAAAGGTCTTGCCGCCAAGCGTTTCGTCGTGTTCCGGCATAATGTCCGGTGAAGCCGTACGGGAGTTGGATCTGAGCAGTTGTGTTGCGATGTGTGCCGGGTAAGATGCGCCAAATGTTGTTGTGTTCGGAGTTTGGTCGTGTAGGGTCTCCAAATTAATCTCCCTATGATGTGATGTTGGGTTTAACATTGCATCATCTCGCTCAACTTCCGACTTTCGTCCTATTCACTAAGTTTTTTGAGTGAATAAATAGGCTTACTAAACTACCGCGCTTTACCATCAACGATTGCTTACTGCTTACCATCAGGCGGGCTTGCGGTCAAGCACTAGTTTATAATTATTAAAATAAAAAAGCTTTGATAACCCATTACTCTTTTTTAGCGATTCCAGACTTATAATAAGTTTAAGTCCTGGTCTCCTCACGATGCTTTTCCTTCATTGATGATGTAACTACATCACCATCTGCCCAGAATTTTCTCAAGTTTCCTCTGCCTACACCCTTTTTGATCGTTGGTAACAAAACACATTGTCTTCTCTTTCTTATAGACGACATATTAAAGGATTACATCACTTGTGCGAACAGCTGCGACCACTAATAACACGATACATTGATACCCAATATCAATCAATTTGGATAATTACGGGATAATTATCCGAAATTATTGATATTGGTAGGTAGTTATTATGAAGAGAAATATGGACTGATTCAAGTGTGCAGCATTATCAGAAGTTAATATTCTCACAGCTGGGACTGAAGCGTCTACTAATGAGAGAAATAGGGCCATAATCTTCCACAGGCCTAGTGGTGGGATCTCACGTCTTAGAATTTATGGTTCTCGTGCATTGCGATTTCCTTATGACGTTTCTAATCCATTTTGTAAAGAGTGCTGTTACTACCAACTAATGTAATTTTCATATTCAGCCAAAGACCTAAAACGCTACATTTGGCATCATCGTCCTAAATCACACGAAAGACTTTTTATGAGTGAGTTTACAAATTTCCAATCAACTCAAATCAGTGCGTCATTGTACGTATCTATGAAAACGATCGAGAAGACTCATTATCAACCTTTTTTTATCGTCCCACTGCTGGACATAGGTCTCCTCTCATATGGAGTAGGATTGAGCGTAATCACCACGCTTGCTCAATGCGGGTTGGCGATTTCAGACTTATAAAGTCCAGGTTTCCTCAAGATCTTTTCCTTCACCTTCAGTCATTGGTGTCCAAGATATACTTAGAAAGTACATATAACTTTAGAAAAGTTACATTGGTACTTGCCTGACTTGGAATCGAACCCGCACACTCATACTTGAGAGGCTGGTGTTTTAACCACTAGGCCACCACGACTACTAATCGATTACTACGATATAGAAGATTACGAATCTATAATTCTAACCGATCCCTGAGAAAGGCTGAGAGAGGTACATTTCGCCAGTCATGTCTTAAGTTCCACGTTATAGAAAGCTATCTTGTTGCCATCAATAATTGATGGAAATAAGATAGCCTATTGATCATACATTCAGAGTAAAATTTCGAATCTCCATTCGAAATTTAAAATAAAGGTTTATTTATAACCTTTATTCAAGATTCCAGGCACAGACCGCTCAGCAATGAAGTCGTAAGGAGGGTAATATATAGACCACAGAATATCAAGCTAGTACCATTTTTCAGATTTCTTTATCAGATTTTCAACTTTATCGCTAAATTATTAAGTTTTATTGAGAATATTTGACAGTTTCGGGTAGCTTGACCTGCTGTCGTCCGTACATAAATTGTGATTATTTGTCCACAACAGCATTCCATTAAAACGTTTGCTAAGTCTGACGATGAATAAAATTGAATTAGTAGTAATGGCTTATTCTCCTTTATTCATAAACGTTACTTAAAGTTAACTAGTGATTAGTGACTGTTTAACCGTATGTTTTTTTTATTGTTTGGACGTCACTTATCTTTAATCATCGTTAATAAATAAACGCCATTGTGACTGGAATGTTCAGGAGGCGAAAGATTTAAGAATGGACACTGTACGGGCTTGGCCTATGTGCCACAGTGGACGAAATGTGGGGTGTTTATTAAATAAAGACCATAGTAATTGAATAATCTATTATTCATTCAGGTACAGAATGATAACAATGATCTATCAGATATAAAAGTCAATAATCGTGCCAGATTACTGGCTTTTTATTAGCCTCGAAATAATAATTTACGGTTTTCATGGCAACCGATCCGTATAGTATATAGTCCAGAGAAACAATTTGGTGGATTGACATTGAGTACATAGTGAAAAGAAATTGTGGATGAAACCCATGAATCTTTTACGGGCACAGTCATTCGATTTCAGAGAAATTCAATCATTTGGATGACTATATATTACTGCACAATCAGCAGCACTAGCAGGTTTGATTGTATTTACTAAAGTCATCATATTTCGGAAGAGTCTAAAAACTCTTGATCAAGATTTACGGCGAATAAAAATATACAGAGCTCTCAAATACTGTTATTGCTTACCTAATACATATTGTTCTGTATATATCTATAGTGGGCCGATATTATATGAGACTTATATCTATCTCATAAATGGCATTATAGGCTTTGTCATCATCTTTATGTTAACTGGAAGATGTCCACATTCGGCTATGTACTTCTTACAGTCACTCATCCAAATAGTTCCTGCGGTCTTTACAAGGTCGTAGATCCAGCTACTTCTTTTTCCTTTATTATTTATGTAATACTAAAGGAAAAAGAAGTAGCATATAAGCCTCGTTCGCTACCGCTACGCCACGGAGGCTGTCTTACCTAGTAACTGGGTTATAGAGGCTAGATGATATCCAGCCGAATCCGGTTAGACTGGAAGCCGACTCCAGCATAGTTGGGAAAAGGCGAGGCAATGACGATGTAAATTGAAAAGGTTAAAAAAAAATTCTTTGACTTTATACACCATCTATATTTTCCCAAAAAAAAAAAAAAATTGTCTCATTTATGCAAACCACTCCAATCTTTCTCAAAACATCCACAATAACTTACCACCTTAACCAGATCAACAAACATCATAACGATATCAAATACATACTATGACTGTCATAGATTCACATAAGACAGCAGGGATTAACTTCTTAATGTGCTTTCCAAGGTACGAAGGGGTTTTGGTATGTAAATCTGGTCAACCATCTACGAACCAACCGTGGCATGCGTAGTTTAACCAGAACAATCGAACCGCGCGGATTTTATTTCATAGCAACAAGCCCCTGCATTGTCCTCACATATCATTATAATATAGTAAATGTATGCAAAATGTTGTTAAAAATTTTAAAATAGATACGATTTCGTTCCTTGTCCAGTTTTCTTTATAAAAACTTTGATAGGGGGCGATTAGAATCAGTTCTATTTTACTATCATTTTTGATATTCAAAAGTGCCCTTTATGTGCCTACTTGAAATAAAAGCTTTGACTTTGCTAAGCAACAACTCAATAATGCAATCACCTCTATACGTACTTTTCTGTTCCTTCTTTCTTGTCCATTTATAAGAACCACCCATCAGACAAAGTGTTGCCGCCAAGCGATTTGTCGTGTTCCGGTATGATGTCTGGTGAAGCCGTACGGAGGTCGGGTCTGAGCAGTTGTGTTGCGATGTGTGCCGGGTACGATGCGCCTAATGTTGTTGTGTTGGGAGTTTGGTCGTGGAGGATCTCCAGATAAAATCTCCCTGTGGCGCAGCAACGTTTGTATTGTTATTGGGTTTAACATTGCATCACCTCGCTCAACTGCCGTCTTCCTTTATATTCACTAAGTGTTTTAAGTGAATAGGTTTAATAAACTAGCGCGCTTTACCATCAATGGTTGCATCACTGCTTACCATCAGGCGGGATTGCAGTCAAGCACTAGTTTATAATTATTAAAAAAAAAGCAAAGTGATTATTGTGTACTTCGCAATATTACAAACATACAGACCTGAATTCCCGTTTAAATCCGCTTAGGATGAATCGATTTTCTTTCTCATCCTTGGAAAGGAAATTTATCAACTCTTTACGATTGATAAACAGTCCTTGAAAGGTTTTATTTTCTTTTTCTTTTTGTTCTTTGAAATTACAAGACCTTCTTCTCCTCATTCCACAAATAAAACTAAGTTACTTAAAAAATAATTGCTTTGAAACTACACAATTTAAACTACTGGAACAATTTGCTAGCGGCGGTGTTTCCGTCGGGCTACAATTTAAGTGTCTTTAAGGCTAGAGTGAATAGGCTCTTAATAGACTAGTGCGCTTTACCATCAACGATTGCATCACTGCTTACCGTCAGGCGGGAATTCGGTCAAGCACTAGTTCAATACCTTTATATTAGACAACAATAACTATAGTATATATAAATTAGAGTGTCATAGAGAGTGAAATAGAAAGTAATTAGAGAATCTTTTAAGGACTATGAACAACGTAACGCACTCGAGGTGTGCTTAGAGGCATCCGGATCGTGAGAGCATCACAAGTTAAATTGTAACATTTAAAACTAAATCTTGTCGTCAAAAGCCGAAAACGGTCTATAGAGCCTGGAGCACAGGCGAAGAGTAGCCAGCCTATCGGTGTTCTATAGGATGCATTTTGGAAGAGTGTGTGAGGGAATTGCATGATTTAATTCCCCCATCTCCGTTTCATCATCGGACGACCCGTCGTACGGGGAGTTTCCATCCTTGCGTTGTTGACACCACTACAACACGGATGTAGCGTTTCGCTTCTTCTTTTAACCCGCGTACAACGAGTGACTGGAACCATTTGCTAGCGGCGATGTTTTGGACGTAGTACAATTTAAGTGTCTTCAAGGCTAGAATGAATTGACTCTTAATAAACTAGCGCGATTTACCATCAACGAAAATGTTCGAAGACATCTGACATCTACCAATATGGACTGAGCTCATATAGTGGATTACAGTACATTCCTTCTTACTGGGAGGAGGCCTGGGAAGATGGGGTTGGATTATTATAAGGTGGTTATGCTAAGAGGAAGAATCAGTGCCTTTTGCTTATGGTAAGAGTATTTTTACACGCATTATAGAAACGTCGAATATTAACATTATTAAAAATAACTTATCATCTGTAAAAATCATTTGTTCCCATATACAGAACATAACATAACAGCATACTTCCGTAAATTCCAATAAGTATAAGTATTTTTAGGGCCCAAAGTCTTTCATAGCCAGCCTACTATAAAAGGGTTAAAGGTATGTATGCTAACGATGTTTGTAAAACGTTAGCTATGTTATTTTAGGGAACTAATGGGTAAACCTGAAATATTGTATTATGCCATAGAGGATACAAAGGAAGGCCGACACGACAGTGTGTTGATAATTTTTTTGGTATCAAAATTACTTGTTTAGGAAATGCAACAGCAATACGCTTCTTAGTACACACGATAATTAACATCAATATGGCTCATTTTTATACCAACGAATACGCACGCATTTCCATAGTCAACCTGGCGATCAATGAAATTCATCGATCGGCAAAAAACATGCGGAGTCTCACCAAATTGACTAAAGAAAATGAGTCTTAAAAGCATGCGATGCAAGTTCTCCGACCGGACGACAGCAGGTCAACCTACCCGAAACTAACAAAAATTTCCAATCAACCTTGAGCCTTAAAGCTTTATTGAAAAAGTTCATGTAAAACTGTCAAATAAGAAACCAAACCATTAATATTTAAAAATAATAATAAAGTATCCATCCACTGAGTGATCGATGAATGTATCCAATAAGAATCTCTGCTGCGCTAGCAGAACTTACCTAGTAACTATGTGTAGTGTTGGTCATCAAGATACAGGCTGCGCCTAGTTTGGGACCCGCTGTTAATTCTAACTAAATGAAAAGCTGTTCTGCTAACTGCATGCTATTAATTCTTGTAATTTTAACAAAGTGTAAGCCTAATCATTTTTTTTTTTTTTTTGAAAATGTAATAAAGAAATTTGACGGGTAGTTGTAGCTTGTAGTAGTAATTTAGTAATAATTCTCTTGTAGTTGTAATTTGTAGCTTGACGTGCTGTCGTCTGTACAAGTGTACATCATATATTATGATAACGGTTCCCCAAATACATATCCTATGGCACCAGCAATTAGCATATAACCCCATCGTTCAATTAAAATGAACTGAAAGGTAAAATTATCATTAATCGATGGGGAAAGGCACACATGTTCAGGTTGGCATATTCGATTCACCAGTAATTGGTAAACAACAAAGCCGACCTGAAACATGTTGACGTCCTCCGTGGCACAACGGTCAACACGCCTGCCTGCGACGTGGAAGCCCTGGGTTCGATGATCGGCCAGGTCATGATGAAAATCGATCTTTTCCTGATTGGCCTGGGTCTTGAATGTTTATCTATACAGTATGTTAAGAAAACCCTGTCCGACCCATAAGGATAATAAAGGTTAGGTAAATACATGATTAAATATAATATAAAATTTTACGTAATCATCATAGTACCAATACAAATGAATTTTGAAATAATCTTTTTTTCCCGCGAATTAATTCCAACTTCCCCGAAATTTGGTAATTTTTAAAAAAGTGACAATACCGGTATTATTATGAGCGAATAGCGATGCGACCACGTGCCGCGTGCCCTGCCGCCCGCCGCCCGCGGAAGGGTGCTTAACGCACAATTATTAAGTTACCTCTTTTTTCCGAAATAATATTTATTTTTTAGGGGGATTTTTTTTTTAAGTTTAGCCCGGTTTTGTATGATACGGATAATAATACGGATAATATATACGGACAAATCACACAGATTGAGCTAGCCCCAAAGTAAGTTCGAGACTTGTGTTATGGGATACTAACTCAACGATACTATATTTTATAATAGATACATATATAGATAAACATCCAAGACCCAGGCCAATCAGGAAAAGATCGTTTCCCATCATGACCTGGCCGGGGATCGAACCATAAAAAATTGTATCAAATCAAATCAAATCAAATCAAATCAAAGCATTTATTTCAAATAAACCAGTTACAGGCACTTTTGAATTGTCAGAAGTTCGGTCAGTCAGTAAGGTGAAGCTAGTCGCCCATTCCAAAAAGTAGGTACCTATGGAGAAGAACGGGCAAGAAACTCCATGGACACTCTTTTAAAATATCAAGCTATTGATACAAATATTTGATTACATCATTCATTTTGAAATCAATCGTGTGAGAACGATGCAGAAACATATTGTACGCTGAGAGCGTCCATTATGGAAAAAAAAAAAACAACAATTTAGAAATTAAAATACGCCGTAGCAGCTAAGAGATGACCAGTCCCCTCTGACGGCGTCCGTTCACGAACATGACGTATGGATCAGCATCATTCAGCTCAACCATATTGAAGGGAACCTAATGACCCAACACACACGCCACCACCAGCGAGACATTTGAGTGAGCATGACATACTCTCAACAGCCATAGCACTATCAAGTCAATAAACGACTAACCCAACAAATAGATGCTTTACAGCAAATAGATCGTGCTTACACGTGTTCCATGCAATTATACAATACTAAGAAATTGAATCTACACAATGCAAAGACAGTTTTGTCCAAGGTTCAGCAGCTCCAACGGTGTTCCCGAATGCTAAGTTTAGCTCCTGTGCAGCTGCACCAGTGCCGAATACCCCTGTCAGCGATGCAATTCCGTAACGTACAATATGCCTGGCTACATAGTGTGTACTGGCTTTGAGTTAAGAAAAAACAAACAATTGCAAATTTAAACTACGAGAGGAATGTATGCACTAGTAGAATCAGTTATCGATAAATAACAACACCTTCACGGGTCGGACAGGGTTTTCTTAAGATACTGTATATGTATCTATTATAAATATAGTATCGTTGAGTTAGTATCCCATAACACCAGTCTCGAACTTACTTTGGGGCTAGCTCAATCTGTGTGATTTGTCCGTATGTATTTATTAATTTATTTGATTGAATTTGATCCGACTGTACCTATTAATATGGACCCGAATAAGTAGTAGGGAGTACTGCAAGAAACAGCTGCAGGACGCTGCCAGTGCAAACCTTATTTCAGAAAACTTCTAAAATATAGGCAAAATAGGCAGGTGAAAAAAAATTGTGACGATTTTTTTTCCACTGGGAGTTAAAGATGACTCAAGCCTTAGTCACGGCCTTTAACTATCCACAGTCTCTTCTCAATTTCCATATAGCTGAGAGACTATCATATAAAATGTACGAGAGAAGAGCATGGACACACTTTTATGTTATTCTTTAATTCCCACGCCAGTGACGAAATATTATTGTTTGTTCGCGTGTCTGTGTGGCTGTCACATTGTTATTTTACCCTACATTTATAGATATTTCTATTATACCTACTTGAGTGTTTCACTTAAGGCTTTTGTAAAAAAAATCTGGGGTTTCTTCATAATGTTTGCCTTCACTTTTAACGATAGAACAGATAAATTTATCTGTTCTATGCTTTGAACCTACTTCTCGTCCGTCTGGGTCGATACCACCGCTGCTTTTTGGTGGGAAGACGAAGATGGTTATACGAGTACTATGTTCTCCCAAGCAAGGAGGAGGTGCCTAGATGACCGCTATTGGAGGTAACACTTTCTATCTCCGTACAACAGTGTCCACTAGTCGTATTACGAGTGAACCTCAACCTCATTTGTGTCAACAAATTAAGTATAGAAACTGACAGCTTTTAATGGCAGCCCTTGACAGAAGTAAGCGCTTAATGCATGCACTGTCACGAATTGTACTACCACCATCATCATCATTATCATCCCAGCGTTAATCCCAGTCACATCCAAGGCTTTTCAGCTTTGGAGTCTGGGGTTCACTTTACCAGTCTAACTTTTTTTTTTTCACAATCCGAAGGCAATTGTTGGACTTTTGAGGGCTCCAACAACCCGTAACGACTGCCATTAGATGTTCGTATGGCTACCGGGACCAACGGCTTATCGTGCTTTCCGGGCACGACCAGACCAGTGCAAATATTCATATTCATGCATACAAATATTTGCACTGTTTGGGGATCGAACATACACCACGGAGGCTGTCAAGGTTAATGATGATGATGAAGCATGAAGGGTTGCCTGGATGACCGCTACTGCACTGAGGTAGCACTTTCTATCACCGTGTCATGTCATAAGTCGTATAACGTGGGAACCTCAACCTCATTTGTGTCAGCAAATAACGTATAGAAACTGACAACTTTTAATGGCAGATCTTGACGCAAGCACTGTCACGAAATTTATTACTACCAACATGTTACAAAAAAACAGCCGTCGCGGTAATTTTACGCTTCGTGTTCTACTTTTATAGATTAAACAACAAAACAAATGACTACGCATACTTACCTGCTTAACTACGTCTTCTAGCGTTCTCAAGGTTAATGCCGCTTCCCAAAGACCAAGCGCACTATAAAGTATAATGTTACTGCAAAGTCCCTCATTACCATTAGAGCCTACGACCTCATTTCACTAATTTGCTTAGCAACACTCTTGGCAGTGCACTTATGTATGTGTAACTTCCTTATGACCTTCAAAAAAGGGGAGTAATATTAGTCGATGTTTCGTGTAACACTTTAGGGCTGCTCTTTATTTTATATTGTCTGTCACGTTCTATGTTAAGAGAGTTCTTAACACCGTATCATTTATGAAATCAAGGTCAGGAGCACAGCCCTTATTAAAGAAAATTCAGAAGGTAAAACGAGGGCTTCGATTGAGTCCTTTTGCTTCATTTGGCACAAGATGACCTTCAACAAGAGTAATGATAAAACAGAATTAATCTGCACGAACTGATATTAGTCTATGAGTTTTCATTTCTGTTTCAAAGAAAGGCCTGTTCATCACGCATTTGGATCCACCTGCTGTCTTATTCTTGAAAATGAAATTGCCGGTAGGTCATGTAAATATTCGGGTCTACCTATGCCAGTGCTCTCAGTGTATTCTTTTCTTTTATAATTATAAGCTAGTGCTTCATCGAAATCCTGCCTGATGGTAAACAGTGATGCAGTCGTTGATGGTAAAGCGCGCTAGTTAATGGGAACAAAAAATTCAGTTAATAGGAAGAAAGACGGTACCGTAGATGGTAACGACGGGACGGTAGTTGAACCAGATCATACAGTGTTAAACCCAACAACAAGAACGATGCTGCGTTAGAGGGAAATTGGTCTAGAGACCCTCCACGACCAAACTCCAGACACAACAACATGTGCCGTATCGTACCCGGCGCACTTCGCAATATAACTCCTCAGACCCGTTCTCCCTATGGCTTCACCAAACATCATGCCGGAACACGACGAATCGCTTGGCGGCAAGACTTTGTTTGGTGGACTTCTGCCGGCCGCCGATGTTATGGCCTACTACCGACATGTTATTCAGGAATAGAAATGCAGAAAGATGTTACTGATATATCCAATTTTGAAGAAAATTGGCAAGCGTAGCTTTATTTATCCTAAGCTCGTATGATCACAGAGAAACTCAATTCTTACCACGCAACTTACTTGACAGGTTCCTAAGAAGACCAAAAATACAGACATGTTCAGACTAAACCTTCTGAAACCTCCGCTTTCTCCATATCACAATAATAGCTCTTAACTGTTGTGGGTAAATTTTATACAGGGTGAATAATGCATAGAGGCGTTCAGCTAAAGTGACGCAAAGGGGTTGTGGGGAGACGTGACGTCATAGAAATCAAGCTAACAAATGTGTACTCTGTGATTTATTGTTGTATTGCGCACATTTGTAGGTTGTAAGAACTGTGGGAAAATGCAAAGAGGACGTTTTCGAGGAAATGTTCTTAGGCGGAGATGTTACGAACTTTCAATATTTTTAACCAACGAAAACAGACTACACAATATATTTATTAAACGGGCTCGTGGCTTAAGTTATAACAGCCCCACAAGTCGATTGGTCGGGTTAAGCTAAGCCTGCTGCAGTGGGTCTGTGAAAAGCTGCCCATCATTACATACCGCTGCGTAGCTAGGCATGGTGGGAGTGCCTCGAATAGCACATTACATACCGCTACGTAGCTAGGCATGGTGGGAGTGCCTCGAACAGCACATTACATACCGCTACGTAGGTAGGCATGGTGGGAGTGCCTCGAATAGCACATTAAACCGTTGGTCCCGGCTGTCACTTGTATATCTTTGACAGCCGTTACGAGTCGTCAAAAGTCTGAAAGTCTGATCATCAGTTTTCCTAAGGGGTACCTATCGTATTACCCAGTAACTGGGTTGTGGAGATCAGATAGGTAGTCGCAAATTCCATAAAACTTTACATAACATCAATACATCTAGGGGTAATTACTATAGAATAGTAGTAAAGGTTGTGTCTGTCTAGTAAGACAATTACAACATACAATGCACACATGATACGAGACATATCTTTTTTATATATTTATATAGTAGTGCTTGACTGCAATTCTGCTTGATGGTAAGTAGTGATGCAATTGTTGGTGGTAAAGCGCTTGTTTATTAAATCCTACTCACTCAAAACACTGAGTGAATAGGAAGGAAGACGGCAGTTGAGCGAGGTGATGCAATGATGGTAAGCAGTGATGCAATTGTTGATAGTAAAGCGCGCTAGTTTATTAAGAGCCTATTCACTCAAAAAACTGAGTGAATAGGAAGGCAGACGGCAGTTGAGCGATTTTGGTAGGACTAGGTAGATTCACACACAAAAACATTTGGCGCATCGTACCTAGTATACATCACACAACGATCCGTATGGTTTCACCAGACATCATGCAGTCGATGTTATGACCTACCACCGAGGAATTGAAGTAGTTTGAAAAAAAAAAACAACACTACATTCTTAAACCTTTCTTAGAAACTTATATTCTTTTTATTGTTTTTCAAAGTATTCATCACGTAGCTTAACGTACATTTCCATTCGCTCAAAAGAGTTACAATAATATTTATTCCGCTCTAAAATGAGGGTGTCCAAAATGACATGAAAGCGTCGGCAGCTTCTTCACCTTACAAGAAAATTTAACCACGATGACTTTGCTTAATTTTAGGAAATGAAAGAAATGGTTAGGGCCTAGGTCAGGACTGTTCGAAGCATGATCCAGAATTTCTACTTTTTCCTGTTTTAAATACTCAATGGTTTGACGAGCGCTGTATGAGCTTGCGTTGTCGAAGTGCAGAATGATGTGTCGCTTTAAGTTACGTTTTCGATGTTTGGCGATGACTTGTGACAAACAAACTGTGGTATACCACTCTGCGTTAACCGTTCTACGATCTTCGTGCAATAGTCGCAATATGGCTAGTTTTTCCAACTAACGTAGCCACCGCCTTCTTTGATGTGCTTCGAGAACGAACAACTTTAGTCGGCTTTGGGTCGTCTTGAAAGACCCAGATTGTAGAGTGTCAAATCTTGGTTATATGCCTACTCATATGGTACCTAATCAAGAGAGTAGGCAAAGATCCAAGAACCGTCACCACTGATGATGTCGTAGAAGTTATTTACCCCTCCTCGGTTAAAACTTTGCAAAGCCTTTCTGCCCCATCGGTTATTGGACCTACGGGCGATGTGCCCCGCTCACTGCCACTTCAAAGAGCTAATCCGCTGGGGTGTTGTGTCTGGTGAGGCAATTGTGAAGACAAAATATATAGACAATCTCTGCTTGCGCGATGCAGAACTTTGCAAGAAGTTAATATGTTGGGTAGCTTATTGAGGCGGTGTACCAGAAGAAGTGCATTATAACCATCCAATTCGTCAGAAAATGATATCTCTCCCTATTCATCACAGACACTCCTATCACTCATCCACTCTGCTAAGCAACTAACGTGGCGTTTACCGCGTATAACTAGACACTAACCCACGTTAATAGTGTATAATCCTCGTCTGCATAATAAGGCTGTTCCACCAGATACAGATATGTAGATTTTAGTATTAACTGTAGTAGGGTGCTGTTGCACTTGTAGTAGGACTCATGTCGTACTGTACCAAATCCCTCTTTGTTTCAACTTTGCTTGGTATGGTCTACCCCGTAATTCAAGGTCTCGATAGTATTTTGCCGATAAAACTGTCAACCAAATTGAGTGAATCATTCGTGAGCGAATACCCTTTTATCAGCTAAGTTGATTAAATTCATCGTTGAAACGCTCCCTTAGGCGTCGTTGAAAGTCTAGGTTTTTCTGGCATAATGGTAGATTTGATTAAATTTGATTTAGAATTTACTTTTAGTAAGCATTTTGACAGTAATTACTGGGCTCGAGGGGTGAATCGTGTCTTTTAAACTGTCGGTAATGGCGATGTAACTAGGTAGGTCCTATAGAAGTAAATAAAAAGAAATTTATAAAGAACGTTAAAACGAAAACGAAGTTATATACCGTGGGCAAATTGTGCTTTGACAATGACGACGGGGTGAGTCAGGGGAACAAAAATTCACAGACTCAAATTAACGGCCAGAATTGCATAGTAAAGATCTACATCAGATATTAAATGTTGATACGCTAAATTTATTGATTGATAACCAGTCAACCCACTACTTCCACCGCAATCTACTCGCAGCCTTAGTTCTCATAAATTCCCGTCATGTTGCATCGGTGACGTCAAAGCGTCAGTCTAAGCGAAGTAGCTGTTTAATATGCTGTTTCAATACTGCACTCCAGTAACATTAGTATCAGATAGATTGTTTTAGAATGCTGTTAGGTATGTATTCAGGTCAGTAGTCTTGCGTCATAAGTTAGTTCGAAGTTGAAACTTGATTTTGTTCAGAATTGAGAAGGTGTTGGAAATATTTACTTTTCTTATAGAAACATCAGATTATAATCTAAAAATAATATACTAGTACATTCTAAGGCCTTTTTTAGGACTGGGCACGCCACAATAGCGGCGGTAAGTTCCCTGTTTCTGGAGAGGCTAGACAAGCGCCACGGTGCCGTCACCTTCCGCCTGACGCAGGTCCTCATCGGATACGGCTGTTTCGGGAGGTTCCTATTCCGTATAAGGTGGAAGGAAAGGTCAGGGTGTCACCATTGAGTGGATCGCCCGGAGAATACGGTGGAGCATCCCCGAGTCCTCGTGACCATGTTCTGGTGCGAGAGTGCATGGCAGGCCGTCCCCTCTTCTGCAAAACAGTGATGCTAGCAAAAGAGGAGGCGTAGCGCGTGAGGGAGCGGAAAACCCAGCGCTCTCATGCCTCTAACAGGCGCAGGTGGCACCCTGGTCGGGAAACAATATCGAACTCCCGGCCACCATAGGCGCGGGCTTGCAGACGGTCAGCGGAGGGCAGCTCGCCGCCTAGTAAGGACCAAGCTCGAGTTGTCGGCACGTTGTGATTCACGCACGCCTCAAAGAGATGTCAGCACATCGTGACGGGGTCCACGAAGACCGATGCCGAGGTCAGGGTTGCGGGTTGGTTAAAAAAGAAACCGTGGCCCTGACCTACAGGCAAGTGGAAGAACACGGATGGGCTTTAGGAAGTATAAGTCTGACACTCCCTTCCGCTCTGCCCAGGGAGGTCATTAGATGATTTCCCATCCCAAAAAAAGGCCTTTTAGGACTAGCCATACTTGAATAAATGACCACGAAAATTAATTAAGTCAGTTTTCTTGTTGTATCTTAATTATTCGCCAATTTGATTTTAATTTTTGCTTCAGAATTGGCACGACTACCATAACAGGGACCGAAGTTATCTCTTCACCGGCTCGGTATAATGACCGTGATTTATGCTTAACCGTGCCGCCGAAATCAATACCACTATTTGTCGACGCGTTTACTGAATATTGAATGAGACTGGTTTTTATAAATTTAATGTTTAGCTGGTTTGATTTAGAATCGGCCGTGGTTTTGGTGAAATGTAAGCTGATTTATTTAGGAAGGATAAGGAAATTGTGAGCGAATTATTGTGGTTGCGGGTATCGATTTGGACGGCCGAAAGTGTGTTTTATTCCAGAATTTAGTTTTTAAAGTCCTCGTGGGCTCTCTTTTGGGAAAGATAAAGCCGCCATATCTCTCTAAACTTAGGTAAATAGTAATAATCCTATTACAATGTACATATGTTGAAAATAAGAATAAGCCTTTGAGGCAGACGCTTTCGTATACTATTTTAAAATTTAATTCTCGGTTCATAAATCAAAACAAAGTAAAATCACATAGCATATACAGAGTGGTGCTGACAATACGACAATAAATGAAAACACGAACAATGCTGGTTCATAGGAATAATCCTAAACCATAGAAAGAAAACCCAGCATCAAAAAAAAAAAAAAAAAATTCAAACAAATTAAATCACATAAAATTGCAAACGGAATAGAACATCCTTTAAAATATTGGTTCAGTGACCTCCGATCGGCGACAGCGCGATCCTGTATCGACTTGCTTTTTTCGCGCCGTTGTTATTAAAGTTTGGTACCGCAGGATGCGGCGGTCATTAACCTGTAAGCGTTTCCTTATCAACTTGTACATCATGGAGAAAATGTGAAAAATTATTTTCTGTGACTCAACTAATCGACATCGTGAGGTACACGATGTTTAATCTATTGTCGTATTGTCAGCACCACTCTGTATAAAAGAAATATAATTGTGTAATCAGCTCTTAAGTGATGATACTGAATAATAATCTTCGGTAATTAAAATACAGTCTGTTTAAAGATACCTACATAATATTAATAAACATTATAGAATTCGAAATTTGTTTCTTGTATGTTTGTGACATAACCATCATCATTTCACCCGAAAGAGCTCCTCTAAGCACCTTCACTTCGGCTGGTTCTGTGCTACTTTCTTCCAACGGGTACTTACGACCTTCATAAAGTCGACAAATCATCGTGTGGGAGGCCCTCCAACGCTACGTCTTTCGGTACGCGGTCAGTTCTACGAGCAATGTGCTCTGTTCGCTGTTATATAATTTTTGAAAAGATTTTGGTCTGTATTTAGTGTTAGAGACTGTAACAATACGGTATTGGATGTAATTCTTCTGGAATTTTGGATTATAAGAGTCAAAAATCTATTATAACTTTTTAATCTCACTAGCTTCTAATACTAAATCTACAATAATTCACTACACACCACAAACACTTTCTAAACATAATCATCAAACACTTACTCTTCACTTCATGTTATTAAACCACGTCACTTTTACTTTTCCTATTCTTGCAGCAGCTCAGTTTGAGAACCGATTGTATGCGTTGAATGCTGTTGCATGGAACGACTCCTGGAAAATATTATGTTCTTTTCGGAAAGAATTTGCCTGAGGCAGTCTTCCAGTTGGAATACAATTTAAATGGCTTTAAGGCTAGAGTGAATAGGCTTTTAATATAAATGCGTTTTTACTTTAAAAATAAATTGCTTCAATGGCTTTTTCTTTGATAAATTTTCCCGGTGTAGGCACGCAACTGTTTGCTGGCATTTAGAGTGTAAAGGTCCTAAAGGCTGGGTCGCTTTGTAGTATTCTGTACGTATTTTGTATGTCTCAGTGAGCCTACCCCATTGCCAACGATGTTCCAGTGTGACAAGGCTGAGGTTAATTACTCAGGCCACTGTTCATAATGTATATTAGCAAGCCAGAAGTGTAGTAAGCTTTAGGATAAACCCTAGTTAACCATCAATGATTGTTCACTACTTATCGGGATTGCAATCAAGCACTAGTTTAAACTACTAAAAATATACGAATATTATTTAATGCTGTGGTCGGAATCGCATTGTAAAGCACTCGATAGATTGGTACATATGAGCAATGCTTATATTATGGCTCATCAAATCAGTCACGTTGTATTTTTTGTTTTACTTAATGTACTTTACCATTTTTATTTCAGTGATACCAGAAGGTCAATTCTCGTAATTTAAAACGTTCAAAATCTAGTATCAGTCTAATGGTGATGGCAAACAACTGTCAAAAACTTAGATGGAGACTTAGACCAGACTGTTTTTAAAATACCAGCATTGTCCTCAGTTCACAAGATCAGGCTCCTTCTTCTTCTTCTTCAGCCTATGAATGTCCACTGCTGGACAAAGGCCTCCCCCAAGGCTTTCCACGCTGACCGGTCTTGTGCTGCCCGCATCCACCGGCTTCCCGCGACCTTCACCAGGTCATCGGCCCACCTTGTTGGGGGCCTCCCTACGCTGCGTCTTCCAATACGTGACCGCCACTCCAGGTCCAAAAAAAAATCCAGATCAGGAAATAAGGAAGGAATAATAAAATATTTCCATATAAACAATTAAATTATTTTATTTTCTTATTTGCCAGTACTTAATACGGCGCCATCGAAACTAAACCAAATAAACAAATTGGATTATTAGTTAATTCGATCACAGTTGGTGTAAACAATCCCATTCACAAACTGGCTCACATTTTCGTATAAAAGTCAAGTAAAGATACGAAAATTGAGTGTCTAAACATGAACATGAACAAACATGAATGCTTTACAAAGCTGGGATCATAAGGCACCGTCGAAACCCAGTTCTCAGTCGACCTTTTTTAAATTTACTTTTAAATAATCTTTATCTGTCTATGTATATATTATGTTTATATATAGATATTTATGTGTTGTATGAGCTAGCGTTGTCTAGTTGCAGAATGATGCGTCGCGATAAGTTATATTTTCAAAGTTAGGCGATAACTTGTGCTAAACAAAATGTGGTGTGAACAGTTCTACGATCTTCAATTGCAATAGTCGCACTGTGGTCGGTTTTTAAAAAGAACGTGGTAACCATCTTCTTTGAAGTACTTCGAGAACGAACAACTTTAGTCGGCTTTGGCTAGTCTTGAAAGATCCAGATTGTCGAATCTTAATTCTATGCCGTCTGTTTTGAATGTGTTTCAAAATAGACGACAAAGATTCAAGATTCGTTACACGATAATGTCGTAAACGTGATTTGACTCTTGACAGGTGAACCTTTGCAGAGTTTTCTTACATCATCTAACGCGGGCCACCCTGTGCTCACCAAACTAGCTTTCTCACAGAAGCACTTCATGCAAGATCTTCTGAATGGTTCCGATCTTCGAGAATTAGTTGTCTCGCGGCTTTAATGCTGTCTTCAGTGAAGGCGGATTTTGGGCGTCCTTCACGAGATTCGTAAAAAACACTAATAGTACACGCTGGATTTCTGCCAGCTTTTGACAGTCCGCAGACATGGGGCTTTATTTCTGAACACAAATGTTAGGTCTTCAAAATACTGAAGCCGTGTTAAAGAGGTATGAGGAACAAGGTGTAAAGTTTACCTATCCTCCATAGAAAAGAGTGGGTCCACTGACCAGATGGGTGTTGTGTCTGGTGGGTTAATTGTCAGAACATAATATATAGGCAATCTCTGCTTGAGCGATGCAGAATTTTGCAAGAAGCCAGTATGTTCCGTAGGTTGTATGAGGCGCTGTGCCACGTCAAGTGCATTATAAGTTACTAGCGGCCGCCAGCGACTTCGTTCGCGTGGAGTTAGTTATGCTCCGCTCCTATTGGTTGCAGCGTGATGTTATATAGCCTAAAGCCTTTCTGGATTAATGGGCTATCCGAAGCAAAAATAATTTTCAAATCGGACCAGCAGTTCCAGAGCGCGAGAGCAGAGAGTTCGCGTTCAAACAAACAAACAAACTCTTCAGCTTTATATATTAGTATAGATTATGCTATTATAACCATCCAAAAAGAAGCAAATGTATATGACTTAGGTTTTGTAGTAAAGACAAAAAACTTCACACCTTAGCTATGCTTCCCAAATGCTACTCCTCACCAGGTAAGCTAGAGCAATTCGTTAGAAAATCATATCTGTCCCTATCCTTCACAAACATTACTCTCACTCATCTACTCTGCTAAGCAACTAACGTGGTGTTTACCGCGTATAACTAGACATTAACCCGCATTTATAGTGTATTATCCTCATCTGCATAATAAGGCTGTTCCACCAGAAACAGATGGTTTTTTTAATATTAACTGTTGTGGGGCGCTGCTACTAGTAGGACACATGTCCAACTGTACCAGATCCCTGTTTGTTTTAACTTTGCTTGGTATGATTTGAATCGTCATTTATAATTCAAGCTCTCGTTAGTATTTTGCTGATAAAACTGTCAACCAAATTGAGTGAGTCATCACAAACAAACACACACCACAAAAGGTGAAATACTTCGTTCGATCAGCGTCCCCAACAAAAAAATTTTGGCGACGGATGAAGGACGGCCGAAGGTGTGTTGAATTCAAGTATTCTGGGAAGGGATTCTAGGGAAGATAAAACGTTTTTCTAGACCTAGAAAAATAATTATAGTCATATATATATGTCTAAGATCACCATACCTACCTACGCATATGAGGCGTACGCTTCTAAAATGCCCAAATATGACATATTTAGTAAATTTTATGCATTTATGTCCTATATTATTTAAAAATTTAACTCTCGCTTCATAAATCATATATAAAAGAAATGTATAATGGTATCAGGGCGAAGTGCCAGTTAAAGTCGATAGTAGTTACAGAAAACAGTCTAATTTTGCACACAATGAACACAATATAGCAATACGGTTACAGTTTTGGTGGGAGCGAACGAGAGATCGTGGACGGTGCGATATTGCCTGTCATGGCGGGCGCGCGACTAATAATAATCTAGCAAGTCGACCAACTCGGTGTGCGAGGGAGATGACGCAGGCGACGCGTGAGCAGTGCGCATGCGCGGCCCTCGCCCAATGAAAATACTTTGCATTCGCGGGGTGTACTCACAAAATATTACATTCGGAACCGAAATCGAGCGTTACAAATGTAATTTTGTAATCAGCCCTTTAATTTTTAATAAGTGATGATGCTCAATAATAATCTTCGGTAACTAAAATTTACAGTCTGCTTAAAGCTTACATAATATTAATAAACATTACGAAATTCTAAATTTGTTTTTTGCAGTGATTTAATTATCATCGTTTGATCCGAAAGAACTGTTCTAAGCACTTTCACTTCGACGGATTCTGTGCTTCTTGCATCCAACTGGTAAGTACTTAAGGCCTTCATAAGATCGTCGAACCACTATGTGGGAGGGCCTCCAACTTCTACGCCTACCTCTTTCAGAACCTTTCGGCCCCTTCGGCCATCTGTTCTACGACCAATGTGCTCCGCTCGCTGTCAAATTAATGTTACTTTATCATATTTAGCAACAAGAATTACGCATTCATATTGAATTATATACTTGTGAAACTTAAGAAACATGAAACAACAATGACTGAAGCCAACAACAGACACCTGTCAATTAAACAGTTTTTTATAAGTACGATAAGTTTGCTTTTACCAATGATAGAGTGCCAAAATGGTGTTTTTTTGAACGAAAAATATGTCAATGTAATATCTATACTGATCTATAAAGCTGAAGAGTTTGTTTGTTTTTTGTTTGAAAGTGTCTCAGGAACTAGCTACTAGTCTGATTTGAAAGAAATATTTTTGTGTTGGATAGCTTATTACTCCAGAAAGGCTTTAGGCTATATAACATCATGTTTTTTCGGTGGTAGGCCATAACATCGGCCGCGGCAGAAGTTACCACCCACCAGACAAAGCCTTGCCGCCAAGCGATTTGTCGTGTTCCAGCATGATGTCTGGTGAAGCCGTAGGGAGGACGGGTCTGAGCAGTTGTGTTGCGATGTGTGCCGGGTACGATGCGCCTATTGTTGTTGTGTTGGGAGTTTGGTCGTGGAGGGTCTTCAGATCAATCTCCCTATGGCGCAGCATCGTTGGTCGTGTTGTTGGGTTTAACATTGCATCACCTCGCTCAACTGCCGTCTTCCTTCCTATTCGCTCAGTTTTTCTGAGTGAATAGGCTCTTAGTAAACTAGCGCGCTTTACCATCAACGATCGTATTACTGCTTACCATCAGGCGGGATTGCGGTCAAGCGCTAGTTTATAATTACTAAAAAAAAAATGCTGCATTGGAGGATGTCTTCAAGGTTCTGGACTGGAAAGGACTGGGCATTAACATCAATGGCGAGTACATGACACACCTTCGGTTTGCTGATGATATCGTAGTCATGGCTAAGACCGCGGAGGAGCTGAGTACAATGCTCGAAAACCTCAGCAGAGCCTCCGAGCGAGTCGGTCTTAAAATGAACATGGGCAAGACAAAAGTCATGTCTAATGCCCATGTTGTACCGACTCCTATAAAGATTGGAGACTCTGTTCTCGAAGTTGTTGACAGTTACGTGTACCTGGGACAAACTATCCAGTTAGGAAGGTCCAACTTCGAGAAAGAGGTCAATCGTCGAATCCAACTCGGCTGGGCTGCTTTAGGGAAGCTACGAAGAATCTTGTCGTCAAGACAAAAGTCTTCGACCAGTGTGTGTTGCCAGTGATGACATATGGAATTGAGACGTGGTCGCTAACAATGGGCCTTATGAGAAGGCTCAAAGTCACTCAAAGGGCAATGGAGAGGGCTATGCTTGGGGTTTCACTGCGCGATCGAATCAGGAATGAGGAGATCCGCAGAAGAACGAGAGTAACCGACATAGCCCGAAGAATTGCAACACTAAAGTGGCAGTGGGCTGGACACATTGCCCGTAGGAGCGATGCCCGATGGGGCCGACGGGTTCTCGAGTGGCGACCACGCACCGGAAGACGTAGCGTGGGTAGGCCCCCGACAAGGTGGACCGACGACCTGGTGAAGGTCGCGGGAAACCGCTGGATGCGGGAGGCGCAGAACCGGTCGTCGTGGAGAACCTTGGGGGAGGCCTATGTCCAGCAGTGGACGTCTTTCGGCTGAAATGATGATGATGATGATGAAAAAAAAAATGTTGCGACCAATAGGAGCGGAGCATATCAAAAATTTAAAATGTATGCTGTGTATAAATCTATAGAAATCGACTCATAAATAAAATGTTGAAATAACTAACTCTACGCGAACAAAGTCGTGGGCGGTCGCTAGTGCAGTGCAATTTATGGCTCTACGTGTAGATTTTGGTAACATACTTTATTATAAAACAATATGTTACAGTTTTGCTTAACATTTTCCTAACTTGTATTTTGAGATTACCTTCCAGTTTAAAGGGTTAGAGCTGAATACCATAATAAGCATACGACTGAGACTGCCTGAGTTTGGATAAAAACTTCTTAGTAAGACTAATTATCTGACAACTAGGACCATCGGCTTAGCTTGCTTTCCGAGGCACGGAATAACCGCGTCAAGCATAGTGTAACCTAATCGATGGAGCCGCGCGATTTTTATTACTCGTACTTACTTAGCCACAAGCCCCTTAAGCGTAAAGTAAATTGAATCTTAAATTGCCCGTATATCCAATTCACACCTGTCTTTATTCGACAGCTCTACGAAATGGCTGTAACATGGGAAATTGGCTAAGGCGTCAATATATCCCTGGCTGTATATAGTATGTTAAGAAAACCCTGTCAGACCCATAAGGATAATAAAGGTTAGGTAAACACATGACCAAATATAATATAAAATTTTACGTAATCATCATAGGACCAATACAAATGAATTTTGAAATAATCTTTTTTTCCCGCGAATTAATTCCAACTTCCCCGAAATTTGGTAATTTTTAAAAAGTGACAACACCGGTATTATTATGAGCGAACAGCGATGCGACCACGTGCCGCCCGCCGCCCGCGGAAGGGTGAACGAACATTTATTAAGTTACCACTTTTTGCGAAATAATATTTATTTTTTTAGGGGGATTTTTTTTTTTAAGTTTAGCCCAGTATTGTATCCAATAGTAGAATCAGTTATCGATACCTAACAACACCTTAACGAGTCGGACAGGGTTTTCATAACATACTGTATACCTTTATATTAAAAATATCCTAAGGCGTTTCATGTTAAACTCACAAAATGTTTATAGCTGAAAATAATATTAAGTATCATAAAAAAGATAACAGGAGGAACAAAACATTCGGTATCAATACAGTTTCAACTTAAAACTTTTAAAAACTAATCCTATTGTTAATGAACGACAGACTTAGCACGAACAAAACGCATAATTTGCAGATATTAAGTTCAAAGACTTTGAATGTACATGTTATTCTTCAACTTTGGCGTCTCAACAATGGAGTCTATTTTGGTGGAGCCTGCAACCGTATGACGTTGAATTGAAAGAATCTACAGCACAATCTTAGAACTAAGGCTGAAAACAAAAGAAAATCTTTTCTTTTGTTTTTGTTGGTACCTACCTCTTTTATGTCAGTTACATGGTACGGTGAAATGACTTGGGATTGAAGGAACAATGGATACGAAAAAGTTATTTTAAGATAATCCGCAGGGCTTCGCTATATGTCACGTGTTGTGTCATGGCCCTTCAATTGGTAAGTCGTGAACTCAGGACGCATTAAAATTGATGCGGGGATGACTTGGAATTTTCCAGCTCTTTTGATCTACAACTAAAGTAAACTATGGTCTATTGTTTTATCCAGCTAGTCCAGCCATCATTGTTACGCTAAATTACTAACATAAATAAGTACGGTATGAAAGCTAACTCTTATTTTATTACCTAAGTATATTTATTGTACAAGTACATAATATACCTTCTCACATCTACACACAGTTCGTTACCATGGATCCATTATATAGTTTTAAATAAAACAAGTATAAACTTACGTAGCTCATTCAATAAAAAACTGTCCAATTTCAATCGCGCACTTATTTATACTTTTTTTTTTTTGGAAACCGATCAATGATATCTAACTGTTGTTCTACAAAGACAAAGACAATTTATTTTGCAAATATGGGTACAATAATGTTGTTACATAAATAATTGTAATATGATCAGCCATATTTTACCAATCGGCATGCAATATAATATAATTGAGCGTTACATAAAAATTGTTCAGTTTAAAAGTAAGATTAAGGATAAGAATAAGGAATTACATTTTATTAAAAAAATGTATTGTGGTTCTTCCCTTTGTATGCAGTCGGAACATTAAAATCTTTCTCGTTAAGGAAATCTAAAATATTATAATACACTTTACGAATAAGAAAGTTCTGCAGTATTTTTTTTTAAAGTGGCAATGGCAGTTCTCTCCAGCTTTTTGGCAGTTTATTAAATATGATCAGAGCCATACAGAACACACTTTTGCGCATAAGGGCTGTTCCCGCAACCCGAAGGCATATCCTTCCATTGTCTCGTCTGTCTACAACCATGGAAACCATTTTTCAAATCTTATCATAGCTGATATCATCATACATGATGTCCTGTGTGCTAGACTCTTTCACAATTGTAAGCATCGCCACTAAGAATTCAAAACAGTATTTGCCTTGTTAACCTATTTATTGATAGTACAGACCTTACGTAGTCCATTTGAACATCCAAGCGTCTTCAAATTACGATACCAAATAGTTTGATTAGGATTTTCGTTTATAAATGATAATTTAGCCCGAAACAGATGAAGCTATTCAAACAATATTACAAATATTTTAATTATTTAATAATTAAAGAGGAATCGAATAGTCGTTTGATTCTCCAGTAGGCTTAAACGCATATACACACATCAAAAGTGTCTAGGGATCAAGCATTTTTATGCGGATTTCTTGAGATTGAGATGTGGCTTTGTAATAAATTTATGATTTTATAAATTTATATGGATCCTTTTTGGTGCATTTCATAATTTGAATCAGGAACTGTGAATCAAATTCGAGTAAAAGATGAAAATCAGCTGTCAATATTTTCCCTATAAAAACATACAACGCATTGAAGACATTATTAGTGCTACTGTTTCCCTACTACTGATTAAAACCAACGTTATTATGGAGCGGCGACGTCATTTAAGCAGGGAAGAAATGCTCAGAGCCGTGGGAATGATAGAAGCTGGTTCCCGGCAACGTACTGTGGCTTTAGCTCTGAATACAAGTCAGAGTGTTATCAGTCGACTTTGGACACGTTACCGAAGCACTGGTACCGTGGCTGAGCGCCATGGAGGACGGTATCGCTGCACCACACGGAGACAAGACCGATACATTCAAATCTTAACTCGAAGAGCTCCAACAATAACCGCCATGATGTTAGCCGTGAGGCTTCATCACTCTTCAGGGAACTTAATTAGCGACCAAACAGTCAGAAACCGCTTGCATGAAGTGAACCTTCATTCCCGAAGACCGCTACGGGTACCACCTATAGCAATGCACAATCGTAGGATTCGATATCAATGGGCTCTTGAACACAGAAATTGGGCAGAAGAACAATGGCGTTTCGTGTGCTTTTCTGAATAGTCTCGTTTTGGTATGAGACCGGATACAAGACGTATACGACACTGGAGAACCCCTGGACGCCAACAGCGATTAAAATTCTGCTAGGAAGTCCATCCTTATAGTGGTGGAACCATCATGGTATTGGCGGGTATTTGGATCGGCGGAAGAACTGAGTTGATTTGGATCAGAGGCAACCTCAACGCTCAAATTCATTCATTCATTCAGACGTCATCGTTCCTCTACAAGTGCAAATCGGTCCCTTATTTCAGTTAATGCATGATAATGCACGACCGCACACCGCAAGAGTTGTAAGACAGACTCTCGCCGCAGCTAACATCAATGTCCTGCCCTGGCCTGCTCAGTCGCCAGACTTGAACCCGATTGAGCATGCATGGGATATGCTACAGAGAAGAGCTCTGCCGAATATGGAGGGTATCCAGTCGCAAGAAGACCTTTTTTTGTTGTTGCAACGAACATGGGCGGCCATTCCACAGCGTGATTTGGATGAACTCATTTTGAGTATGCCAAACCGATGTTCTTGTGTTGTTAGTGTTCGCGGTAGAAACATGGATTATTAATTGTTTAAGTTACCCAATAAAATTTTAGAGAAAACTGTTATTTCAGTCTTTTTTTCGAACTTTTGTGTTAGTGGTTCAAATGTCAAATATCCCTTTATTAGGAAAATGGCAAATTTCTTTATTAATGCAAAGGTGACTTGGTTTATCGTTACTGTGACAAACGAAAACACTTTATTTGATGAATCCTTAAAGAAAATTTTAATTAATATCAATCAGGAGAAAAGTTATTGCAAAAATATATGTTGATCCCTAGACACTTTTGATGTGTGTAGTATTCAATGTTATTTTTACTTTATACAAACCTGAATATAGTGTCCAGTTAGGAAGGTCCAACTTCGAGAAAGAGGTCAATCGTCGAATCCAACTCGGCTGGGCTGCTTTCGGGAAGCTACGAAGAATCTTCTCGTCCGAAATACCGCAGTGTCTCAAGACAAAAGTCTTCGACCAGTGTGTGTTGTAGTGATGACTTATGGAATTGAGACGTGGTCGCTAACAATGGGCCTTATGAGAAGGCTCAAAGTCACTCAAAGGGCAATGGAGAGGGCTATGCTTGGGGTTTCACTGCGCGATCGAATCAGGAATGAGGAGATCCGCAGAAGAACGAGAGTAACCGACATAGCCCGAAGAAATGCAACACTAAAGTGGCAGTGGCCTGGACACATTGCCCGTAGGACCGATGCCCGATGGGGCCGACGGGTTCTCGAGTGGCGACCACGCACCGGAAGACGTAGCGTGGGTAGGCCCCCGACAAGGTGGACCGAAGACCTGGTGAAGGTCGCGGGAAACCGCTTGATGCGGAGGCGCAGAACCGGTCGTCGTGGAGAACCTTGAGGGAGGCCTATGTCCAGCAGTGGACGTCTTTCGGCTGAAATGATGAATATAGTTTGATCAGAATAAGCAACTGAATCGATTCCAATCATTGTTACACCATGTTATATTTTTTTTCCATGTTCCATTTGGATTGGATTACAGCTACCAAAGACAGTGAGTCCCCACCGCCGCGCCACTTCAGGCGCGGGTGGTTGAGCGGTGCGTTGACCATATTTTTGATGGGACAACTAAATGAGATAATAAACTCATAACTTTGTGGTTTTTCATGATATCGTTTTGAAATTTTGTACATAAATTCTTTACTTAAAAATACTGGACACGTATTTCGGGAATCGCATAAACAAAAAATAACGCTGTGTATTTATACAGCGTTATACTTGAAATAAGTTGAAGAAGTAAATAATTACATTAAAAAAAAATTCTATCTATATTTACTAATAGAACTACCTATGAACGATTAATCTCTTGCACCAACGGTTTGGTCTGGATTTTTCCGAATTTTCTTGCACATGCATTTTTTCCTGTGAATTCTGTATTAATAACGGTTGAAAAATTTTTTTTATGATAGACAGTTACACTTACATTAGCATTACTATGGTACTCATCAATCTATTATATGTGTATTGAAAAGTGCCAGTACCTAAAACGACCTATAAAAACCACATCAAATCAAATCAAATCAAAGCATTTATTTCAAATAAACCAGTTACAGGCACTTTTGAATTGTCAGAAGTTCGGTCAGTCAGTAAGGTGAAGCTAGTCGCCCATTCCAAAAAGTAGGTACCTATGGAGAAGAACGGGCAAGAAACTCCATGGACACTCTTTTAAAATATCAAGCTATTGATACAAATATTTGATTACATCATTCATTTTGAAATAAATCGTGTGAGAACGATGCAGAAATATATTGTACGCTGAGAGCGTCCATTATGGAAAAAAAAACAACAATTCAGAAATTAAAATACGCCGTAGCAGCTAAGAGATGACCAGTCCCCTCTGACGGCGTCCGTTCACGAACATGACGTATGGATCAGCATCATTCAGCTCAACCATATTGAAGGGAACCTAATGACCCAACACACACGCCACCACCAGCGAGACATTTGAGTGAGCATGACATACTCTCAACAGCCATAGCAAAATCACTAACAAAATAGAGCAAAATCGCCAAAACAGGGCAAATTTCGTCACGCATCGTCACGTGGTACGCTAATGGAACGTCATTCTGATCCAGGAAGGTATTTTGATGTAGGTGAGCCCGTGAGATATTATACGCGAATGGTTTTGACAACAACCTAACATTGAGGTATCACTCTACAGCAGCCTGTAGCTAAGCTACGCACTTGTACTTCTTAGATTAATTTTGTATAAAAATCCTTCTGTTCGTTTCGTTCCTTCGTTTACTCCGAGTCTGCGATCCACGGTCATGTGATACATAATGCGATGCTTCGCACGAATCGCTTAACGGCATGTGTAAATGTATCGGATAATATGTAATGAGAAACCAGCCTCGCCAGTATGAGTGTGTGCGTTCGATTCCAGGTCAGGCAAGTACCAATGTAACTTTTCTAAGTATGTTAAGTTTTCTATGTAGGTACTTTCTAAGTATATCTTGGACACCAATGACTGATTAAGGTGAAGGAAAACATTTTGAGGAAGCCTGTACTTTAACCCCCTTATTCATAAAAGCTGCTTAAAGTTAACTAGTGATTAGCGATTCTTCAAACATATATTTTTGACCTTTTAACGTTATTTAACTTTAATCATCGCTTATGGATAAACCCCTTAAACACTATGGTATTTATTCATAAAGGGTTAAGTTAAGTGACGTTAAAGGGTAAAAAATGTGTGGTGAAAGAATCGCTAATCACTAGTTAACTTTAAGCAGTGTTTATGAATAAGGCGGTAAGTCTGAAATCGCCAACCCGCATTGAGCAAGCCTGGTCATTGCGCTCAATCCTTCTCTCTATGAGAGGACACCTGTGTCCAGCTGTGGGACGATAAAAAAAGGTGAATTTAATGCAAATAGTATTGAAGGCATACCAATTGATCGGGAATCTTGTTCGAAAACGAAACGAACGAAGCGGTTAAGTTTTTCTATGGAGATAAGCTTTACATGAGAAAAAAACTTAGCTTCATTGAACCCATTTCTACCAGGGTAAAGCTAAGCTCAGCTATGAAATTCAAATTTACATTGGTTGTTTGTATTAAGTAGTACTAAAATTTTACTGTGAACCAAAATTTTGTATTTTTAAATACATCTATATCATGAAGCTAGAGCATCAGAAACTAGCTTCTGCTCGTGACTTTCTTGTTCCGTCGACCCATCCCGTTGCTTCACATCGCTCGGCCGCCCGTTTACTTCAATTTTACTACGCTAGCGTGCTTTCTGATTCTTTTCATTTTGTTTTCCTCCTAAGATTCCGAGCGTGATATTATATAACTTATTTTAGCTCTCTGTGAGAATTGGGGTATCGAAATGTTTTTGTTTTAAACAGATTGGTAGTTGAATGAATTATTAAGTTTTAGCTTTATTATTAGCACAGATTATACAGATTCTTTGCTATACATGCTTTGCTATAGCTTGGCACATCCTTGTTGAAAAGGCCGTATTAGGCAAGCGAGTTTGGATAATATAATCCATACATTATGTAGGCTGAAGGTCTGTTTTTGATGTCAATCCTACTGTTGACAAAATATTACAAGCTTTCGGATTAAGTGACCTATTTTTGATGTTGTTGCCTACAGATGCGAAAAGGTCGTTTATTTAACATTGGCAGAAAAAATTATTTCTTTCTTTTATTTTGACAGTTTTTACGTTATTGAACAGATGAGTTATTCTAACTTATGAAGCAATGAAATACTAATATCCTTTTTTCTTTTGGATAGGAAATCATCAGAATACTCCTCCCACTCCGGGCGGAGCGGCGGGGCGTGTCAGAATTTTACTGAACCACCCGCGTTCCTTCACTGCTTGTGATCACGGGATCTTTTTTGAACAATCCGTGGCCCTGGTAGGCATTGATCCTAGTAGTAGATCACGTAAGAGTGTGTCGACATCTCTCTGAGGCACGCGTGGAGCACAACGTGTCGTTAATTCAGGCCTCGGTTGCCTCGCCTCATGCGCTCCGTCTCCTCTTATGCCAGCATTACTGCTTCACAGAAAGAGGTGACGGCCTCCCATGCACTTTCGCTCCGGCCAATGGCCTAGACCAGGGCTCGACGCACGAGATCGCTATCGCCGATCATCGCCACGAGGACACAGCGTTACCTCGATCTTGATTAATCGAGGTAGCGATATCGAGGTAGCCATATCTTTAAATATAATTCAAATAGAGCGATAGAGTGTTAAGTGATCATGGAGGTAAAATAAAAAACAGAATTTGTTCTATCTTTATTTGTATATGAAATACTTTTTTATCCTGAAGCTCTGCAGTGCTCAGAGCTTAGCGGTCAAATAACGTTGCGATGTCCTTATTTTTATCAGACTTCAAAAAAGGAGGAGGTTCTCAATTCGTCAAAATATTTATTTTTTTATGTATGCTGTCCGAAGACGCTTAGACTGATTTCAATTTTTTTTTTTGTTTGGTGTATGCCTCACAGGTGGTCCCATTGTCACCAAGTCACGATCTGATGATGGAAAACCAGAGAAATTAAGGAGAACTTTCAAAAATCGTAGGGCCAACAAGTGCATTTCTAAGTATTTTCATTAAGTATTTTAAATCACTACAATTAAACAAAGGTCTGGAGTAGATCTGATGATGGAGCCGGGAGAGAGTCGAAGGAACTCTTCTGCGATTCACCTCAGCTACCTAGTGTTTGTGCTTGATTAGTTTATATTGATAAGAACTTTACACATAGATGGTTGTGACTGTCATAAGGGCTCTGATAATGTCTTTTGCCAGTTCTGGGAACTCTTCAATAGTTTACAGTATCTACTTTGTATTTGGACTTAATTCATTTATATTGATGAGTACTTTACACCCATGTGGGTTTAAATTAAGGCCTGCAGTAGTTTTGATGATGAAGACCCTAGACAGTAGAGGGAACTCCTCAACGATTCACAGCAGCAACTTTGCGTTTGTTCTTGATTAATTTGTATTGATAAGAATTTTACACCTAGGTGGTTGTGACTGTCATAAGGGCTCTGATGATGAAGCCAAAGGCCAGTTCTGGAAACTTCTCAACAGTTTATAGTAGCTACTTGTGTGTTTGGACTTAATTCATTTATATTGATGGCTACTTTACACCCATATGAGTTATAATGATGGTTTGCAGTAAATTTGACGATGAAGACCATAGGCAGTCGAGGGAATTCCTCAAAAATTTAGCATTTATCATGTCTAGCATTGTCCATACTTTCATTATGGTTTCATAGGAATTTTATAGAAATCGGTTCATTGTTTTCGTTTTTGAAACAAAGTTACTGGTAAAAATTAAAGTAAACAAAATTACGTAGTTTACTTATATACCTTTTCCCAACTATATTATCGTCAGCATCCAGTCTAACCGAATGCAGCTAAACAGTACTTTTCACAACTAAAAAGTGTAAAATAAAAACATTTTACAAAAAAAAAAAACCGACTTCCAAAAAACACCATAAAGTGAACAATATTTATTCCGGAGTCGGTTTCAAAAACGAATATATAAAAACCAAAGACATCGACTTCCGAAATTACTTATTTTTCACTTTATACTGTTTTTTGGAAGTCGGGTTTTTTTTTTAAGTACAAATTATCTATGTAATTAATAAATAACTCTCTCAAAATGTCTCATGTGATGGCAACGCAATTGCGATGTCCCTGAGGTTTAACAACGTTACACAATTAAGGCAGCGACTTATATTTTGTTAGCATTCATTGCGTTATTTAAGTGCTTACGTAGATACATTTTGCAAACACTTGACATAATGGTTTAACGTTTTTTTTTCTTTTTTATCTATACTAATATATGAAGCCGAAGAGTTTGTTTGAACGCGCTAATCTCAGAAACTATTAGTCCAATTTGAAAAATTATTTTTGCGTTAGATAGCCCATTAATCCAGGAAGGCTTTAGGCTATATAACATCACGCTGCAACCAATAAGGAGCGGACCATATAAAACATTTCAAAACCTACGCGGGAGAAACCGCGCGGCGCAGCTAGTCATTTATATTATGATTGATAATTTTGGCCATTGGCGGTGGTGTCTATTAACCATCGAGTAGGACAACCAATAATATTATTTTAAATAATAATAATAGCTGAAATGTTTGAAAGTTATAACAAGACCTAACCAACAAGATAGGTCGTTAACAGTCAGCCAAGCATCAGTAATTTGTTAACTCAACCACAAAGGTAAGTTTGAACATCTCTGGAAGTATGAAAGGACTTATGCTATAATAGCTAAATATTACCGAGTTAGGAAGGATTGAAATGTAGTCATTAAAATAAATTACACATACACTATGTGAGGAAATATTGATTACTAAATTTAATTAAAAGACTTTAATTTTCATAATTCTTTATATAAAACCAATTTCATACGAAGTGAAAATTACACCCAAAAATAAAATTACAAAAAAGATTTTTAAAAATCTTTAATGCATCTTTTTTATATATTGCAAGCATAAAACACTTTAATTTTCGATGTGTGTATAATAAAACATACCACCATATTATTATAATATAAAATGCAGATGAAATTATTATTTTTAAAACTGTGTCCTATTCAAGAAAATATTCGTTAAGAAAACCATTAGTAACGTTCCCTGCAATGGACTGATCTAACCGTTAATTTTATCATATAAATACACACAATAAAAAAATAACATTAATATTAATTAAAACTAAATTATGAATAAGTTAAAGCTAAAATGAAATAAAATACAAACTAACTACAAATTAATTTTTTTAATTTAATTTTTTTTTGTTCAATTTAATTTTTTCGTTTCCTTCATCATTCTTTTTTAACCGACTTCAAAAAGGAGGAACTTACTCAATTCGACCGTATATATGCTTTTTTATGTTTGTTCGCGGATAACTTCGTCGTTTATGAATCGATTTTGATAATTCTTTTTCTGTTGGAAAGAAGACATTCCCAAGGTGGTCCCATGATAAGGACATCAGGGTTTGATGGTGTAAGTCCAGAGAAATCAAGGGGAACTTTTAAAAATCGCAGGGGCAACCAGTGCGTATATATAAGTTTTTTTCATTAAGTATTTCGGAAGTCGGTGTCAAAAACTAATATACAAAAACCAAAGACACCGACTTCCGAAATTAGTTATTTTTCACTTTGTAGTGTTTTTTGGAAGTCGGTTGATTTTTTTGTAAAAAAAAGTTTTTATTAAGCAACACTACGACAATAATTGCTAAACTTTTCTTTTCTAATGATATTTTGGCTCAAATAAAATTTCTCAAACGAATTTTATTCAACATATATTCTACTAGTGCATTGTTCCTACCAGTTGTACTTAATCGCTGAGGTATCACACAACCATGGCGATTGGGTGTTTTGGCTTGCAATAAAACTCTTGACACATTTTCAGCTCCGACAACTCGAATTCCACACTCAAAATGAAGCTTCGTCAGCTTTTACAACAGTCCAAAATTGCTTGTCGTTTCAATATCCAAATTGTAAACACAAATATGCAGTTTCTGTTTTTATACGTTTGTAATTTTCGGATCATATTTGGCTTTTAACTTTTTTTTCATTAATTTACATGTTCTTTTTTATTGTGGATATTGTTAAAATATGTGAAAATACATAAAGGGTGTATCTGACATCGACGCATAAACAAGTACCATGGATCGAGTACATGACTCTGAACCCCCAGTGGTGGAATTTTTCGTTGGCTTTTTCATTTAAAAATAAATACATATGTAGTTATTTTTCACTTTAAACCGTTCATAAGTGCTATACTTTTATAACCCAATAAGATTTTAAAGTAAAAATTAATTAATTCGATAATTACACAAAAAAGCGCAATGAAAACAAAACTCGAAAGACTATCTTATCAGCTGATTTAATAGAGTTCACATCGGGAATCAACGTCATACCTACAAACCCGGACGGCGGCATGCTTGCAACGTTCAAAGGCTGAGCCGACACTTTTTTTTAAACACTGTGAATTCTGTAACTCTTCATTAACGACATAAATGACTATCATAATTTTATTAGTGGCATGCGGTCTAGCCTTTTCGCGAAGTTTGCGTTACGATGTCAAATACAACCTGTATTTGGTTTAACAGCGGTTTTGTTTATTACGTTGGTTTTTAAAAAGTATTTGCTGAATATTTGAAATATATTTTCTGGTATTGTGATTTAATTTCACAATACCATTACTTTGCTAAATTTAGTCAAGTATATCGTTGCATTAAAAAAAAGAGACATGAAGGGAAACGAAAACGATGATTACGGTATTAAAATTATTTGTAGTGTTGTCATTCAGTGTTCACCTGTGAAAAAGATAGTTTGGTAAATCGGTTTGGTGAACTGGTAAGTCCTAAAAGACCAAAATAAACAGACACGAAACTTATAACATTGGGCCTGTTAAAAAAATAGCTTTTGATGTCACAAAAGCTATTTTTCGAACAAACCAATATTATTATTATTATTCTTTATCACCCACACATATGACAAAATCAAAAGTCATTAATTCAAATGAGGTTGAGAATAAGCACTTTTTGAACGTCAATATTACATAAGATTATCCTCCAAAACGACCCCTTTTTTGGAGTGGATGGGAAATCATTAACTGACCTATACCGCTCTGGGTGGAGCGGAAGGGCGTGTCAGACCTTTACTGACTAAAAATCACCCGTTTTCCTTCACTTGCCTGTGCGCAAAGCGACCTCTCCAAGGTGGAGGGGTCGCATTGCGCATTACAACCTATATAATTACAAAAAAACATTAATTTACGCAGGATGTAACTAAAACTGTGGCATAATATAATTATGCTATAAATCTATTTATAATCTGATAGTACTATAGCAAAGAACCTGAATATAGTTTGTTCAGAATAAGCAACTGTATCGATTCCAATAATTTTTACACCATGTTGTATTTTTCCCAAGTACATTAAGAAATTGTTGCAGTATGTTTACTGAGTGCACAACACACCTTATGGTAGTACAAAGTAAAACAGCCCCCCCTCCTCCCCACGCGCCGCGCCAGGCGCGGCTTGGCGAGCGGTGCATTGACCATATTTTTGTTGGGACAACCAAGTAAAATAACAAGCTCACAACTTTGTGTCTTTTCATAATATCTTTTTGAAATTCTGTAAATAGATTCTTTCGGGTTTCGCTTAAATAAAAAATAACATTGTGATGTCCTAAGAGTCTGTGAATCATACAATGAAAATTTAATATAAAATTTGGAGATCGGGATTGCATAAAACCCTTAGTTTACAATGAGATCTATGAATATCAAATAATATTTTAGCGATCAGAAGCGGTATTTATTAATGACACAAATCAGGGCGTTCCAAGGTTCGTGTATTATCCATTTGAATTACAATTACAACCAGAACTTATTAATTAAGATAGGAACACAATAATAATCACTGAGCACACAACAATATGTCAAACAATAGCCAGCAGCTCTTAATTAATATAGAAAATATAGATCTCACATAGTTTGCACAACGATGTTACCAGACTGAGTCCGTTGTCCAAAGTGAGCCAGGAGCTTTTTTTTTTGACTATGGCATCTCGTAGTAGACCTTGAGAGGCCGTGACTACTTAACCTGACTTTCTTGCCTTAAATGAATGTAAAGCCTCCAGCTAGGGCGACTAAAAACTAAGCGACTACACGCCAAGGGCATCCCCTGTGGGGTACGAACGTCGGCTTAGGGCGTCGCTGGAGAGAACAGCAAGGGACGGCTGGATCGAATATTTGTTTTAATTCGGTTTGATAACCGCGGCGTTTCCTAGTACTAGCTCTAAGAAAAAACGTCCGAAACAAACTCAGAGGTCATAGTTGGGAAATTATATTTACTGGCTCAGCTGCGGCGTGGGCTGGCCTTCATCGGACAAGGAGCCAGGAGCGGGTAGGTAGCGCCTTTTATAGTGAGCTTAGGGTGGGGCGTCGGTCCTCGCTAATACATACTAGAACAGAAACTAAAGTTTGATCACCGGCTATCTAAATCTCGTTCATAAGATTCGCAGACGCCGACTAGAATATTCAATTCAATTCCATTTCGTAGGTTCCTCTTAAATTTAATTAATTATGTACATTCTAACAAGTTTCCATTTTATAAACTTACATAAAAAAAATATATTCGAAAAAAATAACGGTTCTTTGTACCTTTTTCGTAGAAAATTTCGACGGAGTGTTCAATTTTTCACGCTTTATTAGGCTACCCTGGTCTGACCCTTCTAATTTGGTAGCTCATGCTACCCTCCTTTATACATTTAGAACTAGTTTCATAGTTCTTACACGTAATTTAACCAGTACTACCATTTACTTAGGCATTCGTACAGTAAAATTAAGTTCTTTTAGGTAGTTTTTCTCTTTTTTTCCAGAGTCAATATTTGCTAAAATCTATTTAAGCTTGGTATTTATTTCGTGGTTTGGGCTCGTGGCTAACTTAATAGCAGTCAGACAGGTCGATTGATCAGTTTAAGCTATGCTTGCAGAGGTTAATCTGTGGATGGGTGACCATCCATACGTACCGAGACCCCTCCGTGCCGTCCCGGCTGTTATTTGAAGATGGGGTAAGTGGTATCCTATTAACCAGTAACTGGGTTGTGGAGGTCAGGTAGGCCGCTGCTCCATGTTAAATGCTGGTATTCAGCTGAATCCGGTTAGACTGGAATCTAACCCCTACATAGTTCGGAAAAGTCTAGGCAGATGGTGTTGATTTATTTCATATTTCGTTGGGTTTTGGCTTTGGATTACACATTTTATATATTGTATTTGAACCTACTTGCTTACTTATTTATTTATTTTTTATCAGGACTACGTTATTTTCTTCCTAATTAGCCAATCTGTATTCATGAAAACTTTAGCACCTAGTCTGTGCAAAAGATAGTCTTAGCTGAAATTTTTTGCCGGCTAATTCTCAATAGACAATGTTGAAACCGTGTACCTATGTTGGTAAATCTGATTAATTGAAAATTATTACTATTGTTACAAAATTATTAATGATAATCACATGTTTTGGTAAATGTGAATAAACGATCGATTTTTTTTACTTTTAGTAGTAATTATTAATAATTCACGACACATGTTGCTAAAAGTTATAAAATAAATACAAAACCCAATGTTTTTTGACCAGTAGGTATTTAGGTATTTGTAATATTAAACACAGTCTTATAATTATATTTATTAGAGATCACACAAACAAGGTTACTTGTACTTGCTTTAAAACGAAAGGACAATAAATTCACATATTTTGAACTAGACTATTAAATAAATCAAACTATCCTATAAGGTCGTGAGGTCGTGGGAGTCGTGGTGGGCTAGTGGTTAAAACACCAGCCTTCTAAAGTATGAGTGCGCGGGTTCGATTCCAGGTCAGGCAAGTACCAATGTAACTTTTCTAAAGTTGTACTTCCTAAGTACCTATATCTTGGACACCAATGACTGAAGCTGAAGGAAAACATCTTGAAGAAACCTGGACTTTAAGCCTGAAACCGCCAACCCGCATTGAGCAAGCGTGGTGATTACGCTCAATCCTTCTGTGTATGAGAGGAGATCTGTACCCAGCAGTGGGACGATAAAAAAGGTTGATAATGAACCACATTTACATTACATTACACTACATTTATCACAAAATTAACAATAAAATTCTTATAAAAATCAAATTTAACATCAAACTTATGCAAGAAAGTCTCTCGTGGTATAGTTCTTGCAATTTACGAGCGCGCGTGACTCTTGCTTGTGGTATGTTGTGTACATGCACAATGCGTTAGTGTGTGTGCCTGACGGAGCGTTCAGTAGCGAGCGGTCGCCCGCTCAGGTCACTTGTGCTTATTGTTTTCACGTCGCTATCCGCCACGAAGTACCGTCAGCATGTCAAATACCAATAAAAAGCGAAAAATTATTCGTAGTGAGGTGAGTTATTTAAATATGCATTTATAGCGTTAATTTAATATTAATCTTTTTGAATGGACTAACGATCATGAACATTGTATTATGTTTATTATTTGTAGGGTCGTGCAATTATCGCCCGAGTTTTTCATTTTCTTCAAGAAGAATATAATTTCATGAAGGCGAATAATAATGATAATTGTGATTTGAGTCCTTTGGCTAACGTAAGAAAACGAACCGCCGAAGCAACAGGGCTCAGTGAACGTACTGTAACTTCTATTTTGAAAGAAGAATAAGAGATGCCCTCTACATCTGCCAAGTTTCTATCACCAATGAAAAAACGTCGCAAAAAGAAGTAGCAAATTTGATTTTGATAATTTCGACACTAATTTGATTCGAAGTACAATTTAAAATTATCACATTGAACACAAGGAAATTCCAACTTTAAACAAAATTCGGTCAGTTCTCAGAGAAAAGATAGACTTTGACGGGTGTCTAAGCACTTTACGTTCATTGCTCATAAAAATTGGTTATAATGGCGAAAGATTAGCAGTAACCGACGAGTATTACAAGAAAGGCATGATTTACAACTATGGCGTTTAAAATATTTGAAAAAGATTTCTCAGTGCCGTGCAGAAGAACGTCCTATTGTTTACACTGACGAAACATATGTTTTAACGTCACACGTTCGACAAAATACATGGGGCATAAAGGATAAAGACACTCCATTTATGAAGAAATTAGGTACTGGGAGCCGGTTTATTATAGTGCACGCAGGTACTAAAGATGGATTCATTCCAAATGCCTCATTGGTATATAAAGCATCCTCCACAACTGGAGATTATCACTCAAATATGAGTTTTGAAAATTATAAGAAGTGGCTAGAAGAGAAGCTTATGCCAAATTTGCCAGAAAGGGCAGTTATTGTGATGGATAACGCGTCCTATCATAACGCCCGCAGCAGTAAAATTCCTACGTCCAGTTCAAGGAAGAGCGATATGATAAAATGGCTAACTGATAACGGAATTTTATGTGACGAACGATTAAAAAAAATCGAACTCTATGATTTAATAAAAAATAATAAACATCGTTCCATAACATTCAAAATGGACGAAATAGTTAAAAGCAAGAATTTTGAAATATTACGTTTGCCGCCCTATCACCCTGAGTTGAAATGTATCGAAAATATCTGGGGAATTTAAAAAAATTAAATTGAAACTAAAAATATCGGGCAAAATATGACTATTTTACAAAATTTAATAAATGAGTGTATGAACGATATCGACAATGATACCTGGCGTAAAACTTGCAAGCATGTCGTAAAACTTGAAGAAGAATATAGAAAATATTTCGATTTGGACTTCGAGTTAACGATTAATGTAGAATCAACTGATAGCGACACTGAAGAGTTTGAAGATAGTGACACTTCTGACGATGAATAATAATTAATTTTATTAAAACTTACTATTAAAATATTTGTTTTATTATCATTGTTAGTTTCAAAGAAAAAATAATTTTAACATTGATTATTTGTATGCTAACCGTAGCGCGTCTACGCTCACGCACACATTTACACGTATACAGATACGACTTGAACACAACTAAGAGCCACGCGCGTTCGTGAATTGCAAGAACTATACATAAAATTGTAACCAAAATAAAATGAAACAATAGGGTATTTGACTAAAACAAACTAATTAGTCCGTCAGTCAGATTTCCAATATAGAATTAAAAAGAGAAAAATACTAGACACGTATTTTTTGTTTTATCAAAAAAATCAAAATTTACAAATATAAAAGGCATCAAAGATCAGGAGTGGTGGCTGGTGACGTCACTGGTCGCTAGTATTTTTTGGAAATCTGACTGACGGACTAATTCGTTTTTTTTAGTCAAATACCCTATTATTGTTTCATTGACAGAATCAACACGAATCCTAAAAGCAATCATTAACAATCATATTTGGTTTGCCTGTAAATCTTCTGTGGCACCTATAAATGCAACAAATTATATTTTTAAAAGTATTATCATAGAATTCAACAAATATTTCTTGTGCAAGTAAAATATAGCCATATATGCAGAATTGCAATAAAAATAACATCAAAATAAAACAATTAAAGACTCATAAAAGAAAGAAAGAAAAAATATATTTGTTTTTGCAAGAAAGACTTTTATGGCACTTACACAGGGGACAGCCTCCGTGGTGTAGCGGTAGCGAAAGCGGCCGCTGCGCAAGGAGGCGCGGGTCGATCCCCGCGCAGTGCAAATATTTGTATGCATATAGCATGCCGGTTTTCGTAAGACGTGACCGTACCAGCGTAGGCGACCCTCTTGTTCTGGAGAATTGTGTATTACATAATTAGGGTACAGGGCTTTCCCGTTAATACTCTTCAGAAAAACATAATCTACACTAATGCTGTAATTTTATCCATAAGTTTTCTAGAAACAGATGTTAAACATGATTTTTTTTTGTTTTCGCAACGGTCATATTGCGTAATTTTAGAAATTCGAGCATATTCATAGCTTATCATGAGGTCAGATAAAGATTAAAAGGAAAATTAAAATTTAAAAAAATATCACGGATCTGTATCGGGTGGCAGGGACTTAAGCGCACAATCTGTTAATCTAGTTTAACACACACGATTCTGGAAATAGCAGCGGTTAAATTTACCCTCAGTTATTTAAAAAAACCGGCCAAGTTCGAGTCGGACTCGCTCACGAATGGTTCCATACCATTATCCTTAAAAACGGCAAAAAAAATCACGTTTGTTATATGAAATTCCCTTCAATATTTATTTTGTTTTAATTATTTATTGTTAATTTTAATGTATAACCAAACATTCTGGGAAAATTTCAAGTGTCTGTCTATTTCCGTTATTAACGCGGGCAAAAAAAGGCAAAAAATACACGTTTGTTATATGGGAGCCCCCTTTAAATATTTTATTTTTAGTATTTTCTGTTATAGCGGCAACAGAAATACATAATCTCTGAAAATTTCAACTGTCTAGCTGTACGGTTCATGAGATACAGCCTGGTGGCAGACGGACAGAGTAGTCGCATAAATCGGGTTCCGTTTTAACTTTTAGGTACGGAACCCTAAAAAATAAACAACAAACAATCATCTTTTTACAAAATAATCACAGGATTATAACTATTATATTAAAACCACACCACCAAAATTAAAACACCATTTTAATTTTAAGGTTTACTGAAAATTATAAATACTTGCACCTAATGAACAATTACCTAACAACGTACAAATTGAGTGATTCAATAAACTTAAAAGCAAACGAAATTCAAACGACATCAAGCAAATACTCCAAATATATAACATCCCTAGACCGAGCGTAATCAACTCTTCCTAAATTAATATTGACAGGAGTATTACAGAACACTAGAGAATTCGCCAACATTGTACCTAAGAGATCGTTGTATAATTGTTTACACAATTATCTGCGTAATAATTGAGTTTTTCGTTCCCGTTCTTAGTTAGTTCGGAATTTGCTTTAGTGAATATACAGCGGTTTGTGTACCTAATCTGAAGTTCCATTAGATGCTACGTAGTAATAATTTGAGATGCGTTATTTGCTGAATACTAATTATGTAGGAAATCTTGAATTTGACTACAGTGAGTTTAGGAATATTTCGAATATACTGGTTAAACGAGATACTCTTGAATACACTATCATGTAGAAATAAACTACTTGACATTCATACAGTAGATGTTGATCAAGTAGATTAAATAACCTAAGAGTTTATCAGCACAATACAACAAGTTATTAACGCACACCCTCAAACACCCCAATTAAAATATTATGTTATTATCATAATACATACACTGAATTTTTAATTTGACATGTATCTTCTTCAGCCTATGGATGTCCACTGCTGGATAAAGGCCTCCCCCAAGGTTTTCCACGCTGACCGGTCTTGTGCTGCCCGCATCCATCGGCTTCCCGCGACCTTCACTAGGTCATCGGTCCACCTTGTTGGGGGCCTCTCTACGCTGCGTCTTCCAGTACGTGGCCGCCACTCCAGAACCTTACTGCCCCATCGGCCATCGGTTCTACAAGCAGTGTGCCCTGCCCACTGCCACTTAAGTTTAGCGACTCGCAGAGCTATGTCGGTGACTTTGGTTCTACTGCGGGTCTCCTCATTTCTGAATTTGACAAGTATATGCATTGTTATTTATTAAATTAGTTATAACAATTTATTCTTGGAGAACGAAGACCTTAACGTTCTTGGAATAAGGTTTTTGTATTGAATGACTAAATTTGTATGAATACAAGTAAAACTGCAATTTTGAAAGTCTGTACAAATAACAGGGTTAATATGACAATAAAATCCGTAGTTTTACTTTGAGATAAAAAATAATACCTATATTAAAAATGATATAAACCGATTCAGTAAACGATTCTGAACAAACTACTTTCAGGAAGTGCGTTAATTAATTTACATGTTGTATAATAAAAAGGCCATTTTGTTTCCACTGCAGGGACAAAGACTTCTTCCTTTGGGGGAGTGAGCTGTAATCTACCACACGGTGCTCGTTACGGGTTGTTAGATTAAATGTCACATGTCTTCGATATTTTGTTTCTAAGACATACTGGTTTCCTCACGATGTTTTCCTACACAGTTTTGAGAGTAGCGGAGAAGAAATAATTTACACAAAGAAAAGGATCTGCGTGGGTTCGAACTTACAACCCTAAGTCGCGGTTGTTACCACTATCCCACCACTGCTCTCATAAGCCAAAGTAAAGCTACACTACATAAAAGGTGACCCTAATAATGATCGTAAACATTTCAATGATTATGAAAATCATTTCAACTCTAAAGAAAAACCAGAACTATTTAATGGCTTTAAACTAACTCAAGTTCCAGAAGTCAACTGTGTGGATTAAGATACAAACGTAGCACCAACGTTTTCGTGAGATCGTAAATTCTTTGGTGACTTAACGCTGACCAACTTAGCTAGTATATTTTAACTGTTTGTGGTTAAGCGGTTGAGACGTGTAACAGACTATGATACTATTAGAAGTTCTGAAAGTGGTGTTAGAGTTGAAAGATTTAATGTAACTTTAATGTGGCCTCTGATATAAAACTACATGTTATCAAATAAAGTGATTTAAATTTTTATTATTATGTTATTAAAGCTTTATGAGTTAAACTCCAGAAACCACACAATAAACTTCGTTCATGGAAGACAGATCAGAACAAACATTTACATAATCCAAAAGTTCAAGAAGGGTTGTTGATTAAAAGCTTGTGACGACGTGCCAATTACTAAGCAAACACATTATAAAGGCAGCACAGAGTTTGTTTTTGCAATCTATCCTTCTTTTAATTAAGCTAACTGGTCGGAACACAGGAAAATTTAGAAGTGGTTGGAAACTGACTTGTTTATTTAAGAGTAAGAATTTTTATTTAAATATAGGCCAGAAAAAATAATTTAAGACATTTTTGTCCGATTGTAATTTAAGATTAATTTAATTATGGCTGTACTTCCTTTGTCTCGAAGTCCTTTCTTATTTGAATAGGATTAAAATTAATTATTCTATTTAAGGAACAAAACAGCAGAATCGACAAAATCGGAGTACATTTAATAGGTTCTTCCTATTTTGTCTTTCATTTTATAATTAAAATGAATTTCAAAATTACTCGATTATTTCTCATAAATTACTCTCACAGTACCAGTATGACTTCCATTATTACAAAATACTCCTCAATCCCGCATAAAAGGTCGATTGAAAAATCTACTCCGTTTATTTTTTTGTTCATTCTGAGAACTCTTTGCTTTTGTGCCTCCACTTTGTCCCATTTTTTTTTTATAATTTGGTCCCTCAGCTTTCACTAAAGCCCTGTTTTACATCTCAGTTAGACCTTGATAAATCATCGTAAATTAACCGCTCAAGATAGCCTTTGTTCAAGTTCGTATCCTGACGATCATTTGTAAGAAAATTACTTGGGGGCTTTTTTCGCCTTGAAGGAATTACAATATTGCTGGATAATACTTATTCAGCGCTTTCTACAAAACTTCTAACAGTATATTATCAACTTAGTTAAAATGAAAGCAATCTAAGGAAACTTTGTTCACTATGTTATCGGCTAAGGAGTTGGGGACAAAATTTATACAGTCATTATTAATATTTCAACAAGTGAAAGTAACATTTGTGACAAAAGGGAATCTTGTTTATTCGGGAGATGCGGAGGAAGTTTGGTAGCAAAAAAGGACTGGACATTTTTCTTGAGAGTGTTGCTTGTCAAATTATTATCTTTTTACTACGAAGAGCAACATGGATTGTGACAGCAATGTTGATAAAAGTTCTGCTAAAAATACACAGATCGATTCAACGTATTATTAAAGTAAAGAAGAATGTGTGTTTCATCGAGCGGATCGTAAAATTTAAATTTCAACGGAGGATAATAGTTGATTCTGGTGCTCGTAAACCAGTAGTTACGATTCGCTTAATACTCAATTGTTTATTGCATTCCTTATACAGGTACACAGAAGAGTAATAAACATAAAATTTATTTTAGCTCTATACAAGTTTGATATCTTTTAATGAGAAGCAATACAGACAGTTAAAATAAACCAGTGAACTCTGATACAAACAAAAACAAATAAAAATAAAAATTATAAATTGTCACACGTTTGGTTTGAGGTATAAATTTTTGTGAAGAGTGCTAATTCGGTTACTAAGGTCCTTACATGATATTAAAAATATCTAAAATACGTTCTCCAAAACTTCCATTTTGAAAACAAAATATAAAAATAATAATTTCAACAGTACTCAACGCCCATTTCCCAACTAGTTTGGGGTCGACTGTTATTCTAACCGGATGCAAGTAGAACGATTCTCTATCTGACCCCCACAACGGAGTTACTCAGTTATTGGATAACATAAATAATTATAAGGCTGGTTGTCATATTTTCAGATTTTAGACAATAGGTATCGATTAAAGATCCACGAATATGCCAAAAAACAGCTATATTTTTCGACGGAGTGGTTTCTTGGTATGTGAGGTTGGTTAGTCAACACCAAACGCGGTGAGCGTAGCTTTACCTGATCGATCGCCTGGTGTAGCTGTTAATACTTAGCCAGAAGTCCTTCTGATAACCCTTACGATACACAAAAGACAAAATATTTACATCTACATTTTTTTTTAATAATTACAAATTAGCGCTTGACCGCAATCCCGCCTGATGGTAAGCAATAATGCGATCGTTGATGGTAAAGCGCGCTAGTTTATTAAGAACCTATTCACTCAGATTGAGCGAATAGGACGGAAGACGGCAGTTGAGTGAGGTGATACAATGTTAAACCCAACAACACGACCAACGATGCTGCGCCAAAGGGAGATTGATCTGAAGACCCTCCACGACCAAACTCCCAATACAACAAAATTTGGCGCATCGTACCCGGCACACATCGCAACACAACTACTCAGACCAGTCCTCCGTACGGCTACACCAGACATCATGCCGGAACACGACAACTCGCTAGGCGGCAAGGCTTTGTCTGGTGGGTGGTAACTTCTGCCGGCGGCCGGTGTTATGGCCTACCACCGAGACACTACATAAAATAATTCCTTTCTTCTTTTTTTTTTGGGACTTATTCCAAAGGTTGTCTGTAGAAGACCGCTCATAGCGTCATCATTAATTTTGTCACCCTTTATAAAATCTTCACATTTATGTTCTGTAATTTATATCACATACATAAGAAAGGGTATTCTATTCTATTCTAAGAAAATAACAATTTCCGTTTTTCACATTTAACATTGTGCGTGAGTCCGAAGCAGCCAGTGATAATATCGCCATGAAAGACAAATAGGTCAGTACTTTCTCAGTACTACGCTGACACTATTCTTTCCTAGACAGCTGAGTATAAACACGGCTATTCTGGAAGATTTATTTGACAGAACTAGCTCACATAAAAACTATAGAACTAGATAAAAGTTCAACTTTAATTAAAAGATTACTTCGGCGACTATGGTCAATTCAACAGTTAGACAAAGACCGGTGTAAATCTACGCGGGTCCGACGCACTCGACTCAAAAACAAAAATGTTGTTTTCGTAGCGAATTTTCTTGTTTTCGACGAAGTTGGTTTGTTATATGTGTTTGTTTTGCCGTCTGCTGTAATTTATTTGGACAACGCTGTAGTAACACGTAGTAATGACATATAACGCACACTTCAGGGCTAGTAGTGATGGTCTAATAAAATAAATATATAGCCTACTCATCGCTGTAAAAGCTTTATGCGTTGTTTTATTTTGTTTTGATATAGATAATGAGGGTAATATTGTGGCGATAGACTAGGTTAATAGACTTTTGTGGTAGTTTAAGTATAGTAATTGGTGTTTTATAACCACTTTAGTTTAAATTATGTATATATATATATATATATATATATATATATATATATATATATATATATATATATATATATATATATATATATATATTAAACTAGCGTTTGACCGCAATCCCGCCTGATGGTAAGCAGTGATGCGATCGTTGATGGTAGTTTATTAAGAAAATACTCAATCTAGCCTTGAAGACACTCAAATTGTGGTGTGACGGAAACACCGCCGCTGGCAAATTGTTCCAGTCCCTCGTACGCGGTATAAAAGAAGAAGCGAAACGCTTCGTCCGGATCGTAGTATTGTTAACAACGTAAGGGTGGAAAGTCGCCGTACGACGGGTCGTCCGATGGTGGAACGGAGATGGGGGAATTAAATCAGGCAATTCCCTTGCACACTCACCAGAATGCATCCTATATAAGACCGAAAGGCTGGTTACTCTACGCCTATGCTCCAAGCTTTGGAGACCGTTTCGAGTTAAATCTTGGTCGCCAATCAGCCTCTTCGCACGCCTCTCCATTTAATCCAAAGTAGCCAGGTAACATTTCGCAGCACCAGCCCAAAAGTGGCTGCAGTACTCCACACACGAGCGTACCTGTGCTTTGTACAACATTAGAAGCTGCCTTGTTGTGAAGTACCGCCGGACCTTTGCGATCACGCCAAGTTTTCTGGCAGTCACCTTGGCCTTGGACTCAATGAACAGCCCAAAGTTTAGGTTCAAGGAAATCTCAACTCCCAAAAGCTGAAGGCGGTCGGTGCACTGCAAGGATACATTCTGAAAAGTAGGAGCCAAGGTGAATGGGCTCCTTTTGGTGGTTAAAAGACATGCTTGTGTTTTGGTGGCATTGAATGCTACAAGATTAGCTTTGCCTCATTCGGAGACTGCCTGTAGTGCAGCACTCGTACGGGCTACTATAGCCTCCATTTCGGACCGGATTGATTCCTTACTAGCCATATATCTAGCTGTGTAGCGCGATTTTTTATTGCCGAACGGGCCTGCTTTTGAACTCGTTTCGTACGCCTGGTAGAGGCCTGGCACTCAGCGAAATAGAACAGGAATTACGATTTATAATAAGATAGAAAAAAATCAAATATTATTTTCGATGTTTATCAAATCTGTTTTTCAAGTAAAGAGCTTAGTACTAGAAGTACCTACTTAACTTTTAGAATATTAAAATTCAATTTTTGGCTTTATTTCTTTTTGATCAGATCCTAACTTTCTTCTTCTACTTCTCAGCCTATAGAGGTACACTTCTAGACAAAGGCCTCCCCCAAGACTTTCCACAATGACCGGCTTTGGGCTGTCCGCAATCATCGGTTTCCCGCGACCTTCACCAGGTCATCGGTCCACCTAGTTGGGGGCCTCACTACACTGCGTCTTCCGCTACGTGGCCGCTACTCCACTGAACTTTCTTAGTCTTATGTTAAATAACCTTGCACAATATTAGTCTAAAAAATATAAAAAGTGTTTTTTCCCATTCTGACTGTTAAGTATTTCCACACTCCAAACAAAAAAAAAATCAGCTTTAATATTGATGCTAGTATCTGCTTGCAATTTCATCCGCGTAATATTTCTTGTACTCCCGGGCCATGCTGTTGCATTAGTGTTTGCTAAGCTTCTAAAGGCTTTTGCGTGATTTTAAACATAACTTTATTATTAGTGTAGATGCCCATGCCAATTTTTTTTGTGTTTTCGGAGGGAAACCTTCAAAAGGCACCCAACCTCCGTGGAATGAGGTCGGGTAGTGTAGGATTTTTACCTCACTAAAACCACTCCGCTAATCATCATCTGCGCTTAGAGGTGGTCCCGGTTCCTCTTTACAGTCCAATTCCGGAGCACCCCCTCGACTTCCGACGCCTCATTCTCCGAGTAGGATCAGTCCACTCTCGATCCCGTTCGGCGGCTTCCTTTTTGACCATCACGGTCTCACAGAAGAAAGCTACTTCTGTCCAATTCTTTGTCTTTGCCAGCATAGCCCTCCCTATCCCTGTCTCCAAAGTTGTTAACGTAACTCACAGGATAAGCAAGCTGAAGTTACTTTGAGGCGGCCATTAAAGTCGTATACCGCTGACAGTTAGGGTATATGCTCCTTGCATGGAGAGCAAAAATTTGTAAATGAAAGGTGAAATATCTTTAGGCTAGCCAAAGATTATCATCGAAGGATGGTTGATAGTAGCTGGGTTAGAGTGCATATAGTCTCCGTGCGCAGTTTCTGGCCTGCCATCGGACGCGTCCCCAGGTAGCGGATAGGGGAACGGCCCCCAGATATGGGGCTTACCGGTTTACCGGCGCGGACCAAAACCAGAAGTGGGGACCGCTTCGGCGGTCACGCGCGGCGGGTCGGCCACCACTTCAGGTGGCTGACGTGACCCGAACGCCGGGTCACCGTCGGGCAACCCGGTCTCCTCATTGAGAGGAGCTGGGGGCCCCGTTTGTCTTCGGGCAAACGAGTGGGGCTAAGAGGAAGGACACCTCGCTAAAAAACCCTTGGCTGCTGCGTCTTCTCGCACACGAAGACGTATCCAGCCGGGCCCCTCCCTATGGAGGGCCCACTGTGGGCCCGCCTTCTGGCGGGAATCGCCGGCGGGGGATTGGTTGAAAGGCTCTGCCATTTCCCATGACCCCGCCACTAAGGCGATGTTGGTGTGCCGCTGTTGGGTTTAGTGGGTATTCCCGGCTTCGGCTGGGCGAGTCCCACACACGCCCTTCGGGGTATGGTGCGTAAATGCATTCCCACAGCGTCAAAAAAAAAAAAAAAAAAAAAGAATGCATATAGTCGAGTTGAATGGCGTGGACAAATAGGCTGTTTATATAGCACGCCATTCAGATCGTTTTTCAGCCTAAAGTATTCCGCTGCTTGACGAAGACATAGGCCTATGAATATGTCCAGATTTTTTTTTAAATATTGTCCCATACTCGAAATTTCTCTTTTTTTAGTAATTATAAATTAGTGCTTGACCGCAATCCCGCCTGATGGTAAGCAGAGATGCAATCGTTGATGGTAAAGCGCGCTAGTTTATTAAGCCTATTCACTCAAAAAAACGGAGTAAATTGGGAGGAAGACGGCAGTTGAGCGAAGTGATGCAATGTTAAACCCAACAACACGATCAATGATGTTGCGTCAGAGGGAGATTGATCTGGAGGGTTCCACTACCAAACTCCCGAGACATGAACATTTGGCGCATCGTACCCAGTATACATCGCAACACAAGTACTCAGACCCGTCCTCCGTACGGCTTCACCAGACATCATGCCGGAACACGACGTATTCAAAATCTCAAACTTCGTAATCAAAATCTGCTTCGTAAACGCACCCCGCGTTTACCAAGCAGATTTTTATGACAAAGATGATGATTAATATAGATATAGATAGATTCTTTGACATTAGTATCATTTGTATAATTCTCAGACACTATCAGCTACTCACTAACAAATTACTCCAATACATACAGTATAGAATTATAATTGCTCTATAATTCCCTAGACTATCACAAAACCGAAAATCTTTTGACCATTTTGAAATAAACCTAATTTTGACTAATCCCCACAAACACGTAACTGCTACCTGGCTCCTTGAAAAATAACTTTCGCAGGCTACACCATACAAAAATTTCCCTCACTCGCACACTGCTGATCTTAGTTACACAATCACATGTCACATTACTCCAACACTCCACACAAGATCACCACACTCACTCATCGTCTCACAACATGACTTCACAACTAATTCTGCAATATTATAGGCAGGTATTTCTTATATTTATTAGAATTATTTTTAGTATAACATATTGCTTTTACTTTTATCTGTTAAGCATGTTGTTTATTTATAACTTTTATTTTGTTATGCCTAATATTTCTCTGTTACTCTTGCACGGTATCTACATTAAAGCTAATTCTAGCAATGGAAGGGGCCTGGTGACCTGTAACACAGGTTTTTCTCCAAATACCTATAGCAGGCACCAGTCTCTCACAAAGGTGGAATTCAGCTGATACTTTTTTTTTTTTTTGTACACACTATTACAAATCAACTTTGTGAAGAGAGAATAAATGATAAATTATTATTATTAATTACTCTTAGACATTGATAACACTAAGCTAGTAAACGCGAATCATAGCAGCCTATTGTTGTACGCATACATTTCCGAATCCATAATCCGTCATATATTTTCAATCAAACTGAAGCCTTAAACGTTTAAAATTAATTCTACCTTACCTTTGTACTGTTATTGTGAAGTTGGAGCGCTTAAACACGTGACTACTTCGAGGTAGTGGGATAATAAGTGGCAGTTTAGTTTACGTTACATTATCAAATAATTTTGTAGCTTTTTAACTTAGAAATCAACTGATTTTTTGTTTATGCGAAACCTGACTATAATTTGTTGAGAATAAGCAAGTTAATCGATTCCAATAATTTTTACACCATGTTATATTTTTTCACAAATACGTTTAGAAATTGTTGCAGTGTGGTTACTGAGCCCGCACGGTAGATCATAGTACTGCACACTCCGCTCAACAGCTAAGGCTAGAGGTCAATGCACCGCGCTCTCGCCCGCGCTGTGCGTGGGCCATATTTTTCTGGGACAGCCAAGTAGGATAACAAACTCATAACATTTTGAAAGTTTGTATATAGATTCTTTACTTAAAAATCTATAGTAATTATTTAGTGTCTCGAAAACCGTATTTCTTTTGTCTTTTTTTTTAGTTTTTCCTCTGCGTCATTGAGTTTATAAAAGGGAAAATTTAAAATTTCGCGTTTTTACGAATATGAGTTCCGCCGTGGCACCAGGGCTGCATAAACAGCTTGAAGAATTAATTATGTGTATGTCAATGCTGTCACTAGAGAAAGCACATTGCGTTTTTGGTATATATCTCCCACTAGCTGCGCCCTGGGGTTTTACCTGCATAGTTTTCGATCCCGTGGGAATATTCGTATGAAAACTATGCTATATGTTAATTCTGCATGCCTAGTATGAGTTTTCATTACGAAACTCGATTGTCGATATCGAGCGCGTTTGGCGCTCTGATTGGTTGAGAGTTCTTAGAACTTTGAAGCGGACCAATCGATGAGTCAAACGCGCTAAATATCGACGATCGAGTCTCGTAATGAAAACTCATACTAGGCCTACTGCTTATAAACCATCTTCGTGCCAGCAGTTTTGGCGTGAAAGAGTAACTAATATACTTACATCCATGCATATTGTTGCAAAATATTTATTTTTTCTAAAGTGAAAAAAAAGCTTGAAAAGGAAACCTGAAATAATACTGTTTTTTTTCTGGACCATGTTTTTTTCAAAAGCATGAAATCTGAAACTGTTATGGGATTTACCGTTAAATAATTAATACTTAAGAGTATGTACATAATAGAGTAGTAGGTTTATTTTCGAACCTACGGTACTTTTCTGATAAAATAGTACCAAAATTTCATAAAAAAAATGGCAACATTCATTGATATACAACAAAAATTGAAAAAAAAAATGAGTTGTGATTTATTGTTGGAGGTATTGAATTATGAATAAATATTATTTAGTGTGTTATTTAGTTTTTTCATGTTTTTTTTTTTTCAAGAAAGTGAAAAATAGCAAATTGTTTTTTTTTTTCATTTTACATCACTATCCGTGCATACAAACTTTTGCATTCATAATATTAAGTAATATGTAATGATGGAATGTGGAGCGGACCACAGTCGCATTTGGCCTTTTTTTTTGTGAATGAGAAATCATCAAATGATCTCTCCCGTTCTGGGTCAAACTTTTACTGACTTAACGCACCCATGTTGCTTTCGAACATCCCATAGTCCTGGCAGGCATCGATCTTCGTGGGGAGTCACGATATGCTGACACCTCTTTAAGGTGCTCGTGAAGTGAAACGAGCTGTCGACCCGGGCCTGGTGCTTACCGGGCGGCGAGCTATGTGAACAGACCTTAAGGGTGTACATCATTAAAATTATAATACCAGACCCTAAGTTACAAACAACTTGCTTGTTACGATTCACGTTTACCAGTCATGTTATCTCCCCTTAAAGAGTTATCCTTTACAAGTTAAATTGTGCTCTCATATCTGGGATGGCTTGGTACTGAGTATTCATGAATAATTGTGTAAGTTGCGATATCACTGTTTTGTTTAAGTGAAACAACTTAGGAACTATTGCAATCTCTGGATGTTCTGTTATATATTTGATGTCTGCTATGGGCAGATTTGGCTGCCATGTTAGATTAATTGGTTTTGGTTTTGATACGTCACTGTTTAAGTTAGGTCTGACAGTCTCCGTGGCGTAGCGGTAGTAAACGCGGCCGTTGCGCAAGGAGGTTCGGGTTCGATCCCCGCACAGTGCAAATATATGTATGCATGAATATGAATATTTGCACTGGTCTGGTCGTGCCAGATAACTGCCATTAACGTGCCATTGGTTTAACTGCAATGTTTAGATATCGGCTTCGGGTTTTGGAGGTCAGACGGCAGTCGCTTCACGGAAAATATCGAAGTTTAGCTAAAATCAGTAATTAAACTGGTAAAGCGGACCCTAGACTCCAAAGCTGAAAAGCTACGGAAGCGACTGGGATTAACGCTGAGATGATGCTGATGACTGTTCAAGTTAGGCACTGTCACTGTTACTGTTGCGTCACTGTTAGGTTAGTGTAAGTGGAGACGCAAATTTTTAACGCGATTGAGGTATAGTGAACTTGGAGTAATGTTCACTCATCCTCTATAGGAAAGATCCTCCATCGTATCTAGTGGGCGATTGCCTCACGACTGGTTTCGGGACATTAAATGTATAAATTTTAAGTTAATTTATTATTTCTGGTAAATTATAAAAATGTTAATTTTATTTGGTATAGTTGATGTTATTGTATTTTATTTCGTTAAATTTAATTGATTTATTTTGAACATGTAAATTTAGAAAGTGTTGACTGTACTCAATGGCTACCTACATATATCTAGTGCCTACTTTATAAGGGATCGGGCGCTGATAACTGAAACAGGCTTTTGCCTAGTTTTGCTTACTAAACGTTATTATTATTATTAGTTACACAGTAAACTCACTTGCGCGATGCAGAGTTTTGTGTAACGTCAATATGAGACATGCGTAGCTTGTAATACCACAACGCTTTTTAAGTTTTATTATACAGTATGTTAACTGATTCTACTAATGCATACAAAACCTGTCTAAAGTTAAAAAAAAATCCCACTAAAAAAATAAGTATTATTTCGCAAAAAGAGGTAACTTAATAAATGTACGTTACCACCCTTCCGCGGGCAGCGGGCGGCAGGGCACGCGGCACGTGATCGCACCGCTATTCGCTCATAATAATAGCGGTGTTGTCATTTTTTTTTAAATTACCAAATTTCGGGGAAGTTGGAATTAATTCGCGGGAAAAAAAGATTATTTCAAAATTCATTTGTATTGGTACTATGATGATTACATAAAATTTTATATTATATTTGGTCATGTGTTTACCTAACCTTTATTATCCTTATGGGTCGGACAGGGTTTTCTTAACATACTGTATAAGCAGCCTTTAATTCCAATCCTGCGACGCAAGCCTTCTTACGGTGAGAGGGAAGAGGGTCGTAAACTGCTGGTCTGTAACTACCACGCGAGTCTACTGCGGGTTGGTAAATGTATGATAATGATGATGATGGTATTGTGTAGTACTACTAATATACTAAGTTTTATTTTAACAATATAAAATATTTTTAAATAGCTAATAATTATTCAAAAACCACTAAACTTTCTCAATAGAAAACGATTTAAGTTTTATTTTTCCAAAATAAGAGCAAATATATATTTGCTTTTGTTACTAAAATGTTATTACATTTGTCCATAAACATCTCTATAACGGGATTGATTCTATGATGCTACCTTTTCTTGTTTATTTATATGTTTACTAAAATGGTTAAGTAAATACGTACCTGAAATAAAATATTATACAATATAAAAAATACATTCAGAGAAAAGGAAAGCCTTTTATTCTGAGAAATATTTGTGTAAGCGTAAGTATTTATAGAAATTCCTATGATTGCTTTGACAAAAAAAAATCTGTTACCAAGAGCTTTATCCCTACTTAGAATAAATAAAACAATACGGAAAATATCGTAAAGAAACAACCCTCTCAATCGAATCAATACATAAACATAGATAAAGAAAACCTCTTTTGACAACAAATAATATTAAATATTTACAAAGAGCTTTCGTATTTCAAAACAGTGAAAGGAAAACACGGTAAAAAAAAAAACTGGCATGTCTTAGTCCTAAAAATAAAAAAAGATTTGAAGATCTGTGATAGTAATGAATCCATGTTGGGCCCGCGTAGTGGAAGCCAACTTACTGCCTCTCACATAGTGAAAGCCTACGTCTCAGCAGTTGGCTTCTTGTATGTGTTTCAGCGTTTGAGGGCACAATTAATACACAATTGGATGAAAGTTGAAAATAACTCTACTCGAAATTAAGCTATTAAAATCATTGCCCCGGGGACTGCTTGTGAGTCCCTTTCGCAAGAAGTAGCCAAATATAAGGGCTTTAAGTAAAATTATACAAAATTAAATTTAGTTTAGGCCCCAGTTAGAAGGGACAACCTAAACAAACTTACTAATGGTGTATGGTGTATGTTTTGAGCAAAAGCGAGAGGGAAAATAAACCATCGAATTCTTTTTGGACATCCTTCTCTTACCAAAGATAAAGTTTTTAAGAATATATGGATGTTTGTTACCATTTACTCCGAACGAATTTTTTTTTATAAATTATAAACTAGCGCTTGACCGCAATCCCGCCTGATGGTAAGCAGTGATGCGATCGTTGATGGTAAAGCGCGCTAGTTTATTAAGAGCCTATTCACTCAGAAAAACTGAGCGAATAGGAAGGAAGACGGCAGTTGAGCGAGGTGATGCAATGTTAAACCCAACAACACGACCAACGATGTTGCACCAAAAGGAGATTGATCTGAAGACCCTCCACGACCAAACTCCCAACACAACAACATTTGGCGCATCGTACCCGGCACACATCGCAACACAACTGCTGAGACCCGTCCTCCGTACGGTTTCACCAGACATCATGCCGGAACACGACAAATCGCTTGGCGGCAAGACTTTGTCTGGTGCGTGGTAACTTCTGCGCGCGGCCGATCTCATGGCCTACCACCGAGAAAAAAAAAATTGATAGAATACAATGATAAGGTTTACTTATACTTTATACACACATGAAATAATCCCTTATCTTACATCACTACTAGATTGACCTTAAATTCTAAAAGTATCGTATTGGTTCGAACCCAACTCAGTCGTAGACATGCCACGCATAAATGTATAATGATATAAACCAATTCTGTCCAGGGTGAATTCTTACAAAAGCACCTAGGAAAGGCAATAGGGATGTTTTCTGGGTTAAAAAAAAATCTATTTAGTCCGTCATTCAGATTATAGAAAAATATTGGATACGTATATTTTGTTTTATCAAATCAATAAAAATTTACAAATATAAAAGGCATCAAAGATCAGGAATGGTGGCTGGTGACGTCACTGCGCGCTAAAAAGTGTAGTACAGTGACGTCATGCGAGTTTTCAACGCACTGTGTCGTCTTCATTTTTTGTTTATATAAAAAAAGAAAAAACACGTATCTAGTATTTTTTGGAATTCTGACTGACGGACTAATTAGTTTTTTTTTAGTCAAATATCCTATTAGTAACTTTCAAATGTACATATAACAACGTTTATTGTTTGAGTTAAATTGTAATTGAAACATCATCGCCAGCAAATTTTTATGGACTCCGAACACCCTCCACGTACGTATTCGAAAGATCGCCAAGCTGCTTGTCAACTCTTCACGAAGAATTAGTATTGCAATGCTGCCAGCTTCGTGGGCGAGTTTTCTTATTGACAACGATATGAATGAATTTGTTGATGTCGTTTGATTATATTCCCTCCATTTTATTTCCCTAAATATTATTACGTTAAGATAGCCTCGGTGGCGTAGCGGTAGTGAACGCGGCCGCGGGTTCGATCCCCGCGCAGTGCAAATGTATTTGTATGCATGAATATGAATATTTGCACTGGTCTGGTCGTGCCTCGGAAAGCACGTTAAGCCGTTGGTCCCGGTTGTCATACGAACATCTAATGGCAGTCGTTACGGGTTGTTTTAGCCCTCAAAAGTCCTACAATTGGTCTAACTGCAATGCTTCGATATCGCCTTCGGGTTGTGGAGGTCAGACGGCAGTCGTTTCACAGAAAATATCGAAGTTTAGCCAAAAATGAGCAGTTAGACTGGTACAGCGGACCCTAGACTCCAAAGCTGAAAAGCTTCAGATACGACTGGGATTAACGTTGAGATGAAGAAGAAGATATTCTTCTTTACTTTCTTTACTTTTCTTTAAGACGGTTAGCGTTTTCATTATTTAAATATTTGGATAGACTAAATAATTAGCACATGAAAATTATCTCCAAATAAAGAAATAATGGACTTAGGAGTACTACAAATATACGCTCGGAACAGTTTATTTACATTTCTATTATCTTTCTCACAGTAAGCATACGGCTGTTTTTATTTCTACATATTTTTTCCTGCAGATCTACACTTCATTGTTCTTAGTGTGGAAAATCTTATTAAGTGATGGCCTTTGAATGAGAGTAAATTTGATTTTTAAGCTCTCTAATCATCTCTATTATTACTTCCCCTTTGTTGCGTAACCTTATCACTCCTAACGAATCCATTCATATACTTACACGAGCTTCGTCAAAAGTTCTCCAGTATCGCTCATTTCTCACATTGTCTCGAGTCTACATACTTGAGTTTACGCCAAAACTTTGTACACGTTGATATATCTTCGAATTAACTTTTGGCATCGACGGGGGCCGGAGGCATGTGTAAAATTCACTCAAATCAGATAGAAACAAAAGGGTGTCTCTATACAACAAGCGAAAACCAGGCCACAAATAGAACGGGCGGCATACATATGCACAACACCAAAATCGCATCGTCATCCGATGTTGCAACGTGCTACGATGTAGGGCACGTCGTCGTGTCATGAAAACGACTTCTGCACTTACTGTAGTGCCCAAAAACTACAACATAAGTATATATATACGATACAAATGCTTCGCAGCACATTCCGATGACATCAAATGGATGTGAATGCGCTTGCACTCGCTGTACGTGAAACGTTTTATGTGTGTGTGCGTACAATATTGCTTGTTGTTTGGAGATGACCTTCTGTACCCACGTATGTATCTTATGAAACTCGTTTGGTTAAAACGTTTCCCTGAAACAAAGAGTACGTCATCTTTGTTAATTACATGTTTGAATTATTACCGGATATTTTCTTCGTATAACTTTAAGGGCCTTTGAAGTAGGTTATTCATGTTTTTAACGGCTGCTCTTTACAGGATTTTGCTTAAAGAGGAGAAGATTAAGGTAGTATTAAGTAAGGATTTGTTAAATCGTTTGAAGTTTGAAATGGAAACTGTGTAAGTGGTTATAGTACATATTTGTTATAATGTTCTACGTACTTACTTATCCTTTTTACCAAAAAAGCGATGTTTTTGGTTTTTATGCTTAATAATCTAAATCCGTAGTATAGTAAAGCTGTGGTATAGTAGTTGGCCTTCATCAGCAAATAAGTACCTGAAATCAAAAGAAAAAATCATTTACACATAATACACACAATTTGCAGTATAATTAGGAAAATCTTTAGGAACGGCACGGCCCCTTAAATATTTTATTTTTTATTTTTAGTATCTGTTGTTATAGCGACAACAAAAATACATAATTCCAGAAAATTTCAACTGTTACGGATCATGAGATACAGCCTGGTGACAAACGGACGGACAGACGGACAGCGAAGACACATGAATAGGGTTCCGTTTTACGTTTTAGATACGGAACCCTAAAAATGAGAGTTCTGAATTTCAAACTCCATACTGATTGGCCCAATTTTCTTCTCCGTCGTAACGATTTGTTAGAATACTTTGTATATAACGAACCCAATCAAGATTACTAGAAAATTCTAGATTGAATTGAATGATCAAATTAACAAAATTTTCTTTTCTTATTATGTCGACTAGAATAATCCAGATCGTTGAAAATTTCACTTTCTTTTATATTATCAAACAATTTTTTTGAATTTCGAATTACTCTTCATATTTTAATTGACATCATACCCGAAGTTTGAGATCGCTGGTGCTAATCGCTTGACTTGAACCAATCTCGAAGTTAGTAACGCAACTTTATTAAATTACCCGACTTGGGAAATGTATAAATTGTCGAATTTATGGCAAGGGGTCTCAGTGTGTAGGTTACGCGCAATGAAGTCGGTTGACGGTCATTGCTTAGAGTAGTTTGGTTGACCATATTACGGTCGTCTGAGTAAGTTTTTGGTATCGCCCAAAATAGCAACTGCTTTATGTATAAAACTGAAAACATTTGGTTTTTATTTTTATGTACCTAAGGTCGAGTTTGGCTAAACTTTTACATGGCTACTTTTTATCTAATCCTATAAATAGTCTTTAATTCTTTTTCTAAGCTTTTCTGTACAAAAATTGATAGACATCAAAAAAATATTGATTCGAAGAATTCGCATTCTTGTACTAGGTATAAAAGTATAGTATTATTTTATAGCAAAATGTTACATACATTTTGTAATAAATTAGATATTGACTACTTAAAAAAAGTACCCATTCCCAAAAAAATCAAATTTTATATTTCCATGGATTTTCACAAGCAGATGACACTGTCTAAAACCCTGATGAATAAACTTCACAGATGTCACATAAATTAGCAATATTAGTGTAAGTAATTGAGCTTTACATTTGGCAATTTCGTTTTGGGTTTTTATGTGATTTGTATTTTAAGTAATTTGAATGTACGAGTTTGTAGAACGACGGACTAAAATATTGTCTGATATAAATAAATAATTTATTTATACTTCAATATATAACATAATACCGTGTTCTTATGTCATCTAAATGCACTATGATGCTGATTCTAGATCCTTCAGTTAACTTCGGCTCAATGCCGAGTTCGTATATGGAAGTTTCATCGATCCTGACATTTCGGGAAAACACACTAATGTGAATTACAGTGCTGACATAAAGCCTAGTTTAAGCTGAAAGGAAAACCGCTAGAGTAGCTCGACGTGTGATATGGCAACGGGCGTTATCTTCATCATCAATGGCATGAGCGTTTTAACACCAGATTTATCTGATCCCGAAACTGTGTCAATGGTTATTTTGGGAGTCATGAGCATATGAATCGGCTTTTTAATCACTTGCAGTTTAAAATGGATGCAACGTACCATTAATCTGACCTCCGTAACCCAGTTTATGAGTACTAAGAAGCGTATTAATAAGACTTGTTTTCTGTTTTCAAAAAACACTTAACCAGTTTTTCATTTATAATTACATCCAATTGCCACGAATGACCCTCACATGTTTAAAGCAAGGCGATAGCTTTTATATGGCAGTAAATATAAAAGGGATACATGGGCTACTAGCGTTTGCCAAGTGGGGCAAGTCGCTAGCCAAGTTTCATGAACAGCTGATATTAGTTCACTGTATATTTTTTGTTGTAATACTTTCGCGTAGTAAGACGAAATATTTCGGTGGTCGGCTTGATTTGTAGGTTTCGCCTTTTTATGAATTCCGGCTGTTGACTGGGAGGGTTTGAAATTGTCTGCTCTTGTAGATAAATAGCATATAATATGTAGTTTTAGATTTATTTTGGGATTTTTCATTAACATCCTGGAGTCTGGAGTTTTACCCAATTAACAAGAATTAAAAGCAGAAAGCGCAGTTTAACCGTATCGATCAACCTGTGGCCCTTCATTATCAGGTCACGGGCCTCTCTTCTACATTCGCATGAATCTAAATAAAACCATTTCATATTTTCACGAAAAAGCTCATATTCTAGAAATAAGAATGCTTCCGAATATAACTCTATTTGAAAACTCTTCTAGCGTACCCCAGCCGTTAAAAGTGTCGACGGTCATAATATATCTCGAAAGTAACTTTCTGCAAAGCCCAAGTTATTGTAATAGAGCATACCTACTCTAAATTCTATCTACGAACCCTTTGACCTCTTTTTATAATGTTAGTTCGAAAATATTAGAACGAATAAAAAGAATTCTTTTGTTTTTAGGTTTCATTCCCGAATTGTAATATTTTTGTGTAACGTATGTATGATAATATATTTTCGTAATTTTTGTATTGTTTTTTGTGCTTTACTTTTCACAAGCTGTCTTCATTTCTGTAATGTATTAAAAACAAAAATTGACAGAGGACAGAGACGGTACACACGAGCCAATTTTTTGATAAAGTTGACTATTTTGGTCCAGTCGCAGATTTTCTAACGTTTAATACTTTTGATGAGTAATATTTTTGTAGGTAACTTTAAAAATGTATGTAAGATTATATTTCGCAATAAATAAATATTTGCAATACTCGAAATTATGTTAAATATAGAGGAAAATGGTAGTTATGTGGTCTATTATTGTATTATTATTTCGAAGTAGCAGTAGGATTTCTTGAACCCGGGCTGGGCTGGAAAAGATTTTTTGGGTCAGATTTTCGTCCTCGTGTGTGTATATTTATTCATTTTGGAAGAACAATGTACATATTATGATCTCATTTGAAGCGTACTTTATTGAACTTTAATATAGCTAAAAAGAAGGGCTATCGTTTTTCTTTTCAAGATAAAACGAGTTCTATTTTAAATCGCGGATCTACACACAATTAAACGATGTTAAATAACAATTCGTCTTTCATTAACAAACTAAATAAGGCAGGTACTGTCGCCGATTCTGCTATTCAAAAACTAAACTAATTTTGAGTTAAGCACTTCTTTTTTTTCTATTTCATTAAGATAAGAATAGAAGATAACATTTTAATTTAATCCTGTCACAATTAAAAGATTCCATAGACAGTTTAGACGCGCTTATAAACATGGCGACCAAAAATACTTCAATTTACGTCAGGCGCGTAATACTAATTTGAGAGGTGTAAACTAATACATTATCTATTTTTTTTTTTAATTAATTTATAAACCAGCGCTTGACCACAATCCCGCCTGATGGTAAGCAGTGACGCAATCGTTGATGGTAAAGCGCACTAGTTTATTAAAGAGCCTATTCACTCTAGCCTTGAAGACACTCAAATTGTAGTCCGACGGAAACACCGCCGCTGGCAGATTGTTCCAGTCCCTCGATGTACGCGGTATAAAGGAGGAGGCGAAACGCTTCGTCCGGATCGTAGAGGTGTTAACAACATAAGGGTGGAAACTCGCCGTACGACGGGTCGTCCGATGGTGGAACGGAGATGAGGGAATTAAATCATGCAATTCCCTTGCACACTCCCCAAAATGTATCCTATAGAACACCGAAAGGCTGGCTACTCTACGCTTATGCTCTAGGCTTATGTCCTTTTCTTAATGAAATAGAAAGAAAAAGATGTACTGTACTTAAATATAGTTTAGTTTAGTTTAGTTTGTGAACAAGAGATGCCATTGTCTCCAATAGCGAACCAAATACATACATATATTGAATATACTCACATAAAGTTTATTTAAACTCCATATTAAGTGGTCCGGGTACACTGTATAGCTATAAATAAACAATCGTTCGAGATCAGTCAAGCTACCAGCAGGATAATATCGTAACACACTATCAGTAGCCATGGATATCATTTTGACAGTTCAATAACATTCATTGCTTTATTTCCGTCTCTGAGCTAATAAATTTTTCCAACATATGCAGCAATGCATAGGCAATATACCTACTGATTTTTTTGAGAATGAAAATTGATCCTAACAAAGTAAATGAAGAAGCTAGGTAGGTGATAATTTATTTATTTATTTATTTAATCTTTCGCACATGAAATGCACAGAGGCGGACATAATGCCTTAGGCATTCTCTACTAGTCAACCATAGGTGGTGAAGAGATAAGATGGTAGGTGCTTTCGTTAGCAAAAAAAAATTGTAAAGAAAGATAAAAAAAACCTCTTATTACTATTAAAAAAAAATACTTAAATAAGCTAAATATACATACATACTATTACCAAAATATATACCTATAATATATACATACAAAACTAAAATTTGGGAGAGAGGTGTAGCAATAACTCTAACCTAATTATTGCGAAAATAACTCTGCAATTTCCGCTTAAATGCAAACCGACTGGGGGCCATCCTGATATCAAGAGGAAGCGCATTCCACAGAAGAATGGATTGAATATGAAATGAAGAATGAACAAAGTCAGACGTATGCGAAGGACAGAGTAAGAGGAGATTGTTAGAAGAACGCAGATTCTTAGTGTGAGATAGTGTGAGATAATGACAATGATGATAAGCTAAGCAAACACATACGGTTAGTAGATAAGACATACCATGCTATACTGTGTATCATCAACAAGCTCCTAATCAGACTAGTAATAAATTATTGACGCATCAGAAATAAATACAACGTTAGTTTTTGTTTATGCGAAACGCCAAACACGTGTCCAGTATTATAAAGTAAAGAATCTATGTACAAAATTTCAAAAAAATATCCCAACAAAAATATGGTCAACGCACCGCTCTTGGGGGCTGTCCAGCAATGCGCACGTGCCTAGTACTATGATCTATCATCTTGTGCGCTCGGTATCCACACTGCAACAATTTCTAAATATATTTGGGAGACAATATAACATGGTGTAAAAATGATTGGAACCGATTCAGTAGCTTATTTTGTACAAACTGTATTCAGGTTTCGTATAAAGTAAAATTAATATAAATGTAAATAATTATTATTGACCTGTCACTTTAGGTAAAGGTTTGTAATGATAGTTGAAAGGATGATAAATAAAATATAATGTTTATCATAATTCAATCAAGAAATAGCACTTAAGTAAGTTAAGTGCTATTTCTTGGATAGCCAATGAAACAGTTGATCGAATAACTAATTAAGGCCATCTACCATCAACCCATCGAATGCATATATTATTGCGAAAATGTTAATATTAATACTATGATCATTAATTTAGATGATTACGATGTAAAGTTGAGGAACTCATGAGTAAGTAATAACATCAGCACATATTATCGATTAGGTTAAGCTACATTGCTGTATCGCCTATGTTCGCGGAAAAAACAAACTAAATGACTAGAAAAGAAGAAAAAAACAGAGGCAATAGAAGAGAGAAGAGAAAAGAGAGAAGTGAGAAAGAGAAGAGAGTAGAGAGAAGAGAAAAGAGAGAAAGAGAAGAGAGAAGAGAGAAGAGAGAAGACAAAAATCAGAAGAGAGAAGAGAGAAGGAGAAAGAGAAGAGAGAAGTTTTTTTGTACAACCGACAGTCTATATAACTCCCATTAAAAAATGAATATACATATTTTACTTTGTTGCTCATTACATAATAGCATAATAAAGTATGAAATTTACGTTTTCTACTAAAAATAAATTGTACATTGTTTATTTTTTAACTAATTTATTTAATTAAAATAGTTACCATTATTGTCTATATATTGATGCTATCTAACAGGAAGGTCATTTAGGCCTCTGCGATAGAGCTCTGAGGATCAAGACTGCACAAACTGTGTGAAAACATTCTGTACTGCCTCCTGGGAAAAACCATCCTGTCACGTAGATAATTGTCCAAATCGAAAAGAAAATGTTAGTCCATTAGAGCAAGGTCTGGCGAATACAAAGGATGCGGAATGGTTTCTTACTGCAGTTCCTGAAGGGACAAAATCATTTCTCGTGTTGTCATGGACCAATTATGGTGAAAATCGATTCATCAGTCGGGGCTGTTTTACGGCGTTCGGCCCAAAAGACATATGCCGTTATTGCTTGACCAGATCGGAGAAAACTGTAGTGAATAATACCACACTAAGACCACCAAACAGTTACTATTACTTTTTTATTGGTAAATTTTGCGTTAGGTCACTAGGCGTTTAACCTGGCTTAATTCCATTGCATTTTTCTTTTACAGTTATCATTAAGAATCCACTTTTCATCACATGTCGCAATTCGATCCAATGATCCATTTCTGTACCGATTCAACATGGTGACACAAGTTTTAACACGCGTTTCTTTCTGAAAATCAGTCCAAAGCATGAGCCACCCATTTTTCTTATTTTTTATTTTATTGATTTGACGCAAATGGGTCAATATTGTGAGTAAAGTTATGTTAAACCATTCCGCTATTTCCTGGGTAGTTTGTCCAGGATCGGCTTCCATCATTCCATTTATTTCATTGGTAGACCCTTTTTTAATTATTATTTTAATTTTTCCTTTAATTTTTTTTTTCATTATTCACCTGAGTGGGCGTCTTCCTCGTGGCTTGTTATTCAAATCGAAGCTTCCCTTACGAAAACGTTTAAACCAAAATCGTGCGTTCATTAGTAGACCCCTCTCCAAACGCAACATTGATATTGTAGGCTGTTTCTGCGACGTTACTTTCGCGTCGGAACTCGTATTCAAAAATCACTCGAATTTTCGCAGTATCTATCTTTCTTGTCTAAGTTTAATGACAATTGAAGTTTATATTCAAATGTCCATTTTTTTTAATAGAAGAACACTATAGAAACCATTTAAAAAAAGTATCATTCGAAAACTTCAATCCATGAAGATTGTATGTCAATTCAAAGAACCTATTAGAACAAAACGGCAATTTCATACTTTTACCCCTAATATACGACATCTTTCAAACACTCGTTAATAACCACCAAGCATATTAAAGTAATATATCTGTTAATTGCTGTACTGGTATTTGTCCCGCATTCTCTGCCCTTACAAAACCCCTTTTTTCTAGGCATGCCATAGTCCCTTACTTTGCTCCATCTTCTTCACTAGATCCCAATTTATACGCAGAAATTCCACTGGTTATCTCTATAGTCATACATAAAACCGCCTCTTTGTAGTTAGAGACAAAAACAAATTTATTGCACGATCACAATGATTTTGACATGGGTTCCTGATAGGGGTTTCGTAAACACCCTTATATTAATTGATGTAATTTATATGTGTTCAACATTGGGGCCTGTAACCAACGCTATTGCTCTATCTAAACTATTTCTGCCATAGCTTGCGTTAAATTTTGAAGGTCTTGGAGTCGATACATTGTTAGATGATTTTATTACTTGTATCGTAATTTTCAATAGAATCTATAATGTTTTGAGTAAAGTCAGACTGAATGAGTAGTCATAAGGTTAGTTTTTAATTATTTTTATTAGTATTAGCCCAATCCATATGAGTGTAAATATACGAACGGCACGATGCCAAATGTCGACTGCTGCATTTTTTTCTACTGCTGTTGTGATTGGTAAGCCAGCCAGTTTGACATTCTACAAAAAGGAAAAATCAATAGAGGGTCTATAACATGTGTGAATACTTCGACTACAAATGCCACCATACGACACCAAATGTTATAATACGCTATATTCGATTCCCATTAAATAGGAGTAAAGAGAGAATATGGATCATCTAACCCTCAAACCTGAACATTAAACTGCCGTTACTTCACAAATTGTTGCCTAACCTTAAGACTCACCTAATTTAATTATTCATGCCAAGCTTAATGGGCCAACTTAGCTTTAAAACAAAGAAGTTAAAAGAGATTAACATAAAATTAACTTCAAAATATTCATTGTAATAATGATCGAAAAATGGTGAGAGCACGCAGAGATTACCAACAATCAAAATCTGGTTAGCCACTGAATGAAAACAAAGAATTCTGCGAACTGACAAGGCCGGGCCATTAATCAACAAAACTACTCCACAACCTAATAAATCATAAAATAAAGAAATAAAAGTGTAAATCATGAACGACCATTTAAGGAATTATAATTAAAAAAGGTTTTTACCCTGCCTAGGCTATTCAATCTATCGCGTCGGTATCCTTTTTGCAATTTATAGTGTAAATTGCTTTTTGTGACTCAGAAATTTTCGCGGGTATGTAATTTATTTGCCCGAAACCCAGGCATATATTTTCAATAAAGCTCATATTATTAAAAGACTGATCACAATAATAATCCGTATGATTTCATTTTAATATTGAAATATGTTGTTTGAAAAATATGACCTATGAGCTCATGAAGAATTTTTTATTCAATAACAAAGAGATGAAAAAGTGTAACTAAGAATTGTAAATCTCACGGTCCATTAACTTGATATTATCTTTTGAATTAACGCTTTTCTGAACTTTGGCCCTTACCACCATAAGGATAATAAAGGTTAGGTAAACACTTGACTAAATATAATATAAAGTTTTACGTAATCATCATGAAAAAAAAACTAATGAATTTTGAAATAATCTTTTTTTCCCACGAATTAATTCCAACTTCCCCGATTTTTGGTAAATTTAAAAAAAGTGACAACAACGGTATTATTATGAGCGAATAGCGATGCGACCACGTACCACGTGCCCTGCTGCCCGCCGTCCGCGGAAGGGTTGCTTACCGCACATTTATTAAGTTACCTTTTTTTTGCGAAATAATATTTATTTTTCTAGGGGGACTTTTTTTTAAGTTTAGCCCGGCTTTGTATTCATTAGTAGAATCAGTTATCAATACCTAACAATACCTTCACGGATCGAACAGGGTTTTCTTTACATATTGTATAATACAGGCAAGCATTGTACTTTCAGTAAATACTACTATTTGAGTACCACTGATCTCAAAATGTTGCTGAAAAACATCGAGATGAATCGGCTGCCGCACTAGGCTCGCGTGGAGGAAATGTTCAAAATAACACCATAATACCTATATATGTTGTAGACATTGCTGATCATTAATCGAATAATATATGTATATTAGGAAGGACACTAAAGTTTTTAATTGTTTCACTTTCTTTGAGTCTGGTAGTTAGGCTTAGTTGGGATGGTTGGTATCATAGGCTAATTATGCTATGGTCGTAACGTGGATTTTTTTTCTTGTTCTATCACTTAAACAAATAACAAAGAACCTTTTTGCAAACCGTGAATACCGCAGAAGTGAAAACTAGAACATTAATCTTGTACGTTTTGAATATTTTGAAATTGTTAGGGAATCATTTCGTACGAATTATTTTATATAAACGAATTTTACAAGTGGGATGCACTTAGCGGGCTGTAGTACAAACATACATGCACATATGTGCCTGTTAAACAAATACTTCATGCTATGATAAAAATCATCAGCATTCATTATTTCAGCCAAAAGATGTCCACTGCTGGACATAGGCCTCCCCCAAGGATCCCCACGATTACCTTTCCTGCACCTCCCGCATGCAGTGGTTTTCCGACCTTCACCAGGTCGTCGGTTCGACCTGTCAGGAGCCTACTCACGCTACATCTTCCAGTATGTGGTCGCCACTCGAGAAGCCGTCGGTCCCATCGGGCATCGGTCCTATGGACAATGTGCCCACTGCCACTTTAGTGTTAATTTTTCGGGCGATGTCGGTTACTCTCGTTCTTCTGCGGATCTCCTCATTTCTAATTTGATCAGGCAGTGAAACCCCAAGCATAGCCCTCTCTATTGCCCTTTAAGTGACCTTGAGCTTTCTTATAAGGCCCATTGTTAGTAACCACGTCTGATAAAAATATATCACAAAATAGAAAACTAGTCTTATACTTGCTAAGTCTCCCATAAAAATTCTTAATGCAATAAGGTCCAGCTGGTCATCGTAAAGTTGGCCCCCAACATAAATCAATCACCAGTCATTAAACTAATAGTTTCAGCGTTCCCGAAACCAGCAATAAATTCAGATCCGTACTTAACATTTACCTCAAAAGGCTGTAGCCAGTTGCAAGAAGTAAAGTCTATAATAAAGACGACAAATCCAAAGGCTGTATGTAGCAGAGGTTTGGACGCTTGCCAAATCATTTCGCTACATTTTCCCTGCGTAACACTGTGTGGTGTAAGTCTAAAGATTTTGCAAATATTATAATGGAACATATATTACAATTGAACACAATTTCGTACGAAAGTTATAAAAACTAGTACCATGAATCTATAATATAGTTAATTTATCTATTTTTAATTGTTTTACCTCTAAATTATCATATTGTAAAGTTACTCTAGTGCGAAAAAATCATCTTCGTTATGAAATATTGTGAAGAATTTTAAATAGTAACACTGGATTTCCTTACACATTATTCTCCATACGAAACCACTTTTTGGAAGGAGCGACTGGAATCAAATATATTTTATTGTAACTTTTGACTTATAAAATTCACTTTTATGTGCGTATTTGAAATAAATGCTTTGACTTTGATATTTTAAACTTTCTTAATTGTATGTTTTGCTGCCATCAATTTGAGCTTTACAATAATATTTTTACTAAAACCTGCGCCTGTTTCAAAGGATTTTTAAAATTTGTGAAAATATCGAGATTTATTTGTTATACCTGGAATAATTTCTTTTACTTATGGTTATGGGTAACCTCATCAAAATATATCTCGTGGTTTAGAAGAAAAACACGTTAAACATGAAATGCGACTTCAATATAAAATATGCATTGTTTATCATAAAATCAGCATAGAATGTTCCCAATGTTGGGACAGAGGCCTCCTCTAGGTGAGAGGGAGTGGGCCGTAATCTACTACACTGGCCCAGTGCAGGTTGATAGGTATGATATGATAATATGCATTGGCTTTAATTATATTATGTGGCTCATCAAACAACCGTTTGATTTTTAAAATTCATGAAATGAATTTATCCTCCTTTTTCCGTCTAGTTCATCCCTTAGCATTCTTTCAAAGTGAATTTGATGAGCTATTTATACAGGTACGTGCCAAATCAAATCAATTGTTCTCGTAAACCCACGTTCGTCCTCTTGTCTCTTACAGTCGTAAGCCAAAGTTCACTTCCAGCGGAGCCACCTTAAGCTACAAACAACTGTAAATGCATTTTGTATTTACGCTGATTGGCTTTTCTATCGCTGGTTAATAGACCAGCAGGAATCCGACAGTATAAATTTTGATTAATTTTGTGTTCAAAGTGATCATTATATTATTAGCGCTAACGCAAAATCACACAATGAACAAAGCAAAATCTCTGACTCGGTGTATCTTACTTCATGGTTTATTCAACGGTGCTTGATTATTTATCAAAAAAGTTTGGCAGAACGCATTGGAGCAGTATCCGTTCATACTATATTTTTTTCCTTTTAACGTTATTAACTAGTACTTAACCGCAAACCCGCTTGATGGTAAGCAGTCATACAATTGTTGATGGTAAAGCGCGCTGTTTTTTTTCTCGGTGGTAGGCCATAACATCGGCCGCCAGCAGAAGCTACCACCCACCAGACGAAGTCTTGCCGCCAAGCGATTTGTCGTGTTCCGGCATGATGACTGGTGAAGCCGTACGAAGGACGGGTCTGAGCAGTTGTGTTGCGATGTGTGCCGGGCACGATGCGCCTAATGTTGTTGTGTTGGGAGTTTGGTCGTGGAGGGTCTTCAGATCAATCTCCCTTTGGCGCAGCATCGTTGGTCATGCTGTTGGGTTTAACATTGCATTACCTCGCTCAACTGCCGTCTTCCTTCCTATTCGCTCAGTTTTCTGAGTGAATAGGCTCTTAATAAACTAGCGCGCTTTACCATCTACGGTCGCATCACTGCTTACCATCAGGCGGGATCGCGGTCAAGCGCTAGTTTATAATTATTAAAAAAAAATGTTATTTAGAGCCTATTCACTCTAACCTTGAAAATACTTAAATTGTATTCAAATGGATAGATCGCCGCAGACCGCAGTTAAGCCGTTGGTCCTGGTTGCCATACGAACAACCAACTGGCAACCGTTACGGGTTGTTGAAGCCCTCAAAAGTCCTATACTTGGTCTAACTGCAATGCTTAGAAACTAGCGCGCTTTATAGTTCTTGCAATTCACGAACGCGCGTGGCTCTTAGTTGTGTTCAAGTCGTATTTGTATACGTGTAAATGTGTGCGTGAGCGTAGACGCGCTACGGTTAGCATACAAATAATCAATGTTAAAATTATTTTTTCTTTGAAACCAACAATGTTAATAAAACAAATATTTTAATAGTAAGTTTTATTAAAATTAATTGTTATTCATCGTCAGAAGTGTCACTATCTTCAAACTCTTCAGTGTCGCTATCAGTTGATTCTACATTAATCCTTAACTCGAAGTCCAAATCGAAATATTTTCTATATTCTTCTTCAAGTTTTTCGACATGCTTGCAAGTTTTACGCCAGGTATCATTGTCGATATCGTTCATACACTCATTTATTAAATTTTGTAAAATTGACATATTTTGTCCGATATTTTTAGTTGCAATTTTATTTTTTAAAATTCCCCAGATATTTTCGATACAGTTCAACTCAGGGTGATAGGGCGGCAAACGTAATATTTCAAAATTCTTGCTTTTAACTATTTCGTCGATTTTGAATGTTATGAAACGATGTTTATTATTTTTTATTAAATCATAGAGTTCGATTTTTTTTAATCGATCGTCACATAAAATTCTGTTATCAGTTAGCCATTTTATCATATTGCTCTTCCTTGAACTGGACGTAGGAATTTTACTGCTGCGGGCGTTATGATAGGACGCGTTATCCATCACAATAACTGCTTTTTCTGGCAAATTTGGCATAAGTTTCTCTTCTAGCCACTTCTTATAATTTTCAAAACTCATATTTGAGTGATAATCTCCAGTTGTGGAGGATGCTTTATACACCAATGAGGCATTTGGAATGAATCCATCTTTAGTACCTGCGTGCACTATAATAAACCGGCTCCCAGTACCTAATTTCTTCATAAATGGAGTATCTTTATCCTTTATGCCCCATGTATTTTGTCGAACGTGTGACGTTAAAACATATGTTTCGTCAGTGTAAACAATAGGACGTCCTTCTGCACGGCACTGAGAAATCTTTTTCAAATATTTTAAACGCCATAGTTGTAAATCATGCCTTTCTTGTAATACTCGTCGGTTACTGCTAATCTTTCGCCATTTATAACCAATTTTTATGAGCAATGAACGTAAAGTGCTTAGACATCCGTCAAAGTCTATCTTTTCTCTGAGAACTGACCGAATTTTGTTTAAAGTTGGAATTTCCTTGTGTTCGATGTGATAATTTTGAATTGTACTTCGAATCAAATTAGTGTCAAAATTATCAAAATCAAATTTGCTACTTCTTTTACGACGTTTTTTCATTGGTGATAGAAACTTAGCAGATGTAGAGGGCATCTCTTTTTCTTCTTTCAAAATAGAAGTTACAGTACGTTCACTGACCCCTGTTGCTTCGGCGGTTCGTTTTCTTACGTTAGCCAAAGGACTCAAATCACAATTATCATTATTATTCGCTTTCATGAAATTATATTCTTCTTGAAGAAAATGAAAAACTCGGGCGATAATTGCACTACCCTACAAATAATAAAGATAATACAATGTTCATGATCGTTGATCCATACCATACAATATTTAATTAACGCTATAAATGCATATTTAAATAACTCACCTCACTACGAATAATTTTTCGCTTTTTATCGGTATTTGACATGCTGACGGTACTTCGTGGCGGATAGCGACGTGAAAACAATAAGCACAAGTAACCTGAGCGGCCGACCGCTCGCTACTGAACGCTCCGTCAGGCACACACACTAACGCATTGTGCATGTACACAACATACCACAAGCAAGAGTCACGCGCGCTCGTATATTGCAAGAACTATACCATCAACGATCGCATCACTGCTTACCATCAGGCGGGATTGCGGTCAAGCGCTGGTTTATAATTTATAAAAAAAAAGAAATCATTTCCTACGAATTACATTATATAAACGAATTTTACAAGTGGGATGCACTTAGCGGGCTGTAGTACAAACATAGATCCACATACGTGCCTCTTAAACAAATACTTCATGCTATGATAAAAATCATCATCATCGACATTCATCAGTTCAGCCGAAAGATGTCCACTGCTGGACATAGGCCTCCCCCAAAGATCCCCAAGATTACCTTTCCTGCGCCTCCCGCATCCAGTGGTTTTGGGACCTTCACAAGGTCGTCGGTTTGACCTGTCAGGAGCCTACTCACGCTACATCTTCCAGTATGTGGTCGCCACTCGAGAACCCGTCGGTCCCATCGGGCATCGGTCCTATGGACAATGTGCCCACTGCCACTTTAGTGTTAATTTTTCGGGCGATGTCGGTTACTCTCGTTCTTCTGCGGATCTCCTCATTTCTAATTTGATCAGGCAGTGAAACCCCAAGCATAGCCCTCTCCATTGCCCTTTAAGTGATCTTGAGCTTTCTTATAAGGCCCATTGTTAGTAACCACGTCTGATAAAAATATATCACAAAATAGAAAACTAGTCTTATACTTGCTAAGTCTCCCATAAAAATTCTTAATGCAATAAGGTCCAGCTGGTCATCGTAAAGTTGGCCTCCAACATAAATCAATCACCAGTCATTAAACTAATAGTTTCAGCGTTCCCGAAACCAGCAATAAATTCAGATCCGTACTTAACATTTACCTCAAAAGGCTGTAGCCAGTTGCAAGAAGTAAAGTCTATAATAAAGACGACAAATCCAAAGGCTGTATGTAGCAGAGGTTTGGACGCTTGCCAAATCATTTCGCTACATTTTCCCTGCGTAACACTGTGTGGTGTAAGTCTAAAGATTTTGCAAATATTATAATGGAACATATATTACAATTGAACACAATTTCATACGAAAGTTATAAAAACTAGTACCATGAATCTATAATATAGTTAATTTATCTATTTTTAATTGTTTTACCTCTAAATTATCATATTGTAAAGTTACTCTAGTGCGAAAAAATCATCTTCGTTATGAAATATTGTAAAGCATTTTAAATAGTAACAGTGGATTTCCTTACACATTATTCTCCATACGAAACTACTTTTTGGAAGGAGCGACTGGAATCAAATATATTTTATTGTAATTTTTGACTTATAAAATTCACTTTTATGTGCGTATTTGAAATAAATGCTTTGACTTTGATATTTTAAACGTTCTTAATTGTATGTTTTGCTGCCATCAATTTGAGCTTTACAATAATATTTTTATTAAGACCTGCGCCTGTTTCAAAGGATTTTCAAAATTTGTGAAAATATGGAGATTTATTTGTTATACCTGGAATAATTTCTTTTACTTATGGTTATGGGTAACCTCATCAAAATATATCTCGTGGTTTAGAAGAAAAACACGTTAAACATGAAATGCGACTTCAATATAAAATATGCATTGTTTATCATGATCAGCATAGAATGTTCCCAATGTTCCGACAGAGGCCTCCTCTAGGTGAGAGGTAGTGGGCCGTAATCTACCACGCTGGCCTAGTGCAGGTTGATAGGTATGATATGATAATATGCATTGGCTTTAATTATATTATGTGGCTCATCAAACAACCGTTTGATTTTTAAAATTCACGAAATGAATTTATCCTCCTTTTTCCGTCTAGTTCATCCCTTAGCATTCTTTCAAAGTGAATTTGATCACAATCATCATTGTCGAACTTGTCCCAGCTATTTATACAGGTACGTGCCAAATCAAATCAATTGTTCTCGTAAACCCACGTTCGTCCTCTTGTCTCTTACAGTCGTAAGCCAAAGTTCACTTCCAGCGGAGTCCCCTTAAGCTACAAACAACTGTAAATGCATTTTGTATTTACGCTGATTGGCTTTTCTATCGCTGGTTAATAGACCAGCAGGAATCCGACAGTATAAATTTTGATTAATTTTGTGTTCAAAGTGATCATAATATTATTAGCGCTAACGCAAAATCAAAATCACACAATGAACAAAGCAAAATCTCTGACACGGTGTATCTTACTTCATGGTTTATTCAACGGTGCTTGATTATTTTGTATCAAAAAAGTTTAGCAGAACGCATTGGAGCAGTGTCCGTTCATACTATAATTTTTTCTTTTTAACATTATTAACTAGTACTTAACCGCAAACCCGCTTGATGGTAAGCAGTCATACAATTGTTGATGGTAAAGCGCGCTGTTTTTTTTCTCGGTGGTAGGCCATAACATCGGCCGCCAGCATAAGCTACCACCCACCAGACAAAGTCTTGCCGCCAAGCGATTTGTCGTGTTCCGGCATGATGACTGGTGAAGCCGTACGGAGGACGGGTCTGAGCAGTTGTGTTGCGATGTGTGCCGGGCACGATGCGCCTAATGTTGTTGTGTTGGGAGTTTGGCTGTGGAGGGTCTTCAGATCAATCCCCCTTTGGCGCAGCATCGTTGGTCATGTTGTTGGGTTTAACATTGCATCACCTCGCTCAACTGCCGTCTTCCTTCCTATTCGCTCAGTTTTTCTGAGTGAATAGGCTCTTAATAAACTAGCGCGCTTTACCATCAACGGTCGCATCACTGCTTACCATCAGGCGGGATTGCGGTCAAGCGCTAGTTTATAATTATTAAAAAAAATGTTATTTAGAGCCTATTCACTCTAGCCTTGAAAATACTTAAATTGTATTCAAATGGATAGATCTCCGCAGACCGCAGTTAAGCCGTTGGTCCTGGTTGCCATACGAACATCTAATGGCAACCGTTACGGGTTGTTGAAGCCCTCAAAAGTCCTATACTTGGTCTAACTGCAATGCTTCGATGTCGCCTTCGGGTTGTGGAGGTCAGACGGTAGTCGCTTCACGGAAAATATCGAAGTTTAGCCAAAATCAGCGGTTGGATTGGTAAAGCGGACCCCAGACTCCAAAGCTAAAAAAGCTTCGGATGCGACTGGGATTATTAACGCTGAGATGATGAAATCGCCGCAGACAAATTGTTCCAGCCCTTCGATATACACGGGATAAAAAACGAGGCAACACACCTCGTCCGGATCGTAGTTGTGTCAACAACATAAAGGTAAAGCGTAAAGGAATACTTGTCGCACGATGGGTCGCCCGATGATGGAACGGAGATGGCGGAATTAAGTCATATAATTGCCGCGCACACTCTCCAGAATGCATCCTATAGAATATCAATAATAACGCCAAGTGTCCAGGCAGCCATCTTGGATTTAGACTCAATGAAACTCCCAAAGTTTAGGTTTGTGGAAATCTTTACTCCCAAAAGCTGAAGAGGGATGGTGCACTTAGAGGATACATTCCGAAAGGGAAGGAGCCAAGGTGAATGGGCTCCGTATGGCGGTGAACAGACACGCTTGACTTTTGGCGGCGCTGAATGCCAAAATGGCAATAATAAAATGTATCTTGTCATTACAGATAATAAATTGTATTTTATTTACTTATCAAACTAGAGAAAGATTTGAGCCATTAGACAAAGTACTTATTGTCCAATGGAATTGACTCAAATCTTTCTCGAGGTTTCTTTTCTTAAATTGGTTATAAAAATAATTTCAAAATTATGTTTTAAAACTAGATGAGGTTTGGTTTTCCAAACTAAACACTGTAACGGCAAACTCCTTGGATATACGTCATCAAATCTTATTATTTACACCACACAAATAGAGAAACTGGGTGAAAGTAGGAATAAAATGAAAAGATTTTAATACCAAAACTTTAATTAGCTTCAGAAAAATTTTCTACTAGCTTGATTGTTTAAAAAGTCTTTCGCATTTGTTTTATAAAAATTCCAAACAAATGAAAGGTTACAAAGGGAGGTGCTTTGTGAGCATCAGACAAAAGTACAAGATGATTTATTGCAAGATTTCTAGTTTACATTTTTGTATAAAGGCAATAAGCTTGAGAGATAGATTGAAGTATTGTAGGTACAAAAGAAAGGAGGCAAAAAGGAGGTTTGCCAAAGATGGAGCAAATGTTGTGAGAAATAGATTGAAAATAGATTCCTAGTATTATAAGAAAAAACAAAAACTAAAATGAATATTTATTGAGGGTCTTGAATAATAAGAATAAGTCGTAGTTGAACTAAGACGGCCCCAAAAAAGGGGCAAGAAAGGAAATTGGGATCGGAAAATCAAATGTATTAGAATGACAAATATAATGGACCATTACTCTAAATCTGAGCTCGGCTTTTAAACGTAGGCTGTACCTAAAGATAAGATAATGTTGAAGATTTTCATGTTTCAAAATTAGGATTATAATGCTCACGAGTATCTAGATCCTTTATCAAAATGAATACATTATGGAAAAGGTTTTTAGCTTACTTGAGTATTCTGGCGTGTACTTCAATACTTCAATGTGTTTTCCTAAAGCCTAGGCATAAGTGTATCTTTTTAAGCTATTGCATAGCTTCTATCGCGGGCCTTGAGCGCGGGGACCGAATCCAGAAATTCCGTAACGAAAAAACCTCACGCTCCCCATCGTCTAACGTCGTTTCAGTTCGGCAGTCTTCGGCACGGTATGTTTGTGTGCGTGCGACTACATCTTTTGATAACAATTTATAGATTTTCAAAAAGAGCACGCATATTGCAGGGCGCGAACTCAGTTCTACACACTTGCCATGTTACTGATAGTCGCGATGTGCTAAACTTGCGATTAATTTTCTCTCTGAAATAGGTCTTCTATAGAGATATGTCATAGACGTCACCGACGTTGTCATGGCTACCTTAAAAACTTTTCATATAATTAATTATTAAGTACTTTTATTCAAATTAATTTAGTAGTGTTTTTATAAAATAGCTTTTTTTTAACGGAAAAGCTAAGATGAATGTCACGCTAATTTTTCATTGGACTTTTAAATTATTTATAGTGTTGTTTACTAAATAAAAGCGCGTGATTTTATAGAGTAAAAAGTGCTCACGTGGCCATTTTTTCAATTGTTGCAAGAATTCAAAAGACTGTCTTTAAATAGTGTTCAGACGATTGCTCAAAGTGTATTAGATTTCATTAGTAACAGAAATGGCATTTCAATAATGACTTTCAACTGCCAAAGTCTAAATAGTCATAAATAAGATTTACAAGATTCAGTTACGAGACAAACAAATGTGTTACTTCTTACCGAAACTTGCATGACGCATGATAATCCAATTGAAATACCTAATTTTAATTGTATTGTTCAGTTCAAACGAGATACTGTTTCAAAAGGTGGGGTAGCTATTTACCAAAATAAAAATGATATTACTAATATTATGACTCCGAATATTGAAATAAATATTGTACACGTTAGCGATGTTAATGTTAGGCGCTCAGTTGTTGGAGATATTTGTGCGTGCTTATGCAAACTTAGAAATGGCCTACAAATAGTGATGGTAGCAATTTACATTTCTCCGAATGCAAAATTGGACGAGTTAGAGCATTTTATTCATCGCACTTTACTGGAGTACACTGAAGAAGGCTCGAAAATACTTGGTACAAATGGTAATAAATTTCCACTTATCTTGGCTGGCGATTTCAACATTAACTTCGCTGATAAAAAATCAGAGCGGTTGACAACTTTTCTATCAAAAACATTGAATTTGAAAATGAATAATGATCCACAAGAGTCCACAACAAAATATGGGACCACCATTGACGCGGTATTTTCTAGGTATTTAGAGGATATTAAGTCGCAAACTTATGTTTCTTATTTCAGTTATCATAAACCTATAGTTTCAATGATAAATATTCCTGAATAACCAACAGCTACTGTAAGGTAATAAAACCCACATGTATTGTAAAATAATAAAAATATTTTAAATAATATTAAATTTTTATTTATTTAATAAAAGAAAAATTTGTTTTCTTATCGGTCACCACGCTCAAAAAGTGTAACTTGAATTAATATCAAAGAAAAAGAAATACTGCATAAATAAAATAAATAAATAATTATAATTGCATAAATTGATACAAAATGCTATGCAATAGCTTTACCGCGGCAGTCCCCGAGTGCCACACGTCTTTTTTTATATAATTATTAACTAGTGCTTGACCGCAGTCCCGCCTGATGATTAGCAGTGATACAAATCGAACGACGTAAAGTGAGCTAGTTTATTTAGAGCTTATTCACTCAAAAAATTGAGTGAATAGGAAGGAAGGCGGCAGTAGAGCGAGGTAATGTAATGTTAAACCCAACAACTCGAACAACGATGCTGCGCCAGACGGAGATTGTTCTAGAGACCCTCCACGACCAAACTCCCGGCATAACAACATTTGGCGCATCGTATCTGACACACGACGCAACATAGCTCAGACCCGTCCTTCGTACGGCTTCACCCGACATCAAGCCGTACTACGACGAATCGCTTGGCGACAAAACTTTATACCTTCCTTATAGTGAACCTTTCTATATTAGGTACATCCAAATTTCACTAGTTGTTTAACCCCACATTTAATAGGTGACGAGATATGGTAGATCTTTTACAGTCGTTATGAATCGTCAGACGTCCGAAAGTCTGACCACCAGTAATACCCAGTAATAGGGTTGTGGAGGTCAGACAGGCAGTTGCTCCTTGTAAAATACTGGTATATACGGTGAATACGGTTGGACTGGAAACTGACCACAACGTAGTTGGGATAAACCTATGATGAGCATATTATTGCTATCAACTGGGCACAAATCCTCTGGGCTACAACTTACAAATTTGTGATGGAATATCCCGATAGCACTTTATCCGAGCTGGGAAGCTCCAACCCAGTATGAGGTACTGGATTGGAGCTACTGAGCATGAGTGCTCAGTAGCTGCATATCCGAGCCTTAAACCAACGAAGCAGTAGACGCTGAGTGAAATTTTGTCAGTATAAGGTCCTGCACACACACCGGTTTTGCTGTGAAAAGTAACTGTTCACACGCCACACGCCGTGTTTAGGCACAGTCGTCAATGTTGTATGGATCACTATTATATGGGAGTTGGTTAATAGGTACGTTTTCCCTACGGCGCGGTTTATACGCTGTACTTTACATAAATCGTGCCCTGTACATAATTTCTAACATCTTGAATAAAGTAAGGACAATTTGAAGTTTAAGCCACGAATACTTCTTAGGTGAAAGAAGTATTCGTGGAATTTCTTGCCATCTTTTGTCTATACGAAATACCTAATCAATTGGAGCCATGCACCTAGCCATTGATGTTTCTTTTTTGCCCAAGTATACTTACATATATATATATATTTTAATTTAGCAATCCAAAGTTTTGTTCCTTCAGTGACAGGGTTTGGAGATTGTTCAGAGTGTTGAAGAAAATAGGTACCTATATATTTTCTTCAACCCAAATTGTACATCTGTACAATTTCACAAAGAATAAAGAAAACTACTAACTATTTGAAGTGAACATAACGCATAAAAAAAACACAAAAAATAAGTTAAAACAAAAGATGCATCACATCCACACAAAATCCATCGTTCAGCACATTAAAGCTCTCTGAAAACAGCCATCGTTGATGTTGACAACGCGCAGGGCATGATGTGTGAGAGAAACAAATTAATTTAGTTTTCACCATTCATATTAATACAATTATTTCACTATACTTTTATTGTATGCACCTTTGACGTTAATGACATTACAATATAGTCTAGGGGTCAGTTCCATCCTATAACCTAATTTCCCATAAATCCATAATCAATATAAAACTTCCTTCTAGAAAGATAGCTAATGCGATTAGAGCTGATCAACGTGAAATTTGTGTCTCATCATTGGAAAGGATAGCGGTCTAATCCACGTTACGTAAGTTACACACGTAAAAGATAAAAATACCAGGCCACATATTAGATGTATGACTGGGGGAATTTACGCAATCAATAATGACAACGCAAAAACGATGCCCTTATTAATATCACAGAACAATAGCCGTGGGGTATAAAATAGATTGGTGCAGAAGGTCGGCTCAATACAACAAGCGCACGTTTATAATATGTATGTTACCAGTATAAGTAACAAGTTTGATTACATAATCATCATATTATAACATTCCTGCCGCTGAAAAATTGACCTTTTCTTTGCAACGGAAAGGTCCGCAATCCAATACGCACGCTCAGCACGGTTTAGTAGATGTCCCAAATCTTCGAACTTATTCATCTAGGACATACCGTTTTGCTTCGCTGTTTCGTGAGAGGTTTTTTTTAATAACAATAAACAAGCGCTTGACCGCAATCCCGCCTGATGGTAAGCAGTAATGCGATCGTTGATGGTAAAGCGCGCTAGTTTATTGAGAGCCTATTCACACAGAAAAAACTGAGCGAATAGGAAGGAAGACGGCAGTTGGGCGAGGTGATGCAATGTTAAACCCAACAACACGACCAACGATGCTGCGCTAAAGGGAGATTGATCTGAAGACCCTACACTACCAAACTCCCAACACAACAACATTAGGCGTATCGTACCCGGCACACATCGCAACACAACTGCTCAGACCCGTCCTCCGTTCGGCTTCACCAGACATCATGCCGGAACACGACAAATCGCTTGGCGGCAAGGCTTTGTCATGAAATTCATTTGCGTTTGTTTGAGGTCGCCACACATACGGATTTAAACATGCCTATGCATGTTTTCGCACGTTGCATTGAGCCCACCTTTTTCATGTGGTTAGGAAATCATCAAATGACATCTCCCGCTCTGGGCGGGGCAGAAGAGCGTATCAGACTTTTACTCACTAAAATCCATCCATGTTCCTTCAATTGCCTATGTGCCACTGCTAGGGCTATGATTTCCGATGAGTAGTGGGGAGCTCGCCGCCCGGTAAGAACGAGGCCCGGGTCATGGCGCTTTGTGCTTCATGCGCGCTTCAAAGAGATATCAGCAGATAGTGACGGTGTCCACGAATACATGTGATGTCTGGGTTAGGGTTGCGGGTTGGTCAAAATAGAAACCGTGGCCCTGGCGAAAAGGCAAGTGAAGGAATACGAGTGGGTTTTATTCAGTAAATGTCTGACACGCCCTTCCGCTTCGCCCAGAGCGGGAGAAGTCATTTGATGATTTCCCTTCCACACACAAAAAGGGCTAGAGTTTCTCTTTCAACCAAACCGCAACCCTGGATTTGTGGATATGTCCCCGTTCCCGTCACAATGTGCTGAAATCTCTTTGAGGCGGGCGTGAAATACAACGCGTGTGCCATTTGCATGGAGTCGACCTTCTGTAGGCATATTTACTTTGTAGTAAATATAAGAATAATAACGTATAGATCGGCTGTTGTGGTCCATTGATTGCCCTTGGTTCCCTTTGTTAGTAGAAGGGGTACGACGCCATTGAAATTCCAATTTCAAGCTCACAACTCAGTTTGTTATTTGATACTTTAAATTTAATAGTTAGTTGGTTAGTTGATGCGTTTGTTGGGGGCAGGTGGGTTCTAGAGGTATATAGATAAGGGAGGATACTCCGATCAGACGGCGGTCGTGTTTGGTGATCAACTAAAATGCAATTCCGTAAAAATGTGGGTGGAATAGTATAAAACGTCTACGTTGAATGGTCCATTGGAAGGACCACATAAGTGCGAAAACCAACCCGTAACGTAGTATAAAACGTTCGACACTTGAAAGATTCCCTTTCACAAGTGGGAGATAGTTATAATAATATTTATTTATGCCCGTTTGTTAAAAAAACAATTATTCGGAATAGGTTTTTCGTGTTTAATATTCCCAAATACGAAAAGATTTTTCCTAGAAGCAGACGAATTCCTTAAGAGACAGTATTGTCCTCGCCAAATTACACACCGATAATTGGACTTCTAAGAAATAGGACTGAATGAAAACTAATGGAAAGGGGTTGGCAAAATGTCAAGCACATGTACACGTATACAAGAATGTATTATTATTATATTGATTTATTTATATAAAGGAATTAATGTTCTAAAACATATTCGTTTATTTCTTTTTCCGATGAATCGAGCCAAACAATGATTGGTATTTGTTTTGTTTTCATAACAATATAATGGCATCCCTATATCAATTTCTATTCAGACTATTGAACTTCGTGTATGCTCATGATGTTTTTCTCTATACTTATCCTCGTATAAGTCTTCGTGTAAGACAAAAGTACTGAAAATGTGATGTATTAGCATGATTAAGAACATATTACTGATATTTTATAAATAGAGCGGCCGCCATATAACGTCTGAAATTAACGGCCGCATGGAAAACGTCATTATAACGGTTTCTATGAAAGTGAGTAGACAAGCCTTCCTGGAAAGCGTTTTTTGACACTTTAATGTCAAGTTCTCTTACAGGTCGTTTTTGATCTCCCCAAAAAGTCAAACCCTTCTGCCATCATTTGTAATAACCATTACTGCGGCTGCCATGTGGCGGGAACAACTCTTCGTCATAACCGTAGCGTTACGGTGAGTGTACAACGGCTTTACTAGTGCCAGAATACATACATTTCACATATTTATAGAACTTATTCATATACGTTCGTTCTTTACGTTCGTATAGTCAAACTGTTAGCATTTTGACACTTGAGCATCCTTTAAAAATTCCTAATAATACCATACTCAAAGATGAAATTATCCGGAAAAGAATTGGAGTTACCGATATAATTTGCAGAGTACGCAAACTGGAATGGTAGTGGGCTGGTTATATCGGCCAAAGGATTGATGGCCAGTGGAAAAAAACAGTCTCGTAGAGGAGACTGCGTATCAGTAGGCGTAGTGTGAGATACCACCCCAGGTAATGGACGGACGTTTTAAAGAAGGTGGCTGATGTAGACTGGATGCAAAAGGCGGAATACAAGGAATTGTGGCGCAGTCTGGGAGAGGTCAATACGATGGCGAACCCAGCTTGAATCGATAAGAGAAGCAAATTATAGAAAGAAAAGCATTCACTACATCCCAACTTCGTTAAATCCCAGGAACATTTACCTCCCGAACGTGATATGCAGTGGTTAGTGTAGGAAGCTCTCAATTGATTGCTTGCGTTTACAAGTAAGGCGATGCAGATACAATTTGCGGTGGTGGGGGATTACTGACCAATCGGGTGCGGTAACTTTGATCTGAACATGTCATACTTGCTGGAGTGTCCTAAGTTTCTGTTGATCTACGCCTTGGATGACTTAATTAATGGTATATAAATAATAAATATTTTTTCGGTGGTAGGCCATAAAATCGGCTGCCGGCAGAAGTTACCACCCACCAGATAAAGTCTTGCCGCCAAACGATTCATCGTGTTCATGATGTCTGGTGAGGCCATGCGGAGGACGGGTCTGAGCAGTTGTGTTGCGATGTGCGCCGGTTATGATGTGCCAAATGTTATTGTGTCGGGAGTTTGGTCGTGGAGGATCTCCAGATCAATCTCCCTGTGGCGCACCATCGTTGGTCGTGTTATTGAGTTTAACATTGCATCACCTCGCTTCACTGCCGTCTCCCTTCCTATTCACTAAGTTTTTTTAGTGAATAGGCTAAATAAACTAGCGCGCTTTACTATCAACGATTTCATCACTGCTTACCATCAGGCGGGATTGCGGTCAAGCACTAGTTTATTATTATAAAAAAAAAATTAATAAAACATCGAAAAGACTATCATATGATGACTTATCTTCTTCTACTTCTTCTTCAGCCTATAAAGTTGCACTGCTGTACAAAGGCCTTTTTTTTTTTTGCCGGGGTGGAAATCCTCATAGGATGCCCGCCGCCCTGGGGTGGGCGACGGGGTATGTCAGACTTTTACTGACTAAAATCACCCCGGTGTGTCTTCTATCACGAGCGCGCGTGGAGCCGCAGGAGTCTAAATTCTTCCACGGCCCCACACCCTAGTGCTGGCCCGGTCTGTCCGGGCCTGCTGTACAAAGGCCTGCCCCAAGACTTTCATTGCTTTGGGTTCGCCATTATCCCCAAGGTTGGCAGGCGGGTTGTGGATCGCAGTTATTTGATATTGCACAAGAGATGCGCCGCTGCCCGCTTCCCTGGTGTGAGTTCGCTTAGTCGCCTCTTACGACACCCACGGGAGGATATGGGTTGGTACTATTCTAAGCCCAGTATCACTGACGAACCGTAACAAGGGGTAGACGGGACCAACGGCTTCACGTGCTTTTCGAGATACAGAGGGGTCTTAGTATGTAAAAATGGTCACCTATCCACAAACCAACCAAGGCAAGCGCAGCTTAACCTGATCCTAACCTGTGCGGCTGTTATTACTTTTTAGCCTACCGCATCAGCTATGGATTAAAAATTATTTTAGGATCCGAGCCAAGAATGAATGATAATGGTATTTGACAGCTGCTCCTTACTGCCGGTCTGTTTTGCCCGACCAAAGATATTCATTAATTGGGAATAGCCTTAATTCCAAAGTATCGATTATTTTATCCATACTAATATTATAAATGTGAAAGTAATTCTGTCTGTCTGTCTGTTACACTTTCCCGCTTAAACCACTCACCCGAGTTTGATGAAATTTGGCACAGACAATTTTTAGACTCTGAGAAAGGACATAGTCTACCTTTTATTGAAAAAGAAATTGATATTCCCGAGGGAAATCTAAAAAGCGCGATATAACCGAATTCCACGCGGGCGAAGCCGCGGGCGGAAAACTAGTTATTTATAAATATGTCCAAGAGAACAAAGACATATAATATACTAGTTGCGTACTGCGGTTTCACCCGCGTAGATTTCGATATGTTTTTATTTATATGCTCCGCTCCTATTGGCTGCAGCCTGATGTTATATAGCCTAAAGCCTTCCTGGATTAATGAGCTATCCAGCGATAAAATATTTTTTTAAATCTGACTAGTAGTTCCTGAGATTAGCGCGTTGAAACAAACAAACTCTTCAGCATTATATATTAGTATAGATACGTATGTCTTTGTTAAAGGGCATAGAATATACATATTATAATTCCTCTGATATTATAATCCTTTCTGAAATTAAAGGAATCCATGGACCTATTTACTCTAAATGGGGTTTTTAAGGCCTAAGCGTATGTCACCCTCAGACTAAACTCACGATCTTAAGCCTCTAAGCTGGCCTACAAAACACACAATATACGTAATCAAAGTTAGAAATTGGATGTTATTAAAATTATTACGCAATCTTTAACATTTAAGGAATTAAATCTTTTTTTTATAATTATAAAGTAGTGCTTTACCGCAATTATACCTGATGGTAAGCAGTGATGCATTCTTTGGTGGTAAAGCGCGCTAGTTTATAAAGAGCCTATTCACTCTAGGCTTGAAGTCGCTTAAATTTTTGTCAGACGGAAACACCGCCGCTGGCATGTTGTTCCAGTCCCTTGAGGTACGCAGTAAAAAAGACGAGGCGTAAAGCTTCGTCCGAATCGTAGAGGTGTCTACAACGTAAGGGTAGATACTCGTCGTACGACAGGTCGTCCGATGATGGAACGGAGATGGGGGAATTAAGTTATGTAATTGCCGGAACACTCTCCAAAATGCATCCTATAGAACACCGCTGGCTACTCTTAGCCTGTGCTCCAGGCTTTTAAAACTCTTCGCACGCCTCTCTACCAAATCCATAGTTACCATTTGGCATTTTGCAGCACCAGCCGAAATACATATAGGTAGCTACAGTACTCCACACAGGAACGGATCTATGCTTTGTACAATATTAGCTGTCCTGGTTTCAAGAACAGCCGGGCCTTTGCAAATATGCCAAGTTTCTTGACAGCTACCTTGGCTTTGGACTCAATGAACCACCCAAAGTGTAGGTTCGAGAAAATCTTAACTCCCAAAAGGTGAAGGCGGTCGGTACACTCCAAGGATACATTCCGAAACAAAGGAGCCAAGTTGAACGGGCTTCGTTTGGCGGTGAATAGACATACTTGTGTTTTGGCGGCTTTGAATGCCACAAGATGACTTCGCTCCATTCGGAGATTTATTTGGAATAATTGAATGCGTAATATTATTCACTTTTACCTACTAAAGCGTTTGAAAGAAGAAGACTTTAGAACTTTAATTTATTTGAAGAACAGACTATGTTACCTGTCTGTTCTGTTTCATGTTTATAGTCGTCCTATTAATTATTAACATTTCTCGGATCCCGATAATTTTATGGCTCCTCAGAATACCACTTATTTTCATTTTTATTTATTTTCTGTTTTCCTTATTGTCATTGTCATGCATATATGAGTTTGATTTCACTTTACTCGTATGAATATTTTAAGTAATATTAAATTAAGTTAAATAAACAAAAAAATCGAATGTTATAAAACTAAGTATGTATGTATGTATATAAAAGATACTTTTAAATGTCAAACATCACAAGCGGCGTTGAAATATTTCAACTCTGAAGAAAGCAATGTCGTGATAGGAATACAATGCTTATTTCTAGGCCAGAATTAAATGTGATGCATCAAATTATTTGTTGCACTAATGCGATTAGCGCTAAACGTATTTAAAAAATCGTTTAGTTTCAATCAATCAAAAGGTATTTATATAAAGTTCGAGATTTAGCACTTTTCGAATAATAAAATTATAAGACAGTCCAACTAAATGCCGCTAAATGACTACGCCACCAACTCCCAAGCAGGAGCACTGATCAGCATGATGTTTTAAATCAAATCAAATCAAAGCATTACTTTATTTCAAATAAACCAGTAAAAGCGTGAGATCGATGCAGAAATATCTTGTACGCTGAGCGTGCATTATGGAAAACACTCAAAAAAAACAACAATTCAGAAATTAAAATAACCCAACAAATAGATGCTTTACAGCAAGTACATTGTGCTCACACGTGTGCCATGTAATTATAGAATACTAAGAAATTGAATCTACATAATGCAAAGATAGTTTTGTCCAAGGTTCAGTAGCTCCAACAGTGTTCCCGAATATTAAGTTTGTTATAAATATCATAATATATTAAGACGTAGTCATTGGTAATTGAAAAAGGCCTTAGCACATTTTATATTTTATCATCATTATTAATTACCCAGTCTTTTACTAACTTCATTTATTTATTTATTTATACTTTATTGAACACCAAAAATATACATCGATCAAAATCCATTCAACACAAGAAAACATAGAATGAACGGCCTTATCGCTAATTCAATCTCTTCTAGGCAACCAAGGCAACATTTGTTGTGGTTGGAGTTCCAGAGTGTGATTCCAGTCTAACTAGAGTCAACTGAATACCACTATTAGGTATCGACTATGCTTTATAATGGGAATAAGCATCGTCTTTCTGATCCCTTAACAATACAGAAGTGCCTGTAATAGATGTATTTCAAATAAATAATTCGAGTATGAATTTGAAGCGTGTTACAGAAACCTTTGCAAATACGACAATATTGACGCCTTCTCCCATCGGAATTCCATTCAAAGCTATAAGGAAAAAGTGCCTAAAATTACTCGTTTCCAACTAAATCTTTTATGTAAATTTCTACTGCTTATCGCACCAAAATCTTTCCCTGGAGGTGACTTGGATACCTTCAGTTACGTTAGAGTTTTTCGCTAAACCACACATTAATCCTGTTTTTATTACAATTCGCAGACCTATCAACAACAGAGTATTAAATTGCTTGTGTGACGACTAGCAAGTTTATTGGCCAATAAATTTCTGGGCAGATATTTTATTAAGAGCGCAAATATTAAAGAGATTACTTTTAGGTTGTAAACATAAATTGGTTTGAGAAGTTTCTCTAACAGAATCTTCTTGTATCTGTTTGTGACATATCTTTTGTTTAAGACACGATTATATTTGAAGATCAAAGCAAACATTTCAAAGAGTACTTTGCAATTTTATCGGCGTTTTATTTTTCGTTGGATATTAAATTATGAGTTTTTTGAAACAATGTTTTTGTTCTTTTCTTTTATTTTAGAGTTTATCAGATAAAAAATGTAAACAAAAAGGAGGAAATACCTTTAAATATGAAAATTACCATTTATTTAGCACAAATTACGATATAAGTATAGTTTAAGGCACACAATACACCAAATACATATATCAGTGTAAGGAATGATGTAATAAAAAAACCGGAAGAGGTCCTCCCTCACTGCTGCACCGAAAAGGCTCAAGATCAGAAAAATGCCAAACAGCAAGCGTCTGATGCTGGTTTTCAACTAAACCTGACGGTAAACTGTATTCTTTTAAACTTGTTCCTACGCCTTTGTGTCAGTGTTCTACATCGAACTGTGAATTTGAATAGTCCGTACATCACATCTTGTGGGAGTGTATTCTTTAGCAGAATGAACGCAATATTATGTTGGATAGTGTACAAGTTAAATCCGGAGTCGTTTATTATACGGACCTTGTAGAAACTAGAACCAATTTCCGTGCGTTCAGGCGCTTTTGCCATACCTATTATTGGAATCAATTGTAACAGCACATACCTACTTAGGACCCATTAACTTAATCGAATTTTATTCCGTGGTGCTTGGCAATCTGGGCTTCTCCCAGTTGCAATAATGTCCCTTTGTGCCGATTGTCCTAGTTAGTGGAGGGAAGTGGAAAAAATATCTTTTTTCTTACTCCTCCGCTATTCTTTTCTGATTAATTTCGTTGCGGGACCTAAGACAGTTGAATCGTTTCTCCGGGACTCGTCGAGCTTCATTGCTCGGCTTCGTTTTTCTGGCGGTCTCCACTGTTTCTGATTCTGGCTTTTAGGAGTTGCAGTGGGTGGGAAAAAGTGTGGCGGGTTTTGTTCCAATAAAAAAAAAAAAAATCTGGCGGTCAAATCTCGTAATGAACGTTCACAATCTAATTAATCTCAGTCTCAATCTGTCTTGAAATCATATTGACATTTATTTGTCGCTGAGAAGAAACTGCGACTTGATTTTGTACGTTTTTAATTACGAGCATTGTCCTTTAAATGTGTGAGGTCACGGGTGTAAAAACTTCAACACACACTTTATTGAAAAATACTACAACATGATATGTGTAGGACGTATATACACGACACGTTGACACACATTTATAAAATAAATATGTGTAAGATAAAAATAGTAACCTTCTAAACTCTCACACGATTGATTTCAAAATGAATGATGTAATCAAATATTTTTATCAATAGCTTGATAATATAAAAGAGTGTCCGTGGAGTTTCTTGCCCGTTCTTCTCCATAGGTACCTACTCTTTGGAATAGGTGACTAGCTTCACCTTACTGACTGACCGACCTTCTGACAATTCAAAAGTGCCTGTAACTGGTTTATTTGAAATAAATGCTTTGATTTGATTTGATTTGATCAGATGTGCAGTGTAGATTAAAGTCACATGTCACACGTTACGTTGACATTGCATAAAGCAAATATGTGTACCCTATATCAAATTTATAAAATAAATCTTTCTCGGTGGTAGGCCATAACATCGGCCGCCGGCAGAAGTTACCACCCGCCAGACAAAGCCTTGCCGCCAAGCGATTTGTCGTGTTCCGGCATGATGTCTGGTGAAGCCGTACGGAGGACGGGTCTGAGCAGTTGTGTTGCGATGTGTGCCGGGTACGATGCGCCTAATGTTGTTTTGTTGGGAGTTTGGTCGTGGAGGGTCATAAGATCAATCTCCCTTTGGCGCAGCATCGTTGGTCGTGTTGTTGGGTTTAACATTGCATCACCTCGCTCAACTGCCGTCTTCCTTCCTATTCGCTCAGTTTATCTTCAGCTTAATAAACTAGCGCGCTTTACTACCAACGATCGCATCACTGCTTACCATCAGGCGGGATTGCGGTCAAGCGCTAGTTTATAATTATGAAAAAAAAATATGTGTCAGATAAAAATAGTAACGAATATGTACATAAAGCTTATTATAGTTGCAGTGTAGATAAAGGTTAGTCAACAGTAATGGTAATCTTTCTCAACTCAGTGTGAACTTAGTAAAATTGCGAACAACTTATTTAATTCATATATAATGAGACGGCCGCATAGTAGACCTTCTTTAATATGTACTTGTATAAATAATTTTTTTGGAAGGACTCAGAACAACATAAACCTATGTCAAACCGCAATGTGGACGTTCCAACACAATGTCATAATTAATTAATCCATGCATTTCATCGCACAACACACTTTTCCTTTTCTCGGTGGTAGGCCATAACATCGGCCGCCGGCAGAAGTTACCACCCACCAGACAAAGTCTTGCCGCCAAGCGATTCGTCGTGTTTCGGCATGATGTCTGATGAAGCCGTACGGAGGACGGGTCTGAGCAGTTGTATTGCGATGCTTACCGGGTACAATGCGCCAAGTGTTGTTGTGTCGGGAGTTTGGTCGTGGAGGGTCTCCACATCAATCTTCCTCTGGCGCAGCATCGTTGGTCGTGTTGTTGGGTTTAACATTGCACCACTTCGCTCAACTGCTGTCTTCCTTCCTATTCACTAAGTTTTTTAACTGAATGGGTTTAATAAACTAGCGCGTTTTACCATCAACGATTGCATCACTGCTTACCATCAGGCGGGATTGCAGTCAAGCACTACTTTATAATTATTAAAAAAAAACACACAATAACATAAATTACTAGAACTGTTATGCGTTACTTTGAAATTAGATCTACGCTAGTTTATTAAGAGCCTATTCACTCAGAAAAACTGATCGAATAGGAAGGAAGACGGCAGTTGAGCGAGGTGATGCAATATTAAACCCAACAACACGACCAACGATGCTGCGCCAAAGGGAGATTGATCTGAAGACCCTCCACGACCAAACTCCCAACACAACAATATTTGGCGCATCGTACCCGGCACACATCGCAACACAACTGCTCAGACCTGTCCTCCGTACGGCTTTACCAGACATAAGACATAATGCCGGAACACGACAAATCGCTTGGCGGCAAGACTTTGTCTGGGGGTGGTAACTTCTGCCGGATCCCCGCCCTGGGACCTAGAGGCGAAAGTACTCGCGTCATTGTACCGATGGCGCGAGGAAGAGCGGACACGGGGCTCCAGTCCGGTGCAGCAGCAGATCGAGCTGCGCCGAGAGGAGCTCCATCAGGTCCTGGTGGCGGACTGGCGGCAGAGGCTCATGCGCCCTACCGCCGGCCTCGCTACCGTCGAGGCGATCCGGCCAGTACTCGACGACTGGCTCGGGAGGAGGCACGGCTCCCTGTCGTTCAGGGTGACGCAGGTGCTGTCGGGGCACGGCTGCTTCGGCAAGTACCTGCATCGCTTAGGCAGGGAGCCGGACGCTCGGTGCCACCACTGCGTCCAATGGTGAGGACACGGCGCAGCACACGCTCTCCGAGTGTGTAGCTTGGGAGGAGCAGCGCCGTGTCCTCACAAATGAAGTAGGAGGCGACCTGACGCTGCCGGCAGTAGTGCGGAGGATGGTCGGCAGCTCAGAGTCGTGGGACGCGGTGGTGTCCTTCTGCGAGGACGTGATGTCGCAGAAGGAAGCTGCGGAACGGGAGAGGGAGATATCAACTCCCTTCCCGGGCCGCAGAAGACGCACCGGGCGCCGAAGAAGGGCGGACAACGCCCTCTTCCGCCCCCCATGAATGGGTCCAGGGGCGAGGGACATGGGGAAGTCCCCGCCCCCCTATTGATGGACCCCGAGGTGAAGGCGCGCGCGAGTGTCGGTGCGCGCCTTTGAGGTGATGCACGGGGTAGTTTAACACCCCACTACCCCGTGCAGGAGAGGAGGCCCGGACAGACCGGGCCAGCACGAGGGTGGGGCCGTGGAAGAATTTAGACTCCCGCGGCCCCACGTGCGCTCGTGATAGAAGACACACCGGGGTGGTTTTAGTCAGTAAAAGTCTGACATACCCCGTCGCCCACCCCAGGGCGGCGGGCATCCTATGAGGATTTCCACCCCGGAAAAAAAAAAAAAAAAAAAAAGGGTTGGTAACTTCTGCCGGCGGCCAATGTTATGGCCTATAATCATCATAGCAATCCACTGCTGGACATAAACCTCTCCTATTATAGACTATTCAAGTCGATTTTTGGCAACTCTCATTTAGGTGCTGCTCCATTCTGCGTAGATCATCGGACTATGAGTGTCCAGGTTTTTGCTCCGTAAGATTTAACACTCACACAATGTTAGAAATTATTATTCAAAATTTAACTTCTATCTATAAAAGACTAGTCCATTCAATATGTTTTAAACTGATTTTATAGACTCTATTTTAATCAATGACGGCTCAGTTAATTACAGGAGACTATCCTTTTTTGTTTTTTGTTGGGATGCGAAATCATCAAATGGCTTCTCCCACTCTGGGCGTGTCAGACTTTTACTGCCTAAAACCTATACGGAACAGGTACCTCGTCACGCGACGTGCTTCGTGCTGCTCGTCGTCGTGCCTCAGGTGGAAGGTGAGGGCGCCGTGGCGCCTCTCTAGCCACTACTCCTTAACATAGATTTGGTTACAAAATCTAGTTTAGTGAAATCAATGAGTTCATCTTCTAAATACAGATACGGCGTGCAATCTGCTGCAGTGAATTCATTGAACCGTATATAATTAGCGAAATAGGACACTAATAAGGGAAACTAGATGTTCATGATGCAACTACGTATATATGATTAGCTTATGGATACTTAATCTTCCATCAACAATCTAGAAATATAAAGATGGATTCAATTCAATACAATTAAGCTTTAATAGATCCTTCATAGCTCATCTGACATAGCTCCGCGAGTCGCTAAACTTAAGTGGCAGTGGGCAGGGCACATTGCTCGTAGAACCGATGGCCGATGGGGCAGTGAGGTTCTGAAGTGGCGGCCACGTACTGGAAGACGCAGCGTAGGGAGGCCCCCAACAAGGTGGACCGATGACCTGGTGAAGGTAGCGGGAAGCCGATGGATGCGGGCAGCACAAGACCGGTCAGCGTGGAAAGCCTTGGGGGAGACCTTTGTCCAGCAGTGGACATCCATAGGCTGAAGAAGAAGAAGAAGATCCTTCATGTACAGAAACCAGCTGTATATCAAGCTACCACGATCTGTTAAACTTCTTTAATAGATGATTACCTTGACTGCTAAAGCCACATGGTAATTGTATAATACACTAGCGACACGCCCCGGCTTCACACGGGTGCATGTATTATACATATAAACCTTCCTCATGAATCACTCTATCTATTTAAAAAAATCGCATCGGAATCTGTTGCGTAGTTTTAAAGATTTAAGCATACATAAGGAGATAGGGACACAGAAAACGACTTTGTTTTATACTGCATAGCGGTCGCCCGCAGCTCCGCTCGCGTGGTTATCGGTTACCGCTGCAAACCACCTACCCAGGAAAGACACGGTCAGGAAAATGATTCCCAAGTCAATTCACCTACAACGACACTAACATCGACGACGCAGTCATTATTAGGAGGCTGCATAGCCTGCATGGCATTGTCTTTATGAAGTTGTTACAGTTGATAATGATGAAAATATTTAAATGTAATTAATACTAAGTTTTCACATTCGCGACTTAAATCTATTCTTAAGGTTAGTTTGATGCTTGATCTCAACGATAACTAGTCTGCATCCGAAATAAAATATATTAGTGAGAATTGTGGATTTTGGCCTGATGGTGGTAAAAGGCTTCTAATGAGATGATCCTGTCCTTCAATTTTAAAAGGGAGCATAATATTACCTACCCTGGTTTCTTTTTCGCCAAAAGAAGTCATTTGAAAAAGACTATTGTATTTACGTATACATATATTATTTGTTTAAAAATTACCAGATAATGGATAGTTATTATAAGATGTTTAATGGTTGTGGCGGCTCCTGAAGGTTAGGAGAACAAACTTTACCTGAAACAAAGCATATATCATTAGGTTCGTCCGCTCATTTCTCGGTAGAGCAGTTAGAGCAGATCCTATCCTGGAGACCCCTATTTGAACTGACGCTTGTTGTGCATATTTAACCTACGGATCATATCTGAAAGCCAGTTGCTTTTTGCTAAAATTCGATTGCGAACTCTATTTGTGGACAACTGCTGTCTCTCTGCCTGATCTCTAAGTCGCCGCATACGATTGAGTTTCGACTTTCTTTCGCGCAACTGAGAAGTCCTTATATTTTGTTCATGAAGACGTTGGGAACGCTCCAGCCTCGACTCTTGAGCGCGTAACTCAGAGGTTCTCAGACTTTGTTCGGCAAGGCGTTGCGAACGCTCGACACTTGACTCCTGTTCGCGTAAGTCAGAGATCCTTACATTTTGTTCATGAAGACGTTTGAAATGCTTCAGCCTCAACTTACGGGCCCGTAACTCAGACATTCTCAGATCTTGTTGTGCAATGCGTTGCGAACCTTGGACACTCGACTCGCGTCTCGACTGTCCTATGTAATATCGATGTTCAAAAAGTGCTGATTCTCTGAACATATTGAATAAATGACTTTTGTTTTATTATAAGTGTTATTTTGATAGTTCAACAAAATCCGTTGCATTATTTACATTGTCCAGCAGATACATTTTTAAATATAAAGAGGATAATGATTTAAGTACTTTTAACTATATCTCGCTATCCCGCAAAAATATTTAACTTGAAAAAATAACAGTTTTAAATATTTGCAGTATATTTAAAAGGACATCTGAATGCTAATTCTCGTAATTTAAAATGTTCAAAATGTAGACAATGTTAATATCAAGAACTTGTCAAAAATGTAGAGAACTTAAAGGCATTTTTGAGATTAAGAACAAACTGTGAATATTTGCGAGTTAGATATTTTTTTAAGCGCGTATACCTATCAAATATTTAAGCCTTTTTCGTTCAACGCTTATATTCAAGACGGATTGACATTGTTTACCCCCTTGATAAAAATAGGGTACAATAGGTAAACGAAGTATTGTTACAGAAAATATTGAAAAAAATATTTATTACATTTAAAAAACAGAGAAATTGATCAAACAATAAATACCTACTACACATTTGAAGTAAAATTCTCATATGTAGTAAAATCACAAAAGAGAAATAAAAAAGAAGTTTAAAATATGTTTAAATAGAACTCATAAGCATCTTAAATACTTTGAGTGAGTGGGTGAGAATTTTTCAATAAATTTGCAGTTAAATGAAAAGCTGACGTGGTCATAAGATTTCTAATATTGTCAATATGTCCTAAACTAAATTTAAGTTCGTTCCGTAAATCTTTTTCTTTCTACTTCGTTAAGAAAAGGACAGAACATAATGTTAGTTTAAACCTGTCAAATTAGTCTGCATCTGACGTAAATTTATGTATTTTTGGTGCCATGTTTATAATCGTGCCCAAACTGTCTATTGCATATCTTAATTTGGCAGGATTAAACTAGAATGTTATCTTCTATCCTTTTCTTAATTAAAACAAGTGCGTGTCGGACTCACGCACAAAGTGTTCTGTACCATTGATTTATGAAATTAAAGGATTTAAGTTATTTGTATTTAAGATTACGCGGTAATAAGCGGTTTACGATTTAAGAGGTATTAAAAAAAACTACTTACTAGATCTCGTTTAAAACAATTTTCGTTGGTAGTTTTTCTAGTAATGCACATCATATGTTTTTTTCAGATTTTTCATTTTCTTATTTTAGAAGTTACAAGGGGGGGGGGGGCTACTTTTTTCCATTTTGGAAGCGTCTGTCACACTACTCGGTTTAGAAAAAAATACTTTAGGAAGGTCGATTTCACCTTTAAAAGACCTATCCACAGATACCCCACACGTATGAGTTTCAGTTATAAGTATGGGGGGCTCCCAATATTTATTATTATTTTTTTTATTTTTGTATCAAAATCTTAATGCGGTTCACAGAATACATCTACCTACCAAGTTTCAACAGCATAGCTCTTATAATTTCGGAAAAAAATGGCTGTGACGTACCGGACGGACAGACTGACAGACAGATATGACGAATCTATAAGGGTTCCGTTTTTTTCCGTTCCTTTTTAAGCTATTGCATAGCTTCTATCGCGGGCCTTGAGCGCGGGGACCGAATCCAGAAATTCTGTAACGAAAAAACCTCACGCTCCCCACTCCGACGGGCACGGAGATGTGGCTTGAAGGCCGTACATCGTCTAACGTCGTTTCAGTTCGGCAGTCTTCGGCACGGTATGTTTGTTGCGTGCGACTACATCTTTTGAAAACAATTTATAGATTTTCAAAAAGAGCATGCATATTGCAGGGCGCGAACTCAGTTCTACACACTTGCCATGTTACTGATAGTCGCGATGTGCTAAACTTGCGATTAATTTTCTCTCTGAAATAGGTCTTCTATAGAGATATGTCATAGACGTCATCGACGTTGTCATGGCTACCTTAAAAACTTTTCATATAATTAATTATTAAGTACTTTTATTCAAATTAATTTAGTAGTGTTTTTATAAAATAGCTTTTTTTTTAACGGAAAAGCTAAGATGAATGTCACGCTAATTTTTCATTGGACTTTTAAATTATTTATAGTGTTGTTTACTAAATAAAAGCGCGTGATTTTATAGAGTAAAAAGTGCTCACGCGGCCGTTTTTTCAACTGTGATTGGCGATATCCGCCATTATTGTGAAATATTTTTTTAAAGAATTTCTATAATTTGTTACACGTGTTATTGGCAAAATTGTGGTATCTATCCACAGGGACCAGATGAAGAGTTGAAGTTGAAGTTTTTATTAAATAAAATATTACAGAAAGATGTCGGTGAACAATGTTAATACGAGTACATTTAAGTGTACGAGTTGTAATATTGTTATCTCCGAAACGAAACAACGAAAGTTTAATAAAAATATGCTCGTCGGCTTTTTCTGAGGAAGACATTGATGAGGCAAAAAAGTTATTGTTTGTTTCTATGAAGACAAGACAAAAACATGTATCGAGGCGTAAGAACAAAAAGCAGAAAGACCTAAACTATACGATTACGGTGTTTAAAATCACGGATCCCGAACAATCCCAGTTTTTGTGGCATATGACCTTCACAAATTGCCACCAGTTTGCTTTGACTACGTAGAACGTAGGTAAAGAAGTTGATGAAGGATTTATTAATTCTACGGTCTGATGTTAACGCAATCAGAAGTGATTATGTTACTAAAGATCAGCTCGAAAATATTAAATTGATAACAAATAATTCGACACCGACGCCGTTCATCATCAACAACCTTTTTATCGTCCCACTGCTGGGCACAGATCTTCTCTCATACAGAGAAGGATTGAGCGTAATCACCACGCTTGCTCAATGCGGGTTGGCGATTTCAGACTTATAAAGCCCAGGTTTCCTCAAGATGTTTTCCTTCGCCTTCAGTCATTGGTGTCCAAGATATACTTAGAAAGTACATATAACTTTAGAAAAGTTACATTGGTACTTGCCTGACCTGGAATCGAACCCGCGCACTCATACTTGAGAGGCTGGTATTTTAACCACTAGGCCACCACGACAAAACAGTGGGGTATATTGAAAAAGAATCTCGGAGTATTTGAGTATATTTCGTGGTGCTCCCTGTGCGCCGTTTCCGAGTCAACGAAATACCAGTTGGTGGAGTCATAAGGATACTATAGCTGTCTTGCCTGCCCCTCAGTGCCCGGCCGGTCTTGCGATTGCACCGAAACAGCACACAATGACAGAGATTATAAGTAATAGCATAGACAGACCTTACGGAGGAATTGCCCTATTGTAGAGGAAGTCCGCTTTCTCAAAGGTATCACTGTTGTTGTGTAATAGTGATCGTTTAGTTCTCACACGGATCGTTCTATGTTAGTTTTCTCATTTTACATGCTTACTGACTCGAGTGATAACTGTACTTGTAAAATTTGTGTATAAAGTGTTTTGAATATGAATGAACAAAGTGCATTTATTATTTATTTATTTAATAAAAGAAAAATGAATGATGATGAATTGCATAAATTGATACAAAATGCTATGCAATAGCTTTACCGCGGCAGTCCCCGAGTGCCACACGTCTTTTTTTTTTTTTAGGGTTTTGGCTCGAAACCCTAAAAGATGCACTTAACTTAAAATTAGTTTAGTTTGTGAACAAGAGAATTGGCGCTATTAGGCTCATATACACTACAAGGATATTATTTTAAATATGGTCAGAAATATCATTCGGTATACGTAGAACCAGGGGGACAATCGCGCTTAAGTAATTCAAGCAAGACAGAATTGGATCGCAACCAAACCATAACTTTTGTTATGTTTCGTATCGCGCTAACGGTTTAACCATAACTGGATCGAAATTGGAACGTAACCGTTGTTAAATGACAAATTTGAAACAAAGCTAACTTATTCTATGCCATGTCAAACTTACGTCTAAAAGATTAAATATACTTATAATTGATTCAGTTTTAATTATTATATTTGACGGAATGTATCGATTGATCGTACATTGATTTTACTTCAACCGAAGTTGAAACTTTAGCGCGATACGAAATATGATCGAAACTAAACCATAACTTTAACTGGATTAGATACGAACAAGAGTTGAATTTCTACTGCTTTATTTAGCGCGATTACCTCACTGAACCTGAGAAATTAATAACAGCCTCATCATAATATTTATTTTATAAATAACTAACAACCTCGACGGTATTATTCGCTCCTTTATTATAATGGTACTTCATAAAGCGAAATAATCTTTGACAAAGGAACTGAATAATATGGCTGTATCAAAGGTGCTGTCCTGATAAACAAGGTAATGTCAACAGAATTGTATTTCATAACGTTGAATTTGTTTCATCTTGATACATTGCAAAGTCGTTAAAGTTTAAAGGCAGAGCTTGTGGCTGATTTTGAGGAAATGGTTTTCATTAAAAAGCGTATAATGGAATTAATTTAATAACTGATAAAATGGAATATTTGTAATTAAATTGAAGCATTTCTCTGCAGAGCTTAACCATTCATGATTCACTTCCCTAACACATAATTAGACAGAAATGGGAAGTACAGCACCCTAATCATGTAACACATCATTACTATAAGTTGGAATGATTTTGAAGCTTATTGCTATTCCGTTGCTACCTGTCTTCGAAATTGTGTCTACTCAACAGTTAAAATGAAACCCATTGCTAAAGATAATGTGTTACGCAATTATCCTGCTGGTAACACAAACCTCACTCACAACAACACCAAAGTTCATTCTAGAGTGCTGGTAGGTCGAAACGTCATGATTTGTTTGACAAATTGACAATAAGTGACACTTTGGCAGGTCACCTGACGTTAGCTGTGTTACCAACAGTTAATTACCCAGAACACATATAAAAATCAAAAAGTACCTTAGTTATGTCAAAATAGAGCTTATTGTTCTGTGTTTATATGATCCCATTATTTCAACTAACGAAGCTTCACCTAAGTTTATTAATAGTGTCTACTAAATTGCTTTCTAATACTTGCAGTACCACGTAGTTCTAAAGTCAAGAATACACTAAAACAACAACAATATACTCGTACCAAATGCTGCCTGCATTTGGTACGAGTATATAGAAAGGTTTGGAACAAACTTGCTAATTTTGTACCGAGATTAAATGAGCAAGCATAGCATCAAGCGTATAGTCCTCAGTTTTTGGCAGAAATGTCAGTCATGAGCATAAATACGATACTTATGCGAATATCCCGTAAACAACTGTCATCATCATCATCATTTCAGCCGAAAGACGTCCACTGCTGGACATAGGCCTCCCCCAAGGCTCTCCACGACGACTGGTCCCGCGCGTCCTGCATCCAGCGGTTTCCCGCGACCTTCACCAGGTCGTCGGTCCACCTTATCGGGGGCTTACCCACGCTACGTCTTTCGGTACGTGGTCGCCACTCGAGAACCCGTCGGCCCCATCGGGCATCGGTCCTACGGGCAATGTGTCCAGCCCACTGCCACTTTAGTGTTGCAATTCTTCGGGCTATGTCGGTTACTCTCGTTCTTCTGCGGATCTCCTCATTCCTGATTCGATCGCGCAGTGAAACCTCAAGCGTAGTCCTCTCCATTGCCCTTTGAGTGACTTTGAGCCTTCGTATAAGGCCCATTGTTAGCGACCACGTCTCAATTCCATAAGTCATCACCGCTTTTTAATGAAAATCAATAGCTTGATATTTTAAAAGAGTGTCCATGGAGTTTCTTGCCCGTTCTTCTCCATAGGTACCTACTTTTTGGAATGGGCGACTAGCTTCACCTTACTGACTGACCGAACTTCTGACAATTCAAAAGTGCCTGTAACTGGTTTATTTGAAATAAATGCTTTGATTTGATTTGATTTGATTTGGCAACACACACTGGTCGAAGACTTTTGTCTTGAGACACTGCGGTATTTCGGACGAGAAGATTCTACGTAGCTTCACGAAAGCAGCCCAGCCGAGTTGGACCTTCCTAACTGGATAGTTTACTAATTAACAATAATGTACTAATAAACAACTGTAACAATATACATATTTCGTGTATGGTTTCGGTATGCAATACCGTACCTATGGTCGTAACAGTTCTATCATTTACGAGAAAGTCAGCATTGATCGAGAAGATCCGGCAACTGGGACTCGAGGTGGCTCCTAGACTGGAATGGGCTGAGGCTGCCCTGAGGCGGCTTCTCCCCGATCTAAGAGGACCAAACGCCGTTACGGGTTGGTTAAATTAGAAACCGTCACTCTGGCGCACAGGCAAGTGAAAATACAAGGGTAGGTTTTAGTCAGTAAATGTCTGTCACGCCCTTTCGCTCCGCCCAGAGCGGGAGAAGTCATTTGATGTTTTCCAATCCACAATAAAAAAAAAGCATTGAGTATTGTTAACTTCGAAGGCATAGCTCATGATTCAAGACCAACATTTAGCATGTCCCTTGACTTGGGGAATAAGCCTCATATTTTGCTAATGCGGGCTACTACTGAGAATGTTGTTTTTGCAGCTTAAATGTACAAGGGATCAACTGAAATTAGAGCAGAAGTAACTTTGAGATTAGAGGTCGATGAAATTCAAAACTTGGTGTGATCTTAGCTGTATATAAGGTTATATTTCCAATGATGCGCGGAAGCGAAGAGAAGTCACAATCGTGTAGAAAATGACCAAATACATTCGTTTTCATACACAAAAGCGACTACTTGGAAGCTAAATCAGCAGGAATTGGTGAAATACGGGTGTTTTATTCAAAAATTGCTTGACTTTCAGTTTAATTTGACTTAATTAATTTAGTTCCTTCTCCGAATGAGAGAAGACTTGTGCCCAGCAGTGGGACGATAAAAAGGTTGATAATGGTGATGATGATGAATGATGAATTTAGTTTATATAAGTATTTTAAACGTTGCCTCTCATTAAGAATTGCTCTTGTAACGTGGTTGCGTTTCATCATTATCATCACCATCGTCAACCTTTTTATCCTCCCACTGCTGGGCGCAGATCCCCTCTCATACAGAGAAGGATTGAGAGTAATCACCACGCTTGCTCAATGCAGGTTGGCGATTTCAGACTTAAAGTCCAGGTTTTCTCAAGATGTTTTCCTTCACCTTTTAATCAGTCATTGGTGTCCAAGATATACTTAGAAAGTACATATAACTTAGAAAAGTTACATTGGCACTTGCCTGACATGGAATCGCACCTGCACACTCATACTTGAGAGGCTGGTGTTTTAACCACTAGTCCACCACGACTTTTAGGCTGATTGCGTTTACAAACATACAAACTCACATACACAAACAGCCAAACCCGGAACAAATACCTGTAGGCCATACAAATATCTGTTCCGTGCGGCAATCTAACCCACGACACACAGCAGAGTTTATCGCTACGCCAACCGAAATGAATTTGGCTGTATTATAATTTCAGTTTAGATGGACTAGAACTACCAGTTAAGAGTTTGTTTGTTTGTTTGAACGCGCTAATCTCAGGAATTACAGGTCCAATTTGAAAAATTCATTCTGCGTTGGATAGCCCATTAATCCAGGAAGGTTTTAGGCTATATACCATCACGCTACGACTAATAAGAGCGGAGCATAACTAACTCCACGCGAACAAAGTCGCTAGCGGCCGCTAGTGTATCATAAAAAAGCATATAAATATACAGCTGTACAGATCAATTCTTCTCTGCTTGAAAGGAAACACCCAGTTCATATATAAATTCGTTTCGGTCAGCTCAGCTTATGCGTAAGGGGACACTCCCTAAAGGCCCCTTTCAAATAATTCTCGATATGTACGGCGTGTTAAGTTGAAATGCGTGTCATGTTGGGGTATTTTGTTTTTAATAAAATTTGCACTTCGGAATAAAGTAACCACCTTTTATTATTATTATTTGCTCTAAACGATATTCCGTTCAGCCCTATGTATCTACATACAAAGCGTGGATCCGCACGAGAACACTTGGTGGTTGGTTTTGATACTTGTCAATAATTGATAGAAGAATATAAAATAATTCCGACATCCAACATTGCTACAAAAATATTGAACGATATAAATTGGTATTCAATATTTTGAAAATAATTTAATTATAACTATTACATCATGATAAAAGTAATACTTGAAATATATTTATTTATGAGGCTTGCATATATAAAATACTAGCTGCCCGCCGCGGTTTGACCCACGTAGGTTACAATATGCTCCGATTTTATTGGTCGCAGCATGATGTTATATAGCTTAAAGCTTTCCTGGATTAATGGGCTATCCAACGCTAAAATTTTTCAAACCGGACTAGCAGTTCCTGAGATTAGCGCGTTCAAACATACAACCAAACAAACTCTTCAGCTTTATATATTAGTATCGATAGAGTATAGATTTAGACTAAAATCATCATTAGCATTATCTGCCTAGCCTTTTTCCACTATGTTTGGGTTGGCTTGCAGTCTGACCTCTACAACCCAGTTACTGAGTAATACTTTGGTAAAACTTATGGACAGACTTTCCGACTGTCAAAGATCTACAAATAATAGCCGAGACCAATAGATCAACGTGCTTTCCGAGGCACGGAGGGATCTCGGTATATAAAGATGGTCACCCATCCAACAAACAACCGCGGTAAACGTAGCTTAACCAGATCAATCGAATTGTGCGGCTGTTATTATTTTAGCCTCACAAAATATACTTGGACTTGGACTTGGATATCAGGTTTTTAAAAATTCAATATTTGACAGGGCCGTAGCTATTAATCTTTCACTTCTATATGTTTTAATCCTACGTGTATTTTTCTTAGGGTAAATCACGGACACTAGACTGAGATGGTACGGTTGTATATAGCGAAGGCCAGACAACCATGTCGTAAAAAAGTGCCTTACCATGCCTACTAAGATGAAAGGGAGGAGAAGACCTCCAACTACATGGATGACGAATGTCGGCAAGGATATGGAGCAGTTGGCGCTTTCAGATGACGACGAATACCTGCGGAATAAGTGCCGCCTCAGGACCAAGATAATCGACCCTGCCTAACGGGAAAGGCAAGGCCAAAAAAGCTGAAGATTCTTCTTAGTGTTGACTTTTAAATCTACAGAAAATTTTTGTTCGTGGAATAAACAAAGAAATAATTTAACTCTAACAGATTATTGGTCGAATAGCAGATGAAAATTTTCAAAGTAGTTGAATCCAATTATAAGGCCTGTGAAAAATCAAACCTTTTTCTATAATCTAAAATGTTCCATTTCCTGTTTGCGTATTTTCTTTTAGGTTTACGAAATAACGCAAAGAATATGATGTGAATAATATAAATATTAAACATACTCGTAATAAAGAAAACTCGCTTTTTTGTGAAAGCGTAAAAACCGTGAAAGGCAGAGTTGGGTTGCTACTGAAACATCTATACAATTCATCCCAGATTATACATCGTGTTTCGGGCGATAAAAATAAACTTCGACCAGATGTTGAAACCATGGAAATAAGCATTTTTTTTTGCTATGGAACCATCAATGGACGTTTATTTTTAGTTATTTTCATTCAAATAAAATTCGCGTGATGAAGTTCCGATATTGGTGCCTCTTTATTCGCAGCATTCATTCATAGATAATTAGTAGGTGTGCTAAGTGGAATAATTCTTTGTTAGATTCGATTTATAAAAGTTACAGAAACGTTTGTCAAATTTTATGGATAACATGAAAAACACGGTGTATACAGTATGTTAAGAAAACCTTGTCCGACCCGTGAAGGTGTTGTTAGGTATCGATAACTGATTCTATTAATGCATACAAAACCGGGCTAAACTTAAAAAAAAATCCCCCTAAAAAAATAAATATTATTTCGCAAAAAGAGGTAACTTAATAAACGTGCGTTATGCACACTACCGCGGGGGCCGGGCGGCAGGGCACGCAGCGCGTGGTCGCATCGCTATTCGCTCATAATAAAAACGGTGTTGTCACTTTTTAAAAATTACCAAATTTCGGGGAAGTTGGAATTAATTCGCGGGGAAAAAAGATTATTTCAAAATTCATTTGTATTGGTACTCAAAATCAATCAAAATCAAAAGTCATTTATTCAAATTAGGCTGAGAATCAGCACTTTTTGAACGTCAATATTACATAAGACAGTCCCCCAAAACGCCCACCCATCGACACTTCCTAGTGCTTTACTATGATGATTACGTAAAACTACTATGATGATTACGTAAAATTTAATATTATATTTGGTCATGTGTTTACCTAACCTTTATTATCCTTATGGGTCGGACAGGGTTTTCTTAACATACTGTATGTAGGTACATATATATATACAGTATGTTAAGAAAACCCTCTCCGACCCGTGAAGGTGTTGTTAGGTATCGATAACTGATTCTACTAATGGATACAAAACGGGGCTAAAATTAAAAAAAATCCCCCTAAAAAATAAATATTATTTCGCAAAAAGAGGTAACTTAATAAATGTGCGTAAGCACTCTTCCGCGGGCGGCGGGCGGCAGGGCACGCGGCACGTGGTCGCATCGCTATTCGCTCATAATAATACCGGCGTTGTCACTTTTTTGAAAATTACCACATTTCGGGGAAGTTGGAATTAATTCGCGGGAAAAAAAGATTATTTCAAAATTCATTTGTATTGGTACTATGATGATTACGTAAAATTTTATATTATATTTGGTCATGTGTTTACCTAACCTTTATTATCCTTATGCGTCGGACAGGGTTTACTTAACATACTGTATAGTGTTGTATTATTGTTATGTTGATTTTATGTCAATTTTATTTTATGTTTCTAATTTTATAATTTGCACTCATCATTTATAATTGATTTTCACTATTTGTATTGTTTTAACACTATGCATGTAGTGGTCTTCAGTAATTGAAGGAGCACAAGTAAAAGAGCCTTCCTCTATTCACTGTAATTTTTATTGTATTTGTGTATCCTTTGTTAGAGATCCCAATAAATAAATTAAAAAAAAAATTCTACATGCAACCTGACTATTCTGTATTATTTATTTTCGTGAAAAGTTACTCTAAATCTCTAGCATAAGTATTACAACTTATGCTAGAGATTTAGAGTAACTTTTAGAGTAACACAGGTCATTTAACAAGAGAGGTGGTTACAGAAACGCATTGCTTACATTTTTCTTTAAATGTTGCATAAAATTATTAGTAAGTCATGATGACCTAGTGGTTAAAACACCAGCCTCTCAATTATGAGTGTGCGGGTTCGATTCCAGGTCAGGCAAGTACCAATATAACTTTTTCAAGTTATATGTATTTTCTAAACATATCTTGGACACCAATGACTTATTTAAAAGGTTAAGGAAAACATATTGAAAATGTTAAAGAAGAGAGAAATAAAGAAAGAAAATAAAAAGAGAAGAAAGTGAAGAAAACTCTGGACTTTAAAATCGCCATTAAGCAAGCGTAGTGATAACGCTCAATCCTTCTCTCTATGAGAGGAGACCTGTGCCCAGTAGTGGGACGACAAAAAGGTTTGTGATGAAAGTTAAGAGGATATGTACAGACATTATCGCCACAAAAATTAATAAAGCTATTTTTCTTAATAAACCTTAACAATAAATCTTGATACTTTGATATGTTGCCACAGAGAGCAGAGCAATAGATCGCACCCGTATACACCCGGAACAAAAGGTTATGTAAGCTCATCAGTTCATTAAGGATGTCAAAGTTTATCAAAGTTTCTGAGTTCGCCCCTTGTTCCTGACAGTTTTCCTAAGGAAGTTTGCTAGTTGTGTAGATCAGAAGATATTTTTGTCTCATTTCGATTCATGATTTAATGTGACTTAGAATTTTAGATTCTTTAATACTAGATCTTGTTTTGATATGACGTCTTACTTCTTTATTGCGATCGTAAATAAAGTCGTAAGCTAAAGTTGTCCGATTTATTATCACTGGAGCTTTTTAGTGATAAAAAGTTAGTAGGTTTTCACGAAGAGATGAGTCACGACTAATCTTATTGATTCGTTCACTTGTTTTTTTACCTAGTATGTTAATTTTTGACTATTTATGAAACTAATTAAACAACAATATTTGGCAAACGTGTGGCCAACCTTTGATAAACGTTGACTAGCGTTTAACCAACGTTCGACCAATGTCCGACCAGCCCCCTAATCGGCGAACACATTTTTGTCAAATGATTGCGACTTCGACGATCGTTTGGACCGAGCGATCCAATGGGCGATTAGGGGGAAGTATTTGAAAAACTTTTTTGATCAAAATTCATAACAGCTTTTAAATGTTTCTATTTGAAAATCAAGATTAATGTATTATCTCAATATGGTATCATCCTACTGTTTTTGTAACAGTTTTCGGTTCACTTGGGAAAAATGCCATCTAAAACCGTTTTCCTACATTCATGATTCATGAAAACATATTTGTCCAAACATCGCTCCGTTTATTCGAATGGTTACTTCTTCTTGGAAAAATGTTCAGATATTTACTCAAATATGCATAAGAAAAGTTTTACGAGAATTCTTTTTGTTGATAAAGCGAAGACGGGCTAACTTCCATGTTGATCTGGAAGTTAAACATGAAAAAGGCAGGGAATGTTAATACATTTCCTGCCTTGAACAACTATATATTTATCATTTGCGCATTGCGTAAAGCTAGGTTCGGGAATTTTCCTATAGAACATAATAGGGATAGTGCGAAAAACGGTGATTTGAAACAAAATGAAATTGTTCATTCTGAAAAAGGATTCCTGAAATCACCTTATGCCTACGTCATATAAAAATCATCAAAAATAATACAAAATAATATATAAAAAAATGTAACTTTTCTAAAGTTATATGTACTTTCTAAGTATATCTTGGACACCAATGACTGAAGGTGAAGGAACACATCTTGAGGAAACCTGAACTTGATAAGTCTGTAATAGCCAACCCGCATTGAGCAAGCGTGGTGATTACGCTCAATCCTTCTCTGTATGAGAGGAGACCTGTGCCCAGGAGTCGGATGATAAAAGGTTGATGATGACGATATAAAAAAAAAATACCTGTTGTCATACTGGCAACAGAAATACATTAAGTTACATACCACACATACAATACATTCAATTAAATTTAATAATACTGTTTGATTTAATACTAACTGTTCTCATTTGTATCGCAATACCATTGTAATCCTATAGGCAAGTACTAAGCATATAACGATTTTATAATCCAAATGAAGTTAGTGCTAATCCTGGCAAAACAAATCAACAATCAAAATCCAGAGAGCAGTGGTTGGATAGTGGTAACGCCACAACTTACTAATTACTATACTCTATTTTCGTTAAGATTAGACATTTAAAGAGAACTATTTTACTGGTTATTTAACCAGCAGCCTAATTGTGTAACACACTATTACCATCAATAGGGTATTTGACTAAAAAAAACTAATTCGTCCGTCAGTCAGATTTCCAAAAATACTAGACAAGTATTTTTTGTTTATCAAAACAATAAAAATTGACAAATATAAAAGGCAGCTGTGGGGTGGCTGGTGACGTCAATGCTCGCTAAAAAGTGTAGCGTGCAGTGACGTCACATGAGTTTTCAACGCACTGTGTCGTTTTCATTTTTTGTTTATATGAAAAAAGAAAAAATACGTGTTTAGTATTTTTTGGAAATCTGACTGACGGACTAATTCGTTTTTTTTTGACAAAATACCCTATTGTAATAATTTTGAAGCAGATTGCTAATCCATTTCTCCATATGTTCGATAAACGTGACTGCTTAGCAATGTAAATAACGCAATGGATGTTGTTGATCTGTCAAAATGAAACCCATTGCTACTGATAGTGAGTTACGCAATCACCCTGCTGTTTTACCTAAATTCCATAGGCATAAAAATGGAATTAAAGCAAAAAAGCCGTTAAGAAAACAACTATTTTGTTCTTGCGCCCATTTGTCATTCTGCCAAAGTAATAAAACTCAAAATCGATTGAATGGACAACAAAAAAGTTGTTCTTAAATGTTTAATGTTATTTTGGATGGAGTATAAGTCGTGGAATTAAACCTAGACCCTGTGATCTACGTCATACATTTAAGAATAACTTTAATAAAGTAAGTACAGATATTGTATAAAAGACTGAGCTGCTCGCTCTGTTAAGCATTGTTATTAAGCAATATGCGTAATTATAAGGTAAATTATTGTAAACATTCTCATTTTTAATGTCTGGACTTGAAAATAGACGATGATCCCTGAGTTTGTTTCGGCTATTTCTTCTAGTAGTAGTCAGTTAGGAAATGCCGGCTAGTTAAAAAAAAAACAAAATACATGACGTGTAAAAGTGATCGGTGATCCTACTTGCTTAATAAATGATTTCATTTCATTTCATTTGTATAAATAATTTCATCATCACTTATCTCAAAACAGTGAAGGATGTCGTGAGGAAACCCGATATGTTCTAGAACTGAACATACGAAAACATATAACATTTACTAGCTTTCACTGAGCCGACGTGGTGGATTACCGCTTACACGGGAGGGATCTTGAAGAGGGGACGTCTGTCTCTCTCTCGACATTTCTTTCGGTTTATTAAACTTGTTTTCTTTGTTTTGGTTTATTGATATTTTTTTTTTTACCGTGAAGATTGTTAAAATATACGCTTATTAATTTTTGTTTCATATTCTTTTTATTTTCTATTCTATTTTTATACCTATAATTCGACAAATCGTAGAAATAAATGAAAGCTCATAACCATGCATCGATCACCTCTCATAATATTCTAATTAAGCATTTATCACTCCGACTGGTTTGTACTCGTAAATGGTGCCTTCTGTCAGTGGATTTATGCAATTGGTTTAGAATCCCGATTTCAGAATTTACCAATGACCATATCAACTAACCATACCGTTTGTGGATTGTTATCAATCTATTGATTCCTTCACTCATTTTGGAAGACACGATGGCTAGTGTGGCCTCATTCTTTTAATTTGAATATGAATGATAATATGTGTTTGAAAATAGAATGCACAATTAATTTTTAAAAAAAGGATTCAGGCATACCATTTATATTGGTGATGTGTTTGATTGTCTTAAGTTTTTAAAGTTATACATTGTGACATAAAAAAATGCTCCAAATGTCTTAAGTCGGACAGTTAGGCCTCTGCCTCGAATCTTGCGGACAGCGGAGCGGCGGTGGCGGCGGCACGTGAGCGGCAGGATCTTATGCGTAAAATCAAACGGACCGGTTCTCGAAAACAGTGGAGCGGTGGCGGGCAGCGAGCGGTGTACTTCTCGCGCTCGAATCTTGCGGGCAGCGAGCGGTGTACTTTCAGTCAAGCGGTGATCGAGTCTTAGGAATAAATTTAAATCAAAAAGATGTTGCCGCCATTGTTCAGACATTTTATTCGCGAATAAAAATAAATATCTCGTCGACACAATCGTGAACACAACACTACACGGCTATAGTGACACGCGATCTGCCCGCTAGTTTCGAGAAAAGGTCTTAGATGCCCGCTTAACTCCCGCGCCGCTGCCGCGGCCGCCCCGCTGCCCACGAGATTTGAGGCAGAGGCCTAACACTTAAGGGCTTGGTTAGGATTGGTCGACAAATATTCCTGTAATATTTGTCCTTATAGACTTAAGATATTTGGAGCATTTTTTCATATGTTGAATTGTGTAACTAAAGACACTCAAAGGGTTAATAATAATATGAATATCATTCATTTCAGACACAATCTATGGAAGATTACACGCACGAAATCAATTTAAATAAATTAAAACATAAAATAAAATTAGTCTGTCAATTAAATGAAGTCGCCAGTTTTTTGGCCAGCTATAATTTGGGCGCATTCAGGATGGAATTTGAGTCATGCCATTACCTACTACACACGAACGATCTCAGAACTTACAAGTATGGGAGCCCGCATTCTGTACGAATTTAGCCGTGCGTATATGCGCGTATAATTCCGACTTGTGAGGTCAAACCAAACTCGTGGCATGTTTTGTGTTGTCGTGCGTGGCTAATATAAAATGGTTACAAAGACTGCTATCTTGAAGGGAGAATATATAAGTGATACTGGGATCTTTTTAAGTGTGGTTGACATTGACAGCTTTGAAGAAACAAAATGGCGGTGTTAGTTTTATGCTTTGGCCAAATGCCAAGAAATCCTTGTGCCATTGTACCTATTATGCCTACTCAATATGCACGACGGATGACGTATGTGTACTTACAATAAAAACCTTATCTACTATGTTGCTAGAGAAAGTCGTAAATGCTATTCAGTATTACAGTAAAATATTATTTGGGTACTAAAAGGATTCTTGGAACAAAGTTCCAAAAAGTGTTTATGTTTGATGTCATTTTCGTAGTGTGAGAGGTTCGAGATGGCGACAACTTGGCGGCTCTGTTTTAAACACGCGTATTTAATTCATGCTTTTTCTCTTTTTATTAAATATAACGATCTCTTTCCATCATACTATCGCTTACGAAACTTCATTCCTGCTGTCAGGGTGTTCTGACCACATACGTTTTTACCCGACTACCGAAGAAAGGAGGGTAACGTTTTTTTTCTGGCGTACTTAAAACTTTATTAAACACAAGCTTTCCGCCCGCGGCTTCGCCCGCGTGGAGTTTGGTTATATCACGCTTTTTAGATTTCCCTCGGGAATATCAAATTTTTCCGCGATAAATAGAACCCTATTATTTAATCCAGACTTCTAACTTTACGTCTGCAAAATTTCAGTGGTTACGCCGTGAAAGCGGAACAAACAAACAAACTCGCTATCTATATATATTTATAATATTAGTAAGGATTCCTCATTCCTGATTCGATCGCGCAGTGAAACCCCAAGCATAGCCCTCTCCATTGCCCTTTGAGTGACTTTGAGCCTTCTTATAAGGCCCATTGTAACGAGAGTAACCGACATAGCCCGAAGAATTGCAACACTAAAGTGGCAGTGAGCTGGACACGTAGGACCGACGCCCGATGGGGCCGACGGGTTCTCGAGTGGCGACCACGCACCGGAAGACGTAGCGTGGGTAGGCCCTCGACAAGGTGGACCGATGACCTGGTGAAGGTCGCGGGAAACCGCTGGATACGGGAGGCGCAGGACCGATCGTCGTAGAGAACCTTGGGGGTGGCCTATGTCCAGCAGTGGACGTCTTTCGGCTGAAATGATGATGATGATGAGTAAGGATTATAAAGTTTGAAATTCACAGGCAGACGAGGCAAGCTTTGAGATTAATTTCACCCACATCGGTTTTGCACTACGTTCGATCCGAACCTGAATTGGGAATGTTCTAAATTTGGAATCACTGAGCTCGAATGTAGTGCACAGCTTCTCATACAGGCTACTTCGAACCATTTTTCGAATTCGGATCTTACGTAGTGCAAATCGCTCTAAGGTTACCATAGTAACATAATAAAACATCGCCATTTACACTCTCTTTGAATTGCGATAATAGCAAATAACACGCAGACACAGTTGCAATCACAGTTGAATTTAGTTTTCCATTTCATTTAGTAATTTCGGGAAAATGTCGTTATGATTAGCAATTCATTCGGTTCTGAATGATATTAGTTTTGGGTTACATTGTACAGACATTTTGTGTATTCATAAAATTGCATACGTGTTATGCTTAAATGACAATGAAATTGGATTTATGAAAAAAGCAATTTTTTAGGTAGTACTAAAAATTGCTGATATGATTTCATGAGCAAATTTACATACATATGATTGCCATAAAGATAGCATGTTGAGACTTAACAAAAATAGTAACGAAATTGGAAAACCAATTGGAGACCAAGCTTTACTAAAGGATCTTATTCGACAAATTGAGATATTTATGAACATACGGTTACGCCAATTTCGGGTAATGGCATAATCAAGCCATAACGAGCCCTCTAATAAGACAAAGGCTTCGTATCTGTGCCCATAGGCAATAATCCACTTCTCGGGTCCAGTGTGGGTGGATGAATGTGTCATTAACTACCAAACAAACTGGTATGTTCTTCTTGTACAGACGACAGCACATTAAGCTACTACTGATTTAAGGCTCAAGGTTGATTGGGAATTTTTGACAGTTTCGGGTAGCTTGACCTGCTGTCGTCTGTACATTTTTTTTTCTTTATAAATTATAAACCAGCGCTTGACCGCAATCCCGCCTGATGGTAAGCAGTGATGCGATCGTTGATGGTAAAGCGCGCTAGTTTATTAAGAGCCTATTCACTCTAGCCTTGAAGACACTTAAATTGTATTGTGACGGAAACACCGACGCTGTCCAGCTGTTCCAGTCCCTCGATGTAAGCGGTGTAAAGGAGGAAGCAAAATGCTTCGTCCGGATCGCAGTGGTGTCAACAACGTAAGGGTGGAAACTCGCCGTACGACGGGTCGTCCGATGATGGAACGGAGATGGGGGAATTACATACCAGTTTCCTCATGTTGTTTTCCTTCACCGGTTTGAGAGCCACATGATGAGATTAAAATCATAATATTTTTATGTCACATTAATCAACATTGGCACTCATGAAACATTACAAGCTAGGCGATCTCATCAAAATGGTGCTCTCTTATAGAGAAGAGCCGTAAAAAAACCATTGTTACTCTTTTAAAAATACAATGTTTCCAAAACCACAGTGGATTTCAGAGGACAGCATGGTCCTGTCAACAAGTACCAAGTACTTGGAGAAATAAGAAATGGTCTACAGATCTAAAGTTCACAAGGGCAACAAAATCCTCACGTTGACAAAGTATGGAAGAATCTGCCAAGAGGATAGATTAAATATTAGAATCTAGGGACTTGAATATCATTACAACCACAAATAAAGAGTTAAAATATGAATTTTCAGTAAATATCAAATATTAGAAAGGTTATGCAATAAATTTGTAAAAAATTAACATCCTAATTTAAGAGCAGTTAAAAACACAAACGAGTACCATGGATCCAGTACATGATTCTGAACCCCCCAGTGGTGGAATTTGTCGTCGGCTTTTTCATGATTTGAAGAAAATATATGTAGTTTTTTTCACTTAAGACCGTTCATAATTGCTATACTTTTATAACCCAATAAGATTTTAAAGTAAAAATTAATTAATTCGCTTATTACACAAAAAAGTGCAATGAAACCAAACTCGAAAAACTATCTTATCAGCGGATTTAATAGAGTTCACATCAGGGATCAACGTCATACCTACAAACTCGCACGGCGGCTCGCTTGCAACGTTCAAAGGCCGAGCGGACACTTTTTTTTAAACACTTTGAATTCTGTAACCGTTCATTAACGACATAAATTACTATCATAATTTTATTAGTGGCATGCGGTCTAGCCTTTTCGCGAAGTTTGTGTTACGATGTCAGATACATCCTGTATAGTTATGCCGTTAGTGAGGTGGCACCAGAGAAGCCATATGTGCGGAAGGAAACAATGACAATCTACCGTATCTTCAATGAAATCCATACTTATTATGTACTTTTTTGATAAGGACACGTTGAAATATCTACGTACAGTAATAAACCTACCTTGGTTTGAGTAATGTTTTTTTTTATATTTTAAAAACGTTGCTTCCCACTAGGAAGTTCTCCTGTATCGTGGGTACAAATATATAAACTCACATACACCAACAGCTAGACTCAGAACAACTACTTGAAGTCGTACAAAGAAGTACAGCAAATGCAGTAGTCAAACACTTAACCACTGCGTCAACCATGCCGTCGTTTTATGCAAAAACTGGTTAATAAGCACACGTGCTGACAAGAATAATATAATCTACCATCCAGGATAAATATTATAAATGCAACAAAAGTGCCACAACATTTGAAGGGATATGATAGACCAAGATCTCGGTTAAAGGATGGTATACTTGTGCCGTTACTACTTGGGAAAGTAGCAGAAGAAGAAGAAAAAAGAAAAGACTTAGAGAAAGAATAAAACATAAAAGTACAGAACAGTAACAACAACAATAGTAAAACGAAACGAAACGACATCAACCGGCGGGCGGGCAAAGTGGCCGCCAGATAATCCCAGTCTGGTCGGAGGATCCTCCCTTTTCTATGAAGGATGTGTGAGTTTTACACGCTGCTCCTCATGCCTCCACAATGCGATGAAGTCAACCAGAATTTCTGACCTCAACACAGGAGAAGGCGAAAGTTTTGGCAAAAGCTAGTCCTAAGGAAGAAATGAAAAATAATACTCATATTATCTGTTATTACGATCCTCTGTGAGTACTTAAGTGGACGATGGAAGCTCCATCAAAATAATTAGGTGACCTCTTTAGGAGGGCTTCCGGACGCCTGGGGCCAATTTGTCTTCTTAGCGAGAGACGAACGTTCTGACAAGTCGCTCCGGAGACGTTTATCGGTGAGACTGACATTGGTGTTGTAAAAGTAGTTGTGTAAACTGTTCGTTTAATAATTTTGTGGATGATTAGATGAGGCACAGACTGTGAAGTGTGTATTGGGTGAGAGTATTTAAATAGTACTGCGTTATCTATGTTCACTATTAATAAATCAGAACAACTCCATTGTTTATGTGCTAAACTCTGGTCTACAAGACCGATTACCACATTAGACGACTTTTAACGTTTAGGAGCCAAGCTAAAATATATAAATTACAGAGAAGCGTATATGAAGCAGGTAAATAAGCGGGGAGGCAATATGATGCAACGGGGCGAGTTAGGAAACAAGACCTTGTACGTGGAAGGAGTCGTGGACACAAGTAAGTGTATTAGTTATTATGTTTAATTTGAGAAATAAAATAACACAATAACAAAAAAAAAAAAACGATTCAACCACTTATACTGTAGGGCCGTAGTGGGCCGCTACGGTCCTACTATATTAGTGTAAATAAACCTTGTGTATTGTGTCATTATAATATTTTTATTTTTCATTAAAAATCGAAATAAAATACAATATTATATTCTGTTTTAATTAAATTATACCTCAACCTACGCAAATATTTCTAAAATTAGTAAAAAAAAAATAACTTTTTATCTTTACGGACGCCCTTTTCACTGAAGGCTTTAGGTAGCCACTAATAAAGAAAACCTTCAAAAAGAGCCTTTTTATAGAAAGCCTTTTACTTAAGAAAAGAAAAACAGGACTATTTTCGACCTTTATACTTTATATCAGCCAGAGGTTTAAATTAAAATGAACTGTATAAAAATTACAACTTCTATAATATTGTAGCGGTATTTACAAACGTCTCATACACACAACGTGTCATATTGACGTCACACAATTCTACATCTCGCAAGCAAATTTTACCGTGCAAATAGCATTTATACAACTTCCCAACATCTATCGTTGGGCAAGTGCCTGCCAGACTCAACACACGTCTGATCGGAGGATCCTCCCTATTCTACGGAGAATGAGCGAACTTTACACGCCGTTCCTCACCTCTCTAAAGTATTTTTATCTCATGAATCGACGTATGCTTTTCTTGTAATTATCTAGTAACAAGACGTATTGAATGAATGGTGTGCATGCGCATGTGTGTGTGTGTTGTGTGTGTGTGTGTGTGTGTGAGAGACAGAGAGGGTGTGTGTGAGAGAGAGAGGGTGTGTGTGTGTGTGTGAGTGTGTCTTTGAGAGAGTGTGTGTGTTTTATATCCGCATGGTAAGCAAAACATAGTGTAGCTTTATAAACTTCAATATACTAGTAAAATATTCAGTGAATCATAAATAAGAATAACTATAAAGTCATTACGGTACAGAACGAAAATTAATATTTTATGTTAGGTTATTGCAAATAAAAATAAATAATTCTATGGTTTGGGTTAATTTTAAGTTGAATATTAATGCGTTTAAGAATGTGTTTATTATTTTTTTGGGCAGTGTTTCATTTAACCGTGCTTATCATATATTCTTAGCTTATGACCCAAGAACATTATTCTTGCTCTGTTATGGATTTTTTTGGCTCATAGTCAAAAGTTCTGAAAAAACATAATACTAGGTCCTTACATATGAAACTGCCGTTTTGTCGTATTGGCCACTTTGATCTCAAATATCTCCTCTTTGGTGTAGAATTCCAAATTTAAATTTATACAGCTATTTACTCATCAATTTGTGTCTCAAAAATCGTATTTCTTTTGTCTTTTGGTTTTTTTCTACGTCATTGAGTTTACAAACTGGAAAATTCAAAATTCTCAAATTATTTGATAACTCTTCTTTGGCGTCTGACTAATCAATATTCGTTCAGTACCGAACAAAGTATTACCACTACACAGAAAAATATTTTTCCATCAGTTTAGGAATGATTTGCGCATAGAACTTTTTGTCCCAACTTTGCCACCTCGTAGCGTAGAGAGGGAAATTACCGTACCTAGTTTTAAAAACATCTTCAATGTGATACGTGTCTATTTATCATTTGACACTAAGACGAGATGCCGACTATACTTTGACCGGGTTTTGGCCTGCAAGACTGTAAAAATAAATTAAAACCACACGAAACTATAAATCCAGGCATCTCATTTAATCCGGTATCAAAATGAAGTAAAAAAAAAATACAACACCTTTACGTAAAGAAATACTCGTAAGTGTATTATAATATTCTTTGTAATCTCATTTCTGGTAGCCGTAAAAACGTCAAGATAAAAACAAGACTAAAGTCAAGTTTATGGTACGTATTTTGTTACATTTTATATCTCAGCTTTACGAAACGGTCAATGATTGTTTTGATAGAATTTTTTTAATACTCGTTTTTGTGTTTTACGAGTCTAGTTAATTTCGAATTGATCTTGTGGCCGTCATAACTCAAGAAACGAGTTTGGAAGCTTCTTTATGACTGTAGCATTTGTGTTAATTTTTATTGAAAACGCTGAATTAAAGTCGTGGTTATGTGGTGGTGGTGACTACGTGGTGGATAGGTGGTAGTGTTGATACGTGGTGTTGTAATAGGTGTCGTTAGTTAGAAGTTGATGATGTTATTGGTCTTTTGTTAGTCTAGTTAAACTAGTAGCTTAACCACACACGTCACTATGCTTACCCGCGCTTACAACAAGATTTTTACGTACACTGAATTTAGCTACATATTACGAGTATGTCTACTGTTGTCATTTATCGTTTTCAGCTAAAACATAGTAGGTATTAAAACTTGTAGAAATCTAGTCAAAAAGTCTTTTTCTTTTCTATAGAGTGAATACTACTTCAACTCTTCAATGGCCTTTGTGGTTAGATACCACAATTTTGCCAATAACACGTGTAACAAATTATAGAAATTCTTTAAAAAAAATATTTTACTATAATGGCGGATGTCGCCAATGACAGTTGTAAAAACGGCGGTGTGAGCCGCCTACTAGGAGATTTGATGCAGAGCCATGATGTGGCCACTATGCTGCGATATTTCAATGTTCTTTATGAATTATTCACTGAATGCACTTTTACTACATACATCACGCGTTTTTATTTAGTAAACGACACTATAAATAATTTTAAAAGTCCAATGAAAAATGCGCATGACACTCATCTTGGCTTTCCTGTCAAAACCCCAAAATTATCAGTCAAAAAGTCATCATAATGGGAACATTATGACATATACATAATGTTGACAGCTGTTGTGGCACAGACCTTCTTTCGGTGACAGGGTCTTTGAATTTTTGGTTCTAGAATATGCCATTTCTCCACGATATAACCCTCATCAATTTGTGAGTCGTAGTGATATGATTATACAAAGTAAATCCCCTGTCAGAGGATCGAACTCGTAAGGCGTGGCCAATGCCACTGGGCTAGCACTACTCTGAAGTGGCAACAATTAGTAATCAAGATAAATATTTGAAACGATGTCTATGCACATGTCGCAATAATTCAAAATCAAAAGTCATTTATTCAAATTAGGCTGAGAATCAGCACTATCTGAACGTCAATATTACCTAAGACAATCCCCCAAAACGCTCGCCCTTCGCCACTTTCTAGTGCTTTCGCTGGGAAGAAGAAGTCGCGGAACTAATTCCCCAGCAGTACAGGTGTCTGTTCACTTTAAAAAAAAACACATGCCTTTATACAACACTATACAGGGTGTATCTGACATCGTAACGCAAACTTCGCGAAAAGGCTAGACCGCATGCCACTAACAAAATTATGATAGTCATTTATGTCGTTAATGAGCGGTTACATAAATAACAGTGTTTAAAAAAAAGTATCGGCTCGGCTTTTGAACGTTGCAAGCGTGCCGCCGTGCGTGTTTGTAGGTATGATGTGACCCCTGATACGAACTCTATTAAATCAGCTGATAGGATAGTTTTTGTAGTATAGTTCACATTGCGATTTTTGTGTGTGTGTGTGTGTGAAAAAAAAGGAAAAAAGCCGATGCAAAATTCCACCACTGGGGGGTTAAGAATCATGTACTGGGTACTCGTTTGTGCGTCGATGTCATATACACCCTTTATAGGTACAGTAATGAATACAAGAAAACACAACAACGATGAAATTATTTACCATATGCTAGCTAGCCACGCGAAATTATCACCAAAAAAAAAAAAATAAAAAAAAAATATCATTAAAATGAAAAAATAAATAAGTAAAAACTTATTACCTAATAAAAGCCCCAGGTATAAAGGGCGTAACAGCTCACAGATTTGTGCATTGTAAAAAAACAAATTATAGGAACTCATATAACGTGTCAGTAAACTAATTCCTGAGAAAGAACACAAACATTGCCTTGAGTTAATCAGAGCGACCAGCTATTCGCATAACTATTGCAAAATTCTAGCGCCATCACGCGGCGTTCAACAGAGTTTACCTTGAGTTCGTGGAGGCGAAAGCAAGCCACGCGCCTAGAAGTGCAGTGTAAGCAGGCGGCTCTAGACGACTGAAAGATTGGACTTCAAACGAACAACATGTTCATAGAAACTGGATCTAAAGTTTGTGTCTACAGTGAGCGATTCGCTAGTGTGACTGACATGTTCGTTAACTGTAATCTTATTACGCTGCCAACCGTGCTTCTATTGCGCCCACAGTAATCGAAATGTGCCTATTGAAAATGGGAGACAAATGACGACGTATCTCCGAAACATGTATTAAAAAACAACATATTTTTGTAAAGTCTTTTGCAAGACTTTAAAACAAATATTACAACCTGGGGAAAATTACGTAAAAAATAAACAGTAAGGAAGGGTTTTATTTTGAAGTTTCGACAACATTCATTGTGATGTCTAAGTGGTGGATCAGACAACTATTTCCAACATAGGAAGCAATGGATAAGCATTATCCTTCAAAATGATGTAGATAGAAATATTAATACTGTGTTACTCAATCAAGTTGCTGCGCGTCGTGTTTCAAGCACGCCTCAAAGAGATGTCAGCACATCGTAACGGGGTCCAAACCGTGGCCCAAGCCGTCGCAAAGGCAAATGAAGAAACACGGGTAGGTTTTAGTCAGTAAAAGTCAGACACGCCGTTCCGCTCCGCCCAGAGCGGGAGAAGTCATTTGATGATTTCCCATCCCAAAAAAAAAGGTGCTGATTGAGTAAACACTGCAAAAATAGTACATGGAGTATGAATATATTTTTCTTACTAAAAGAATTATGTAATTCCATCGTTTTTAATAATTTGCAAACATCCATTTATTTCTCATTTATCAAACAGATTTCAGTTTCAGTTAATATATTCAGCTCATTATTTCAGCACCGCCACTTATAAATAATTTTAACATTCATTTTCATTCATCAAGAAATATAAAAGATAATATGAAAGTTAAAGCTAAGTGCCTTTTTTTGAGAAAGGTAATATTCACTGTTTTACTGACTAAAATCTACTCGTGTTCCTTCAGTGGTTTATACCAGAAACCATACCATCTCTGTTAAACATCCCGCGGCCTTATTAGTAGGCATTGGTCCTAGCGGACCCCGTCACTTTGTGCTGACATCTCTTCTAAGCGCGCTAGGAACACATCGCGACGTCGACCCGGTTCTTGTCCTTACCGGACTACATCAACCTTAACTCAGGTTTATTAACTCCTAAATAAGCCAAAGAATAATGAGAAAACTAGGATAATAATAGGCCAAGTATAGATTAATGGCACTGAGTCCAATAAAGGAGATGCTTCATTTTGAGCCACCACTATTGGGCACGCCACAATAGCGGCGATAAGTCCCCTTCCGCCTAACGCAGGTCCTGATCGGTTACGGTTTTTTCGGGAGGTTTCTGTTCCGAATAAGACAGTAGGAAACACCAGGGTGTCATCTTTGTGTGGATGGCCCTGTGGACACGGTGGAGCATAAGGTGGAGGTCTGCTCGGCTTGGATAGAGCACCGCCGTGTCATTGTGGCGGCGATCATCGGCGACCTCTCGCGTCCGACCCTGGTCCAATCCATGGTCTGGAGCGAGAGTGCATGGCAGGCCGTCGCCTTCTTCTGCGAAGCAGTGGTGCTGACAAAGAAGGAGGCGGAGCGCGTGAGGTCGCGGGAATCTCAGCGCCCTTACGCCACTAGCTGCCACAGGAGACGCCCTGCTCGAGAGATAACATCGAACTCCCGGCTTGCGGGCGGTGAGCACGTGAGCAGTGGGTAGCCCGCTGCCCGGTAAGGACCAGGCCCGAGTCGACGGCACGTCGTGTTTCACACGCTCCTCAAAGAGGACATCGTGACGGTGTCCATGAAGACCGATGCCTCCTAAGTCAGGGTTGCAGGTTGTTTAAAAAGGAAATCGTGGCCCTAGCGCACAGATAAGTGGAGAAACACAGGTGGGTTTTAGTCAGTACTGGTCTGACACGCCCTTCCGCTCTGCCCAGAGCGGGAGAGATCATTTGATGATTTGCCATAATAATAAAAAAGGCCACCACTATGTACAGATATAATTATAGATAAAAAGGAAATAAACAGTCTATTTTCATAAAAATACTACTAAAGAACTTTGGATAAAAGTATATACAACGTGTAACATAAAGGGTATATACATACCAATGGCATGGCATCTTTACATGATATCAATCGATATTGGAAGGGTTTTTTAATCCTATCTCTTTATGTTAGGAAGTTACGAGAAAAAACACCGCCTGTGATAGGCTACTACCATACTAGGCGCACAGAATTTTTGAAGACATTTATCGTGATTTTGCCAAGTAACATGACGTGTAACGAGTAGTTATTAACGTATGTAGTGTGATGCACGTTTGTTATGATTTGAATTTAAGAAACACACAGAACCGAAAAGTTAGTATAAATTTTTTGAGTATTTTATTTTCAGTTGAAAACCTTCCGATATCATTTCCAAGGGCATGGCATCTGCCATGCCCTTGGTATGTATATACCCTTTTTGTTACACGTTGTATAATTGAATTTGATAAGTTTTTTAGTGAGATAACCCTTTATTAAGGTAGCCATGACAGTCGTTATGACGTTTTATTGACGACTTTGACAGTTCCATTTCTCCGTTGTGTTCGTGGTGAGTGTTGATTTGAGTTGTCTAGAATAGGGTATTTGACTAAAAAAAAACTAATTAGTCCGTCAGTCAGATTTCTAAAAAATACTAGACACGTATTTTTTGTTTTATCAAAACAATAAAAATTGACAAATATAAAAGGCATCAAAGATCAGGAGTGGTGACGTCACTGGTCGCTAAAAAGTGTAGCGTCTAGTGACGTCACACGAGTTCAATGCACTGTGTCGTCTTAATTTTTGTTTATATTTGTTTATATGAAAAAAAACACGTGTCTAGTATTTTTTGGAAATATGACTGACGGACTAATTAGTTTTTTTTAGTCAAATATCCTACTGTGTTTTGGAGCTTTTATTAATTGTTTTTGTTTTGCGACTCTGTTTACTAAATAAACTACAAAACCGTCATTATTTACGCCTTTTAACACCAAAGAAACTAATCTAGCTGCACTGACAGGTAAGAAAACAAAGGTAACAGGAAGATAAGCTGCCGTATGTTCGCAGTTCATGTTTTTTTTTCGTAGTCATATGGCAGATAATATAGATACGGTAACCATAAATACATGACACGTCAATTAAATGTTTTTTCGCTTATTGCTGACCACCATATTTATTAGTAGTTGTGTTGCACTCCTTGACAGAGTTAAATGGAATGTACAGAAAAATTAAGCCAAAATATAGAAAATTAACATAGAAACAGTTAACTATAGTGTATACTGATATTTAAAGTAAGTGTACATAGTGCTGCCCCAGGCTCCATACCTACATTTCTGAAACATCTCCTTTGTAGTTCGTCGAGTTTACATGTGTCCGCCTAAGTATTCAACCAAAAGAATAAACATAAATCAAGTACCCAGTGATTAATTTGGTACAAGAAAACTATCATAAGGTTTCTTATAAAATTCAAGTAAATAATACTTAGACATGGTCCATTATTTTTAATTGACATTTTTGTGATTAAAAAGCAAAAGGAGTTGAATAAAGGAAATATCTTTTGTTGTGCTCAAAGGAAAAAACGTAAGGCAGCTAATGGAAGAACAGTTATTAATTCACCATGATTCTTTTGTAAGCACCCAGCTTGAAAAAGTGCTTGTCTTGCTCGACAGAACAAAATGTTGTTGCTTTTAAAATGTAAAGAGAACTAACTTTTTGTTGTCTCTTTAACTTCCAGCGAAGTATTACTACTGATATAGAAAATATTATCTCTTAATTAATCCGTAGTATCCAGGACAATGGGCAAGTGAAAGAGCTATGCTTGGGGTTTTACTCCGTGATCAAATCAGAAATCAATCAATCAAATCAATGAGAGTAACTGACATAGCCCGAAGAATACACACACAGCACACACTTAAGTGGTAGTGCGCTGGGCACATTGCCCGTAGGATCGATGCCCGCTGGGGCCGTCGGGTTCTAGAAAGGCATTCACGCAACGGAAGACGCAGCGTGGGTAGGCCCCCGAAAAGGTGGACCGACGACCTGGTGAAGGTCGCGTGAAAGCACCAGATGCGGGAGGTGCAGAACGGTCGTCATGGAGATCCTTGGGGGAGGCCTATTTCCAAAAATGGACCTCTTTCTTCTAAAATGATGATGTTAATGATTCAGAACGTGCGAGAAGTTTCTAAAATAATACAGAAATCGTAGGTTCGAAGGTTTGCACCCAGATAGGAATATTACTTTGTGTTTTATACCAAACTGAATGATGTGCAGTTGGAGAGATCAAAAGACTGCTGTAGGTTGATGTAGAGATAATAAAAAATGACTGCTTTGTAGACGGTTTAGGAGGTCCTGACTCCGGATAAGGCAATAGGAATCGCTACAGTGTGAATCGCCCTGAGGACACAGTCATGGTCAAATCTGCCCGGCGTGGGCAGAACACCGCCGTGTCCTAATGGCAGCGATTCATACATACCCTAGCGTTCCGTTAATTGGAGTCTCCCGAACTGCCTTCAAAGTCGTTAGTTTTTATCCTTATCTATATCAGCCTATGGCAGCCTACTGCTGGACATAGGCTTCTCCAACTACACATCGTTCAGCTCGGTGTAAAATATAAAGTAATGTTTTTGTCTGGGTTCCAATCTACAACTTTTATTTTAGAAACATCTTGCATGGTCCGGAGCAAAAATGCATGGCAGGCCGTTTCTTCTTTCTGCAAATCAGATTACTGTTGCCCACAGCAAACATCTTTGTCATATTGTACACGTTACATCGAGGCAGAGCGCGTGAAGGAAGGGTAAAATTTTACCAATGACGCATTGCGCCAAATTCATCTCAATTTCTCTTGAAAATTATCCTCTCATTCTGGAAATATACGCCTGCCAAAGGACTCATCTAATTAAATAAAATAGCCAAATCCTATTACAAAGCATCAACACATTCAAAAAGAAAGATTTATACGGTCTTTTTTGCGAAGCAGACGACCTTGATGAGCGGATAAACGTTAACACAGCTAGACCCGACTTATGATTGGAAATGGCTTTCAATCGAGAGAAAAAATAGAAATTGTCAGATCTCAGGCTTTAACGTGAAAATTCCCGGAGGATAGAAACCCATTTATATTTTTACGACTCGCTGAGACATTGCTATATCTGGATCTGTAAGATTTCAATAATAGAAGTCTGATTATTTATTGGATCTGCAAAGTTTGGGAGGAAATTGGAAAACTATTTTTGTTAATGAATACTTAAAAGTCATTGGTATGTTAAATAAACTCAAATTGATTAAACTTTCTCAGTACCTTCGTAACGCTGCCAGTCTCCTGGGTACATTACCACACGACAGTAAGACGGATGATTTTCGACGCTAAGAGTATATTTAAGTGTGCATTTTAAGTTAGTATAATCTTGTTACCTAGTTTTATTACTAGTTATGCGGTTTCACCTGCGTAAGTTACGATATGTTTTTTTTTTATATGCTCCGCTCCTATTGATTGGAGCGTGATGTTACAGCCTAAAGCCTTCCTGGACTAATGGGCTATCCAACGCAAAAATATTTTTTTCAAATCGGACCAATAGTTACTGAGATTAGCGCGTTCAAACAAATAAACAAACTCTTCAGCTTTTAGTATAGCTTTCTTATTAGTATAGATTATTTCTAATATTTTCATTTACAGAAATACGTTACGAATAATTCGAGTGTGTGTGGTCATCTGGGGTTCGACACGACAATCATTTTCTGTCCTTTTCTTAACGAAACAGAAATAAAAAGATGCACTTAATTTAAAATTAGTTTAGTTTGTGAACAAATGAATCAGCGCCATTAATTCCCTATTTTTATCGACGATATTAATAGTATTAATCAGCGTTCAATGTGGTACCTACAGAGGCATGTGCCGTATGTGATGAGACACGTATGTAGTTATGAGTTGCCGACAGTTTAGTTTGTAAGTATAAAACCGTTTTAGTAAATACTTTCCAATGACATTGTTCCTCTCGGTGGTAGGCTATAAGAAGAATTATATAGATTGTGTGTATATATGTTCGGTAACATATGAAACCTAGGAATTATATACAATTACCAGGAAATGTATACAATTCCGAAGCTATATAGGAAATGTGTAAAATATTGTTCCAAACATTATTTAATACACACATATCCTGGGAAATGTATACATTTCCTAGAAATTGTATAAAATTCCTATATCGTATTAGGAAATGTATAAAACCATGCTTTCTATGAATAAAATTAATAAAACACGTTGTTAAACTTAGAAACAGATTTATTATTAAGACTCCGGTTGAAACAATTAGGTTAGGTTAGGTTGGGGGACGGGAGGCCGCGTTCGTCCAGGACTGGCTTTGGCCAGGTCCCGGCGGGGACGTCCTGGACGTGGACGCGGCGGCGGCCCGACTGAGGGGGTCATTGACCGAGGTATGCAACGCCAGCATGCCTCGGTCGAGACGTCCACCTCCCCGACGCGCCGTGTACTGGTGGTCGGAGGAGTTGGCGGAGCTGCGGGCCACCTGCGTGGCGGCACGGCGGGCCTACACCCGATCGCGTCGGCGGCGCCGACGGGACGAGGCCGAAGAGGACCGCCTCTACTCCACATACGTGGGGGCGAGGGCGGCCTTTAAGTCGGCCATCGGCGCCGCCAAGGACGCGGCGAGGGCTGAGCTGCTGGAGGGTCTCGACAACGACCCATTCGGGAGACCATATAAGGCGGCGCGGAACAAACTGCGTCGCATTGGTCCCCCGGTTGCCGAGACCCTGGAACCAGCGCTCCTGGATGGGGTGGTGCGGTCCCTGTTTCCGCGCAGGGATCCGCACTTCGCCCCACCAGCGATGGGCCCGCCAAGGGAAGGACCGGAGGAGGAAGCTCCTCCTCCTCCGGTTTCAGAGGAGGAATTTGGCGCGGCGACACTCCGTCTCCGCGCCAAAAAGACGGCTCCTGGCCCCGACGGCGTTCCCGCCAGGGTGGTGGCCATCGCGGTCACCGAGATGGAGGGAAGGTTTCGGGACCTCTTCGACGCGTGCTTCGCGTCGGGGAGGTTCCCGAAACCTTGGCGGGAAGGCCAACTGTGCCTCCTCCGGAAGGAAGGGCGGCCGGCGGACTCCCCCTCGGCTTACCGGCCCATCGTCTTGCTTGACGAGGCCGGTAAGATGTTCGAGGGGATTATCGCCGCCCGCCTGAAGCGCCATTTGCGGAACGTGGGACCGGACCTGTCGGACGCCCAGTTCGGTTTTCGAGCTGGCCGTTCGACAGTGGACGCCCTGGCCCTTCTCAAGGGCCAGGTGACAGAGGCGGTAGGAGTGGGGGATGGAGTGTTGGCTGTGTCATTCGACATTGCCAACGCCTTCAACTCCATCCCCCACTCCACCATCCTGGAGGCGCTCCGGTTCCACGGTGTGCCCCTTTATCTGCGGGGCCTCCTGGCCAGCTACTTGGAGGACCGTGCCGTCCTCCTCGTGGACGGGGCTGGCCAGGTCCGGCGATATGGCGTAGAAACCGGCGTTCCACAGGGGTCCGTTCTAGGGCCTCTTCTGTGGAACGTCGGTTATGACTGGCTCCTGCGGGGAATCCTCCTACGAGGTACGAGTGTCATCTGCTACGCAGATGACACTCTCCTCACTTCCCGCGGGAGCACCTTCCGGGAGGCGGCCAGTTTGGCGTCGGCGGGCGGATCCTTAGTGGCGGGAAGGATCCGCCGCCTGGGCTTGAGGGTGGCGCTGCACAAAACGGAGGCTGTGTTCTTTCACGGCCCCCGGCGGCGCCCCCCACCCGACGCCCACATTTATGTGGAGGGGGTGAGGGTCGGGGTTGAGGCCCAGATGAAGTATCTGGGCCTCATGCTGGACAGCAGGCTGCGCTTCGGCCCGCACTTTAGCGGGCTGTCGACGCGCCTGCTGAAAGCCGCGGACGCCCTCTCATGGCTCATGCCGAACATGGGAGGGCCGAGCAGTCGTTGCCGGCGGTTATACGCCGGCATACTGAGGAGCATGGCCCTTTACGGGGCCCCAATTTGGGCGGACTCCCTCCACAGGAGGGAGAACCTCACCACCCTTCGGGCGCCCCAAAGGGCCATCGCCCAGCGGGTAGCGCGGGCCTACCGCACGGTAGGTTTCGCTTCGGCATGCGCTCTGGCGAGCACCCCGCCTTGGGAGCTCGAGGCCTGGGTGCTCGCCAGAGTGTACGAGTGGACGGCGGGGCGCAGGGCGCTGGGCGAGCGTCCGGCCCCGGAGTTGAGGGAGGCCGTCCGCCGGGAGGCGAGGGACGCCATCGTCCAACATTGGACGCGCGACCTCGCCTCCGCGGTGTTCGGCCGTCGCACCCTCGACGCCATCGGGCCAGTCCTGAAGGACTGGCTCGACAGGCGTCACGGGTTCCTCTCCTTCCGTCTGGTGCAGGTACTCTCCGGTCACGGCTGCTTCGGCAGGTACCTGCACCGGATAGGACGAGAGGAAACGCCGTCGTGCCACGGTTGCGGCGCGGCGGAGGACACGGCGGACCACACCCTCGCGGTGTGCCCGTCGTGGGCCGTGCCGCGCCGCGATCTTGTCGCGGCGGTAGGAGGGGACCTCTCGCTGCCCGCCGTCGTCAGAGCGATGGTGGGGAGCGAGGGGGCCTGGGCGGCGATGGCCTCCTTCTGCGAGGTCGTGATGTCGCAGAAGGAGGCCGCGGAGCGCGAGCGGGAGGAGGATCCCCTCGCTCCGGCGCTCCGCAGGCGGCGTAGGGGCGGGAGAAGGCGGGATTTCGCCCGCTTTCTCCCGCCCTGAGGTGAGCGGCGGGCGTGAGGCACGGGGGTGCCCGCGCCCGCCTTGCACCGCTCACCACGCGGGAGCCACGGCCCCTCCTTAAGAGGGGCAAATGAGGGCTCGCCTTAGTAGGCGGGTTTCGCCGGCGGGGGAGAGGTAGCGAGGCTATGCTAGTTTCCCACTCCCCCGCCACTATGGCGATGCCGGAGCGCCGCTGGGGTTTTTAGTGGGTATACCGGGAGGCTCTCTCCCGGGGAGTCCCACATACCCTGCCCGTCCCCCGACGGGTGGGGATGCGTAATTGTCATTTTCCCCAGCGACATCAAAAAAAAAAACAAAAAAAAAAAAAAAAAAAAGGTTAGGTTGGGGGACCCCCCCACAGCGCTGACTTCCACGTAGTGTTCCCCGGGCAACGCCGTGTCTGACCACCGTAACGGAGTGGCAGACCGGTGGCTAACGAGCGCTGTGACTTACGCGATCTGGCTGTTTTTATTCTGAGGGCGATTGTGTAATTGTGGTGTTATTCTGGACGTTATTGTGGGTTTTATTTTATTGTGGGTTCCGTTTCATTGTGGGCTTTAATTGTATTTTATTATTGTGGTTTTTTATCTTGAGGTCGACGCGGACTTGTCGGGGACTCGTCCTCCGTGTGTGGAGTGGCTGCGGAGCGCAGCCTGAAGAGGGCCTACCTGAGGCTTGGGTCCAAGGGCTCCTCGGGCTCGGCCAAGGGTAAGCCCAACAAGAAGAAGTCAAGGGCGAAGAATGCTTCGCCTTCGACTTCTTCTCAGGCTGGCACCCACGATGTGGGTCTGGCAGACGCCCAGCGCCAGCTCGGCTTGGCCAGACGGGCCGAGGCCGAGCTGGATTTGGAGGAGTTGGTTGCCGTCAAGAAGAGGCAGGCGCGCGCAACCAAGGCGAGGGCCGGTTATGGTTCGGCCCTCGTCAGTTTTGATGGCCTGTCCGTGGCCGAGTTGGTCCGCTTGGCGGAGGAGGACAAGGAGGAGATCGTCGAGGTCGCCTCCAGGTCCTCCAACCTCAAGGGGACCTTCCAGAAGGCCCTAAAATGCCGTGCAACCAGCTTGCACGGCATAATAATGGAGCTGACGCAGCGTACTGCGTCAGAGGAGGCGAGGCAGCTGCAGGCGAGGGTGGATCGCCTGCAAGCGGAGGTCAGCCAGCTTCACAAGAAGCTGGCTGAGGCTACGGCCCCGCCACCGTCTGCGGCGGCCCCGTCGGCAGCGGTTCCCGCCCCCTCCTCCTCCAACCTTGAGGAATTGTTCCGCAAGGTGGTCATGGAGGAGAGGGCGTTCACTCGGGCCTGCTTCGCAGGAATAGAGGACCGCCTGCTGCCGGAGAAGCGCCTCCGTCCGCCGCTAGCGGCTGACAAGGCGCCGACAGCGGTTCCCCAGGCCCCGAGGCCCTCAAAGGGTAAGGGCAAGGGGAAAAAGTCGCAGGGGGCCCTGTCCACCCCCACTACGAGTGCGGGCGCCAAACCGGGGCCGGTTGCCATCACGGCACCCCCCCAGGTGCAGCAGGGAGACGCCCTCCTCCCTTCCACCACCCCGTCCAACCAGCCGTGGTCCGAGGTGGTGAAGAAGGGGAGGAAGAAGGCGAACAAGGCCTCGGCTGCCTCGGCGGCTGCTGCCGCGGCTGCCCCGGCAGCTGCCCCAGCGATAGCCCCGGCAGCCAATAAGGCTACGGTCGGCGTGAGGAAGCTGGTTCCTCCCAAATCCGCGGCAGTCACGGTGACCATCGTCCCCGAGGCCGCCGAGAGGGGCGTCACCTACGAGTCCGTCCTGAGACGGGCTCGTGCCGTCGCGGACCCCGCCGAGTTAGGGCTCGGTGCCTGCCGTCGGACCCAAACCGGAGCTCGTCTTTTCGAGTTTCCGGGGAAGGACGGCGGCAAAAACGCCGACCTGTTCGCCGGCAAGTTGAGGGAGGTGCTTGCCGACGTGGCGGAGGTCGCCAGGCCGACTAAAACCACCTCCATTGAGGTGACCGGTCTCGACGACTCGGTCACCAAGGAGGAGGTGGTGGCGGCCATCGCCTCGGCAGGAGGCTGCGAACCCGCAGCGGTGTAGGCTCGGGAGATTAGGCCCGGCCGCGGTGGACTGGGCACTATCCGGCTGGTGTGCCCAGTCGCCGCAGTGTTGGCCGTCCGGGCAAAATGCCAAGGACGGCTCTTGGTAGGCTTTAGCCGGGCCGTGATCCGGGTACTTGAGGCGGCGCCGATGCGCTGCTTCAAGTGCTTCGGCATCGGCCACACCCGAGCCATGTGTCCGTCCTCCGTGGATAGGGCCGACACCTGCTTCCGCTGCGGGCAACAGGGGCATAAGGCGGCCTCGTGCGAGGCCACCAAGCCGCACTGCGCGGCGTGTTCCTCCAGTGGTCGCCCCGCCGACCACGTTATGGGGGGGACGTCATGCCGTCCTCCCTCCAAGAAAGGCAAGCCGCAGGCGGCTATAAGCCGTCCTGCCGCTGCTGCCACCACCCCCGCTGTGATCGCAGCGGCGGTGGCCGAGGGTGATGCGATGGTCGAGTAATGGGTGCCGACCGTCGCATCCTCCAGGCAAACACCAACCACTGCCGGGCTGCCCAGGACTTACTGGTGCAGTCAATGGCCGAGTGGTTGGTGGATGTGGCAGTGGTGGCCGAGCCGTACTATACTCCCAGCAATTGGCTGGGAGACAGTGACGGCTCGGTGGCAATCGTGGCGCGGTCTACCTCGGACTCCCCTCCCCTCTCGCTCTTAGAGAGGGGACCGGGATACGTGGCCGCCGCGTGGGGAGGGTTGGCCCTTGTGGGGGTCTACTTCTCCCCAAACCGCCCTCTCCAGGACTTCGAGGATTTCCTCGGGGTCCTGACGGCGGTCATTGGGAGGACGGCGCCACGACAGGTCTCCGTGCTAGGAGACCTGAATGCCAAGTCGGTGGTCTGGGGAAACCCGGCCACCGACGCTCGCGGACGAGCAGTCGAATTGTGGGCGGCCACGTCTGGTCTCTCCCTCTTGAATAGGGGGAGCGTCCAGACGTGCGTGCGGCGGCAGGGCGGGTCCATTGTGGACCTCACCTTTGCCACGCCCGCACTGGCCGCCCGCATTCGAAATTGGAGGGTGGAACTGGGGGAGACGATCTCGGATCACCGCTACGTGCGATTCGAGATCTCCCCCCAGAATCCACGGGGGCGCCGCAGCACCTCCTCATCGTCGGGCCGTTCCCCGTTTCCAAGGTGGGCTCTGACCCACCTGGATCGGGAGGCGGCACGGGAGGCCGCGTTCGTCCAGGACTGGCTTTGGCCAGGTCCCGGCGTGGATGTCCTGGACGTGGACGTAGCGGCGGCCCGACTGAGGGGGTCATTGACCGAGGTGTGCAACGCCAGCATGCCTCGGTCGAGACGTCCACCTCCCCGACGTGCCGTGTACTGGTGGTCGGAGGAGTTGGCGGAGCTGCGGGCCTCCTGCGTGGCGGCACGGCGGGCCTACACCCGCTCGCGTCGGCGGCGTCGACGGGATCTGGCTGACGAGGACCGCCTCTACGCCAGATACGTGGAGGCGAGGGCGGCCTTCAAGTCGGCCATCGGCGCCGCCAAGGACGCGGCGAGGGCTGAGCTGCTGGAGGGTCTCGACAACGACCCATTCGGGAGGCCATATAAGGCGGCGCGGAACAAACTGCGTCGCATTGGTCCCCCGGTTGCCGAGACCCTCGAACCAGCGTTCCTGGATGGGGTGGTGCGGTCCCTGTTTCCGCGCAGGGATCCACACTTCACCCCACCAGCGATGGGCCCGCCAAGAGCAGCGGCTCTACCGGAGGAGGAAGCTCCTCCTCCTCCGGTTTCAGAGGAGGAATTTGGCGCGGCGACTATTCGTGTCCGCGCCAAAAAGACGGCTCCCGGCCTGGACGGCGTTCCCGCTCGGGTGGTGGCCATCGCGGCCACGGAGATGGAGAGAAGGTTTCGGGACCTCTTCGACGCGTGCTTCGCGTCGAGGAGGTTCCCGAAACCTTGGCGGGAAGGCCAACTGTGCCTCCTCCGGAAGGAGGGGCGGCCGGCGGACTCCCCCTCGGCTTACCGGCCCATCGTCTTGCTTGACGAGGCCGGTAAGATGTTCGAGGGGATTATCGCCGCCCGCCTGAAGCGCCATCTGCGGGACGTGGGACCGGACCTGTCGGACGCCCAGTTCGGTTTTCGAGGTGGGCGTTCGACAGTGGACGCCCTGGCCCGTCTAAAGGGCCAGATGACAGAGGCGGTAGGAATGGGGGATGGAGTGTTGGCTGTGTCATTCGACATTGCCAACGCCTTCAACTCCATCCCCCACTCCACCATCCTGGAGGCGCTCCGGTTCCACGGTGTGCCCCTGTACTTGCGGGGCCTCCTGGCCAGCTACTTGGAGGACATTGCCGTCCTCCTCGTGGACGGGGCTGGCCAGGTCCGGCGGTATGGCGTGGAAACCGGCGTTCCACAGGGGTCCGTTCTAGGGCCTCTTCTGTGGAACGTCGGTTATGACTGGCTCCTGCGGGGAACCCTCCTACGAGGCACGAGTGTCATCTGCTACGCGGATGACACTCTCCTCACTTCCCGCGGGAGCACCTTCCGGGAGGCGGCCAGTTTGGCATCGGCGGGCGGATCCTTAGTGGCGGGGAGGATCCGCCGCCTGGGCTTGAGGGTGGCGCTGCACAAAACGGAGGCCGTGTTCTTTCACGGCCCCCGGCAGCGCCCCCAACCCGACGCCCACATATTTGTGGAGGGAGTGAGGGTCGGGGTTGAGGCCCAGATGAAGTATCTGGGCCTCATTGTGGACAGCAGGCTGCGCTTCGGCCCGAATTTCAGCGGGCTGTCGACGCGCCTGCTGAAGGCTGCGAACGCCCTCTCATGGCTCATGCCGAACATGGGAGGGCCGAGCAGTCGTTGCCGGCGGTTATACGCCGGCATACTGCGGAGCATGGCCCTATATGGGGCCCCCATTTGGGCGGACTCCCTCCATAGGAGGGAGAACGTCACCGCTCTTCGCTCTTCGGGCGCCCCAAAGGGCCATCGCCCAGCGGGCAGCGCGGGCCTACCGATCGGTAGGCTTCGCTTCGGCATGCGCTCTGGCGAGCACCCCGCCTTGGGAGCTCGAGGCCTGGGTGCTCGCCAGAGTGTACGAGTGGACGGCGGGGCGCAGGGCGCTGGGCGAGCGTCCGGCCCCGGAGTTGAGGGAGGCCGTCCGCCGGGAGGCGAGGGACGCCATCGTCCAACATTGGACGCGCGACCTCGCCTCCGCGGTGTTCGGCCGTCGCACCCTCGACGCCATCGGGCCGGTCCTGAAGGACTGGCTCGACAGGCGTCACGGGTTCCTCTCCTTCCGTCTGGTGCAGGTACTCTCCGGTCACGGCTGCTTCGGCAGGTACCTGCACCGGATAGGACGAGAGGAAACGCCGTCGTGCCACGGTTGCGGCGCGGCGGAGGACACGGCGGACCACACCCTCGCGGTGTGCCCGTCGTGGGCCGTGCCGCGCCGCGATCTTGTCGCGGCGGTAGGAGGGGACCTCTCGCTGCCCGCCGTCGTCAGAGCGATGGTGGGGAGCGAGGGGGCCTGGGCGGCGATGGCCTCCTTCTGCGAGGTCGTGATGTCGCAGAAGGAGGCCGCGGAGCGGGAGCGAGAGGAGGATCCCCTCGCTCCGGCGCTCCGTAGGCGGCGTAGGGGCAGGAGAAGGCGGGATTTCGCCCGCTTTCTCCCGCCCTGAGGTGAGCGGCGGGCGTGAGGCACGGGGGTGCCCGCGCCCGCCCTGCACCGCTCACCACGCGGGAGCCACGGCCCCTCTTTAAGAGGGGCAAATGAGGGCCCGCCTTCTTAGGCGGGTTTCGCCGGCGGGGGAGAGGTAGCCGAGGCTGTGCTAGTTTCCCACTCCCTCGCCACTATGGCGATGCCGGAGTTGCGCTGGGGTTTTTAGTGGGTATACCGGGAGGCTCTCTCCCGGGGAGTCCCACATACCCCTCCCGTCCCCCGACGGGTGGGGATGCGTAATTGACATTTTCCCCAGCGAGAACAAAAAAAAAAAAAAAGGTTAGGTTAGGTTAGTTTTATTATAATCCCCGCATACTAATGGACATCTTTAAAGTAATACATTTCCGTTAGCCATTTAGGAAATGTATAGATTTACTAGGAAATGTGTGTTATAAAATTTATTTCACACATTTCCGAGCAAATTTAGGAATTATATAAATTTCCCAGGAATTGTATACAATGACGCATTACATACATTTCCGTTAACATATATATATATGAGATACAGAATAAGCGATATTAATATTAACGTGCTTTTCAAGAAGAAGTTACTACAACTAAATGCCATGGGCATACAGATCTAGTAATTTAAAAATGATTATTTCACCACGTTGACTTAATCGTTTAATTATCCAAAAGTAAGGCTCGAATAACTCATGTAAATGCCTAAAAAAAATAAGGGGTATGTTGAAAATAATTCTGCCTTCATCAAAAATGCCTATCAACTTTTGCCTTAATAACCTTAAGTGGGGATGAGAATTGTCCTGACCCTTATGTCCAATGTATGAGTGTTTTTCATTTATTTGTCCACTCAATCACTCAGGGCAAGTTGACAGCTTGAATTGAGTGGCCGAGATTGACCCCAATTTATTAAATTAAGTATATAGTTTATTACGATAATGCATTCTGAAGACAAGCATGGATGTTTGCTGTGGGATGGCTGATAATGGTGGAGAGGATTTTTTTCTTTTTTTGTAATTTATAAACTAGCGCTTGACCGCAATAGTTGATGGTAAAGCGCACTAGTTTATTAAGAGGCTATTCACTCTAGCCTTAAAGACACTCTAATTGTGGTCCGACGGAAGCACCGACGTTCCATTCCCTCGATGTACGCGGTATAAAGGAGGAGGAGAAACGCTTCGTCCGGATCGTAGTGGTGTTAACAACGTAAGGGTGGAAACTCGCCGTACGACGGGTCGTCCGATGGTGGAACGGAGATGGGGGAATTAAAACATGCAATTCCTTCGCACACTCCTCAAAATGCATCCTATAGAACACCGAAAGGCTGGATACTCTACGCCTGTGCTCTAGGCTTTGGAGACCCTCTCGAGTAATAATTATTAGACCATTATTAGTCTTATTGAATGATAAAATCCTCTAGTAATATTTTGTGTGAGTTCTAATTGTTATCTGGTATCAAAACGAATCAAATGTTAAAACACCAGCCTCTCAAGTATGAATGTGCGGGTTCGATTCCAGGTCAGGCAAGTACCAATGTAACTTTTCTAAGTTATATGTACTTTCTAAGTATGTACATCTTGGACACCACTGACTGATTATAAGGCGATGGAAAATATCTTGATCAAGCCTGGACTTTAAGTCTGAAATTGCCGACCCGCATTGAGCAAGTGTGGTGATTACGCTCAATTCTCTGCTCCTTCTGTATGAGATGTTATATGTCTTCGATTTTTTGTCTCTAGGATAATTATACCGGTTTGCTCATGATGTTTTCTATACCCGTTTTGATCATCATCAACCTTTTATCGTCCCACTGCTGAGCACAGGTCTCTGCTCTGGGTTGACGTAGTAGCTTGTGACGTAATCGAAAGAACATATACATACCTAGTGAGATTGGTTATACTTTTGTGAGAAGTAGTTTTGTGTTTAAAGTGGTATGAGAAACGACCGTCATAAAAATATTAACTGATGGTTTAAAAGTCTCTAAAATATGAAACTTATAATCATTTACTAACTTTATTTTGTGTGAAGACTCTTAAGGTACTTTAACAGTTATTTATTCTCTAAGAGCTCCAAGGCAACAGCAACCTAATTATAGCAACAATAAAGGACATTGTGGTTTTGACAGATTTAACTGTTGCTGCAATTCAATAGCAATCTTATTGTCATGAGATGAAAGATCACTATGACGTTGATAGTGTTAAAAAATCATCTACTTACATGATAAGTGTTTATAAACATTTTCCATAAAAGATCGCTCTTAGCGATAAGACCGCCCATTCTGTCATCCTTTCTAAGACCTTCATATATAAGTTCTGTAATTTATATGATACTAGCTTTCCCCCGCGGCTTCGCCCGCGTGGAATTCGGTATATATCGCGCGTTTTAAATGTCCCTCGGGAATATAATTTTTTTTCAATAAAAGGTAGCCTATGTTCTTTCTTGGGGTCTAAAGATTGTCTGTGCCAAATTTCATCAAAATCGGTCGAGAGGTTTAAGCGGGAATGCGTAACAGACAGACAGACAGACAGAGTTACTTTCGCATTTATAATATTAGTATGGATTGTACAACGTTATTTTTTGTTTAAGCGAAACCTGAGTTAAGTTTGTTCAGAATGAGCAACTGAATCGATTCCAATAATTTTTACACCATGTTATATTTTTTCCCAAACATATTTAGAAATTGTTGCTGTGTGGTTACCGGGCGTCCCACGCAGCTTATGAGAGACCACACTACTACGCGCAGCTGACCGGTCGCCCACCCGGGCGTAGCGTGGACCATATTTTTGTTGGGACAGCCAAGTAGGATATCAAGCTCATAACTTTGTGGTTTTTTATGATATCTTTTTGAAATAGTACATAGATTCTAAAAAATATTGGACACGTGTTACGGGTTTCGCATAAATAAAAAAAAAAGACGTGTGGCACTCGGAGACTGACGCGGTAAAGCTATTGCATAGCATTTTGTATCAATTTATGCAATTATAATTATTTATTTATTTTATTTATGCAGTATTTCTTTTTCTTTGATATTAATTCAAGTTACACTTTTTGAGCGTGGTGACCGATAAGAAAACAAATTTTTCTTTTATTACATAAATAAAAACACTGATACCTTTGAGAAAGCGGACTTCCTCTACAATAGGGCAATTCCTCCGTAAGGTCTGTCTATGCTATCACTTATAATCTCTGTCATTGTGTGCTGTTTCGGTGCAATCGCAAGACCGGCCGGGCACTGAGGGGCAGGCAAGACAGCTATAGTATCCTTATGACTCCACCAACTGGTATTTCGTTGACTCGGAAACGGCGCACAGGGAGCACCACGAAATATACTCAAATACTCCGAGGTTCTTTTTCAATATACCCCACTGTTTTGTCGTGGTGGCCTAGTGGTTAAAACACCAGCCTCTCAAGTATGAGTGCGCGGGTTCGATTCCAGGTCAGGCAAGTACCAATGTAATTTTTCTAAAGTTATATGTACTTTCTAAGTATATCTTGGACACCAATGACTGAAGGCGAAGGAAAACATCTTGAGGAAACCTGGGCTTTATAAGTCTGAAATCGCCCACCCGCTTGAGCAAGCGTGGTGATTACGCTCAATCCTTCTCTGTATGAGAGGAGATCTGTGCCCAGCAGTGGGACGATAAAAAGGTTGTTGATGATGAACGGCGTCGGTGTCGAATTATTTGTTATAAATTTAATATTTTCGAGCTGATCTTTAGTAACATAATCACTTCTGATTGCGTTAACATCTGACCGTAGAATTAATAAATCCTTCATCAACTTCTTTACGTACGTTCTACGTAGTCAAAGCAAACTGGTGGCAATTTGTGAAGGTCATATGCCACAAAAACTGGGATTGTTCGGGATCCGTGATTTTAAACACCGTAATCGTATATTTTAGGTCTTTCTGCTTTTTGTTCTTACGCCTAGATACATGTTTTTGTCTTGTCTTCGTAGAAACAAACAATAACTTTTTTGCGTCATCTATGTCCTCCTCAGAAAAAGCCGACGAGCATATTTTTATTAAACTTTCGTTGTTTCGTTTCGGAGATAACAATATTACAACTCGTACACTTAAATGTACTCGTATTAACATTGTTCACCGACATCTTTCTGTAATATTTTATTTAATAAAAACTTCAACTTCAACTCTTGATCTGGTCCCTGTGGATAGATACCACAATTTTGCCAATAACACGTGTAACAAATTATAGAAATTCTTTAAAAAAATATTTCACACTAATGGCGGATATCGCCAATCACAGTTGAAAAAACGGCCGCGTGAGCACTTTTTACTCTATAAAATCACGCGCTTTTATTTAGTAAACAACACTATAAATAATTTAAAAGTCCAATGAAAAATTAGCGTGACATTCATCTTAGCTTTTCCGTTAAAAAAAAAGCTATTTTATAAAAACACTACTAAATTAATTTGAATAAAAGTACTTAATAATTAATTATATGAAAAGTTTTTAAGGACGCCATGACAACGTCGATGACGTCTATGACATATCTCTATAGAAGACCTATTTCAGAGAGAAAATTAATCGCAAGTTTAGCACATCGCGACTATCAGTAACATGGCAAGTGTGTAGAACTGAGTTCGCGCCCTGCAATATGCATGCTCTTTTTGAAAATCTATAAATTGTTTTCAAAAGATGTAGTCGCACGCACACAAACATACCGTGCCGAAGACTTCCGAACTGAAACGTTAGACGATGTACGGCCTTCAAGCCACACCTCCGTGCCCGTCGGAGTGGGGAGCGTGAGGTTTTTTCGTTACGGAATTTCTGGATTCGGTCCCCGCGCTCAAGGCCCGCGATAGAAGCTATGCAATAGCTTAATAATGTTGTATAGTATTCTCTATTTACTCTACGTTATGGACATTCTTATCAAGATTTAATGGTAGATAAAATTATTCACTTTCCTACCACAATTAATTTTATATTAATATTTGTCTTTTTATTTAGGTAACGTCTTTACGTTTACGTCTTTGCAGACACCATCTTTTCACTTATACCTACCAGATTACTTAAATCCCGATTCACTTGGGTCGTTAACATTTGTTCGATATTTTCGTAAATTTTAAAGCAAGACCATTTTATACGTCGGTAAGTCCAGCCCAGTCCACCGTCGGCTTAACCAAGATTTGAACCAAAGCTATAAACCAAATTTCATCCCGATTCTTTGAGAAATGCGGCTTCTATTTCGCGGGTGACTTTCTTTATGGACAATATTTCTACCTTATGGTCCCGTAGACTGGACTTAGGAAGTTAAGCTGTACAAAAGACGGAGCGGTATTAGAGTTTGTCTTTTGTTTTTTTGTTGCAAAAGTTTCGAAGAAAATAAATTAAGGTGAGTTAAAAAAATATTTATCGATTTCTAAAATTATGGTTCAACTTCTTCTTCGTCTTATCGTTAATCCCAGTCGCATCCGAAGCTTTTTTCAGCTTTGGAGTCTGGGATCCGCTTTACCAGTCAAACTGCTGATTTTGGTTAAACTTCGATATTTTCCGTGAAGCGACTGCCGTCTGACCTCCACAACCCGAAGGTGATATCGAAGCATTGCAGTTAGATTAATTGTTGGACTTTTGAGGGCTCCAACAACCCGTAACGACTGCCATCAGATGTTCGTATGGCAACCGGGACCAACGGCTTAACGTGCTTTTCGAGGCACGACCAGATCAATGCAAATATTCATATTCATGCATACCTACAAATATTTGCAAATATGTTTCACTATTTTAGTGAATCATATTTATATCTCAAAAAAAGTACAAATTCACTAATAGATGAAACATAAAGAGAATTCCGATTAACATGCATTTTATACCAAAAACTGAGAGTTAAAGAAGAGAGATAATAAGAGTTCTAGTAAGTTTAACGGTTTCCAAAGCCTGGAGCACAGGCAAAGAGTAGCCAGCCTGTCGGTGTTCTCTAGGATGCATTTTGGAAAGTGTGCGCAGGAATTATATGACTTACAGGTCTCCCAAAGTGATAATGCGCATAGAAATCTTCGTCACTGTTCGGCAACGGTCGTATTCCCCGAGCGTTCGGAAGAAGATATGTATATAGAGTGGTGCACTTAACCGAACCGAACAGTGACGAAGATTTCTATGCGCATTGCGCATTATCACTTTGGGAGACCTGTAATTCCCCATCACCATTCCATCATCGGACGACCCGTCATACGGCGAGTATTTACCCTTACGTTGTTGACACCACTACGGTCCGTCTCGCCTCGTCTTTCATACCGTGTACATTGAGGGACTGGAACAACTTGCAAACGACGGTGTTTCCGTCCGACTACAATTTAAGTGTCTTCAAGGCTAGAGTAAATAGGCTCTGCATAAACTAGCGCGCTTAACATCAATGATTGCATCACTGCTTACCACCAGGCGGGGTTGCAGTCAAGCACTAGTTTATAATGACATATATAGAAAAGAAATATAGTTTAAATAAAATATTTTGACTTTATTTGCTTAACGTAACTACCAATTTTCATAAATGTTTCTTCATCGTTATAATCCACACTAAGTTAACAGACAGATAAACAGCAAATTCGTACATCAATAACCATAATACACAAATCCAATAATATCGCTTTCAAAAAAATATCAGCCGTCGACTGACCGACTGAAATCTTTAAAAAACACAGAAGAAACAAAAAGTAAAAACAAAAATACTTTCACAGTGTCGGGTCGGTCACAGTCATACGCATTCGCAGCTTTTTCCATCATCCAACAATAGTGCTCAAAGTCGCTTAAGAAATTTTCATTTTAAAAGATTCTAAAACTTTTTTTTTCTTAGATTATGCAGCCATTTTCATTTTTCCCACGTGGCGCTCTCAACGTTCTTACGTTATCCAGTTAAAAAATTAAATGGCATACATAATTCCTAAAGCTCAGACGACAGAACTAAATTTCTTGCCACTAAATCAAATTCTTGTTTCTAGCTGAACTTCATACATTTGCATACACAGCATTTCCTCGTACGCCACTTTGAGATGTTGTCGTAGGAACCACGTCTTTCGTAATTGTTGTGGAAATTTTGTGAAGCTGTACTGCCTTTGAAGGCACTTTGTGTCTTCCATTGTAATACCACCTTATTATTTTCCAACTGAGGAGTAAAGGCTATGTACAACGTGCATAAAAAGGAACGCCACGAGGAAAATTATGCTATCAAATGCAAAAACTTTTTCAAATTCAACAGCTTCATAATTGCGTGCCTTATTGATGATATGCTGCCTAATTATAACTTTTTTTCTCTATATTTTATCTTATATACATGAAGTGTTTGCCAATGGTCCTGATATATCTTCGATAGTTGAACTGCGTTTCTTAGGCGCGATTTTTGGGAAATTACATGTGGCACATCAAACGGAATAAAAAAGGAGAAGGACTTACTGGAATTTTCAGCGCTGCACACTCCGGGCAGTGATGGAGGCCTCCACAAATGTTCACTGGTCCCTTTGGTTGTTGGATTCAAGGGGTAATTATTGATTTATAGAATTTTTATATTTGCCGGCCGGCATGTACGATGATGTAGCTTATTTTGATCAAGTGTTGAAGCAGAGAGAAGGAATCGGGAAATTTGAATGTGCTTGATGTAAGAATGTTTGCATGCTTTAACATGAAGAGAATGAAGAGAAAAATACTTATAATTAGGAAGCATACCGGAAGTTATTTAAATAATCAGTTTTTATTATTATTTATTTATTTCGTTTCTTTTCTGTAATTATTAGCTTCATCGCTTCCATTGTGGAGATAGCACATAAGGAAAGACCGAGGCAGCTCCGACACAAGTACTATTGTAACTTACTGGAAATGTCTCAATTTATGTATGACACAAATCTAGATGAAATAAATATTGTATCCATTGCATTACACGAGAAGCGGTGATAACTTGGCGGCCTAACCACCGAAATCCCGCCTGATGGTAAGCAGTAATGCAATCGTTGATGGTAAAGCGCACCAGTTTATTATGATGTACGCGGTATAAAAGACGAAGTGAAACGCTTCGTCCGAATGCTTGACTCATTAAAAGCATAAATATTACACACTTTTTTCATTCGGTTCTACCCACAGGTATCTCTAAAATTTTCAGTTTTTTAAATTCTTGCAGAGTTGTGCCAGACTATGATGTAGATGAAATTCCCAACCAGATTATTTCGTTTGATGAAACCTGAATTCATCAGTATAATCCATAGTCCACAGGTGCAATGGATAAAAAAAGCGATAAAGTCCACCAAAATACAGATTATATCTCAGATATCAATCTATATGGTCTTCACATGAATAATTTCACCAAGTCTATGTTAGGACTTTAAAAAAGACCGTGCCCTCTGAGTTGATTTTCTCCTTTCTTCTTAGACTAGTTATATGCCGACTTCATATAGTTATCAAAATATAATTGACGTGTAAAATTGTTCGTACCTACTTAGAAAATCAAATCGTTTATTATTTAACAATAAATTATAATTAATAAAGTCAGCGTGAAAGACTATTATCTACCAGTTTCTGCGTTAGAGAAACAATTTAATTAATTGATTACTTGCTATTAGGGATTACAATGAACGGCCAGTGATTTATTAAGTCCGTCAATGATGAGATGTAGGACACAGGTCAACTCTATTACGATGAGAAAGAGTAAGCCGTAATTCACCACGTGGGCCTAGTTTCACCGTTTTGGGAGCAGTGGTGATGAATATTCTATAAATCGTTTGAGGTGGGCGTGACACTATGGTCACTACTGTTCTTGTGTATGGAAATTATTATGAGGATATGTTGGAAAATACATAATGACGACACAGTTGGCGCAGTGACCGAGCGATGGACAGCCGCGTTGTGTATTGCAGGTTCGATTCAAGCACGGGACAAATATTTATAAGGCCTACAAGTAATAGTTCCGAGTCGGGATGTTTATGTATGTGAGTTTAAATGTTTGAAAACGCACCCATGATACAGGAGAAGTTCCTATAGTGGGGAATAGTTCCTTAAAAAAAATGGATACTAGAATAAGGATTATTGTATGATCTGTTGCTAGATCACACACTACTTTTAGATGATGTGGGAACAATAAAAGATGTTGATTTTATATAAGCTACTATATTGTTCCAAAGTTATAGGTAAAATGAGCTAATGGACTGATGTGTGTGAAATGAGTGACACGTGGCCTTTGCTGGCCGTAATGAGAACGCGACAACTTGATGGCTCGACGCGAACTGATGATTATTATAAAGTAAAATGAATGCGAGGCGTAAATGTTGACGATGCTTTGCTGATGTGCGGTTGCACCGTACAATTATAATGTTAAATAATTATGACTCAGAATGCGTAAAAGGAAGGTTGACATAGTTTCAATAAACAGAAGCCAACCTTAGCTCTAACTTTGAAGGTATTTAACTATAAAGTAACATGCTACCCACCCCATCTACATATGTATGTTCAATGAGTCTATTGTTGCAGCCGAAACCTAAATTCTATTATAGACCCTTTCGAATCCACTAACTCAAACTTCTAACCCTCAAACTGGTCACTAGTGAATTTCAGAGTAACACGCATTACTTACTTAGACGCATTTTACGAGCTCTTGAATTCCTAATTGATGTAGTATTCTTCGGGCACTAAGAGGCTTTCTTCATGAACTATATAAATTGTTGGTTTTACACAATACAATTGAGCCATTTTTGAACCGGGAAAATATTCTGTATGTATCCGTTTTTAAAGGCCAAAATTACATAGCTAATGTCAAAAATAAAATGATTTTATAATATCGCCTACAATTATTCAACTAATAATGATTTTTCATTCAAACTTTCACGCTTCTGTAAGCGTGAAAGTTTGAATGTATGTTTTTAATGATCCACGCAAAAAATACTAAACGGATTTTTACTTTTTTAAAACTTCTAACATTCACAAAATGATACACGTCAACTGTGCACAGCCCTGTCACGGACGTCAGACGAATCTACAAAAATAAAAGGGTCGCGCGTCAAATATTTTAAAAGGTAGCTTCTAGATTCTAGAAGCTTCGACTCAGCCTCTATTGCTGGGCGGGAACGGTTTTTCTTTATAAATTATAAACTAGTACTTGACCGCAATCCGACCTGATGGTAGGCATTGATGCAATCGTTGATGGCAAATCGCGCTAGTTTATTAAGAGATTTTTATCTCTAGCCTTGAAGACACTTAGATTGTAACATCGCCGCCGGCAAACTGTTCCAGTACCTCAATGTACGTGGTATAAAAGACGAGGCGAAACGCTTCATTCGGATTGTTGTGTTGTCAACAACGTAAAGGTGGAAACTCGCCGTATGACGGGTCGTCCGATGATGGAACGGAGATGGGGCAATTAAATCATACAATTCCCTCGCACACTGTCCAAATTGCATTCTATAGAACATCGACAGGCTGGCTACTCTTCGCCTGTGCATCGGAGACCGTTTTGAAGATTTTCCAAAAAGGTTAGCGTTATATGTTTATTATTGCTATTGTTTCATTATCATCAATTGCCTAACCTACCCTACCTTCTAGCCCATGTTGGGGTCGACTTCCAGTCCGCCAGCAGTCTTACCGCAAACATCAGCTGAATATGCTGATATTCAACCTTTTTATCGTGCCACTGTTGGGCAAACGTCTCCTCTCATACCGAGGTGGTGGTGATTATGCTCAATCCTTCTCTGTATGAGAAGAGACCTGTGCCCAAGTAGCTGAGTATTTTATATGGTACGACTTCCTATCTGACCATACAACCGAAGTACCTGTTAAAATGTATTGTTTGTCATCTTTTATTTACAAAATGTTATAATCCGCTCTGTAAACAACGTCACACTAAGACATAAAATTCCTAAACATCGCCTAATAAAATTTTACCTTAAATTTATGCGCGAACGTAGGTTGTCGTATCCGCAACACAACCCATTTCACTCCATTACCCTTACAAGTATCGACTAAAATAGCTCACGTGTACTTTGAAGACATCTTCTTTAAGTATAGTATATTAAATTTCTAAATATATCCGTATTGTCTCGAGTTTGTACGGGAATAGGTTATAAGCAAAATCAGAATATAATTTTCCACTCCTGGGACAAAGGCATTCTCTCATAAGTCTTCTAGGACATGGCTGTTTCATCACAATGTTTTCCTTCACCAAACTATGACCTGTGATTTGTAAGATCGGGCCGTTGACAAATGACAAAGTATGGCTATTGGCTATATCTACATACATGTGCACACACTTTAGTTGTCAAAGTTGATTCCAGCTACATCGAGACAATCGGTCGTGATGGAGAAATATTACCTGTAGTGGACTGTATAAAGAAAAAGATAGACGCTCTAGAAATGTGGTGTTGGAGAAAAATGCTTAGGGTATCATGGACCGAGTTTAGAACGAATGTTTCTAAACTCCAAGAACTCGGCATCAAACAGCGTCTTTCAGAATTAGTACAATTCCGTATACTCGGATTTTTCGGTCACGTGTCAAGACGCAATAATAACTCCATAGAACGTTTAGTCGTCCAGGGTAGACCTCGTGGAAGGTCACCGATGAGGTGGACCGACCAAATCAAGTCAACAGTGGGGGGACCTGTTAATGAATGCTCCAGACTGTCGCCTTAGAGGGATAGACGGAGAGAGATCGTGCGGCGTGCGACATCAACGTCTCAAATTTAGTCATAGTGACTATGACCGCAAGAGCGAAACGAAGAAGAAGAGGACAGTATAACACGCCATAATGTAGTAGAAATGAAATTTACATACTCACAATTCAGTCAATCAGCAACAGTCAATTAAGAAAATGTTTTTTTTTTATAATTATAAACTAGCGCTTGACTGCAATCCCGCCTGATGGTAAGCAGTGATGCAAATCGTTGATGGTAAAGCACGCTAGTTTATTAAAAGTGAATAAGGTCACTCAGAAAAACTGAGCGAATAGGAAGGAAGACGGCAGATGAGCGAGGTGCTGCAATGTTAAACCCAGCAACAGGCCAACGATGCTGCGCCAGAGGGAGATTGATGTAGAGACCCTCCACGACCAAACTCCCGACACAACAACACTAGGCGCATCGTACCCGGCACACATCGCAACACAACTGCTCAGACCTGTCCTCAGTACGGCTTCACCAGACATCATGCCGGAACACGACAAATCGCTTGGCGGCAAGACTTTTTCTGGTGGGTGGTAACTTCTGCCGGCGGCAGAAAAAATGGTTGAATGTAAAAGCGCAGATATTCGTGATGGCGGACAGCGGCTGATCACTGTCGCCACCGCACAGCGATGTTGAGAGCAGGGATGTTACGAAGCTTCGACTCCGACTCCGTTACGTCGGAACTTCCGATTATTATCGTACCTTCGGTTCCGATACTTTTAAATCGGAGGTTATTAAAGCATAACATAGCGGCGGTAGCCTGTCGACTGTTATGAACAGCCCCCTAATAGGCGAACACAGTTTTGTCAAATGATTGGGATCGATTGGACCTCCCATGGGATCGGTCGGGGCAGGTTTACATATCACGCGGTTGATTCCCTGACTCCTGCTACGTGCACTCTATCGTCAATTATTTTTTCACTTGTTATTAGTTTGTTACCACACGATACGTTCTTAGGTTATAGACATTTATTTTGATTTTCGGCTAGTTTTGAAGTCAACACATTTGATACAATTTATTTTAAAGCTTTTGTTCATTTAAAGTAATATAATATGCTACTTTGGGTTTTAATTAGATTCATTTAATTTCTTGTTCTTTTGGAAGTATGCCCATTTTCTTTTCACTGTTTGTTTTTAATTTCACAATAAAAAATTGAAATGAAAAAAATAACTGAATAGCATTTTTTATGTTTAAATAAAAAATCTCTCTCCTACCACCATTTCTGACCCTGCCTCCACCTCCGCTTCCGACTCAGCTTCCGACTCCGATAAACCAAATTTAAAAACTCCAACTCCGCTTCCGACTCCGATAAACCAAACTTAAAAACTCCGACTCCGGTTCCGGTTCCGATATAACTACCTTCGTTACATCCCTAGTTGAGAGTAGCGGTCTCAACAGATACAATAAAATTAATTAATTTATTTTTCATTATCATAATTTAGAACAACTACATAATTATTATATAGTTCAGTAAAAAATTCGTTGATGAAAAGTATATTGCAGTATGTATGTAATGCGACTCCCCATTCAAAAATATTTCATAAAAATAAAATAGTATCACATGATGAAACAACCGTAAAATAGAACTCAAAAATACTTGTCATCACATAATTCTCAAAATTTGATGCGTTAGCTTCTTATATAAACGTAATAAAAATAAAAAATGGAATTTAACAAAAATAATACGTTACAAATTACCACTGAGCCCTGGATTCAAATTGCAACTTGATTAACACTGACAATACTTATATTATTAATTTAACTAACATGAAACACATTTCCAAATGCGATGCGCTATTGTCATTTACTAAAAAGTTGCTTCCTACCGCGGTTTAAAAACGAGAAGTCCGCTTGGACGCCTAGCCCCAAACGTTTAGACTCCAGTAATTTATTTTATTAAAGCAGTGTCTTTTTGAAACGAACTACACAAATACATTTGTTTACACACAAGTGTTTTCTGGGTATTCAAATATTTTTTATTACTATCAACTATTCAAAGCTTGGGTCAGTTGAAATGAAGCTTTTGAAATGTGTGATATACGTAACAGTTGGAAATTAAACAAATCCACGCGGGGAATAGTTACTATGCAGCTCGGAAAACATAGACATTGTGTTTGTGTAATACGCCTATATGTTTTGATGTTTTATGTATTGTTGCGAAAAAACACACGCAAACACACAAATGTTGATGCCAACACTTTTCTTATTAAGAATTCCATAAATGTTCATCCTTAGACTTGAACGAAGTATACAAAATTACCATGTAAAAGTAATTTTTCTCACCGACATTCAATTAAAACGAAAATGTATTTAATTTCCTTTTCCCATTTAACTTCCTACCAAGAGTTTCGGAAACGTTTTTGTTTTAAATTCAAGAGAAAACGAAGGAAGATGTTTATCATTTTCCGGGTATAAAGGTCGAATCAGTTTTTATTGAGGCTGCGTTTCCTGACACAAGAAAACAGGGATTGTTTTAAAATTCTAAAATACCTTTTATGTATTCAAAAATCTTCCGAATTTTTTAAATATTTACTTAATATAAAATCAAGTTTGAAATCCCTGAAGGGAAATATAGAGTTATGTCCTTTTGTACTGAACGATCACATTTCACCATTCATGTTTACGAATAAGTCATTTATAATAAGGCAAAAGCTAAAGAAAACCGTGGCGCGAAAACCTAATAAATCATAATCATAGAGCTAACTGAGCGATTCTGAGTCCGAGAGTAGGCCTTGTAACCAACGACGCAGTAAATATTATTCAAGTTACTTTAATTAATATTTAATCAGATATTAGATGTACTAATGAGTAATTTTGAAATTCTAGAGATTAAAATATAAATACCCATATCCTCCTGTGGGTGTTGTAAGAGGCGACTAAGGGAACTCTCACCAGGGAAGCTGGCAGCAGCGCTCCTCCTGTGGAATAACAAATTACTGCGATCCCCAACCCGCCTGCCAAGCATGGGGATTATGGTAATGCCCTCCAATGGAATGAAAGCCTTGGGGGATGTCGTTGTCCAGCAGTAGACCTCTAGCTGTAGCTGAGAAGCTAGCAGTAGCTGAGAAGAAGAAGAAATTAAAAATGGATTTTATAGTTTTCAATGGAACTCAAACATAGTTTATATAACTGGGTTTCACACCTACCCTTCCCTTTTAGGTATAACAGGCGTGAAGTCATGTATGTGTAATAAATTATTAATAGCCTGAGTATCTTAGTAGCTTTTTGGCTGTCATCATGTCATTGTCGTAAATTAATTCTCAAATGAAATTCTCATTTTAATAATACGTCCTAAGTGACAATATCAAAACTCATTTTAAAATAGCTGAACATTTGAAGACATCTCTGAGAGTGTTATTAATTTCACGAAAATTATTTTGTGCTCGATTTAATTAGTTTTGGAACATGTCATATTATTGTTTAGATTTTGTTTGTGAGTAAATATTTATTTTACGGAAATAATTTACTAAGTATATCCCTCATAATATCTTATATTGTTTTATTACAATTATATTTTCTTGACATGTAGAATAGCTATTCTATGTAGGTATGTACGAAAGATTATACGAGTAAGCATTTATCATCACGCTTTAACCACCAGGAGCCGACCAAAAAGAAAAAAAAAACAAAGTGAGAAAGAAAGCTAAGCGTAAGCATGATGCTTTAAGTTCCAAAGATCACAACTAATATAGGTAACTGTTACTTCCACAAATTAGTGATTTCTAACTCACAAACAAAATCTTCAGCCTTTATATATATAGATTTATCGTATACCCATTATACTTATAATGGGTATACGATGATTATACGAACTAGCTACAAGGAATTTAGTGCTGAAGGACTTAACATGAAAATGCATTTATTTCAGATAATCCAAAACACCCTTACAGCAACTAGAATACGTACACAGACACATAAGTCAAAGTTACTTCACACAGCTAGTGATGGCGCTAGAAGGATCAGAATGAAGCCTTGATGGTAGAAGTGGACTGTATTAAGATTTTAGGTTCAATATAAATTTCGAAGGTTCCAGGCTGACAGCGGGCAAAATTATCTCCCACCAAAAGTATGCCAGTGGAATTCACCCGTGTCCCGGCGTCTCGGCAGTCATAGGATGCACTACCAATTAGGTTCGGGAGTCTCTCCTGACGTCTTGAGAAGTTCGGTTCAGTTCGGCCTTATCAGGGTTCGGCTCGAAGAGGTACGAGTAGTAGTAGACTGTCATTTCGACAGCTTTGGAGTGGGCGCTGCCCGCGTCCGGGTGCGTTCGGATTTACCAATAAACCGGAACACAGGCAAGTGCAGCCAACATTACAATCAATGAGAGAGCAATTCAGTGAGCCCAAATAGCTAATGCCTGCTACTGCAATGTCTAATATACAGCCACTCAAACTTCCCGGCAATTATGGCCAGAACTGTATTACTTAACACTCTTTGAAAACCTTAGATTTTTTTCTGACCTTTTCTGTCCGAGTCAAATACTAGGTCCGTTGTTAAGTATACACCATAGTGTATAAAATATCCTCATTTTAGAAAAACGCATGTATAAGAAAAGATATATGCATACAAAAAATAAACTTATAACTTACAGCTCTTTGACTAACTCACAGGCAGACTAGGCATGCTTTAATACTGTTAAACAAAACGTAAAGGGTTTTGAAGATGTGTACCATATCAGCTGTCCATCATTTTGCTTCCAAGATGACGACGACGCATGAAACTCATACATATAAATCTATGGCTGATATGAATTTCCACGGAAAATATATCAAGTCTAATAAAGTGTCATGTTTCGAAATATTAACGTTCAAATTTGATCACTTGACAACTACAGGTTGTAACTAAATGATGCACACCAAGGGCATGGCTTATTTTGATAATATCAAATGATATTTTAAGGGTTTTTTAATCATCTATATTTTCGGAAGTTATGAGGAAGAACACCACCTATGATACTAGGCGCTCAGAATTAGGTACGTCAGGATTTGAATTTAAGAAACCAAGGAAACCGAAAATTCGGTATTAATTTTTATTGTTTTTTTTTTAATTATTTTATTTTGTGTTCGAATCCCTCCATTACCGTTAGATAACATCCAAAGGAGCCGTTTACTTGGTATGTGTATAACCTTTCCGTTACATCCTATTTATATTCAAAGATGACGCTTCACGTATTTGGTCCTGTTATATTTTCGGTTTGCATAAATGTCAGCTATCTATTTTGAAGATTGATCAAAATGGCGGAACAGAAGCTATGCCAGGGTCGATATTATTATTTCCATTTATTGATACTTCAGAAAAAAGTTTCACAAAATATTTTTAGGTACACAAATAAAGTCAAAACGAAAAAATATTGTATTGAAGAGTACAAATAAGTTTGCGCCGTTTAACAAAAGAAGTCCTCAATAAGAGGTTTCTTTCAAATTGTCAGATGTAAAATGTGATATCGTAAGTTCGGACATCTGGTAATAAAATAAACTTAGAATATTACTGACTCTGTGTCAGTATCACATATTTATTTTTTTGCAAAACTGTCAAGTTTTGTGCCGTTACGGAAACTTATGTTACTTTTTTAATTTGAAGAAATCTGCAGCTTACGCCCTTCGAATGCTTTTAGAAGCTTATAGTGCAGCTGTTTAAAGAGAGAGAAGTTATCGTGAGTGGTTTAAAAAGTTTAAAAACTGTGAAGACAAAGAATTAGTGGAAGACCGAAATCGTAGAAAGACACGGAATTGGAAGCATTATTGAAGGAAGATAAAAAAGAGGAGAAATGCGCCCATTAATTAGAGTTGTGTTGGGATGTGTGCCGGTTACGATGCGCCAAATGTTGTTGTGTTGGGAGTTTGGTCGTGGAGGGTCTTCAGATCAATCTCCCTTTGGCGCAGCATCGTTGGTCGTGTTGTTGGGTTTTACATTGCATCACCTCGCTCATCTGCCGTCTTCCTTCCTATTTGCTCGGTTTTTCTGAGTAAATAGGCTCAAAAAAAAAAAAAAATTATTCTTCTACATGATATTTGTACACCTATTACATAATTCTCATCATCAAACAATGGAAGCAATTAATGGTAAATAGGAACAATTAATTTATTTATAAAACAAATAACTGAATACCAAAGGTAAACACAACACGAAACCTAATGATTATTTCCACATTGTTCAAGAAATTAAAGATGAACACACACAAGTGCTCATAACAGATAAAGAAATGGGACACACAATGCCACTTTAATATTTAAAGAGGATATCTTGTACGACTTTAGTTGTTATCTCCAGTACAATAGGTAAGGCTAAGAGATAACAGTCTCTTAGCCTGCGGAGGTATTAGGAATATCTATGCCTTGAAAAGTTGGGACTTCTATGGCCAAATAATGGGGATAAGGGCCAGCCCCGGGTTGAAGGCGCGCTGGGTTTTACGCGCGCCTTTAAGAGATTGAAGATGTCAAAAAAAAAGAGCAATGAGAGATGAGAGATACCGTGGCCCCTGGTGCTTAAGCAAGTGAAGGAACACGGGTGAGTTTTAATCAGGAAAAGTCTGACACGCCCTTCTGTTCCGACCAGAGCGGAAGAGGTCATCAGATGATTTCCCATCTGCAAAAAAGGGCATGCCGATTTCCTCAATGGAAACCACCTGTCTGGCTTCGGTTTGTACCTTTATTTTACAAGTTCTTTGCCGTAAGTACTTACAAGTCTTTGTCGTTACCACTTTACTACTACAATCCTTGACAGATCGTTTAAGATGATGCCGTATTTTGGGCGCATTTTCCTAAGAATTTGAGACGCATGAGTAATTCCTTTCTTCCGTGTACTATCCGAGTTAGATACATGTTACTCGTGCGTATATAAAGTTGTTGGTATATTTTTATTAGTCATGCGTAGCAAATACGAAAAGGATACGAAGCTGCCGTCTTGATGGAAAAGCAATTATGGTTACACTATTTTTTTTTTGTACGTGTGACAATAAATACATTTTCTTTCTTTCTTTGTCTGTCTAATCTGTATAAACATTTCATGTACAAACTCAACGTCCATCAGTAATTTAGTATGACTGTTTGATAATAGATGGCGTTTTATAAAAACGTCATCATTGTAAATCGCGGTGGCTAGATTCTCCAGCGAGGGATGACCGGGGTGGTCTGTATTTATATAATAGGTCGTAATTAAAAAAAAAAAATATTATAACATTATTTTGCTAGAAAAATAATGTTATAATTTAATTTTTTAATTTCCTTTCGATATACTATGGGTAAAGTACGTCAATATAAACTCCTTTTTAGTTTTATATTTTTAATTTTTTGATATGAGAGTAGATAAAATAGATTATTTAGATTTTTGTTATTCTATTTTCTGTCCTTTTCTTAATGAAATAGAAAGAAAAAGATCAGCCGAAAAAAAAAACTTAGTTTTGTATGTGATTAACGAATTCAACGCTTAAGTCAAGTATTGTATGATTAGTTACGATTAAAAGTCATTTCCAATAGGGATGACCCTGGGTAAAAAAAAAAAAATATTATATTTAATCCGTCATTCAGATTATAGAAAAATATTGGATATGTATATTTTGTTTTATCAAATCAATAAAAAATTGACGTCACTATTCGCTAAAAAGTGTAGCGTGCAGTGACGTCACACGAGGTTTCAACGCACTGTGTCGTCTTGATTTTTTGTTTATATGTAAAAAGAAAGAATATGTGCCTAGTACTTTTTGGAAATCTGACTGACGGACTAATTCGTTTTTTTTAGTCAACTACCCTATTTTCGCCTATAAAGTTAGGGAAATCTATAATGTTGCGAATTAACCACTAATTTAAATTTCAGTTTATTTAAATCAAAATTTTACTTTTACTGTCTACTCTTCACCCGACTTATAATCCTTTGCCTTTTCAGAAGTGTGTTGGATTCTCGCGAAAGATTCTTATCATTCGTGAAGAATGATAAGAAGCGATTGTCTATTTTTTAGGGCTTGACTGCGATCCCGCGGTGTAGGTACATAAAAATATATCGAATTTTAAGAAAATAACTGATATTCATAATATAAATACCAGGAACAAACACAATCTTGCTGTATATCACACTCGTCTCCACAGAGTTCCTGTAACTCTGTGTTTCCGGCAACTCGTTCATGGATCAATGTATACACTTTTACAACAAGCTTCCCATGGACATTCGAAACTTACCCATTAAACGATTTAATAACAATATAAAGGCCAAACTTTGCAAAAAGGGGTATTATAAAATCACAGAATTTTTATCAAGAAAAAAAAAAGCTTGGGACTGAACTGCTCGCTCTGCTAAGCATTGTTATTAGGCAAATATAACGTAAATTATTATAAACATTATCATTTTTAAAGTCTGGACTTGGAAAAAGACGATGATCCCTGAGTTTGTTTCGGCCATTTCTTCTCAGAGGTAGTCAGTTAGGAAATGCCGGCTTCATCTAGTTTAAAAAAAAAAGAAAACATGAAGTGTAAAAGTAATCAGTGATCCTACTCGCTTAATAAACAATTTCATTTCATTTCATTTCCCGCTCGATGGTAAGCAGCAATCATTGATGGTAAAGCGCACTAGGTTATTATCATATTATTTGTCGTCCCCAACGCAAGTCAAGACTGGTTGTCATAACTTTAGGGGTTCTAACGACACGTAACAAATGTCAAACACCCACCGGACCACCGGCTTTATGTAATTTCCGAAGCACGGAGGAGCCTTGGTTTGTAAAGATTATCGGCCAACCACAGACCAATGGCGGAAGGGCGATGCTTGGCCTACTCAATCGTCTAGTGCGGCTGATGAAACAAACACAAACAACACAAACAAAAGTTCACTCATAAAAGACAGTTTTGTTTTATATTATATTACAATTTAGTAATATTTACTTTCTAAGTATATTTTGGACACCAATGACTAGGTGAAGGAAAATATCTTGAAGAAACCTGAACTTTAAGGCTGAAATCATCAACCCGCATTGAGCAAGCGTGGTGATTACGCTCAATCCTTCTCTGTATGAGAGGAGACCTGTATCGATAAAAAGATTGATGATGATGATGATGATATTATATTCATACAAAATGTAGTTCCAAACAAAATCATTCGTATTATAAATTCAAATGACAGCTGTATTTTTTTGATAGGTGTAAATGTAATGACGATTTTTTGGTTTGAGTTTCATTATCAGTCTAACCTCAATCTCGATCTGTCAAAAATGCTTGGATTTACTTACATTATTGACCGTCTTTTGGCATTCGTTTGTCGTCGAGATGAGACTAGATTTTGAACAATTTGAAAGTTGCCGTTCTGACCATCTTGAGTAAAAATTGAGTAAGTACAATTTAGACCACCTTTCTTATATGCATATCACACGTAAGTAAAGTTACTACCAACAGACACAAACAAACGTTTCGTTTTTTTTTTCTCATCAAAAAGACTAATGTGTCATAAGGTACGCAATTTCTAGCAAACAAAGAGTAATCTTAGGTTGTTCTGTCATCGCAGATTTCTTTTTATGTTTTTCGCCTACTCCGCACTGAGATGCAGCCTTAATACACGTGACTGTGGAAATGTATATTTAAATATTTTACCTACGTGGTAGCGAAGACTGCCAAGTGTCAAGGGCCGCACCCATAAAACTAAAGGTGTAAACCCAAGCAGGCATTCTAATATGTGTATATTATTTAATTATCTCTACTCTCAAAATGGTGAAGAAACCATGTCTGCTGTGGCAATACTTATAATATATATAATCTTTATTTTAAAAACCAAATATCATTTTTTTCCATCTCAAACAGACATAAAAAAGAAAGAAATCAATTAAGTACAACGCTATGCATTTTGAGACAGAGTGACCGTCTGTCTCAAAATGCATATCTATTATATAAACTACTGGCGACCCGGCCCGGGTTCGCACAGGTGCATGTATTATACATATAAACAATCCTCTTGAATCACTCTATCTCTATTTAAAAAAAATCGTATCATAATCAGATGCGTAGCTTTAAAGATTTTAGCATATATAGGGATATAGGGACAGAGAAAGCAACTTTGTTTTATACTACATAGCGGTCGAGGTCCCTACATTTTGTTCATGAAGACGTTGGAAACGCTCCAGCCTCGACTCTTGTGCACATAACTCAAAGGTTCTCAGATTTTGTTGTGCAAGGCGTTGCGAACGTTCGACACTCGACTCTCGTGTGCATACCTGAGAGTTTCTCTGATTTTGTTCAGCAAGGCATTGTGAACGTTCAGGTGAAGATTCTCCCATACGACGTATTCTTGCTGCCCGTACTTGAGAACTATGTTTAGAAAGTTGAGACCTGGCTCTCTTAGGCATTTTCAAATGTTTAAGAAAATGTTAAAAGCGTGAAATATTCTAGTTCTGAAAAGAACTGTTGGTTACCCCTGAAAAGAACTATTGGTTAGCTCTATAAAAAACTGTTAATTAGCTATGAGAAGAATCACCGCTGCGTAGGGAACCGACCTCGCGTTTGAGCCACGCGGGGACCTTACCCATAGTCGTAGATATAAACTCTCCTCTCACATGCGTCAAAGTAATCGTAATATTTTAATTTCGTCATAACTTCAAAACCAAACGTGCAATTTTAATCATTTAAAGACCAATTATTATCTACATAAACTGTACCTAGTGATGAAAAAATTATTTTGATAATAATAAATAGCATGAGTAAAATAAATGCGTTTAAATGTAGTCTTTTAAATAAAGAAAATGGTTGTTGTGCCTCACTCGACATGGAAATCATGAAATCAGTCAGACACGACGTAAGATATGACACACATACGTGTTCACAATCTGAACGTGTCGTGTCTAACTGATTTCATGATTTATAATAGCTCCACAGATATCATGAAATTAGATACTATTTCCAGTCTGCCCTAAAACAACCTCTCTGTGTAAGGTAGGCCATAATCTGTCAAAAATAAATTTAATTTCCTAATTTTTTTGACAAGTTTTAAACATTGAATGCAAAACAGCGGTGGGCTAGGTGGTATCGGCCGCGACTTACAAATTGTAAGTCGTACGTTCGAACCTCATCAGGCGCTTTGCTTAGTGTAAATGATTTCATGCCCTAGAGGCAAAACTTCGAACACATGTGACATCTACCTATATCATAAATAAATAAATATACCAACCCGCACTGAGCCCGCATGGTAGATTACGGCCCACTCCATCGCGCTGAGAGGAGACCTGTGTCCCAGGGCTGGGAACAGGTCTATTATGGAATATTTATTGATATATATTATTGATTGTCACTGACTGCTCCCGTGGCATAGTGGTAGCGAATGCGGCCGCTGCGCAAAGAGGCGCAGTGCAAATATTTGTAAGCATGAATATGAATATTTGCACTGATTTGGCCGTGCCTCGGAAAGCACGTTAAGCCGTCGGTCTTGGGTGCCATACGAACATCTAATGGCAAGTCGTTACTTGTTGTTGGAACCTCCAAAAGTCCAAAATATCGCCTTCGGGTTGTGGAGGTCAGACGGCAGTCGCTTCACAGAAAATATCGAAGTTAGCCAAAATCAGCGGCCCCCATACTCCAAAGCTGAAAAAGCTTCGGATGCGACTGGGATTGATTGTCACTGAAATGAAATTATAAGGCTAAAGGCGATCTTCATCTACCAAGTTGTGTAGCCAATCTGACCGGATTCAGCAGTACACCAGTATTTTATATGGAGCAAATGACTATCTAACTTCCACAACTCAATCACTGGGTAATACAATAACCCTTGGTAAGGAGTGGTTGTCTCACTGTTGGACTTACTACCCGCAACGACTGTCAAAGTTCAAAGAAAGTCAGGATTAATGGATTAATGTACTTTCCAAACCACTTCCATTATGAAGCAATATGTAAAAATATTATACCTCGCATTATCTGCAAGAAACGCTTCATAAAATGACATAAAATATTAACACCCTAGTAACTTTTATATTATGTAAATACTAAGTCTAACGGTCTTGAGACCTCGGACAAAATCTAAGCTTGTACATGAAGAAGCTTATATTCAATAGACATGTAACTAAGACTTTGAGACGGCTACTGTGAAAGAAAAACTTACCAAAGCCCCGTATTAGCAAGTCTAATAGTTTCATATAGCCAGACGATATTGTAAAGCGAAGTATGTACTTACTAAAGAGTAGCAGAAGGTCGACGTCAAAGACATGTAGTTTAAAAGACAACTACTACAAGAATTTCTATGTTAAACCATGTTGATTTTGATAGGAATGATAAAGAGTTTGGTCAATTTTATGCCCCTCAAATGTGCCGATACAGGGTATGCGCTAACAATACATTTTCTATTGTTTCTGTTTCTGTCTGTTTCTGTTTCTGTTAAATAGCACTCTTGAAAATTTCGGGATCTTCGGTAGTTTAAAATAAAAATCACATGACTGAATATGGTTAAAACTGTTGTTTGTAATAGCGAGGTAAAGTAAAAGTAAACAATTTCTAGTCGGATTTGTATGTAAAAATCATTTGCTGAATTTATGCTTTATATGCATTTTATCTCTTTGTACCTTTGGTTTTTATCCTGCAGTGGGAAATTTACTGACCGATGTTATGTATATTGATACCAAGTTCAAACTCCATGTAATGGATGAAATCAAACCAATTACAGGTACTTTTAAACAGATTACTTGTCCCTCTGAGAGCTGAAGCTATTCTAGTTATTCGTTTTAAATCCTTGAAGGCACCTATGTAGAATAATGGGCAAGAAACCCCATGGATAGTTTTTTAAATCAAAACATTGTTTTCTTTTTGTAAATAAGAAAACATTGCCCCAGCCTTGGAATTTCCAATATATAAACTCACTTATACAAACAGCCAAACCCGAAACAACTAATTGTAGGTCGTAAAAATATTTGTTCCGTACGGGAATCGAACCCGCGACACGAATCGCAGCAGTCAATAGTCAATACCACTGCGCTAACCGTGCAATCTCGGCGTCCTCTGTGGGGTAGCGGTCAACACGCCTGCCTGACGTGGAGGCCCCGGGTTCGATTCCCGGCCAGCTCATGATGGAAAAATGATCTTTTCCTGATTGGCATGGGTCTTGGATGTTTATCTATATATGTATCCATTATAAATATAGTATCGTTGAGTTAGTATCCCATAACACAAGTCTCGATATTACTTTGGGGCTAGCTCAATCGGTGTGATTTGTAATAAAAAAAATCAAAACAGATTGTCTATCACATTACAACTGTTCCTTAACATATACACGTATTTTCTTTCTTTCTTTCATTTAGAAATAATACCAGTCCGAACATTGTTAATATTTTAAATAATACCAGTCAGAACATTGTTCAATTTTGAAATAATACCAGTCACAACATTGTTCATTTTTGAAATAATAACAGTCAGAACATTGTTCAATTTTGAAGTAATACCAGTCACAACATTGTTCATTTTTGAAATAATACCAGTCACAACATTGTTCATTTTTGAAATACATAATACCAAGTCAGAACATTGTTCATTTTTTGAAATAATACCAAGTCAGAACATTGTTCATTTTTGAAATAATACCAGTGAGAACATTGTTCATTTTTGAAATAATACCAGTCACAACATTGTTCATTTTTGAAATAATACCAGTCAGAACATTGTTCATTTTTGAAATAATACCAGTCAGAATATTGTTCATTTCATGTTCTTCTCATCATCGTGACCATTATCAACCTATAATATTCCACATCTGGGACACAGGCCTCCTCTTGATGAAAGGGGGTGGAATACAACCTACCACGCAGGTCAAGTTTAGTAGATTAAAAAAAAAAAACTTTGCTCCACCTGGTTCTGACTCCTGTATCGTGGGTATGTTTACAAATATTTTAATTTACAGACACAAACAGTCAGATCCGGAACATGTACCTGTAGGACAGATATCAGATGTCTTCGAAGTATTACTGCTAGGACATGCCTGCTTCCTCACGATGTTTTCCCGGCTGATGGTAAACAGTAATGCAATCGTTGATGGTAAAGCGCGCTAGTTTATTAAGAGCCTATTCACTCAAAAGAAAAACTCACTAAATAGGAAAAAGACAATGCTATGTTAAACCCAACAAGACGACCAACGATGCTGCGCCTTAGGGAGATTGATCTGGAGACTCTCCATGACCAAACTCCCGACACTACACCATTTGGTGCATCGTACTCGGCACATATCGCAACACAACTGCTCAGACCCGAGCTTCACCAGACATCATGCTGGAATACTACGAATCGGTTGGCGGCTAGACTTTGTCCTTCACTGTTTTGAGAGCATTGGTTATGAAATACTTTACACAAAGTAAAGCCGTAACACCTCTGCTGTAAATACTATATAAACAAAATATATTTTAATCTTAGTTAGAGCTATTTTAAATGGTTTCTATTAATGTCAGTGACAGCTGCGGTTAGATTATCGAGGGCGGCTGATTGGGCCGCCCGCTGACAGATTAAAAGCAATTTTCTAAATTCGAATCAGGGCGTTTATTGAATGTTTTATCGAAGTTTTGGATTTGTTACAGTCCTGTTTGACGGGAAAGGTTGGGAGTACTGAAAGGATTTAATATTCAAGTAGATACATATATATACAGCATGTATCAGAGAGCAGAGAGATATGGCTATAAACTCTACCCATAAGTCTGACGTAGTAACAGCTAAAAAATAATCACTTGTTCCATATTAAAGGCGTTGTCCTAGTAATATTGATAAAGTGACAGTTTCAGATAGAATAAATAAAAACAGTCACCCAGGTCGACGGTTCAGGTTAAGCAACGCTAGCCGCGGATGGTCTGTGGATGGGTGACCAGTGACCATCTTTAACCCTCCGTGCCTCAGAAAGTACGTTAAGCCGCTGGTCCCGGCTGCCATTCATAGATCTTTGGCAGTCGTTACAGGTTGTCATAAATTCTAAAGTCACCACTCTCACCAAGTGGTATCGTATTACTCAATAATTGGGTTATGGAGGTCAGATAGGCTGTGACTCCATGTAAAATACTGATATTCCATACCAATATAGTTGCGAAAAGGTTAGGTACATGATGATGTCAGTTGCAATTGCAGATATAGGAAAGTCAAAGTCTCCACACCAAGGTTCTCTTTAGAGCCCTCATATGCCCAAGATTATTATTCTGAACTTGTCGATTGGTTATCAACTCGATAGTCAGTTCTTTGTCTAGTCCAATTTTGCACATAGTTCAAGTTTGCAATCGCATCCATTATTTCTTTGGTCTTCTTCTTCTCTTATCATCATCATCATCTCAGCATTCAGTCCCGGTTGCATCCGCGAGGCGAAACGCTTCGTCCGGATCGTAGAGGTGTTAACAACATAAGGGTGGAAACTCGCCGTACGACGGGTCGTCTGATGGTGGAACGGAGATGGGGGAATTAAATCGTGCAATTCCCTCGCACACTCCCCAAAATGTATCCTATAGAACACCGAAAGGCTGGCTACTCTACGCCTGTGCTCTAGGCTTTGGAGACCAACTCGAGTTAAATCAAGGTCACCAATCAGCCTCTTCGCACGCCTCTCCACTGAATCCAAAGTGGCCAGGTGACACTTAGCAGCACCAGCCCAAATGTGGCTGCAGTACTCCACACACGAACGGACCTGTGCTTTGTACAACATTAGAAGCTGCCCTGGTGTGAAGTACTGCCGGACCTTTGCGATAACGCCAAGTTTTCCGGCAGCCACCTTGGCCTTGGACTCAATGAACCGCCCAAAGTTTAGGTTCGAGGAAATCTCAACACCCAAAAGCTGAAGACGGTCGGTACACTCCAAGGATACATTCCGAAAAGTAGGAGCCAAGGTGAATGGGCTCCTTTTGGCGGTGAAAAGACACGCCTGCGTTTTGGCGGCATTGAATGCTACAAGATTGGCATTGCCCCATTCGGAGACTGCCTGAAGTGCAACACTCGTTCGCTCTACCATGGCCTCTCTTTCGGACCGGATTGATTCCCTACTAGCCCGAGCATCCGGCAGGTATCTCTCCACAACTGTGCTGTCATCTGCATACCCATAGATACCGGGCATTAGCAGATCGTTAATATGCAGCAGAAACAGAGTTGCAAAGAGAACAGACCCCTGAGGAACACCGGCATTAGTCGACATGGGCTCAGATGAGCATCCGTCGACAACAACTCGGAGGGACCGTTCCGTCAGGAAGTCTTTTACCCAGCCAGTCAGGCTAGGGGAAATCCCGTACGCTGGAAGCTTACTCAAAAGGCCAGCGTGCCATAGCCGGTCGAAGGCCTTCGAGACATCAAGGGAGACAGCAATCGCTTCCCCATTTCTCTCGAGGGCCTCGCCCCACAAGTGAGTGGCATACACTAGTAGGTCCCAAGTTGACCGATTGCGGCGAAACCCGTACTGTCGGTCACTGAGGAGATCGTTACCTTCCAGGTATGCCAAGAAGCGCGAGTTCAATACACGCTCCATAATTTTGCAAAGTATGGAGGTGATCGAAATCGGCCGATAGTTGGTAGGATCGGCACGACTACCCTTTTTGGGCACGGGCTGCACGTTGGCAAGCTTCCAGGACTTGGGCACTATACCAGTCCCAAATGAGAGGCGATACAAGCGTGTCAATACAGGAGACAACTCGGGCGCACATGCTTTTAGAAGAATCGCTGGTATACCATCCGGACCACTAGCCTTATTCACGTCCAGACGACACAGTGCTCTCAGAACCTCCTTGTTCCGAATGCGAACCTCAGGCATTGAAGTACCGCAGTGGGGTAAAATAGGTGGAGTAGCACTGCCAGTATCAAGACGCGAATTATGGGCAAAGAGAGATGCAAAGAGACCTGCTTTCTCTCTCGCCGTATGAGCCAGTGTTCCATCAGGCCTAACCAGCGGAGGCAGTGAGGGCCGACAGAAGTTCGCCTCGACCGATTTGGCAAGGGACCAAAAAGATCTGCTACCGGAAGGCTGCGCAGATAACTTGTTGCCAATATGGGTAATACGGTCGAAGCGAGCCTTCTTTAGCGCCTTTTTGTAGGACTTGGCAGCACGGTTAAAGGCTCTCTTCTTTGAGCTTAGATCCGGAGCTCCGCGGTCACGAGCGTCAACCCAGGTGAGAAATGCCGTGTGCTTACGCTGTTCGGCTTGGGCACAATCGGCATTGAACCATGGGCGAGCCGAGCCACCGACGGGCACGTCATTATAGGGAATAAAATATTCCATAGCTTGACGCACCACATCGGTTATAGCATCCGCACAGCTCGACGGATTGCTAGAAGAGAAACAGACCTGCTGCCAAGGATAAGACGCAAAGAAATGGCGCATCTCATCCCAGTCTGCTGACCTGTATCGTCACATTCGCCGTTCACCACGAGAGTCGTGATCTGGTGGGGAGAAGGTCGACACAGACTTCACCAGACAGTGGTCTGAAGTTCCCAACGGTGAGGAAACTGTTACAACACACCTGTCCGGATCAGTGGTCAGCAGAAGGTCCAGACAATTGGCAGTATGACCAACTACATCAGGCACCCTAGTCGCTTGCTTTACCAGCTGGGAAAGGCCCATTGAAAGCGCGAAGTTTCGCGCTTCTCTCCCAGCGTGGTCGGTCCTCTGGTACGGGAAAAGCCAGTCCTGATGGCAGGCATTGAAGTCCCACAGAGCGACGAAGTGTGCGTCAGGGTGCCGGTGCAGCGCATTGTCAGCAGCCTCACTGAGGTGGTCAAATAATCGAGTTGTCTCCTGATCACCGCTGTGCGATCGGTAGACACAAGTGTAAACAATTTTGTCCACACCAGTGTCAACCAACAGCCATAGGGACGAGAAGTGAGGGTCTTCGAGGTGACGGAGGTGCCGGCAACAAATGTCATTGCGGACATACACACAGACCCCGGCACGCTGCAGGAAATGGTGCTCCAATGCGTATCCCGGGTAGCTGAGGTATGCCGCATCTGACGGACATCTGATCTGGGTCTCCGTCAAGAAAAGTAGATGGGGCTTCTCAGTCTCAAGGTGGTGATGTACTGCAATGAGATTGGAGTGCAGACCTCGAATATTAGAGAGGTGCACTTTGAAAGAGAGGACGTGCGCCCGCTGTACACACCTACTTTCCTTTTTAGACCTTTTCATTTAAAAAAAAAATTGAGTGAATAGGAAGGAAGACGGCAGTTGAGTGAGGTGATGCAATGTTAATCCCAACAATGCGACCAACGATGCCGGGCCAGAGGGAGATTGGTCTGGAGACTGCGGGGACGCCCGAACTCCCCCAGGGATCGCCATCGGGTCCTCTCGTCCGGTCGCCAACCGGCACGATGGGGCCACCCTGGGATTTTTCGCAGTTGACGGGGCAGCCTTTCGTATGTGGCTGGCACACTACTTGGGCCCCCAACTACCTGCAGTCGGCCAGCGGAGCACCGTGCTTCGGATCCCGCTACCCTCCACGACCAAACTCCCGACACGACAACAATTGGCGCATCGTACCCGGCACACATCGCAACACAACTGCTCAGACCCGCCCTCCAAACGGCTTCACCAGACATCATGCCGGAACACGACGAATCGCTTGGCGGCATGACTTTGTCTGGTGGGTGGTAACTACGCCGGCGGCCGATGTTGTGGCCTACCACCGAGAATAATTCTCAAATTCCTCCAGCAAATAATTTAACGAAACAAAGTGTTCAAATTTGACCCACTGAAAATTCTGTGCCTATTAAAACATTCGCGAGGTCAGTCTACATAATTTTCATCACAAGCTTTGCTTTGCATTCATAATAATTTTTTTTTGGAGAATGTTTATCTACCGTGTTTGTTCCTACCGCGGAACGGGATTTCATGCTTAATTTTGCTCCTATAAGCTGGATGAAAGAGGACTATTGTTTGAGATTGGTTTTGATCCGAGAAATTATCAAAGGCTTTGTATAGCTGTGCTTTTTTATGTTAGCAGTAGATTAATGGTGTGTTTTAATTTTTTTTGGAATTTCAGGTTTATGAAAGTAATCCCAGAGCAACTGTAAAAATTAACTGCCCCATTGTTTTGGAAATTCTTTCCGAATGTAAATATTTGTGTTAGGAGTTTCCATGTGGCCTCGGCTTGTTCGGGAGAGGTATCGTGTTGACTGGTGTACAGGCAAGTAAAGGAACATGGGAGGGTTTTATTCAGTAAAAACCTGACGCACCCAAATCGGAAAAAATAATTTTTACCTCAACAGTTTTCGCGTTTTGGAAAAATTGAATGATTAAAAATAAAATACAGGAATCAGACAAATTCCAAATACATATATTATATTTATTAAAGGTTTTTGTTTTGACTGGTATAATATCTTAGAGAGAACTTATGATAACAGTGAAAAAAAATGGTAAAAATAGCGAAATATAGTAGGTTGGGGACAAGAATAGAAATTGGGTAGAACAATAGCAGCAATTCTCTAAATTTAGTTATATTTCATACAAAAATGCAAGTCCTAGAGGATTAAAATGATCGAAAATAATTAATTTCTGGTGTTGTTGCTTGTTCCCTTACGTATTGTATAGTAAGAAAAAAAAATCCTTTTTTAAATTTCTCATTCTTAAAGCAATCTTACTGAACTCAGCTGTATCCACTTCTAAAGCTTAATCTAAAGAGATCTTATTTCCAAACTTCAGGAAGGTCTTTCAATTTCTTCAAAATGTCCGTTATCTTCTTTCTATGTTTAGTCTTTTCGTAGTGCTCTCTTGATCTAGTTATAAAAGTGTAGCCTTTTGTTTTTACAAGAATTGTTCTCCAAGTTGTAAATAATTGTTTTCAGTTACATTAGTTAACAGTGTCTAAAGGAAATAAATAAGATTTTAGAGAACTTATTGTTATAACACAAAAGGGCTAAATTATTTAAACAGTTTATTATCAGGCTCTGGTTTTAGACAATGGTAGTAGTGTTGATGAGATCAAGCGGCGCATGTCCATGATAAAAAGGGCAATGGACAATCTCAAGAAAATATGGAGGAATCGCGACATAACTAAAGCCACTAAGAGCAGGCTCGGCCGAGCACTAATATTTCCCATATTTCTCTACGCAGCTGAAACGTGGACCTTACGAAAACTGGAAAAGAAAAAGATAGATGCTTTAGAAATATGGAGTCGGAGAAAAATGCTTGGAGTATCATGGACCGAGATTAGAACGAACGTTTATATACTCGGTATCAAACAGCGTCTTTCAGAATTAGTACAGTCCCGTATACTCTGGTTTTTCGGTCACGTGTTAAGGCGTAATAATAACTCCATAGAGAGTTTGGACGTCCAGGGCAGAGTAGAAGGGAACAGATCTCCGGAAGATCACACATGAGGTGAACCGAACAAATCAAGTCGGCACTGGGGGCCGCTGTATATGAATGCTCCAGACTTTTGTCCAACAGGGATGGATGGAAAGAGATAGTGCAATGAGCTTCATCAACGTCTCGAAATCAGTCATAGTGACCACGACCGTTCTGTCAAGAACGAAACGAAGAAGAAAATTACCAGGACACAAATAGACTTAACTAATGTTCGATATCGACATATATTAAGTTAATGCTTTGCTTTTAAGTTAATAAGCAGTGACGCATAAATTGTTGCTTACGTTTCGAAACCATGAAAATAATGAGCTTTATGACTAAGACGTAGAGGTTACATCGGCGTGGTTACGTTGGTTAAGTAGTTTTAAGTTGTCCTGTCATCATCAAGGAAGCCTTTTGTGTTGGATATTGACTTTTAACTGAATCAAATACGACAAAATATGATGAGATTTATATGGATGTTACGTTACAGTGGTAGGCTTACTCGTCACTTTTTGTTTATTTAGTTTGTGCTCATTAGGTGGCTACGTTGATTGCCGCATCAGTGTCATTATTTAGGTCCTCCAAGGTGCAGGTGAACGGGGACTTCGGACACTTCTATAGGTGGCCTACAACAGCCTACTGCATATTAATTGTTTAAGAGCTTTCCATTTAGACCACTGCAGATCATGCTCCGCAAATGTTCTGAAATCAGGAGGTGCTGGATGCTTTTCTTTCATTCTTCTTTTTTTCTTAGGTGGTTTGTCCTGGATAGCCGGCGTAGAGCGTAAGGATCTCTTTTCATCTTTAAACCTCCTCCTTTTAAGCTACTATTCTCATTATATAAAATCTAAGAGATAATTAAATTCCTCACAAAGTTGCCATCAAGATTAACACGTTAAATAAAGTCGTTAAGCTAAACTTGCATAATTAACAAAGCATTTAAAAGGAATTCAGTGTGATTTTCCTGTGTAAACAAATATTATTCTGAACACAGCTTAAGTTTTACATTCGAGCACGAGTTAGTTTGCCAATTATTTCAACTCTTGTTTTTTTCTTAACTCCTAGTGGTTACCGTTTCTAATTGGAAATATATTGTGTAATAAATAAAAGGAATTGGGAACACGAAACTAAAATAAAAAACAATGTGTTCACAGTAGGAATAGGATTAGCTTTATTTTACTTTCTTACGGAAAATAAACCTTTACTTTGCCAGGAAGTTGGCTTTGTTTCGTAGGTGGATTCGAGGTCTAAATAGAATTTGTTATTTCGATTCAACAATATAGAAAATGCGACTTTTTAGACAAATCAAACGAATTGACTCTCATTTCTAATATAATGATTTTCTTCCCAACTAACTTATATTAAGGTATGCCATAAAGAATTGAGAATTGAGTAAATTCGTGGTAATTGATTAATTAGTCGAAAACACTTCTCGTCGATATTCCATGAAAATTATATTTAATCGAAAATAACTTAGAAATTACACTTCGTTTTTTATTAAAATTTATATATTTTAGTATTATGTATTTATTTAAGTAGTATACTTATTTTTGGTTTTATTGGTTTGGCTTATATAATTATTTTAGGTTTATATGTTTAGGTATATTTAATATTATTACTTTAATAGTTATCATATTCATATTTTATTTCCTCCTTGTTCTTATTATACACACTATTGTCTACATCTGTTTTACTTCTCCTTTCGCAGGTCTGCTGGAAGAAATTTCTTAAGAAATAAGCAGCACCTTTGTACTCAGATCTTATTTTATAAAAAGTAAAATAAAAAATAAATAAAGGCCTGCGAGGGCACCCTGTTTTAATGTAGTTTCAATAATTAATTTTAGCTTATTCTGGTAGAAGTTAGAACAATACTGTTTATTAGAATTTATAAGCGAACTATGTCGTTCGCTTTTATATAAGAGCAGTTAAATCCTGCTAGTAAGAATGCTTATCTCAATAGAGATAGATTTAGCTGCTCTGTCCAAAAGTAAACTGATGTTTACATTTCGTGCTACATTTTGCATTAAGAAAGGAAGAAAAATAGTTTATTTTGCACGAACTAAAAGCATATAAAAAAGTATTTTCACAAAAAAAGAAAACGACTGCCAGAAAAACGAAATTAAAAGCACTATTAGTTATTTTTCACTTTGAAGTTTTTTTTCGTAAGTCGGTTGTTTTTTGTTAATTATTTTTATTTTTCCTTTTTAATTATACATCATCATCATTCATCGAAATTGGTAGACGTGATATTGAGTAATTCATCCTTTTGTCGCGCCCATACTTAATGCAAATTTGAGACTTATATAGTTTTCTTATAGATGTCAATGTCAGAATTGAACCAAATTGAAATGGGAATACGCGGGAAGCACAGGCTTTCAAATAAAATCATCAAAATAATCTGATCAACGACTCGGAACATCTGAGATAATAAATATAAATAAAAGCAATACAGTTGAACTTCTTCCTTTGATGAAGTTGGTTAAAAATACACAGACAGAATCAAGTACTACGTTCACAGAAAAACATGAACTGCGATGCAAAACTGCTTGTGAACAAGATCATAAAATATGCATACTTAATTAGTCTTGGTGACGTGTTTTAAGCAAAAGATAGTGCCTTCGTAGTTGACTTCGGAAGACCAAATTATTATTATGGTAATTGAAAATGTTCAAATTCTAGTTTTAATCCCATCTCAGCTAAAATTGACAAAATTGTAGGAATGTAATGTTTTTAACAAATTCAAACTGGGATCAGGCTTTCTACGAGATTCTAAGTATTTAAAACAATATTGCAAAATGAAAATCATTTTCTAGATTTAAAGTTTGACTTAGGTATTAACACCCACTTGAAATTTAATTATTATTGAGGATCAATACACGTTTTAGTTAAAATTGAATTCCACTTGGATTTGTATTTCAGTTTCACTTCTGAATTCAGTACGTGAAATAGCAATCAATTATACAATTTATTTTGTCAAAGTATTTATGGAAATATTCATTAAATTAAGAAACTCGAGACTTTATACATTTTCACGAATGAATCTCGATTTCATGTCTAAATATACTTTTAGAATCCCAAGCTACAACAAACTTATTCACGAGCATTTCAAAGCCAAAAGATACTACAATTTCATCATTATCTTTTCTATCTAACCTTTTACCAACTATGTTGGAGTTCGGTTTCAAGTCTAAGCTTCGAGCAACACAGGGAAATCGCCAACTCGCATTGAGATTAACATATTTTGCGAGGCACACATGGGCGACCATTTTACAATAACCCTTGCCTTGATATGTTAAAGTGGTCACCCACCAACAGATCAATTATTGTGCCACCCGAAACGTAACCTGATAGATCGACCTGTGCTGCAGTTATCATAGAAAAACTAAAAATACTAAAAAGTACAGCTCTCTAGGTTGAGATCTCACTCATCATCAACCTTTTCATCATCCCACTGCTGGGCACAGGTCTCCTCTCATACAGAGAAGGATTGAGTGTAATCGCCACGCTTGCTCAATGCGGGTTGGCAATTTCAGACTTAAAGTCCAGGTTTCCTCAAGCTTACCTTTTAAGGATTACCTTTTAATCAGTCATTGGTGACCAAGATATACTCGTACTTATAAAGTACATATACTTACTTAGAAAAGTTACCTAAGACCTATAATTAAACCCGCACACTCATACTTGAGAGGCTGGTGTTTAAACCACTAGGCCACCACGACTTAAAATACTATAAGAATTATATTATTTCCAACAACAATTCATGAATCATGAAAATACCTATAAAATACCATAACAATTCAATTCATTCCCCTCGTCCTATTCCAAATTTCGAAAACTCTTCAACAAAGAAGCTAATTCCGTAAAGGGGTTCTGTAACAACACTCCAATCCCAATCAAAATCCTAAAAGTATTTCTAAAATCAAAAGAGGTAAATAAATGATGAACAAAGGAATTCCATCATGTTCGAGATAATTGTGATCTTCAAATGACACCAATTTTGTGTCGACATCTTGCATAGTTTTTTCCAACCTATGAATGGTCAGCTTTCAGTACTACTGGATGCAGTATTTTATATGGAGCGATTGCCCATCCGACCTCCACAATCCAGTTACTGGTTTATACGACACTCTTTGATAAGAAAGGTTGTCATACTGTCAGGCTTTAAACAACTCGTATATGTTACAAGCTGCATGAATCTTAGGACCAAAGACTTTATTACGTGCTGTCTTTATAGTAAAACATAGCTCGTAGATCCGATGGCCGATGAGGCGAAAGACTCTTGAATGGCGACCACGTACCGGCAAACGCACCGTTGGACGCCCACCAACTCGTGGTCGGATGATCTGACCAAAATCGCAGGGATGCGCTGAATGTAGGCCGCTTCCAACCGTCCTTTTTGGAAATCCTTGGGGGATGCCTATGTCCAGCAGTGGCTGAGATGATGATTGTAGTAAAAACCGTATGAATACTTTGAAGTTCTCTTTATACGCAGAAAACAAACAAACGAAATAAAAGGATACGATCAAGGTTAAGACAATCCTGCTAATATTATAATGAATCCACTCCACTCCAGAATGTTACTGCTCCATCCATCATCCATCATCACAGCCATCGGTTCTTTGAGCCTAATACCACTTAATTTTAGCGACTCAAAGAGACTATGTCTGTGACTTTGGTTCAAAAAAACACTCGGTGGCAAAAAACGAAATACATAAACCAAAGACACCGACTTCCGAAATTAGTCGGTTTTTTCTTTTTTTGTAATTATGTTTTTAATTTACACTTTTGAGTAGTGAAAAGTATACTGGTATCCAGCTGCATTTGGTCAGACTCTGGAACTGACACTAACGTAGCTGGGAAAAGCTAGCGAGCAAAAAGCGCAATTTCGTTTGAATCTGTACCGGTAATTTTTCTACAAAAACTAAACTTCTGAACAAATTTTGATAAAATTTCTGTGGGACCAAACTGAAAGTATATTCTTTCACATAAAAAATAATTATTGAAATCAATTAGTACGATACTGAGTTATTCGTATATTTGTCGCGCATGCACTTAATGCAAATTTAAGGCAAATTTATGGTTCAATTAATGGAGGCATCCCATAAGAAAACTATCAGAAATTTCTTTTTTTTTTTTAATCATAAACTAGAGCTTGACCGCAATCCCGCCTGATATAAGCAGTTCTATAATCGTTGATGGTAAAGCGCGTTAGTTTATTAAGAGTCTATTCACTCCAGCCGTAAAGAAACTTAAATTGTAGTCAGACGGAAAGACTGCCACTGGCAAATTGCTTCAGTCTTTCGATATGCTTGGCTTGGTAATCTACCAACAAAATGGCGTCATTATGACTTTCCAGTGGTCAATCGCTGACAGTTTATTCTATATTAAAAAAAAAGGCGTGTGGCACTCGGAGACTGCCGCGATAAAGCTATTACATAGCCTTTTTTTAATCAACTATAACTTGCAATTATAATTATTTATTTATTTTATTTATACAGTAATTTTTCCTTTGTTTTTTTTTTCTTTGATATCAATTCAAGTTTTCTTTCTGTTTTGTAATTTATTTATTTTTTACCAGCAACGTCATCAAAAGAGTGCGAAAAATGGTGACGATTAAGCGACTAAACTATATTCAATGTTTTCTGTTCGACTTTGATAAAGAGATAGAAAGAAGCTAAGCAATAGCTTAAAAATGACGTCATGTTCGTTATCACACCCATGTCAGAATGTCATGAAATATGATGTCGGCCATCTTGGATTTCAAAAATGAAATCATTTTCGTGATCAGCACCCTGAGTTTTGGCGGGAAAGTCAAGCTGAGTGTCACGCTCGTTTTTCATTGGACTTTTAAAAATTATTTATAGTGTTGTTTACTAAATAAAAGTGCGTGATTTATGTAGTAAAAAGTGCATTTAGTAAATAGTTCATAAAGAACAGTGAAATATCGCTGCATAGTGGCCACATCATGACTTTGTCCCAAACCTCACTCGTAAGACGGGTCACGCGGCCGTCTTTTTCGACATGAATAATTCATAATTACGTGGCATTGGCTAAATGCACAAACCGTGCGAAGCCAAAAATTAAAGAAATGAAGAAAAAACCCATGAAATCTATTATATTATCACTCGAGTCAGTAAGCATGTAAAATGAGAAAACTAACATAGAACGATCCGTGTGAGAACTAAACGAACACTATTACACAACAACACTGATACCTTTGAGAAAGCGGACTTCCTCTACAATAGGGCAATTCCTCCGTAAGGTCTGTCTATGCTATTACTTATAATCTCCGTCATTGTGTGCTGTTTCGGTGCAATCGCAAGACCGGCCGGGCACTGAGGGGCAGGCAAGACAGCTATAGTATCCTTATGACTCCACCAACTGGTATTTCGTTGACTCGGAAACGGCGCACAGGGAGCACCACGAAATATACTCAAAGACTCCGAGGTTCTTTTTCAATATACCCCACTGTTTTGTCGTGGTGGCCTAGTGGTTAAAACACCAGCCTCTCAAGTATGAGTGCGCGGGTTCGATTCCAGGTCAGGCAAGTGCCAATGTAACTTTTCTAAAGTTATATGTACTTTCTAAGTATATCTTGGACACCAATGACTGAAGGCGAAGGAAAACATCTTGAGGAAACCTGGGCTTTATAAGTCTGAAATCGCCAACCCGCATTGAGCAAGCGTGGTGATTACGCTCAATCCTTCTCTGTATGAGAGGAGATCTGTGCCCAGCAGTGGGACGATAAAAAGGTTGTTGATGATGAACGGCGTGGGTGTCGAATTATTTGTTATCAATTTAATATTTTCGAGCTGATCTTTAGTAACATAATCACTTCTGATTGCGTTAACATCTGACCGTAGAATTAATAAATCCTTCATCAACTTCTTTACGTACGTTCTACGTAGTCAAAGCAAACTGGTGGCAATTTGTGAAGGTCATATGCCACAAAAACTGGGATTGTTCGAGATCCGTGATTTTAAACACCGTAATCGTATATTTTAGGTCTTTCTGCTTTTTGTTCTTACGCCTCGATACATGTTTTTGTCTTGTCTCCGTAGAAACAAACAATAACTTTTGCCTCATCAATGTCTTCCTCAGAAAAAGCCGACGAGCATATTTTTATTAAACTTTCGTTGTTTCGTTTCGGAGATAACAATATTACAACTCGTACACTTAAATGTACTCGTATTAACATTGTTCACCGACATCTTTCTGTAATATTTTATTTAATAAAAACTTCAACTTCAACTCTTGATCTGGTCCCTGTGAATAGATACCACAATTTTGCCAATAACACGAGTAACAAATTATAGAAATTCTTTAAAAAAATATTTCACAATAATGGCGGATATCGCCAATAACAGTTGAAAAACGGCCGCGTGAGCACTTTTTACTCTATAAAACCACGCGCTTTTATTTAGTAAACAACACTATAAATAATTTAAAAGTCCAATGAAATATTAGCGTGACATTCATCTTAGCTTTTCCGTTAAAAAAAAGCTATTTTATAAAAACACTACTAAATTAATTTGAATAAAAGTACTTAATAATTAATTATATGAAAAGTTTTTAAGGTAGCCATGACAACGTCGATGACGTCTATGACATATCTCTATAGACGACCTATTTCAGAGAGAAAATTAATCGCAAGTTTAGCACATCGCGACTATCAGTAACATGGCAAGTGTGTAGAACTGAGTTCGCGCCCTGCAATATGCATGCTCTTTTTGAAAATCTATAAATTGTTTTCAAAAGATGTAGTCGCACGCACACAAACATACCGTGCCGAAGACTGCCGAACTGAAACGACGTTAGACGATGTACGGCCTTCAAGCCACACCTCCGTGCCCGTCGGAGTGGGGAGCGTGAGGTTTTTTCGTTGCGGAATTTCTGGATTCGGTCCCCGCGCTCAAGGCCCGCGATAGAAGCTATGCAATAGCTTAAAATGTTCAAATTTAGTATTAGTTTTCAGAAAATCTAGCTGGTGATTTAATAATGGCAATACGGCATTGTCATTCTATCACAATTTCATTACGAGACAACTGACCGATCATTTATCGATCATTATACATTTAGTAGATTACGAACTTTCAGCACAATGACAATGAAATCATGTTGGATACCAGGGATGATATACCAGGGACCCTAGTCTGCTATTTTGGCCGTCCTTCGGGACTGGAACAATTTGTATAGGACGAGGTGGAACGCTTCGTCCGTATAGTAATGGTGTCAATAACGTAACGGTGGATACTCGCCGTACGACGGGTCGTCCGATCATGGAGCGCACATGCAAATCCCGCGCACATTCTCCAAGATGCAATTGAATCAAAGTTAAAAAGTATCATCGAATTCCGTTCAACCTGTCGAAAGTTCTTTAGTATTTATCTGTCTGTACAATGCCTGAAATTAATAATAATTATTATTATTATCAACATAAAAAACTGTATGGATTATTTATTTATTTCAACATTGTTTTAATTTTTTTTTTGCATTGTTTTCTATCAAACGGATATCTTTCAATGTTTTGAAATCACCTATCTAGCGATACCCCACACTATGGGGTACACGCAAGAAAAAAAAAGAACTCTACGGGTAAGGTAAAAAATCTTGATTTTATATTAGACCTTTTTCGACGTGGTACTCATATTCATGAAAGTTTTATCTTTCTTGTACTAACGCTTCGAAGGTAAGCCGAGGATGGAAGTACATGACGAAACTATAAGGGTTCCGAGACGGAACTACGGAAATCGTGAAGAGGTCGTTATAATAATTGTGATAAATTCGTCTGCTGTGTCTGACATTATCGACAGTATCTTTGAAGCCGTGCGTATAAAATCAATATTATTTTTGCACTGTATTTGTGAAACTGGCTTACGGTAAGAATACTTGGAACCGTCGAAATTGGGTAAGCCAAAATGCTCACTCCTTTCAAGCCGCCAAGAGCAAGTTTCAACACCGCAAAAAATATGGACTCGTAACTTTTGAACCATACGTTTAAAAAATATTAAAAGTAGAACTTCCTGGGAAATTTATTTTGAAATCGATGGCTGGAACAGTTTTTGAAAAATTATTACATAATAATTTCTGAACTAAGTTTGTAATTCAACCTTGCATTGTCTTGCAAGCATATTTGCTATCTTAGTTTATATATGTTATTATCTTGAACATGTATTAAATCAAATAATTCAAAAGTATAGGTAAAACTATTGGTATTTGTACAGCCAACGTATTCTATAATCATCTCAAAGTGAAACCTTAGGTGAAGTGTGCGTAGAATGACCAATCATTTCAACTAATGCTAGGAATTGACGTTATTGATAAGTCACTATCAGCCTAATTTTCACGATGACATTTATGCAGAATTAATCGGTGTACACGGTGACCATACCTAGGTCATTGAGATTGTCTTTTGTTATAACGACTATTAAGTTGTACGTCTATTGGTTACTGGTATAAATAGTAGACGCATGTCCTCGGCATCATCCGTGTGTGTCGCAAGAGGCGACTAAGGGAACTCTGACTAGGGAAGCAGGCAGCAGCACTCCTCCTTCTCCTGTGGAATATCAAATTACTGCGATCGCCAACCCATTCCCGCCAAGCGTGGTTATTAGGGCAAACCAATGTAATAGAAAACCTTGGGGGAGGCCTGTGTCCAGTAGTGGACCTCTATTGGCTGAAGAAAAAGAAAAAGATGTCATCGGCAAATCCGTTCAAATATGTACGTTGTGTTCCGTGCATGCGCTGCAACCAGTGCAGACCAGTGGACGTTTACCGTTTTTCATCACGCAGACATTTCTTGTTTTAAAAGTTTATTAATCTACTCGTATGATTCTGTTAAATTACTTTCCACGCCCATTTTTTTTAAAAACTTCCTCGTTTCCTTACCTTTTACATCGTCAAAATAAAAATTATAAAAACTTAATATGCCTTTGGCCAATGCACATACCGTGCGGTGTCAATATTAAAAATAAAGTTTATTACAGACCTAATCCTTGCTATCTTTTTCTTCATAATTTGGTAATGTCAGAGACCTCTTGACATTAGCAACTTATGATGTTACTACTACGGGTATACAAGCCTCGAGGGGCACTGTAATCTAGCCCCCTGGCACAGTCTGAGTGGGTAAATGTTAGTCTTCAAGTGTTTGGTTCTATGGCATGACGGGTTTCTCGTGATGTTTTCCTTTACTGTTTTCAGATCAATAGTGATGAAGATTAATGCACAAAATAAAATGCTTGGCTGGGTTCAAATCCACCACCTACAAATCGCTAGGATAGGTTCGATATCACTGAGCAACCAGTGTTGTCAGATCTCTTTAGTCAAATCTAAATCACCGTGACAAATGCAATTGAAATAGCTTTAAAATTTCGTGGACTTAATTCTATTATGGCCCATTTTTCGTGTTCAATGAGGTATGCAAAATGGTTTGTCTCTTAAGTATTAATTCAATAAAGAAACGGCCATTGTGTCTGAGTGCCGTCATAAAATTATTGAAGGTTCTTAAGTGGTGAATGAATGGTGGGTCAATAAAATCAATGGTCACTGTTCTGAAGCATAACAACAGAGTAAGTGACTTTTTTGGCTTCGAGTCGAAGAACTACTGCCGAATTAAATTGGAGTGACCCAATAATCGTAAAGTTGTGGTGGCCTAGTAGTTAAAACACCAGCCTCTCAAGTATGTGTGCGCGGGTTCTATTCCAGGTCAGACAAGTACCAATGTAACTTTTCTAAAGTTATATGTACTTTCTAAGTATATCTTGGACACCAATGACTGAAGGTGAAGGAAAATATCTTGAAGAAACCTGGACTTTAAGTCTGAAATCGCCAACCCGCGTTGAGCAAGCGTGGTGATTTAGGCTCAATCCTTCTCTGTATGAGAGGAGACCTGTGCCCAACAGTAGGACGATAAAAGGTTGATAATGATGAATGATGACCCAATAATGTGTGTTGGATACACATTCGAATTTAAAACATTATGTGACGTTTGTTCGAACATTTCTTGGTTACGGATCAAAAAGCCAATTCAACTTATTTGAAACATTCAAAATTCCAGTTACAGTCCAATCTCGATGATAAACAAATGCTAACAATTGGTCAATAAATTGGGAACTTAAAGATGTATTGAGGACAGAAATTAAAACCTAGATTAGATTCTGAATGCCCTTAAAATTAAGAAAGTTGCTTCTGTGATGGCAGTGTAGTGAACTATTTTGCTCATTTAACAGTAACTGCGCCTCGCGATTTCACCCGCATAAGTTTATTATCATATAGTGGCAAAATTTATAAGAGAACATAAGAGAACAGTGGTAGCCTAGCAGTGGTCGTGACTTACAAATCGTAGGTCTTAGGATCGAACCCCATCAGGGACTTATTTTTTTTTTTTTTTTATTTCATCATAATTGCTCTCAAAACGGCCAAAGAAAACATCGTGAGGAACCTGGCATGTCCTAGAGTCAAACTTAAAAGGCATGTGCCATCTAACCCATACTAGACCAGCGTGGTAGATTACAGCCCACGCCCTCTCATCGAGGGGAGGCCTGTGTCCCCACAGTGGGAACGATATTAGGCTGATTATGTCGATTATGTTAATATCCCGATAAAAAGTCCAATTCTTGTTTACAAACCATCAGTGTGACAAATTTCATCCTATTCAATCCGTAAAGTACATAGTTTTTGCATGAAAGAGTAACAAACATCTATCCATCTATCTCAAAAACTTACGCATTTAGAATGAAACAAAAAACCATAAATATTAGTAAATATTTTGATGTCCCAAGTCGTGCGAAAGCTAACCCTACCTGCTGAAAAGAAGATTCAGATTTTATGGAAATTATCGAATGTTTGGTAATAACTGAGCTGTTATTTTTACTAAGGGCCGAGAACAATGTAAATATTTATTATATTTTTTCAGTTATCAAGCTTCCGAGTGTCCCAGATTATGTGCAACGTCGATTTAATTCTCTTCTATTTTCTTAAGCTTTTCTTTGTCGTTCTATTTAAATTTTCTCCGTGAGAGGTTCTTGATAAAAGCAGGATTAACCGTTTTTGTAAAGGAGTTATTAAGTGACAAACGCAACTAAGTGACTTGAGAGAATTTTTTAATGAGCTTTGTAAATTGTTTACTACCGACGTTTCGCTTGCATAAATCGTGGTCTCGCGGAAATAACAGTATTAAATACCCTATGGATTAGTTCTATTTATAACCTATCTGTGTGACATGGCTGAACTGAAGTATGGAAGAGACCCCGCAATGAAAACGCATGTAATAAACATGATAACTAGCAATATATAATGTTGAATAGCTGATAATCAGTATTTTGTTAATGAAAAGGTTTAGGAACTTTTCACATCTGCACAATACTGAAAGGATTATCACGTAACTCCTACGATAAAGTTACTAACATTTTATATCAAAACAAAAACATTACAAGAACACAGACCTTTTGTCTAAGCCTTTTAAGTTTTTAAGGTGTCTGCAAAAAGAAAATACCTATGAAAACATCTAACAAGATTTGATTTACTTCAAGAACAATATCGTCATTATCAAACATAAAAATAGATAAACACAGAAATGACAGATTTCTTTCATAAATTATCCCGAGAAAATGAGTTCTCAACTAACGGAAACCAAAATTAGCTCGTAAGAAAACACATTAGTACAACAAGTCCTATTTCCATACTAAAAAGTTTAATCGTTCCCAAAACTTTAAATAACTGCTGTTTTATCTCATGAAACTTTAGCTTGGCCTGACTTTCGACTTAATATGTAGCCAAAAATAGTAGCTGAATTGCAAATCTGGGATGCTGGCCTATTTTTAGAATGTGCTACCCATCTTAAGCTTTATTCAGCACAGCGACAAAATATTGTTAGAAAGTAGTCGTGTTTCTTTTTCTTCTTTCAATACGAGAAAATGGTGGAGAGTGAGAGTTTTGGTATGACGGCTGATTTACATTTAGAATGCTATCTTAAAGTTCATTCATTTATTTATTTATATATTCTTTATTGTACACCAATCAAACATCGAACAAAATACATTCAACACAGCAAAACATAGATGCATGGCATATGAACTACTGCACAGCGATAAAATGTTGGGAGAAAGTGGTCATGTTTCTTTTACCTATTTAAATATGAGAAAGTGGTGAAGAGTGGGAGTTTTGGGATGACGGCTGACTTACATTAAAAATGCAACCTTAGAGTTGATTAGGAGGGATTACAGGACAGAGGCAAAATTATGTCAGAAAGTAGTTCTTTTCTCTTTTTATATACGAGAAAGTGGTGAAGTGTGTGATTTTTGGGATGACGGTTGAATTACATATAGAATGACATCTTAGAGGTTATTCAGAGGGACTACCTACAGCACAGCGACAAAAATTTCTCAGTGGTTGAGTTTCTTTTCTCTTTTTTAAATACGAGAAAACGGTGGAGAGTGAAACTTTTGGGATGACGGATGGCTTACATTTAGAATGCTACCTTAGAGCTTATTCAGAGTTACTACAAGACAACAACAACAAATACCCGCCAAGCAACTTCTCTTCTCTGCTTAAAGGAAGGGCGTAAGAAGCATTTTAGGGACTGTCTTCAATAACTTTTGACTTTGATAAAATGCTGATAGCCGAAATAACTTTATTGAAGGTTCTTGCTGCTGCTAAAGTTGCCATGACGTTACTAGACAATACTGTAGGTCTAGATGCAACAATGACTTTTCATTTGACTGGTACCTTGATATGTTGTGTTTTTGGCCTTTCCTACGCCTACTTGGAGAGAAGTAGTTGTAGAATAGACAAAGTAGCCGGCAACTTCTTTATGGCTCGTCTGCATAAACCCCTAATGGCTAGCTAATTTAACTGGGTCACAGTTATTGATTTTGTTGAGCGAAATAAACTAGCAATTAATATTAATAAGGAGAAAGATCCTGAAGCACTAGAGTAGCGAACTAGAAAGGTAGGGAGGTAATTAAATTCTCATTACGGCGTAGCTCTTGTTAGTATGATACACATATAGTATAGTAGTAGTAAGCATGATGGTTGGTCGATAGAACTTCTAGTACAGTCAGTGTTGATTCTATAGAACAAGTAAGAGTGATTCTAGAAAGTTAAATTTGAACAGTTGCTCCAAACGCGAGGAGAGCTTTAGTACCTTATTTACATATCTTTACTGCGAATCTGGTCGTTTAAAATCGGTGTTTCGCATTTCTGAATTAAGGTTCAGGATCATTGGTGCGAAAAATATAGCAGCAATCTCTTCCTTGCCTGAAGTCAATCTGGCTAAAAATATTCGAAGTATAAAAAACAATAAAATTAAGTACAAAATAATCTTTGCACATATTTTTTTTTTTGCAATAAGTAATTTATGGTAGATTTTTGAAAAACTTCGAACATTCTGTTAGTTTTCAATAATGCTATTAATTAATTACATAAGTTTATCTAATATTAAAATGGTATTATTTTGAACATTTATAATGGTATTATATTATTAGAAATATAATATTTATGTTATGTATCTAATGATATATTTAATACTCAAAAAAAATTTTTAAATAAGATTACAATAGAAAATCATTTATTGCAGGTATATAACTCCTATTAAACACAAAATTTTAATTTAAGTCCACACAAATTAAATTAAATTCTAAAATAAACATAAGGTATGGTAAAAATATTTCAAAACACTCCTACCTTTTTTTTTAAATGTTATAAACTAGCGCTTGATCGCAATCCCGCCTGATGGTAAGCAGTGATGCGATCGTTGATGGTAAAGCGCGCTAGTTTATCAAGAACCTATTAACTCAGAAAAACTGAGCGAATAGGAAGGAAGACGGCAGTTGAGCGAGGTGATGCAATGTTAAACCCAACAACACGACCAACGATGCTGCGCCAAAGGGAGATTGGTCTGAAGACCCTCCACGACCAAACTCCCAACACAACAACATTAGGCGCATCGTACCCGGCACACATCGCAACACAACTGCTCAAACCCGTCCTCCGCACAGCTTCACCAGACATCATGCCGGAACACGACAAATCTCTTGGCGGCAAGACTTTGTCTGGTGGGTGGTAACTTCTGCCGGCGGCCGATGTTATGGCCTACCACCGCCTCTGAGTCATTTGTTTGTTTGTCAGTACAGTAATCATATAACAATGGTTAATATATTGACAATCAAATCTGTTCGCAAATTAATGATAACCCGAAAAATGTCGGTGCTATTGACACATCAAATAGCCGAGTTATAGTCAGTTGTCAATGAACAAAAGTTATGATTTGAATATGCGAAGAATTTCAGCTGGTAATCTGTTGAGTAAACAATAAATTTTCCTGACTTAACATAGAATCTATTCAAGTGTACATAGTAAGTTTTATTTCACCTCGTTTGTAAAACTAGGAGAATAAAATCCGAAATAACAAATTCGTAACATTGTTAGACAAGGGTAGGAAAACAAAAGAAATCATTAGTTATTTATACGATAATGTATTACTCAAGGCTTGAATTTGTAATACATCGTGTTGAAATAAATTAAAAATGCTTATACGATAAAGATATAATGTAAAATAAGTGTGTCTTATGTAAACATCCGATTATTATTTGATTTTGTAAAATACGGTATTAAATTTTGTATTATGTTACTCTTTCTCTCTATCTCTCTCTCTCTCACTCTCTCTCTCACTGACTTACTCACTCACTCACACACACACACACACACACACGCGCACACACATACACACACGCACACTCACACTCGCACATCCAATACTCGAACACACACACAGACCATAAAACTTAGTTACCTATAAATCTCTCTTTTTCCAAGCGAATGCACTAAAAAGCGGTGAAGCCCGTAAAGGGCGGATGTTTAAGAGAGACTGTCTAATGTAATTGTAAAACTGAAATAGTAAGTACATCAAAATTACACAGAACTAAACTAAACTAGGCTCAGAATTATCTTAGGATAGTTTTTTTTTTTTATAAATTATAAACTAGCGCTTGACCGCAATCCCGCCTGATGGTAAGCAGTACCGCAATCGTTGATGGTAAAGCGCACTAGTTTATTAAGAGAAAGAAGTTTACATATTTTGATTATTAAACAAAATCGTTTCCTACCCAACCCGCACCGGGCCACTCCCTCTTACCTAGAGGAGGCTTGTGTCATTGTAAACTAATTGATTGATTGAATAAATCGATACAAGTTCTAACTACGTCATACGTCATAGAAAATATTTATGAAGGGACGTTATATCCATTAATAGGTAGTTTAAAACATATTAAGTTTCTCAACCCTACGGTGTACGGAGCCCTATGCAAACCCTCATTACTAGAGACATAATTACGAAATGAAAGCTATCCCTACTGTTAGTGTGTTATTAATAGTAGGAATAGCTATCATTTTGACAATTCAACAACATTCATTGCGTTATTAACGCTGTTGATAAGACTTTTTTTTTGAACATATGAAGCAATGGATTAGTAATATCTCTCAAAATGATTCAGATTGTGATTAATTTGTAAGTGTTACGTAATAAGGGTGCAGATTAATGCAAACAGTAATTATAGGACATGAAAATAAAGAAAGAAAATATAATATGAATTTGCGATAAAACATAACGAAAAAAAAAAGAAGACATAAAAAGAACAAGTATATAAATCTTTTTCTTTCTAAGTATATCTTGGACACTAATGACTGAAGGTGAAGGAAAACATCTTGAGGAAGCCTGGACTTATATAAGTCTGAAATCGCCAACCCGCATTGAGCAAGCGTGGTGATTACGCTCAATCCTTCTCTGTATGAGAGGAGACCTGTGCCCAGCAGTGGGACGATAAAAAGGTTGTTGATGATATAAATCTTTTTAGTATTTATAAAAAAAAAGTTTGTGTTTAGAGTGCATTTAAATAATCAACGAGACGCGTTGACATTATGTGAGCGAAAACTTCACAAGGTATCCTTTAATCAATAACTTATGGATAAACGTTGTGAAGCTTTACAGTGAAATTAGGGTTGTAACGGAGCTTTGCCTCCGCTTCCGTTACCGCGGAAATTCCGCAAGCAATCGCATCTTCGCTTCCGCCTCCGACTCCGCATAAATTTTGCGGAGTTATAGGAGGTTTATTTACGTATTTATAAAATAAATAACACGCAAGCTGCGACGCTCGACAACTCTCCGGCCGCGTTTGAGCGCGAATTGGTCAAGAATCAACTAGTGCGAGACGGGAATGCGGCAAATACAATTTATTTCTCCTTAATTTTAATTAATGGAAGGTAATATTTTTTTTAATAAATGTACTACTATTAATGTACGAATTTAAAATAAAAAAAATTGTTTTGATTAATCATAAATTTCATTTTTTTCTATATCTACTTTCACCTCCGCCTCCGCTTCCGTTCCTCGTCGCCTCTGCCTCTGCCTCTACTAATAAGGCCTCCGTTACAACCCTAAGTGATATAATAACGAGACTGAAAAATACCACTACAGGAATAATTGTACATTTTGAAACTAAAAGAATTCTCGAGCATAATTTTGGTATGCAATTTTTACGGTCATAACAAGTCTGACTTGCAAAATATATTTTAATTACATAAAAGTCCGGATTCCGGTATGAAATACATTGCATATTTTTTACCGGAACAACAGGCTTACTACTCCGCCTATGACCTTATTAGTCCGATGCAACCTCCGGACTAATTTGTGTTTTCATTCCTTTCATTTTGACAATTCATTAATTATTTTATCTTTTATTCCGAACACCATTTTCCATACACGACTAAACAAAAATACTCTCCATATACCCGTAAAACATTAATGATTTCGAAGACAATGGCGTAGAGGTTTACCTGTTAGTACTTGAGTAGAAAATCATAGTTTACTCTCCTTCATTTACCAATTTTTTTTTTTTAATAATATATACTACTAGCGGCCGCAAGTGACTTCGTTCGCGAGGAGTTAGTTATGCTCCACTCCTATTGGTCGCAGCGTGATGTTATATAGCCTAAAGCCTTTCTGGATTAATGGGCTATCCAAGGCAAAAAGATTTTTCAAATCGGACCCGTAGTTCCTGAGATGAGCGCGTTCAAACAAACAAACAAACTGTTCAGCTTTATATATTAAATATATAGATATATAGATGTAGCGCTTGACCGCAATCCCGCTTGATGGTAAGCAGTGATGGAATTGTTGATGGTAATGCGCGCTAGTTTAATAAGAGCCTATTCACTCTAGCCTTGAAGACACTTAAATTGTAGTCCGACGGAAAGACCACCGCTGGTACATTGTTCTAGTCACTCGATATACGCGTTGTAAAAGACGAGTTGGAAGGCCTCGTCCGGATCGTAGTGGTGTCAGCAACGTATGGGTGGATACTCGCCGTACGACGGGACGTCCGATGATGGAACGGAGATGGAGGAAATATGTTAGTCATGCAATTCCCGCACACGCACTCAAAACTGTATCCTGTAGAACACTGATAGGCTGGCTATTCTACGCCTGTGCTCCAGGCTTTGGAGACCGTTTTGAATCAAATCAAATTACTCGTTGGTAGGCCATAACATCGGCTGCCGGCAGAAGTTGCCACCCACCAGACAAAGTCTTGCCGCCAAGCGATTCGTCGTGTTCCGGCATGATGTCTGGTGAAGCCGTACTGAGGACGGGTCTGAGCAGTTGTGTTGCGATGTGTGCCGGGTATGATGGGCCAAATGTTGTTGTGTCGGGAGTTTAGTCCTGAAGGGTCTCCAGATCAATCTCCCTCTGGCGCAACATCGTTGGTCGTGTTGTTGGGTTTAACATTGCATCACCTCGCTCAACTGCCGCCTTCCTTCCTATTCACTAAGTTTTTTTTAGTGAATAGGCTAAATAAACTAGCGCGCTTTACCATCAACGATTGCGTCACTGCTTACCATCAGGCAGGATTACGCTCAAGTACTAGTTTATAATTATTAAACAAATCAGACTCGCCAATTAGCCTCTTCGCTACGCCTCTCCACTTTGTAATCTATATAAGAAAGACTCATTCATTCGGTGATGTATTAGTGAATAGATTGCTCCACGTCAAGTAGGATCATGATATTAATTTGTGAGACATATTTCAGTACTATCAAGGAAAATAGGAAGCGATAATGGTGATTGGACCTTGGTACAGTGTAGAAAATTAACTGTACCAAATTGACACATTCCTTCAGTTTGTGTCCTTACGTCTAATCAGACAGCCTCCGTGGCGTAGCGGTAGCGAACGCGGCCGCTGCGGAAGGAGGCACGAGTTCGACTTAAGTATTTGTATGCATGAATATGAATATTTGCACTGGTCTGGTTATGCCTCGGAAAGCACGTTAAGCCGTTGGTCCCGGTTGCCATACGAACATCTAATGGCAGTCGTTACGGGTTGTTAGAGCCCTCAAAAGTCCAACTGTTGGTCTAACTGCAATGCTTCGATATCACCTTCGGGTTGTGGAGGTCAGGTGGCAGTCGCTTCACGGAATATATCGAAGTTTAGCCAAAATCTGCAGTTGGACTGGTAAAGCGGACCCCAGACTCCAAAGTTGAAAAAAAGCTTCGATTGCGACTGGGATTAACGCTGAGATGATGAGGACTACGTAAATAATGAGACACACATAGCTTACTTAGTACCTACCTTGAGGCTAGCGAGTCTTAGCACTGCGAGTTGCAAAACGCAATGAACGCTCTAGAATTTTCGCAAGTGGCTGTACTGTGCATTGAGAACCCTCGCTAACTGCCTACCGTATCCGTGAGGATGTTAAGTCAATAAGTTCTGGGCTTTAAGTGCTAAACAAGCTACCTGTGAATACGTAGCCTTAATGATTGACAGTTGTGATAAGAATATACGTACAGAAAGAACGGTTTTATTGACATCTCAAAAGTACAAAACATAGTGGCTTCAGTGATTAAACCATAAATAATATTAGTGTATTTTATTTTTATAATTATAAACTAGTGCTTGACCGCAATCCCGCCTGATGGTAAGCAATGATGCAATCGTTGATGGTAAAGCGCGCTAGTTTATTTAGCCTATTCAATAAAACTTAGAGAATAGGAAGGGAGACGGCAGTTGAGTAAGCTGATGCAATGTTAAACTCAACAACACGACCAACGATTCTGCGCCACAGGGAGATTGATCTGGAGATCCTCCACGATCAAACTCCCGACACAACAACATTTAAACCATAATCAATAATAACCATAAATAGTATAGTGGTATTTAATATGTAGACACAGATAAGTTAATTGACAAAACTACTGTCTAATCAACTCTCGGTGAACTTTCTAAATAAACAACTTGAAATAGGCATATAGTAGGAAGATGATTATAATAACAGTAGTAACAGATTTCATTAGAATATAAAAGAAAAAAAAAAAAGAAAATATATGTATTTGCGGTAAATACGAGATCAGATAAAGCAAAGAAAGGACACAAATACAAAAAGGAATAAGTTTGGTAATATATACGTCGCATCCACGAAAAACATAACAACTTTAACAACCTAAGTTAACAAACTATAATATTATCTCTAATTGATATGAACATGGAAACTGAAATGTATATAGTATAATATGTATGATTATTCCACCAAAAAGTGATTCAAGTTTTCTATAAGCTAACAAATATTGTAAGGCCTAGAATCTCTGGAGAAGACACTAACATAACAAAACAAGTTAATCTTAGTCAAACAGATTCTATTCATCCATATGGCAAAACGAAACATGAATAAAATATTAGTCGAAAAGAAACGCAAAGAAACTTCGTACGAGACAAATCCAAATCATAGAAGGACAATCTGAACACGCTTCGTTTGGTCGTCAAATATGATTTGATGTAAAAGAATATAGGATATATTACCCCACTCAGCACTTGGTTCGCCCGCGGCTCCGTTTGCAGTTGGAACTGGGGCATAGAATGAAATAAAAGCGGTTATTGCTTCGGGTAAGAGATATTCTGTAGCTTGTTTAGTAAGTATTTCCTCAATTTCTGTAATATGTTCGGTGTGGCGATAAATTGTTACTAGAAATAGCAGAAGTAAATTAGAAAAATACCAGAAACTCTATCAAGGTTCTGGTTACACACAAGCTCTTATGTGTGTTATTTGTAGGCGAAATTAAAAGGAAAAAATAAATACTAGCACTATACAAGCTACTGGAACGGAAAATATCTTGTGGGAACCGTCATGTGGCATACGGTTCACTCCCTCTCTTAGTAAGAGGCGTGACTGTGTGCATTGGAAAAGTAAAATATATATATTGAGGAAAAAATTAGCTAACTGAAATAATTACTACAAGAAAGTAGACCCGATCACCATTAACTATTGCTAAAAACCGGTGTATCACAGCATGAGGCCTGTCATACAATAAGTTCTTTCACTGCTTCGGTCTATCATCATCATCAACCTTTTATCGTCCTTCTGCTGGGCACAGATCTCCTCTCATACAGAGAAGGATTGAGCGTATTCACTACGCTTGCTCAATATGGGTTGGCGATTTCAGACTTAAAGTCCAGGTTTCCTCAAGACGTTCTCCTCCACCTTTTAAGCAGGCATTGTTGTCCAAGATTTTTTATATACTTACTGAGAATGTACATATAACTTAGAAAATTACATTGGTACTTGCCTAACTACTGATACTTGAGAGGCTGGTGTTTTAACCACTAGGCCACCATGACTGTCGACAGCTTATGTATTAGCATAATATCTATCATAAAATACTATCATATATAACAGCTAGTAGTTATATAGTCATCTGGGCTTTCTACAGAGATATCCGTGCAATTTGCACGGTGCCAGCGAGATCGGCTCTTCAAATTGAGTGTGAAAATGGAACGTTCGTGTCTGTATGCACTTTCATCGTTCACGAGACCATAATAACGAAATTTCCTACGCTGACTGCTAGTAATGGTGCAGTACTATCTACTAGATGTATCTGTTCAGACCTCTAAAGTTTAGTAACTATTTCTGTATAACGATAGATTATAAGAGTGCTGAGACTATAGTGTACTTAAACATACTACATTATTTCTTTATCTTTCGCCTTACAATTCCATCCAAAGGTTGTCTGTAAAAGATCGCTCTTAGCGATAAGACCGCCCATTGTTTCACCCTTTGTAAAATATTTTTATTTATGTTCTGTAAGCTATATGGTGTACATAATAAAGAGTATTCTAATATAAGTAAGTAAGCACAGTGGGCAAAGAGCAACCCATACAACAAGCCAATTCCGCAAAAGAAAAAGCTGAGAAAAGTGAATTAGTGGAAAAAAACAAAAGAAAGACAAGGATTCTTGCCAAGCCAAAAGTAAAAGACGGCAAATAAAAAATAAAATAAAAAAAAAATATTCGGAATAAATTCTCTAAATGATGGTGAAAATCGCATCACATCGTGTCACAAACAATGTTATCATCAGAAAGGGACCTACAGGGAGAAAAATGACTTTAATTTATAATAATTATTGTAGATGGTGCTAACTCAAGGCAAAAGAACGACTGTTTCTAACAAAATCATAAAATCATATTGCTCGTGATTCCTCGAAAATCCTCTTGTATTAAGAAGAATCTTGTGACTAATGGACCTTCACGGCAGTGCAATGAAAGTAAAATAACATAATTAGTCCAAAACCAACTTTGAAAGTAACAAACCGAAAATGGAACAGGAAAAATAATTTCCAATTTTGCTCCAATTACGGGCAAAATTATGTATATCGCCATACCTATTTCACGATAAAGTGTAGGCAGCGCTTCAGGCCGTGCCAATATTCCGTTGGCACTTCGCCTCTTCGTAACATGTTGAGTTTAAATCGTAATGGTGTGTAGTGACAAATTGTTAGTGCGACGCCCACAAAACTGCAGTCAATGAGTCATTGAAGTAGGAGTTACTCGGTATGACAAAGTTTATTTAGCAAGGAATCAGAGTCATGATCATGTGGGTGTAAATCTATCTGTAAGGCCACGCAGAAATGTTTCCTTAGTTACAAAAAACTAGAAGAACAATACCGTACATTAACCTAATGAAAGTCAGACGATAAAAGAAGCAAAACCACTTAAAGACATGAAACCTTACGTAAGAGATAGCTGAGATAAAGCCCAAACTGAGGCACAATACAATATGAACGCAGACGAACCTCTGACGTCACTAGAACAAGATGAAATTAGAACTGATTTGAGGGTTAAAGATAAGCATGGAAATTTTATGAGCATGTTGCTTATGAATAGCAGAATTACAATATATGTATATCGTGTCAATTTTACCCGAAAGCGGTAAAATCCAAAACGAGAATAATATTTTGATATTCAGTGAAAAATATTCAATATCAAGTCTTACTAAAGACTATCACATAACACTATAATTTGGTTGTAGAGGTCAGATATGCTGGCAGTAGCTCCTTGTAGAATACTGTTCAGCAGTATCTGGTTAGATTGTAAGTCTGCGTTCACATAGTTAGGAAAATCTCTTCCCCTTCTTCAGCCTATAGAAGTCCACTGCTGGACAAAGGCCTCCCCAAGACTTTCCAAGAGTCATCTTCTTCGTCTAGTGCTGCTCGCATCCATCGGCTTCCCGCGACCTTCACCAGGTCATTGGTCCACCTTGTTGGGGGCCTCCCTACGCTTCGTCTTTCGGCACGTGGCCGCCACTTCAAAACCTTACTGCCTCATCGGACGGAAATACTAGACAGTTTATCATAATCAATCATTTCTAAAAAAAATATTTAATAAAACAATTCATAATAACACAATATTTGTTCCAATTGTTTGATTAACTTTACTTCACTTTTAAGATAAGATACAAAAAGTAACGCAAAATTGTTAGTTTTCTTTTTAATAACGACACGGTTGGTGTAGTGGTTAAATGTTTGACTGCTGCGCTGCATATTTGTTTTGGGTTTGATTGTTTATGTATGTGAATTTATATGTTTTAAACGCCACACATCTAATACTCAGGAGAAAATCCTAGTGTGGGGCAATGTTTAAAAAAAATGAAATGTTTCAATTATTTGATTTATTTTCATTTTCAAGATAAAAAATAACGTAACATTGTTTATTTTGTTTTTAATAAGCGGCAAAAGTGTCAAGACAGTGGGGATAAAAAATTATGTACTCCTTGGTCGTACGTCAAAGTCCTGTCTTATCCACGGTATTATCTTACTTTTAATTTATAAAGGCACTATAACCTTAATACAATTTCAAATGCCAACAAAACAGAAACGTGGCCATTTTGTGACCGTTGATCCTGGAGATATAAATCCCTTTCCAGACCTAAATATAGCTAAGTTACGTTAGAAATGGCCTTATCTTGCTTTGACCATGTTTTAGATGGATTATGCTCGTTGGCTGAAAACAGATGTAGGTTTCAGTTTGACAGGTTTTGTAGAAATATTCACAACTCAACAATTTCAGAGCTAGTCCTAAGGCTTTGTGATAACTATAAAGCCTAGATCAAACGATAAACTTGCTCTTAACTTTGGGATCGATCAGATAATCTAGTGGTTACGTGTTGTAGGGTCGTAAGTTCGAACATACATATTTTTTTTTATAAATTATAAACTAGCGCTTGACCGCAATCCCCCCGATGGTAAGCAGTGACGCAATCGATAATGGTAAAGCGCACTAGTTTATTAAGGGCCTTTTCACTTTAGTCTTGAATACACTCCCATTGTAGTCCAACGGAAACACCACCGCTGGCAAATTGTTCCATTCCCTCGACGTACGCGGTATGAAAGAGGAGGCGAAACGCTTCGTCCGAATCGTAGTGGTGTTAACGACGTAAGGGTGGAAAGTCGCCGTGCAACGGAGATGGGGGAACTAAATCATATACAAGCACTTCAATTTATGTAAATTTCTTCATCATCACTCCCCTTGAAACAGTGAAAAAGAACATCGTGAAGATCGAATGAGAAAGTGAATGAAAATTCGAAGATACAGAACTTATACCAACCCATACGCCGCACGTGTGGTGGATACAGTCTATTTCCTCTTATTTAGATGGATGTGTCCCATTAGTGGGAACATTAGACGTTGATTATACTAACGAGCTAGGTAACGATTAGTCATTCTGGAAGTAGACGACAAACTATATTAATAACTTCGCTAACAATTTCAGTTTTGATAAAAGATATTCAAATATTCAAACCACAAGACTGAATTATATCAAGCACTACCTTTTTTGGGATGAGAAATCATCAAACGACCTCTCCCGCTCCGGGCGGAGCGGAAGGGCATGTCAGACTTTTACTGACTAAAACCCACCCGTGGTTTTCAGTTGTCTGTGCACCAGGTTTCTTATTTTAACCAACCCGCAACCCTGTCCCAGGAGACATCGATCTTCGTGGACCCCGTCAATCAAGCAGATACCTCAAATAACATTGATTGATTTAGAGTGATTTACCCAGAAATGTGTCATTGTGAATCGATATTGAGTGAAAAGTAAACTGTAACAATTCATGTGCAGAATCGAACGCCAAGTGCCTTTGACATAAACGTTTCTGGCAATGTTGATATATTTGTCCTGACAACTAACTGTGTAAATCCATTTACTTGCGCTTTTTGATTGACAGGTTAGATAGACAAAGCAAAGTTTTCACTACAATAAAACGTAGAGTTTTATTGTAGTGAAAACTTTGCTTTGTCTTCATCACCATAATGTCCAACATAGACTAGCCTTTTCTGAGGAATCATCATCATCATCATCATCATCAGCCTCTACTCGTCCACTGCTGGATATAGGCCTCTTCCATGGCACGCTAACAAGCTCGATCCTGAGCAGTTCTCCGCCAGCCACTACCAGCCACCTTTTTGATGTCGTCGCTCCATGTCGCCCAAGGGCGTCCTACGCTACGTTTGCCGAGACGCGGTCTTCACTCGAGGACTCGAATGCAGAATGATTATGCCATAATATTATACACCTGAACTTGTCTATTTAGCACACTTACGTTATGCCCGATGATGATGGCTTATGGAATTGAGACGTGGTCGCTAACAATGGGCCTTATACGAAGGCTCAAAGTCACTCAAAGGGCAATGGAGAGGGCTATGCTTGGGGTTTCACTGCGTGATCGAATCAGGAATGAGGAGATCCGCAGAAGAACGAGAGTAACCGATATAGCCCGAAGAATTGTAACACTGAAGTGGCAGTGGTCTGGACACATTGCCCGTAGGACCGATGCCCGATGGGGCCACTCGGGGACCACGCACCGGAAGACGTAGCGTGGGTAGGCCCCCGACAAGGTGGACCGACGACCTGGTGAAGGTCGCGGGAAAACGCTGGATGCGGGAGGCGCAGGACCGGGCGTCGCGGAGAGCCTTGTTGGAGGCCTATGTCCAGCAGTGGACGTCTTTCGGCTGAAATGATGATGATAATGATGACGTTAAGCCAGTTGTTATAATAAGCTTTGCAAATTTCATGAAATAGGCCGCAAGCCTATAACTACACCCATGACTGTATACAAAAACGTCATTCTAAGCAGTATATAAGTTAATCCTCCTCCTCAAGTCGTTCTCCTCATTACTGAGGTTCGTGATGTCCCTGTGGAAATATCTTCTCCTTTAATATAGTTGCCATCTATTACGATCCCTGGCCGCGAGTTCATCTCTGGCATCATGCAGGCCGGTGCCAGAGATGAACGGATTTGGTCAGTCCACCTTATTGGACCTTATTATATAATAATAATTATTGTTATTTATTTCAGATTCATCATCCATATAATTTGTTATAACATAAAAATTAGTATTAAGTTATAAATGAAATTAAATAAAATGAAGGTGTTATTTAGACTAGAAAGACTCCCGATGACGCTATCAGTCGCTATTTAACAGCATGCACCCGTATCCACCGTGCCAACATCGGAGAATCCCACCGTTCCACCAGTGCGGCCAGGATGGTGTTGGCACTACCGCGCGTGCGGCGTAGGATTGAAGCGCAACGTTTGCGCGTGATTGCCGCAAAGCTATCGGTCACAGCCGTGCAGCGCTGCAGTAGCGCGGCTGTCCCATCAGAACCCGGAACGCGTTGTAGATGCGCAGATCGCTGTATGTCCGCTGCGTATAGTTAACCCACAGACTGCACGCGTATAGGGACTGATAATACGCTATAAACAGCACAACCTTGACTTTCCCCCCACACCGTGAAAACCTGCGAGCCAACATATTGCATCGGACAGACAGCGGCCTGCACTCCCTTTCAATATCTAAAGTGTCCTTAAGGTCATCGGTAACCCAGTGGCCGAAATAATAATATAAGTTAATAACAAATTTTAAAATAAACCTTTGTACTCAGATCTTAATTTTGTCTTATCCTTGTGTATTTTATTGTGTGTACATAAATAATAAAATAAATAAACATCAAAGTTATTTACATAAGGGAGGGTAGTCGATTCCTAAATTTGGTGCCCCACTGTGAATTAAGAAAATCCATAACATAGTTTGTGTTATTTTAGGTGATACCGGTGATGGCTTAGTAAGGAGAGGCGTGGTCAGTAGTTGTTTCTAAAAAAGACATTCTTTATGTAGCAATCTAAGAAGCATTCATTTATTTCAACAACATATACTGCGTTATTTCTGTTCTTGAATAAACAGTTTTATTGAACATATAAAGCATTGGATTAGCAATATTCTTTGAAATGATTCAGATTGTAGTAATAAGTATGTTACGAATTTAGTTTACTGATCTAAGTGAATATCAATATAAGTGTCTTCAAGGTCAGAGTGAATAGGCTCTTAACAAACTAGCGCGCTTTACCATCAATGATTTCATCACTGCTTACCATCAGACGGAATTGTGGTTAAGCACTAATTTATAATTATTGAAAAAAAGAACAAAACAGATATTTACGTGGATCACAGGATTTATTTAACAGATTTGTATGAAAAAAAGAATATGAGTCATTTATTAAATACGGGAATTTCAGAGCTCAATCAAGTGAATAGGTAATAAAAAATTTCATTCCAAAATTAATGAAAACATTCGAAATACAAACATAGGTAAGTCATCATCATCATCTCAGTGTTAATACCAGTCGCATCCAAAGCTTTTTCAGCTTTGAAGTCTGAGGTCCGCTTTACCAGTCTAACTGCTGATTTTGGCTAAACTTCAATATTTTTCGTGAAGCGACTGCCGTCTGATCTCCACAACCCGAAGGCGATATCGAAGCATTGCAGCTAGACCAATTGTTAGACTTTTGAGGGCTCCAACAACCGGGGCCCAACGACTTAACGTGCTTTCCGATGCACGACCAGACCAGTGCAAATATTCATATTCATGCACACAAATATTTGCATTGCGCGGGGATCGAACCCGCGCCACCTTGCACAATGACCGCGTTCACTACCGCTACGCCACGGAGGCTGTCAAAAAACATAGGTAAGTGTAGCTGCTTAATATCCCGGCCAACATGCTAAAGTCAACTCCGAAAAATAAGGTCAATGGTTCTGTAAGCTTTGGCCAAGCAAAGCTCTCACTATAGATAATGACGGGTTTTTCTGCTCTACAAACTGTCCAAAATATTTCTGCAAGCGAAGCAGATATTTTGTCAGGCCTAATAAATCATCGTCAGACTGAAGCAAAAAAAAAACTATAAAGGAGGTTTGTAAATACACGTAAAGGGTTATGAATGTAATTGAAAATTTCTTTCATAATGATTAAAATTAGGAAAATATGTGAAAATGTGTGGCAAAAAAGAAAATAATAGAAGAATTCTAAATTTAAAGATACTTTAAGAATTTCTTCTAAATTTTGATATAAAAATAATTGAGATCTGTCGTGTTTTGTTAAAAGAAAACAGCGGAATACGAAACATTTTGGTCAACGTTTTTGTAGGTAAAATCAGCCTGAGCTGCAACTATCCTTTTCGCACTTTACCGGGAGAGGTTGAAAGCAGCGCGACGGAAATAGTTTCTTCAAATACCTATTTTCCAAATTCCTCGGCACTATAATCCCCTCTTAAGGAACAATCTAAAATACCGTTGATATATAATATCGTAAGCTAGTATTTTTGATAATTTAGATACCATTTGATAATTTAGATATCATTAAAATACGCATCATTTAAATGTGTTTTTAGGATTAAAACAAAAAGAGTTTTTTTTGAGTTTATATGGAGTTAGTCGATTTGCGGATTAAGGTATCGATTACTGATTTGATAAATTACATGCATTTTATATATGATTATGACATAATAATCTAACTGGAATGTTTAGTGGTGTGTGTTATTTTCAGCTAATGTGTAAGCACAAAGGAACGGCAATGCCCTAAATTTTCCTCTACTGTGTTAGCGTAAATATATAAAATCATTATTGTACAAGGAAAACAATTGAGTATACATAGAATACAAATAATACTAGCCTAACATTCCTGGTCGTAAAAGCGTAAAGACGAAAGACGCCACAGATAACTCCCGTCTTAGAAAAAACAAAAAAATCGATTGATACCCTCACAAAAAACACTTGAACATAAAAGTGTTTTGACAAGAGATTAGTGTGTCAGGTTTATAAGTAAACGATGAACGATAGCTATTCCAAGTTTGATGTAAAGTTTGAAGGACCCTTGAAAAGTTATGACTTGAATGATCGGGTGATAGCAGGACACATCCTATTCGATAATCGACAATCCTTTCGATGATGGTACAATAGTTATTGCAAACATCTTAGTTGTATAAACTCTTTTTAAGAGACTTTAGCAGATCTTTTTAATGATCTTCTGTTACATATTTTCGTTTTTTCTCCTGTCTGCCAAAAGTTTGTAGTTCCAATATTACGTGTGTTATATGTTTCTACTAAGTTCCTTCTAACACACTTAATTTTCTTTCTCACCAGCAACCACTCATCCATATAGACCATTTCGTCGCCGTAGAGTGAAAACCTCGTGTGCAAAAATAGTAACTTTTCAGGAGGAAGAAAAAACTGCGTGCTGCAAAATTTTGGTACGGCGACTTTTATATTTTTTATTAATTAATATGGAGATTTAACCCGCTTTCATACCCAAATCGGTTCAGTACTATAAGATTGCCCAAATGAAAATGAAAATAAAATGAAACTACACGTTTGTTGCTAGGTATTCACACGAAACTGACAGCTGCGCGTGTTTACGAGGTTCTCATTTAGTATCATAGATGTCGCTACGAGTATCGAATGAATTAATGAGTCCGATCAGGATGTGCGTAGTGAGGTATATTCCCAGAAACGCAATAAAATAAATTTGAACAAAAATGTATTCCCGAGCTTTTCACTCTACGGTGATGTTTGTATTGCCTTCAGTAGTATTGTGTTAGAAAGATCTTTCAAAAACGCTATTTGCCTAAATTATTAAAATTCGCTTACGATTTTTACCAAACATGTAATGATCATTAATGTGCATCCTTTTTATTTCAGGATGGGAAATTATCAAATTGCCTCTCCAGCTCTGGGCGGAGTGAATGGGTATGTCAGACTTTTACTGACTAAAACCCACCCGTGTTCCTTCACTTGCCAATGCGCCAAAGCCACGGTATCTCATTCGGACAAACCACAGCCCTGGCAGTATTAATGTCTATCTTAAGAACATAACCAGAAAAATAATATCAAAACATTTACATTTACAGACAAGAGAAGTCCAATCAGGAATAAATACGATATAATTATGATATAGCTCGCGGGTAAGAACCACAACGTAATTCTCATGTAAGTTTCTTTTACAAGTTTATTTGTTTTACATACACTGTTTCCCTTTTCATAGCAAAATTTCCAATTATTATAAAAATCTTTGAAACGTACCAAAACCTTTAAAATAATTTCCGCAAACGTTTTTTTTTAACATAATACGCAAAGCAATTCAGCTTTGAAGCACATCTGAGGAATTAATGAAGTGTCAAAAGTTTATAATTCTGAGCGCGTACCTGTTCTTGAATATAATCTAAACGGGTTATGCGTATTGAAAATGATTGAACAGACTTTATAGTCGGAATAACTGACAATTTGGTTTACGTAGTACGACATTTGTTAACATGCCTGCCTAAATTTGGATTCCTATACGAATATATGTACTTACTTCAAGAATATAGACATTACGTCATGTTCTATGCATGAAACAATACTCGTGAATACACAAGGTAACTAGTCATTTGTATTTTACTTGTACAGCACCCATGTACTAAAAGGTACCTTATATTAGATTTTAAGTCAGCAGTAAAAGATTGATCTTACAGTACAATAGACTATGAATATTTTCACTTCTATTTTCTATCGTGTTATAAAAATAAGTTATTTTAGTTAAAATAATTAGTACGTGTACTACGTTAACCTGAATGCGGCTTTGCTGGATAAGCTTGACAGATTGCTGAATATTGGTATCTGGTTCATATTCAACCTGAGGAAATATGACCATGTGTCCAGCTACAAGTCTAACCTCAAATGGATGCCCATTCGCCAAAGAAGAAATTTGCGCGCCTTGACCACGCTTTTCTCCCTTCTTAATTAGCCCACTCCTCCTTCTTATCTTGTGAATCACTTCCAATATTTGCGTTCTTCACACAGCCGCAATCTGTGTTCTTCTAATAATCGCCATGGCACTAAACTATTAAAAATAAAAAAAGAATGTATCCACACGTGGTAGAAGTGAAACCTTCAAAAATTTTAGTTTCAAGATACTGTGACAGATATAAAAAACAATGACATAATGCTTCCTATCTCATTTTCTCCCACGTAAAATTTTATGAATTTACATGTATGTCTCTTTTTACCGTCGCTTATTCGTTTAATCGACTGTCAAATCACAAACGAAGTCTTTACTTCAAATGTATTGAAACCGGACTATTATTGTCCCACTTTTGGGCAACGGCCTTTTCTTTTACATAGAAGGCAAGGGCACTAATTATCATGCTTGATCAAGACGTGTTGGCAATTTTAGACTTATAATAAGTGCAGCATAATTCTAGGTTTCCTGACATTGTTTTTCCTTCACCGATTTCAGTAAAGGCCAAAAAAGTAATTGGAAATAAGTTCACGTAGGCATTACAAACACAATTTTACCGTTTTTAATATCTATCAACTAGTAAAACGATAGCTAATGAAGTGCTAAATGTTACATTAAAATTATAAATATTACAAAAATACCATTTATAGAACAGAATATAATACTCTTTATTATGTTAGCCCATGTAAATTAGAGAACATACCTAAATATGACGATTTTATAATGGCGGTCTTCTTGCTTAGCTAACTACTACAACGAAATTATTCTAAGGCTTAAGCCGATAGCAAGTTCATGTTAATATTTAACTCACAATTTAACCACTTCTAATAAATAACTTCTCATAATGAACTGTTGTTCAAAATAATTACTACGCAAAGTCTCACACAGACAGACGGCGTTGACGTCGCGGCAGACCAACATAGAAGACGGAGGGGATAAGTTGTAGAAAACAAACGACCAGTGAACCACTCTAGCTAGAAAGAGCTAGAAGTCACTGAGAAGAAGATTTTGCCCAACAGAGGGCTAATACAAGCTAACAGTAAACGATGAACTCCCTAGTACTAAAAATACATCACAAGCCAATCGTGCTTTTCCAAGTAGGTATGTTATAGATTATTTTTAAATGTTATAAATTGGTATTTGGCAGTTATCCCATCTCATGATAAGCAGTGATATATTACTTAAATTTTACTAGTAAATACGCATGCAACTGCTAAAGCGAAACTTCATAAAAGCTTTATTATCAATGTAATTAAACGTTTCTATTCTAAAATTATATCAATGAAGTTCTCCATCATCAACATCTCAGCGTCAACCCCAGTCGCATCCGACGCTTTTTTAGCTTTGGAGTCTGGGGTCCGCTTTGCCAGTCTAACTACTGATTTTGGCTAAACTTCGATATTTTCCGTGAAGCGACTGCCGTCTGAACTCTACAACCCGAAGGCGATATCGATGCATTGCAATTAGACCAATTGTTGAACTATTGAGGGCTCCAACAACCCGTAACAACTGCCATTAGATGTTCGTATGGAAACCGGGACCAAAGGCTTAACGTGCATGACCAGTGCAAATTATGCATATAAATATTTGCACTGTGCTGGGATCGAACCCTCGCCACGTTTGCTACCGTTACGCCACGGAGGCTATCAATGAAGTTCTGATTCTATGCTAAATATCTTCCCAACCAATCTAGTTTAACACTAGAGTTCCAAACTAAAATCGCTGTAACACACGTAGGCACTGGGATAATAACCCGAAGGCTTATGGCTTAGGTATTCTCGAGGCATCCAGGAATCTCGATATTTCAAACTCCTTCCCCAATCCATCACTTCGCTGTGGCATTGTTTATTACTAGCCAAGCGATTGATCTGTGAGGTAACTGTAACCATGGAATGAGATTAAGGACGGGGCAAAGCCATAACAAGCCGTATTTTGTCGGTACCGGGTCGCATTCTTAGGGAAATATGTAACCTACATTGTCATTTTACGATTTATAATCTGTAAGGGTTTTGTTTACGTCCAGAAATATACATGGAGAAGGAATATCAATGTGTAAACTGTTATCATGTATCACTAGCACACGTTTTAAAACGGAAAAAAAAATGTCGGTATTATTTTTTTCTATGACATGAATACATTTAGATATTTTCATTGATATTAAATATGTCGTTTAAAGTGTTATATATGTTGTCAAAAAGAAATTAACTCCAGCTAAGTAATTTTGTTTTATAAAAACCAAATATTAACACAAGTTTTTTGAGAGTGATATACCGAATTCAACAATTCGTAGTTCTTACCAGCCTGTATAAAAATAATTTGAAAATATCAAGTGATGTCGCTCCTATGAAGACTAAAATATTTAAAATGTTTCCTAATTAATCACCCTATTGAAAGTACTAAGTAATTATAACTTAATTATGAATCTCGGTCCGTAATACCCCCAATACAATACCACCAGACGACTAAAAATTTTTAATAAGATTTTTTATTATATTTTCCAATGCTAGTACTAAAATTCATTATCCTATTGCATGTTCATCTGGACACAAGAGAAAAATGATGAAATAAGAATTAAAACCCAAAATAACTATTTTAGTTTGTAGTGGGTCCTCACGTTGAGAAGCTGTCGGGTAGACTCAGTTCCGCCGCCTTTGCTGTTAAGAAAATTAGACAGATAACTGATGTGGATACAGCCAGAATTGTTTATTTTAGTTATTTTCATAGTCTAATGACTTATGGGATTCTTCTCTGGGGAACTTGTGCGGACATCAATACCATCTTTGTTTTACAGAAAAGGGCTGTTCGAGCCATTTACAACCTTGGTCCTAGAGATTCTCTTAGAGAAAAATTCAGAGAGGTGGACATTCTGACTGTAGCTTCACAGTATATATTTGAAAATCTTATGTACGTACATAAAAATATATCGGATTTTAAGAAAATAAGCGATATTCATAATATAAATACCAGGAACAAACACAATCTAGCTGTACATCACACTCGTCTCCACAGAGTAGGCAACTCATTCATGGGTCAATGTATACACTTTTACAACAAGCTTCCCATGGACATTCGAAACTTACCCATTAAACGATTTAAAAAGTATATAAAGGCCAAACTTTGCAAAAAAGGGTATTATAAAATCACAGATTATTTAGAAGACAAAAAAGCTTGGGACTGACCTGTTCGCTCTGATAAGCATTGTTATTAGCAATATGCGTAATTATAAGGTAAATTATTGTAAACATTCTCATTTTTAATGTCTGGACTTGAAAAAAGACGATGATCCCTGAGTTTGTTTCGGCTATTTCTTCTCAGAGGTAGTCAGTTAGGAAATGCCGGCTTCATCTAGTTAAAAAAAAAAAATATATGACGTGTAAAAGTGATCGGTGATCCTACTTGCTTAATAAACGATTTCATTTCATTTCATTTCATTTCATTTCATTTCATTTCCGTCTTGAATTCTTCTAAATCTATATAATGATAGTGTGCTTAGAATGTAGAAATCTTGGATTTGCTACAATGATTATTCATTGTAGGAAATGCCTTGTTCAATCCTTAAAAAAAGACAATTAGGGCCAAAATCTTATTATCTGTCTTATATAAAAGTTTTCTTTGCCAAAAGCATACAAATTTTTCATTACTGGAAGTATTAATGTTATATATTAACATTTAAAGAGTATAATCAAGTCCGTTTTGGCAACGCTGTCCGTTGGACTGTTAGAGATTTTGGTTAAAGACCAAAATCTCTAACTTAAAATACGAAGTTAGTTTTCGGGCTTGAATTTAGCTTAAAATTGTTTGAGGAAATAGTTGGTGCCTGTTTTATACGCTAAATATTAATTATTTATTTCATTATTTTTTTTATATTATGTCAATTTAATATACCTATACAAATTTCAAGAGAGAAATAAAAATAAAAAGTCAATAAATTCACACTGAGAAACTGGTCAAGTATATATTGTAATAGCATTTTTCTACCATAAAGGACGTTACCTGGTTCTTGAACCGAGTTAAATTATAAATAAATAACTCTAAGGGTAGTTTTATTAAACATATAAGTCAATTAAATCTTTTTATTACACAATTTAATTGACTTAGGTATAGCCTGCAGCGTAACTACTTTCGAATGCGGTTGAAACGTATATTTTAAGTCGCTAACACTTTGTAGCTGCCCGTTTATTTCTTTCCTCAAATGATTTGAAATTTTATAGCTTTTATGCAAAGTCTGTGAGTAGCTCTAATTTATACAAGCAAAGGGCTATTAGTATATGTGGCTCTTTAAAGTAATTCTTAGAATCGTGTAAACTATGGTGAGCATTCCTTAATGGGCATCCACAAATTGGGAAATTCTTACCATAGTTCTCATGGCGCTTTTTTGTATGAATAAAAAGCTATACTCACATAATATACAGTACCTAAATTTTGATTCTACAAACGAGTAATGTTAAATTAATTAATTGTTTGTTGGACATTTAATTTCGAAGGCCGTGGAGGACACAACAAGCTGGACTAATTGAACTTTCTGAGGCTGTCAGTCTATTTCAAAAATACTTCATCTGTCACGTCTATTTCAAACTTTGTTAGAATCGGCTTTCCATTTAATTGTTTGTTGCTGAACAACAGAATTTTACGTAAAATGACTAGCAACTCACCTTAACAGCTCAGTTACTAGGTAACACTATACCTACCGGTAAGATTAGTTGTCAGACTCATTCGCGATTTAAGTATCCGAATAATTAGTATCTTGTTAGTCTTTCGTTAAAATCCGTCCAATCGGTTATGCGTAATTGAGTTACAACCAACTGTATTAACTATTAGATATGTTGATAATAGTAGATAATTAACTGGCTTTTACTAATCACTACAATTTTCATAATTCTCCTATCTTTATCCCCAATTTATTTGGAGTGTGCGCGATGTGTATATATTTTCTCTTCGATACTTCTCTATTGGCAGTCATCTCGGCATTTACTCCCATTCTACCGATATTATCTTTCACACAGTCATCATTTCATTGGTCTTCCTTTACTTAAGTATATAGCCATCCAAATACATACTCAAACTTTTCCTAACGATCACCCCCAAGGATTTCCAAAAATACCTTCCCTTCCTTCATAAAGAAGTTGGACGCGGCCTGCATTCAGCGCTTCCTGCGATTTTAAATACATAACTACTGATATTTGCTGTTTTAATAGTGGAGCTAAGAGGTTTAATAGACAGAGAGACAGGTAAGTTGCTAAGTTTAATAAGTTTATTAAAGTTTAGAAGGCAAGAGCAGCACTCAGTAGTGATTATAAACTAATGATGCATGATAATATCACAAGGGAGACTGATTAATTGAAATATTACTTGAAAAAATAAAATGAACTTAATACTATTGAAGACCGTATTTCTCTGAATTAAGACAGTCGAGGCCGGGGCGCAGTATTTTGTACACTTCGATTTACTTTACCTTTTAAAAGTAGCATTTTCGAAATCATGTAAAAGATTCAATAATCATCTATCCTTTTTCTAACTTTTCGTATTCTGATGTCAGTTTACAGTCTTTTTTCCGGCATCTGAATAATAATATTTTTAAATTCAGCAACTGCCAATCTAACCCCTCAAACAAGTAATCCTCTATTCGCTCTCAAAAAGAACAATATCTAAACCTAAAAAATAGTCCTAAAATGGTCCTTTGGCGAATTGCGGGTAAATTAAAATGAAAGTAATTCATCGAACCCATTTCAAGAGAAATATTGCCCATTGTAAAAAACTAATGAAAACCTAATAAGTTTTGTAAAACGTTTTCAAACGTTACCACCGCACCCATTAGTTATAACGTCAGTTCTTAGAAAGTGCTGAAATTGCTTGTAAAATCGCTTGTATAAATGTACCCTTATTCGAAGAAAAATTGTGACTTTTCACTGTTTAAAGTTTTAATTCTCATTTAATTTAATCATCGGTAACATTTATGCTTCAAAACGTCATTAAATAAATAATGAAATATTATGCTGTAGAATTGTGGCTTAAAGTGTTTGAGATTTTTTTATTTATTTATTTCCCTCTGATTTTTTTTTAAAGTATTTTGTATAGTATAGTAAATGTGAGTTTATTTGTTTATTTTAAATGTTGATAAGTTATTTTATTATAATTTAAATCTGAAATTAAACATTTTATAGAAATCTTTGCCGAAGACATGACGTTTATATTTTTTATATATTTTAACTAGTAACATTTAATAAAAATCTCGCCCTTACCTGATTAATCCAGAAAAATAAAACTGAAGTCACTTCATAGGGTAAAACTTTCCTGTTTATAATAATTTCCACATAAACAGCAAATCACACTTAGCACTTCACTTAAACAATTAGCCGAACAAAGTTTTTAAGTGCACCAAGTCGTTCACAAACTTTTACCGGCGACCCTTATTATTGTCATAAATCTTATCACTTTCAGATATCCCGTACTTTACGATCCGCGACGTCACATTTCGTTGCACTCGACGTACGTCATTCGTCAAATAACACAACAACACGTCTGACTCGCACGACACCTTGCGGGAAACTAACTAACGAACACAGCATCGCCGGGGTGAGCATTTCAATGTGTGAGTGGGAGTCCGTAAACAGTGTACACATAGCAAATGTAGATGTGTGAGTGATCCTAGACTCGCGTCAGTGATTTGAGTCCCGGTACAATTTTGTCTCTGTGTGCGACACGATCACCTACGAACGAATCTGTGTGTGTGCACAGTACAGCCGGGAAAAACGGCCTGTGCCAAACGGCGCATGCCCAAGGAGGTCAGAAAAATAAAATTGTGTTTCGCGCTATTTAAATACTGATGCGAGCGACAGATTATAAAACCAGTGTGCTTTTACAAAGGGGTAATTTAACTGAATGGGGGTTCTCATTAAATTCATTTTTGGAATGTCTATATTCGTAATATTTTATTTGTTGTTTGGTAATTTTGCGCTTTGGTATACGTTAAAATACGCTACGCTATGTAGAATTCCGCTAGCTTGGTATACTTACATTCTTATGCATCCGCTCTTTTAGATTAGCAATTTAAATTAATAACGCTTTTTTATTTACATAACTGTATGCTTTTCTAAGCTTGCTGAAGTTATTTTTGTTAAGTTATTTTTTTTTCTCCTCCTTTATACCGCGTATATCGAGGGACAGGAACAATTTGCCAGCGGCGGTGTTTCCGTCGGGCTACAATTTGAGTATATTCAAGGCTAGAGTAAATAAGCTCTTAAGAAACTAGTGCGCTTTACCATCAACGTTTGCGTCACTGCTTACCATTAGGCGGGATTGCGGTCAAGCCCTTGTTTATTATTTATTAAAAAAAAATGTTATTTGGTGTATTAAAACACAAAATGAAAATAGTGGTAAATTGCGAGTCCGACCCGCTCACGAGAGTATTTTACTCCTTGTCGTGGTGGCCTAGTGGTTAAAATACCAGCCTCTCAAGTATGTGTGTGCAGGTTCGATTCCAGGTTGGGCAAGAAACAATGTAACTTTTCTAAGTTACATGTACTTTTAAAGTATATCTTGAATACCAAGTAAGGTGAAGGAAAACATCTTAAGCAAATCTGGACTTTAAGTCTGAAATCGCCAACCAGCATTGAGCATGCGTGGTGATTACGTTCAATCTTTCTCTGTATTTGAGGACGCCTGATTCCAGCAGTGGGACAACAAAAAAGGTTGATGATGATGATATTTTACTGTGTTTTTGTATGTGTTCCTATTACATAGGTGAAAATGCCAAAGTTCCAGTTATCTCGGTTTCTGAGATGCAGCTTGGTCATTAAAATCAGACAAACAGACAATCGAGGCTCATTACAAGGATCCCTTTTTTACCTCTGTGTACGGAACCATACCATTTATACAGGTTCTACCTAGTTCAGGCAAATAGGGTATTTGACTAAATGAATAAAAAAACTAATTAGTCCGTCAGTCAGATTTCCAAAAAATACTAAACACGTATTTTTTCTTTTTTCATATAAACAAAAATGAAGACGACACAGTGCGTTGAAAACTCGTGTGCGGTCACTGCACGCTACACTTTTTAGCGACCAGTGACGTCACCAGCCACCACTCCTGATCTTTGATGCCTTTTATATTTGTCAATTTTTATTGATTTGATAAAACAAAAAATACGTGTCTCGTATTTTTTGGAAATCTGACAGACGGACCAATTAGTTTTTTTAGTCAAATACCCTATTATACATCAGTGCTATTAAGAATTAAGAAAATTATTATAGAAATTATGTACAAATCTGAGAAATAAACAATTTATTTAATTTAATTATACCGTAATCTCTATACAGTATGTTAAGAAAACCCTGTCTGACCCGTGAAGGTATTGTTAGGTATCGATAACTAATTCTACTAATGGATACAAAACCTGAATAAACTTAAAAAAAAAAACCCTAAAAAAATAAATATTATTTCGCAAAAAGAGGTAACTTAATAAATGTGTGTAAGCACCCTTCCGCGGGCGGCAGGCGGCAGGGCACGCGGCACGTGGTCGCATCGCTATTCGCTCATAATAATACCGATGTTGTCACTTTTTTAAAAATTACCAAATTTCGGGGAAGTTGGAATTAATTAGCGGGAAAAAAAGATTATTTCAAAATTCATTTGTACTGGTACTATGATGATTACGTAAAATTTTATATTATATTTGGTCATGTGTTTACCTAACCTTTATTATCCTTATGGGTCGGACAGGGTTTTCTTAACATACTGTATTATACTACATACATAATCATCCTATAATTTTCCCACTCCTGGGACACAGGTCTCTCGGTGAGAGGGGAGTGGGCTGTAATCTACCACGCGGGCCCAGTACGGGTTGGTAGATGTCACATGTTTCGATTTTTTTTTTTTTTTGATCTAGGACATGCCGGTTTCTTCGTGATGTTTTCCTTCACCATTTTGAGAGCAGTTGTAATGAAATAATTCACACAAGGTAAAGCGCCTGATGGAGTTCGAACCTACGATTTAAATTTGTCTTTTTTTGTATTAATTATAAACTAGTGCTTGACCGCAATTCCGCCTGATGATAAGCAGTGATGCGATCGTTGATGGTAAAGCGCACTAGTTTATTAAGAGCCTATTCACTCAAAAAAACTGAGCGAATAGGAAGGAAGACGGCAGTTGAGCGAGGTGATGCAATGTTCTGGAGGAGGTGGGCGCAGCCTCTGGAGGAGGTGGTCGCAGCCCTCTTCCCGGCAAGAGCGGAGCATACGCCACCGTCGATGGCTCTGTCCACAGCCACAGAGTCTACAGAGGAGAACGCCATCAGCGTTCCAGAGGTGACACAGGCAGAGATGAGGGCAGCCGTGATGCGGCTACGGGCCAAGAATGTGGCTCCGGGGCCCGACGGGATCCACGGCTGCGTGTTAGCCCTCGCTCTGCAGGAACTCGAGCCCCAACTTAGAGGGCTCTATACAGCGTGCCTTGAGCGGAGCCAGTTTCCCACTTTGTGGAAATCTGGTCGCCTGGTCCTACTCAGGAAGGCTGGGCGCTCTGCGGATTCGTCGTCCGCGTAGCGGCCCATAGTGCTACTAGACGAGGTGGGTAAGTTGTTTGAACGAATCATTACAGCCCGCCTCGTCGGCCACTTGTGCAGAGAGGGGCCGGACTTGGACGACAGTCAGTTCGGGATTCGGCATGGGCGCTCCACCATACATGCTGTGACGCGCGTGAGAGCCCTGGCGGAGGAAGCGGTGTCCCGGGGTGGGGTGATGTTGGCGGTGTCCTTGGATATCTCCAACGCTTTTAACACCCTACCCTGGAATTGTATTCTGGAGGCACTGCGGTACCATCAAGTGCCTCCCTACCTCCGTCAAATAGTTGGGGCTTATCTATCCGAGAGATGTGTCACTTACATGGGACGTGATGGCGAACACCAGCGCCGCATGTCGTGCGGTGTTCCACAGGGCTCGGTCCTAGGCCCGCTCCTGTGGAACATCGGTTACGACTGGGTGCTGAGAGGCGAGCTCAGACCGGGGGTAGACCTGACGTGTTATGCGGACGACACTCTGGTCACCGCCCGGGGGAGCTCGCATAGGGAAGCAACGTTGTTGGCGACGGCTGCGGCATCACAGGTGGTAGGTCGTATACGTCGCCTAGGCCTGGAGGTGGCCCTCAGCAAGTCAGAAGCCATGGTGTTTCATGGTCCCCGGCGGGCGTCGCTACCCGGCTCACACATCGTGATCGGGGGGGTTCAGATCGCTGTCGAGTCCACTATGAAATACCTAGGATTGGTGCTCGACAGCCGGTGGGAGTTCGGCCCCCACTTCCGGCGGCTGGCGCCCAAGTTGTTGGGGGCGACTGGGGCACTTTCAACGTTGCTTCCCAACCTGGGGGGGGCCGAGCGGCGCTTGTAGGCGGCTCTACATGGGAATCGTGAGATCGATGGCCCTGTATGGGGCCCCGGTGTGGGCCTCTGACCTGACGGCCGGCAGCATCGCTATATTGCGGAAACCGCAGAGAGTGATGGCCGTCAGAGTCATACATGGGTATCGCACGATCTCCTATGAGGCGGCCTGCCTACTGGCCGGATCCCCGCCATGGGACCTGGAGGCGAAGGTCCTCGCGTCACTGTACCGGTGGCGTGAGCAGGCGCGAGAACGGGGCGAACGGCCGATGCAGCATCAGATTGAGCAGCGTCGGTCGCAGCTCAGCGAGGTCCTGGTGGCGGAATGGCGGGACAGGCTTTCGCGCCCTACCGCCGGCCTCACCACCATCGAGGCCATCCGGCCGGTACTGGTGGACTGGCTCGGGAGAAGGCATGGCTCCCTGACATTTCGGGTGACACAGGTGCTCTCAGGGCATGGTTGCTTCGGAAAGTACCTGTGTCGCATAAACAGGGAGCCGGACGCCCGGTGTCACCCCTGCGTCGACTGCCGGGAGGACACGGCGCAGCATACGCTGGCAGAGTGTGCCGCTTGGGAGGAGCTGCGCCGTGCCCTCATCTCTGAAGTAGGCAGTGACTTGTCGCTGCCGGTCATAATCAGGTCTATGGTCGGCAGCGAAGAGTCCTGGGATGCGGTGGTTTCCTTCTGCGAAACAGTTGTCTCGCAGAAGGAGGCTGCGGAAAGGGAGAGGGAGATCTCCTCCTCTCACCCAGCCCGCAGCAGGCGTACCGGGCGTCGCCGGAGGGCGGATAACGCCCTCTTCCAGCCCCCCTAAATGGGTCCAGGGGCGATAGACTCGGGGACATCTGTCGCTCCCCAAATATCAGGACCCGAGGTGGCGGCGCGAAGTGTTCCACGCGCGCTACTCTTAGACGTCACGGGGGGAGTTCTACACCTCACTCCCCCCCCCCCCCCTGACCCGAGGAGGCCCCACGGCTGCGGGCCAGTACCAATCGGGGGTCGCGGAAGCAGTATTAGTTCTCGCAGCCCCCGGTGTAGGTGTGAGACGGAACACCCGGGTGGTTTTTAGTCAGTAGGAGTCTGACAGACCCCGTCGCTCACCCCAGGACGGCGGACATCCATGAGGATTTTCCACCCGGAAAAAAAAAAAAAAAAAAAAAGGTGATGCAATGTTAAACCCAACAACACGACCAACGATGCTGCGCCAGAGGGAGATTGATCTAGAGACCCTCCACGATCAAACTCTCGACACAACAACATTTGGCGCATCGTACCCGGCACACATCGCAACACAACTGATCAGAACCGTCCTCCGTACGGCTTCACCAGATATCATGCCGGAACACGACAAATCGCTTGGTGGCAAGGCTTTGTCTGGTGGGTGGTAACTTCTGCCGGCAGCCTACCACCGAGAAAAGTCGCAGCCGATAGCACAATTCCATAGCCGCTCTTATGTTATTATAATAATTATGTCTTTATTTTCTCTCCCCAATAAGGCAATACTGATTTCCCATTTTTAGAATAACACATGATATGTCATATTTTATGTATGGTACGTGGCAGATTAGAACATGCCACCATCACTCTTACCGAGATCTCGTACAAGGAGACTAAGGTAAATTCCGTCAAAAGTCAGCAGCACAAATCCTTTGTGTGCTGCTCCTTTGTGTGTGTTTTCCTTCACCTTTACGTACGTACATAACCAAGATTTTATTAGAAAATAATAATCGTCTAATTCATTATTTTTCTATCACAGAATATAATAATATTGCTTCAATTACCCACTATTATTTGTTCATTAAAACAGTGGGAGGCGTTCTACAAACAATTCTCCGTGGGATACATAATAAATCAGGTTATTACGGATCATCAAACTACACGATAAATAAATAAGGAAAACAAACTGTTCCGTGAAACTACAGGTCAATGTGATAGAGGAAATAACGTAACAACATGCCCAGATTCCCTGAAGAGGAAAGCAGCGATGTAAACTTGACATATCACGTTTAACTCGCGAAGGTAGGCAGAGGTTTTTCTATAGCACACGCACATTTTATTAGTTAAGTTAAATTGTTATTATTTATTTGTCGAAGACATTCATTTAATAACTTAATTCATCGGCCATCAGCATCATCTCGTGGCACTCGTTAGAATCTGGCCTGAGTTAGTGGTGATAAAGTCAATCTACGCGCCCACAAGAGGCAAGGGAAAGAGGAGTGTGAGTAGGGTACTCTAAATGATTGAAACATTGGATTTGAAAGAAAAACATGTACTTAGATACTACCTCGTATTGTTATATCTTGCGCTGTGTACAGTCAAGATTGTCAACTCAAATATCTTACTCATTTTTTTGCCATATAATCTCTCACACAGTCCATCCCAAGCTTATTAGTAAATAATGGTTTAACTAGGTCATATCTACGGTAGTGTGGCAGTTTATGTCATACCTTCAACAATAAAACATATTGATGAAATGAGATAACGTATCGACAAACGCTCCCTATATTTTAACAATCAAATTATTACTTCATTCGCCCTGGATGTAATAGTTATTTTATAAGCAGTGTTGCAGTCGTTGATGGTAAAGCGTGTTATTTAAGAGCCTGTTTACCCGAAAAAACTGAGTGAATAGAAAGAAGGCGGCAGTTGAACGAGGTGATGCAGAGTTAAACCCAACAACATGACCAACGCTGCTGCGCCAGAAGGAGACTGATCTGGAGACCCTCCACGACCAAACTCCCAACACAACAACATTTGGCGTATCGTACCGGACACACATCGCAACACAACTGCTCAGACCCGTTCTACGTATGGCTTCAAGCCATGCCGGAATACGACGAATCCATTGGCGGCAAGACTTTGTCTAGAAGGTGGTAACTTCTGGCGGCAGCCGATGTTATGGCCTACCACCGAGAATGGTTGGAATGTGTGAATGATGATTTGGTTAGAAAGGGACCGACGGCTAGATGCCGGCTAATAGAAGAGTACCTATGAAAGAAAAATACATATTGCGCGGGCCCCAAATAGAATGGGACCAGGGAAAGAGAACAATGATGGTCGTACTTACTGCTGTTGTTCCTCGTTCAAATATATATTTAAAAAAAAAACACATTATGAATGAAAATGTTTGTAAACACACCCACGGAACAGGAGTATGTACCGTGGGTGCGTTTACAAACACTAAGCCACGGTTACACTAGGGGACAAATGTGCCACGAAATGCGTCGGCGACATGTCAAGCCAAGCCGACCGATATCGCCTGAGAAATATGGCGACAACGCGCGACTTATGTCCACAGCGACGTCAGACGAAGTCGCGCGACTTCGCGAAACTTTGCCTGATATATCTGGCGACAACGCGCGCCTTATCTCCATAGCGACGTCAGGCGTAGGCACGACTACGCGAGACTTTCACAAGGCGGTCGATATCATGTACGCACCGAGGTAGTATTGTTGGCTATGGCGTACATAATTATAATGAAAAGTTAAAGAAAAAAGACGAGAAAATAGTGGGTTAGAAAGCGATCAGCGACGTAAATCCCACAACTGAAAGTAAGCTGCAACACAGGATAACTGAGCGATGCCGCGCGATGTTGGCAGACATGTTATGCAAAGTCTGGCAACATCGCGCTACATTATTCGATGTAGTTGGTTACACGTGTTGCGCGATGTTACCAGACATGTCGAGCGAAGACCTGCAATGTCGCGCTACTTCACCCGACGTCGCTGGCGACATGTGTTGCACTACATTTGTCCCCTAGTGTATCCGTAGCTTTAAACTCACAAACACAAGCACGCTTCACGGAAAATATCGAAGTTTAGCCAATATCAGCAGTTAGACTGGTAAAGCGGATCCCAGATTCCAAAGCTGAAAAAAAGAGCTTCGGATGCGACTGAGATGATGATGGTGATACAAGCAGCCAGATACGGAACCCATAGGTCGTACAACTATTGTTCCGTGTGAGCGTCAAACTACTAGTCGACCGCTCAACCACTGCACTAACTGTGTCGTCAATTAATAAGAGCGTCAACCCACGGATACACTAGGGGACAAATGTACCACAACATTATTGGCGGCATGTGAAGCGAAGCCGACCGATTTCGCCTGACAAATATGGAGACAACGCGCTAATTATGTCCGCAGCGACGTCAGACGAAGTAGTGCGACTTCGCGAAACTTCACCTGATCGTGCTACTTCACTCGATGTAGTAGGCGACACGTGTCGCGCGATGTTACCAGACATTTCGAGTGAAGTCCGGCAAAGTCATGCTACTTCACCCAACGTCGCTGGCGACAGGTGTTGCACGACATTCCTCAGTGTATCCGTGGCTTAAAACATTATTTGCTAGATTTTACAAACAAAGCAGACTGATACTTTATTTACATCGTGATCAGAAACAAAATTAATGCCGAACGGAATAATGAAACAAAAACATCAAAATATTGATAGACTTTGAAGGTATATTTTCCATTGTGTGATGTTTTAATTATTCCTTTTGTTATATCTGACTAATGATTATTTAGAAAAAATAACGGCCAAGAGCGTGTTGAGCCATGTTCAGTGTAGGGTGTCGTAGTTTCCCGTAAATCACATTAAGTAACCCCATGTGACATTGAGTTGACATACTTAGTAGATACGGGCAGTGACAGCCTCCGTGGCATAGCGGTAGTGAACGCGGCCGCTACGCAAGGAGGCGCGTGTTCGATTCCCGCGCTTTACAAATATTTGTATGCATGAATATGGACATTTGCTCTGGTCTGGTCGTGCCTCGGAAAGAACGCTAAGCCGTTAGTCCCCGTTGCAATACGAACATCTAATGGCAGTCGTTACGGGTTGTTCGAACCCTGAAAAGTCCAAAAATTGGTCTAACTGGAATGCTTCGATATCGCCTTCGGGCTGTAGAGGCCAGACGGCAGTCGCTCCACGGAAAATATCGAAGTTTAGCCAAAATCAGCAGTTGAACTGGTAAATCGGACCTCAGACTCCAAAGGTGAAAAAGGTTCTATCACTTAAGGATTGAAAAGAAAAAAAAATCTTGTCACTTTACGTCTATGGGACCTATGATAGTCATCACATCAGAAGTCCAAAATTCTGACAACCAATCTTACCAAGGCTATATAGCATTACAATAGAATAGAATCTCTATTCTATTCTATTCTTATTCTATTAGAATAGAATATTCTTTATTATCTAACTCATATAGATAACAGACACATAAATATAAAGATTTTACAAAGGGTGACACAATGGGCGGTCTTATCGCTAAAAGCGATCTTTCACTCCATATAAAATACTGATATACAGTTGAATCTGGTTAGACTGGAAGCCAACCCCAACATAGTTGGGAAATAACTAGGCAGATGATAATATTATTTTATGGAGGCATTACATGTCTCCTAGAGTAACAGTGACTTAAAAGAAGAGTCATTCTTTAAATCTTCTTTCAAAAACTACCTACATATGTTTGGCAATCCCTAAATTAGGCGATTCCTTCTTGTTCTAAGCTCCAAAATATACCCAAATAAAGAAGAATATTCCCATTGAAGGATATAAAAAAATATTTAAAATACTTATCCTAATTAATCTACAAAATAAGGCCAGTATCATTAAAATAACCTGAAACAACAGATCTCTATATAATAATCATTAAAATGTTGTGATATAAAGTTGATTTGAAAGTACTAGGGCAGCATAACAATAGAGGACAGATGAAATTCAAAATCAGGTTAAAGTTATACACAGATCGTTATAACTCTGAGGCAGATAATACATTGGACTGTTGGGAATGGTTTAATTACAAAATGTGTATATAATATTGGCAAATTCCGATACATCATGATCAATATCAAGGTTGATATTCAATATCTTGAAATAATTTACTAGTACAGAAATTTGGAATCAACCGAGGGCTTCTGATTTTGGTACAAACTATGAAATATAGCATAACTTATGACGCCTATAATCTCAAATAGAGGGTTGGCAGTTTCAGACGCATAGGACACCCAAATTTCGTACAGCGTATTGTGCGATGATGGTGCAGGGACAAATTATGGCTGGCATCGTTTTAAGACTTTTTGTTACGACTTGACGTTTTTTTTTCTTTTGAGTAGTTGTTTTTTTAAATTCAATTGCATAATAATGTCTACCATCAACTTATTTATTTATTTACTAGTAATGTTTTATTTCTATTTTAGTACTCGTCATCACATTTTTATACATATACATACATTACTGTTTTTATATAAAAAAATCATTTTATTTTATTGCATACACAAGTCACGTTGCTTTATAAAACTGTTTTAAATCTGTTACCTCAGTCATCACCGTTAGTCATCAGGTTCAGTTAAAAACCAGCGCAGCGTCAGGCACTTGTTGTCTGGCATTTTTGCTGAGCCGGGAGGCTTACATTCCTTCTAGTGTTCTACATTATTTTTTTTTTGCATTTTACTTTATTTTATCATTTGCTGTTGGGGTAATAATGGGAGCAATATCTACGATCGCGTTTGCCGTTTTCGTAACACTTTTTGTTTCTTCTCTGCTCCTATTGGTAATAGGGGGATGTTATATAGCCTATGTCCTTTCCCAGACTCTAGACTATATGCGTACCAAATGTCATTATAATTGGTTTAGCCGTTTAGTGGTTTTGGCGTGAAAGCCGGACAGACAGACAGACAGATATACTTTCGCATTTATAATTTTATAGTATGGATTACTATTTTATTTCCTTTTTACGATTGACTTTATCTCATATATTCTGTGTCTTTTAGTCTGTGCTAAATAAATGTATTTTCTTTCTTTCAAATTTAGCTACATAGTCATGTTTACGTGCAATGTAATAAGGACCCTATGCAGTGTGATACAGGTTTGATTTCAACACTTAGTCCTTCTAGTGGACCATTGTGCGTGAGCCATGACGGCCGTCCGTGGTTATCCCAATTAGCTCACCTCGCTCCAGAAGCCTTTTAAGTCTCCCGGATTGATGAGAAAATCTGTGTAAGATCTTCGTGCCCCTATGGTTTTACTTCTGATCTGGGTGATGCCTGTACACTCGAAGAGTACATGTGCAACGTTCTCAAGCTCTGAATAAAGGGCCTATACTTACCATTGACTAACACAAATCCCGGTTTTAAAATACATATCCTGAATCAAGACCTGTAAAATTTTGTTAGATCCAGGAAATAGGACCCAGAACCTCATCAGCAACAGCAATACTCGCAACCACTAGACTGACAAGACACTGGCATTTCCACAAGCTAAACTAAATTTAAAAAAAAAAACAGATCTTATCTGTGCATCTTTTTGTATAAACGGATACACTGTGAAAATTACATTAATTTTTGACCTCAAAGAAATTCTCACACAATTAATCAGAACTTAGCAAATTTATTTATGTGTCGGACTCACCCACAAAAGGTTCCGTGCCATTGATTTATGAAATTAAAGGATTTATTTGTATGAAAGATTTTATGCGGTAATAAGCGGTTTACGATTTACGTGGTATTAAAAAAACTACTTACTAGATCTCGTCAAAACAATTTTCGTTGGTAGTTTTTATAGTAATGTACATCACATGTTTTTGTTTTTTAGATTTTTCATTTTCTTATTTTAGAAGTAAGAGGGCGGAAGACCAACTTTTTTCTACTTTGGAAGCGTCTGTCACGCAAACTATTCGGTTTAGAAAAAAATGTTTTACAAACCTCGATATTATTTTTGAAGACCTATCCATAGATACCCCACACGTATGTGTTTGATAATAAAAATATTTGAGTTTCAGTTCTAAGTATGGGAAGCCTCCAATATTTATTATTTTTTTTTATTTTTGCATCAAAATCTTAATGCGGTTTACAGAATACATCAAGAATACAACCTACCAAGTTTCAACAGTATAGCTCTTGTGGTTTCGGAAAAAAATGGCTGTGACATACGGACGGACGGACAGACAGACATGGCGAATCTATAAGGGTTCCGTTTTTTGTCATATGGCTACAGAACCCTAAAAGAATATAATACACATGTAGATCAATCCATAGATTTATTGTAAAGGTGTAGGCAAAATTTACTAAATACGCAAAGCAAAATTCTTGGCTTTGTAAATCATGTTCTGTAGCTTCATTGAACCATATTTATATATGTCGGAGATCGTCGATATAATTGTAATAGAAGTTGCTGATTTGATTTACGTAGTAGAGGGGCGAACGCTTGTGACGTTATTTTGTGATGGCGTCACATGGACAGAGTCGCTTTGGGAAGTGGGGTTCGTCGAACGGGGACTTTGCATCGAGACGCGGACCAAGGCACATCTCCGAACCGAAACTGTCGGTTTGCCTATTCAAATTGTTATTATGAAGATTGGAGGGTATATCTACACGTCGTGCTTCAATTCAAGACTCACCTACGAAACGGAACCTGTACCACCACACCAAGATGATGTCGACCCTACCGCTCTGCCGTCGCTGTCTCCGACATCAGAAGTGGGATGAAGAACTACACTGCTCACATTCTCGTTATAAATCAAGGAACAGAATAACAGTCACTTTCCACCAATATTTTTACAGTACTTGTGTATGGTATGGGTAATTGGTGTGTGGTATGGTAGTTGTTCATTGCCTTTGTATGAGCTTCTGTAAATGCTGGATGTACTGGCAGTGAGGCTGGAAGTGAACGTTAGGTGACGAGGTGCGCTCAATTGCTGGCGCAGAGATCGCTCCGCGTGATGGTCCGCTGCAGACGTGCCAGTGCTGACTGTTGCTTGGCGTGCGACAGTGCTGGCTGTTGCTTGGCGCGCGACAGTGCTGGCTGTTGCTTGGCGCGCGATAGTGCTGGTTGTTGCTTGGCGCGCGATAGTGCTGGCTGTTGCTTGGTACGCGACAGTGCCGGCTGTTGCTTGGCGAGCGAAGTGCGCTTGCGGAGCACGAAAGGTGCGCTTGCGGAGCGCGCCAGGTGCGCTTGCGGAGCGCGTAAGGTGCGCTTGCGGAGCGCGCTTCTAGCTGCTTGGTGAATCACATCAATGGCGTGTGGCGCGGAGTCAGAGCTGCTTGCGCTTTGCGGAACGCCCAAGGTTTCAAGACTTGACTCTACTCTGCAGGCGATGAGAAGAATTCAGGACAGCATCTACTCTGCAGGCGATGAGAAGGTTTCAAAATATCCAAAACGTTTGTGGTAACGTAATGGGGTTTCTGAGAGCTCCGAGATGTCTGGTGTGCAACGGTTGACAACTGCCAAGTGGCAGGTGTTTGTGGGAAATTGCCATAATCCGGTGAGTCGTACTATTTTTATTTTGATTCCGTGGCCGAATGTTCTCTTGTCAAGCAATCTGTAATTTCATTGGTGTATGTACACACGCGCCAGTATATATACAGTGTTCAAGGTTGTGCCAGTGTATTGTGTACTGAAAAATTTCTTTGAGACATGATAATAAGAGTTATTTGCAAATTTTATTTCTTGTACTACCCGTATTCTTTGTTATAATGGGCTGAGAAATTTTAAATCAGAGTTTTAAAATTATGATGTCTGGTTTGTCTTTTATTTCAAAAAAGTTCACTGTGCCTATAGTTACGAGCTCACTTGAGCTTATGATAGTATGTGTGGCTAGACTATTAAATCTTCTCAAGAGAACAAGCGGTAACGAACATAGAAATGAGTGCTATTTACGAAAAATCTAAATTTGATAGAAGTGAGCTAAAGTAATGAAATTTAATATTGGTGAGTTGTTTGATGGCGATAATGGCGATCGTTACCTATTGAAATCGTTGATTGGAAACAGAACTTGTAAGTACCCCACGATCGCATAGGTACGAAAGATTTTTCCAAGTAATGTCTGCTGAGTTAGATTTTCAAAATGTAGAAGATGGTGAGGAGGGTGCCTCCGCCAGCAAATAGAACACGTATCATGGCTGTGTGGTCGCGCTGCACGCACTGGTCTGTAGTCGTAACTGCAACCCAGTGAGAGGTTGTTCAGAGCGCGATGGGCAACTAGTGGTGTGGCGGGGACACTAGTAGGTATGGTCGCACTGCATGCACTAGTCTGTAGTCGTAACTGCAACCCAGTGAGGGGTTGTTCAGAGCGCGATGGGCAGCTAGTGATGTGGCGGGGACTTTGGTAGATATGGTCGCACTGCATGCACTAGTCTGTAGTCGTAACTGCAACTCAGTGAGGAGTTGTTCAGGGGGCGATGGGCAGCTAGTGATGTGGCGGGGACCTGGGTCTCGGAGGAGACTATTAGTTGTACGGTCATGTGTTGACCTGGGAGTCGTGGACTCTAGAGTTGGTCGTATCACAAGAGGTGATGACGATATGGGTGTCAACTATGAGTTGTCACTAGCTACTGTGGTAGCGAACCATGGTGTGTTTTCTTTTTGATGATTATGATTTTGATTTGATAATTATGAGGCTTGGAGGAACCTTTTGTTTTCTTTTTGAATTTTGATAATTATGAGGCTTGAAGGAAGCGTTTAAGTTGTTAAAATGATTAAGCTTGTTTGGTTATCTAATAGTCATTGTAATTAAACGTGACTTGTGACGGTCAGGTTGGCCGAGTTCTCAAAAATGCTTCAAAGTCGGTTTTCTGTGTTTTTTTAAAATTTGTTACAGACATGCACTAGGACGTGCAACGGGATGTGTCGAGGTTTGGCCGGAATCCGCGGTTGGACTGGTGGACTGGATCCCTGACTCCGGGGCTGTGGGAGCTTCGGATGCGACTTGGATTGGCGCTGGGATGATGATGATGATGATGCACGAGGACGTGCAAATCGTCAGGCTGGCCGTGTCGGAGATCGTCGATATAATTGTAATAGAAGTTGCTGATTTGATTTACGTAGTAGAGGGGCGAACGCTTGTGACGTTATTTTGTGATGGCGTCACATGGACAGAGTCGCTTTGGGAAGTGGGGTTCGTCGAACGGGGACTTTGCATCGAGACGCGGACCAAGGCACATCTCCGAACCGAAACTGTCGGTTTGCCTATTCAAATTGTTATTATGAAGATTGGAGGGTATATCTACACGTCGTGCTTCAATTCAAGACTCACCTACGAAACGGAACCTGTACCACCACACCAAGATGATGTCGACCCTACCGCTCTGCCGTCGCTGTCTCCGACATATAAAAAAGACGTGTGGCACTCGGGGACTGCCGCGGTAAAGCTATTGCATAGCATTTTGTATTTCTTTTTTTTTTGTTTTTTTTTATTTATTTTTTTCTTCATTTTTATTTATTTTTTTATTTTTTTTCTTTTTTTTTTTTTATTATTATTATTTTATTTTATTTTTTTAATTATTTATTATTTTCTTTTTTTTCTTCATATTTATTTCTTTTCTTTTTTTTTAATTATTATTCCTTCATTATTTTTTTTTATTTATTTCATTTTCTTTTTATTTTCAGCTATTCGATGTTGTACATAAATACCTATACACCTATATACTTTCTCATAAATAAACAGCTGCTTATGTATTCGTCCGATTTCGGAGCAGCTCGTCTCGATTCGTGCGAGTTTCGTAGAGTCGTACAATACGTCTAATCGCACGCACACAACGCCGAAGACTGCCGAACTGAAACGACGTTAGACGATGTACGGCCTTCAAGCCACACCTCCGTGCCCGTCGGAGTGGGGAGCGTGAGGTTTTTTCGTTTCAGAATTTCTGGATTCGGTCCCCGCGCTCAAGGCCCGCGATAGAAGCTATGCAATAGCTTAAAATTGCGTATTTTTCATAACAATATGGTGTGGTGGCATAGTGGTCGAAAGTTTGAACCTCGTCGAATCCAGCTCAGCTGGGCGGCGTTTGAGAAACTACGCTACATCTTTCGTCGTCCAAGAAACCACAGTGTCTTAAGACTAAAGTCTTTGACAAGTGTGTGTTGCCAGTGATGACATACGGACTTGAAACGTGGACGCTCATTAACGCTTTCTTCTTCTTCAGCCTACGGATGTCCACTGCTGGGCAAAGGCCTCCCCCAAAGCTTTCCACGCTGACCGGTCTTGTGCTGCCCGCATCCATCGGCTTCCCGCGACCTTCACCAGGTCATCGGTCCACCTTGTTGGGGGCCTCCCTACGCTGCGTCTTCCAGTACGTGGTCGCCACTCCAGAACCTTACTGCCCCATCGGCCAACGCTTAACGCTTTAATTTGTTTAAATTATTTTATCACCTCAACTCTAAAAATGGTATAGGAAAACATCGTGAGGAAACGGCTGTCTCCTAGAACCAAAACATTAATGGAATGACATCCACATATAACAAACTAAAAGACATCCATATTGTCAAACTTTGTTTGTTGAATACTAGTAATGTCTTCATAATGTTCGTTTTGTTTGTACTCAATAAACAATGTTTCTCTTGTGTTTTCCTTTTCAAGGAACTCCTCAAATAAGCGTAGGGCGGTCAACCAAAACATGAGTATCCGTGATTCCACAAACATTTTCCTCCTAAATTCGTATTGTAAATTGCGTTTTACTCAGCTCTATGATGTAATTATCGCTCATGATTCTGCTCTTTATCTGTCAATTTATATGAAATTAAATGAAATCGTTTACTAAGCAAGTAGGATCACCGATCACTTTTACACGTCATGTTTCTTTTTTAAACTAGATGAAACCGGCATTTCCTAACTGACTACCTCTGAGAAGAAATAGCCGAAACAAACTCAGGGATCATCGTCCTTTTTCAAGTCCAGACATTAAAAATGAAAATGTTTACAATAATTTACCCTATAATTACGCATATTGCAAAAAACAATGCTTAACAGAGCGAGCAGCTCAGTCCCAAGCATTTTTGTCTTCTAAATAATCTGTGATTTTATAGTACCCCTTTTTGTAAAGTATTTATTTATACATATTTATTTATCACTACATATTATAAAACAAAGTCACTTTCTCTTTCGCTATGTCCCCTTGTATGATTAAATTTTTTAAAATAGGCAACGAATTTTGATGCGGTTTTTTTTAATATACAATATGTAAAGAAAACCCTGTCCGCTCCGTGAAGGTATTGTTAGGTATCGATAACTAATTCTACTAATGGATACAAACCCGGGCTAAACTTAAAAAAAGATCCTCCTAAAAAAATAAATATTATTTCGCAAAAAGAGGTAACTTAATACATTTGCGGTAAGCAACCCATCCGCGGGCGGTGGGGGGCAGGGCACACGGCATGTGGTCGCATCGCTATTCGCTCATATCAATACCGGTGTTGTCACTTTTTTAAATATTACCAAATTTCGGGGAAGTTGGAATTAATTCGCGGGAAAAAAAGATTATTTCAAAATTTGTTTGTATTGTTTCTAGGATTATTACGTAAAAAATTTATATTATATTTGGTCATGTGTTTACCTTACCTTTATTATACTTTATTATTAGAGTGATCTAAAGGTTTATATGTATAATAATATCCATAACATTTTAGAGGAACACTATTATTTCTGAGATTTCTAATGTGATGTCGTAAATAATTAGGTATATTTTTTCCGCGTTTGCAGTGAAACGCTGGCTGAATCCTACGATATTTATCAAAAAAATGTACTAAATATTGTACACATTAAAAAGGTCTACAGAAAAGTCTACAATGGTATATGTCTATCTCTTATGGATATTCCACAATAACATTTTTTTGTCATTTACTTTTTACGACAAAATCTGGATAATGTTCGAAGCCATTTTGACCGATTACAGCATTAATCCTTATCCAATTTAATAGCAAATAAATTGTTGATTTAATATATATCTATATCGCCCTTTGCAGCATATGATTTAAATAAATATTTACGAAGATATCACAGATTTAAAAATTGCGGGGATTCACGTTCCGTTCGGGGCAGCGGGAGCGGCGGACCGCTGTTTTTATACAACGTTAACAGTTTTCTGTAATGTATTTAGTATCAGCATTGCAACCATGCGAAGCCGGGGCGGGTCGCTAGTTACATAGAAATACTAATATAAAGTCACGCCTTTTTCCTATGTGGATTGGCAGAAACCACAGGACGCCACGCCGCTCGGAAGTACATACTACGCTCTTGAACTTAATGTAGAGCTTCACCAATTAGGAGGTCTCTATAAAATACTAGGGCGTCCTCTCCCAACATTTTTCCGCACACATGCCTTATAAATACCATTTTTAATCACCTTTCACTCGACCTTCCAACAAGACCAAAACCATTCAACCACACTCTTTTAAATTTTTGTCATTACAAACAACTTCTTTTAAACAACCAAGTTGTATTTCCCTAAATTTACTGTACTTATTTAGTAGTATTTAAAGTGTCGTAACAGAACTTATCCTATTTCCATAAAAAAACAACAGGTTCCCATGAAAAGCCTATTTAAGTTTGATCACTTACGACTATGTATTACAGGTTCATCCAGAGGCTGCCAAACCTTGAGGGGAATTGAAGACAAAACCCCTTGAAAGTTTGGAGTGACGGGAATGGTTTAAATGAAAGTGGAAAGCGGTTATGACTGTGTACATATTATATTGGTTTAAAAATAAGCGGTAAGCAATTTAAGTAATAAATAATGTTCTCAATATTATGCTATTAAACTACTATTTATTTTGTGTTATACCACTAGTGCATGGGTCTGAATTTATATTACTCGAACAAAGGAGTGATAGTTACCACTGTAGTAATAACAGCCCCGATTTTTCACTTTAAGCACTACAGCAAGCGTTTGACTTTGTACACCAAGCCAAGCGCTTGACTTTGTTCACCAAGGCAAGCGTTTGACAGTCTGAATTTATATTACTCGAACAAACGAGTGGTAGTTACCACTGTAGTAATAACAGCCCCGATTTTTCATTTTAAGCACTACATCAAGCGTTTGACTTTGTACACCAAGGCAAGCGCTTGACTTTGTTCACCAAGGCAAGCGCTTTACTTTGTACACCAAGGAGAGGCTCGATTTTGTGTAAATAATTTCATCACCACAAAATATTTTGAACAAACCGGTAGGTATGTCTTTGAACCAAAATATCGAAGACATTGCGGGATATATAGGGTCTGCTTGTTTAGTTTATTTTAGCCCTCTCTCTTTCTCGAAGGAAGAGGCCTCTGTCCCATCAATGGAAACATTCCAAGCTGATCTCTCTGGAAAGAGAGATGATTAGGCTTTGATGGTTCTAAAAGCCGATTTGTATGCGCTGCTGTATGCGTCGTACCTTGCATGCTAGCTTGAATGAGAGTCAGGTTTAACCCAAGATGACATTTTATTGAACATATTTAACTAAAACATAACTCATGCTATATGAATGATGCGTGAATGAATACAAGTGTCTATGAACGCTGATCGTGTACTGTTGTGTTACAATAAATTGTGCAAGGAGACGGAAAATTGCTGATCGATGTATAGCCAGCGTGCCATGTACGAAAGCTGAATCGTACACATTTCATGGTTACAGTTTTAGTACTTATCAGTTTTTTTAATTTGTTCAGATTAACTATACTCACATAAAGTCCTGTAGGCCTAGTATAAGTTTTCAATACGAAACTCGATCGTTGATATCGAGCGCGTTTGACCCAGCGATTGGCCCACTTCAAGGTCGTAAGAACTCTCAACCAATGAGAGCGCCAGACGCGCTCGATATGAACGATCGAGTTTCGTATTGAAAACTCATACTAGGCCTACAGTCTAAGGGGAATAAGCTGTCGCTCCATGTAAAATGTTGGTTTTTGTGTTATATGAAATTGTTAACTAGTGCTTGACCGCAATCCCTCCTGATGGTAAGCATTGATGCAATCGTTGATGCTAAAGCGCGCTGACTTAATAAGAGCCTATTCACTCTAGCCTTGAAGACACTCAAATTGTAGTCCGCGGGAAACACTGCCGCTGGCAAATTGTTCCAGTCCCTCGATGTAAAAAAGAGGAAGCGAAACGTCCGGATCGTAGTGGTATTTAGCTGATGTGATCATTATCAGCTGAAATCAGTATTTTAGAGTTTTTAAAAATACTTGTTGATATTATAAAATAAGGGTACATTGTTGGGCAATTTTAAAAATCAACGGTCATTTATTCGAATTAGGCTGCGAATCAGCTTTTTTTGAACGTCAATATTACATGAAACAGCCCCCCAAAACGCCCGCACTTCGCTACTTCCTAGTGCTTAGTGCTTAGTTGCGACTTTAAACTTATTATTTGATTGTACTCATTTTCAATTTAATCGAAATAAATTCCAATTATTCTTTTATGGGTTCAACTCATTGGAGAGTAATTTTGCTTGATGATAATATTTTAGAAATGGCTCGTGGCTGAAATAATTGCAGCCACACAGATCGATACGGGCTTAGAATAGTACCATCCTATATCCTCCCGTGGGTGTCGTAAGAGGCGACTAAGGGGACTCTCATCAGGGAAGCGGGCAGCAGCTCTTCTCACCCAAACCGCCTGCAAAGCATGGGGATTTATGCAACCCAAAAAAGCAATTAAATCCTTGGGGAGCCTGGAGGTCAAACTATGCTTGCCGCGGTTAGTCTGTGGATGGATAACCATCTTTACATACCGAGAATCACCCATGCCTCGGAGAGCACATATATTTATACCTATAGAGTTATGAGAAACAGAGCGTAAAGTTCATTCATGTCCTTCATAGAATAAGGAAGATCCACCGACCAGTCTTGTTTGGCGGTCAATTTCTCGACGAAATGCTGATATGTCGGGCCGTTGTATACAGAGTGGTGCTGACAATACGACAATAAATTAAACATCGTGTACCTCAACACATTCTCAGTCTACCCATAAAAAATCAAATAAATATGTCCATTAGTTTAATCACAAGAAATTATTTACCATTTTTCACACTTTCTACATGATGTACATGTTGATAAGGAAGCGCTTACAGATTAATGACCGAAACGTCCTGCGGTACCAAACTTTAATACTCGGTGGTAGGCCATAACACCGGCCGCCGGCAGAAATTACCACCCACCAGACAAAGCCTTGCCGCCAAGCGATTTGTCGTGTTCCGGCATGATGTCTGGTGAAGCCGTACGGAGGACAGGTCTGAGCAGTTGTGTTGCGATGTGTGCCGGGTACGATGCGCCAAATGTTGTTGTGTTGGGAGTTTGATCGTGGAGGGTCTTCAGATCAATCTCCCTTTGGCGCAGCATCGTTGGTCGTGTTGTTGGGTTTAACATTGCATCACCTCGCTCAACTGCCGTCTTCCTTCCTATTCGCTCAATCTGTGTGAATAGGTTCTTAATAAACTAGCGCGCTTTACCATCAACGATCGCATCATTGCTTACCATCAGGCGGGATTGCGGTCAAGCGCTAGTTTATAATTAATAAAAAAAAATTAAAAAAATGGCGCGAAAAAAGCAAGTCGATACAGGATAGCGCTGTCGCCGAACGGAGGTGAACCAATATTTTTAAAGGATGTTCTATTCAGTTTGCAATTTTATGCGATTTAGTTTGTTTGAAATTTTCATTTTTTATTTTTGATGCTAGGTTTTTTTCTATGGTTTAGGATTATTCCTAGGAACCAGCAGTGTTCGTGTTTTCATTTATTGTCGTATTGTCAGCACCACTCTTACAGAGTGTAAAGTTTACCCCGCAAATAGCATAATATACATATTATGCTATTTGCGGGGTAAACTTTACTTACGAAATACGGGAGGTTGCCTGCCGTCTATATAGTGCGTAGTTTCTACGTGGCGTCTTAGATACCACTACTTACCTACTGGCATTTGTTGACAGTATTTTTTATTAGTATTAGTAGTATTGACAATTCTGTTAGTAGTAAACCTAACCTAGTTTGCTAACCTTTTTTTTATATTTGCCTCATACTAGGGATTACTCATATATTGTGAGTGCTTTTACACACATACAGAAACTGCCAGACCCGGAACACCTGTAGTCCATACAAACCGGACCGGAACCTGTAGGCCACAGCCACCAACCGTGCCGCCATATTTAGAAAAGTAAGGCATATGTAGTCCGCTTCCTCTCCAAAATTAAAACCATACAAACAATGCCAATCTGAATCTAAGCTAACAAGTGGTCCGCTTCAATCTTCGATAGCTATTGTCCAACACGAGTGTTCCGTTTACATTATAAAATAACACGCTCCCAAGTGTTTTTCGTACAATTCTGTTGATTCTACTTCAAACTGAACATTGTTTGCAAAGCGCGTGTTTTTCAAAGAGCTCGCGAGAGGCATAGGCTCCTCGCCTATTAGAGAGTTTGTGAATTCATTTTTTTTTTTCAAATTTGTTCGAGCTCTAGTTTCTAACTCCAGCTTGACCGCATTCTCGTTACTGCATGCAACTAACGTTTCTTTGGTTCAGATACTTTTCCATTTTTTCACGGCATTGTTACTGCATATTCTGTTAGCCATCCGTATTTCTACACTTACCTGTGCGACGGTTTCACCAGGGCCACGGTTTCTTTTAAAAAAACCCGCAAACCTGACCAAGGAGGCATCGATAGTCGAAAATTCCGCCACGATGTGCTGACATCTCTTTGAGGAGCGTGTGAAGCACAACGCGCCTGGTCCTTACCGGGCTGCTCACTGCTCACCGCCCGCAGGTCCGCGTAACTTACTCCCCTTGAGTTAGCTGATAAGGCGGGCCTAGTGTAGATTCGTGGATGTTTGTTTTCAAAATTTTAGTTCTAGAACAATTCGATTTCCTCAAACTATGTTCCTTCATAATTTTGTACTGTGGTGATGAAATTGACAACACAAAGTAAAATGATCGCCTGGGTTCACGGGCTTTGAGTTGTTAGTTGAGACGATCCGCCTCAGCCACCGCTGTTCCCGAATTTCTAACTGCTTCAGACAGTTTCTGACATTTGAAATCTGATATTACTGTGGCAAACATTGTGCCTTTATGGTATCCATTACACATTACAATATTGTGTTGATAATACATATCTAGTAAACATGACACATGATTCATTTTTTGAGCACTAGAAATTGCTTCGATGTAGAATTAAGAAATACACAGAAAAGTAATGTTAAGAGTCGTATTGTAGGAAAAAAGGAAACACTTTAAGAAAGTGTAGTATTTATCTACAGTACCGGGCGACCGAGCTTTGCTCGGCATCTTTTTTTTTTTTTTGTTAGGTACATCGCGTGTCTCTATATTTTCAAAACAAGAAATACATAACGAGCCAATTTTTTAAATAACATTTTTTGACTAATGTTTTTCGATCATACCGACATAATAATAAAAAATATTATTAACTGTTACTTAGATATAAAATTACGAGTGCAATTTAGTTTAACATTTCATTAGAAATAAGTACTTATAGTTTAACAATCAGTTACATCAGTTATATATTTATCATCAATGCATAGTTCCTTCCATACTATATTGCGGGTATGTCGAGGGTTTTCATTAATAATAATCATTTCACGTTCTGATGCACGCTGCCGCATATCTTGCAGACGTCGCTCTCGTGAAACATCTAAATCATAAGACCTTTCTGTTCTTAAAATGGTAGTCAAATTTTGCAAGCATCTTACTTTAGCAGCACGTGTGGGATGAGCGGAAACTGATCATTTTCATCAAGTTCTTCAAATGGGTTCTCACTGTGCGAAGTCTGACAAACACGTGTGGGACGAGCGAAAATCAGATTGTTTTCATGGAGGTTTTGTTCTGCTTCTTGAGATGAGTCACGGCTTCGTGGAGTTAAATTGTTCGTAAGCGTTTTTTTTTAATGTTCTTTTTGGCATTTTCGTGTAAAAAAGACACAAGATATTTTAAGAGCAATGTTCTGGGTCTAACCTCAAACCAAACATTGGCTTCGTGTACCATGAATGTAAATGTCATCTATATCAAATCAAAGTATGTACTATATTAATTATCAGTTTAATTTTATTTTATTTTGGAATGTTATATGTATAGGACTATGGGTATTGTTAAACCCTCGGGCTTCGTGAGGGTTTAGGGGTGATGGTGCTCGCTCACGTTGCGAGCTGGTAGAAAGAACTACTGCTGATGATGTATGACATGCGAATCCTCGGGCTTAGTGAGGGTCACATGACACTACGGGTCCCTACGTCTCAAGTGCTGATATCAAAAATGAAACATAGGTATATTAAATCCAATGTACTAAATTGAACCTTATTTCCTTAAACTATATATTATTGTTAGAGAATCTTGAAACCGACTTCTAATTTTACTACTCAAATAAAAAGTGCCATCTATCTGTCCCTAATATAACTAAAATTAGATTCATGTTCAAAATAACATTGACTTGACTGATAGATGGCTGAACAGGTATTTATAATAGTTCATAAACAATTTAAATCTATTTTGTGTATGTGTTTTTATGAAAACTATGGACAATTGTCTGATGTAAATAAATTAATAATAATAATTATAAGAAAAAAAAAGATGCCGAGCAAAGCTCGGTCGCCCAGGTACTTCATCATTATTAAATCCTATTATATGGATGAATTTTATTTTGCCTACTTTGAGGAGGTGCAAGGTATCATAAGGTTAGCAATAATAATATATTTCAGTTCGTGTTGTGGAAAGTCTGAAATGTTGAAACTGTTGAGAAATTCTGTTGTATATTCGACTGCTCCTTCAGGCTGATCTTTAAAATGAATGAGCTTCATTGTTTCGACTTCTCCTACACTTTTATGCTACCCTGGTACTTTGCACCTCCATAAAGTAGGCAAAATAAAAGTTCTTCCATGTATTATATTTACAACAAAAAATATTGTTGTTTATATACAATATCATTTCTTTCACAATTGTTTCGACTTTGTGCGACCCTGGTACCTTGCATCTCCACAAATTAGGCAAAACAAAATTTCTTCCATTGATTTAATAAACGAAAAAAAAAATTCGTTGACGCCGTTTCCAATTATATAAAATGTAATAAATAAAAAAAAAGCATTAGACAACGCCATCATTCTCTTTTTAAAACTCAAAAAAAAGGAAAGAACACTATTAAATAAAAAAAAGCATTAGACAACGCCATCATTCTTTTTTTAAAACTCAAAAAAAAAAAGGAAAAATACTATATCGTCAGGGATTTGAACCCGAAGTCTACGAACTCCGAATCGGAGGCCGAAGCCCCTCAGCTATTCGTATCATTAAGGACAGCGGCGAAATTTAGCTTCTTATGAGAAGTTTAGCAATTGTTCAGTACCTCAAAACATAGAAAAAAAACATTTTTTGAAAATGAAACCTAGCTAGATCGACTTATCGTCCCCGAAGCCCCCTGCACACAAAATTTCATGAAAATCGTAGGAGCCGTTTCCGAGATTCCAATTATATATAAATATATATACAAGAATTGCTCGTTTAAAGGTATAAGATACATATGAACATGAACAACTTATCTATGTAGGTATTTTTTTTTTCATGGGACAAAACCCGCCACACTTTTCCCACCCACTGCAACTCCTGAAAGCCAGAATCAACAGTGGAGACCGCCAGAAAAACGCCGAGCAATGAAGCTCGACGAGTCCCGGAGAAACGATTCAACTGTCTTGGTCCCGCAACGAAATTAATCAGAAGAGAATAGCGGAGGAGTAAGAAAAAAGATATTTTATCCACTTCCCTCCATAACAAGCAGGAGACAGAACAGAACTAGGCCAATCGGCACAAAGGGACATTATTGCAACTGGGAGAAGCCCAGATTGCCAAACACCACGGAATAAAATTTGATTAAGTTGGTCCTAAGTAGGTATTAGCTATTACAATTGATTTCAATTGATTCCAATAATAGGTATGGCAAAAAATCTGTGTAGGTATATAAGATACATTTTATTTAAAAAAGAAACCTTGTACCAGACTAGGAATTGTTCCTGTATCGTGGGTGCGTTAACATACATATAAACTCACATACAAAACAGCCAGACTCGGAAAAACTACTTGTAGGCCATATAAACACTTGTTCCGTGCAGGTGTCAGACACTCGGCGCAGCAGTCAATAGCTAAACCACTGCGCTAGCCGTGCAGTCACAGCACCATCATCTCAGAGTTAATCCCAGTCGCATCGGAAGCTTTTTGGGCTTTGGAATCTGGGGTCCGCTTTACCAGTCTAACTGCTGATTTTGGCTAAACTTCGATATTTTTCGTGAAGTGATTGCCGTCTGAACCCCACAACCCGAAGGCGATATCAAAGCATTGCAGTTAGACCAATAGTTGGACTTTTGAAGGCTCCAATAACCCGTATTGACTGCCATTAGATGTTCGTATGGCAACCGGGACCAACAGCTTAACGTGATTTCCGAGGCACGACCAGACCAGTGCAAATATTCATATTCATGCATACAAATATTTGCATTGCGCGGGGATCGAACCCGTGCCTCCTTACGCAGCGACCGTGTTTGCTACCGCTACGCCACGGAGGCTGTCATGCAGTCACATGGAAGTAATATGGAAAAATCAGCCTTTAATGTTCGCTTGGGACACAGGCTTCCTCTCAATGAGAGAGAATGGGTTACGACCCTTTCTCTTGGGTACTAACGTACCCTAGAGAATGGGTACGTCAGTACCCAAGAGTGCTTGGGTTCTGGTACGTACTTGGTGAATTACGATTCACCAAGTAAGTTCAATGCGAGTGAGTATATGACACATATGTCTAATTTGCTTTTTTTTATAAATAAGGGTATATTTAGTGCTTGACCACAAAGACCTGACAAGACAAAGACCACGACAAAGACCTGTACCAAAACCCATTGATAGTAAAGCGTGCTAGTTTATTAAGCCTATTCACGCAAAAAAAAACTGAGTGAATAGAAAGGAAGACCGCAGTTGAGCGAGGTGATGCAATGTTAAACTCAACAACACGACCAATGATGATACTACACCAGAGAGAGATTGATCTGGAGACCCTCCACGGCTAAACTCCCGACACAATAACAATTGACACATCGTACCAGGCGCACATCACGACACAGCTGCTCAGACCTATCCTACGGAAAAAAAGTAATAATAATTTGGTTTGTTCTAGGTTTTCTCACCTTATTTTTCTTTGCCGTTTTGTGATGGAAGTAAATAGGTTTCACAAAATAAAGCTGTACTTTGCTGTAGGACCAACTCCAAAAATTTTCACAGTATGTTAAGAAAACCCTGTCCGACCCGTGAAGGTGTTGTTAGGTATCGATAACTGATTCTACTAATGGATACAAAACCGGGCTAAAGGTAAAAAAATCCCTCTAAAAAAATAAATATTATTTCGCAAAAAGAGGAAACTTAATAAATGTGCAATAAGCAGCCTTCCGCGGGCGGCGGGCGGCAAGGCACGCGGCACGTGGTCGCATCGCTATTCGCTCATGATAATACCGATGTTGTCACTTTTTAAAAATTACCAAATTTCGGTGAAGTTGGAATTAATTCGCGGGAAAAAAAGATTTATATAGATATATATTTCAAAATTCATTTGTATTGGTACTATGATGATTACGTAAAATTTTATATTATATTTGGTCATGTGTTTACCTAATCTTTATTATCCTTATGGGTCGGGCAGGGTTTTCTTAACATATTGTATAAAAAAAATGTATTTGTTTTTTAACTTGAAGGATCGCACTTTTGTAAAAAACCGCTGATTATTTTTCAATGCAAAGCTTTTGGTAAAAGTCATTCATTGTATGAATTTTTCATTCCTATAAAAAAATTCGCTACCATATACCAGCCATATTATGTATGAGTATCTAATGAAACCCTCATGACAAATTGATGTAACTCAGAAAATTGTTGCATTAAACCGCCCTATAAATGCACAGTAATGGTGCCGTAAATAGGTAAAACGTTATAAACACCCACATGATTTTAGAAAAGAAACCGATAAAAATGTGCCATGGACGTATAATTTTTACTGCCACCAAAGACCATTAATGACCCGTATCTGATTTAAAATGGCACCTAACGCCTCCTAAGTGTACATTATTCCATATAATATTCATGATGTAAGTAATGATGGATGTATAGAACATTTAATGATAGTAATAGAAATAATTCCACACTTTATTATTGACGAATGATATGACATTGAGGACCTAAATAAAAAAAATGGTTTATTTGTCACAGAAAAACGTGATAAAAAGATAATTATATAACTTAAATAATATAGAAAATGAAAAGTAGTATTTGAAATACAGTTGTAATAATCTGATAGAGGAACTCTCGAAGAATAGAGAAACTCAAAGTGTAGTGTTGAATAATTATGTATGTACTACATAGTCTGCGTAGTACAAAAGCCCTGTAGACACATTACACTGTCTGTACGATCCGCGCACGATATCAAGCGCAAGAAATGTGTGGGAAAGCCGTGCTTCCCTACTTTTAGCACCGATGCCAAAAATAAACCCTACCAAGAAAATTCTCAAAAGTTAAGGGTTAATAAAACCTACCAAAACTGCTGGATGCCGTTGCCAATCACTTTGTTTAGGTGATTTCTACAGGTCGCCCTACCGTGTAGTTTAATTATATAATACAAATACAATAAAATGAGGTGAATTTATAGTCTTCTCAAATGCTCCTTACAATGCCGCGGCCAATCCACTGTACCTTGTAGATCAAGTTCTTGATTCAGCTGCCGAACACAGCTGGATAGAACTGGCATGTCAAACGCCCGTTGCGATGGTCTTATTAACTTAATATATTATACCGAATATAATTACGGGTCTGACCTCGCCCAAGTTTTTCTTCAATTGACATTGACAACTGACACGTTCCAGTTTTACAAGTGACGCGTTCGTTATACGTTTTCGTTTTGGAATCCGGTCTTTTATCCTAAACCCTGTCTTTTATATTATTAGTTAATGACCCCAATTCGTACGTCAGTATGTTACGGTAATTAATGTAGAAGTAGATAATAGTAGAAGTGCAACAGTGAATTATGACATTATACTACACAGTAAAGATGTGTTATTATGACGAAAGGTTAATATAATGGCAATTTTGTACCTCTCTCTCTTAACAATATGGTTAAGGAACATTTTAATACCTATCGTATGAACTTATCAAGCTTGTAACAAATCGTCTCCAAGAATAAGGCCCAAAAACCAGGTGTACCTACTTATCATAACTCCACATTGCAGTAATAAACCACCATCATAATTGTCTCTTTAGTTTTAGATACAAATATGGTGAATGGTTCAGCCATTCCCATTACAATCATTAAGTAATTCAACATTCGCTCCAATCCAAACTTTTTTATCGTTAAACTTGCAATCCTCAATTTTGAATGCATTTTACGACACCAGTCAACTTTGAAATGGCTCGTAAAATGTTTACCTGTACATTACATTCCCGGAGGTATTGTGGGAGTCATGTTGAAAAATATTTTGTGAATCAAACGAATATCATGAAAATGGGCTACAATTTACTAACTGGGATTGTTTTGCAAGTTGATGAAGCTTTCATGTAAATTGAGTTTTATGAGGTATTTTTTGTTAAGTCTGTGGTATATATTATCATTATTAAATGTAGTGAGAATAAGTCTACTGAATACTAAAGATTATAAGCTTAGCATATTTTTTTTTTAATATTTAAACTAGTGCTTGACCGCAATCCCGCCTGGTGGTATGCAGTGATGCAATCGTTGATCGTAAAGCGCGTTAGTTTATTTAGTCTATTCACTAAAAAAACTAACTGAATAGGAAGGGAGACGGCAATTGAGTGAGGTGATGCAATGTTAAACTCAACAACACGACCAACGATGCTGCGCCAGGGCGATTGATCTGGAGACCCTCCACGACTAAACTCCCGACACAACAACATTTGGCGCATCATAACCGGCACACAACGCAACATAACTGCTCAGACCCGTCTTCCGTACGGCTGGAAAAAAAAAACAAAATAATTAATGTTTTAACGCTCTAGTTATTTTTTCTGTACAGTGAATCATTATCATCTCAGCGTTAATCCCAGTCGCATCCGTAGCTTTTCAGCTTTGGAGTCTGAGGTCCAGTTTACCAGTCTAACTGTTGATTTTGCAAAACTTCGAAATTTTCCGTGATGCAATTGCCATCTGACCTTCACAACCCGAAGACGATATCGAAGGATTGCAGTTAGACCAACTGTTGAACTTTTGAGGGCTCCAACAGGCCGTGACGACTACCATTAATGTTCGTATGGCAACCGGGACCAACGGCTTAACGTGCTTTCCGAGGCACGACCAGACCAGTGCAAATATTCATATTCATGCATACAAATATTTGGACTATGCGGGGATCGAACTTGTGTAGCGGCCACGTTAGCTACCGCTACGTCACAGAGGCTATCGCTTTTCTGTACAGTGAATAACTGTCATAAAATTCTGTCCCAGAACGACCCCTCTGTTTATAATACTAAAAGAAGACCCCTGTACAGTCAATCCTCAAATGGGTTTCAATGATTATGAACACAAAACTCCCTTTCATTTTAATCCACTCCACCAAACATCAACTATATAAATCACGCTAAGCACCAATCCAAGTAACGCCTTTAATTTGATTAAATCATTCGAAAATCCAGTCAATCTCTGAAGGAAATGAAGTTGAAATGCTTGTCATATCAAAAGTATAAAACAAGCCAACAATGGTGGGCAAACAATACCTGGCGACGAATCACAGAATAGCGCTATTAGTAAATAATCAACACATTTCTATTCGAAGGGAGGCCCAACCCTGGAAAGGGAAGTCGAAGTGCGAAGGGAGTGAATACGGCATTCACTTTTCGAGGAATTGTTGTTCGATACGAATTTTCGGAATTGTGAAAAGCATTCCCGGAATTTATCAATCAACTGATGGATTTTTGGGGAAATAGTTCCGGGTGCGTTTTTGAGATTCGAATTCTGAATTCCGTTAATAATATGATTTTATTAATGTGATAAAAGCTATTTAATTACATTTTGTTTTTTATTATGTTTAAGTATTTAATACCAAAAAAAAAAAGAATTCTTGAGGATCATTCATCCTTCTCGGTTTTAGAGGAGACCTGTGCGCAGCAGTGGAACGATAAAAAGGTTGTTGATGATGATGATGATGATGATGAAGGATCCTAATGCATATCAATGTCTCGCTGTCTAGTATTACAATGGTCCGAAGGCACTGTTCAAATGTGAAAAGCAGGTTTAAATTGTTATTAAAGTGATTAACTCAAGGAGATCTATAGTAATTGGCTATTTTTCTTTTTCAAATTGAAAAAATGTACTACAAATTTAGGTTAATTTGTCAACACAGTGGCGCTGATTCTATTGTTCACAAACAAAACTAATTTTAAGTTAAGTGCATCTTTTTCTTTCCATTTCATTAAGAAAAGGAGAGAAGATAAAACGTCAGTTTAGATCTGTCAAATTAGTGCGCTCCTGACGTAAACTGGCGTATTTTTAGTCGCCATGTTTATAATCGCGTCTAAACTGTCTATGGAGTATTTTAATTTGACAGGATTAAATTATAATGTTATCTCCTATCCTTTTCTTAACGAAATGGAAAGAAAAATATGCACATAACTTAAAATTAGTTTAATTTGTGAATTGAATCGGCGCCAGTATGATATAAAAAATTATTACTTACACATTAAAAATAAAATTACTAAGTACATATAAAAAAATCAAAAAATGGCTGTCATTCGTAAATCTTTGATAGTCTGTACGGGTTGTCAAAAGTCCAAAAGTCTGACCACCAGTCTTAGTAAGACTGGTGGTCAGACTTTTGGACTTTTGACCTAGTTACTGGGTAATACGACACCCCTTAGTAAGGGGTGTCGTATTACCCACCTGTCTTCTTCCTCTTCTTCAGTCTATAAAGGTCCACTGCTGGACAAAGGCCTCTCCAAGGCTTTCCACAATGATCGGTCTTGTGCTGGTGAACAGGTCATCCGTTCTTACCTTTACTTGTTGAGAAATTTAGGTTAATTTTTCGTTGTTTTGGGTAATAAGGCACCCTTTGGTAAGACTGGTGGTTAGACTTTCGGACTTCTGACGACTGATGACCCGTAAAGACTGTCAAAGGTCTACGAATAAGAGCCGCGACCAACCGCTTAACGTACTTTTCGAGGCATGACGAGGTTTCGGAATGTAAAGATGTCACACATCCATAGACTAACCGCATCAAGCATAGGTTAATCTGAACAAACAATAGGCATGTTACCTGGGTAAAAAAAAATTGTCTCTATTTAGTCCGTCATTCAGATTATAGAAAAATATTGGATTCGTATATTTTGTTTTATCAAATCAATAAAAATTGACAAATATAAAAGGCATCAAAGATCAGGAGCGGCGGCTGGTGACGTCATTGCTCGCTAAAAAGTGTAGCGTGCACGAGTTTTCAACGCACTGTGTCATCTTCATTTTTTGTTTATATAAAAAAAAAGAATACGTGTCTAGTATTTTTTTGGAAATCTGACTGACGGACTAATTAGTTTTATTTTAGTCAACTACCCTATTGTACATTACATGATAAATTTAGCTATATAGTGCATTATACAAATATATAATCCAATAAGTTTCACAGGTTACTTATGCTTTAAGATACAAAGTTGGAAAGATAATACATGCAAACTTAATCTAGGTTTTATTTACGAAGTAACTTCTTGAGACACATAACAATTTGTTTTTAATTTTATTTATAGTTAAGGCAAATTTAAAAATAAAATAATAAAATGAGTGTTATACTTGTCTTCTAATCTCCGAAGCGTCTCTGTTTTACTCGCGTTAGTATGACAAGAAGTTACGACAAAGAGGGGATAAAAGCGCACCTCTCGTGTCAGAACAGTTATGGGCACAACATATCTAGCATTATATAACATAGCTAACTTTTTAATTAATGACGAGAATACATATGTAATCCTGACTGAACTTTATCTGATTATTTCATATTTTTCTTCTTTTTGAAGTGAAACTTCTTTACGCACGCTTGACTTGGGGAGTAAGCTGGCGAAAGCGTTACGAAAAATGATCGGGCAAGGCGAACGGAAGTTAAGTGGGGGATATAAGCACAGAGGCGCCCGTGGCGCGAGCTTGGTACTACAAGGTCTACAACGAGTTTTTTTTTTTTTTTTAATTATGAGACACGGATACACTTATTTATTTATTTATTTACACTTAACACTATACATTAAATTTTATGTTGACTGACAACCATTAAGGGGGTCAGTTAACATAAAATTTGGTACCGCCTACTTCACAGTTCCCCTCCCTTACTCCCCCCCCTTAATATCCCCCACGAAACCCCCCCCCCGACCTCATTGATTACCTCACCCCCCCGTGGATTATCTCGGGAACCAGAGGTCGTGGACTACCCGAGTTTGGGGTCCCCTGATTCAGGAGGAAGAGCCCGACCTTTTAGCCCCGAGGAAATCCACTCCCCCGTTTTTTCCGAAGTTTCACTTCAGTCGTGTGGTCATAAGCACACTCGTTTTTTTTTTTATTTTATTTCACCTGGCATGATGTTTTCGTGATGAAATTTTCTTTATTTTAATGACATTATTATTGTAATTTATCGACATCCATTTAAAATCTGTTTTGCATGCCTAATTTAAGGTAGTTAGTAAAGGATCGTTGTATAACTGAACATTTTCATTGTGTACCTACTAACGATACAAATCAAATTTATTAGTATTATTATTACATCACTTAGCTACGAGCCCCTTACATATAGCAATACATACTACCGAAAGTCATCATCATCATCAACCTCTACTAGTCCACTGCTGGACATAGGCCTCCTTTATGGGACGCCAACAAGCTCGATCCTGAGCAGTTCTCCGCCAGCCACTACTAGCCACCTTTTTGATGTCGTCGCTCCATCTCGCCCAAGGACGCCCTACGCTACGTTTGCCGAGACGCGGTCTCCACTCGAGGACTCGTTTACCCTAACAGTTGTCGGTCCTGCGGCATATCTGACCAGCCCATTGCCACTTCAGCTTGCTAATCCTCTCAGCTATGTCGGTGACTCTGGTCCTCTGTCCTGTCAGATCACCTCATTCTTAACGCGGTCCTTCAGAGAGACGCCCAACATAGCTCGCTCCATAGCTCGCTGAGCGGCTTTAAACTTGCTAAATGGCTACCGAAAGTATATGTTCAAAATTGAGAAGATTCTTGTTTATGATTTTCCGCACATATTACGATGGAATCTGTTTTTAATAGATTCATGAATTTCGAAAATAAGTAATTTTATTTGCTGATCGGTTTATACCTATTGTATGAATTAACTTTATATTGAATAATTCGAATATATACAGTATGTTAAGAAAACCCTGTCCGACCCATAAGGATAATAAACGTTAGGTAAACACATGACCAAATATAATAGGAAATTTTACGTAATCATCATAGTACCAATACAAATGAATTTTGAAATAATCTTTTTTTCCCGCGAATTAATTCCAACTTTCCCGAAATTTGGTAATTTTAAAAAAAGTGACAACACCGGTATTACTATGAGCAAATAGCGATGCGACCACGTGCCGCGTGCCCTGCCGCCCGCCGCCCGCGGAAGGATGCTTACGCACATTTATTAAGCTACCTCTTTTTGCGAAATAATATTTATTTTTTTAGGGGGATTTTTTTTTAAGTATAGCCCGTTTTTGTATCCATTAGTAGAATCAGTTATCGATACTTAACAACACCTTCACGGGTCGGACAGGGTTTTCTTAACATACTGTATATACCACACTTTCACTCTCACAAACACACCCTCAAATTAAACCGTACCACACTCCAGCTTGCGAAATATTAATCCATTTTGTATGTTTTATTTTATTTTTCTTTTTGGTTTTCTTATTTTGTTTTCTTAAATAAATTTTAAGTTTTGTATAACAAAGGGAGAGCGGAGCATCCTAACACAAGCAAATTAATTATTTAAAAGGATGTTCCTAAATTCAACTAGCATAAGTTATTTATATTGCTGAATAAACATTTTATTTATTGTTTATTTATTATTTACTTTTTCTTTTCGGGAAACTTCTAACTAGCGTATAGAGTTTCTGGGTAATATTACATTTTAAGCATTATATTATTATATCAAGTCGTGAACCCCTTCTTGTTTTATATCGATTTATATTACGTCATCGTCCCTATTATTAATAGTAATCTGAGTTATACAAACATATTTTCATGCGCCCATTTTGCAGTTTATTTTTAAATGAGTTTATTACATTAGGCTCGCTTAAACTTCCACATAAATCAGTACAAAAACTAAAAGATTTTATTTATTTATTTACACTTTCGCACAAAGAAATGTACAGAGGCGGACTCCATCAGACAATGAAGTTGAAGGGAAGAAACGCGGGAATATTTGAATATGCTTGCCTATTGATATATTTAATTGTTATTTGCATTAACAATACTATTACCAAAATACTCGTATATACTTATATACAAAACTAAAACTTGGGAAAGAGGTGTTGAGATGATTTTATCCTAATTGTTTAGAAAATAACTCGACAATTTCCGCTTAATTGAAAACCGACTGAAATTTATCGTGTTTTATAAAAATCATGCGATTTCCTCATACCGTATCCATACATTCTTCACTCGTGCAATCCCTAGCGTGTATCAATATCAAAGGCAAGCAGGTAGCGTGATAACAGCCTGTTTTGTGCACAATTATAATAATAACCCGGCGTTGGCTCTCCTAATTAAATACAATTCTAGTTTTGACTACGTAGCGACGTTATGAGTGTATTTAGGAGATCGTGCGTCCGATTGTTTAGAAACAATTGCGTTTTTATGGTAATTTGTGTTATTATTTGGGCTTAGTAATTGAATCTTAGTCTGATAAGGTCTGTATTTTCATTATGAGTTGTATTTATGTGCTATTTGAAAGGCTAATGTTTTGGTTTCATATTCCCTGGAAAAATCGACTGTAAAATAGACTCACGTTTATTCACGGTATATTCACAACCGCAAACAAACCTGTGAAACAATAAAAATGATGGACTTACAGGGGACTTCAGGCGATGTACTCCTGGCGTGCGGAGTGGATGGAAGCCTTCATCAAATGTTCACTTAGCGCTATAGATTTGCCGATAGGTTCTCGAGTGGCGACCACGCTCCAGAAGACGCAGCGTGGGTAGGCCCCCGACAAGGTGGACCGACAACCTGGTGAAGGTCGCGGGAAACCGCTGGATGCGGGAGGCGTAGGACCTGTCGTCGTGGAGATCCTTAGGGGAAGCCTATGTCCAATAATGGACGTCTTTTGGCTGAAATGACGATGAAGTGAAACCTTCAAAAAATTTGATGACAAGTTAATGTCACAAATGTGAAATTTTACTGTCGCTTTTTCGTTTTATCGACTATCAAATCGACAACGATACTAAAGCTGGATGGAGGGTCTTCAGATCAATCTCCCTCTGGCGCAGCATCATTGGTCGTGTTGTTGGGTTTAACATTGCATCACCTCGTTCAACTGCCGTCTTCCTTCCTATTCGCTCAGTTTTTCTGAGTGAATAGGCTCTTAATAAAATAGCGCGCTTTACCATCAACGATTGCATCACTGCTTACCATCAGGTGGGATTGCAGTCAAGCAATAGTTTATAATAATTACAATAAAAATGCAGTATTCAGTTCAAAAATAATTTTGATATTCTTTTTTTATCTGATATAAAATCATTCTACCTATCTCCTTTTTTGTCTATAGTCCACGGCAGCGGAGCCGTCCGTGAGTACAATTAGCTATAGATACAAATAGTAGTTGCCAATACAGGGTATTAGTGGCCGACACGGCGGCGCCTCTGGTGGAAAACGCTACTAATTGACACATTCAACAACAAAGGATTTGCAAATGGATTGGCAATTTGACGTCGACACAGTAAGGTTACGTCACCCGCCTAATGTGCAGCGAAAGCTAAGCCTATACCCAAATGTCAACTAACCTGGTATTATTTACATAAAAGAAAGAACTAATCTACATACATACAATATCTGTCTGTAAAAGATCGCTCTTAGCGATAAGATCGCCCATTGTGTCACCCTTTGTAAAATATTGTTATTTATGTTCTGTAATCTATATGGTGTACATAATAAAGAGTATTCTATACTATTCTATGTAAAGAAAACCCCGTCTGACCCATAACGATAATTAATAAACGTTAGGTAAACATGACCTAATAAAATATGAAATTGTACATTATCATCATAGCAACAATACTAATGATTTTTGAAATATTTTTTTTTTATTATTATCAACTTCCCCAAAATTTGGTAATTTTTTAATAAGTGACAACACCATTTTTGACGGTATTCTTATGAGCAAATAGCGATGCGACCGCGTGCCGCATGCCCTGCCCCCTTACACCCGCGCATGTATTGCCTACCGCACATGTATTAATCAACCACATTTTGCGTGTTAATATTTATTTTTTTAGGGGCATTTGTTGGTATTAGTATAATCAGCAGTATAATCAGCCAATGTTCCCCCTTCTGGGACACAGGTCTCCTCTCTGTGATTACCGTAATCCCGCGGGCCGAGTGTGGACTGGTAGATGTCTCATAGCTTCTAAGTTTTTGGTTATAGGATATACCGGTTTCCTCACGATTTTTTCCTTGGCCGTTTTGAAAACAGTGGTGAATAAGTAATTTACACAAAGTAAGGCGCCTGATGGGATTTGAACTACCTACAACATGTAAGTAGCGGCCAATACCTCTATGCCACCGCTGCTCCCTCCACAGCAGCGTTAAAATAATGCGTGTCTGGGATTATTTAAGACATTTTTTTTTACATTTCTATTAGATAGACATTACTACCTACTGCAGCATTGATTTTACTACTGATTAATAGAAGTATAACATTTCTTGCCATTGAACATACGACATAATATTGCTGACGTATATTTTTTGGCAAGCATAGCAAATGGCTCTATTGATTGTCCGGAACTGCTCAGTAAAATACTTCTTCGTAGCAATCAAAACAACCTACACAAGCCACCTCTGTTGCAGGCACCACGCGCATCAACTAATTACAGACGCAACGCCTTTTTGATTCGTAGTGTAAAGTCTTCAATTGTTTACCATCGCACCCGGATATCGACCTATTTTGCACCAACGCACTTAATATTAGAATGGTTCCAAACAAGGAATATTTTGGAGATAGTCATGAATAGGTTGAGCTGTTTAGTGACTCAGTATACTAACTGAACTACTAAATGGTAACTGCTTTGGTAATTAATTATTATTATTGTTTGCGCTAGTTTATCGATCGGGTCCGATTGTTAGTTAGTCGAGTTGTTAGATCCCCGACCGATACGGGCTAGCGAAGTTAGTATTGTCTATGGCGACGCGCGGCCGCCATTGTTGAACTCTTGGCACAACGTCTTGAGACCCCGTCGCGTACGGGGTCCGTTGCTTTAACTTTAAATTGGCACAACGTGTTGGGACCCCGCCGCGTACGCGGGCCGTTGCTTGAACCTCTTGACGAATAATCATCGCGTGCGTGGCATGTTCGGTCGAATGATTTTCGGGAAATTATAATCCACCGGCCGCGTTTTGTATAGTTTGTCGCGATTGTTGCCCGTGTTTTGAAGTATTTACTTGAACTATAAAACGTAACAGTGCGCCTGTAAATTGAGTTGAATTTGAATCGGAAACGTGGTTTCATTGGCGATCTTTGTCGGGCGTGATTGACACTGCTAAATAACTTCTTACGTTGGTGAGCTTTGGTGCCCTAATAAGGGAACTTTGGAGTGTCGACTGGTATGGGACAGTCAACGAACTTGAAGACTTCGGACCTCATTGTAAAGTCGGCGCGCGCGTCGACTTCTCCGGACTTCGCTTCGCGACGGAGCACCCTGAGTCCCAGGTAAGTCCCGTAGATTTACCAGAGTGTGGTCGGAGATTAATTTACTTGTGGTGTAGGCCGACCTTGTTTGTTGAATAAGCCGTGACAATGCGCGGTAGATGTACGCGCTGTACTGGGGCGCCTACAATTATAGTAATTAATTCCAACTTCCCCAAAAATTGGTATTTTTTTTAAAAATACCGAATAAAAACGATTTCTTTCTTTCACTAAAACGCCACGGCAGCCCCAACAGCAGCCCCTCAGTGCGTTATTATACTGAACACGTAGGTCGCTGTATGCCCTCTGAGTGAAGTTAGCCCACAGGCTGCATATGTAGAAGGATTGACAGTAAGCTTTAAAAAGCGTAACTTTAACCAGCTTCGTACATCGCGTGAACCCGTTTTTTTTTTTTTTTTTTTTTTTTTTTTTTTTTTTTTTTTTTTTTTTTTTTTTTTTTTTTTTTTTTTTTTTTTTTTTTTTTTTTTTTTTTGTGACGCTGTGGAAATGTCATTTACGCACCATACCCCGAAGGGCGTGTGTGGGACTCGCCCAGCCGAAGCCGGGAATACCCACTAAAACCGAACAGCGGCACACCGACATCGCCTTAGTGGCGGGGTCATGGGAAATAGCATGCCTGCCTACCAATCCCCCGCCAGCGATTCCCGCCCGAAGGCAGGCCCACAGTAGGTCCTCCATAGGGAGGAGCCCGGCTGAGTACGTCGTCGTGTGCAAGAAGACGCAGCAGCCAAGGGTTTTTTAGCGAGGTGTCCTTCCTCTTAGCCCCACTCGTTTGCCCGAAGGCAAACGGGGCCCCCAGCTCCTCTCAATGAGGAGACCGGGTTGCCCGACGGTGACCCGGACTTCGGGTCACGTCAGCCACCTGGAGTAGTGGCCGACCCGCCGCGCGTGACCGCCGAAGCGGTCCCCACTTCTGGTTTTGGTCCGCGCCGGTAAACCGGTAACCCCCATATCTGGGGGCCGTTCCCCTATCCGCCACCTGGGGACGCGTCCGATGGGATGGCAGGCCAGAAACTGCACACGGAATCGCGCGAACCTGTGGGCCAACATGTTACAACGTACAAAAAAATACTGGTGTTCAGCTAGCTGTGGTATTAAATTCATTGTCCACTTTTTCTTCCTCTTATTCAGCCTATAGAGGTCCATTGCTGGACAAAGTCCTCCCCTAAGGCTTTCCACAATGACCGGTCTTGGCCCACATCCATCGGCTTCCCGCGACCTTCACCAGGTAATCGGTCTACCGTGTTGGGGGCCTCCCTATGCTGCGTCTTCCGGTACGTGGCCACCACTCCAGAACCTTACTGCCCCATCGGTTCTACGAGCAATGTGCCCCGCCTACTGCCACTAAATTTTAGCGACGTGATTTTGGTTCGTCTGCGGATCTCCTCATTTTTGATTCGATCGCGCAGAGAAACTCCGAGCATAGGTTTTCCATCGAAATTTGTGTGACTCTGAGCCTCCGTATGAGGCCTATTGTGAGCGACCACGTTTCATTTCCGTAAGTCATCAATGGCAACACACACTGGTCAAAGACTTTAGATTGTCCACTGAGGACAGGAATCTATTAAACTCAGTTCGTCTCTCCTCCATCTTCTCGTCTCTCGTCCAACTCCTTCAACATCACATCCACCCCATCTAAATGTCTACATTATCGCAATACATCCCACACTAACGTAGTGTGGTTCACAAACCACGCCAACCTAAATAAATTAATGACGAACACTCAACAAACTTTAAAACAACCCTTTGCTCTCATTTTGCAATAAAACACACAATTACGTTCAACGAATGGTGAATTTCATCATCCAGAATTCCATTGAGACATATACTAAAATCCACATTTTCTCATTCATAAATAATTTCGGTAGCAAAATTAATCACCCCTTCACTCAAGCACAAAATGGAGGGCACAGAAGTCCGGCTCCATACGACGAGCGAAAACAGGCAAACGCACATATTATATAGACGCGTACACAAGGCCATCTCACAAACCGTGCTCGACGAAGCATGGCTTGTGAGATTAGGTACTTTAAGTACGTTTCTATGCTGCCCTGCCAGCGACAACTCTGTGAATATAGCAAAAATTTGAAAAAAATACAAAATAACTATCGTGCTTCCCACATGAAGAAGTAAAAGAAGCCGATCTCAATCAAACGTCGGTAGCCAATACTAGCACGATTACCACTAGATGTACATGAAGGTCTTCTGTATTTCTTTGTATATCTATTTTGAGTCCCAAGTCTGAACTAATTATTTTGAGTTCACCTTCACGCGTCGATAAACTTGATGGAGCGGCTGTGTTTTGGGCCTCCATTACCTAAAACTATAATTATATAGGAGTTTTTGTTTATAAGGGTGAAGTTGCATACCGGTTTTTTAAAGGTTATATGGAACTAACTGTGGATTGGATTGTCATTAATACATTTAAGCAACATTAGGTCTGTGTTATATGTGAAGACATACTTAATAAATATGTGCATCAAAATTTGGTAGATTATTTGACAATTAATAATTAATTTATTATACTTATTTATCAATGTTTATTTCTGACTTTTACGTGGGTTTAAGTGCTTGAGTCACTTTTTTGATGAAATATATAAATCAATTAATAATATTACATACGGTGGATGGGTCTGAGCAGTTGTGTTGCTATGTGTACCGGGTACGATGCACCTAATGTTGTTGTATTTAATTTCTTATTTATGTTTATTTTGGACGCCATTTAAATTGGCAAACCTAGTGCATATATTTTTAGACCTGTAAATATTGGATTATTTTTTTGACTAAAACCCAGCCGTGTTCCTTCACTTACCTGTGTACCAGGGGCTATGGTATCTTTTTCAAATAACCTGCGACCCTGACAGATAACAGCTATAGTGGTTGAAGCGATCAGGTTAGCAATCTACCTTAGATTAGACGTTTAACTAGTTTCCACTGTCATTCGTGGATTATTAGTGTCAGTCGGTACGAGTTCCAAGAGCCAAAATAGAATAGAATAGAATACTTTTATTTCAGACCGGAGTCCATAAGGTTAGTAACAATTTTACTTTTACTAAAACTATAATTATATAGGAGTTTTTGTTTATAAGGGTGAAGTTGCATACCGGTTTTTTAAAGGTTATATGGAACTAACTGTGGATTGGATTGTCATTAATACATTTAAGCAACATTAGGTCTGTGTTATATGTGAAGACATACTTAATAAATATGTGCATCAAAATTTGGTAGATTATTTGACAATTAATAATTAATTTATTATACTTATTTATCAATGTTTATTTCTGACTTTTACGTGGGTTTAAGTGACTCAAGTCCTCTTCTTATTCAGCCTATACAGGCCCACTGCTGGACAAAGGGCTCCCCCAAGGCTTTACACTATGACCGGTCTCATGCTGCCCTCATCCATCGGCTTCTCGCGGCCATCACCAGGCCATCGGTTCTCCTTATTAGGGGCCTCCCTAGGCTGCATTTTCCGGTACATGGCCGCCACTCCAGAACCTTACTCCCCAACGGCCATCGGTTCTACGAGTAATGTGCCACGCCCACTGCCACTGAGGTTTATTTCTCATTCGATCGCTCAGAGAAACTTCGAGCACAGCCCTTTCGATCGCCTTGTGTATGACCACGATTTAGTTCCGTAAGTCATCACTGGCAACACAGAATATAGTAATTTAGCTTTATTTTGTTTTTTTTTTTATTATACTTGTTTGTATGCCTTATGGGTGAAATTTGTACGACGAAAGATTCACATCATGATATCCTGCACGCTTAATAAGGGTCCACGCTCGTTTGAGAAATAAAATTATCAAAATTTTTGTCTATATCTTTGCATACAAAAGAATAACATCACAGAATATAGTATGTAAAATTAAACCATATAAACTTAAACCACTTTAAATCAAAAATAAAATTACTTGACATTTTACTCAAAAAGATGAAGGCAAACATCTTGAGGATACTTTCAAATCCTAGTACCAAACATTCGAAGACATACATATTACATCTACCATACTGTGCTGGATCAGCGAATTAGTTAACTGTCCACTCACTCTCATCAAGAGATAGTCTTTGTCCTAGTAGTAGAACTTTATTGGGGGATTAAGCTTAAAAATATTGTACTTATTACTACAGCTCTCAATGTGGAGAACTTTGGGAGAGGCCTATGCCCATCAGTGGACTTCTATAAACTGAGAAAAAGCAGAAGCTTAACCCTGGAGTGGGCGCTCTATAAGCATTTTGCCGCCCGCGTGAAAAAACGTTAATAATTTTTAAAACAACTGTCCATTAGACTTGCGCTTTTTAGTAGCTGACCCTAATCTCGTTAGCAAGGCGTACCGAAAAGCCGCCTTCAGCTTTTGGGTGTTGAGATTTCCTCGAACCTAAACTTTGGGCGGTTCATTGGGTCCAAGGCCAAGGTGGCTGCCAGAAAACTTGGGGTAATCGCAAAGGTCCGGCAGTACTTCACACCAGGGCAGCTTCTAATGTTGTACAAAGCACAGGTCCGTTCGTGTGTGGAGTACTGCAGCCACATTTGCGCTGGTGCTGCTAAGTGTCACCTGGCCACTTTGGATTCAGTGGAGAGGCGTGCGAAGAGGCTGATTGGTGACCCTGATTTAACTCGAGTTGGTCTCCAAAGCCTAGAGCACAGGCGTAGAGTAGCCAGCCTTTCGGTGTTCTATAGGATACATTCTGGGGAGTGTGCGAGGGAATTGCACGATTTAATTCCCCCATCTCCGTTCCACCATCGGACGACCCGTCGTACGGCGAGTTTCCACCCTTATGTTGTTAACACCTCTACGATCCGGACGAAGCGTTTCGCCTCCTCCTTTATACCGCGTACATCGAGGGACTGGAACAATCTGCCGGCGGCGGTGTTTCCGTCGGACTACAATTTGAGTGTCTTCAAGGCTAGAGTGAATAGGCTCTTAATAAACTAGTGCGCTTTACCATCAACGATTGCGTCACTGCTTACCATCAGGCAGGATTGCGGTCAAGCGCTGGTTTATACTTTAATAAAAAAAAAAAGAAAAAAGTTGTTACCACCAAGTGTTGCCAGGCGGCAAATTGCTCACCGCACGCCCACGTACATACAATATTATGTAAAGTATTTTTTGCAAACCTGAAATGTAGACTATATTTCATGGTGTATTTATGCTTAAAACTAAAAACAACATGTTTGTTTTAGCATTTAAAATATTAATTGACAATAAAAATTAAGAAAATGGAAGCTCAAATTGTGTCTTGGCTAGAGGAAACATCTGATCAAGGGCAGTTCAACAGCAAATGCTTTAGTAAAAAGTTTATCCTAAAATATCACTGTTGATGATAGTTTTACTTCGATACTGAAGATCTTGCAGATCAGTTAGCAACTGATCAGCAAGATCTTCATTATATGTATCACGAAAAAGGGTGTTCCAGATACCCAAAGTTTGCACATACCTTTGTGAAGACTATTTTAATAAAACATATCCTTTTAATTTAGAAAATATATAATTCTGTTATTTTTTCATTTTTGATCGTTTTGTAGAGTATTGTGTAGGAAAAGGGAAAAAATTCAATTAAAATGTTAAAGTTTCCTGTAGTCTTTTGTACACTATAATTTTTAAGACGAAGTTAAATAAATACATATGTTGATTTATTATTACTTATTACTGTGTTACGTAAATGCTGAGAAAAAAAATACGTTTAAATTGCTGTATTACTAGTAAAAATGGTCAAAGAAAACGGTCCACTAAAGTTTTGCATAAAGACGCCCCCGCTCTAGGGTTAACAATAATGTTTATCAAACATTTGTTTCGTTTTTACTGAATTTCCCTGCTTTTGACCCCAATCATGCCTGGATGAGGTACCATTTGATCTAACGTGTAGAACCAGCGTTTCTTTTTTTTTTTTCATTATTTAAAACTTGTGCTTGACCGCAATCCTGCCTGATTGTAAGCATTGGTGCAATCGTTGATGCTAAAGAGCGCTAGTTCATTAAGAGCCTATTCACTAAAAAAACAGAGTGAATAGGAAGAAAGACGGCAGTTGAGCAAGGTTATGTCATGTTAAACCTAACAACGTGACCAACGATGCCGCGCCAGAGAGCCAATCTCCGGACACAACAATATTTGACGCATCGTACCCTGCACTCATTGCAACACAACTGCTCTGACCCGTCCTCCGTATGGCTTCACCAGACATCATGCCGAAACACGACGAATCGCTTAGGGGGAAGACTTTGTCTGGTGGGTGATAACTTCTGCCGACAGCCGATGTTATGGCCTACCACCGAGAAAATATGTAGCGTGATACTGTAACTGCCTCATCGAGAAATTTTAGGTGGAACGAGCGTGGAGTGTGAGTTTGTAATTCAAATAATGCTAATGAGCTAACACTGTTGACAGCCACTCTAAGCTCGATTCAACCAAGTTTCAGACTGAATTTTTTATAGAATCTATCAGCAGAGCCCCAAGTGGCCTAGTGATGTTGGCCGATTTGATTACTTACAAGTTTTAGGTCATAGGTTTGAACCTTGATTTGTGTAATTCATTTCATCATCATCATCATCACCTCAGAGTTAGTCCCAGTCGCATCCGAAGCTTTTCCAACTTTGGAGTCTGGGGTCCGCTTTACTGTTCTAGCTCTAGCTCTAGCTACTGAATTTGGCAAAACTTTGATATTTTCCGTGAAGCGACTTCCATCTGACCTCCATAACCCGAAGGCGATATCGAAGCATTGCTATTAGACCCATTGTTGGATTTTTGAGGGCTCCAACATTCCGTAACGACTGCCATTAGATGTTCGTATGGCAACCGTGACAAACTGCTTAACGTGCTTTCCGAGGCACGACCAGACCAGTGCAAATATTCATATTCATGCATAAAAATATTAGTACTGCGCGGGCAACGAACCGCTACGCCACGGAAGCTGCCAAAAACGCTGAAAGACGTAGTGAGAGAACCAGTATGTCCTAGAGCCAAAACTTAGAAGAGATCTAACTTGTACGATCCCGCACTGGATCCACGTGGTAGATCATATTCACCCAGAGGAGGTCTGTTTCCAAAGAGTGGAATTTAAGACTATTTACAATTTTAAAATCGTTTGACAGCCTCCGTGGCGTAGCGGTAGCGAACGCAGTCGTTGCGCAGGGAGGCGCGGGTTCGATCCCCGCACAGTGCAGATATTTGTATGCATGAATATGAATATTTGCACTGGTCTGGTTGTGCCTCGGAAAGCACGTTAAGCCGTTGGTCCCAGTTGCCATACGAACATCTAGTGGCAGCCGTTACAGGTTGTTGGAGCCCTCAAAAGTTCTAACAATTGTTCTAACTGCAATGCTTAGATATCGCCTTCGGGTTGTGGAGGTCAGACGGCAGTCGTTTCACGGAAAATATCGAAGTTTACCCAAAATCAGCAGTTAGACTCGTAAAGCGGACTCTGGGGTCCGCTTTACCAGTCTAACTGCTGATTCTGCTGAATCCCAGTCGCATCCGTAGCTTTTCAGCTTTGGAGTCCAGACTCCAACGCTGAAAAGCTACGGATGCGACTGGGATTAACGCTGAGATGATGATGATGACAATTTTAAAATCATTCCAATTTAGTTACGAGTAGGTTTTTGTAATGTTCGAGCTTTGGTAAATATCTCAGAAGCGCTAACTAGCACTAAACAAAGTGTTTACCATAGTGCGGATAAGCTAAGCTACATAATACATAGAACGCTAAAATTAATTGCAAACTTAGCAGCTACTAATTATGAGTTAGGTCTGATCACAGCTTTATATGCATAAACCAAAGGAATATGTTAGTAGGCAATGAAATATGTTATTACTTTGATATCAGGGTGAATTAAGTGTAATTTGAAATTGTTGACCGTAATATTTGGATAATTACTATGAAATAGATTTAATATGATTAGCATAAAGTTAGTTAATGAGTTTAGTTATTATGTGACATGGGATACACTTGAATAAGTTTTTAGGTTTCGAAAACTATTTTAACCCTAGATAGCTAACGTTCGTCAAAATGACGAGCAGCTAATGAATATCTCCCTCTCCCTTTCCAATGGTTTAACCTATAAACTTGCTGTTTCGCGCCAATTAAGGGATCGCTATACTGTTTCGCGTGGTGGTTATATTTAGCCGTTAAATACTTTCGTTTTGGAGATACCAACTGCATGGTCGTCTTTTTGACGAATGGTTAGCTTATGCGTTACTTGTACTTTGTGTTAATTTTGTTTTGTTTTTTTTTAGTTATATCGTTGTTAGTGAAGAATGGTTGCCAGGTTGATCACAAATGATGAAATAATTCGTGCATTGTGTTAATTTTTGTTTTGTTTTTTTAGTTATATCGTTGTTAGTGAAGAATGACTGCCAGCTTGATCACAGAATGATCAAATATTTCGTACATTAGATGATGAAGTTTGTGCCAATATATTTGATATTTTATGAAATAATGAAAGTGAGGAGGGTTTGTTGGCTTATGACGTGGAACGTGACTTTAACTATGAAACCTCGGACACTGAAGAAACCCAAGTCAATCTACGTTTATATATTCAAGAGGAACAGAATATGTCACATTCCGATGCTCTTCCTCAAAGCGACAATTCTTCAACGACTTCCACCAACATTATCCACTTGACTCAAACCAATATTCGAGGCAAAAATCATCATTTTCTTGTAAACAATTAATAAAGGATACATTTCTTCATGAACTTCTGCGAACGAGCTGATCCTCTAGCCGTCCGAACGATATTTCGTTCGCACGGCTAGAGGACCAGTCCGTTTAGTCAGCAACATAACAGATCTTTTCATTTTATTTCGTTCCTTTATGACAGACGAAATATGTGAAGAAATTTTGCGTTGGGCCAATGCCGGAATAGCCATAAAGAAACAATCAGCAGGCGAATGATAAAGATTCACTGCAATAGTTGCAGAGTTCCCATTTGTGGCGAACATACAGTCGATTTTTGTTCAACTTATGCCCAAAAATAAGTAATTTGATACTTACTGTTAATTTACAGTCTACCGTCGCACGCGACGCTGATACGTCGTGTTCTGTCCCGCGTGTATGGGAAGTTATTGAAACGAGCAATGGCTTCAACTGTTGTTAAGTGTTCTAATTGTAACGTCGTGATCAACGAGGTGCTATCATTTATTTGTAATAAAATACAAGTAATGGACGAGCAAAGTATTGCGAGTATCTGTGTTAGTGCATTTTCGGAAGGAGATATTTTAGAGGCTAAGAATTTGCTATTTGAATCGGTATCAACTGCTAAGCGCAAGAAAATAAGAAGACGGGAGGGCAAAACATTGAGAAATATTGATGATATTGTTGGAATACTGAAGAACTTGGATCCCGAGGAGATTCCAATTTTTGTTGCCAGAGATTTACACAAACTACCTCCGGTATTATTTGACCATGTAGATGTGACCAGAGTCTTAAAAGACATATTAAAAATGCGAAGTGATATAGATCGTATTGTCAAGGAGTATGCAACGGTGAATGAATTGAAAGAGTTGTCTATCGAGGTGGAATCACTCAAAAAGGCGTCGCTTGTTAACAATTTCACTCGTAATGTTAACGTCATGAGAGGTGCCGGCTTGTTATCTAGCGTTGAGCGTGATAGCGGGCCGTTGGGTTTTTCTCCAATTTGCAGTAACAACAAAACAGTAAAACGATTATCGGCTGAGTCATCATCTACAGAAAAGCAGCCGTTACTTTTATCCAATGAGGGTAGTGGCATAAAAACTGCGAGTATTTTAACGGACGGTTTGGCGTCATCACCGCACAAATGTGAGAAGGCGAGGGTATGCACATCCCAAGTAGCGGTGAGTCATGAGCGTGCCGCTACACCGGTCGCGTCTGTTGATGTGCTACACACGGCCCGGCCGGACGATCAGCAAATTAATAATAAAAGTTTTGCCGAGGTTGTTCAGAGCGGGGAGGCAAAAACTCAAAAACCGACTGGAGAATGGGAAATTGTTCAAAGGAGGCGGTTGAGAAATCGTTTTTTAGGTAAAGCCGGGACGGCTACTGTGAACGCTAATACCAATTTTAAAGCGGCTGTCAATAAGACTCCAATTTATGTTTACAATGTTTCATTGGAAGCGTCTGTGTGTGACATTAAGGCATATGTAAACAATATGACTAACCTAGACGTGCATGTAGAAAAAATGAAAATGAAAACGGCTAAGGATTACAATGCATACATTGTTTACGTTCCTAGAACGAAAATGGAAATATTTTTAAATGACGATTTTTGGCCTGATGGGGTACTGTATCGCCGTTTTGTTGAATTTAATCGAAACAAGGCGCAGCGTACCTATCGGCAGTTGGCTACTATGACATCTACTACTAATGAGTGTTGAGAATAGCGTGTCTAAATTTGTTAGCTTCAACTGTAAGAGCGTCACTCGTTCAGTGGATTGTGTAAGGAAATTGTGTGGATCGGCTGACATTGTTGCGCTTCAGGAGACGTGGCTACTTCCGCATGATTTGCCGTTCCTGGGTTCAATTGATGACGAGTTCTCCTACACCGGTAATTCTGCTGTGGATACGTCAGCCGGGATTGTTAGAGGTAGGCCGTACGGTGGAGTTGCTCTGTTGTGGAGAAAGTCAGTCTTTCCGTCAGTGTCGATTATAGCGTGTAAGAGTGTACGACTCGCTGCGATTAAAATAGTGATTAACGACAAGTCGATGCTAGTCATAACTGTGTATATGCCGACCGATTCATTTGAGAATTTAACTGAGTTTACTGAGTGTTTGAGTGAATTAAACGCTATAATCGAGAGTTGTGATGTGGAGACCGTGTATATACTTGGGGACTTCAACGCGCACCCAGGTGAGCAGTTTTCATGTGAGTTATTAACTTTTTGTGCAGAACAGATGTGGTCGTGTGTAGATATTGAACTTTTACCACCTGACACGTATACGTTTATTAGTGATTCACACGGTTGTTGTCGCTGGCTCGATCACTGCGTGGTGACTGGCTCAGCGAGACGCTCGATAGTTAATGTGTCTATTCTGTATGATGTCTACTGGTCTGATCACTTTCCATTGGTGGTTGAATGTAACTTGAATCTGATTTTACCTAAAACCAAGAGAGGTATCTCGCCTTTTAATAGAATAAGTTGGGGCACTAGAAATGATAATCAACTTGAAACTTACCAGAATTATTGTAATTCAGAGTTAAAACTTATTGATTTTCCTTCTGAGTTTACACATTGTGCCGATGGAAGGTGTGATGATGAGGCCCACAAGCTAAATATTAGTAAATTATATGAAAAAATAATAAATATTTTGTCTAAGGCGGCAGAGTGCAGCAGTAATAGGTGTGCACCTTACCGTAGAAAATATAAACAGGTAATAGGTTGGAACAGGTTTGTCGCGGGCGCATATAGGAGGGCTCGACTTTGTTTTCAAGCCTGGGTACATCATGGTAGGCCTGGTAGGGGGCCTGTCTTCAAAGATATGCGCGAATCTAGGAAAATATTTAAATCGAGATTGAAATATTGTCAAAATAATGTAGATCAGATGAAAATGAATAACATAGCTGAGCATCATGCAAACAAGAACTTTAGGGATTTCTGGAAATGTACAAAAGACTTGAATCCAGAGTCGAGCCTTCCTGTGAGTATCGGTGACGCACTTGAGCCTCGGGACATTGCCTGTGCCTTCCAGCGACATTTCAGGGTCGAGACACCGCTCGGATCGGCGTTGCGGGTGCTGGATGCTGGGGCATGTCCTGGGGAAGTTGCCATTAGATTCTCTGCCAGGAATGTGGCCGCAGTTATTAAGAAGATGGTTCGAGGTAAGTCTCCAGGACATGATGGGCTCAGCATCGAGCATCTGAGGTACGCTGGTGTACATCTGCCAAGAGTTCTTGCTTTGTTCTTCAACCTGTGTATGAGTCATAGTTACTTGCCTGACGATTTAATGTATACTGTAATTGTTCCTGTTATTAAGAATAAGACTGGTGATTCTGCTGATATTGCTAATTATAGACCCATCTCGTTAGCAACAGTCATAGGTAAGGTATTGGACAGTTTGCTTGATCAACAGTTGTGTGAGCACCTAAATCTGAATGACGCTCAATTTGGTTTTAGGCCGGGTCTGTCGACTGAGAGTGCCATCCTCTGCCTTAAGCAAACTGTTCAGACTACACATCTAGGAATACGCCTGTGTACGCATGTTTTTTAGACCTCTCAAAGGCTTTTGATATGGTGTGCTATGATAAGCTATGGCACAAGCTGCGACACGAGACGACATTGTCACATGATGTCATATCATTGTTTGAGTATTGGTACAGTCATCAGCGGAACAGTGTCAGATGGGCCGGATCTTATTCGGATGTATACGGGTTGGAGTGCGGGGTGAGGCAGGGGGGGTTAACTTCGCCGCGTCTCTTCAACCTGTATATGAACCAGTTGATTGGGGAACTTAGCAGCACTAAAGTCGGTTGTTCTATTGATGGGGTTTGTATGAACAACATCAGTTACGCGGATGACATGGTGCTGCTGAGTCCCTCGCTCTCTGCACTTCGTAAACTTTTGAGCGTTTGTGAATCCTACGCGGAGGCCCATGGACTTAGATATAATCCGAGGAAGAGTGTATACATGGTCTTTAAAGCGGGGGCTAAAAGCTACTCAACTGTGCCTCCGGTCACTCTTTGTGGGTCACTGTTGACCAAGGTGGATCGGTTCAAGTATCTGGGTCACTGGGTCACTGAGGATTTATCTGATGTTGCGGATATTGAGAGGGAGCGTAGGGCGTTGTCGGTCCGCTGCAACATGTTGGCTCGCAGGTTTGCGCGTTGTTCTACGCAGGTGAAGGTAACCCTATTTAAGGCATACTGCCAGACCTTCTACACGTGTAGCCTGTGGACCAACTTCACTCAGCGGGCGTACAACGCTCTGCGTGTCCAGTACAACAACGCGTTTAGGATTCTGTTGGGGCTGCCACGGTTTTGTAGCGCGTCATCGATGTTTGCCGAGGCTAGAACCGAGGATTTCCATGGTATCATAAGAAAACGGAGTGCGTCGCTTCTGCGCCGTACCCGTGGCAGTTCGAATGGGCTCCTGAAGGTGTTGTCCGAGCGGTGGGACTCGCCTTTTTTAAGAAGGTGGCTACAGTTGCATGCTAGCCCCTGTGATTATTATTTAATGGGATTTTATTAATGTGGTTTTAGTTTTTAATGATTATCTATTGTTATTTAAATTTTGATTTGTGATTATTTTTATTTTTTGTTTCCGAATTTTTATTTTTACTTCTGATTTAGTGTTTATTGATTATTTTGATATATTTTTGACATTTGATGATTATTAATGTATTTTTTGATTGTTATTAATTTTAATTTATCTCATTTTATGTAATGTATGGACGTTTGTCTGAAATAAATGATTATTATTATTATTATTATTATTTAAAGGTTGTAACTTTATTATATCAAAAGAAAAAGGAAAATTATATTTTTTTTTTCCTAATTTAGTTATTGTAAGATCACTAAGGCAGTGATCTCAAAGAAACATGTGCCATTTAAGATTTGTGATTCAGTACTTAAAATTTGAATAAATATTCATTTATGTAATAATTATCTTTTATGTATCCCATATAGTTCATAAATATAATAAACCTGATTAATTTAACACACAATTTTAATAAAAATCACGTTTAAAAATTGGTCGTCAAAAAGTCGAATGGTTAGCTTATCATAGAAGTGCGGGAAGGTTTGCTATCTAGGGTTAATTAGCCTCCTGGTTTTCTTATTTCTCTTTCTGGTTGCGTCTATTAGAAAATTGTATATATGTTTTAAATTGACGGTATTTAAATTTAATGAATTATTAAATTTCATAATCACAATCAGCCTATAATGTTCACACTGTTGGAATACAGAACTCCTCTCGATGAAAAGGACTGGGCCGTAATCTACCACGCTGGCCCAGAGTGGATTGGTAGAAGTCACACGTGGTAGATCTTTTTTTTTTTTTTGGAGCAGTGTTGATGAAATAAACTGTAAATCGCCTGATGGGGTTCGAACTTACGACCTACAGCTTGTAAGTCGCGGCCGCATTGCCATGTCCAAAGAAATCAAAATCCTGGGTGTCACCATCGACGAAAAGCTAACATTTAATACACACGTCGCCAGCATATGTAGAAAGGCAATAGGAATCCACAAGCAGTTAACCAGGGCCGCAAAAACGAGCTGGGGACTTCGTCCTGAAGTCATAAGAATAATATATGTGGCCGCCGTGGAACCAATCATCCTGTACGCAGCCAGCGTATGGGCTCCGGCCGCTAGAAAGCTGGGAGTCATAAGGCAGTTGGGAACAGTTCAGCGCGGTATTGCACTGAAGCTGTGTAAGGCATATCGGACGGTCTCTTTAAATTCTGCGCTGGTGCTGGCTGGTATACTACCCCTCGACCTCCGGGTTCACGAGGCAGCATCGTTATATGAAGCCAGAAGGGGGGTGCCTCAGCCGGCACTCGGCGGCGGACTGGTCGAGCTGACTGCTTCGGCAATGGAGGACCCACACCCCGCCGAGCGCGCGGAATTGGAGATTGTAAGCCTGGTAAACCAAGAGCAACTCGATGCCCAGAACGAACTTGAGGTTCGTATCTTTACAGACGGGAGCAAGATTGGGGACAAGGTTGGTGCGGCGCTCTCCATATGGAGTGGTGACGTCGAAACCGAAGTCCTCAAACTGGTTCTCCCATATTACTCCACCGTTTACCAGGCTGAGCTTCTGGCGATATGCGTTGCAACTAGGAAAATTCTAGAACATAGCGCGCAGTCGTTTGGAATCTTCAGCGACTCCATGGCAGCCCTTCAAACCATCCGAAACTACGACCGACACCACCCGCTGGCAGTAGAGGCAAGGGCAAACTTGAGATTATTGTCCATCCAAAACAGGGCTGTTACCTTGTTTTGGATCAAAGCTCACGCAGGGTTGGCAGGGAATGAGAGGGCCGACGAATTAGCCAAGAGAGCCGCCGAAGATTCCGGGCGAAAGCCCGACTATGACTTGTGTCCGGTTTCATACGTCAAGAGATGCATTCGTACGGCAACTCTTGACGAATGGAACCGGAGATACAGTTCCCAAACAACTGCTTCAGTGACCAAATTGTTTTTCCCTGATGCCGTGGCTGCCTACAGGATAGTGAGGAAGTGCAAAATTAACTATGTTATCACACAAATTATGACGGGGCACGGTGGGTTCTCAGCATACTTGTACCGTTTCAAGTGTAAGGGGAGCCCATCGTGCATTTGCGATTCTGAAACTGAAGAAACTGTGCCACATGTATTGTTCGATTGTCCCGTCTTTGACAGAGAGAGACTAGAGGCCGAACACTTACTAAACGCCACACTTGACGCCAAAAATATTTGTAAAATAATAGCGGGCAAAAATAGAGGAATCCTATTAGAATACTGCGTAAAAATATGTGAGAAAGTTATAATAAGAAATAAAAATGCATAAGCAAAAAATGTTTACACAATATTATATATAATATTAATGATAAGCATTTAAATAGTTGTTTGTTTGTATTTGTATTGTATTTAAATGTTAATGGAATCAAAATTAAATAAGAAATAAATATTAAGTAGCCCAAACAAAACGCAGTTATTAGAATAAGACTTAGTAAGTAGTAGCCGTAGGAATGTATGTTTAACTATAACTAGGAATAAATATGTAGGTAGTCTGATAAACTGTTAACGCACGAAAGTGAAGCTTAGTATAAGTATAGGCTCCGATTATGTTGGAGGTAGCAGAATTAAAAAAAAAAAAAAAAAAAAAAAAAAAAAAAAGTCGCGGCCGATACCACTAGACGACCGCTGCTCTGTATTAAATTTATTTCAATGATAAGTTGATTTCAGAGTGACTTGCACTCTTCAGTATCATACAACAATAAAATATATATAGCTATAAAATATTTTTACATAAAAATAAAACAACTGATTTCCAACAAACACGAAAAACTGAAAAATAATTAATTTAGGAAGTCGGTGTCTTTGGTTTTTGTGACTTTCGAAATTACTAATTTATCACTTTGTAGTGTTATTTGGAAATCGGTGTTTTTCTTTTTTTTTTTTAATAGGTTTTATTTTACATTTTTTAGTTGTGACAAGTACAGTTGCATCCCGTGGCAATAATATAGTTGGGAAAAGGCCTGTAAGCAAATGACGTAATTTTGTTTACTTTAATTTTTACTCGTAAATTTGGTTTAATAACGAAACCACTGAACCGATCTCTATAAAATTCCTATGAGACCAAAATAAAAGTACGAGCAATGCTGGACATGACGCGATTACGCAACTTAATAAAAAACGTGACGAGTAGGTAGTGGTTGTCTTATGTTAAACTTCAATGCTGTAAATTTTTGAGGAATGATCTCGACCCCCTATGGTCTGCATCGTCATATTACTGCAAACCATCATTTTAACCTACATGTGTGCAAAGTTCTCATCGATATAAATGAATTAAGTCCAAACACAAAATAGGTATTGTAAGCCGTTGAGAAGTTCCCGGAAAAGGCCTTTGCCTTCATCATCAGAGCCCTTATGACAGCCACAACCCAACTATTCCAGACCTTTATTAAATTGTAATGTTTTAAAATACTTATAAATGCACTAATCGCGCCTACAATTTTGATGTGGCGGTGAACATACATAAAAAATAAAAATAAAAGATACGACGAATTGAGAACCCCCTCCTTTTTTTGAAGTCGGTTAAAAATATATAGCACGGTTCTCTTAACATTGACAACTTTTAGAGTTAATGAGGTATTCCTTTTGCCGGTATACAGGTTGCAGGTTAAGTCGACCTAGATCCTTTAAGATGTTTTAGTTTTCATTATTCCTAGCTGATAAGGCTCAGATGTTAATAAATTAATAACTTAAAGGCAAGTGGACTAACTGAAGTGATTTGGCCATGAAACACCCCAGCCTAAACCTAATCCATACTGAGATATTGGATTTTGATTATTTTTTTATTAAAAATTAGGATTTTTGTGTAGTAGGGATGTTTGTGTTTTGAAAAAAAAAATATTCTATTTAGTCCGTCATTCAGATTATAGATAAATATTGGATACGTATATTTTGTTTTATCTAATCAATAAAAAATGACACATATACAATGAATCAAAGATCAGGTGTGATGGCTGGTGACGTCACTGCTCGCTAAAAGTGTAGCATGCAGTGACGTCACACGACTTTTCAAAGCACTGTGTCATCTTCATTTTTTGTTTATATAAAAAAGAAAAACTACGTGTCTAGTATTTTTTGAAAATCTGACTGACGGACTAATTAGTTTTTTTTAGTCAAATACCCAATTGTCCTTTTTTCGGATTTCGTGTCTCTAATTTATAATGCTTTTGCTATTTTTGTGTAATAGAATTGTTTGTTTATTACTCTTAACACAAAAAGTGCAAGTAACTGAACCAACTGGGTAGCAGCCGACGATTGAAAAATTAAAAAATAAACAAATTTGTAGATATATTTTTCTTCTTCACTACATATTATAAAATAAAGTCATTTTTACTTTCCCTGTGTCGCTTTGTGTAATTCAATCTTTAAAACTACGTAACTAACGCAAACTAGCAAACTTCATGACATTGCAACTGCATAATATACAATATGTAAAGAAAACCCCGTCCGATCTATAAGGATAATAAAGGTTAGATAATCACATAACCAAATAAAATATGAAATTTTACATAATCATCATAGTAAGAATAATAATAAATTAGGAAAATACCATTTTTTTCCCGCGAATTAATTCCAACATCCCCAAAATTTTGTTATTTTTTAAAAAGTGACCACACCGGTTTTGACGGTATTATTATAAGCTAATAGCGATGCTCGCGCATGCCGCGTGCCCTGCCCCCCTTCACCCGCGCATGTATTGTCTTCAGCACATATATTAATTTACCTCCTTTTGCGAAATAATATATATTTTTATGGGGATTTTCTTTTAAATTTAGCCCGGCTCTGTAGGCATTAGTAGAATCATTTATCGATACCTTCACGTATCGGACAGGTTTTTTTTAACATATTGTATATACTGATATACTGAGGTACTGACCTATAATAGTAAAAAAAACTTACAGGCTATCTTGAAAGGCATTGCTATCTCCTCTTGATTTGTCAGTACAGTACATACTAACTTACTAATCTACTGAACAATCGGTGACAACATGCTGAAACCTATTTTATTGAACTTTGTTTTTTATTATAAAACGGATTGTATATTTAATTATTTGAATTATTTATTGTGAAGTGGCTATAAATTTCTGTTTTGGTTAAACACAGATTGTTATGATATTGTGGAATGAATTTTGTTTATGAGCCAATTTTTGTAGAGAATAAACATGATATTTAATTAAACTAAATTAGAGTAGGTTTTCTTACAAATTATAAATTAATTTTCCCTAATTGTTAAAAGAAAACCTTGTATTTGATATTTGTGGGTCGCGATATGTATTGAATTATGTTTTATAGAATTCCGATAAATATAATTTGAATATCATGATAAATTCGTTGCCGAGTAAAACTGTCTATTACAAAAATAAAATGTGCATTTTCCATCATATCCACCACAGGGAAAAGTAAGTTTTCTTTGTAAAATGAAAGTGAAGCCGATAAAACACAGATACCAAACAAGTCTTGCCACCAAGCGATTCGTCGAGTTCCGGCTTGGTGCCTGGTGAAGCCGTACGGAGGACGGGTCTGAGCAGTTGTGTTGCGACATGTGCCGGGTACGATGCGACAAATGTTGTTGTATCGGGAGTTTGGTCGTGGAGGGTTTCCAGATCAATCTCCCTCTGGCGCTACATCATTGGTCGTATTGTTGGGATTAACATTGCATCACCTCGCTCAACTGCCTTCTTCCTTCCTATTCACTCAGTATTTTCGAGTGAATAGGCTCTTAATAAACTAGCGCGCTTTACTATCAACAATAGGCATGTTTCCTGGGTAAAAAAAAATTGATTCTATTTAGTCCGCCATTCAAATTAAAAAAAAATATTGGATACGTATATGTTGTTTTATCAAATCAATAAAAATTGACAAATATCCGTTTATATTTACCAAAGATCAGGACTGGTGGCTGGTGACGTCACTGCTCGCTAAAAAGTGTACAGTGCGGTGACGTCACATTAGTTTTCAACGCACTGTGTCGTCTTCATTTTTTTTTTATATGAAAAAAGAAAAAATACGTGTCTAGTATTTTTTGGAAATCTGACTGACGGACTGATTATTTTTTTTTTAGTCAAATACCCTATTGCATCACTGCTTAACATCAGGCGGAATTGCAGTCAAGCACTAGTATAATTATAAAAAAATCAGTCGTAGAATAAAAACGTCCAATATAGATATAAAAATGTAAAAAGGCTTTAGATGTCCTAATATTGAACCTAACGTCATTATTATAATTAGATTTGGCCGGATTTTAAATTTGCGCCTTATTTCTGTATATGCCGCAAATGACCTATAGCCGCCCATATAAATTGGCGTCGCAAATCAAGCCTATTTTCTCCTGTCGAATGGAGTTACGGAGTGAGGGAGGTCAAATTAGATTGGCTGTTGGATTACAGTATTATACTTGTCCTACATTCATATTATAAGTACACAGCCAATCTACCTAGACCTCCTTCACTTCATAAATCCATTCACATTCATTTGAAGAATCAAGCGTGGATCCGTGCGAGATATAAAGACTATTTAATTGTTTCTATACTAATAATTTTAATGGTTAATGGTGTTTATATCTATGTTACGCTTATTATAGAAATTCTCTTAGCATGTTTTCACTGACTTAAATTGATGACTTTCATGCCATCATGAGGAAAAAGGCGGCCTCGTTGCTGGGTAGAACTGGGACCAGAGCTAGCAGCATCCTACAAGCCATGACCGACAAGTACGATGCGCCGGTGCTTAGGCGCTGGTTAGCATTGCTTGTGCGGCAGGCACGATTAGTTTTTAAGTGTTACTAACCCTTAGTAGATAAGTTACTAACCATTGGACCATTGTTGTCTTTAATTAAATAAATTATTATTATTATTAAATTGTAGTCAGACGGAAACACCGCCACTTTCAAATTGTTCTAGTCCCTTGATGTACGCGGTATAAAAGACGAGGCTACTTCATACGGATCGTAGTATTGTGAGTAACGTAACGGACACTCGTACAACAGTTGAACGTCATCCGATGATTGAACGAAGATGGAGGAATTAAGGCATGTAATTCACACACACACTATCCAAAAAGCATGCTATAGAACACCGACAGGCTGGCTACTCTGCGCCTGTGCTCCATGACTTCAGAGTTGGTCGGTGAGCGGAGCGTATGATGAATTATATTAACTTTAAGTAAACATTGTTTTGATTGGTTGCTTCGGTAGCTTAGTTTTCGCAAACGAAACTTCTGAGCATGAATTCTTGAGTTTGATTTCCTGACCTGGCACAATGTTATTTTGTTTTTAATAAAGACTTTGTAGTGGTATCTACAACGTCACATGCGAAAAACGCGTCATACTGACGTCACAAAAGTTCGGCATCTCGCAAGCAGAGTTGCAACTAGCATACATACAACTTCCCGACATCAGTCGTTGGGCAATTGCTGTGTCTGGCGATCAGAAACAACACTCGCCTGTTCGGAGGATTCTCCCTTTTTTATGGAGGAAGAGTGAACTTTACACCCTCTTAACTGGTACCCCGAACCTGAACGTCAGTGCAGCTTTCGTGAAAACACTTCAGCGTGACGTCATAATCATCATTCCCGCAAGTTTAAGCGGCGAGTTACCCAGCCAGCCAGCTCCTTGATTAGTCTGGATTGATGCCTGGTTGATAGCAGTAAGCTATTCCCCTTCTACATGGAACACATTACTAACGATAAGTCGATCTCTAAAGATACATATGTGTTTCCAGTCGGAGACATAGGCGTGATATTATTATGTTGATAATCCTACTAATATCAAAATCTCAAAGTGTGACTTCACTTCCACTTTCACTTTCAGTTTCGTTATTCTTTCACACAAAAACCACTGAATGGATTTTGCATGAAATTTAGCACACAGATAGTATATTACACATATGATAATTTCAATACGATATTTGCAAGAAATCAAAATTTACACGGATGCAACCGCGGGGTGCAACTAGTCAAATATAATGAGATTTGACCTTAATTAAAACATATTTTTACAAGCAATTACTTTTACGAAATATTATTTTTTTGACAGAAGTTACTGCTCTACTAAGCGCAAAGGCAGTATCTCAAAAATATTGGAAAATTTGATATTTATGCCTTCAGATAGCTTTAAAAAATACGCAACTTATTGTTGTTGTAATTATGATCTTATTGACCTTAGCGGTGCAGAGAACTTTCTACACACTGGGTCTACTCCGATGTGACACATTTGAATGATCTGATCAGACAGTTCCACAACTAGACCAAATACCACGAAAAAAAGCCATAATGATACAATTTTAAGTACAGCATATTCACTTTACAAATAGAAACTTCAATAAATATCCTCTTTGTCCCAATACATGCAATCAAATTGACCTCTGCGCTGCCACCGACGCCGGTCATGAAATTCGATATTTTAAACTAACAAGATCTGAGAAAAGTCGCGAAGATGGACCTATAAAAAAGCTTTCATTGTCTGCAGCTTAGGAGTTGAATTACATACCCACCGGATTTCTTATGCCCTAATAGCTGTAATCCGAGGATCTTGAAGCCAAGACTAAATAGTTTACTTCTAAGAAAGTCTGCTTTATTGTCGACCACATCATTACCTGACATTAGCGGATACATTAGCTTATCGACAAATTAACACTTACTTACATCACGCAATCGACAAATTGTTGTCTATTAGTCCACTGCTGGACAAAGGCTTCTCCCAAGGCTTCCATTCTGTTGGGGGGCTTTGCCACAATCCCCACGCTAGGCAGGCGGGTTGGGTATCACATTAATTTGATATTCCACAGGAGAAGCGCTGCTGCCCGCTTCAATGGTGAAAGTTCTCTTAGTAGCCTCTTACGACACCCACAGGAGGATGTGGGATGGCTATTCTAAGCCCAGTACCACACGTAAGGATAAATTACTCTAAAAAGAAAAAAACGTAAAGCGTCATCTCTATCAGTCAGATATGTCAGTCTCTTTCTGAACCCGGCATTTACGGCCAGGCAAAGTCATTCATTGAATACCATTGACATTTCTATTGTAGAGGGAAACTCTGTGAAGGTCACAGCTTTATGGAATGTCACAAAAACCATAAACTTAGCGGATTCTACTCGTCGACCTTTTATGCTCATGTAATAACGTTAAAAAGCCACAGAAATGTGGCCCTATACAAGGCTGTTGGATAATAATGTACGCTGTTTTAAAATGTGGAGTGCTTTTGTTAGAGATAATCTTGAAGATATATTTGCAGGCCAGATGGCTACTCACCTACGTTCCATATCTAGCCTGCGAAACTTTTAATCTTAAGGCAGTAACTACCTACGTAATGCTGTCCTATAAAGTTTGGATGAAGAAAGAGGAAGGCTTTGTAGCCTAATAGTAACATAATCAATAGAATCACATCATTGGTAGAATGAAGCAGAACATTATACAAAAAAAATTCTAACAAATGAATTCAAAAATAAAAATACAACATGATGACATACAATGAATATAATATGACAATTGTTACCTATAGATCTACATACAACCAACCTAACAAAAACTCACATAAAATCAGCACCAATACACAATAAACCCATGTATAATTTTTCTTATAAAGAATAAAAATTTAATAGCAAGTTATACAACTCAAACTGTAGATCAAAACTGAACTGGATATAGTTGGTAAAATAAAGGAAGAGTACGCTGATTTGAAAAGACTATGGAGTTCCAAGAAGAACCATATCACAGTAGCACGTGTACAGGTTGCCACCAAGCTTTTGTTTGAAAAGCGAAATACGCTGTCAAAACCACTCAACCCCCGAACCGCTCCGCTAGTCACCCTCGTCGGCGATGCGAGACGAGACCATAAAGAGAAATTGACGGCTCACATTATACGCTGCCGTAAAACGCCGATTTCAGATGCACCTGCCTTTGTTATAAACCACACTTTAGCCACTTTAGTATTATGGGTAAGTTTTTATTTCTTAATTTTGCACCTCATCAATTTTATTGTGGAGTGTACATTTGTTTAATAAAGTATGCTGATACAAGATTAAAAGGGGGTGTAAGGAAAAATGTTATATGCAGGGCACGCAATATCTGCCCTATCTATATGACAGATATGTACAAAAGGCAACGCTTTTCTATGTGCAAACAGTAAAGAAAATAGAAATATATAGTAAATAAACGTACGTATGAGCTGTACATCACCACCTTGAGACTGAGAAGCCCCATCTACTTTTCTTGACGGAGACCCAGATCAGATGTCCGTCTGATGCGGCCTCAGTTACCCGGGATACGCATTGGAGCACCATTTCCTGCAGCGTGCCGGGGTCCGTGTGTATGTCCGCAATGACATTTGTTGCCGGCGCCTCCGTCACCTCGAAGACCCTCATTTCTCGTCCCTATGGCTGTTGGTTGACACTGGTGTGGACAGAATTGTTTACACTTGTGTCTACCGATCGCACAGCGGTGATCAGGGACAACTCGATTATTTGACCACCTCAGTGAGGCTGCTGACAATGCGCTGCACCGGCACCCTGACGCACACTTCGTCGCTCTGGGGGACTTCAATGCCTGCCATCAGGACTGGCTTTTCCCGTACCAGAGGACCGACCACGCTGGGAGAGAAGCGCGAAACTTCGCGCTTCTCTCCCAGCCAATTATATCACTGAAACAAAAAAACTCAAATATCAGCTCACCTCGACGCACAAATCTGAATTATTTATCTTTGATGAAAGAAAAAACCGGCCAAGTGCGAGTCGGACTCCAGTATGAAGGGTTCCGTACCATTATCTTTAAAAACGGCAAAAAAAACACGTTTGTTGTATGGGAGCCCACCGTAAACATTTCTTTAATTTTTTATTTTTAGAATTTTTTGTTATAGCGGCATAGAAATACATAACCTCTGAAAATTTCAACTGTCTAGCTATTACGGTTAATGAGATACAGTCTAGTGACAGCCGTACGGACGCACGGACGGATGGGTGGACAGACGTACAGACGGACAGCGAAGTCTCATGAATAGGGTCCCGTTTTTCCTTTTAGGTCCTTTTAGGAAACATAAAAAGCACTCCTTCCTTCCTCCGAATATCAGTGGCCACGGAAAAGGACAGACAAGGAGAAACATGCCCTCCAAAAGAAATCAAAACGTTTTTCTTCTGGAGGAAGCTATAATAATAATTAGAGGACTCCTTAATACATTATGTATGTGTGTAATATACTCGACCCCACACATAGCTGCATTTTCCTTAATATAACCTTCATTTTCTCATTCGCAGTGTATCGCAATATTGAAATAGAAACGAGTAATATTATATGAACCACAGGCTTTGTTTTTGTTACTTAATATTTTTGTTTGTATATCTTCTGGCTTTATATTATTATTGTAATAATAATTCGGCATTTGGTGGTTATATATGATGCTCTGTGTTTCAATAACCTGATTGTTTTTGGCTTAGCTTGCGCCTAGAAATTCTGTAGCAGGTTCCCTTTTTCTTCATTTTGAGTTGACTATTCTTTTATTATTTGAGCCTTATATATGCTCTGAGATTGCGATATTTAGGTCGCTATATCTAAGGTCACCTACAAAAATCCATCATCATCAAATACTGCTACTTTTCTATCCACAGATGTACGAAGAACTTTTTTTAATACCTGTTGCTCTGCTTTAAGACTATTTTGCTCAGTTTTTTTTAATAATTATAAGCTAGTGGTTGACTGCAATCTCGCTTGATGGTGAGCAGTGATTCAATCGTTAAAGCGCGCTAGTTTATAAAGAGCCTATTCACTAAAAACAACGGAGTGAATAGGAAGGAAGATGGCAGTTGAGCGGATGCAATGTTAAACCCGAAAATACGACCAACGATGCTGCGCCAGAGGGAGATTGATTTGGAGACCCTCCACGGTTAAACTCCCGACACAGCAACATTTGGCGCATCGTACCCGGTACACATCGCAACACAACAGCTCAGACTCGCCCTTCGTTCGGGATCACCGAACAGGACGAATTGCTTGGCGGCAAGACTTTGTCTGGTGGGTGGTAACTTCTGCCGGTAGCCGATTTTATGGCCTACCACAGTCTACCCAAAAAGCTAAGTTGAATCGTCAACACATCTTGTCATAAGTTTTCCTATGCTTTTTGTGCCGAGTCTCGACTTTTCACCACATCTAGTTAATTCTCTTATACTTATTATTCCATTCAACTTTTTACTACAATATCTAATATCAATAGCCTTTCCCTATTACATTGTCATTATACAAAATAAGCTATAATTATTAACTTGCATCACACGCTCGCTTGATTGAAAAATAATTCGAGTTACCAATATTTAGCACGTTGAAAATCGAATCCCAATTTCGGCGGCCATCTGCAACTACGTCACACAAACTTATAGATACGGTCATATAACTATGTAACCCTTAAATATAGACTCTTTTGACTTGAATTAAGGGTCATGCGTGTAAACATTTGGAGTTTATAGCCGCAAACACTTTGTGCTTTCAAAATGATTGAGCAAAAGTTTGATAGAGGTTTATCTTTCACGCTTCAAAAGTTAGTAGCTACGTAACTCATGGTCCTAAATAAGGATTAGAAGTTAATAATAAGACAGTTGTTAGGATTAAACAGGTGGAGAATAAAACTGAAGCCGCTGATTAATTTAAAGACAATGTTTATTAATTGAGCTCTACAATATGATATTTTCATGGATGGATCGTGATAACCTCTTTTTTTTTGGGATGTTACATCGTCAATGAATCTCTCTCGCTCTGGGCGGAGCGGAAGATCGTGTTAGACTTTCACTGACTAAAACCCACCCGTGCTCCTCCACTTGCCTGTGTACCAGGGCCACGGTTTCTTTTTCAACCAACCCGCAATCCTGGCCCAGGAGGCATCGGTCCTCGTGGACCCCGTCACGGTATGCTTACATCTCTTTTAGGCGTTTTTTCTGGAATTCCCGCTCCCTCACGCGCTTTGCTTCCTCCTTTGCCAGCAACACTACTTCGTAGAAGGAGGTGACGGCCTGCTATGCACTCTGGCTCCGGACCATGGCCTGGACCAGGGCTGGACGCACTTCTAACCGGGACCTAGATTCACAAGCCAGTCGGCCTTTGTTCTGCTGATGGGGAAATCATCAATAACCTCTCCCACCCTGAGTGGAGCAGAAGAGCGTGTCAGATTTTTATTGACTAAAACCTACTTGTGTTCCTTCACTAACCTGTGCGCCAAGGGCCATAGTATCTCTTCCGAACATCCCACGGCCCTGTCAGGAGGCCGATCGGTCTCGATGTCCTAAGCCGTCTGGCTACCGGCATCCTCAATATTCATCGTTCGAGCTTGACGCTACTAACACGGCCGGTGTCCTCGAAGCGGAGCTGAGCGTAGAGTCCAGTGATGCTGGGCGTGCATGTCGACCGGCTGATCTTGTCATCATTATATAACCATTTTGATATGACAATTTTTCCTGTGTTTTATGGTAGGTGACAAAACAGATGTCACGTCTGATTCGGTAATTTTTGTCAGGTGCTCAATCTCTGGAATCGTAATCTTTCGTTTGGACCCTGTTCCCAATACCAGTCTGCTAATGCTATTTTCTATAATATTAAATGGTTTTTACTTTTTTTATATATTTAAAAATATAATTGACATGTCTTTCATGAAATAAAGGAAAATATTATTAATGAATTTGTATCTAACAGTATTTGAACAAAACATAAGCCAATATAATTAAAGTAACTCTAAAATAATTATTAATTTCAAATGTGACAGTTGCAATAGGAAAAAAATGTAAATGCGGATAAATTAAATAACTAAGTAAAGAAAATTCAAGCAAACCTCATAAAATGTTCACAATAATGTAACGCCAAAGCCAAGGCAATGAATGCTTGTGCATTGACTAGATAGTTGACAATCTGCAATATACATATTAATAATACCTTAAAATGCTGTTAATATCTATAACAAAATAGGTTAGTGGTGTAAAGGTTGTTGTTGCTGGGTACTGCAGGACAGGTGGCCTCAGGATAGTCTTTTAATAAAACCAGGAGCTCTGTGATACGACGTGTGTATTCAACGACGAGAGCGGAAGAGGAAGTGACAATTGATAGGTTAGGGATAGTGATGCGTATCGACAGTAGTGTCGGGACATGTACTACGTAACAAGTGGCATCTAGGAATTTCCATTGCTTTATTTTATTTTATTAGGGAAAACGAACAATTGTATAATACATGACAAATTTAAGTATACATTGGTTTAGATAAATGCAGGGTAGCCGCAATAGTAAACTTAATCTAGGTTTTTATTTTTATTTATTACTGACCGACTTTTAGAAATTAGTTTAATATATAAATTTAGATTTGAATTGAAATGTTTGTCAAAGAGTATTCCTCGCAATTTATAGGTTATACAGTATGTTAAGAAAGCCCTGTCCGACCCATAAGGATAATAAAGGTTAGGTAAACACATGACCAATTATAATATAAAATTTTATATATTCATCATAGTACCAATACAAATGAATTTTGAAATAATTTTTTTTTCCCGCGAATTAATTCCAATTTCCCCGAAATTTGGTAATTTTTAAAAAGTGACAACACCGGTATTATTATGAGCGAATAGCGATGCGACCACGTACCGCATGCCTGCCGCCCGCCCCCCGCGGGCGGCAGGCGAAGGGTGGTTATCGCGCATTTATTAAGTTGCCTCTTTTTGCGAAATAATATTTATTTTTTTAGGGGGATTTTTTTTTTAAGTTTAGCCCGGTTTTGTATCCATTAGTAGAATCAGTTATCGATACCTAACAACACCTTCATGGGTCGGACAGGGTTTTCTTAACATACTATATATGGCCAAAATCTGTGTATCGATTAACCACTAAAAATTAGCTTATACTGTAAATCATGTATCATGGTGAAACGCATACAGTAGCATACTGTTAGGGTATCGTGTGGTGTACACGATTAAAAAAAATGTTTTCTGTTTATATTTGTCTAGTAAATTATTTTTTATGCAACTGTTTCTGTAACTAAACTTTTTTCTATATTGCGTTGTACCGATAAGAAACAGCTAGCTATAAAACAGAACAAGACAAGCGAAACAACAAATTAGTTAAAGTATTTTTACAACATGCAACTGTGTAAGTCCGAGGCTATTGTTATCTCTAGTACTTATTATAAAGAAGATGTTAGTGTGCCTTATGGCGTTATAGACTTCTATAATGCACAACATACAAACTACGCACGGGAAACGTTGCATGGAGCAAGCATTTTTTTTTATAATTCATAAAGTAGCACTCAGAAAAAAAATACAATTATTTAGCAAAGGCTAAACAGTAAAGAGTGATGCAATAGTTGGTGGTAAACGCGCTAGTTTATTAAGAGCCTATTAGCTCTAGGCTTGAAGACACTAAAAATTATAGACCGATGGAAACACCGCCGCTGGCAAATTGTATGTACGCGGTATAAAAGACGAGGAGAAACGCTTCTTTTGGATCGTTATGATAGCAATAACGTAAGGGTGGACTTGCCATACGACGGGTCATCCGATGATGGAACGAAGATGGGGGAATTAAATCATGCAATTCCCTCGCACACTCTCCAAAATGTATCCCATAGAACACCGACAGGCTGGCTACTCTTTGCCTGTGCTCCAGGCTTTGGAAACCGTTTTGAGCTAAATCTGGGTCGTCAAGTAGACTCTTCGCACGCCTCTCCGCTGAATCCAAAGGTGACATTTTGCAGCACCAGCCTAAATGTGGCTGCACACACGAATGGACCTGTGCTTTGAACGGGTGAACGGGCTTCTTTTGGCGGTGAATAGACACGCCTGAGTTTTGGCGGCATTACTAACTCGCATATACATATGTATATGCGAGTTACTCATTCGTTTGACCATGTTTATTTCATTAATTCAATACAGAATAGCAGCGCCAGCTGGTGGCACAACAGTGTACTTCGAGTTCAAATAGGCATACCTCTGATACTTTCTCCTTTGACATACCTTACCTTTAGACTACCTTACCTTTAGACATACCCTCTCCTTTTACATGTACAACGTCCCGAAATCAATCGTCGGGCAGATGGGCCAAGAGATAACTGTCAAAATTGCCTCGCAAGGTAAGACATTGATATATATAGTCGCATGTAAAATCGAATAAAACTTATGAAAATAAATCAAATCAAATCAAAGCATTTACTTCAAATAAACCAGTTACAGGCACTTTTGAATTGTCAGAAGGTCGGTCAGTCAGTAAGGTAAAGCTAGTCTATAATAATATTGTATCTGATCGTTTTCGTGGTAAAAAATATCAAAAGTAAAACTTTTGTTAAGCATTCCATTGCTATTTTAATCATGAATATTATGTAAACTAAATTCAGAATTTCATTGGAGAATGATTCGATTATTTTTAATCAATGCAGTTGATCTCTCGATGTTTACTTGATAATAATTTTACGGTTGCCCGAAATTTTAAATCATCCCTTGAATAATTATATGAGTATAATTCATACACGATTTCAACAGTGAGCAGTGTAATTATTGTAACTATGAATATTCAGATGATTATTACATATTTTAAATATTGTAATTATATTTTGTTTTGTTCAGGCCGGTCTGCAAATAACTGTGTAATACAATAACAAATTGCTTCAATATTTTTGACATTCTTCAATGTAATTGCGTGAATTCTTTGAGTGCAAGGGTTGATTTTATAATATTGGGAAATATAACATAACATAAGGTAATCAGCCTCCCGGAGAAAGGGCTGTTATATTGCCATGCATGCCCGGTGCGGGCTGGTAGATGTCACGTCATGTCTTCGAAGTTATGCCTCTAGGACATGTGGATTTCCTTACAATGTTTTCTTTGACTGTTTTTAGGGTTAATTGTGATGAAATGATTGACACAAACTAGCGTCTGACGGGGTTTGAACTTTCAACCTACAACTTTTAAATTGCGGCCTATACCGCTAGGACACCGATACTATACTGGGGTATGAAAAAAATGCTATCCTATATAAATATTGTATATTATATGTTCGGGTCGGCTTCCATTCCAACCAGGTATAGATAAATACTAGTATTTTACATGGAACGACAGCCTATCTGATCTTTGAAACCCAGTTACGTAACAATGCCTTTGTAAGACCTGATGATTGACTTTAGAGCTTGGACAGACGGGAACAACAGCTTAACTTAAAGTCCTAGACACGGAAAGATCTTGGTGTGTTAAGGTAGTAAAATATCCATTGACCATTCACGTCAACCGTAGCTTTAACTGATCGATCTAGTTCTGCGCCTGTTTTTTACAAACTATAAGCCTCTCAATTTAGAAATATCGGTGTTCTATAGGATGCATTTTGGAGATTGTGCGAGGGCATTGCATGTTTTAATTCCCCCATCTTCATTCCTTTAACGGACGATCAGAGTTACCAGTCCTACATTCTTGACACCACAACGATCCGAACAAAGCGTTTCACCGCTTCTTTTATACCGCGTACATCGCCTGGAATAATTCGTCAGCGGCGTTGTTTCCGTCAGACTACAATTGAAGTGTCTTCAACGCTAGAGTGAATAGGCTCCTAATAAACTAGAGCGCTTTAACATCAACGAACGCATCATTCCTTACCATCGGCGGGATTGCGGTCAAGCACTAGTTTTTAAATTATGAAAAATAAATTAATCAAAATATTATTTGCAAGATATTTTGAAAGGTAAAACAGAATAGAATTATCTTTATTATGTACACAATATAAGTAACAGAGCATAAATATGAAGATTTCCAAAGGGTGACACAATGAGCGGTCTTATCGCTAGGAGCAATCTTTTACAGACAACTTATCCAGCCAAAGGTATTAGTTGTCAAAGTATATTTTTTCTATCAATGATTGTACGTTACAGAGGAATTAGAAACTCCTTCCAAATAATATTGTCAATAACCCAATAAATCATTCAAAACACCACAAAATGTTCAACAGACATTAAGTTAAACTCGAAGAGATCCAGCCGAAAGGTACAGGACGAAAAGTGGTGGCTAACTCTCATCTATCAACAACTTTATAAAGCAACTTTCTTAAGTTTTGCGACGGGGCGGGTAGAGGCGGGTTTAAAGTTCAAATTTTAGCTTAAACTTGAAATATTTTGTTCCTTTTGAATCGACGCTTTGCAAGGGAGAGAAGAATATAAGAGCACTTGACATGTTTACTGATAGAAGATTATAAGAAGAGATAAGAAGAAGAGAAGATGAAGCACATACACACAGTCATATACAGGCTGGTCAAAAAAGTGACGTGTAAAAAAATTATTTAGGTTCCTCATATTTATAGATTTTTCTGAATCTATGGATGTTCTAAGATTTTTCTTAGTTTTCGAGGTGAGATTTTTGTTTTTAACTAAAATCTTACCTCGAAAACTACGAAAAAATTTATGCAACAGAATTAGTTTCAAAAGGGTATTTTCGATTTTTTTTAAGTGATTTAATTACTTCGTCTGAAACTTTTCGTGTGTGTGTTGCATGTCAGTTTTTAGGCTTGATTCAGATGATTGAACACGATTCAACAAAAAAAAAAATTAACGTCTCTTTGTTGGCCACCTGTATGATTTAGAGTGATAGAGAGAGAGAGAGAGTGAATGTAAAGTGTAGAAGAAAGTCTATGAAATATATTTTAGAAGCGTTCAAAGTTGTCACTATCTAAAATATACATTTGCCCTTGCCATCGGCTTCAGCACCCTCAAAAACAATGAAAAGACAATAATGACAAGACGAAACATTTTAAAGTGAGGCAGCCGCCATCATGGATTTTCTTTTTGACCAGTATCACTTATAGCATGAACAACACTCAAGACGAAAAATTTTAAAGTGAGGCAGCCGTCATCATGGATTTTTTTTGACCAATATCGCTTATCGCATCAACAAAACTCAAGACGAAAAATTTGAAAGTGACGCAGCCGCCATCATGGATTTTCTTTTTGACCGGTATCGCTTATGGTAAGAACCCCGCGTCAAAGAAAATCGTTCCAGAGATTCCTAGGTGAATGTCATAAATGACCTTTTGCATACAATTAGGTTCAATATAACGCGTGACCTAGTGGTTAAAACACCAGCCTCTCAAGTATGAGTGCGCTTGTTCGATTCCAGGTCAGGCAAGTACCAATGTAACTTTTCTAAAAGTTATATGTATTTTCTAAGTATATCTTGGACACCAACGACTGAAGGGGAAGGAAAACATCTTGTGGAAACCTGGACTTTAAGTCTGAAATCGTCAACCCGCATTGAGCAAGCGTGGTGATTACGCTCAATCCTTCTCTGTATGAGACGAGACCTATGCCTAGCAGTGGAACGATAAAAAGGTTGATGATGATGATGAAGATACAATATTAGAGAGCTCGAACGCCCCTAATGGCAATGTTTCACAACAACATTCAAAGAAATTGGTTCCACCTGTTTGAAGGGCGTAAATGTGTACAGTTAAAAAAAAAAAATAATAATTAGTTATTTTTTTTTTGGGTATTATTGCTTATAAAAGAATATCGAGATAGTGATGTTAAATTTGAAAGATTTTCAAAGTCTAATCATTCAAAATCTTCGCGAATGAAGTCAACTAAAGCTAGATAATTTTTGAAAGACAGTTATGCTGCAGGGAAATTTTTATTCCACCTTTTATTCGCAGCGAAAGCACGCATAAGTGGGGAAGGTAGACTTCTATAAAGACTTCTGCGGTGTGTTCAAGAAGTGCTGAAGTCATCCTAATTTGAATAATTAATTTATGATTTTGAAAGTTTATTATTAAAAAAAAAAGCTGTTGTCATTAAAACAAAACATTAATTTTATTAAGACACTCTCTAAAATTGAAACAATTTCTCAACTTTGCATCATTACCTTTCCTATAACTTCCATATTTCTTCTCCACCCTCCAGCCTTACCTTACCTTCAACCGTGACAATATTCGGAATTCCCGAGACAGTCTGCATTGCACACTATTAAGTCTGGAGCCCTTCTGATAAATTTATTCAATTGCAACCCACAGTCTACCGAATTACAGTAGTTCAAAATCCTTAAACTTACGAGACGTTAAAGGATTTTAAGAATTCATGATATACCAGGGTATTTAACGTATGGTCACGCAATAAATGTTGTTGAACGGTCTGATTGAAGCCTACTGGTAGCTTTTTTTTATTAATATAAACTAGTACTTGACCGCAATCCCGCCTGATAGTAAGCAGTGATGCAATCGGTGATGGTAAAGCGCGCTAGTTTATTAAGGAACGCAGGCAGTAGTTGAGCGTGGTGATGCAATGTTAAACCCTACGACACGACCAACGATGCTGCGCCAGAGAGAGATTGATCTGGAGACCCTCCATGACCAAACTCCTAACACAACAACAGTTGGCGCATCGTACCCGGCACACAATCCTCCGTACGGCTTGACCAAAAAAAGTATTGATAGTGTGTTGCGCAATATTCTATGGATTTCTTTCATTCAATAATTTAATTCAATAGTTTTGTTTTCACATAGAATAATTACGTTTGTGGTGTATATAGCAGCATTAAGCATAACAGTTTGGGCCGCGAACGTAAAATAAGAAAGAAAGAAAAAAAAAGCCGGTCAAGTGCGGGTCGGACTCACGCACAAAGGGTTCCATACCATTGATTTATGAAATTAAAGGATTTAAGTTATTTTTGTGTGAAAGATTACGCGGTAATAAGCGGTTTACGATTTACAAGGTATTATAAAAAAATAACGTACTAGATCTCGTTCAAAATAATTTTACTTGGTAGTATTTATAGTAATGTATATTATGTTTTTTTTTTAGATTTTTCATTTTCTTATTGTAGAAGTTAAAGGGGAGGACCAACTTTTTTCTACTTTGGAAGCGTCTGTCACGCAAACTATTGGGTTTAGAAAAAAATATTTTAGAAACCTCTATATCATTTTTGAATACCTATCCATATATCCCACACGTATGTGGTTGATGAAAAAAAATTTTGAGTTTCAGTTCTAAGTATGGGGAGCCCCCAATATTTATTATTATTTTTTTTATTTTTGCATCAAAATGTTAATGCGGTTCATTGAATACATCTACCTACCAAGTTTCAACAGTATAGCTCTCATAGTTTCGGAAAAAAATGGTTGTGACATACGGACGGACAGATGGACAGACAGACATGACGAATCTATAAGGGTTCCGTTTTTTGCCATTTGGCTACGGAACCCTAAAAAAGAACATTTATTTGGATGCAGAACGCTGAAAACAAAATTATGTAGGTACCTTAAAAATAAAAAGTGACAATAATGTTTATGTGTGCCTCACGGCTGCTCGGCCCCATAACGTTGACTAGGCGAAAAAGCCCGCGTTAACGGACTGTTTGCTGATAATATTTTGATAGTCTGTGGTATTATAATTGACGCATTATCCCGAAATTGGTGTGTGCTTGCGTAGCGTCCGCAGTTATGATTTGTTATTTTTATTGAAGGGATACTGTTAAATTTGTTTTGTAATATCAAATTTTTCTGGGAAGTCTGCGGTTGGATGTGTTAATAGCGAGATACAAAAAATGCTTATAAACATCATAAGAGAGGCAACAGATACTTTTCAAGGATACGACCTTCAGTAATGAAGGACAGTAAAACAGAGAAAGTGAGTGAAATTATAATCAATGAAAGCCAGTTTGAGTGTTTTGATGTAATTTGAGGATTGATTATAAAACATCATTTTTTTATGCGAAATCCGTGTTCAGTATTTTTAAGTAGGTAATGAATCTATGTACAAAAATTCAATAAGATATTTTTTTTTTTTAATAGTTATAAACTAGCACTTGACCGCATTCCCGCCTGATGGTAAGCAGTGATGCGATCGTTGATGGTAAAGCGCGCTAGTTTATTAAGAGCCTATTCACTCAGAAAAACTGAGCGAATAGGAAGGAAGACGGCAGTTGAGCGAGATGATGCAATGTTAAACCCAACAACACGACCAACGATGCTGCGCCAAAGGGAGATTGATCTGAAGACCCTCCACGACCAAACTCCCAACACAACAACATTAGGCGCGTCGTACCCGGCACACATCGCAACACAACTGCTCAGACCCGTCCTCCGAACGGCTTCACCAGACATCATGCCGGAACACGACAAATCGCTTGGCGGCAAGGCTTTGTCTGGTCGGTGGTAGCTTCTGCCGGCGGCCGATGTTAAGGCCTACCACCGAGAAAATAAAAAACCAAAAGATAAGATATAATAAAAAACCACAAAGTTATGAGTTTGTTATCCTACTTGGCCGCATCAACAAAAATATGGTCATCGCACCGCTTGGGCGAGCGAGCGGTGCGTGACCTGTGGCGTCAGCTGTTGCGCGGGCGTGCGCAAGTTCTATGATCTACCGTGAGCTACGTGGCGCGCTCGGTAACTACACTCCAAAAATTTGTAAATGTGTCTGAAAAAAATATAACATGGTGTAAAAATTATTGGAATCGATTCAGTTGCTTATTCTGAACAAACCATATTCAGGTTTCGTGTATAGAAAAAATTACTTTGTATATCCCATTTTATCTTTCACCGTTTTGAGCAGTTGTAATGAAATAATTTCCACAAAGTAAATGCTTTAATGCGTTCGGATATACAACTCGTAAGTGTGGCCATTAACACTCAATGTATTTATAGCCATTTAATTAGTACCATGTGTACTCTATATTAAATGATTACCATCATTTATCGAAATGAAATGAAATGAAATCGTTTATTAAGCAAGTAGGATCACCGATCACTTTTACACGTCATATGTTTTTTTTTTCTTCTTTTTTAAACTAGATGAAGCCGGCATTTCCTAACTGACTACCTCTGAGAAGAAATAGCCGAAACAAACTCAGGGATCATCGTCTTTTTTAAAGTCCAGACATTAAAAATGAAAATGTTTACAATAATTTACGTTATAATTACGCATATTGCTTAATAACAATGTTTAACAGAGCGAGCAGCTCAGTCCCAAGCCTCTCTATCCTCTAAATAATCTGAGATTTTATAATACCCCTTTTTGCAAAGTTTGGACTTTATATAGGTTTTATATCGTTTAATGGGTAAGTTTCGAATGTCCATGGGAAGCTTGTTGTAAAAGTGTATACATTGACCCATGAACGAGTTGCCTACTCTGTGGAGACGAGTGTGATGTACAGCAAGATTGTGTTTGTTCCTGGTATTTATATTATGAACATCGCTTATTTTCTTAAAATTAGATATATTTTTATGTACATACATAAGATTTTCAAATATATATTGCGAAGCTACAGTCAGAATGTTCACCTCTCTGAATTTTTCTCTAAGAGAATCTCTAGGACCAAGGTTGTAGATGGCTCGAACAGCCCTTTTCTGTAAAACAAAGATGGTATTGATGTCCGCACAAGTTCCCCAGAGAAGAATCCCATAAGTCATAAGACTATGAAAATAACTAAAATAAACAATTCTGGTTGTATTCACATCAGTTATCTGTCTAATTTTCTTAACAGCATAAGCGGCAGAACTGAGTCTACCCGACAGCTTCTCAATGTGAGGACCCCATTGTAACTTGGAGTCAATAGTCAATCCAAGAAAAACTGTCGACTCGACAGGGATCAACTCTACTCCATTCAGTTGAACATTGGTACTTAACTGCCTGACATTTGGCGTAGAAAATTTAATGAATTTAGTTTTTTTTTCATTCAAAAGAAGGTTATTTACATTAAACCAATGGACAACTTTCGAAAGTGCATTGTTAACTTCGTCAAAATTTGCTAGCTGACGCTTGACTTTAAAAATAAGAGAAGTGTCATCCGCGAACAATACTATGTTGTGATTATCCCTCACGTGATGAGGTAAGTCATTAATATAAATTAAAAACAAGAAAGGACCTAGAATTGAGCCCTGCGGAACGCCCATGGTGACCTCAGATCCTGCAGATTTGTTGCCATTAACATCAACCCTCTGAATTCGATTATTCAGATAAGAAGTCAGGAGGTTGAGAGCTCTGTCCCTTAAACCATAATGGTACAGTTTCCTAATAAGAGTATCATGATGTACGCAATCAAAGGCCTTGGACAAATCACAAAAAATACCAAGAGCATCTTGCGATTCCTCCCAGGCCCCAAATATGTTCTTTAGCAACGCCACGCCCGCATCGGTAGTTGAACGACCCTTTGTAAAACCAAATTGTTTCACGTGCAATAAATTATATAAGTTGAAATGTCTCAACAACTGTTTCAAAATTAATTTTTCAAAAATTTTGCTCAAAGTTGGTAATATAGAAATTAGCCGAAAATTCGTGGGATCAGTTGTACTACCAGATTTGAACAGTGGAATTACTTTGCTAAGTTTCATCAAATCAGGAAATATACCAGATGTGACACAAGAATTAAAAACAATTGCTAAGAAAGGTGCGATAACATCTATTATTGAAGCTACAGTATATACTGACAAACCCCAATGATCGGCAGTTTTTTTTACATCAAGATCCTTAAAAGATTCTATAATGTCTTTAGCAGTCGCAAACGTAAATTCAAAGTGTTTGTCACATTCTGGAACACATTCTTTTAGTATGGCGTAGGCAGAAGTGGAGGAAGAAGACAAAGTTTTTGTTGTTATTATTGGAATACTAGTAAAAAAATTCTCAAACTCAGTTGCTACCTCCAAGTCCGCCTTTATATCTTCATCGTTAATTTTAAGATGGAAATCGCGATTTTGTACTTTGGTTCTTCCAGTTTCAGAATTTATAATTTGCCAAGTTGTTTTGATTTTATTTCTAGAAGATTTTATTTTATTTTTAATGTGTATAGCTTTTGCTGAGGAACAGGCTCTCTTAAAAGTTTTTGAATATTTTTTAACGAATTCTTGAAAAGCTACATCATGGTTATATGTTTTTTCCTGATACAATTCATACATTTTTTCCCTGCTTTTATAAATACCTGGGGTTGCCCAGTCACTAAATATAATGCGGTCGCTAACAGGCAATGTTTTTTTTGTGAAAACTTTCATAAATTCACAATTAATCAAGTTAAATAGTATACTATATGCATGATCCGGGTTGGTGTGATGAGGCAAGCCCGGTAGCTTTTCAATTAAATTATTTTTAAATTGTCCTAAACGATTTTCATTTACAGGAACAAAACTTACAAGTTTTCTTTGAGCTCTGACTTCACTCTTCTGAGGAAAAGTAACTAACTGGCCACAGTGATCAGAGTCTAACTCATTTATAATTAAATGGTCAGAAGGTCTTAGGTTAGTAAAGATGTTGTCTAAACAGGTGGCACTTGTGGCAGTTATTCTAGTCGGCTCAAAGAATCTTGCGTACAAATTATAGGACTTGAATAATGAGATAAATTCATTCACTGTAGCTGATTTCTCTAGAATATTAATGTTGAAGTCTCCACAGACAACAACTGTTTTGTTACTGTGACAAGTCTTTAATAAAACTTCCTCCATATATTTTCCAAAAATATCATAGGAAGCACATGGGGGCCTGTAGACACTTATTACAATGAACCGCTCGAGCTCGATGCAAGCAATTTCAATAACTCGCTCAACAGAGAGGCTTACAATATCAGCCCGTTCTTTAAATTTGATATTGTTGCGAACAATTATTAGGGAGCCACCCCTTATCATATTCACTCTGCTGAATGAGCTACCAATCTGATGGTTATTAAAGCTGAACATGAACTGATGGGCTTTTAACCAATGTTCAGTAAGACAAACAATATCAATATAACTACAGTTCATGAACAACTCCAATTCTAATTGTTTATTTATCACACCCTGTATATTTTGATGAACAATTTTAAGGTTATTATTCTTGATTATATTTTGAAAATTAAAATTTATTGGGTGTGATATTAATGTTTCTAGGTTCACATCTCTGCTAGAGTTCAACTCTATTGTCTCAATGTCCCTTGATAATGGGTACATGTCTAATTCATTATTCAAAATAGTGCTAGAGGTTGACTCTATTGTCTCAAATTGTAATTTAAATAACTTGGAACAAATTCCAAGCTCTGCTCATTACCACTAAGTGTATTACTTAACTGCTCAATAGAAGCAGCATAGTTAGCCAAACACTTGGCTGACTTATATATATAGTATGATAGCGATTCTGCTACCTGTCTTTTTTAAAAAATTACAAAGATAATAGTTATCTTTGGTCGTAAAATAATTTTGACTAATGAGTGCATTAGAGTCAATAAATTCAAATTTTTCATTATACAATGTCATAGTTTGTAATGTCATATTACATCTATATCTAATTCTGTTTTCGGTCTGTGACAGGCCATTGCCATAAGGAAAGGCAAACAAAACTATTTTGTTTACATTCAATGAGGCCAGATTTTCAAAATATTTCTTTATCTTTACACTGTTTGCATTTCCCCTTCTCCCAATCAAAATAACAATGTTTGTGGATGGACTGTAATTACCACTTATAACTTTATCTATAATTTGACTATAAGATGCTTCAGGCATACAATAATTGACTACTTGGTCATTTAAATGGTGTTGTAGTGTATGACCCATATTTTTACCCATTTCATCGCAGTACATCAATATTTTGTTTTTATTGTTTAACATTTTATTTGTTATTATTAATTCTTCTGTGTTTGGTGTGGCGAGGGAAGTACTGCTGAGACTGTCAAACAACTCCACAGTATGAGTCACTGATGGAGGAGACTCATTTGAGACAGCTGACCGTGAACAGCCTGATGGATCATGATTACAATCAGGTGTAAGATTGTTTGTTAAGGAGTTAAACATTCTCTCATTCTCACTACACTGTTCCACCAGACTGTTCATTGCCAGAATATACTCTCCTATTTCCTTTTGAGAAATCTCATATTTAGATATAACACTATTCAAGGAATCCTGTAAGCGGAGAGTCTCTGACTGTAATTGTTGAATTTCAGCCTCATAATTATTTTTAATGCTTTCTAACTTTATACTATGCCCACTAATTGTTTCTTTTAATTTTTGAGAACTTTTTAATGCATTGAAGCTTTTTGAAAAAGTATTTTTGTTATTTTTAATTAATTTCTGGGTTTTTCTAATCATTTTATTTATTTTAATGTATTTTTTTAACTTATTTTTACTACTATTTACAAATTTAACTTCAGGGTTTGATCTTATACTATTATCACAAGTAAGATCAATTGTCTCAATGTTATTATTACTGTTTATGTTGCCCAAGATTTAGTTGGCAGAATGCAACGGAGTGGTACCAACCAGTTCATCAAACAGAGCATGAGTCTGCGCTGTCTGGAGTCTCCGGCTAGCACTCTCCAGCCTGTCGATGGTGTCGTGGGCTTCGCTTAGCCTAGATTTTAGCTCAGTGTTGCATTTGACTGTGATATCAAACTCATTGCTACACTGGTCAAAGCTGTCTACAGTACGTTGAAGCTTATCCCGTTCCTCACTAATGGTAATTAGCTGATTATGCATTTCAGCCATCTCACTCTTGAGCTTCGTGTTATTGTTTAAAATATTAAGTACTTCCCTCTCATTGTCATCCTGTTCCCGTTTCAGTTCCTCACACAAACCCTTATATTTCTGAAGTTCCGTTAATGCTAACTGTAGCTTAGATTCCTCCAAGCGTGGAGGCGCGTCCTGGCCATTATTCTATCCATTCCTGACAATATTTTTCAAAACAAAGAAAAAAAAAAAAAAGCAAGAACTTAGGGATATAGGTGATGGTAGGACAAGTACTTTGTGTAAGGAACCCAAACAATTAAGGCGATTCCTTGTTACTGTAAATTTCAGCAAATGTAGGTCGAAAAAAATTAAAATACTCACAGGAATTTGCGATGACAATGCACTTTTTCGATTACAATATTCGTTACAATTTGACTTTGACAGCGACTTTGACTTTATCATCATTTCAGTCGAAAGATGTCCACTACTGGACATAGGCTTCGCCCAAGGACGACCGGTCCAGTGCCTCCCGCATTCAGCGGACCATCGCAAGACGCCACAGACGTCACATATGGTAGGCTCCCGACAAGGTGGACCAACGATCTGGTGAAGGTCACGGGAAATACCTAAACATGTAAATCAATACAATATTAAAAGGACTTGTCACAGTTCTGGCACGTATCGCTGTCATCCTAAAACGGGTCCAAAAAACTGGCAACATTAAACGTAGCGTGGCTTAGAGTGAGGTTGTCCTATAGAATTTATGTATGTATGTGTGTAGGTAGTCAGACACCTATAACATATCACGTAATGTCGAACTCTGCAAAGTTGAAATGAACGTGTCAGCAAAATATTAATCTAACTTTTATAACTCCGTATAACGACAGGATTATTTATAAAAAAAGGTGTGTATACGTGGTAGAAATGGAAATATTAAAAAAAAAAAAATAACGAGGAAGTGACTGACATGTTTCTTTCTTCTTCTATATAATGCTTCCTGTCTCATTTTCTCCTACTTCAAATCTTCATGACATCGGCCGCCGGCAGAAGTTACCACCCACCAGGCAATTCCTTGCCGCCAATTTGTCGTGTTCCGGCATGATGTCTGGTGAAGCCGTACGGAGGATGGGTCTGAGCAGCTGTGTTGCGATGTGTGCCGGGTACGATGCGCCTAATGTTGTTGTGTTGGGAGTTTGGTCGTGGAGGGTCTTCAGATCAATCTCCCTTTGGCGCAGCATCGTTGGTCGTGTTGCTGGGTTTAACATTGCATCACCTCGCTCAACTGCCGTCTTCCTTCCTAATCGCTCAATTTTTCTGAGTGAATAGGCTCTTAATAAACTAGCGCGCTTTACCATCAATGATCACATCACTGCTTACCATTGCGAGATTGCGGTCAAGCGCTAGTTTATAATTATAAAAAAAAAGAATTAATATGTCTGCCTCTGCTTTCTGTTGCTTTTTCGTTTCATCGGCTTTTAAATCACGAAGATGCTATAGAAATTTTCTCTTCAAAAATATTATATAAAAGCACGTTTATGAGAAAAAATAACAGTGTACTTACATACAATATTTTTGAAAAGCAACTTTGACAGCTGTTAACAATGATACCACCGCCGCCAATGAAAACCAGTAGTACCGCAGCGGGGCAAGGTGCGGAGCGCGCGGGGCGCGCGTTCGTCCACCAAGACAGTTGCTGGATTCGACCTCTAACGAACACTAGCGTCACACAGTTGTTCTATTTATAAAATTATATTGTTTTACCGTTAACTTGTATTTATAAACTATTAAACTACAAATCTACGGAACACGCATTTTATTATTTTGGAGTCAGAACAATATCGCAAACATTTTGGTGACCCCGACGTGATACTGTCGGTTGAATTGAATCGACGCGTTCAACAAAGAAGTGCAAGTTAACGACGACAGCCATTTTTGGACAACCTTTGATGCGACGAGTGTGGCTACCGGCTACCTGACTATCTGCAAATTACTTGAAGAAATTATTCAACGACCTATCTACGAGTACGAAAACACTACGAGCGTGGATCAGAATTATGGTGATTTGGTTAACCAAAACAGGGAAGTACGACCGATTTTAGTATATTATTACGTAAAAATATAATCGCATTTAAAGTTTTTTCAAGTTGTCGTTGCTTCGATTTGTGTAAATTGTGTTTAATTTCGCTTGTAACTACGTTAAGTACCGTGCATAGGTAAATATCAAACAATTATTGCAATTGCTTTTTCAAGTTAATAATTATGCAACTACCTACTATAAATTAATAAAATAAAGTAGTAGTCGGGCCAAGGTTCGAATCATTTTGTTTACATTGCTGTACTATTTCATATTGTAAATCAAAGAATTGAATTCGATTTCAATTCATTTTTCTTGATCATATTGTAAAGTATAAAACAATAGCCAATATAAGTAAGTTGTCTATCGCTACATTTAAGCGAGCAATCTACCTAGGTGAATTAGCCGTAGATTGTCTACTCGCTGCTACGAGCGAACAATTTACAAAAGTCTGCTATACTCATACAATATAAATTAAATTGTCTATCGCTACATTTAAGCGAGCAATCTACCTAGGCAAAGTAGCCGTAGATTGTCTACTCGCTGCTACGAGCGAACAATTTGCAAATACCTGCTATATTGCTACAATATTAATAAATTGTCTATCGCTACATTTAGGCGAGCAATCTATCTAGGCGCAAATCGGCCGTAGATTGTCTACTCGCTGCTACGAGCGAACAATTTTTAAATATCCGCTACAGCACGCAACTTACGCAATTTATAAATATCCGCTATATTGCTACAATAACCGCCCTCTTTTACAATTACGCTTCACGCACGTTTCATTATTTTATTCGTGCACTAGTATCATTTCTTTCTTACGCTTTGCTTACCTTAGTTAATCGCATTTTCCAGGTTTCGCTTGCCTACCGCATGCTTCCGGAATTTCTTCGAAAATACGGTGCGAGTACAAAGGTCAGCTGCGCAGTGGCAGCGTAAATTACCCGCCTTGCAGTATAGTGCAGGCGGGCTAACACGGTTTGAAATACATTTTAATTTTATGTTTGACTCTTTATTCTCTCCAGCTGTTAGTAAATAATATATTTGTTACTGGTTTATTTCTCAGAAAAGTGCATATTCACGCTAGGCAATATGCCGTCTGATTATAAGCAATTAATTGCGCAAAGAGGTTCAATTAAATCAAGAATCACTCTGTTTACAAAGTACCTCAATGTATTAAAAGAAATTAAAATTGAACAAATTGATAACATAACATATAACGAATTGCAGTTGAAGTTGACAAGATTTCAAGAATTATTCACAACATTCGATGATATTCAAGCACAAATTGAAATATTGTCAGCCGATACTATCGATGCCGAAATCATTCAACGCGATGAAATCGAGTCATCAATGTGTAAGCAAATTTCCATAGCACAGAATATTATAGCGTCGTGTAATAGGCGTCGTAATGAAGATGAATCAAGTGATATTCATAACTCTAATGCAAGCGTAAACATGAGTTTGAGTAATATAAAATTGCCAACGATTAATCTACCTACATTTGACGGTAATCACTTGAAGTGGCTCGAATTTCGAGATACCTACGAATCGCTTATACACAACAACGAATCCATCCCTCTCATCAACAAATTTCATTATCTTCGAAATTCGCTTGATGGTGGTGCAAGAGTGGTCATTAATTCAGTAAACTTTACTTCTGCAAATTACAAAATTGCGTGGGATTTGCTGTGCAATCGTTATAATAATAAAAGAATATTAGTAAATAATCATGTTAAGGCTTTATTTAATTTCGATCAAATCTTGAAGGAATCTCACAAATCATTACGCTACATGATTGATTTTTATACAAAAAATATTCGTTCATTGAAACAATTAGAAGAACCAGTAGACACTTGGAACACTTTACTCATTTATATCATGACTTCAAAACTAGATGGCGCCACATGTCGTAAATGGGAAGAACGTCGAAATACTTTTGATAGCTCCCCGTCTTGTGAAGATTTCTTTGAATTCATACGTAGCCGCGCAGACGTTTTAGAAACCATGCAGTACGGTCGAAGTGACTTCGCAAAGGCCGATAAACATCATAAATCCACAAGGTCCTTTTTAGCGTCTTCTCACAACAATACACATGAAAATAAGTGTGTTGTATGTAAAGAAAGTCATATGTTATACCATTGCGATAAATTTAAACAAATGTCACTTAATTCAAAATACAACGTTGTTAAGAAAAACCATTACTGTTCAAATTGTCTTCGTCAAGGACATCGTGTTTCTTCCTGTCACTTCGGGCCTTGCAGAATGTGTAAAAAGAAACATAACACATTACTGCATAAACAAAGAGATTTAAGCAACACTAATTCTACAAACTCTGACACCGATTCGTCACGATCGCTTTCACCTGAACAGACAGCTATACCATCGCAATCGCAAAATCAACCGCAGGCCTCGTGCTCTAAAGTTTCTCTTTCTGCAGTAATACCCACTCAAGTACTTCTATGCACGGCAGAAGTATATTTAGTTGACGTCACAACTGATAAAGCTTATCCCGTCAAGGCGCTGCTTGACAGCGGCTCACAATCATCTTTTTTATCTGAAAAAATACGGAAATTAATAAATATTAAAAGTAGTAAAACAAACTCTGTCACAATTTGCGGAATTAATAATTCAGCATCTAGCACAACTCAATACTGCGATGTATATATTAAGTCGCGTGTTAATGACTTTCAAATTCCAGTCTCATGTTTAGTTATTCCCAAAATAACAAGTCAACTACCAAGTGTAGCTATTGACGTAACGAAGTTGAACCTACCCTCCAATATCCAGTTAGCGGATAAAAGTTTCTTTCGTCCCTCTGAAATAGATATATTATTAGGAGCGGATGTATTTTGGGATATTGTTAATTCGAATCAAATAAAATTAAGGCGAAACAAACCCACTTTGCAAGATTCTAAATTTGGTTGGCTAGTTGCTGGCCCAACCGGACAAAATACTAAGTCTACTTCCAAGGTTCAATGTAACTTCTCCCAAGAAATACGGGAGGCCCTCACTAAATTCTGGGAGGTTGAAGAACTGCCGTCGTCTGGCAGGGAACTTACCAGGAGGACTGAATGGCGTCATGTACCCACGGAAAGCAACCCAGCTGATTTAGCTTCCCGTGGTATAGCTCTGCAACAGTTAAAAGATAATCACTTGTGGTGGCATGGACCCTCATTTCTGATGATGTCTCCTGATGAATGGCCTGCAGAAACTGTAAGTCATGTTGAGCTGCCTGAAACAAAATTAAGTTTTATCATACAATGTCGAGAAAATGTAATACCATTTGAAAGATTTTCAAGTTTATGTAAATTACAAAGAGTAGTTGCGTATCTCATGCGATTTATAAATAATAGCAAAAAATATAATACAAAGTTGCAAGGTGGTCTTACAAGTGATGAATTGAGTAAATCCTTACTTATACTTGCAGAACAATCACAAAAGGATTCCTTTTCTAAGGACATACATTCACTATCTACTTACCAGACATTAAGTAAAAAGTCCAACCCTCTATCATTAAATGCTTTTCTTGATAATCAAGGCATCCTCCGCGTAGGGGGACGCATACAAAACGCATATCATTGCCCTTATGGTAAAAAACATCCGATTTTAATAGATTCTAAGCATCCATTTACTAAATTATTATTTATCAATGAACATTTAAGATTGTTGCACTGTGGTCCTTTACAATTACTCAGCTCCTTACGAGATCAATTTTGGCCTATTGGTGGTAGGGCCTTAGCAGCTAAAACTGTCAATAAATGTATTAAGTGTACTAGATTTAAAGCCAAATCAATGCAACCAATAATGGGAATCTTACCTTCACCACGTGTGACTCCGGCTCCACCATTTCAAACTTGCGGAATTGACTTCGCTGGTCCATTTCGTATTTCTAATCGCAAGGGTCGTGGTTCTCGTACAACAAAATGCTATTTGTGTCTTTTTGTCTGCTTTTGCACCAAAGCATTACACCTTGAGGTAGTAAGCGATCTCACTTCAAATTCATTTATTTTATGTTTGCGACGTTTTATTGCACGACGCGGAAAACCTCAAACGATATTCTGTGACAATGGAAAAAATTTCGTAGGAGCGGACAGAGAGTTAAACAGACTTTTGAAATCGAGTCAACGAGCTATCGATGAGTTCGTTGCTGGTGAAGGCATTTCTTTTAAATTTAATCCTGCGTACTCGCCCAATTTCGGTGGAATTTGGGAAGCAGGTGTAAAATCTGCTAAATTCCATCTCAAAAGAATCGCGGGCAATTCTAGCCTCACATTTGAGGAACTTAGAACGCTCTTTGCACAGATCGAAGCAATATTAAATTCGCGACCACTGACAGCAATGTCAGCAGATCCTTCTGATCTATCTCCACTTACTCCCGGTCACTTCCTGATTGGCAGACCATTAACCTCGCTGCCATCACCACCTGACACAGAAAGAGTCTGCATCAGCCGTTACCAATTATTAGAGCGTCTTCGACAACATTTTTGGAAGCGATGGACACAAGAATATCTGTCAGATCTTCAGCAGCGAGTCAAATGGAAAACCACATGCAACGAAATTAAAATAGGAGAATTGGTCATTGTCAAGGATGATCAAACACCGCCAATGAAATGGCTTCTTGGCAGAATCACTGCTTTACATCCAGGAAAGGATGGAGTTACTCGAGTAGTAGATATTACTACAAAAAAGGGAGTCATCAGACGCGCTCTCTCTAGAATTTGCGCCCTTCTGGATCAAGAATCCCATGAACTTCTTGAAAGCTCGGCTTTCAAGGGGGGGGAGGATGTTAACAATGATACCACCGCCGCCAATGAAAACCAGTAGTACCGCAGCGGGGCAAGGTGCGGAGCGCGCGGGGCGCGCGTTCGTCCACCAAGACAGTTGCTGGATTCGACCTCTAACGAACACTAGCGTCACACAGTTGTTCTATTTATAAAATTATATTGTTTTACCGTTAACTTGTATTTATAAACTATTAAACTACAAATCTACGGAACACGCATTTTATTATTTTGGAGTCAGAACAATATCGCAAACACAGCACTATTCAGACATTAAAATCGTAAAACAAAAGGCCTGTACGGTATCCAGCAAAGCGAAGAGGAGATTATGTATGTATATGTATTTGAATAACCAATCAGATTTCGTTACTTAAACATCTCATCTTCGCATAGCTTGAATAATCAAATCGGATTGATTATATTTTACACATCTCCTATCCTCCCCGCTAAGGTGGAATCCGGGCCTAACGTTCCCATGATAGTATACGGTATATACGATCGTCGGCGCAAGGCTAACTTAAACCTTTAAAATATTAACCTTAAGTTCAGACTTAACAGTCCATGTGACTGGATAGGTATAAATTAGTTTAGATCTAATCAAAAACATAAATGTGAAATGAGAGCCAAGTTCAATATGATATATGCCTTAGGTACTTGTTGACTTCAATGACAAAAGAAGTGAGATCTAAATGGGTGCCAAGTTCAATGGTCAGTCCTGAAATTCATTTATAATAACATAAAATATCATTTCTTCTTATAACTTAGGATAATATATTATAGCCTAAGGTCTGACTTGGCTAGTTTTCATATACCATTTACATTTACTTTTTATGTGTTTTTATTATTACGATTTTATTTTTAAGCTATTGCATAGCTTCTATCGCGGGCCTTGAGCGCGGGGACCGAATCCAGAAATTCCATAACGAAAAAACCTCACGCTCCCCACTCCGACGGGCACGGAGGTGTGGCTTGAAGGCCGTACATCGTCTAACGTCGTTTCAGTTCGGCAGTCTTCGGCACGGTATGTTTGTGTGCGTGCGACTACATCTTTTGAAAACAATTTATAGATTTTCAAAAAGAGCATGCATATTGCAGGGCGCGAACTCAGTTCTACACACTTGCCATGTTACTGATAGACACGATGTGCTAAACTTGCGATTAATTTTCTCTCTGAAATAGGTCTTCTATAGAGATATGTCATAGACGTCATCGACGTTGTCATGGCTACCTTAAAAACTTTTCATATAATTAATTATTAAGTACTTTTATTCAAATTAATTTAGTAGTGTTTTTATAAAATAGCTTTTTTTTAACGGAAAAGCTAAGATGAATGTCACGCTAATTTTTCATTGGACTTTTAAATTATTTATACTGTTGTTTACTAAATGAAAGCGCGTGATTTTATAGAGTAAAAAGTGCTCACGCGGCCGTTTTTTCAACTGTTATTGGCGATATCCGCCATTATTGTGAAATATTTTTTTAAAGAATTTCTATAATTTGTTACACGTGTTATTGGCAAAACTGTGGTATCTATCCACAGGGACCAGATCAAGAGTTGAAGTTGAAGTTTTTATTAAATAAAATATTACAGAAAGATGTCGGTGAACAATGTTAATACGAGTACATTTAAGTGTATGAGTTGTAATATTGTTATCTCCGAAACGAAACAACGAAAGTTTATTAAAAATATGCTCGTCGGCTTTTTCTGAGGAAGACATTGATGAGGCAAAAAAGTTATTGTTTGTTTCTACGAAGACAAGACAAAAACATGTATCGAGGCGTAAGAACAAAAAGCAGAAAGACCTAAAATATACGATTACGGTGTTTAAAATCACGGATCCCGAACAATCCCAGTTTTTGTGGCATATGACCTTCACAAATTGCCACCAGTTTGCTTTGACTACGTAGAACGTACGTAAAGAAGTTGATGAAGGATTTTTTTTATTTTTTTATTTTAATTTTATTTTATTTTATATAGTCCTGATATATACAATCTTATAAAACTAAATAAATACAAATTACTAAATAAAGCTATTACCCTAATTAAAACTATTAATAAATTACAATACAGCATCAAAAAATTCGTCATCATCGCTGTCGACTGGTAATGTACCCAAGAGACTGGCAGCATTGCCGCGTTGAATGGCAATACTTAGTCTCTGGCCAATGTAAAAGCCAGCCCTTGGGTCACGGGAAGTGTCAACAAGCCGCTTGGACAGTTCATTAAAAAGACAAAGAGCACTCGGACCCCACGGCCCAAGAGTTTCAACCCCAAACGGCTCGAAAATATAATTTCCGATAAGGTTGTTATATTTTCGCCGTTTGAGGTTTTCTGCAGCCGCAGCAGCAACGCCAGCACAGTACGTCGATCCAGGAAGATGGGATGGCGCAAGAGTATCGACGCAAGTTGCATCCCACACTAAAGGCCTACCCATCTTCCAAGGAAATAGGACATGCCGTCCGGTCTCTTGCCATCATCGCGCACCAAGCCATTAGGTTCTAATACAGCTGGAACGCCGACAGTGACAAGAGCTCGTCGAATGATGTCGTTAATGTTTGCGTGCCGAGCTAAGCGCCCCGCACTTCGGCTGCAAGCCAGGCCGTGGTGTCCGAGGCTGTTGACATCTGCACCACAGTGACAGCGATGAGGAGAACAGCAAGGAGCTCCTAGTCGTAAGGAAGCAGCGATGCGGAAAGTGGTGTCGTCGAACAAAGTGCCTATATTCGACGAAGGTAGTGCATGAAGCCAAAGACCCGACTCCCACCTTCCCACAGCTAGCAGGCGCGCACGCTCCGCATCAGTAGCAGACGAGACAAGTAAATTGTTCCGTACTACTCTACAGAGCGGCTCGTCCCACTGTCTCTAGGAAGATGGATTGCTGGGTGGATCTGTATTCGGGCAAGTGATTCTCCAGGAATACATAGCCTCGGAGAAGAACGGCACATCAAAATTAATCAGTGAGGGGGCTTTTTTTTTTTTTTTTTTTATAAATTATAAACCAGCGCTTGACCGCAATCCCGCCTGATGGTAAGCAGTGACGCGATCGTTGATGGTAAAGCGCGCTAGTTTATTAAGAGCCTATTCACTCTAGCCTTGAAGACACTCAAATCGTAATGAGACGGAAACACCGACGCCGGCAAATTGTTCCAGTCCCTCGATGTACGCGGTATAAAGGAGGAAGTAAAACGCTTCGTCCGGATCGCAGTGGTGTCAACAAAGTAAGGGTGGAAACTCGCCGTACGACGGGTCGTCCGATGATGGAACGGAGATGGGGGAATTAAATCATGCAATTCCCTTGCACACTCACCAGAATGCATCCTATAGAAGACCGAAAGGCTGGCTACTCTACGCCTGTGCTCCAGGCTTTGGAGACCGTTTCGAGTTAAGTCTGGGTCGCCAATCAGCCTCTTCGCACGCCTCTCCACCGAATCCAAAGTGGCAAGGTGACATTTCGCAGCACCAGCCCAAATGTGGCTGCAGTACTCCACACACGAACAGACCTGTGCTTTGTATAAAACTAGAAGCTGCCCAGGTGTGAAGTACCGCCGGACCTTCGCGCTAAAATTTTCCTGATTAATTTATCAGTGCCGTGGACCGACGATATGAAAGCCGGTAAACTAATATCAGAAATTTTGCGGAAGTTTCTGATATTAGTTAAGGAAGATATTAAGATATTATTATTAGATAAGATATTAGGAAGGATTTATTAATTCTACGGTCAGATGTTAACGCAATCAGAACTTCTGATTGCGTTAACATCTGACTTCTGATTCAGAAGTGATTATGTTACTAAAGATCAGCTCGAAAATATTAAATTGATAACAAATAATTCGACACCGACGCCGTTCATCATCAACAACCTTTTTATCGTCCCACTGCTGGGCACAGATCTCCTCTCATACAGAGAAGGATTGAGCGTAATCACCATGCTTGCTCAATGTGGGTTGGCGATTTCAGACTTATAAATCCCAGGTTTCCTCAAGATGTTTTCCTTCGCCTTCAGTCATTGGTGTCCAAGATATACTTAGAAAGTACATATAACTTTTGAAAAGTTACATTAGTACTTGCCTGACCTGGAATCGAACCCGCGCACTCATACTTGAGAGGCTGGTGTTTTAACCACTAGGCCACCACGACAAAACAGTGGGGTATATTGAAAAAGAACCTCGGAGGCTTTGAGTATATTTCGTGGTGCTCCCTGTGCGCCGTTTCCGAGTCAACGAAATACCAGTTGGTGGAGTCATAAGGATACTATAGTTGTCTTGCCTGCCCCTCAGTGCCCGGCCGGTCTTGCGATTGCACCGAAACAGCACACAATGACAGAGATTATAAGTAATAGCATAGACAGACCTTACGGAGGAATTGCCCTATTGTAGAGGAAGTCCGCTTTCTCAAAGGTATCAGTGTTGTTGTGTAATAGTGATCGTTTAGTTCTCACACGGATCGTTCTATGTTAGTTTTCTCATTTTACATGCTTACTGACTCGAGTGATAATATAATAGATTTCATGGGTTTTTTCTTTATTTTTTGGCTTCGCACGGTTTGTGCATTTAGCCAATGCCACGTAATTATGAATTATTCATGTCGAAAAAGACGGCCGCGTGACCCGTCTTACGAGTGAGGTTTGGGACAAAGTCATGATGTGGCCACTATGCAGCGATATTTCACTGTTCTTTATGAACTATTTACTAAATGCACTTTTTACTACATAAATCACGCACTTTTATTTAGTAAACAACACTATAAATAATTTTAAAAGTCCAATGAAAAACGAGCGTGACACTCAGCTTGACTTTCCCGCCAAAACTCAGGGTGCTGATCACGAAAATGATTTCATTTTTGAAATCCAAGATGGCCGACATCATATTTCATGACATTCTGACATGGGAGTGATAACGAACATGACGTCATTTTTAAGCTATTGCTTAGCTTCTTTCTATCTCTTTATCAAAGTCGAACAGAAAACATTGAATATAGTTTAGTCGCTTAATCGTCACCATTTTTCGCACTCTTTTGATGACGTTGCTGGTAAAAAATAAATAAATTACAAAACAGAAAGAAAACTTAAATTGATATCAAAGAAAAAAAAAACAAAGGAAAAATTACTGTATAAATAAAATAAATAAATAATTATAATTGCAAGTTATACTTGATAAAAAAGGCTATGCAATAGCTTTACCGCGGCAGTCTCCGAGTGCCACACGCCTTTTTATTTTTACTGTACTACCGTTTTGGTACGACATCGGCGCCGGCTGTCGCTGAAAACCAGCGCTGGGCTCTGTTTTGCAGAGAGTCGCAGCATAATACTGAGCCACAGCCGTTTTGCGTGGATGTGACGCATGTTTCCCTTAACTATTTCTTAATTGTTATGTTTATTATTCTGAAAATTTGGTTTGCTGGTAGAAAGTAGCCATCGAACATAATAATTCGTATATGAAAACTAGCCAAGTAAGACTTTAGGTTATAATATATTATCCTAAGTTATAAGAAGAAATGATATTTTATGTTATTATATATGAATTTCAGGACTTACCATTGAACTTGGCACCCATTTAGATCTTACTTCTTTTGTCGTTGAAGTCAACAAGTAAGGCATATATCATACTGAACTTGGCTCTCATGTCACATTTATGTAGACTACCTACATTATTTAATCTTTATATTTATGTTTCTGTAATCTATATGGTGTACATAATAAAGAGTATTCTATTCTATTATGTGTGTCGATCGCCCTGAGGACACGGTGGAGCATATGTATTTCAACAATTAGTTCAATATTAAAATCGAGTGCTACAAGTAGTAAAACGAATAAGCAAATTATAGTTTGTAACTCAAATTGTTGTTACCTTGCAAATTGTTATAAAAGACGTGTAACGACTTGTAAAAACGACGCTATTTCTTTATATACAAGAAATGCTAAGCGGCTCTGAAGACAGACTAGAATATCTAATGAGTACGATTTCTGTAATTAATTGAGATTTTAGGGCTTATTTTATTGTATTTCTGATCGCGGTTAGGTGAGAAGAATAAACATGGGTGTAAAAACAATTGGATGTATTCATTTTTGCTACATCTGAGTCTAGCGGTGGAGACAATGGCGTCTGTTGACGCCACAGTTTCTAAAAATTTCAATGAGCATATTAGCGATTGGAAGTGTTATTCATTAATTTAGATAGGAACACAATAATAATCTCTGAGTTACCAGTCTGAGTGTCCGTTGTCGAAACTGATTCAGGCGCTTTTTTTTTTTAGGATACCTATGGCATCTCGTAGTTATATCTTGAGAGGTCGTGACTACTTAACCGGACTATCCTGTGGCTGCCTTAAATGAATTTAAAGGCTCCAGCCAGGGCGACTAAAAACTACCTTCGTACCTGTGGGGTACGAACCTCGGCTTAGGGCGTCGCTGGAGAGGACAGCAACGGACGGACGGAGTTGGATTCGACGATTGACCTCTTTCTCGAAGTTGGATGTGAGTTTATATGTTTATAAACGCACCCACGATACAGGAGAGGTTCCAAGTGTGGGTAAACTTTACTATTAAGAAAAAAAAAAAACTGCGGCTCACGACTCTAAAAGAAGCCTATTTAAACCAACTAAGATGAGCAGTTTAAGTGTAAAAGCGTTATAAACGAATCTATTTTCAGATTTTTCAAAAAGCATTTATTGTGACGATGAAAATCTAATATCGGCAATCCATCTTCAACAAACAGGTGATCAATGGTCGTACTTCGTATGAGAAAAGACATTGGTTGTTCTGCAGAGGAATATTAATAGACGGGTATTATTATTTCAACCAGCTAAGAGTAGTTTTAACCCCTTTCTAGATTACTGGAACCGACTGGTAAATATTTCAAATTATTCTATCAGCATTAACTCTACACGCAGAAATTCTGGAAACTAGTGTATCTTTGCTATCTTTGAACTCAACTGTTTGCAGCGTTGAATACCGTACCACAGAGGCTGCAGAAGGTCGGCTCAATCATTCACACTATCATAATTAATTTGCACCTTTGCACCTAGCCAGCAATACGGCAGGGGATCTAAATATTTTCAGAAAGTTAGATTTTTATTTAGCTGACATGTTTTCTTCGTGTCGTGGTGGCCTAGTGTTAAAACATTAGCCTCCCAAATCTGAGTGTGCGGGTTCTATTCCAGGTCAGGCAAGTATCTCTGTAACTTTTCTAAGTTATAAATATGTACTTTCTAAGTATATCTTGAACATCAAAGACTGATTACAAGGTGAAGGAAAACATCTTGAGGAAACCTGGACTTTAAGTCTAAAATCGCCAACCCGCATTGAGCAAGCGTGGTGATTACGCTCAATCCTTCTCTGTTTTAGAGGAGACCTGTGCCCAGCAGGGGGATGATAGAAAGATGATGATGATATTCGCTTCAAGTGAGGCCTGTGACTAAACAATTACGATCGATCATATTCAGCTACGATTGGTGACGATTTTTGCATACTGAATCCCTAGGCTAAAACTGTTTGCCCCCTTAAAATTGTTTGTTTATAGTAACAGAGAAATATAATCATTTTTTTTCCTCTTTTCAAAAATTTGGAACCTATGAAGTAGGTACTTACAGATAATTCTTAGATAATAAATGTGAACGTTTGTGCCTTGCTTGCCGGTCGATTCTTTAAAATTCTCATCTTGAAAGTAAGTTAAAGTGTCCTTAGAATGAGCTGTCAATATTATCGATCCCTAGCATTAGTTCAAACGACAATTCATTTCACCTAAGTTTTCACGATGGATATAGAATCGTACTGCTGGTCTGTGCTAATCTCACTGACGTTTTCAACCCATTCTCCTTTAGGTAGGCTTCATATAACTGCTTTTGACTGCACGATTAGCACAGTGGTCAAGCTATTAACTCCTGCGCTGCGTATCGCGGGTTTGATTCCCGTATGAAACAAATATTTGATTTGTATGACGTACAAGTAGTTGTTCGGGGTCTGGATGTTTGTGTATGTGATATGTATGTAAACGCACCCGCGATACAGGAGAAATTGCTAGTGTGGGGGCAATAGTTTATTAAAAAAAGAAAAAAAAACCTAAACTACACTCACACATAGACATGCTTTATGTACAGCGAGTGCAAGTGCACTTGCGAATGGCGTTTGTTTGAGATCACCGCATTTATATATTTATTTTAAAGTTTCAGTAATTTATGTGGCCTACCCAAATATTATTTCTTTCTCAAATTGTTGGGCTTAATAAATTTTGAGTGGAGCTTCTGACAAATGCAGAGATCCTCTCAATCTATGTATGTGGTTCTTCATGTCAAAAAACCATCTTAGACATCGATTCTAGATGGTCTTTATATGATCTGACCAAGATTTTCTCTGACCTTCTAAAGAAACCGTGAACTTTTTTTTAATTTCTATCGCTTTTCTCAGAGTAGTCAGATTGGATTATTTTAAAAAATATGAGAGATTTTAAATGTGTTAGCAAACCTACTGCTACTACACAAACTAATAATGCGTTGTCACTTGCTGAATGAAGCCGGCCTTCTGTAGTATCTTCTTATTGTGTAACTATGCTATCTTCTACTCGTGAAAGTTCTGCTTACTGTATAGCAGTTCTGAATTTTGTTACCCACGAGTTTGTTGGAATGTCCTTAGGAGTTTGGAGCTAGATCAATATTAATTTTAACGTTTGAATTTTGGATGGTTCGTAGAATAAAGTCTTGGTTATTATTATCGACGTAATCTATGTTGTAATTTTAGTAGTGTTTATTAAAATTCCTCGTATTCTTAATAAATTATATTTTCCCTGAAGCCTCAATGTTAATTAAGGCTCCGCTACGCACATCGCTAAATTCCCCAAATATAATATTACATACTAGTTGCGCTTTGCGACCTCACTCGCATATGCTTCGATGCCATCGGATTTCGGAATATCACTAAAAAACTAAAAAAAAAAAAACATGTATTCATCCTCGTTACAAACCGTCTCTGTAGCAAATTTTATCCAAATCTGTTTTTTCGTAACAGTAACAAAAGTCTATTCATTCATAAAAACTTGCACAATAGGGTATTTGACAAAAAAAAAGGGTGAGTACTCGCCGTACGATGGGTCATCTAATAATGGAACGGTGATAGCGAAATTATATCATGTGATTCTTATCTGTGGATATTGTTAAGTGAAAAGGATGAGCTGTGGTATATATTAATATTGCAATCGACTTTGAACAACATTAATGATTACTATAATTCTCAGCGATCATTTATAGTATGGTGGTAGGCCATAACATCGGCCGCCGGCCGATGAGAGAAAGCCTTGCCGCCAAGCGATTTGTCGTGTTCCGGCATGATGTCTGGTGAAGCCGTATGAGGACGGGTCTGAACAGTTGTGTTGCATTGTGTGCCGGGTACGATGCGCCTAATGTTGTTGTGTTGGGAGTTTGGTAGTAGAGGGTCTTCAAATTAATCTCCCTTTGGCGCAGCATCGTTGGTCGTATTGCTGGGTTTAACATTGCATCACCGACTTCCTTCCTATTCGCTCAGTTCTTCTGAGTGAATAGGCTCTTAATAAACTAGCGCGCTTTACCATCAACGATCGCATCACTGCTTACCATCAGGCGGGATTGCGGTCAAGCGCTAGTTTATAATTATAAAAAAAAAAAAGACGTGTGGCACTCGGGGACTGCCGCGGTAAAGCTATTGCATAGCATTTTGTATCAATTTATGCAATTATAATTATTTATTTATTTTATTTATGCAGTATTTCTTTTTCTTTGATATTAATTCAAGTTACACTTTTTGAGCGTGGTGACCGATAAGAAAACAAATTTTTCTTTTATTAAATAAATAAAAAGTTAATATTATTTAAAATATTTTTATTATTTTACAATACATGTGGGTTTTATTACCTTACAGTAGCTGTTGGTTATTCAGGAATATTTATCATTGAAACTATAGGTTTATGATAACTGAAATAAGAAACATAAGTTTGCGACTTAATATCCTCTAAATACCTAGAAAATACCGCGTCAATGGTGGTCCCATATTTTGTTGTGGACTCTTGTGGATCATTATTCATTTTCAAATTCAATGTTTTTGATAGAAAAGTTGTCAACCGCTCTGATTTTTTATCAGCGAAGTTAATGTTGAAATCGCCAGCCAAGATAAGTGGAAATTTATTACCATTTGTACCAAGTATTTTCGAGCCTTCTTCAGTGTACTCCAGTAAAGTGCGATGAATAAAATGCTCTACTTCGTCCAATTTTGGATTCGGAGAAATGTAAATTGCTACCATAACTATTTGTAGGCCATTTCTAAGTTTGCATAAGCACGCACAAATATCTCCAACAACTGAGCGCCTAACATTAACATCGCTAACGTGTGCAATATTTATTTCAATATTCGGAGTCATAATATTAGTAATATCATTTTTATTTTGGTAAATAGCTACCTCACCTTTTGAAACAGTATCTCGTTTGAACTGAACAATACAATTAAAATTAGGTATTTCAATTGGATTATCATGCGTCATGCAAGTTTCGGTAAGAAGTAACACATTTGTTTGTCTCGTAACTGAATCTTGTAAATCGTATTTATGACTATTTAGACTTTGGCAGTTGAAAGTCATTATTGAAATGCCATTTCTATTACTAATGAAATCTAATACACTTTGAGCAATCGTCTGAACACTATTTAAAGACAGTCTTTTGAATTCTTGCAACAATTGAAAAAACGGCCGCGTGAGCACTTTTTACTCTATAAAATCACGCGCTTTTATTTAGTAAACAACACTATAAATAATTTAAAAGTCCAATGAAAAATTAGCGTGACATTCATCTTAGCTTTTCCGTTAAAAAAAAAGCTATTTTATAAAAACACTACTAAATTAATTTGAATAAAAGTACTTAATTATATGAAAAGTTTTTAAGGTAGCCATGACAACGTCGATGACGTCTATGACATATCTCTATAGAAGACCTATTTCAGAGAGAAAATTAATCGCAAGTTTAGCACATCGCGACTATCAGTAACATGGCAAGTGTGTTGAACTGAGTTCGCGCCCTGCAATATGCATGCTCTTTTTGAAAATCTATAAATTGTTTTCAAAAGATGTAGTCGCACGCACACAAACATACCGTGCCGAAGACTGCCGAACTGAAACGACGTTAGACGATGGGGAGCGTGAGGTTTTTTCGTTACGGAATTTCTGGATTCGGTCCCCGCGCTCAAGGCCCGCGATAGAAGCTATGCAATAGCTTAAAAACCTAATTAGTCCGTCAGTCTGATTTCCAAAAAATACTTGACACGTATTTTTTCTTTTTTCATATAAACAAAAAATGCAGACGACACCGTGCGTTGAAAATCGTGTGACGTCACTGCACGCTACACTTTTGTCACGTGTGACGTCACCAGCCACCACTCCTGATCTTTGATGCCTTTTAGGTTTGTACATTTTTATTGATTTGATAAAACAAAACACAGGTATCCAGTATTTTTCTATAATCTGAATGACGGACTAAATAGATTTTTTTTTTTTAACCCAGGAAACATCTCTATTCAGTACTTATACTTCAGTGTCAGTCCGTATCTGTAGAGTTAGTCCAGTCATTTTAGCTATTTTAAACCCAAATCTACGGAAATATTCCTAATAAGCTGAATTTTCGTATTCACCTTTTTTATAGCATTGTAATGAAGATGTGAAAAATTGACATTGATATCATGCCGACTAAAAAAGTTATGAAAGTCAAAAGGTCACGAAAATCAAGTTTTCGCAAATATGTCGCGATCTATTGCTCAGAGGTCAATAAGGTCAGTAAGGTCTTGTCCATGTTCATTTTAAGACCGACTCGCTCGGAAGCTCTACTTAGGTATTCGAGCATTGTACTCAGGTCCTCCGCGGTCTCAGCCATGACTATGATAACATCATCAAACCGAAGGTGTCTAATGTACTCACCATTGATGCTGATGCCCAGTACTTTCCAGTCCAGAACCTTGAAGACATCCTCCATTGCAGCGGTGAAGAGTTTCGGGGATAATACATCTCCCTGTCTGACACCACGCTGCAGAGGTATTGGTTTCGAGGTCTGGTCCTGTATTCGGACTAACATGGTGGCGTTTTTGTACTAACCCTTCAGCGCTTCAATATGCCGAAAGTCTACTTGGCACCGCTGATGAGACTGACGTACAGCCCAGGTCTCGATCGAATCAAAGGCTTTTTCGTAGTCCAAAAACGCCAAGCTAAGGGGTAGGTTATATTCCTCGGTCTTCTGTATAATCTGCCGTAGCGTATATATGTGGTCTACTGTGCTGAAGCCCTTTCGGAAACCAGCTTATTCGGGAGGCTGGAAGTCGTCAAACCTGCAGCCGAGACGAGTCATGAGGACTCTCGAAAACAACTTATAGACATGACTCAGAAGTGAGATGGGTAGTTTTTCAAAAGAGTGTTGTCACCTTTTTTGAAAAAGAATACCACCACACTTCTGTGCATTGGCTGTGGCATTTTTCCCTTGACTATGAATTAGCCGGCTATGCCCAATAGTCAGATCTCTTGCGAAAACTTTAGAACCTCTGTTTCGCTCTATAGCCTCCGTTATATGTTCGGTATTATACCGATGTAGGTCGTACTTCAGAGACTTACCTGCTTTACCTTTATCTGCTTAATAAGCAGCCGGTATCTGCAACCATCACTTGAACAACGCAAAACCATCTCACGTCTATCCTCCATGAGCTCGAGAGTGTAGTCCGAGGGCTTTTTAGTATTATTTGTACAGCGGGTCTTAAAATACTTGGTCTGGCCGTACGGACAGCTTCTACAAATCAGTCATTGTACTCGTGCACGTCACCATTTTGACATTCGATTTTGGAGCTCGAGCTAGAAACCTTCGGAGTTTTGGATCTGGATGGGTGCTGACTGGAGCGTAGACTTCATCAGGCCAGATCTTTTGGACACTATGTTCAGAGTCAATTGCCATAATCCTCACGCTTGGTAGGCGGGTTGGGGATAGCAGAATTTGATATTCCACAGAAGAAGCGCTGCTGCCCGCTTCCCAGGTGAGTGTTCCCTTAGTCGCCTCTTACGACACCCAAGGTGGGATATGGGATGGTCTAAGCCCGGTACCGCTCGGGGAACGAATGTTATAATAATAACAGTTTATTTCCAAAATCTTAGTACATATATGACATGTGGCAACAATTTCAATTAAAATATAGAGTTTAGCATTTGTAGCCGAACTAGACATAGCCTGAATTTCGGCTATCAGCACCATTCCCCTCGTGAATTATAATACCAAGGAAGGTGCCAATCAAAAATACATATGTAATTACATAAGTACTGCAGAAATACAGAATAATAATTGATGAGTAATTTAGAGAGTAATTTGCAAATAATTATTAATTAATTAAATGGATTGAATTTTTTACATGCATAAACGTGCGTGTAATTGCGTTGTGAGTATCTTATGTATATGATAATGTGTGTGTGGATGTCTGTGTATGTGTTATTCAGTAATTATGGAGTGAAATGTGGATCTGAATGCGCGTGAGTGGTGAGTGTGCGTGATCTTTGTTTTCTGAGCTCTTCTCTGAACAGTATTCTTATTTGTTCCGTTTCCTCGAAGCTTGATATCTGTAAGTATTTTCACATTTTAATTTTGCATTGTTTTGTAAATAAGCTGTATATATTTCTGGGCGGAAGCCCTTTATCATCAGAATCAGCCATATCTTCCATAAATTATAATGTTGTAGGTATCAAGATAGAATCACTAAAGTCACAATCAAAAGTCATTTAATCTCACAAAATATCTTCCTTGCAGAAATTCACTAAAATCCATTCACCAGTAATTAGAAAATCACTTAGTCTATCACTTTAATCAGTTTTAAAACAATAGGGCACAAGATTACTCGGAACAATAGCGATTCGTCGCATACGTGGTGCGCTCGCCGTTGACGTTCAAATCCAAAGTCCCGTTCAACATGGCCACGCTGACCATCGCCACGACGCTCCGCCAGACTGACAGTTGTCAAATCTCGTTCCGAAGTATTTCTCAAAAGAGGCGCGCTAGCGACGCGCCGTCATATTTATTAATTTGTTCAGCTTATTGTAAAAGTAAGAACCTAGAAATCTTACAAATATTTACCAAAGGTTGGTTTAAAAGTATTTGAATAGTCACATACTTTTTTAGTGTTTTGACAAAAATTGCTTATTTATTAAATAATATCAATTATGGGAGAAATTTGCAGTTATATTCACACAGAAGCACACATATACTAATCTAGATTTTTTAATTATGTTTTCTACACAACTATTACTAGAATTAAAACAATTTAATATTTTTTGGGAAAAAGATGTTAAACTATTAAAAATTCAAACTATACCTATATATAAATAAAAATCGATTTATTTACATTATGTGTATTAGCTAATATTAAAAACGTTATCGCATGTGAATTATTTTAAAAGTATACCAAATAAGAAATTTGCAGTCAATGACGAAAAAAATTGGGTAATTTACTTTTTTTTTAATAATTCGTTGCTCCACACTCAGAATTACTCTTATATCATGTCGTGGGTGCGTTTATAAACTTTTAAACTCACATACATAAACAGCCAGACCCGGAAAAACTGTTCCTACCTGTATTCATACAAGACTTTGAATTATTGCTCTATTGTAAAGTACGTCTTTAAGCCGTTGGTCCCGGTTGCCTTACGGACATCTGATGGCAGTCGTTATGGGTTGTTGGAGCCCTTAAAAGTCCAAAACTAAGTCTTAACTGCAATGCTTCGATATGCTTTTGGATTGTGGAGGTCAGATGGCAGTCGCTTCACGGAAAATATCGAAGTTTAGCCAAAATCAGCAGTTGGACTGATAAAGCGGACCCTAGACTCCAAAGCTGAAAAAGCTTCGGATGCAACTGGGATTAACGTATATGACAACGTTGACGTTGATGATGTAAAGTAATTAAGTTATTTCATGTTTCGGCAGTCGAAATATATCTTGACATTTGACACGTCACATCATGTAGCAAACATGCTTCTACCTAACAACGTTGTTACCTTCTTGCGTACATTTATTTTCTTGTATGTATGACACATGTTTAAGCAAATAAATGTTCTCTCATCTTATTTATACACGTATAGCTATTATTAATACGAATGTAAAAAATCTACCAAGGTAAATTTTCTCTCAATGTTGGAGACGACTACAACAAAATAGTTTTGAAGAAAAATTCACATGCATTCACGAAAGACTGTATAGCATATTTGATAACCATAATTAAGCTTTTTTTTTCCACACAGCTTGGACACAGGACTCCTCGCTCGCGGCAAAAGTCATTATAAACCCACAAAAAATAAATAAAAACCGATAAACTTTAGTAACAGATCCAAAGGTCTTCCGAACCTAAATATATTTCCAACTTTCGGGCAACAGAGGCTTAACGATGAACTCTGCTTACACCCCGACCCTTTAGATGTTTCGTGGCGCTCCTAACCTCAACTGTTACCAAGTTAATGGACTTTATCGATTTGTTTGCTAAGGCGGATTAACCAGCCGAACTATTACACAGCATAATATTAATAAATAGGTAGAATACTGACTTTGTGTTTGATGAAAACTGAACGTAAGACTGTGGCATTCATTGACAAATGTAGAGGAATATGTTGTATGCAAAACCATAGAACAGAGGGATAATTGCATAAAACATAACACTCCAACAATAGAAGTTTTTTTTTGTATATAGTTGATGTTATGCATTGATGCAATCGTTGATGGTAAAGCCCGCTAGTTTATTAAGAGCCTATTCAGTCTAGCCTTGAAGACACTTAAATTGTAGTCAGACGGAAACACCGCCGTTGGTAATGGCGTCCCTCAATGTACGCGGTATATAAGTCGAGGCGAAATGGTTCATCCGGATCGAACTGGTGTCAATAACGTAAGGGTGAGTACCCATCGTACGATGGGTCGTCCGATGATGAAACACACAACACCCTAAAAAATGCATCCTATAGAACACCGAGAGCCCGGCTACCCTGCGCCTGTGCTGCAGGTTTTGGAGCCCGTTCTGAACCAAATTTGAGTTCACTTCAACAATATTCAATATAGGTAGTACGTTGTCAAGCAGACAAATTTATAAAATAAATGAAACATAAGATTAGCCACATACTTTAAAACGATTTAGAATGTAATTTATTTATTGTGTGTTACGCAATTAGAGTCTGGTCGAAGAAGCGGTGCTTGGGGGAGGCCTATGTTCAGCTGTGAATGTCTTTCGTGGCACTCATAGTAATGAATGTGTTCTACTTTTTTATTTTTTTAAATTACGAACTAGTGCTTGACTGCATTCCAGCTTGATGGTAAGCAGTGATGCAATCGGTGATGGTAAAGCGCGCTAGTCTATTTTTTAGCCTTTTCACTCAGAAAAACTGAGTAAATAGGAAGGTCGACGGCACTTGAGCGAGGTGACGCAATGTTAAACCCAACAACACGATCAACGATGCTGCGCCAGAGGGAGATTGTTCTGGAGACCCTCCACGACCAAACTCCCGACACAACAAAATTTGGCGCATCGTACCCGGTACACGTCGCAACGCAACTGCTCAGATCCGTCCTCCATACGGCTTCACCAGACATCATGCCAGAACACGACGAATAGCTTGGCGGCAAGACTATGGTGGGTGATAACTTCTATCAGCTATCACTAAAATGCTGCCTTTGGATGATACTAAGCTAAGCTCACTTTATCTTATTTTCACGGTGAGATTTTTAAAGAACCGATCTACAAGACGCATGGCACGAAAGTTCACATTATTATTATTATTATTTTTTATTATAAACTTATAATTATTTAAAAAAATAATAATAATGTGAACTTTCGTGCCATGCGTCTTGTAGACGGGATTGCGGTCAAGCGCTAGTTAGCGCTTGACCGCAATCCCGTTAGATGGCAAGCAGTGATGCGATCGTTGATGGTAAAGCGCGCCAGTTTATTAAGAGCCTATTCACTCAGAAAAACTGAGCGAATAGGAAGGAAGACTGCAGTTGAGCGAGGTGATGCAATGTTAAACCCAACAACACGACCAACGATGCTGCGCCAAAGGGAGATTGATCTGAAGACCCTCCACGACCAAACTCCCAACACAACAACACTAATGTTGTTGCGCCTAAGCGCATCGTACCCGGCACACATCGCAACACAACTGCTCAGACCTGTCCTCCGTACGGCTTCACCAGACATCATGCCGGAACACGACAAATCGCTTGGCGGCATGGTCTTGTCTGGTGGGTGGTTACTTCTGCCGGCGGCCGATATTATGGCCTACCACCGAGAAATATTTGGCATCATATGCATAATCAGCTTTTATTGTTCCCACTGTTGGGACACAGGCCTCCTCTCGGTAAGAGGAAGTTGGCTGTAATCTACCACGCTGGCCCAGTGTGGGTTGGTAGATGTCAAATGTCTTCGAAGTTCTTGGCTGTAGGACATGCCGGTTGATGTTTTCCTCAACGATGTTTTCCTTCACAATTTAGCAACATTATTAACCTTTTCTCGGTGGTAGGCCATAACATCGGCTGCCGGCAGAAGTTACCACCCACCAGATAAAGTCTTGCCTCTAAGCGTTCGTCGTGTTCCGGCATGATGTCTGGTGAAGTCGTACGGAGAACGGGTCTGAGCAGTTGTGTTGCGATGTGTGCCGGTTATGATGCACCAAATGTAGTTATGTCGGGAGTTTGGTCGTGGTGGATCTCCATCAATCTCCCTGTGGCGCAGAATCGTAGGTTGTGTTGTTGAGTTTAACATTGCATCACCTCGCTCTACTGCCGTCTCCCTTCCTATTCACTAAGTTTTTTTTAGTGAATAGGCTAAATAAATAAACTAGCGCGCTTTACCATCAACGATTGCATCATTGCTTATCATCAGACGGGATTGCGGTCAAGCACTAGTCTATAATTATTAAAAAATAAAAATAAACTTTTATGGTTCCACTGCTGGGCACAGGTCTCCTCTCATACAGAGAAGGATTGAGCGTAATCATCACGCTTGCTCAATGCGGGTTGGTGATTTCAGACTTAAAGTCCGGGTTTCCTCAAGATGTTTCCTTCACCTTCAGTCATTTGTGTCTAAGATATACTTAGAAAGTACATATAACTTTAGAAAAGTTACATTGGTACTTGCCTGACCTGGAATCGAACCCGCGCACTCATACTTGAGAGGCTGGTGTTTTAACCACTAGGCCACCACGACTTAGGAACATGTTGCAGAAAACTAAAATAAGCAGTTTAGTCAAGTCGAGTGGTGTTCGTCTCACTTCCATCTCTCTGCTCGCACGAGGTGTTCAAGCCTAAACTGTTTCGGGTACCCAGGCTTAGTTACTGCGACTAATTCGGCTGGCAAGTGATTGGTTACAGTTCCAACCTAAGCTATAATTTATTGACTATCATTAAGGCCGTAATTTGATCGGCTGCCGTTTATTTAAAATGCGGTGAACTAAATGGCTAAGTAAGCCAGTTAGCTTCGACATCTATACTAATATATAAAGCTGAAGAGTTTGTTTGTTTGAATGCGTTAATCTCAGGAAGTACTGGTCTGATTTGATCTTTTTGCGTTGGATAGTCGATTAATCCAGGAAGGCTTTAGGTTATATAACATTACGCTGCGACCAATAGGAGCGGAGCATATAGAAAAAAAACTATCGAAACTTACGCGGGTGAATCCGTGAGGCACAGCTAGTATGTAATTTATTTATTTTATTATTTATGTACACGCAATAAAATACATATGGATATGTCAAAATTAAGATCTAAGTACAAAGGTGCTGCTTATTTGTTAAGAAATAATATATAATAATAATAATATGATGCACTGTTCACGACTCAGCAGCCCATAGTGTGCTTGAGGTAGAAAGCTTGAGATATATATACCTATTCAAAAAGTTAAAAAGGAAAATTTTACTATATCAAAGATCTTTCTATAGATAGTTCAATCCACGAAGACGCGCCCCACCAATTTTAGGTTGAGGGGATCGCGGGGCGCGGGGAGTTTTCTCCGAGCGTCAGTCACGGACCGTCAGTGGTTCGATGCACACAAGTAGTACAACCTGTATTTCAAAAATCCAGACTCGACACGAAAGTTGCTCTACTTTATATTTTTTTTAAATGTCGAAAAAATCTCAGCGTGTTGTACTTAAAAGCCAGGTATGTAAATTATTGTTACGAAACACATAAAATAATAAAAGAAAAGTAATTTAATTCAAAATTAAATTTTACTAACTAGACTTCATTTTATATTTAAAAGTAAGACTAATGTTATTTCTTTTTATTTTTTTTTTAATTGTAGGCAAGAGAAATTATTTCTAAAGTTTACGATTTCATGAAAAAAGAAGCAAGTCAAAATTTTGCAGAAAAACTCACTGATGCTCGATGGAGAACCGCACAGGCTGTTGGAATATCTAAAAGCACAGTGACTAGAATTCTACGCGAAAGAAAGGCTTATACTGAGACAATAAAGCAAACTACAGTATCTACTATGGAGTCTAATATAACTATGGAGACGGATGCGATAGTTTCTGTAGTCCAAAGTGAAGAGCGTACAACACAGCCGACTACGGAAATGGATATTGATTCTAAAAATGAAGCGAGTACGTCGCATTCGAATTTAGCAGGCAGAAGTGCTTCTATTTTTACATCACCTATGAAGAAGAGAAGGGTAAGACCACGAAAAATTAATTTAGACAAATTTGATATTGGTGTAGTCCGAAGAACTATCCAAAACTGCCATAAAGAACATCATCAATTTCCAACATTATCACGACTTAATACTATTTTGAAAGACCGTATACAATTTAATGGATGTAGAACCACCCTAAGAACATTGTTACTTAATCTTGGTTATAAATGGAGAAAAACTGAGAATAATAGGAAGGTCCTAACCGAAAAACATGATATTCAAATGTTAAGATTGAAATATTTAAAACAGGTAAAATCTTTTCGTAATGCAGGTAGACCTATAGTGTACACAGATGAATCATATATTCATACCAACCATGTGCAAAAAAAATCTTGGGCCGACAAAGGCTCTAAAACAGCAATGAAACAAAATTTAACAAAGGGTGTGCGCATAATTATAGTACATGCCGGAAGTGCTGAGGGTTTCGTACCAAATGCGTTGTTAACGTACAGAGCAGAGATCAAATCCGGAGACTACCACGATAATATGAACTCGGATAATTACTTAAAGTGGCTTAAGGAGAAACTAATACCAAATCTCCCAAATGAAGCCGTAGTAGTTTTGGATAATGCAGCCTATCACAATACTAGTTCGGAAAAAATACCCACATCCAACTCCAACAAATTAGACATGCAGACTTGGCTGAATGCAAAAAATATCCATTTTGTACCAACCTACAAAAAGCCTGAACTTTATGACCTTATATTAAAAAACAAAGAAAACTTCCGCAAGTACAGAGTTGACGAATTATTAAAGGAATATGGATTCACAGTGCTTCGGCTGCCTCCTTATCACCCAGAGTTAAATCCAATCGAAAACATTTGGGGTATTGTAAAAAACGACGTTGCTAGCCGCAATATCAATCAAAACTACACTTCGATTATGCCCATTTTAAATGAAGCATTTGATCGAGTAAATAAAGATGTCTGGTTCAATACTTGTCAGCACGTGGAAAAAATAGAAGACGAATACATGAGACACTGTGATCTTGATTTCAATTTTATTATAAATGTCAGTGATACTTCAGAATCTGAATCAGACATTTCTGAAACTAGTGATTGACGATTTTTATTTCAATAAAAAAAGTTCCATAAAACTTTTTCACGTATTTCATTTATGTCTCTAATTACCTCCTATTATTATATAAAAATGGTATTATAATCGTATATTAACTAATAATCACATAAAATATCCACACCTCAATTTTCCTTGCAGTCGGGTAAAGAGTATAAAATTGAAGTAGAGCATCTTTCACTTTGACCATGACGCTCTCTCCTGATTAGTCAATTTATTGTAGTGTGGGTGTGCACTCATAGATAATTATTGTGTACGGATAACACTCAAACATTGACGGAAGCTTGCACACATATACTATAAACGGTTAGGAGAAATAGTGGGGCGCGTCTTCGTGGATTGAACTATCTATAGTACGATACGTAATTTAGGTAACTGTACCTATCACTTACATATTTTCACAAATTGAATCCTATTTTCTTGCGATTATACCACGATTTTGTTTCCCTGGACTACAGCTTCAATTATATACATAAATAGCCTTGTAACCGAAGCCACGGGAACTGTTAATAATACTTACAAACCTACCCAATAAACGTTTCAGTCCAATCCCATCTGCGACTCGACAAAAACCTACACAAAATCACTTAACCCACCAACTATAAAAAGCCTTATCTGCCCAAAGATCCTGTTACCCAATTCTTCGGGCCGATTAATGAAAGGGGCCAGAATTTCCTAGAAACTGTAATCCGTTTAACACCTCAAGTTTGGCTGCCTGAATCGCGAAGTTCCGACCTTTGTTAAAACTAGTGCCTACTGATTGTACCTATTTATTAAGCACGATAAGCAGATCTTCCAGTAGTTAGGAAATTGTTTGTTCATTAATGAAATGTAAAGTAAAGGGTTGTAATACATTTTGCGTAGTACTGATTTTGATGTTACCGCTACGTGGGGGAATATTTGAAACTCTGCAACTCCGCTCTGTAAAGTACTCATTTTGAATACCCCTCCCCCTCCCCTCCTCCTCCTCCTCCCCCCTCCGTGTCTAAATTATTCGCGAATTATTTAAAAAATATGCTGTGAGAACAAAAACATTTTGAACGAGGTAGATGCATACGCCATACATTGTAAGCACGTAGGTTTTCAACTTTGTTAATAAATCGGCAGATTCTGTGTTCCCTAGAGGGTCTACAATAATGTGTTAACTTTATGGTTTCGTTATCTCCGCTACCCTGTATTCAGACATCTAATAACTTGAAATATTTCAAGCTTGATACATCAAAATCATCGACACGCCTTTACCCCTGACGGCGGCATATGATAAGGCCACTCACACAGGCTCACTCTTCAAGTTTCTATGCTAGCCTTCTCCAGGACCATCCGCAATGACAACAACGTCGTCTGTTCATCTCGCCACCCTCTTCTAGCCCTTTCAGTGTTCGGGAAATTTGTGTATCATCATTCATCATCATCATTTTAGCCGAAAGACGTCCACTGCTGGACATAGGCCTGCCCCAAGGTTCTTCACGACGATCGATCCTGCGCCTCCTGTATCCAGTGGTTCCCCGCGACCTTACCAGGTTGTCGGTCTACCTTGTCGGGGGTCTACCCACGCTGCGTCTTCCGGTGCATGGTCGCCACTCGAGAACCCGTCGGCCGATGCGGCCGACGGTATCAGCAAAATTTTGTGTAAAATTCCACCCAAACCCATATACAGTGTGTAAAGAAAACCTTGTCCGATCCGTGAAGGTATTGTTAGGTATCGATAAATGATTCTAATAATACCTACAAAGCCGAGCTAAACTTAAAATGTTCCCCTAAAAAAATAAATATTATTTCGAAAAAGCGAGGTAACTTAATGCATGTGCGATAGGCATACATCCGCGGGTAAAGGGAGGCAGGGCAGGCAGGCACGTGATCGCATCGCTATTCGCTCCGCCACAAATGGTGTTGTCACTTTTTTTAAAACTACCAAATTTCAAAAAAAGATTACGTGAAAATTCATTGGTATTGTTTCTATGATGATTACGTAAAATTTTACATTATATTTGGTCAAGTGTTTACCTAACCTTTATTATCCTTACGGGTCGGACAGCGTTTTCTTACATATTGTATATACAAATGTGCTAAAAACTTCAAATCTAAGTCAACCAGAACTAAGAAAATCTCCACTTATCGTTCAACGGACGGCTCAGAAATTAAGTGCGTATACAGCAGCGCTCCACAGAAAATAGTCAAAGAACCAAAAAAAAAAGCAACCGATTTCCAAAACACTTTATTAAAGTGCCAAAATGATAACAAAATGAAAGAACTGTATTATATAAAAAAGAAAAAAATAACTACATAATTTCGGTGTTTTTTTTCTGTTTTAATTTTTATTTCTTTCTTCTTTATTTCTTTTTTCTTTCTTTCTAGAAGCAGTCGATTAAAAAGAGTGAGAAATAACCATAGACAGCTGACTATATTACCATACCAAGACCTCTCCATGTCTGATAAAGCACGTGAAGTCGCTGGCGCCGGATGTCATTAAGGATTTTTGACCATCATTATGGGTCGCCGAAAAACCTGATGACATTGGCGCCGATTCTGTTGTTCACAAACTAAACTAATTTTAAGTTAAGTGCATCTTTTTCTTTCCATTTCTATAAGAAAAGGACAGAAGATAAAATGTCAGTTTAGACCTGTCAAATTAGTGCGCTCCTGACGCAAACTGGCGTATTTTTAGTCGTCATGTTTATAATCGCGTCTAAACTGTCTATGGAATATCGTATTTTGACAGGATTAAATTAAAATGTTATCATCTGTCCTTTTCTTAATGAAATAGTTAGAAAAAGATGCACTGAACTTAAATTTAATTTAGTTTGTAAACAACAGAATCGGCGCCAATGTCTGATGTATGACAACTAGTTTAACCTTGTGTAGTATCACACTTAACACGAGTTACCCAGTAATTAAATTGTGCAGGTGAAATAGGCAATCACTTCATAGAATATGCTGGTATTTAGCTGCATCTGGTCAGAAGTATAGCTGGCTAAGTGGTAGAAGCTGACCGGATGCAGCTGAATGTTCCGTAACTTACTTGAGAGATGGGTAGGCTGATGATGACCGCCGCCATCCACCATCGGCCGCCGGCAGAAGTTACCACCCACCAGACAAAGCCTTGCCGCCAAGCGATTTGTCATGTTCCGGCATGATGTCTGGTGAAGCCGTACGGAGGACGGGTCTAAGCATTTGTGTTGCGATGTGTGCCAGGTACGATGCGCCTAATGTTGTTGTGTTGGGAGTTTGGTCGTGGAGGGTCTTCAGATCAATCTCCCTTTGGCGCAGCATCGTTGGTCGTGTTGTTGGGTTTAACATTGCATCACCTCGCTCAACTGCCGTCTTCCTTCCTATTCGCACAGTTTTTCTGAGTGCTTTACCATCAACGATCGCATCACTGCTTGCCATCAGGCGGGATTGCGGTCAAGCGCTAGTTTATAATTATTAAAAAAAAAATAATAATAATATCCTAAACTAGCTACCTCCATCGACTTCGTTTGCGTGGAGTTAGTTATGCTCCGCTCCTATTGGTTGCAGCGTGATGTTATATAACCTAAAGCCTTTCTGAACTAATGGGCTATCCAACGCAAAAAGAACTTTTCAAATCGGACCAGTAGTTCCTGACATTAGCGCGTTCAAACTAACAAACAAATAAACTCTTCAGCTTTATATATTAGTATAGATAAATAATAATTTATCATCGCTAATCAGGTCACTGTCCTAATAACTTCCAATAATAAAAAAAAACAGCTCTTCTTAAAAGTTTTCAACTTCTTATGGACTGAAAGAAAAATTTCCTCCATTAAAACTTCGAACATAACGCTTATAACGCACTTTTTGAAGGCTTAATAATTAATTTAAAAGGTATATCTCCATCATTATTACGGGGTTAAAAAGTTGAAATTTTAGTAGGTATTAGCTAATAGAATTTATTTATTCATTTTCAGTTTTTTATTATAGCTATCGACTTACCCTTTAATGTAATCGGCCTTTGATGACCTCCTGAGGTACAGGCCTTGCTAATGCATAAAAAACTTCCCCAATAAATTCTCTTAAATTTACAGAAAATTACATTTAAATCCATCGCGTAGTTTTTTAGGTTGGCGTAGTCAACTAGACGCCCTTATAGTTTCGCCAAGTCTGTCTGTCTCATAGACTACAGGTCCATGTCCAAAAATGGATGGGTCATATGAACCACCAGGTGACGTATATAGGGCGATATAAGATCATAAAATAATAATATTCAGCTTTATATATTGTTGGATGGGTACTTAAAAATTAGGTGTTTACTAAAATAATTTTTTGATATTGTTATATTTCCAGTAATAATCGCTTCAAAAAAAAAAATGCTTTCCCTCCCTCTTCTTTGTGAACTTTTAAAAATAGGAAAAAAATCACAAAAGTAGAACTTTATAGAGCCATTCTAGGAAAAATATTTAAAGTTAATAGTGAAAAAATGTAGAAAACAATTTCTGAACTAAGTTTGTAATTTAACCGTAGTATTATGCATTTATTATTTTAGTTAACATATTATGTTATTATGTCGGTCTCCGTGGCGCAGCGGTCAACACGCCTAACTGCGACGTGGAGGCCCTGGGTTCGATCCCCGGCCAGGTCATGATGGGAAACGATCTTTTCCTGATTGGCCTGGGTCTTGGATGTTTATCTATATATGTATCTATTATAAAATATAGTATCGTTGAGTTAGTATCCCATAACACAAGTCGCGAACTTACTTTGGGGCTAGCTCAATCTGTGTGATTTGTCCGTATTTATTTATTTATTTATTTATTTATTTATTTATTTATTTATTTATTTATTATATTATCCTGAACGTAGACTTCTTCAAATAAAAATCCCTATACTTTTTCAAATAATTTTTTTTCATTAAAATCGGTTCATGAATTCCAAAATTACCACCGAAACATATAAACGCGACCACTTTGTATAAATTAATAAACCGAGAGATTTCGTTGTACTTTTTGTTATGGAGTTTATTTGGATTTGCCTTGCATGGTTATCACTCCATGCTACAACCCCTTCCCACAACTCTTGGTAGGACTCAATTGACAAAATTATTTGAACTTTCCATCCAGTTGAAAGCTATGACTCTTTCTGTATTTATCAGCGTCCTTCATGGCTACGTTTTTAGGCTTCCGTACTAGGATATCAACTTAATGTAACAAAGAGCCCATTTTTAACTCTTAAGTGGGGCACTTATTGTGACAGATGGGAAACTATGAAACCCTACACTGAGCAAGGCCCAACACGCTTGTGGTTTTTGTTAACTTATTTATTTTAATTACGATTATTAAGAAATCTTCTCTACAATATTGTTATACAATCCAATGCGTAGCTTAGAAGAAATTTAATGCAATTTCCTTTTATAATTTGAATCTCAGGCCATTAATTATATCGTCGTCTGTCAAGATTTCTCGAGGAAAAGCTTTATAATAAAGTTACGAGTTGGTATTCTTATAATTTCACAAATTTTAAGTAGACAAATTCCGAATTGGAGGTATGATGGGCAGAACTAGACTGGCTTGGTAGAGCGAACGAGTGTTGCACTTCAGGCAGTCTCCGAATGGGGCAATGCCAATCTTGTAGCATTCAATGCCGCCAAAACGCAGGCGTGTCTTTTCACCGCCAAAAGGAGCCCGTTCACCTTGGCTCCTACTTTTCGGAATGTATCCTTGGAGTGTACCGACCGCCTTCAGCTTTTGGGTGTTGAGATTTCCTCGAACCTAAACTTTGGGCGGTTCATTGAGTCCAAGGCCAAGGTGGCTGCCAGAAAACTTGGCATTATCGCAAAGGTCCGGCGGTACTTCACACCAGGGCAGCATCTAATGTTGTACAAAGCACAGGTCCGTTCGTGTGTGGAGTACTGCAGCCACATTTGGGCTGGTGCTGCAAAGTGTCACCTGGCCACTTTGAATTCAGTGGAGAGGCGTGCGAAGAGGCTGATTAGTAACCTTGATTTGACTCGAGTTGGTCTCCAATGCCTAGAGCACAGGCGTAGAGTAGCCAGCCTTTCGGTGTTCTATAGGATACATTTTGGGGAGTGTGCGAGGGAATTGCACGATTTAATTCCCCCATCTCCGTTCCATCGGACGACCCGTCGCACGGCGAGTTTCCACCCTTATGTTGTTAACACCTCTACGATCCGGACGAAGCGTTTCGCCTCCTCCTTTATACCGCGTACATCGAGGGACTGGAACAATCTGCCGGCGGCGGTGTTTCCGTCGGACTACAATTTGAGTGTCTTCAAGGCTAGAGTGAATAAGCTCTTAATAAACTAGTGCGCTTTACCATCAACGATTGCGTCACTGCTTACCATCAGGCGGGATTGCGGTCAAGTGCTGGTTTATTTTTTAATAAAAAAAAAAAACTAACTCTTCGCTTTTGTTTTTCAATACGATTTCTGTGTGTGTAGCACGACTTGTCTCTATGCGTCGCATGACTACGACTCAGTGTGCCAGACGATTATGTCGCAGTTTATCACACAGTTTGTGTGTCGCACAACTATGTCTCTGTGTGTCGCACGACTATGTCACTGTGTGTCGCACAACTATGTCTCTGTGTGTCGCACGGCTATGTCACTGTGTATCGCACAACTATGTCTCTGTGTGTCGCACGGCTATGTCACTGTGTGTCGCACAACTATGTCTCTGTGTGTCGCACGACTATGTCGCTGTGTGTCGCACGACTATGTCTCTATGTGTCGCACGACTATATCGTTGTGTGTCGCACGACTATGTCACTGTGTGTCGCACAACTATGTCTCTGTGTGTCGCACGACTATGTCGCTGTATGTCGCACGACTATGTCACTGTGTGTCGCACAACTATGTCTCTGTGTGTCGCACGACTATGTCGCTGTGTGTCGCACGACTATGTCTCTATGTGTCGCACGACTATATCGTTGTGTGACGCACAACTATGTTTCTGTGTGTCGCACGATTATGTCTCTGTGTGACGCACGACTATGTCGCTGTATGTCGCACGACTATGTCACTGTGTGTCGCACGACTATGTCGCTGTGTGTCGCACGACTATGTCTCTGTGTGACGCATGACTATGTCGCTGTGTGTCGCACGACTATGTCTCTGTGTGACGCACGACTATGTCGCTGTGTGTCCCACGACTATGTCGCTGTGTGTCGCACGACTATGTCTCTGTGTGTCGCACGACTATGTTGCTGTGTGTCGCACGACTATGTCGCTGTGTGTCGCACGACTATGTCTCTATTTGTCGCACGTATAGCTCGCTGTGTGTCGCACGACTAAATCTCTGTGTGACGCACGACTATGTTTCCGTGTGTCGCACGACTAAGTCTCTGTGTGACGCACGACTATGTTTCCGTGTGTCGCACGACTATGTCTCTATGTGTCGCACGTATAGCTCGCTGTGTGTCGCACGACTATGTCGCTGTGTGTCGCACGACAATGTCGCTGTGTGTCGCGCGACTATGTCGCTGTGTGTCGCACAATTTTGTCTGTATGTGTTGCACGACTATGTCGCTGTGTGTCGCACGACTTTTTGCTGTGTGTCGCACGACTATGTCTCTGTGTGTCGCACGACTATGTCGCTGTGTGTCGCGCGACTATGTCGCTGTGTGTCGCACAATTTTGTCTCTGTGTGACACACGACTATGTCTCTATGTGTCGCACGACTATGTCGCTGTGTGTCGCACGACTATATCACTGTGTGTCGCACGACTATGTCGCTGTGTGACGCACGATTATGTCGCTGTGTGCTGCATGACTATGTCGCTGTGTGACGCACGACTATGTCGCTGTGTGCCGCACGACTATGTCGCTATGTGTCGCACGACTATGTCTCTGTGTGTCGCACGACTATGTCGCTGTGTGACGCACGAGTATATCTCTGTGTGTCGCACGACTATGTCTCTGTGTCTCGCACAACTATGCCGCTATGTGACGCACGACTATGTCGCTGTGTGTCGCACGAGTATATCTCTGTGTGTCACACGACTATGTCTCTGTGTGTCGCACGAGTATGTCTCTGTGTCTCGCACAACTATGTCGCTATGTGACGCACGACTATGTCGCTATGTGACGCACGAGTATATCTCTGTGTGTCGCACGAGTATATCTCTGTGTGTCGCACGACTATGTCTCTGTGTCTCGCACAACTATGCCGCTATGTGACGCACGACTATGTCGCTGTGTGTCGCACGAGTATATCTCTGTGTGTCGCACGACTATGTCTCTGTGTCTCGCACAACTATGCCGCTATGTGACGCACGACTATGTCGCTGTGTGTCGCACGAGTATATCTCTGTGTGTCGCACGACTATGTCTCTGTGTCTCGCACAACTATGCCGCTATGTGACGCACGACTATGTCGCTGTGTGCCGCACGACTATGTCGCTGTGTGTCGCACGACTATGTCTCTGTGTGTCGCACGACTATGTCGCTGTGTGACGCACGAGTATATCTCTGTGTGTCGCACGACTATGTCTCTGTGTCTCGCACAACTATGTCGCTATGTGACGCACGACTATGTCGCTGTGTGTCGCACGAGTATATCTCTGTGTGTCGCACAACTATGTCTCTGTGTCTTGCACGAGTATGTCTCTGTTTCTCGCACGACTATGTCGCTGTGTGTCACACGACTATGTCTCTGTGTGTCGCACGAGTATGTCTCTGTGTCTCGCACAACTATGTCGCTATGTGACGCACGACTATGTCGCTATGTGACGCACGACTATGTCGCTGTGTGTCGCACGAGTATATCTCTGTGTGTCGCACGACTATGTCTCTGTGTCTCGCACAACTATGCCGCTATGTGACGCACGACTATGTCGCTGTGTGTCGCACGAGTATATCTCTGTGTGTCGCACGACTATGTCTCTGTGTCTCGCACAACTATGCCGCTATGTGACGCACGACTATGTCGCTGTGTGTCGCACGAGTATATCTCTGTGTGTCGCACGACTATGTCTCTGTGTCTCGCACAACTATGCCGCTATGTGACGCACGACTATGTCGCTGTGTGTCACACGACTATGTCTCTGTGTGTCGCACGAGTATGTCTCTGTGTCTCGCACAACTATGTCGCTATGTGACGCACGACTATGTCGCTATGTGACGCACGACTATGTCGCTGTGTGTCGCACGAGTATATCTCTGTGTGTCGCTCGACTATGTCTCTGTGTCTCACACAACTATGCCGCTATGTGACGCACGACTATGTCGCTGTGTGTCGCACGAGTATATCTCTGTGTGTCGCACGACTATGTCTCTGTGTCTCGCACAACTATGTCGCTGTGTCTCGCACGACAATGTCTCTGTGTGTCGCACGTATATCTCGCTGTTTGTCGCACGCCAACCATATCGCTGTATATCGGGCGATTATGTCGCAGTATATTGCACGACTATGTCGCAGTATGCCGCACGATATACGCAGCGATTTTTCCCAAAAGAAAGTAAAACTTAACTACGAAACTTCTCATGTAAACACAAAACAATGTTAGAATAAATGATAAGAAGTAATACATCCCCAAACTTCTGGATTATCAATCAATATGTCAATAATTAAACTCTTAAACCGGAAACGATAGCGGCCATGTTTGCTCCCACCAAACTTCCGGTCGCCATCTTAACTCGGCGAGTTTGCTTAGTACGCAAACACATTGTTCCCTAGTCTTAACAAGTGACTCTTAGCCAAGTTTTAGTCGTAGTTTTTGCTAACGATATTTTGAGGAATTTTCCTCTGCTTTGTAAAGAATAGGCAATTTTAAGAAATTTATCAAAAACAAGCTCAAGAGTGTCCTAAAGTCCTTGTGAAATATTTGCACTCTTTAGTTAACATAAGTGTAACCAAAATAAGACTAGATGCTGTTAAAAGTCTTTCAAATGTTCTTTAAATAACTAAACAGTTCTTTTGAGCAAACCTAGTAACTTAATTCAAAGTCACTTCTAGGTGCTGTCAAAGCAAGAAAACATTTATATAGCACAGATACACACACACCCAGACCCCCATAGACACACCCTCACAAACAAAGTCTCAGAAAAGATACAGATAAGAATCATTTCTAATAATTAAGTAAGATTCGAAGAAACAAATATGCTGACAAAGTCAATTTACCTGTCTAATTGTTGAATAATACAAAATTACGTAACTAATTACCAGTGAAGAGTCAGCAATTAGTTATATAATTTTGTCTATGATGGCAATGTTTTCTCTAGTGATATGTACCCACATATCACCTATTAATTCTACGACCCGGTATCGCGGGAACAGTTTTGATTGCCATATATGTATGTATTATTACCATTCTTGGTTAAAGAGTTTCGGCTGATTACTTGAGTAAGCATATGTTTGGAAGATTAGCGTGGGTAGATTTGATTACAGGCTGGTTATTAGAATGATTAAAGGTTAACTTAATTCAGTCGTTTTTCACGTAATTTCTAACAAATATTTTGAAGTAATGAGTAATTTGTTAATTTATTATCATAATAATTTCAGCTGAAGGACCCTAAGGGAGTGGTGCTACTGGGGAGTTCGTTTCGGCACTTCTTCTTCTCAAAGAAAGAAATAGGAGGTGACGAAGGGGATTAGAGGACTGTCTTATATAATTATTGATGTCCATAAAGTGCTGATTCTCAGCTTAAAAGCCTTTCAAAAGTTATTTAATCAGTCCAGCCTAAGGATTTCCACTTCAACCGGTTCTATGCTTTTCGCATCCAACGGCCCCGCCTAGACAAAATCCCGTGAATTTCCAACTCCATACATTTTGACTTTTGCCTACCAGATGTCACGTGATCATTAACAAAACCGTCAATACACCTTGTGGGAAGCCTTTCAATCCATATAGCACTATGATAATGATGGTGATGACCTATGGCACTCAAACTCGGCTCCTCTCAATAGCCCTAACTTTCCCTAAACTGTAGGGTCGGCTTCCAATGTAACCGGATGCTGAATATCATAATCTTTGCCTACACACCCCAGTTACTGAGCATTTCAATTTTATGAGTACATGTAACTAAATTATCAATTATCCACATCGATAGTCACCACAAGATGACAGCAGGAAATAATGGCTTAAAGTGCTTTCCGAGGCATGAAGCGATCTCGGGGTGTAATAATTGTTACCCTTCCACGGCCCAACCGAGCATTGTAACTAAACTGATCGATCAACCAATGCGGCTATTATTACTTAGCCTCGCAGTAGCAAGCAATGCTTGTATTGTTTGCTATTGAGGAGCTCGCGGCCAAATTACTGCAATTGTATGGCTACACACTTATGTTTTCGTGTCGTCCTGTGGATGTCGGAGCTTATTTCACGATAACGTACAGAGGATAACACATCAATCTACTATCTAATATATAAAATTCTCCTGTCACGGTGTTCGAACTTAAACTCCTCCGAAATGGCTCGACCGATTTTGATGAATTTTTTTGTGCTTATCCAGTATCTATGTGAATCGGCCAACATCTATTTTTCATCCCCCTAAATGTTAGGGGTAGTCCACCCCTAAATTTTTTTTATTATTTATATGGCAAAACAACGTTTGCCGGGTCAGCTAGTAATCTATAAAATTTCTTTATTATTTTTTTTAACTTTAGGGCAAAAGGATTAAGGCTCGAGGTTGAGTGGTAATATTTGACAGTTTTTGTTAGCTTGGCCTGATGTCATCCGTACTACTAAGAGAAAAATTATCATGTAATTATTTAGGTTATTCTATAAACAAGCTTTAGGCTCAGGTAAGCTGAAGCAAACAAAACTCCACTCTGAGTCAGATTCACAGACGACTCCACCGTTTTTTTTTCTGAATGGGAAATCATCAAATCATCTCTCCCGCTTCGGGCGGAGCGGAAGGACGTGTTAGACTTTTACTGACTAAAACTCACCCATGTTTCTTCACTTGCCTGTGCGCCAGGGCCACGGTTTCTTTTTTAACTAACCTGCAACCCTGACCCAGGAGGCATCGGGCTTCGTGGACCCGTCACGATGTGCTGACATCACTTTGAGGCGCGCGTGAAACACAACGCACCGACGACTCCACCCTAAAGTACACTTAATATCTTATGCAGCGTGTCCTGTATTTGTGTACACGGTAAAAGAGTGGATGGACACTACTGAATATGTTAACCTAATAATCAATTAGGTTTAATAGATTGCCATTCACACAAGGAAGATCCAGATTATTATATACTAACTGTGTGCCAAATATCAGCTAAATTCATTTAGTTGTTCTTGCAGGAATCAGTAACAAACATGTACCAATAAGCAAAGGTTTATTTTTGTGAGTAGATTTGTAAAAACATTTTTAGCCTTCAATAAATTTTTACAGTGTCAGATGGCACATCTTGTGTTGTCGTCTGATATTATGCAGAGCGGAGGCCCTTTTGGTATTATAAGCTAAGTTTTATAGTTTTAAGTGTCTTTCTTTTGCTGTCATGTCAATAAACGTATTTTTCTTTCCTTCACATATAATGATCAAGACGAAATATACTTCGAGGATTGTGAGGTTAATCTAATTACAACGTCAATTTTAATTCTTTTCTTGTGAGAGTGCCAACGACGAATTGGGCGCTGGATGTGGAAGGCGCAGGACCGGTCGTCTTAGAGATCCCTGGGGGAGGCAGTCCAGCAGTGGGAGTCTTTAGGCTGCAATGATGATAATGAGAGTGCCCACTGAGGACTTTTCAAAATTAATTTCTCCACATATTTGTCTGAAAGGTGTTATTTTTCGGTGATTCCGTGGCCGGATACCTGACACCTGATACATGATGCCAGCGCTTAAAATAATTCTGTCTAACTTTAGTTTTATTCAGCCTGTTTACATGTATTATTTAATATTCGTTTGTATTTTATGTTATATTATATTTTGATATAAGCCTTTTTTGCCTGAACCAAATAAATAAAACAAAGAAATAATACTGACAGAATAACATCGAAGAACACAGTTTCCACGAATTGGTTTCCACGTGGAAGAACCACCAATAAAATCCATTATATTAACGAACACAACTCGATGGATAAGCCTATTATGTAAGATGGAGGGGTTAACACTAATAATTATATAAGTGTGTATGCCATCGTTAAGGAACTACGCTTGCTAATGAGTAGACGGCTCGGTTCTTAGCACAAAGAAGGGCAGGGTTATTATTAAAAGACATGTCACAGGATATGAGAAGTAACTACTTCTATTCTACTAGAAGTTTCTGATGAACTATACAACGTGGCGCCACAATGGCGACATTAACTTAACACAAGTGTGGGGCTAGGGCCCACTAATCATACAATTTTGAATATTTTAAGATAAATCGAAAAATGGAAAAAACAATTTCAAGCAAAATAAATAATAAAAACGTACCTAACTAAAATTGGGATCACACTTGCGAAAATTCATAGATAGCGCGGGCTGGCAACTACACAAAGTATATGGTAATATGATTCTTTGACGGCTTTTACCAATGAATCCTTTTTTCTCCTTCTATATCTATCCTTTGCGCTTTCTTTGCACCAATGTTACAAGCTTACAGCCGAAGTGCGGTGTGGTGATTGTCAAACACTTATCATATCACACTTAACTATTACAATTATTTGTAACTATCATCACTAATCTTTGTAGTCGCCATCATGGATACAAGTTTACACAAGCACTAATAAATAACACAAATAAAGTACGTATCCCAAGAGATGTAAACCGCAGGCAATTACTACGTACTTACTTAATAAGAAAACTAATACAACACAAAGCGTCTTTATCACGGTACCATAATCTAGTTACTATCCTAATTACCCAAAAAATAATTAATAAAACAGTAGGACGATGATGTCTTTTGCACAAAAACATTCACAAAAATGGTATTCGACGAAATTATCCACACAGTCGGTAAGAAGCGTCTTATTGACACACATTCGCGTGGTGTGGCAGGAAGCGAGGGGTGAGGAGGTGAAGGGGCGTCGCTTGCGCCCTATCGCCGACAAATGGATCTATCACTTTTCTTCAAGAATATTGCTTATTCGTTTTAATTTCATTGATGAATTGTTATGATCCATGACCCCGGCAAATGACTGCCGCACGACAGACAGACAGACTCTAAATACAGGTTGCTCTAAAATGGTAGTTTCTAAAAATTTGAGAAACTTCGTGAATAATAACATTTAATTAAAATAAAATCTCTTCATGAACACAAAATGTAACAAAGTATTTATGTTTTCTATATACAAAGTTATTTTAAATTGGCCAACCATACTCTTTGGACGACTATGGGGCGAATGGTTCTCGAGTGGGGACCACAACGGAAGATGCAGCGTGGGTAGGCCCCTGACAAGGTGGACCGACGACCTGGTGAAGGTAGCGGGAAACCGCTGGATGCAGAAGCCGCAGGATTGGTCGCAAGCCTCCCATCTATGTCTAGCAGTGGACGTCGTTCAGAAATGATGATGATGATGATGACTCTTTGGAGGACTTTACGTACACGACTAAATAATAATAGTAGCACCAGTCTATCTTCAAGGCTTGCTGAGGTCAGTATGTGACCATTTTGTGTCGGAAAGCACGTTAAGTAGTATCGTGTTGGTTTCAAACTAGCCATAATCTCATTTGGGATTAACCTCATTAGTTACGATATTGTCTCTGAGTGAAGCACATCGTGACGGGGTCCACGGAGGCCGATAACTGCCGGGTTGTTCGAAAGAGAAAACGTCGACCCTAGTGCACAGGAAAGTGATGGAACACAGGTGGGTTTTCTAGTCAGCAAAAGTCCGACAAGTCTTTCCTCTCCACCTAGAGTAGAAGAGAAAATTTGATGGTTTACAATAAAAAAGGTTATCATATTACACATAGGTTTAAGGGTATTGGATAGGCAGTCGGAACATGTAAACTACAGTTGTCCAGTTGTATCCACAGATTACAAAATCACAGATAGATAGAGTACAAGCTGGATCCAACATAATTGAGAGCAGGTGAACTGATTGGCGATTAATAAAATTTAAGAAAAACGAACATAAATACTTACCTAAATAAAAATTGAAAGTTGATTAATGATAATGAATTTCGGTTACCCTTGTCTCTTGACGTTCATCGCTCCATGTAGCCCAAGGGCACACCATGCGTTTGCCAAAAGCAGAGGTCATGTTATACTTTTTTTTTTATAAATTATATACCAGCGCTTGACCGCAATCCCGCCTGATGGTAAGCAGTGATGCGATCGTTGATGGTAAAGCGCGCTAGTATATAATAATAATAATTTAATACATACATAAATTCACATCTTCCCATTAGGAAAGGCGAAAAATACAGTGCGATACTTTCTTAGCTTCTTATATACACCTCTTGCAGCGTTTATGTTCTTACATCTGACGGCTATTTCTCGTTCAAAACATAGTCGCGATCACATCTCAACGACGCTAAATTTCAAAACTTGAATTCAAGGTAATTCGATTCCTGTTGAATGAACTATGACCATCTACCAGACTGTGAACACCCACGCGGGTTGTGAACAACATCTGACCATTTTAAAGAACATTCAGGAATATGTAACAACTAATTAGGGCACTGTATCTGTACTCTACGGACTTCTTTATGTATATCTTTTACTGAAAAGAAATTTATAAGAAACCTACGTTTAATTACTAGAAACACGCAATCAATACTTAGAGAGTTACTATTGCGCCTCGGTACAATTTATCTGCTTAATCAAATGTGAAAAGTTAATGGATCGCCAATTAACTCAATTGCATTTAAATAAGCGCAAATATCGGCCAATTTTCTAAGGAAAACGTTTAACATAGAAATATTCAACTTTGAACATTTACGTTATTATTTTATGAGTTGTGCCAATGCTCTACTGTGAGAAGAACGAATAATAACACATACATACGTTTCTTAGAATGAGTATCGAATAAATCTCAAAAGTAGTCTTAAGCCTCCTTTTGTTCAGATATTCCTTCAAATGTAATTGTTTTTTTATCTGGCGGGCAAATGCCTCTTCCTTGTTCTTTTAGGAAATTATTTTGCTTGCCGAACTAACCTTTGCGATAGGCGTCCAAGTCACCTCGCTACCGCTTTTTGGGCCGATCGGTGCCGTATGTCTTCAGGCACTCATTGTTAGAACTTTCGCCGAAAGCTACTCGTGGGCATAATTAATCAAAGAAAAATACTCAATAATGACTCAACCCGTCAAAAATATATAGTTTTTTTGTAAAAAAGGCCACAAAGCCTAATGTTCAGTCTTTAAGCCTTTCTACGATTGTAAGGGCAATTTTTCTTTGTCTAAGTGGACGACATCATGAGGACAGAGACCCCACCTTTCAAATATTCTGTATAAATAATTACAGCTGTACTGGTCAAGCTACGCTTTCTATTTTTTTTTTTTTATTAATTTATTAACCAGCGCTTGACCGCAATCCCGCCTGATGGTAAGCAGTGACGCAATCGTTGATGGTAAAGCGCACTAGTTTATTAAGAGTCTATTCACTCTAGCCTTGAAGACACTCAAATTGTAGTCCGACGGAAACACCGCCGCCGGCAGATTGTTCCAGTCCCTCGATATACGCGGTATAAAGGAGGAGGCGAAACGCTTCATCCGGATGGTAGAGGTGTGAACAACATAAGGGTGGAAACACGCCGTACGACGGGTCGTCCGATGGTGGAACGGAGATGGGGGGCATACTAAGATCCCTTTGGCCTCGAAAAAGATAAGTATTCCTTCTCTGATCTTAGCTCTCATTACTAGATGCTACGTAGAAACTAGAAACTCTGACAACCAGAAAGCAAGGGTTGTTCAGGAATTATGAATGTCAGATCGTCGCTCCCTGTGAAAAGCATCGTCATCATCTCAGCGTTAATCCCGGTCCCATCCGGAGCTTTTCAGCTTTGAAGCCTAGGGTCCGCTTTAACAGTGTAACTGCTGATTTTGGCTAAACTTTGATACTATCCGTGAAGCGACTGCAGTCTGACTTCCATAACCCGAAGGTGACATCGAAGTATTGCAGTTAGGTTAGCTTTCCGAGGCACGACCAGACCAGTGCAAAAATTCTATTCATGCATACAAATATTTGCACTGTGCGGGGATCGAATCGGTGCCTCCTTGCGCAAAGGCCGCGTTCGCCTCCGCTACTCGACGGAGGCTGTCGTCGCTCCGTGTAAAATATTTGTACTTAATACACCAATATTAAGTACAAATATAAACTTCTCCCAGCTACCAAGCTGGAAGAAGTTTAGGTAAATGAAGACCTCATGATCAAATATTCATTCACCTTCCTGATGGTGGTAGGCCATAACACCGGCCGCCGGCAGAATTTACCACCCACCAGACAAAGCCTTGCCGCCAAGCGATTTGTCGTTTTCCGGCATGGTGTCTAGTGAAGCCGTACGGAGGACGGGTCTGAGCAGTTGTGTTGCGATGTATGCCGGGTACGATGCGCTAAATGTTGTTGTGTTGGGAGTTTGGTCGTGGAGGGTCTTCAGATCAATCTCCCTTTGGCGCAGCATTGTTGGTCGTGTTGTTGGGTTTAACATTGCATCACCTCGCTCAACTGCCGTCTTCCTTCCTATTCGCTCAATCTGAGTGAATAGGTTCTTAATAAACTAGTGCGCTTTACCATCAACGATCGCATCACTGCTTACCATCAGGCAGGATTGCGGTCAAGCGCTAGTTTATTATTATTAAAAAAAAAAAATGATTCGCCCTCGCTTTCTTCATGACCCAAGCTCCACTTTTGACTTTGTCGTTCCTAAGCATTTGAGAAACCGGTTGCTCGAGTGCGCCGTTGCGATGGCGGGACTCAACAAAATCAAGTATCAGAAGCTGTTGAAATGTTTAGGAAATTAATTTATTAAATTTTAGATTTGAAGTTGAAGGATATTGAAGTTTCAGTCCCAGTTTTCATTTAACACGTCAGTTACTTGAGAGTGTAGTTTTAGCGGGAGTTTGTTAAGATTGCGATATAAATGAGAAGCAGCTTATCTTAGCAATCGAGGAATGGTTGAGACTACGGCTCAAGGAAGTTTGTTTGTTTTTTTAAAAGCGTTGCCCCACAGTAAGAATGTCTTGTGTATTGTGGACCTGAGTACAAGTGGACCTGAGTGTGGGCCTCCAAGCGAGTCGGTCTTAAAATGAACATGGGCAAGACGAAAGTCATGTCTAATGCCCATGTTGTACCGACTCCTATAAAGATTGGAGACTCGTTTCTCGAAGTTGTTGACAGCTACGTGTACCTGGGACAAACTATCCAGTTAGGAAGGTCCAACTTCGAGAAAGAGGTCAATCGTCGAATCCAACTCGGCTGGGCTGCTTTCGGGAAGCTACGTAGAATCTTCTCGTCCGAAATACCGCAGTGTCTCAAGACAAAAGTCTTCGACCAGTGTGTGTTGCCAGTGATGACTTATGGAATTGAGACGTGGTCGCTAACAATGGGCCTTATAAGAAGGCTCAAAGTCGCTCAAAGGGCAATGGAGAGGGCTATGCTTGGGGTTTCACAGCGCGATCGAATCAGGAATGAGGAGATCCGCAGAAGAACGAGAGTAACCGACATAGCCCGAAGAATTGCAACACTGAAGTGGCAATGGGCTGGACACATTGCCCGTAGGACCGATGCCCGATGGGGCCGACGGGTTCTCGAGTGGCGACCACGCACCGGAAGACGTAGCGTGGGTAGGCCCCCGACAAGGTGGACCGACGACCTGGTGAAGGTCGCGGGAAATCGCTGGATGCGGGAGGCGCAGGACCGATCGTCGTGGAGAACCTTGGGGGAGGCCTATGTCCAGCAGTGGACGTCTTTCGGCTGAAATGATGATGATGATGATGAAACTCACATATACAAAAGCCCAGACACGGAACAATTACTTGTAGGTCATTCAAATATTTTTTCCGTGTGAGTACCGACACGACATAGCTTGACCACTGCGGTAACCGTGCAGTCTTAGAAGTAAAACAAAGATGTCAGCCAACAAGCAAGGTCATTTTAGTAGCACGTGAAGCATATTTTCTCCCAATATGTTCTGTTTTGGTCAATATGTTTTTGTTTCAAGTTTACCACAAATATTGTTCTATTTCTTCCTTTACTTTCTCTTTATCTCTATCTTTCTCATATAAGTATGGGTGGAGAAACTACCGGGCTCCTGGGGCTCTAGATAAATAAAAACCGCATTCAAAGCATTTCGTATTTTTTCAACCACTTCAGTCCTACCATTCTTATAATTTTTAACTTTTCCAATATTTATCATTTTCATATAATGTCACATTATATGCCTTCTAGAAGTCTTACCAAGAATCCAGAAGGAATTGGTAATCTGCTAGAAAATGTACAAACAATTTAAATTAAGGTAGTTTATTATTTATTTATTTTAGAATCTCCAACAAAAATGAACACTATACATTTACATGTAGTTTATGATGGACTAAGGTAGGAGGCCCACAATAATAATCTCGATTCTTTCTAATAAAGCGGATATCTCTGTATGCGACTCTATTGTGAATTACCCACAAAAACGAAAAACCATCAATATACAAAAAACAATACTTCATTTCACAGGTTTAAAAAACTGACAATCGCACTGTTTCGCTTATATTTCAAAAGCCTGATAGGTTTTTAAACGAGGTCGCCCGGAATGGCGAGAGAACCAGAAAAAATATTCCATCTAACGACCATAAAATGGCGTCGTTTAAAGTCAGTATTTTGGTTCCAGAAATGTGTTTTCAATTTATGCCTTTAGTTGAGGAGAATGGAGACATCAATTTCTCAGTGACCCTTAAGGTATTATGATACTTTTGAACGATATCTGGTCTAATGATTTCATATGAAAACATAAATTGTCATCATCATCATCTCAGCGTTGATCCCAGTCGCATCCGAAGCATTTTTCCAGCTCCGGAGTCTGGGGTCCGCTTTACCAGTCTAGCTGCTGATTTTGGCGAAACTTCGACATGTTTCTGTAAAGCGACTGCCATGTCAACCCGAAGGCGATATCGAAGCATTGCAGCTAGATCAATTGTTGGACTTTTGAGGGTTCGTATGGCAACCGGGACCAACGGCTTTATGTGCTTTCCGAGGCACGACCAGACCAATGCAAATATTCATATTAATGCATACAAATATTTGCACTGCGCGGGGATCGAACCCGCGCGTCCTTGCGCAGCTGCCGCGTACGCTACCGCTACGCCACGGAGGCTGTCAAACGAAAACATAAAGTGTAGATAGGTATAATCAGTTCTCTAATACATATTTCTACTACTGTGATAGGTTCCTCGTTTTGAGAGCGGAGTGTAAGCCACCACGTGAGCCCAGTTTGAGTTGCTAGATGTAATACATCTTTTAGTTTTTGGTTCTAGGAATACTCCTGTATAATGTACCGGTTTCCTCCTATTGATTGTCTTCGCCATTTTAACAGCAGTGGTGAAGAGTGAATTTTGCAGAAATGAGTGCCAATTTTCGTTTGAGACATTAGGATAAAGTTAACCTTAAACGGACTACGCTCAGAATTCGTCTACTTATTTGATGCTATCTCATCACTAGCGTCCATAAGTGCGACTGACAGGACATGCAGGCCACGATATAAGATGTCTCATTGTTTGTGGAGCTGCAGTACATTTACAGTCTATCATCATCATCAGGTCATTCATCATTTCCCGGTGGTAGGCCATAACATCGGCCGCCGGCAGAAGTTACCACCCACCAGATAAAGTCTTGCCGACAAGCGATTCCTCGTGTTCCGGCAAGATGTCTGGTGAAGCCGTGTGGAGGACGGGTCTGAGCAGTTGTGTTGCGATGTGTGCTGGGTACGATGCGCCAAATGTTGTTGTGTTATGAGTTTGGTCGTGGAGGGTCTTCAGATCAAACTCTCTCTGGCGCAACATCGTTGGTCGTGTTGTTGGATTTAACATTGCATCACCTTGCTCAACTGCGGTCTTTCTTCCTATTCGCTCAGTTTTTCCGAGTGAATAGGCGTCTTAATAAACTAGTGCGCTTTACCATCAACGATTGCATCACTGCTTACGATCAGGTGGGATTGCAGTCAAGTACTAGTTTATAGTAATTACAAAAAAATCATCTCAGCGTTAATCCCGGTTGCATCCACGGCTTTCGCGTTGAAGCCCGGGGTCCGCTAATATTCATGTAATTTACACTTTATGTCGTTCACAAATCCTACTTAAATAGGTTATCTGCGCTCCAGTCAAATGAAAAGGTAATTGCGTAACACATCATGACTAACAATAGGTTTCATTTTGACAGTACAATAAAATACATTGCGTTGATTACGTTGATAAGCAAACATTTTTTTCGAACATATGGAGCAAGGGGTTAACAGTATGCTGCACAATCCTTCAAATTGAGAGTGATAGTGGATAGTGTGTTATGTGATTAGGGTGAAAACCCGGGTCCCTTATGTATGTTTACATTATTTAGATCCCAGAAATATCCTGCGAGCACAGACGACCGGATCTCGCTGGGAAAACTTTTAATAGCTTTATTTAATACGAGTTCGATTATTGTTCGGTTTGAAAGCGAAAACTGGTCATTATCCGAAAAGTCCGTAGCGTTTCAATTCTACTCACTGTATTGGAGAACGGACAGCCTTGAAGAACACGCATTTTCTTTGTTCATCAGATTTCTTTTGCAGAATGTGACATGTGATTATTTTTTATTTGCTTTTATGTGATGTTTGCTACGTATCGGTACCAACACATGTCCCCATACCGTGACCAGCACCGTGTTACGAGGCCCAAATCAGCTGAATCAGGATATTATACCTATTTTCATGCAATTGAAGCTATACGGAGTATTACAACATCCCAACGGCTGAGTCGTCTCCTCGTGTCGCCGCCTCGTGCCCAGCCACGAATCGCTAAATCATCAATCACCTCATTAGATCTAACCTCGATAAAACTTATATATGGAGGAATCTCGATAGTAGAGTGTAGCAGTGTCGTCCTAACTTCGGACGCATTCGCACTTAGGTTAAGTAGATTTAGGAGTTACCGTGTAATCTTAACTATAATAAATGTAGTATAAGTGATTATAGTTTCCATTTGCACCCTCCGTCGTGGCCGAAAATGTAATTTGTTTATTTATTTATTTATTTAAGGCACATCAACAACACAAACACAAACATGGATATTTAACATTTCAACGGTCTTATTTTAGTGTTGTGTCGATAACAGACGTGCACAACATTCGCGTAAAAATAAAACTTACATTATGAAAAATAAACAACTAGTTACAATAACAATAAATTGAATATAATATGTCAAAAAATATAATACCTAATAAGAATATGTGACAAAAAAAATTATAGTAAAAATAAATATATATATAGTAAAATTTTGTACAATGATGACGAAATATGAGAATGCACATTAAATATATCACTAAATACAATTTTGTTTGGGTTTAGGTTTCCCTTTCCTTTCCAACAACTTTTGTTTGAGCTGAGTGGGGTGGTCATGAAAAATATCCAAGCGTTATAGGTTGATGGCAACCTTGCAATTGGGGAATTCAACCCTAGATTCGTTTATTAATTAGATGTATATATTTATTAGAGTAGTGTCATACATTTAACGTACATATTTATTATATCATCAACGTCATCCCCTACTAGTCCAATGCTGGACATAGGCCTCTTTCATGGCACGCCAGCAAGCAGTGGCTGGTAGTGGCTGGCGGAGAACAACTCAGGATTGGGCTATTTATTATGTACTATGTAAGTAGTACACTGTAGATGACCTACATTATTTCTCTTTCCTTCCCCTTAGTATTCCATCCAAAGGTTGTCTGTAAAAGATCACTCTTAGAGGTAAGACCGCCCATTGTGTCACCCTTTGTAAAATATTTATATTTATGTTTCTGTAATCTATATGGTGTACATAAGAAAGAGTATTCTATTCTATTCAGTTTACCCATGGTATCAGTGTTTATTCTTCCCGTTTATATATCTAAGTTTTCTTTTGTTTTCAGAAACAAAACACTGATTTTCATGCGTTTCTCCTTGCAATGGGTGAACATTGATGAATTGGTTTAAAAACATAAATAAATAAATTATTTACTGACATATATTTAACTAGCGGCCGCCAGCGACTTCGGTCGCGTTGATTTAGTTATTCTCCGCTCCTATTGGTCGCAGCATGATTTTATATAACCTAAAGCCTTCCTGAATTAATGGGCTATGTAATGCAAAAAGAATTTTCCAAATCGGACCAGTAGTTCCTGAGATTAGCGCGTTCAAACAAACAAACTTTTCAGCTTTATATATTGCTATAGAAAATATAGACTAGAGCTCCTGGCTCTTAAAAATACAACTAGCCTAACCAGTGGAGAAATTACGTTATACATTATCAATCGGAATCGGTTTGAATTTAACAGGTTAACAACTTTCATTGTGTTATTTAAGTGTTGAATAGACAAATTTTTCCAACTTAAGAAGCAATGGTTTTGAAATTTGCTTCAAAATGATGCCGATTCCAATTAATAGTCAGTTACATAATAGGGTAGTTGACTAAAAAAAAACGAATTAGTCCATCAGTCAGATTTCCAAAAAATACTAGACACGTATTTTATCCTTTTACATATAAACAAAAAAATAAGGAGATACAGTGCGTTGAAAACTTGTGTGACGTCACTGCAGGCTACCTCACTTTTTAGCGAGCAGTGACATCACTAGCCACCACTCCTGATTTTTGATGCCTTTTATATTTGTAATTTTTAATTGATTTGATAAAACAAAATATACGTATCCAATATTTTTCTATAATCAGAACGACGGACTAAATAGAATTATTTTTTTTTACCCAGGAAATATCCCTATTAGAGTGCTAATAAGATGTATGTTTCAGGAGCCGGTGACTCCGCTCGCTTTGAACATTGCTCGCCTTACAAAAAGGCCGTATGTAATTTAGTACAGTTAGGATTAATGAAAACCGTCTGGGGGTTACGAAATCCATTCTATTTAACACCTCAATTAACTGATTCGATTTATTGAACAAGTTTTGACGCGACTTCCTCAATTTGTTTCATATTTTGTGAAATATCTCGCTGTTTGTGATATTTTATTCACTCCTTGTTTAACGAAAATTTCTCTAGAACGATGTTGATTTTGAATATAATGTACGTCGTAGCTACTGAAAGATTTTGTAGTTTCTTCGTAGAAATGGGGGTGGCGCTTTATTTTTGGATGGGAAATCATCAAATGGCCTCTCCCGGTCTGGTCGAAGCGGAAGGGCGTATCAGACTTTTAATGAACAAAACCCACCCCCGTTTCTTCACTTGACTATACGCTAGAGGTTACGGTATATCTATGGAACAACTCATGCTGATATCTCTCTAAGGCTATTAGAATTGGGCATGGCAAATTATTTTTATTTTGCTTCACGTCTGTGTGCAAAGAAATGTATCTAACTATATAAAGATAACGATAAAGATAATTTTATTTTGCAAAAATGGGTAAGTAACGATGACAAAAAAAATGTATATACAAATGGCAGGTTCAGTCATGTTACAATTATATAATATGTTGATATTGTATATATAGGTAGGTACATTGTTTCTTTAGTTTAAATGTCGTGTGAGGTTACATGATATTTTATGGCAATTATTTAAAAAAAAACAATAAATACTTACTCAATATTTAGGTTTTGCCCTTGCCAAAAATCTTCACTAAACACCAATCGTCTTCTACGATGCCACCCTATATATTCCATGAATCACCATACCAGACGTTATAAACCGACAATGACAGACGCCAACTGAGTAGCACCAGTCCTAGGAAGATTACTTACTGCATAATGTATTTATTGCATGTACATGATAATAGCACCGCAATCCTTCGCTTAGTAATCTGTGGAGAATAATCTGTGGTCATAGATTCGAAGAATAGATATCCATTTTTCACATACGTCTTGTCATAATCTTTCTATTATATTATTTAGATAACAATATGAAAAAAAAAAACAATATTTATGACATTATAGACAGAAAATTCCTTCAACTCTTTATTAATAGTTATAATGGCAATCATGTCACTAAATATTCATATTTTATCTATTCTTTTGTTCTCTAGATTCTTCTAGATTTTGTAAATGATGATTCTTTTCTAAAATTGATTCTTCTATATTTTCTATTTTGTAGGCTTTGTAGACTTCCCATATGTAGACTATTCCTTACATACATATTTGTAGACATATTTGTTTATTTTATTTTTTATTTATATTTATTAGAAATACCGGTAGTAGTTACAACACTTAAATGTAAAGTTAACATTTAAATAGTTCTCAACTAGTTACATAACATATTAAGGCAGCTACAGCGTACAAGTATAAGAGAGCGTAATGGATAGATAGTGTTAAATAAAATTATCGCTAACAAGAATTAATCTATTCTAAAGATGATTTTTTTTTCCAAAATGTTCGAACTTAAAAAATCTAATAAAATATCTTGTTGATATGCCCATGCTGTTCCGCCATATCCACAGTGATTTGAACTGTGAAGATTTTTGCCGGCTCTTTAATGAAAATAACCAACTGGAGTCATGCCCCTATTTTTCGACGTTTCATTAGTACTCATGATGGTGTATGTTAATCTTAATCAGCAGCGTATCCCCAGTGTGTCGTCCTTTAAGGATGCTTAACGCCCTCTTGCCTACTAATCCTGAATATCAAAATTCCAGTTTGCCAATGCATAGAGTAAAATTATGCGACTACTTATACCTGGAGTTTTGTGAGAAATATGCGAGGGAGTCCTCAATTATATGCAAGTATTTGATATACTTTGGTACACTGTATCTATACCGAATGGATATTGAAATCCATGTTAATTAATTTAATTGATGTAACAGTTTTAACTTCACAGAATTTTAATTTACAGAAGTCTATGGAAAATATCGAAGTTCAGCCAAAATCAGCAGTTAGACTGGTAAAGCGGACCCCTGACTCCAAAGCTGAAAAAGCTTCGGATGCGACTGGGATTAAAGCTGAAATGATGATGATGGTGTTACCGTTTTAAATAACAATAAAGAACAGTAACAATCAACTCGCCTTAGAACGCTACTGCTTCTTTCTATCGTGTCAATGGTAATTAAGTGCAATGACATTACTATCGTCTTACGGTTCTTGTAACATGCAAAAGATACGACACGCCAGACATGATATTAAGTGTTCGGTTGGAATAGCCCTACATTTACACTTCAAGGCGGAATAGACGCTAACGTTTTTATAGGCAATTCCGCGAGTACCTTGCTGAAATCACAAACCATTCTGACCTCATTTATAATGTTCTTCGGAAAAGTCAAGGGGAAACAAAAGCAAAGCAAGCATCGTAGCTGGTGGCGTACTCTTCGTATCCCCATGGTAAGACAGCATGGATTTATGTATGGAAAGATAGAAAAAAAAAACCTTTTATTTGCGCTAAACGAAAGTAAGACAAGTTTTCCAAACTTTGGTCGCTGGCAAAAGTAATTCAGAACAATCGTACCAATTTTCAATTTGTCAAAGCTTTATTATTGTTGATTGAAAGTTTAGATGTCTTTTGCGAGACGAATCTTTAGAAGGTATCAGGTTTTTTTTTTTCAAATGATGCAAAAAACAGTGGAAAAACAGTCACTACATCGGAGAAAGGGTCAAGTACCCTGGTCGGGAGACAACATTGAACTCTCGGCCACCGCAGGCGCGGGCATGTGCCCGGCAAGAAGCAGGCCCGGGTCGAAGGCGCACTGTGTTTCACGCGCGCCTCAAACATATGTCAGCACATTGTGACGGGGTCCACGACGACCGATGCCTCCCGTACCAGGGTTGCGGATTGACTAAAAAAAACCGTTGCCCTGGTGCACAGGCAAGTGATCCTTCAGTAAAAGTCTGACACTCCGTCGCTCCGTCCAGAGCGGGAGAGGATCCACATCATCCATTTGATGAATACCCATCAAATTCAAAACCAAAAAAGGGTCAAGTCCCTTTTGCACTTAAATTTAGCCTTTCACAAGAACGAAGTTAAAGTGCAGAACAGATTGTGTAAAACAAAGAAACAGCGGAAATATGAATCCCGGCTTATCAGTAAATCTGAAGTACCTCTATTGTTTAAATCCAGTGGATTATACGTGTATCTATGTATTTTAATAAAACTGTCGTTACTGCTCACTTTATGGAATACAATTATTTTATAAATGAAATTTAAATATAAAAAAAAATATTTCAAAATGCACGTATACACAATTGTATTTTATCACACACATCATTCTAAAAGCAATACTTTATTTGTTAACGGGTTCGATCCCCGCACGGAACAAATATTTGTATGACCTACAGGTAGTTGTTTCGGGCCTGGATATTTGTATATGTGAGTAAGAGATGTTTGTTGATGCACCCACAATACAGGAGAAATTCCTGGTGCGTTTTTTTAAACAAAATTAAATACGATAAGGGTTAATCTAACGATTTAAATCTTTGGTATAAAAATACAGTTACTAGATTAGGTTATACTGTTTAAACCCGTCAAAGCGTTTAAAGATAAAACAGGTTTAAAAGATTAGAAAGAGTAACGGTTACGATCACAATCAAATTCACAGTCAAAGCTGCTAGACTATTAAACTTAACTACATTGAAAATGAAATGACTTCTTCAATCCCAACTGAAAATACTCGTTCATTGAACTATAGACGAAGGCTATTTTTTCAACAGAAATGATAAGGTGTGGATTAACGCTGAGATGATGACGACTTGAGACACGTTCTTAGAATACAAAAGTTACGAGATTGCTATCTTAGGAAATTCTTGTAATTTTGAGTAACTTTCTCGTTCTCAGTTTGTTGAAAAATATCATGAAAATCTCAATATTATTGAGGTCGGGTCTGAGCAGTTGTGTTGCGATGTGTGTCGGGTACGATGCGCCTAATGTTGTTGTGTTGGGAGTTTGGTCGTGGAGGGTCTTCAGATCAATCTCTCTTTGGCGCAGCACCATTGGTCGTGTTGTTGGATTTAACATTGCATCACCTCGCTCAACTGCCGTCTTCCTTCCTATTCGATCAGTTTTTCTGAGTGAATAGGCTCTTAATAAATTAGCGCGCTTTACCATCAACGATCGCATCACTGCTTACCATCAGGCGGGATTGCGGTCAAGCGCTAGTTGATAATTATTAAAAATAAATAAATGTCTCTGACACAAGATTGTGATTACCTGTTAAACTTTTTTTAATTACGGGAATTTAGGCCTACTTAACAAGTCTATTTGATTTTAACGTCTGACTTACCGATTTCCATGGACTTGGAAAACTACAAAGTATTCCAACTAACTTGGAAGGTCAATGTCCCATTAAAATTGTGCTTAATCAAAGAATATTCAGAGACAAGTTCGTAAATTAGTCACAGATGAAGTGGAATCATTAGTTAATTAAGCTTATTTTCTCCTTTCGCATGGAAAAAAAGATATTATTTATCTCTTCTTTGGTGATTTTATTTCAGTTATAAAGGTAAGTATTGAGTAGATAGTTAATTAAAACACTTTCAGTTCATTAACAGAGCATTAAACCAAAAAAAAAAAAACGAACTAGAAAATCTCTCTGCAATGGTTGGTTTAAATCGAAAATTTTAAACGTGTTTCCAATAGCTAGCACTAGAGTATAGCAGAGGCAGTAATCAAAGTTCGAGCTCATATCCACAATGGTACAGAATCGGTTGAAAGAATCCGCGCACACAGCACTATTCGAATGAATTTCGAATGTGTTTAATTTCGATTCGATTCCTTTCTTATTATTTTTCTTCGTTTGCGTTTTAATGAAACGGCGTATCACAAAATAGATGAGACTTTAGCTGTTATTGAGTTTGTGTTCATGTAGATTTGTTTGAAATGGTATTAGTGATAAATGAATTCAGGTCGACGTTGATTCAAAAATCTTTCAATAGTGTGAGAATATTTTTCATTTCATTGAACACAGCTTAATAATGATATTCAATCTAGATTCATGATCTGCCTAATCTTTTTCCAGTTACTTTAGAGTTAGATTCTAATCTTACCGGATTCAGTTGAATACCAGAATTTAACTGGATCGACTGCCTATACAGTATGTTAAGAAAACCCTGTCCGACCCATAAGGATAATAAAGGTTAGGTAAACACATGACCAAATATAATATAAAATTTTACGTATTCATCATAGTACCAATACAAATGAATTTTGAAATAATCTTTTTTTCCCGCGAATTAATTCCAACTTCCCCGAAATTTGGTCATTTTTAAAAACGTGACAACACCGGTGTTATTATGAGTGAATAGCGATGCGACCACGTGCCGCGTGCCCTGCCGCCCGCGCCCCGCGGAAGGGTGGTTAACGCAGATTTATTAAGTTACCTCTTTTTGCGAAATAATATTTATTTTTTTAGGGGGATTTTTTTTTAAGTTTAGCCCAGTTTTGTATGCATTAGTAGAATCAGTTATCGATACCTAACAACACCTTTACGGGTCGGACAGGGTTTTCTTAACATACTGTATAGGCAGCAATCACCATGATTAGACATTGTTCACAATTTTTGTCTCATTTTAAACATTGTCTTGACTTATGTCCTGAAATATTTTCTAACTGAAAAAACAACTGTGTTGCTGGGAAGTCGATTTTGCCACTGCTTTTTCCCAGCTAAAGCAATCCTCATCATCGACCTTTATATCGTCCCACTGTTGAGCACAGGTCTCCTCTTAATGCGGGTTGGCGATTTCAGACTTAAAGTCTAGGTTTCCTCAAGATGTTTTACTTTACCTCATAATCAATCATTGGTATCCAAGATATACTTAGAAAGTAGGAAAGTACATATAATTTAAAAATCTTACATTGATACTTTCCTGACCTGGAATCGATGCCGCACACTCATACTTGACAGGCTGGTGTTTTAACCACTAAGCCACCATGACTTCTCAGCTCAAGCAATAGTAATGTAATTTTGACGTTCAAAGTGTGCTGTTTTTCAGTCTATTCTTACTTTAAATAAATTACTTTTCGTTTTGATTTTGAAGACCTGCCTAGCCTTTTCCTGACTAAGGGGATACCCTTAGTCAGGAAAAGGCTAGGCAGGTTGCAGTCTAACCGGATTCAGCTGTATCACCAACCAGTATATAACGTGGAACAGCTTCCGATCTGACCTCCATAGCCCAGCAATACGAGCAAGCTTGTGGTGTATAAAACATCAATAGAGTACAAAAAATCAAAATCAGTGTTAAAAATCCTCCATTTTGATACCCCACTCGATACGCTTGGTAATTTTTTTCTTTGTGTGACTAATACTTCACAATATGGCGTCAAACATCTGCCGTTTTGCCGTTTTTTATAATGCCACTTACCTAAAAGAACATTTGAACACAACACTACAAGAAAAATCTAACGATACCACAGATGTGAAAATTCGTTAGGTGATTCTGGAGATACAACTTAATAAAGAATATTACATACACGCGATAAAAACATAACCCATCCTGGCAGTCATGTCTGTCTGTCTGTCCGTCTGTAATACCTCGTAAATCGTAAACCGCTTATTACCGCATACTCTTTCATACAAATAACAATTTCATACACATAAATCAATGGTACGGAACCATTTGTGCGTGAGACCGACTCGCACTTGGCCGGTTTTTTATTTAAGATTTCGATAATATAGAGCATTCTAAGAAACCAATTTGCAATTTATGTAGTTGTTTGCAATTTATGTAGACAGTAGTCCTTATATTTCTATGAATTATTCCAAATTAGGAGTACCTTCGTTACGTTGACATCATCATTGCCATTACATGAAACGAAAGAATGAATATATGCCATTGCCTTTTACCTAAAATAATTTCTTTATCGTTAGACAAATGTCAATAGTGTAATGTCAGTAGCAGTCATTAGTGTCATACAGTAAACAATACGAACAAAAATTTTATCTGGACTATTTTTTGTGTCGTTTTTTGGGTTTCGTAGCCAAATGGCTAAAAACGGAACCCTTATAGATTCCTCATGTCTGTCTGTCTGTCTGTCCGTCCGTACGTTACGTCGATACCCCACAGGTATGTTTGATGAAAAAAAAAATTTTGGGTTTCAGTTCTAAGTATGTGGAGTCCCCAATATTTATTATTATTATTTTTTATTTTTGCATCAAAATCTTAATGCGATTCACAGAATACATCTACCTACCAAGTTTCAACAGTATAGCTCTTATAGTTTCGGAGAAACAATGGCTGTAACATACGGACGGACAGACGGACAGATAGACATGACGAATCTATAAGAGTTCCGTTTTTTTGCCATTTGGCTGCAGAACCCTAAAAATAAACAATCCCCATACACTTATACGAAATCAAACACGCTTCCTAATTTCTCTTCCTAATCTCCATATCTGCGACGACGTGCAGTATTGGCAGAATGGAAGGACGTTGTAATCCCTTAACAAGCTTCGTGCGTAGTCAGCCCTTTGGAAAGAGCGAGCTCTGGTGTTCCAACAAAGATGATAGCAGAAGATCTACTTTTACAAACCAAATGCGTATTCGAATTTATCTTCTCGGTGGTAGGCCATAACATCGGCCGCCGGCAGAAGTTACCACCCACCATACAATGCCTTGCCGCCAAGCGATTTGTCGTATTCCGGCATGATGTCTGGTGAAGCCGTACGGAGGACGGGTCTGAGCAGTTGTGTTGCGATGTGTGCCGGATACGATGCGCCTAATGTTGTTGTGTTGGGAGTTTGGTCGTGGAGGGTCTTCAGATCAATCTCCCTTTGGCGCAGCATCGTAGGTCGTGTTGTTGGGTTTAACATTGCATCACCTCGCTCAACTGCCGTCTTCCTTCTTATTCGCTCAGTTTTTCTGAGTGAATAGGCTCTTAATAAACTAGCGCGCTTTACCATCAACGATCGTATCACTGCTTACCATCAGGCGGGTTTGCGGTCAAGCGCTAGTTTATAATTGCAAAAAAAAAAAAAACCTCGGATATTCACAGTGTTCTGTAGCTTCACAACTAGACTTTTTAAGGCAAATGATGCAGAATGTTTAGGAACGATTTCAAGAGCCCGGGAGTGTAACCAGAAGACGAAGATCAAGCAGGAAACGAACAGCCACTTTACAGAAAGGCTTGCACCGGATGATATGGAATAATTAAATATATCTATACTAATATATAAAGCTGAAGTGTTTGTTTGAACGCGCTAATCTCAGGAACTACTAGTCGGATTTGAAAATATCTTTTTGCATTGCAAGGCCCATTACTCCAGGAATGCTTCAGGCTATATAACATCACGCTGAGACTAATAGAAGCGTAGCGTAGCAAAAAAAAACATATCTGATTTGAAAAATCCTGCTTAATGGTAAATAGTATTGCAATCGTTGATGGTAAAGCGCACTTTAACTGATTTATAAGGATTGAACCTTCTGCCTTATAACTACATCAAACAAATACAGTTTCGGGATCATTCGCCGCTTTAATCAGGATATTGTTGACCCACACCTAATGCTCGCAATCCTATTTAGAGTTCCTCATTTGTTGCGACTTACACCTTTGCGCAGTTAGTGGATTATGACTGGTGAAATGTGGTGCATATATGTGTAAAAATACAAACGTAATTGATAAGTTCACATATCATTTTATGCCTCCAAAACAATAGCGGTTATTGTTTCTAACCCATACTAATATTATAAATGCGAAAGTAACTCTGTCTGTCTGTTACGCTTTCCCGCTTAAACCTCTCCACCGATTTTGATTAAATTTGGCACAGACAATCTGTAGACCCTGAGAAAGGACACAGGCTACCTTTTATTGAAAAATTTGTTATTCCCGAGGGAAATCTAAAAAGCGCGATATACCTAACCGAATTCCACGCGGGCGAAGCCGCGATTATCGGATCCACACAAGTGTGGTAGGTGGTCAGAGATTGATTTTACGACTACCTACAACAAAAAATAAAAAATCAAGTATTTGCAAAATAGCCGCTGAGGGTTATTAAGATACTGGAATGTTACTCTAATTATTCAAATTAGTAACCACGCTCTGCTATCATCGATGTACGCGCCCCAGTACAGCACGTACATTTACCGCGATCAGTCACGGCTTACACAACAAAGAAATCTCCGACCACTCCACAACAAAATTAAGGAACTTACCTAGGACACAGCGTGTTTCCGTCGTGGGATGAAATACCGGAGAGCCGGCGCGCGCGCCCACTTACAATGCTGTCCGATGGCTTCCAACACACTAATTGTCCTATACCAGTAGACATTAAAGTTCCTCCATGAGGACAACCAAAGCTCACCAGCATAAAACACCGTTATTTAGCAGCGTCAATCCACGCCCGACAAACAATCAGCAATGAAACCACGTTTCAGATTCAATTTAAATGGCGGCACTGTTACGGTTTATAATCCAAGTAAATACTTCAAACACACGGGCAACAAAACGCGAGAACTGTCCAAAACCGCGGCCCGGGACTATACTTCCCGAAAATCAATCGTCAAAACGGACCCCGCGTGCGCGATGATTTTCTCAAGACTTCTCGAAACGTTCTGTTTCCCCGCGCGCCACCGACCACACCCCAGATTATAATACATTACGCTCGCCCGTACCGGTCGCGCCATCTATCAAACAATCGTCGAACTAACAATTGAACCGACCGATAAACGAGCGTAAACATATTTGTATACAATCATCGGATTTTTTCTGTAAAGAATAAGTCTCTTGTTACAGAAAAATCCCTAAAAAAAGAGAAGAATACTTCACTACATACATCATCTCAGCGTTAATCCCAGTTGCATCCGAAGCTTTTTCAGCTTTGGAGCCTGGGGTCCGCTTTACAGTCCAACTGCTGATTTTGGCTGAACTTCGATATTTTCCGTGAAGGGACTGCCGTCTGACCTCCACAACCCGAAGGCGATATCTAAGCATTGCAGTTAGATCAATTGTTAGACTTTTGCGGGTTCCAACAACCCGTAATGGGTGCCATTAGATGTTCGTGTGGCAACCGGGACCAACGGCTTAACGTGCTTTCCGAGGCACGACCAGACCAGTGCAAATATTCATATTCATGCATACAAATATTGGCACAGCGCGGAGATCGACCCGCGCCTCCTTGCGCAGCGGCCGCGTTCGCTACCGCTACGCTACGGAGGTTTTATACTTACTATTTGATATTATTTTTGTCTTTAAGTATGTGCAAAATAAATTTATTTTATTTCTTTCTTTCAATTCCAAACCAATACAAGTTAGTGCACCTCAATTTAAATTGGGAAGTCACCCAATTACATAACTGCTTCCAAAAACTACAACTCAATAGCCAATTATCAGTGCTGTCAAACTAGCTGGATGATTAGTTCGCCTCGTCCGTCCCGGATACATCCCGGACACGTCTCTGACATCCGCCGACGGCGATTGCTATCAAATTTCAAATTTCGTTCTCGCGATACTGCACCGGAACCTCAATCGCTTGCAGTAGTTGCGTGGAATTCTGCATTTTTTTTTTTGTTACTCTTGCCGTGAGTTCTTGTTTCGGTTAGTACTGGATTACGTATGGTTTGCGCTGGCTTTGAGTTTCATATGGATTTTATTGAGGAAAATAGTAAGCTTGATTACGTTTTTGTGGTTAATATTTTAGAATTGGAATGAGCTATTCGATCGGTTTGTATTGGTGTAGGTATGCTTACGCGAATCCCGCACCCCCGATTATAGGTAGAGGTGAAACACAGCTGTGGTTTCAGCCGATGAAGCTCATGCATACACCAGTGTCACACTCATGACAGAGGAAGACCAAGAGGATTTATACTGCATAACCAAAAAAGAAAGTACTAGAAACGAAAAGCCAGTCAAGACATTACGTAAATGTCTTGACTGGCTTTTCGTTTCATATTGATGTTTTGATGTTAACAATAAGCGTGATTACATTTGTGTGATCAACATTTTAGAATTAAAATTATAGCTTTTGATTTCATCATCAGCCAATGATTGATCAATACATGTAAAAGTATATAAAAGTGGTTTTAAGTTCTTATCATTTCTTAAACTTAATAACAACGTAACCTATTTTAATTTAGTAAAGTTTAGTCCTTTGCAGCTCTGTACAGAAAGATGTGGAATGAAAGTACGGAGGTCCTTGAAGATTAATTTCTTCAGAGTAAGTAATGAAAATTATAATCAGTCTCTAAAGTACTGTTGAGACACAAGCCTTCTCTCTGTGAGAGAGATTAGGAAATAATGCACGATGCGGGCCCAGCTGAAACTTTTTACTTTTGGATTTGCCGGATTTGCTTTCCTTGAGATGTTTTACTGCATTTTTTCTTTTAATAATTATAAACTAGCGCTTGACTACAATCCCGCCTGATGGTAAGCAGTGATGCGATCATTGATGGTAAAGCGCGCTAGTTTATTAAGAGCCTATTCACTCAGAAAAACTGAGCGAATAGGAAGGAAGACGGCAGTTGAGCGAGGTGATGCAATGTTAAACCCAACAACACGGCCAACGATGCTGCGCCAAAGGGAGATTGATCTGAAGACCTTCCACGACCAAACTCCCAATACAATAATATTTAGCGCATCGTACCCGGCACACATCGCAACACAACTGCTCAGATCCGTGTTTTTTAAAATCAGTTGTGGTTGAATAGTTTACATAAAGTAAAGCATCTGACGCAGCGTTGGTAGACCTCGACAAGGTGGACCAATGACCTTGGAGGAGCTTGACAGGCAGGTTTTGAGACGCGCTGCTGCCCACTTCCCTGATGAGAGTTCTCTTATGACCACCACGGGAGGATATGGAATGGTGCTATTCTAAGGTATCACACGGGGTCTTTACTATTTATAAATAAATAGAAGCTGTCAAATGAAGGGCGAACCAACGCCTATTCTTCGCCATTTCTACGTAAAATGGAAATTTAATTTACTATTAAATATAATAAGTAATTTTCTTTGATAATGTGGTTTTTGGAATTCAACCTAATATTAGATTACATCACACAAACTGTATTACATTTTCTTGGTATTTTCATCTTGATCGGATTTGCTTCGTAAGTACCATGGGATACAGCGATTCAAAGAAAAAAAAACATCTAAGTGATATTAGCAAATTTTTAAAAAAATAATGTTCACTCAGTTGCGGTAAATTAATTTTCTTATAAAATAATATAAAGATGTTTTATTTTATTTACATACATATATAATACATTGTCTAAATGTTCTTGATGTCCTCATTAATCTCCAAGAAAATAACTTGGTCGAACAGAGATGCAAAGCGACTTTTATAATATATACCGCATGTCATTTTTTGCCGTCTCGAAAATATTATGGTGTTTTTGTGTAAGCGAAGAAAAAGAATATAGTTTTAAATTGGTACACGGGCTGAGCTAATAGCCTCTATACATAAAAAAATATATACAGTAAAGGTCAAAAGTGCTTTACCACTTTTGAACTTTATTGCAAAAACAATAAGTGTCAAAAGTGGTACTCCACTTTTGACCCTTACTATAACTATAAGAACATAAAATAATTCTAATTTAATAACGGAGATTTTGGTTAAAAAATGACAGGTACACTGGTCGATCGATCAAGTAAAGCAATGCTTGCCACGGTTAATCAGTGGATGGGTGACCATTTTTACATAGCAACACTCTCCGTTCTTCGTTTTCCGAAAGCGCATTAAATTGGTCCCAGCTGTCATTTGTGGATTTTTGATAGTAGTTACTGCTCTTCAAAAACACAAAGATCTACAAAGACAAACCAGTCTTAACAATTATTATCATCATCATTTCAGCGTTAATGCTAGTCGCTTTTAGTTTTGGAGTCTGGAGTTTGCTTTACCAGTGTAACTGCTGATTTTGGCTAAACTTAGATATTTTCCGTGAAGCGACTCCCGTCTGACCTCCACAACCCGTAGTCGATTTCGAAGCATTGCAGTTACACCAATTGTTGAACTTTAGAGAGCTCTAACAACCCGTAAGGACTGCCATTAGATGTTCGTATGGCAACTGGGACCAACGGTTTAATGCGTTTTCATATATATTTGCACAGCGCGAGGATCGAACCTACGCCTTCTTGTGCAGCAGCCACGTTCGCTACCAGTAGGTATACCACGGAGACTGTCAAACCAGTCTTACCAATAAGTATGGTATTATCCAGAAAGTGGGTTTTTGAGGTCCGATAGACAGCTTTTGATGTAAAATACTGATATTCAGTTTCATCCGGTTAGATTGGCAACCGACCTATGGGATGAATTCATAATTTGAAAACTTCCTTTCCTTTAGTGTGTCTAAATCATAGCACGTTATAAAATTTAATAACATTGATGTGATGCTTTGATCTCGGTAAATGTAAATGACCCCTGCGCCAGAGTTCTTTAAATACAGGTTGCTGCAAAATTCCATGTTAGAAAATTTTTAATAAATCACAACCTTAAGTGATCGATTAATTTCTACCTGATTTTTAATTTTTTTTCTCTTCTTATATTGAAACGCGAAACCGTATACATGTGTTAAATTATGTAATTTCTCCGTTTAATTTTAAATGTCAATAGACAAGTTTCCAGTTAGAAGAGAAAGGCCGAAGTAATTCATCCGTAAATAAACCAAAATCAGTCATTTTAAATTCGGAATAATTACATTATTGTTCTTTTATAATGAACTTATAATAAAATTTTAATACATTTTTATCCTTAATATAAATAGATTTGTCCCCATTTCTCTGTTAAAGTTTTATAGACTAATAGCTTGAAATAATATGTAAATTTATATAAAAGAGGTAGAAAAAAAATAACAGGTTATCGGGAAATTTGTCCGAGTCGCTATTAACAGGAAAATAACTAAATGAAATGAGATCATAGATGTTGCGAATTGTTATGGAAATCTTTTTTCATTCGAAGAACTTTACATTTTATTTTTTTTTTACATTATGATAAAAAGCAGAGACAAAAAGGATTATAAAAAAATGGCATTCACACACTTTTCTATAAGACTGTACTATGGAACGCTTGTATAACTAAGAGGTCTCCCAACTGCGTTTGTTCAACTTGTTTCTGCCTTTAGTTAGATTTTTATGGTTTTTTTGTTTTTAAATAATATTTTTTTATTTCTATCTTTTTAGTTTTGACAAATTATGTTTACAATGTTGCAAAAAATTGAAAAATGTTTAATTCTGATTTCATCGTCCCATTTAATATTAAAAGTGCAAGTTATATATATATTTAGAATCAGTGTTTAAAATGATTCATTTCAATACCCCGCTCGATATGCTTGCTATTTTTTTACCTTATTTATCAAACGCCATTTCAATCCGCTATTTTGGTTTTTTTTGAAGTCACCTGTCTAATAACACATTTCTACTGATAAGAGATCCAACGGATATCCTGTAACTATCCTGTGTCTGGCCTATCCGGCCGTCCTAATACTATCCGGCCGAATACCGGATAGTTAATATTCGAATAATTAAAAAGAACTGGATAAAAGAAACACATTTTTGAGTGATTATTTGCTTTATTTAGTCAGTATCACTTTAATATAATTAGTTTAAGTTTTATATTTTTGATCACACAATGGCAAATTAATTTAATACAAAAAATTGAATAAATTAGTACCTTCTCATACTGTACTAAGAGAAAATTATGGTGAATGAATACTAATTTCTCTTCATTGGCAGGTAGCAGACGGTTGCGTTTCTTTTCATAAATAAGGCCAGTTTCAGAAAAAAAATCTTTCGCTATACACACTGCTGCAAGATGCAGAAAGGTAGGTTTTCGCAAACTTTGTTAAATTTGGGTATTGTTTGGCGTTAGCTGCCCATCAAGAATTTGAATCGCAATTGAAATCATTTCGCACTGACTTGAGATAAAAATCCAGCTCACAGGTTATCGCCGCCTGCGCAAACGGCCAAGTTTCGCCGAATATCCGGTGGCCGGATATCCGGTATCCGGCCAAACTGCTATCCGTTACATCTCTACTACCGATACCTCCAATGTGAAAATTCGTTTAGCGGTTCTGGTAATAAAGAATATTACATACAAGATACGCGCTAAAAACATAACCCTTCCTGGCAGTTGGATAAAAATGCCATTCACACACTTTTCTATAACATAACATAAAACAGACTATAATGTTCCCACTGCTGGGATACAGGCCTCCTCTTGGTGATAGGAAGAGGGCAGAAATTTAACACGCGGCCCCAGGGCGTGTTGGTAGTTGTCAGCTGTTGAGAAAGCAGTGGTGGTAAAATATGTAATTTACACAAAGAAAAGCGCCTGATGGGGTTCGGAGCTGCGGCCATCATTTTTAAGTCACGGATGATACCAGTAGGCCACGGCTGCTTTATTTGCTTTTCTCTTTCTGCTTTTTTTAATTAAACAACTGTTTAGAATAGAATACTCTTTATTATATACCTACACCATATAGATTACAGAAACATAAATATAAAGATTTTACAAAGGGTGTTACGAAAGCGATCTTATCACTAAAAGTGATCTTTTATATACTACCTTTTTTTTTCTAACATACGAGTATGAAATTTTTTTACGCTACCGGATTTGGAATCCTGTACTGTACTCAGACTTACCTACAGTTAGCGTGTCGATGTTCATGATACCCTGTTACATAATACTTTTGGCTTGAAGGTACGTTGACTACACGTGGAAGGTTCATAAACATTTTCCTTTTAACAAAGAGATCTTGAGATTTGCTAAATCTTCAATTTAGATCGTAACGAGAAATCAAGATTGCCTTTTAGATTTGTTATTTCTGAAATTCTTGGTAAACTGTCGATGTTAAATAAAGGTATAAAATACCATTAAGTACTTAAATTTTAAAAAAAATATTTGACTTCTCGAAAGCTACCTGGAAAATTGAATTATAATACGAGTATTTAGAAAGACTTTGAGATTAAGAGGCTTATGGTAAAGTAGTAACAGAAGTACGGGTCGGTCGATCAGGTAAAGCTATCCTTGCTACGGTTGGTTGGTAGATGGGTTAACCTTTTTCACATACCAAGACTCCTACGGTAAACTGTTGGTCTCAACTGTCATCGTGGAATTTTGAGAGACGTCACTATAAAAAATCTGACAACTAGTCTTACCAATGTAAGCCGTATCGTATTACTAGGTAACCGGGCTGTGGAGGGCAGATTGGCAGTCGTTCCATGTAAAGCACTTGTATTCAGTAGCACCGAGTTAGACTGTAATCCGACCCCGACATAGTAATTAGTTTTATTTAAAGCTTGGAGAAGGTAAAGACAGTATTAATCTACATACATGTATGTTCAAAAGGTATTAAAGAAGGGGCAAACAAGCCATATGCATATTAAATGGTCACGCAATCACTTAATAAAGGAAATTAATAACACTTCATCATTTAAGAAGCTTTAAAATAATGAATTTCATCCTTTTTTTTTGGAATTTATAAGCGTTGAGATGATAAAGAAATATTAATTAGTATTCAGATATTTTTAATGGCCTGCGATTTATTTGGTTATATACTGGAACATTATTTTATTTTGTGACTGTCATATTAATTAATGAATTATGTAAATATTTCTAATGATACTTTATAATTTGAATTTCGAATAATTTGTTTTTCTGATAGTCAATGACTATTCAATTACAATTTAACAATATTAAATTTCATTTAAAATAATCATCGACAATTATTTGCCCCAATTCACTATTCATTTACCTTGATTCTAAAATGAGAACTGACTTTAATAAATTTAAATTTTGTGTTCATGTATTCAAATTAAACGACTTAATTCAGATATATTACTAAAAATTGTTATGATATTTACATATTTATGATCATCCATATAGTTATGATATTTATTTATAGATATTTTTAAATATATACTAATACATAAAGCTGAAGAGTTTGTTTGTTTGAACGTGCTAATCTGCTGAGATTACTTCTACTAGTCCGATTTGAAAAAATCTTTTTGCATTGGAAGGCCCGTTACTCTAGGATGATTTTAGACTATATACTATCACGCTGTGACCAATAGGAGCGTAGCATATAAAAAAAAACATGTCGATAACTACGCGAGTGAAATCGCGGGCGCAGTTAGTAGACTATATTAGCAAATTCATTGAGTCCAAGGCCAAGGGGCTGCCAAGAAACTTGGCGTTATCACAAAGGTCCGGCGGTACTTCACACCAGGGCAGCTTCTATTGTTGTACAAAGCACAGGTCCGTTCGTGTGTGGAGTGCTGAAGCTACATTTGGGCTGGTGCTGCTAAGTGTCACCTGGCCACTTTGGATTCGGTGGAGAGGCGGGCGAAGAGGCTGATTGGTGATCCTGACTTAACTCGAGACGGTCTCCAAAGCCTAGAGCACAGACGTAGAGTAGCCAGCCTTTCGGTCTTCTATAGGATGTATTTTGGGGAGTGTGCGAAGGAATTGCATGATTTAATTCCCCCATCTCCGTTCCACCATCGGACGACCCGTCGTGCGGCAAGTTTCCACCCTTACGCTGTTAACACCATTACGATCCGGACGAAGCGTTTCGCCTCCTCCTTTATACCGCGTACATCGAGGGACTGGAACAGTTTGCCAGCGACGGCGTTTCCGTCGGACTACAATTTGAGTGTCTTCAAGGCTAGAGTGAATAGGCTCTTAATAAACTAGTGCGCTTTAACATCTACGACTGCGTCACTGCTTACCATCAGGCGGGATTGCGGTCAATCGCTAGTTTATAATTTTCATTAAAAAAATCTTGTCTATTTCAAACAGCTGACTATATAGAGATGGAGACATAACATCAAGAAACCACATTCTAATTAACGTTTAACAAACCGGCTTGAGTCAGATGATAAATGAAAAAACTCCAAGCTTTTCAGCGGTGTATGATAGTAAAATTCTCTACTCTAAATATATTAAATAAAAATCTTAAATTTATACGGTCATTTACTGAGATATATCTCAAGACCTAAATCGTTGAGCTTAGAGGCTTGAAAATTTTGTACAAGATTCTTTTATACAGCGTGTATCTGATATCGTAACGCAAATTTCGCGAAAAGTCTAGACCGCATGCCACTAATGAAATTATGCATAATTTCATTAGTGGCATGCAGTAACCATTACCATAACCATTCATGGTTACAGAATTCACAATGTTTAAAAAAAGTGTCGCCTCGCCCTTTGATCGTTGCAAGCGTGCCGCCGTGCGGGTTTATAGATATGACGTTGATCCCTGATGTGAACCCTATTAAATTAGCTGATAAGATAGTTTTTCGAGTTTTGTTTTCATTGCGCTTTTTTGTGTAATTAGCGAAATAATTATTTTTTACTTTAAAATCTTATTGGGTTATAAAAGTATAGCAATCAATAATCATGAAAAAGCCGACGAAAAGTTCCACAACTAGGTGGTTCAGAATCATGTACTGGATTCATGGTACTCGTTTGTGCGTCGATATGATGCTCTTTATATGTAGAAGGTTAGTACTAAGGAACAATTTCTCCATGTTCAGCATCTAAAAAAAAGGGTAAAAGGGTAATAGGCGATAAAATATTATATGAAAAAAAAACTTTTGATAAAATCAATCAAAGCAAGTTTTTAAAATACTCGTATAAATATCAACATATAACGCGAAACATTTTGTAACCGCACCCCCCACAATCCACGTGGTTCTGGTGGAAAAGCCAACCGTTCCCGCCCGGCCATTGAGGACGAGTCAAAGCTTCTAGATCGGTCTAGAAGTTTCCTTTAAAAATGTACCTATGATGCGTGTCTGTCTTTTTGCCAAGAGTCGTCTGACGTTCGTCAACGGGGTTGCGCACGGAAAACGTTTATCTTCGCCCAAAACCCTAATTGTATAATGCGCTTCATTGCGTGAATGTTAAAAATGATAATATTTATATGTTGGGAAACCCGTGTTTCCTTACTTTTAATACCCAAGCAAAAAATAAACCTACAAAGAAAAATCCACGTGCTGACTAACCTACAAATTACAAGGGTTAATAAAGACTTACCAAATTGTTGGATTGCCGTTGTCAGGTACTACGTTTAGTGTGCGACAGTTGCCCTAAAGTGTGGCATAAATATATAATAAAAATACGATTAATTGAACTGTATGTGCAACTTCCCGAATGTTCCTTCATCACTGCAGCGGCCGATCCATTCTGCTTTTTAATGCACCTTTCCGATAAAGGAGACTCAGCTTCCTTAAGTTCAATCTACTTATTACATTGCACCGAAAACAATTACGCGCCGTACGCCCCGATGAGACCGACATCTTTTTTTTTGACTAATTTTGACAACTCCTGTGTTCCCAGCCGCCGTTTTCGTTTTGCCCAATTGCGTGACCTGCAATTATATTCTAAATATTATATATTATGTAAAAAGAGCACAACTGAAGCTATAAAGTTCAAAACGACAAATGCAAAGAACTAAAAGCTTAACCAAAATAGTTTACATGACATTAAAAATTCGCAACACGACACTATCAATGAAAAAGTACGGCTAAAATCGTCCAACGCGCCCGCTGTACTTACGAGGCCTGAAGGCAACCGAGATCCATTTACCAATATTTTATTGCTGCCAATTTGGAGGCATGAAGCTTTGATATTTGATTTAGAAATGAAACTCGGTTTATTAACACTGGCTTCAATGATGGGACGGTGGGTAAAGGCAATAAATTTCATGATATGAAATGCTAAAACTGTTGACGGTAGGAAAACATGACGTTACTGATTTTTGAAGATCGGAGCTAAAGCTAACATAGGTACCTACTACTCCACTGTTACACTAATGTAACAGGAGAAAAATTATTATAGAAATTGTATTTATGTATTTTTTTTAATAATTATAAACTAGCACTTGACCGCAATCCCGCCTGATGGTAAGCAGTAATGCGATCGTTGATGATAAGGCGCGCTAGTTTATTAAGAGCCTAAATAAGCCTAAACACTCAGAAAAACTGAGTCAATAGGAAGAAAGATGGCAGTTGAGCGAGGTGATGCAATGTTATACCCAACAACACGACCAACGATGCTGCGCCAAAGGCAGATTGATCTGAAGACCTTCCACGACCAAACTCCCAACACAACAACATTTGGCGCATCGTACCCGGCACACATCACAACACAACTGTTCAGACCCGTCCTCCGTACGGCTTCACCAGACATCATGCCAGAACACGACAAATCGCTTGGCGGCAAGACTTTGTCTGGTGGGTGGTAACCTCTGCCGGCGGCCGATATTTTGGCCTACCACCGAGAAATCTTAGTAAGACATTTCATAAAGAGTATCCTTCAGATTTTTTACTTTATGTGTAATTTAAGGAGTAGATGTTTGATTTGGCATTTAATCTATCATAGAGGAGAGGACCGAGGAATTGGTAAACTTTTGATACAAAAGTATAATTTGTTCGATTTTTAGAACAGACTAGATCTTTACGTTTTTCATTAGTAAGATCGGACATATATGGTAAATCTGCGTCAAATCGGCTTTAACTAACGTTTTGAATATACGAATGCAGTGATGACAAAATAAAAAAAAAGTGTTTGTTGCACTTACACTATCGCATTCGAATCAAATCAAAATAGATTACCCTCCTGAGTTTTGAAGATGGCGATATGTAGCCCCGTACTTTGGAAAGCACGTTAAGTTTTTGGTACTACACGTGATCTCTTTATGGCCATGTCTGATTACCGCACCATTGGATTATGAGAAGAAGGGAAGAGAGTGCACCTGTGTCTCCTCACACACTTATGTACTATAAAGTATCTTGTGCTGGGCTAGTCTGCAATGTAATGTACATATACATATACATAGATAATCAACCTATATTGTTCCCACTGTTGGGACGCAAGCGGTGGGTGGTAACTTCTGCCGGCGGCCGATATTATGGCCTACCACCGAGAAAATTTGAATTAACATTTATTAAATTATGCTTTACTATTAATTTATTCTTTTTTGTACAATCATTTAATTTTAGTTTAATTTAGTTGAGGCACCTTACTTTGTACTACCATACAGTACATACTCGTAATTATTGTTAATTTATAATATAAATTTAAATAAAAAAAAGTTGTTTAATATCAAAAATGCATTAAAAATAATATAAATAAGAAAATACTAAGGATTTAATGCATATTTAATGCATTTTAAAATTGAAATTTGTATTCGTTGCTTAGACTTTTTGATCTGTACACATTGCTTCATATGTTCAATAGATGAGTCTGCTCAGCAATGTAGAAAACACAATGAATTTTTTTGAACTGTGAAAATGAAACCATTACATTCATTCATTACGTGATAACATCCTTCATAAAGAATTCAGGCAGTTTATATCTAGTGCTGTGCAAGAAACACATTAAAAATGGTAGCGTTAATTATATCCCTCTGTCTCTCCCAAAACAATGTGTGTGCCCTCTCGCCAACACATTGTTTTTAAAAAAAAACCGGTCACGTACGAGTCGTACTTATGCATGAACGGTTCCGTACAATTATCTTTTAAAACAGTAAAAAATCTCGTTTGTTGTAAGAGAACCCCCTTAAACATGTTTTACTTATAGTATTTGTTGTTACAGCAGCAACAAAAATACATAATCTCTGAAAATTTTAACTGTCTAGCTATTACGGTTCATGAGATACAGTCTAGAATAGACGGACGGACAGACGAACAGATGGACAGCGAAGTCTCATGAATAGGGTTCCGTTTTACCTTTGAGGTACGGAATCCTAAAAAGGAGACTATTGAATGGAGAAGACCCCACGTTGTTTTCTAATCAATCAAAAATTCAAACCACGTTTTTTTACCACAAAAAATGATTCGACCACTTCATTTACACACTTGCCACAACCTTCAAACTGCCCAATATAGCAGCTTTAGTAGATATTACCCTAAAAACCTGTTAAATCTTTTATTCCGTAGCTTTACAAAATGCTCTATCATCAAGGAAAGGTTCTTACTTCGTCGACGGAATTTAATCTAAGCTGTAGTTGGAGCAAATTTGAAGCGAATATTGAAGTTACTCTCCCGAATGATCATTGACCGTTGAGGATGAGATTATTTGAAGAGATATTGGTACGGCAATGTAGTTTAAATATAGCTGAATTTTAATATTATACACAGGTACATAGAACAGAGTATAGAGTTTACTTATCCTCCGTAGAAAAGGGAGGATCCTCAGACCAGACAGGTGTTGTGTTTGGCGGGCGTTTACCCTAAGGTTAATATCGGGAAGTTTTATGTATATTAATTGCACCGTACACTCTGCTTACGGGATGCAAGATTCGCGTGGCGTCAGTATGACGCTTTGTTCGCCTATTTCGTTGTACCCTTTTTTTGTGTAGATGTTTTTTTGGGCTGGTGCTGCTAAGTGTCACCTGGCCACTTTGGATTCAGTGGAGAGGCGTGCGAAGAGGGTGATTGGTGACCCTGATTTAACTCAAGTTGGTCTTCAAAGCCTAGAGCACAGGCGTAGAGTAGCCAGCCTTTCGGTGTTCTATAGGATACATTTTGGGGAGTGTGCGAGGGAATTGCATGATTTAATTCCCCCATCTCCGTTCTACCATCGGACGACCCGTCGTAAGGCGAGTTTCCACCTTATGTTGTTAACACCACTACGATCCAGACGAAACGTTTCGCCTACTCCTTTATACCGCTTACATTATATAAGTATTCCGCGGACTGGAACAGTTGCCGGCGGCGGAGTTTCCGTCGGACTACAATTTGAGTGTCTTCAAGCCTAGAGTGAATAGGCTCTTAATAAACTAGTGCGCTTTACCATCAACGATTACGTCACTGCTTACCATCAGGCGGGATTGCGGTCAAGCGCTGGTTTATAAATTAATTAAAAAAAAAATGGCCTCTCTCGCTCTGGGCGGAGCGGAAGGGTATGTCAGACTTTTACTGACTAAAACCCACCCGTGTTCCTGGACATGCCTGTGCGTTAGGGTCACAGTTTCATTTTTATCCAACCCGCAACTCTGACCCAGGAGACATCGGTCTTCGTGGACCTCGTGACGATGTGCTGACATCTCTCTGAGGCGCGCGTGAAACACAATGCGCCGTCTACTCGAATCATCGACCGAGTCGTGCACGGCGAGCTGCCCATTGCTCGTCGCTCACAAGCCCGCGCCTATGGTGGCCGAAAGGTCGATGTTGTATCCCGACCAGGGCGTCTGATAAAGTGTCTAGAGACATGAGGGTTGTAGATGTTTTTTTTTTTAATATTTATAAACTAGCGCATGACCGCAATCCCGCCTGATGGTAAGCAGTGATGCGATCGTTGATGGTAAAGCGCGCTAGTTTATTAAGAGCCTATTCACTCAGAAAAACTGAGCGAATAGGAAGGAAGACGGCAGTTGAGCGAGGTGATGCAATGTTAAACCCAACAACACGACCAACGATGCTGCGCCAAAGGGAGATTGATCTGAAGACCCTCCACGACCAAACTCCCAACACAACAACATTAGGCGCATCGTACCCGGCACACATCGCAACACAACTGCTCAGACCCGTACAACTACATTCTTATCCGAAAAAGTTCTTGACAACTCTATGCCAACATAATGCGTTCTCTTCCACTTGTACTCGGGAGTCATGCCACTGAAGCATGCTCATTAAACTTTAGGGTGATTAGTGAAACAGCTCATGTGCCAGTAAAGCATTATACTAATTGTAATACCTCTCTAGCGGCATTAACAACGTGACATGTAATCAATACTTTACTATAGAGCAGCGATGGCCCTATGGTGTCAGCCGTAACTTATAAGTTGTAAGGTCGTAGGTTCGAACTCCGTCACGCGCATTACTTTGTGTAAATAATTTCATCACCACTGCTCTCAAATCCGTGAAGGAAAACATCGTGAGGAAACCGGCATGTCCTAGAGCTAAAAACTTCGACGACATGTGACATCTAAAAACTCGTGCTGGACCAGCGTGGTAGATTACGGCCCACTCCCTCTTACCGAGAGGAAGCCTGTGTCCCAACAGCGAGAACATTATAGGCTCTATATGTATACAGTATGTTAAGAAAACCCTGTCCGACCCATAAAGATAATAAAGGTTAGGTAAACACATGACCAAATAAAATATAAAATTTTACGTAATCATCATAGTACTCATACAAATGAATTTTGAAATAATCTTTTTTACCCGCGAATTAATTAAAACTTCCCCGAAATTTGGTAATTTTTAAAAAGTGACAACACCGGTATTATTATGAGCGAATAGCGATGCGATCACGTGCCGCGTGCCCTGCCGCCCGCCGCCCGCGGAAGGGTGCTTAACGCACATTTATTAAGTTACCTCTTTTTGCTAAATAATATTTATTTTTTTGGGGGATTTTTTTTTTTGAAGTTTAGCCCGGTTTTGTATGCATTAGTAGAATCAGTTATTGATACCTAACAACACCTTCACGGGTCGGACAGGGTTTTCTTAACATACTGTATATGTGAATTATGCGTCATATAACATTACGACAAATGCTGTATCTCGCAAGCAGAGTTTACCACGCGACTAGCATAAATATGAATTACCAGGCAGTTGACTACCAGACGCGATATCTATCTAGTTGGACAAACAAGATTCAAGTGCACTGTATCTAGGACAGCAATATAATTAGAAACTATAAACAAATATGTGATAATTATAAGGATGCCTTCGGAGTATATCCATTTGATTAAAGACCACCAGACCAGATCACGAAAAGGCGTACATCGACACAATTCACTGGCAGACTCCCTAACTTTATTAATTTTGAATTTTGAGGCCTGAATTTTCCCCGGGGGTTACTTTAAATACTTAAAACTAATTACATTTTTTTGACCGTTAAAAGATCGTGGTCATGACTCGCTAGCTTGCCAGTTAGAAAGGAAGTGTGTTCGTCACGCCGGTCGGTGATCGGCGGACGGAGGCGGTCCACTATGGTCGCGTTCCGTTTACTTTAAGTTTTCGGCAATGGAATAACAAATTTCTATAAAATCCTTCATAATCATCAACATCATCAACCTTTTTAACATCCCACTGCTGGGCACCGGTCTCCTCTCATACAGAGAAGGATTGAGCGTAATCACCACGCTTGCTCAATGCGGGTTGGCGATTTCAGACTTATAAAGTCCAGGTTTCCTCAAGATGTTTTCCTTCACCTTCAGTCATTGGTGTCCAAGATATACTTAGAAAGTACATATAACTTTAGAAAAGCTACATTGGTACTTGCCTGACCTGGAATCGAACCCGCGCACTCATACATGAGAGGCTGGTGTTTTAACCACTAGGCCACCACGACTTTCAATCCTTAAAATCCTTCACATTCTGATTATTAACGCAAATAGTGTGTAGAGTTTTTTTTTTGTATCAAAGTCATATTGTAAGATAAGTTAGATTTAAAACCTGCTTGTTCAGTTTGTTCATGCTGAACTTTCCTAGGAATTTGTACATCTGCAGAGGCCACCATGGACATTTTTGGTACCTAGAGACCAATTCCATGACCACAGATAAAATCACATTTAAAAGTTTCCTAAGAAACCTCTAGAACTTTTGCTAGCACTCAACTAGTTTCTATGAACTTTTAAAGTTTTAATAAAGGTCACGAGGGAATCACTTTCTTCATATTGCTACCGAGTGCAGTTGTATCTAGCCTTGCAGTTTACTAAGGAAGAATGAAAAACATTATATAGGTACCTTTCAATACGCACTTAATGTTAATAGGACCTCAATATTATATACTATACTAGCGGCCCGATACGTGCTTCCCTACGTATAAAGTGAAATAATAAAAACAAATTTATTGGATAATCAAAATTATTTTTTCAAATATAAAATACATTTTTAATACCTAGCAATTTTAAAACTTAATCTGGGCGTACCGACTCTCGAACAGGCAACATAAAGTTGGCCATGTGAATAACATGGTTCCTCAAATTCAGACCACAAACGTGAAATGATTGCCCTTGGGCTTTGTTGATGGACATAGCAAATGACAAATGCACAGGAAAATTGTAATCGTTTGATCTCAAATGGCATATCTTCATTTTGGGGAGTGTGCGCGGGAATTGCATGATTGAATTCCCCCATCTCCGTTCTACCATCGTACGACCCGTCGTAAGTCCTCCTCCTTTATTCGTGCAATTTATAAGTTAAGTCCGAGACTCTCTCAAAGAAAAATTTAAAGAGATTAATGTACTGACCGTGCCGTCTCAATATATTTATGAAAATCTTTTGTATGCTCAGAAAAATATAAAATTGTTTAAAAAATACAGTGATGTCCATAATATAAATACTAGGAACAAGCACAAATTTATTGTACCTACAACGAGGCTCAAGAAAATAGGTGGCTCTTTTAGATGCCAATGTATACATTTTTACAATAGACTTCCAGAGGTGGTTCAAGATCTGAGCCTGAATAAATTCAAATCCTTCATTAAACGTAAGTTGTGTCAGAAAGCATTTTATAGTGTTAGAGATTATATTGACGACAAAAAGGCTTGGGCTTGAGCTGCGACCGATTTCTATGCTTACACTGATTGTTCTTTGATTTTTCCTCTTGTAGTTTAAATTTGTAATTGTTTGTTTTTTTTTTAACTCAATGCCAGTACACACTATGTAACCAGGCATATTATACGTTACGGAATTGCATCGCTGACAGGGGTATTCGGCACTGGTGCAGCTACACAGGAGCTAAACTTAGCATTCGGGAACACCTTTGGAGCTGCTAAACCTTGGACAAAACTGTCTTTGCATTGTGTAGATTCAATTTCTAAGTATTGTATAATTGCATGGAACACGTGTGAGCACGATCTACTTGCTGTAAAGCATCTATTTGTTGGGTTAGTCTTTTATTGACTTGATTGTGCTATGGCTGTTGAGAGTATGTCAGGCTCATTCAAATGTCTCGCTGGTGGTGGCGTGTGTGTTGGGTCATTAGGTTCCCTTCAATATGGTTGAGCTGAATGATGCTGATCCATACGTCATGTTCGTGAACGGACGCCATCAGAGGGGACTGGTCATCTCTTAGCTGCTACGGCGTATTTTAATTTCTGAATTGTTGTTTTTTTTTTTTCATAATGGACGCTCTCAGCGTACAATATCATTTTGCATCGTTCTCACACGATTGATTTCAAAATGAATGATGTAATCAAATATTTGTATCAATAACTTGATAATTTAAAAGAGTGTTCATGGAGTTTCTTGCCCGTTCTTCTCCATAGGTACCTACTCTTTGGAATGGGCGACTAGCTTCACCTTGCTGACTGACCGACCTTCTGACAATTCAAAAGTGCCTGTTACTGGTTTATTTGTAATAAATGCTTTGATTTTGATTTTTGATTTTTGATACCGCGTACATCGAGGGACTGGAACAATTTGCCAGCGTCGGTATTTCCGTCGGATTGCAATTTGAGTGTCTTCAAGGCTAGAGTGAATAGGCTCTTAATAAACTAGTGCGCTTTACCATTAAGGATTGCGTCACTGCTTACCATCAGGCGGGATTGCGGTCAAGCGCAAGTTTATAAATAAAAAAAAAATATCAGTCGGGATCATAGGGATACATGGTATCAAACAAACTTCTCGTTTTGATTTACCAGTTAAGATCGTAGCTTCAATTAAATTTGGCAATAAGTTTTTCACTGCCAATCAGGTGCCATTACACAGTTTTGGTTGATTATAAAATTACAAAGAAAATGGCATTGGTTTTTATACACACTGACGGTCTCATAAACTGCATCAAAGTCATAATACCAAGTATACAAACTTTCTATACAGATGTAAATTGAAACCTCTAGATTGGGTTCGTGAACTTTTAAAACAGCGTAGCGTTATATGTTTGTTCTTTGGTACGCCAACAATTGGAATATTCTTGTATGATTTGGGACCCGTATTACAATAAATATGTTAAAGCAATTGAGACAGTTCAGCGTAAGTTCCTTAAAACAATGCAGTACAAATGTCATATCAAATATTTATGCTATAAAGACACCTTGAATAAATTTGCCTTGTTAAGCTTAAGTTCAAGACGCTTGTTGCTTCAAGCCACGATACTGCTTGGACTGGTCCATAACAGGTTTGATTGCTCGACATTAGTTAATAGGCTATGCTATGTTGTACCCAGAACTGTTCTGAGATGATAGGTGCGCTCTTATCCCCTATTTGCTGTAGCTTCTTGTTGCACTAACGGAGGTGAGAGAGCGCCGCTTCGGAGATTAATGGAAAACTATAATACTCATTTTGTCAAGGTAAGTAAAAATAATTGTTCTGAGTCTCAAAGAGTTGACGTAAACAAAGTTCGTAAACTAAACTTTTTTTTTTTTTTTTTTCGCTGTGGGAATGCTTTGTTTACGCACCATACCCCGAAGGGCGTGTGTGGGACTCGCCCAGCCGAAGCCGGGAATACCCACTAAACCCGAACAGCGGCACACCGACATCGCCTTAGTGGCGGGGTCATGGGAAATAGCACGCCTGCCGACCAATCCCCCGCCGGCGATTCCCGCCCGAAGGCAGGCCCACAGTGGGCCCTCCATAGGGAGGGGCCCGGCTGGGTACGTCTTCTTTTGCGAGAAGACGCAGCAGCCAAGGGTTTTTTAGCGAGGTGTCCTTCCTCTTAGCCCCACTCGTTTGCCCGAAAGCAAACGGGGCCCCCAGCTCCTCTCACTGAGGAGACCGGGTTGCCCGACGGTGATCCGGAGTTCGGGTCACGTCAGCCACCTGGAGTGGTGGCCGACCCGCCGCACGTGTGACCGCCGAAGCGGTCCCCACTTCTGGTTTTGGTCCGCGCCGGTAAACCGGTAACCCCCATATCTGGGGGCCGTTCCCCTATCCGCCACCTGGGGACGCGTACGATGGCAGGCCAGAAACTGCACACGGATTCGTAAACTAAACCTAGATTAAGTTTGATTAAGATTGTGTCTATTCATGTATTATCTTTCCAACTTTATTTTTAGTAACCTGTGGAAACGTAGTGGATTGTATATTAGTTTAAAGTAATGTATACCTAAATTTTTAATTTAATGTACAATTGTTTGTTTTTCCCCATAAAATAAAAAGTTATATCCTTAAGTTTAAGTTTGTGTACTGGAAAGGACCTTAAGACTTTTTTGAAGAAAAAACGGACATTTAAGGAAAATTGGTTTGGTAAAAAAATTGGTTTTAACAATAGACACAAACTTTATGCAAGGGTTTATTTTTGTTTTAATAAGGTGTATTTCCTCCATGTGCCCTTATTACGGATTCTAATCAGTTCCGCATAGATTTTATTAGGGTTATTAAAAGATTTTGCGGAATATTGTCCCATTCTTCTAAAAGTGCTGTTCTTAGTACCTGCCACTGTCGTGGGCACAGGATTTCTCGCATATACAGCTTTTTTTAAATTGTCCCAAACATGCTCAATGCGATTAAGATCCGGGCTGCGTGCTGGCCAATTCATTGTGCGCATCCCAATCTCTTCGCAATATTGTCGAACTTATGCAGCAGCGTGCGGCCGGGCATTATTCTGCATTAAAGTAAAATTTTCGCCCATGAATCTCATGTAAGGCACCACGTGATCTTCTAAGATCTCTGTTATGTAGCGATGTGCAGTCAAACAACTCTATTACCGTTTTGACGGACCATGTCTATCAACACAAGTCCTGTTCGCCCGTTCATCGATATTGCCACCTCAGACACGAACCGCCTCCAAAAGGAACACACTCCTCAATGCAACTTTGAGCATATCGCTCCCCACGTCGACGATAGACTCTTCTGCGACCATCTGCACCATATAAACATGTCCTACACTCGTTCGTGAACAATACGAAGACCCATTGCCCTTCTGTCCAATTTAGGTGATCACGTGCAAATCTTAAGCGAGCTTGTCTGTGAGCTACAGATAACTTTGGACCATTTGCTGGTCTAAAAGGGGTGATATGCGCTTCCTTTAATCTTCTAATTATTTTTGAACGTTTACTCCACGCACTCCATTAAACTCTGTTTTGATTTTAACTGACGTGAGGAAACGATTTCCCAGGGAAGTTGTAACAATAAATCGGTCATCACTACCGGTGGTTGCTCGAGTCCTGCCTGTACCCGTCTCCTTGTTAAAAAAAAAATGAGATCCCCTCCCGATGAGTTAAAAAAAAAACTAACCCAACAGTTCTACTGGTCACAATAATTCAATTGACAAAAGAGTATAAAATCAATGCGAATCAATTTAAAACTTTCCTGTAAATAACACGCAATTCTGATAGTACGAGTAAATTTTCTTTTCCTGGCAATATTCGTTTTACTGCAGTTCTATTTTTGAAATTTTGTTTTTTTTTAAGATTAAGAGAATTTAATGTAAAACTTTTGCATACTGGTTTGCATACATACATATAACACTTTCAAAGTTATCTTAAACGTTTATGCAGTTTATGAGTCCATCAGTGTATATATAGCTTTGAATTGATTTGTTACAAAAAATGTGATAAATGAAGAACCGGTCGACGAATTCTATTCAAACTTCACATAAACCATCTACTAATTAGTCAAAACAAAACCTAAACATTTGGTTTAAATGGGTGAGTCCGTTCTTGAGTTATAAAATTACAAAGAGAGTGGCATTGATTTTTATATATATAGATTTTTTAACATAATATTTTTTACTACTTACTTGTATGTATTTTATTAATGCAAATAATATTTGCAATTTCGCTCCTGTTTTTTTGCGACATTTTCAATTGAGATAAAAACTTTTATTGTGCGGGGTGCTGGATTTCTCATTTGGACTTATTTTTAAAAAGCCTTGTTCTTTTTCAGGCAATTCAAAGTACGTACCTATAAAGGTCTTAACGAATTTAGACTCAATTGACAACATTTTAAAACGGACGTGACCTTAAAACAAAAAATACCATTTCTTGATTTTTGTATCCTGGGTTCATATATACAGTATGTAAATAAAACCCAGTCCCATCCTTGAAGGTATTGTTAAGTATCGTTTACTGTTTCTACTAATGCCTACAAAGCCTGGCTGAAGTTAAAAAAAAAATGTAAGGAGGTAAATTAATAGGGGGCAAGGCACGCGGCACGCGGTCGCATCGCTATTCGCTCATAATAATACCGTCAAAAATGGTGTCACTTATTAAAAAAAAAAACAAATTTTGGGGAAGTTTGAATTAATTCGCGGAAAAAAAAGATTATTTCAAAGATCATTTGTATTGTTTCTATGATTATTATATTATGTAAAATTTTAATACTTTATTTGGTCATGTGTTTACCTATCGTTTATTATCCTTATGGGTCGGACGGGGTTTTCTTTACGTATTGTATAATATTATATGTGAAATTAAAATGAAATTAAATTTGAAACTTTACATAATCACCATAGTAAAAATATTAATGAATTTTGAAATAATCTTTTTTCCGCGAATTAATTCCAATTTCCCCACAATTTGGTACCATTTTCGACAGTATTAATAGGAGCGATGCGACCACGTGGCGCGTGCCGTGCCCCTCTTCGCCCGCGCATGTATTGCCTACCACACATGTATTGAGTTACCTCGTTTTGCGAAATAATATTTCTTTTTTTAGGGGGATTTTTTTAAGTTTTGTCCGGCTTTGTAGGCATTACTAGAATCAGTTATCGATACCTAACAATACCTTCACAGATCGGACAGGGTTTTCTTTACATATTGTATGTTTCATAGTTTTTATTTCAGGAACGCTTTATCGCCAGTACATCATAAGTTTGGCTCTACACGTCCTTTAACCGAATTCCAAAGTTGAAATTATGAATGAAAAAAGCAAAATATGGAAAAATAAAAAAATAAGGGAGTCTTAGTTTTTCATTTACTTTAATATAACGTCATAATACATTTATATTTTCATTACGCTGCTATTGTATATCTTGATTGAAAGCGCCGCATTATCAGCTCATGAATGCATTACAAGAAAAATGGAGACACTAGATATTCCCAACCCCGCAAAAATTGAAACCACACAACCAATCTTCTCAGATACGACCAACTGTCAGTCGAACCGCATTCTCAGTGCATTGACCCTTACTTCTGAAAGGGTCGCCAGCTGATTGCTTCCCGTGTTGTCGTCGTATCGTGACGTAATTGTCGAACAATTGACTAGCAGTGTCATTTACAATGACAGGGGATTATCTTGTCTCCGTATAGTAAAGTGTGGGCGGGTAGCCATTTGTGCGTCTGATGACTGAATTGACCTATGTGTATTTGCGTCTACAATTTAAACATTGGATTTGTCTGATATATGGAAAAGTAAACTATGAATAGGTATATACGAATCCCTATGATTGGTTTTGTATCCATATATACATACCACCTATAGAGATTACCTATAGAGATGTATTTATTTAAGTAGTATATTTATTTTTTGTCTTATTAGTTTGGCTTATATAATTATTTTAGGTTTATATGTTTAGGTATATTTAATATTATCACTTTAATAGTTATCATATTCATATTTGATTTCCTCCTTGTTCTTACACACTATTGTCTACATTTCTGTTTTACTTCTCCTTTCGCAGGTCTGCTGGAAGAAATTTCTTAAGAAATAAGCAGCACCTTCACCTCACCTCACTCCCTCCTCCTCACTCCTCACCTCCTTCACTTCACCTTCATTTTGTTGTATCTATATGTATTTTATTGTGTGTACATAAATAATAAAATAAATAAATTAATAAAAATACTACATTAAAGAAATAAGGATCAGGCCTGGGTCCACGGCGCGTTCTGTTTCACTCGCTCCTCAAAGAGATGATAGCTCATCTTGACGGGGTCCAGAATAGACACCTGCTAGGACGCGGATAGTTCAAAAGAGATACTGTGGCTCCTGGCATAGGCGAATGAAGAACATGAATAGGTTATAGTTAGAAAAAGTCTGAAACGCCTTTCTACTCCACCCAGAGCGGGAGAAGTTATTAGATGATTTCCCAACCGTAAAAAAAACATGCGAATCGACTGATAACGACTGTGGCCTTTATTTGAGCTGAAATGCGGTTGATTAATTACGAATTATAAGTTTTTTCAATCAATAGATTGTTGAAATTCGTCATTTAAATTTATTTTTAAATAATAAAAATTCCGCCGCTTCCTTTTTATACACACATATCTTCATAATTGTAATATTTTAAGACTCAAACTTGAAGAGCTCGTATTTATTATATAAATATTATTTTATTCGATTATTACGAATGTTATTTCATAAAACTTCTATATGGAGTTTGTTTTGGCTTTGAATTAGCTTTTGGTTTGGTTTGTTGGCCTTGCTTTTTAAAGTATGTTTTTATTAAGGCAAACAATTAGCTTCTAGTTAAATCAGATGTAGCTGAAACCAGTATAAAAAAGAATATTCTATCTTATATATCATATCAATCTCAAAACTTTGATACGAAGATTTTACAAATGGTGACACAATAGGCGGTCTTATCGCTAAGAGCAATCTTTTACAGACAACCAATGAATAGAATACCAAGGCGAAAGAGAGATAAATAATGTAGATAGTCTACGGTGTACTATTTACACAAATTATATCGCAAAGGTCCGGCGGTACTTCACAACAAGGCAGCTTCTAATGTTGTACAAAGCACAGGTCCACTCGTGTGTGGAGTACTGCAGCCACATTTGGGCTGGTGCTGTGAAATGTCACCTGGCTACTTTGGATTCAGTGGAGAGACGTGCGAAGTGGCTGATTGGTGACTGATCTGAATTACCAGTATGGTTAGGGAAAAAAACGCTCATCCTAATTGTTGAGTCAGAAGTTCTGTCTTTAAAAAGTAATTTTACAATAATTATGACAAAGTTATAAAAAAATAAAATAATAAATCAAACTATCTTTGTGAGCTCCAAGTATCAAACTCCAATCGGCGAAGGACTTAGTAAAGTCAATAGATCTCAATTAGTGGCAATTTTATTGGCTTTGACAGGTCAAATCTAGGATTCGAAAGTCTAATGAAGAATTTGTAATAAACCGGGATTGAAGTGTTAGACAATAATTAATTAAGTAATTTAAATGAACTATAAGTAATTTCTAAGCATAAAGAACCAGTATTAAAGCGATGGCCTACTGCGTTGGATGGAGAGGTTACTCACATGGATTAGGCCTCTGCTTCGAATCTTGCGGGCAGCGGGGCGGCGGCGGCAGCGGCGAGTGAGCGGCAGGATCTTATGCGTAAAATCAAACGGACCGGTTCTCGAAAACAGCGGCGCGGCAGCGGGGCGGTGGCGGGCAGCGAGCGGTGTACTTCTCGCGCTCGAATCTTGCGATCAGCGGGCGGGCAGTGAGCGGTGATTGAGCGTTAGCAATAAATTTGAAACAAAAAGATGTTGCCACCATTGTTCAGACATATCACGTCAACACAATCGTGAACACAACACTACACGGCTATAGTGATGCGCGATCTGCCCGCTAGTTTCGAGAACGGGTCTTCGTTGCCCGCCCGGCGCGCGGCGTCCGCGCCGCTACCGCCGCTGCCCGCAAGTTTCGAGGCAGAGTACTTAAGCTTCGCTTTGTAAGAAAATGTACGGTTGCGTCACTGCTATGCATGGATTGACGACGTTGATACATACGTGGTGTGGAGGCATGAGGAACAGGATGTAAAGTTCACTCTTCCTCCATAGAAAAGGGAGGATCCTCCGTCCAGACGGGTGTTATGTCTGGCGGGCACTTGCCCAACGGTGTAGTTGGGAAGTTTGTATATATGATAATTGCACGCTAAACTCTGCTTGCGAGATATAGAATTTGGGTGACGTCAGTATGACGCGTTGTTTTATTTGTGTTGTGTGTAGGTACCGCTACACGTGGCTTGCTTGAATAGGCGGTTACATAGTTAAAAGCTATCGACGTGGGTCTACGTTTCCACTGCAGTAAACGAATATGACCCACGACTGTGTACAGTTCGCTTAGAACAGCGAAGTTTTCAAACACAAGCGTCGCTCGCTCCTCGCCCGCCCCACCTCCTGCAGTGAAGCCTATATTCGTGGATTGTATTGGCACGTGCGTAGTTTCTTCGTGCGTCGTGCGACCCTATACTAAGTGGTGGATGTTCGAGTACTCCAGTAGATACGTAGACCCACGTTCTCAAAGAAATTAACACACACAGCTAAAAAACACGGCGTTCCCGTCCACTACGTGCACCGCCATAGACCCTTACTATTACAATGTATGCGTGTATTATCTTTGTATTACACGACTATGACGAATAGTTGACATCTATATATAGGAGCGTTACTAGGGACGTTTTTCTAAACTAACATGAAAGTTACGAGAATTACCGCTCAGTTAAAAGTATTTTTTATTAAGCTATTGCATAGCTTCTATCGCGGGCCTTGAGCGCGGGGACCGAATCTAGAAATTCCGTAACGAAAAAACCTCACGCTCCCCACTCCGACGGGCACGGAGGTGTGGCTTGAAGGCCGTACATCGTCTAACGTCGTTTCAGTTCGGCAGTCTTCGGCACGGTATGTTTGTGTGCGTGCGACTACATCTTTTGAAAACAATTTATAGATTTTCAAAAAGAGCATGCATATTCCAGGGCGCGAACTCAGTTCTACACACTTGCCATGTTACTGATAGTTGCGATGTGCTAAACTTGCGATTAATTTTCTCTCTGAAATATGTCTTCTATAGAGATATGTCATAGACGTCATCGACGTTGTCATGGCTACCTTAAAAACTTTTCATATAATTAATTATTAAGTACTTTTATTCAAATTAATTTTACTAAATTAATTTGAATAAAAGCTATTTTATAAAAACACTACTGTGTTTTTATAAAATAGCTTTTTTTTAACGGAAAAGCTAAGATGAATGTCACGCTAATTTTTCATTGGACTTTTAAATTATTTATAGTGTTGTTTACTAAATAAAAGCGCGTGATTTTATAGAGTAAAAAGTGCTCACGCGGCCGTTTTTTCAACTGTGATTGGCGATATCCGCCATTATTGTGAAATATTTTTTTAAAGAATTTCTATAATTTGTTACACGTGTTATTGGCAAAATTGTGGTAACTATCCACAGGGACCAGATCAAGAGTTGAAGTTGAAGTTTTTATTAAATAAAATATTACAGAAAGATGTCGGTGAACAATGTTAATACGAGTACATTTAAGTGTACGAGTTGTAATATTGTTATCTCCGAAACGAAACAACGAAAGTTTAATAAAAATATGCTCGTCGGCTTTTTCTGAGGAAGACATTGATGAGGCAAAAAAGTTATTGTTTGTTTCTACGAAGACAAGACAAAAGCATGTATCGAGGCGTAAGAACAAAAAGCAGAAAGACCTAAAATATACGATTACGGTGTTTAAAGTCACGGATCCTGAACAATCCCAGTTTTTGTGGCATATGACCTTCACAAATTGCCACCAGTTTGCTTTGACTACGTAGAACGTACGTAAAGAAGTTGATGAAGGATTTACTAATTCTACGGTCAGATGTTAACGCAATCAGAAGTGATTATGTTACTAAAGATCAGCTCGAAAATATTAAATTGATAACAAATAATTCGACACCGACGCCGTTCATCATCAACAACCTTTTGTATTGTAAAATAATAAAAATGTTTTAAATAATATTAACTTTTTATTTATTTAATAAAACAAAAATTTGTTTTCTTATCGGTCACCACGCTCAAAAAGTGTAACTTGAATTAATATCAAAGAAAAAGAAATACTGCATAAATAAAATAAATAAATAATTATAATTGCATAAATTGATACAAAATGCTATGCAATAGCTTTACCGCGGCAGTCCCCGAGTGCCACACGTCTTTTTTATTTTTATATTTAAAAACTATTGCTTGATCGCAATCCTGTCTGATGGTAAGCAGTGATACAATCGTTGATTGTAATGCGCGCTAATTTATTAAGAATCTATTCACTCAAAATAAACTGAATGAATAGGAAGGAAGACGGCAGCTGAGCGAGGTGATGCAATGTTAAACTAAACAACACGAACAACGATGCTGCGCCAGAGGGAGATTGATCTGGAAACCCTCCACGACCAAACTCCAGACACAACAACATTTGGGGCATCGTACCTGGGACAAATTGCAACACAACTGTTCAGATCCGTCCTCACGACGAATCTTTTGGCAGCAAGACATTTTCTGGTGGGTGGTGGTAATTTCAGCCAGCAGCTTGTCTTATGGCCTACTACCGAGTATTTAAACTGAGGGATTCTCCTAATTTTAGGAATATTCACAGTCTGATCTCAGTGTCAATCAGTCAAAAAATACATCAAATTTCCCTACATTTTGACAAGGTTGTGACATTTGTTTGTCATCGAAATGAGAGTGAGATTAATTTTGAACGTTTTAGGTTACGGTAATTGGCCTTTTTTTGGGATGGGAAATCATCAAATGACTTCTCCCGCTCTGGGCGGAGTGGAAGATCGTGTCAGACTTTTACTGACTAAAATCCACCCGTGTTTCTTCACTTGCCTGTGCGACGGCCAGGGCCACGGTTTTTTGTTTAACCAACCCGCAACCCTGACCCGGGAGGCATTAGTCTTCGTGGTCCGTGTCACGATGTGCTGACATCTCTTTGAGGCGCGCGTGAAACACGACGCGCTGTCGACTTGGGCCTGGCCTGCAGGCCCGCGCCTACTGTGGCTAGGAGTTTGATGTCGTCTCCCAACCAGGGAGTCTCTTGCTGCGGCTAGTGGCGTGAGGGCGCTCAGATTCCCGTTGCCTCACACGCTCCGTTTCCTCCTTTGCCAGCATCAATGCTTCGTAGAAGGAGGTGACGGCCTGTCATGCACTCTTGCTCCGGACCATGGCCTGGACCAGAGTCGAACGCGAGAGATCGCCAACGATCGCCGCTACGAGGACACGGCGGTGCTCTACCCAAGCCGGGCAGATCTCCACCGTATGCTCCAACGTATCCTCAGGACGATCCACACAATGGTGACTCCCTGGCGTTTCCTCCCGCCTTATATGGAACAGGAACCTCCCAAAACAACCGTGTCCGGTGAGGCCCTGCGTCAGGCGGAAGCTGAGGGCGACGTAGCGCCTCTCTAGCCGCTCCTCAAAGAGGGGACTTACCACAGAAATTGTGGCGTGCCCAACGTTAATTGGCCTTCTGTTCAGATGAAACGCGTGGTTCAAAACCCTTTGCCTGTTCTAAGAATTGATTCCACAACGATTATTGAACAATTGGCCAGTCGAACGTGATCGTGATGAGTTTATATATTGAAAATAATCCAGAATCACGGTGAATTTGTACACAATTTAAGATATATATGTATATTTTTTTTAATAAAATTGAACCGTCCTTTGATATCACCTTATAATAGAAAATTATGCAACCACTACTCAGGAGCCCTATAAGGGAAATCTCAACTTGATATTCAGGGACCCCCGCCTATATCCTACTTGAAAGGGTGTAGGCGAAATTGCAGAAAATGTCTACCAAAAGTATTTTAAGCGTTTTTGTGATAAAATTGGTAGCAATAGACTATATTATGTTAAATCCAAAGTAACAAATAATATAATAATAATATTTATTCAAAATCAAAATTTGTTAGTTATCAAATTATTATTTTTTTGATATCTATACTAATCTATACTAATATATAAAGCTAAAGAGTTTGTTTGTTTGAACGCGCTAAGCTCAGGAACTACGGGTCTGATTTAATAAATTCTTTTTGCGTTTGATAGCCCATTAGCCCAGGAAGGCTTTAGGCTATATAACATTACACTGCGACTGATAGGAGCGGTGCATAACTAACTCCACGCGAACGAAGTCGCTGGCGGTTGCTAGTTTAGGACATTATTACGACGATTTTACCTTTGGTCATAATCTGCCTACCCATCTCTCAAGTAAGTTACGGAACATTCAGCTGCATCTGGTCAGCTTCTAGTCTGACCATATGCAGCTAAATACCAGTATTTTCTATGAAGTGATTGATGAGTTAAGATACTGTCAGCCGCTAGTAAATTATAAACTAATGCTTGACTGCAATCCCGCCTGATGGTAAGCAGTGACGCCATCGTTGATGTTAAAGCGTATTTCAGCTAGCCTTAAATGTAAATCATAAATATGTGTATGAACCATCGATCACTTATATACTAGATACATATAGATAGTCTCGAACAAAACTCTTATCAAAAATGGCGACAAGTATTAAGTCTAAAGTAGTCAAAATAAATATACATTAATTTAAAATCAGCCTTAATTGCAGTGTATAAAGTTCTTATCATAGAGCAGTACAAAAAGTCATTATTTTTTACGACCGAGTCTGACATCAAACCAAATTCAACATTACACGCATGCATTAAAGTCAGAATTATAAAGTAAGTACTAAATGAAAGAAGCGAGCGAAGCCGCCAAGCGATTTGTCGTGTTCCGGCATGATGTCTAGTGAAGCCGTACGGAGGACGGGTCTGAGCAGTTGTGTTGCGATGTGTGCCGGATACGATGCGCCTAATGTTGTTGTGTTGGGAGTTTGGTCGTGGAGGGTCTTCAGATCAATCTCCCTTTGGCGCAGCATCGTTGGTCGTGTTGTTGGGTTTAACATTGCATCACCTCTCTCAACTGCTGTCTTCCTTCCTATTCGCTCATTTTTCAGAGTGAATAGGCTCTTAATAAACTAGCGCGCTTTACCTTCAACGATCGCATCACTGCTTACCATCAGGCGGGATTGCGGTCAAGCGCTAGTTTATGACTATTAAAAAAAAAAAATCTTTAAAGTTCAAAAATACGTCTAACTGCAATGCTTTGACATTTTTTTCGGGTTGTGAAATTCAGACGGCAGTCGCTTCACGGAAAATATCGAAGTTTAGCGAAAATCAGCAGATAGACTGCTAAAGCGGACCCTAGGCTCCAAAGCTGAAAAAGCTTCGAATGCGACTGGGTTTAACTTCGATATTAAATTATTACTAAAATTCTCTGATGTCCTACTGCAACCCAAATGCTTTACTTTCATTCTCTTTCAAACAATACTTAACTTAAGCTACATAAATAACAAAAAGTGTATCTGTCTGTTTCTTCTGGCTAATCTCTGTAACGGTTGGACCATTTTTCACTGATCTATGGAGTAACATATGTATATGCTATCACGTTGACATATTCCGTTAAGTAGGTGTTACATACAAAGGAATACTATGACAGTCAACAATTTTAGCCTTGACTTTTCTATACAACAAGACCTTTAAAACGTAATCAAAGCATGATTACATTTTCAAAGTCTTCTTAAATGTAATCAGCGAAAGCTTAATTACTTTTTAAGGTACTACTTATGCTTCTTACCCACGGGACGCCAAAATGCTGTATACGGGAAAAATACTAATTTCTGTAAAAAAAATGGCACGCTTACCAAAGCGCGTGCTGGGCGTAATTTCTTTTTAATTAATATACAAGTCTGTGTGCCTAATATTGCACACTCACTTTGACGCCATAAACGAATGACCTCGTTTAATTTTATACTCGAATAACGAGAACAGCTAGTAATTTACCTTTGAAACGGAATCACTTAGGCCTTTTTGTTTTTGTAGGGAAATTAAAATGTAAATGGAAAAGTGTCGTTTAATATGAAGGTTTCACGGTACGTAGTGTAGTTTGTAAAATAAGAGCATGTAAATTCGATCTATTGTTCAAAAAAATTACAAAATGGAGCACACTTCTAAAGAGCATTTCTCCTCTCAGGAATCTGTCAGTTTCGAGATGCTGGCACCATAAAAAAATATATACGTATAAAGAATGTCCTAAAAGATCTACCTATATGAATAAATATTTCATTTCAATCAGTTAACCAATGCCAATGAATTTTTTCGAACAACAAAAACGCTTAGCTGCAAATGGAAAACAAAAATAATAAAACTATTGGAATAACATTGTTATAATCGGGCTTAATTAAAGAAGACAGTGAAACAATGTCTCTTCACTATCATAAAAGTTGAATTCTCAAAAATAAATACCGTAAAACAAGTTTGAATCGTCAAAAGAAACACCAAAAGAATATAATTCAAAACAGGCCCTATTTTGTAGAACCAACCAAACGATCCACTTTAGTAAATCATAAAAATGCAGACCATTTTTTGTTATCCTACCACAAGTAGCTTACTCAGTCCGAACATTTCAAGTTCTGAGATTTGAAGGGACCAACAGTCAGACCATTACTGCTGGCTTTGTTATTTCAAGGAGTAGCTCAAAATTTAAGACGACGACGTTCCGACGTTCCCATTATAATTTCTAGAGGTTGACCGAAGTTTCGGTTTTGGCTGCTATAATTCGTTTTCGACCATGAACTAAGGAAAGCTAGCGTGGTACAGTAGAAAACTAGATGTTGTCTCAATGGTTCGGTTCGGAATCGACTGCCGGCAGAAGTTACCACCTATCAGAAAAAGTCATGCCGCCAAGCTATTTGTCGTGTTCCGACATGATATCTAGTGAAGCCGTACAGAGGACGGGTCTGAGCAGTTGTGTTGCGATGTGTGCCGGGTACGATGCGCCAAATGTTGTTGTGTCGGGAGTTTGGTCGCCAGATCAACCTCCCTCTGCGATTCACATTGCAACACCTCGCTCAACTGCCTGACTGCTCAACTCCTTCCTATTCACTCAGTGTTTTGACTGAATAGGTTTATTAAACTAGCACGCTTAACCATCAACGATTGCATCTCTACTTACCATCAGGCGGGATTGCGGTCAAGCACTAGTTCTATATTGATAAAAAAAAACAGTGTCTACAATATTATGTTACAAAATTCTAAAGTATAATGGGCATAGTATAATACATATACAACTTGTAACAAAAACCCTGTTGTTCCTTCCACCTACGTTTTAAGAATTGGCATACGGACGTAATAAAGCAAGTAATTTATAAAAATTGTTCAACAAAAATAATTAAAATAAATGTTTAATTATTAATATTTATAATCTGTAACTGATTTTTTAGCTCTGCAATTCTGCATGAAGAAACTAGACATAAGTAGAACGTTCCCGCCAATTTATTTAAATTATAAAATAAGATATTCTAAAAAAAAAATCGAATTTGTCGGTTTTAATAGGTATCTGATTGTGACCCCTCGACTAGACAATAATTACTGTTTTCTAATTATGACTTCATTAATGATGTGTTTGTAGGTAAAAATATATGTCCCTGGAAGGAATAACAGGATTTTTGTTACATAGTGTATACTAGATGTTACTTGTAAAATGTCAAGCCGATTTCAGGTGATAATAATAAGTTAATAATAAGTTTATTTCATATAAATTTGTCTTACATTACATGTCAAGGAGTCTCTATTTAGGCATAGAAATGCCTGTAGTTGAAGGCTCCATTAATTGTAAATATGAAAGTAACAAAAAGGGAAACGAGAAAAAAAAATAATAAATAACATAATGCGACTAACTGTATGAGTGCGTGCGTGTGGGAGGTGTGTGTGCATGTTGGTGTGTGTGTGTGTGTGTGTGTGTGTGTGAGTATTGTGTGCGTGAATAAATATAAGAAATGTTATTTGTTCAATTTAATGACACTCTATTAGGTCACTCGTTGCAAGAGTCCCTCTGTAACATTGTAATTTAAATTATGTAGCCAGATTGTTAATTCTTTTTTGCATTGCAATAATTTTTTATCATAGACGTATATGACTTTATTAATCTTATATATATATATATAAGATATACTATATAGGTGATATACCTAGATATTAATTGCATCGGGCGTATGAAGATGGTCGCAATCCTGAACCATCACATTTTGCGGTAGACCGCTAACAGCTGATGCCGATCGAATTGACGTTCGTCTAGAATTCTAGAAGAAGTAAGACAAGGTCTTTCAACCAATACCAGGGCTAAGTCGGCAAACAGGAATTCCGCATGTTTGTATCCACAAAATACTACGGCCTAATAGGCAATAATACTTCGATAACTACCAAAAATCGGTTCAAAAGATAGGTCGGCTTGACACATTAGAAGAAACATCCTGTATACGTTTTTTAACCGAACCGAAACCGAAATTATTAAACCGAAACCGTCACCAATTCTTCGGATTGGGGATGGTTTCGGTTCGACAAAAAATTTCGCGAAGTCGAACTCTAAAAAATATTCTTGCTCTGTAAACCTAAAAGTGTGCAGTTAATTAGGATTTTCCCCTTTCGTTGTCATTTTTTTGTGGAAGAGGCTGAATAGTTGTCTATGTTTGTCAGCTTTATCATTTAAAGGATTAATGACCTATGGGAGCGGCTGTTTGATGTAGTTTATTATATTTGCCTTCACTGTCATTAAATGTCCAGTCGTTAATGCCCTTTGCTTGTATATGATGATGATGAATGATATTTTTGCTACTGGTACCGATTTCTTTATTCACGAATTAAACTAAATTTAAGTCCAGTGCCAGAAGATGAAATAGTAGTTTATTCCTGCCTTGCGTATTTTTAACCTACGAAAAATCACGAATGAAATTCTCAAGTTGACGCGCATTTTTTTTTTACGGATTAGTCCCTCCTTGGCATTAATGACGTCTGATGAAATTCAATATGGCTGACGCTAGACATGAGCAAAGTTCAAGATTTATTTACACAGTTGATTTCAAACTTGGTTTTTTTTTTATCAGAATCTCCCGATCTCGATACGATATTTGTTTGCTTTTGATATTTATTCATGCAAGTTTCGATACGTGTTCTTTCTTTACCTTGCGAAACGTCCCAGCGATGAATTCAATGGTCTGGATATATTATATCGTGAAAAATACAATAGTTTGTACGCCTATTCAAAGACGTATTGAAATAAAATTCAAGTCTAAGTTCAAGTACCTTAAACGTGAGGTTGAATTTCAAAGAAGTGTTTTGGAATAATATATTCTGTCTAATGAATGTTTTAGTATGTGCTCAACCAAAGAAAATGAGATTTATTTTTCAAGCTAAAGATTTTAGACATGACAAGGCATAAATGAATTCTAAAAAGTACATTTAATGATTTTAAAATAATTTTGAAGTAGGCCCGGTAAACATATTTATTATATTGGTTCTATTTATAAAAATGATCATTTTCTGTTTCAAATATTAATTCTTCTGTGTTATGTATATGTTTCAGTTATTAAACCTACTATGCTGGGCAAAGGTTACATTTTCTACTTTTATCTGCGCTATAGTTTCTCTGGGACTTCTAACTCCTGATTCTGGGCGACAAAATCAAAATATTCAGAACTAAAGTCATTTATTCAAATAAGTATTATAATTATTATCCAGCACTACTTTTTAAACGTCAAAAATACAAAAGATTGTGCTTCAAAATGCCCTCTATTTATGATTTTCTAGTGTTTTATTGGGAAGAGGACGTAGTGCATCGAACTCCCCAGCAGCAGCTGCCTGTTCAGTTCGAAGATACCTGATTTTAGACTAAGTATATATATTAACATTACAAGACACAGAATCGTCATACAATGGGTGCTGACAGATTACTGGATGCACCTTGGGTGTGACCTACCCAGTTCTACTTTACATGCCTCGGAGCATAATGTCGTGTTGCGACTTTGATCGGTAAGTTTTATTTATAAGATGCGGATACTTTTGCATAATAATCTGGTATTGTTAGCTTTATCGTCTTACTACTGACTTTTAGTTCTTTCGATCTTTTGTTATAAAAAATAAAATAGTACATTGAAATCTCCTTCAGAAATTTCTAAAATAATTCGCCCTATGAATTATTATAGTATAAGGCAGCCACAAAATAATTATGAGGCTTGCTCAGGGTGCTCATGGATGAGGATGGGAATGAAAATCAATATAATAACATACGTCTGATGGTAAGCAGTGATACAACCATTGATGGTACAGCGCGCTAGTTTATTAAGAACTCTTCATTAAAAAAAAAAAATGAGTGAAGACGGCAGCTGTTGAGCGTAGTGATGCAATGTTAAACCTAATAATACGACCAGCGAAGCTGCGCTAGAGGGAGACTGATCTGGAGACCCCCCACGGCCAAACTCGCGACACCACAACATTTGGCGCATCGTACCCAGCACACATCGCAACACAACTGCTCAGACTCGTCCTTCGTACGGTCTCACCAGACATCAAGCCGGAACCCGACGAATCGCTTGGCGGCAAGACTTTGTTTGGTAGATGATAATTTCTGCCGACAGCCAATATTTGCACGGTGTATAAGCCAAGTAAAAATAACACTGTTCAAGGCTTATTGTCTAAGTCTGTACACGGGCAGACTGTGCGTCAATTGTACTAAAAGATCGCTGGACGTCCTACGTGTCCAATATAATAATGCTTTCAGGATGTTGTTGAGACTACCTCGTTACTGTAGTGCGTTGGAAATGTTTGCGCAAGCCCGTACAGACGGTTTTTATGCAATCATACGCAAAAAGACCGCGTCGTTGCTGAGAAAAGTGAGTGACAGTCAAAACAGACTGAGAGTTTCGGCTCTCCAATAATTAAAAAAATTGTACACACTTTAATAATTACTAACACTAGGCAATAAGTTTTGTTTTCTTTGTATGTCACTAACACTCTATGGATTTTTGTGTCCGAAATAAAAATGATTTATTTATTATTAATAATATTATGGCCTACTACTGAGAAAATTCATACTTTGTGAATTGTGTGTCCAGATTATTTCGCAAAGCCTTATTCTCTACTAGTTGCGTTTCATTCACCCGCGTTAGTTTCGTTCCACTGGGAATATTGGTATAAAAAGTATCCTATGTTGTTTTGTATAAACTCATGTGTGAGTGTTTTTTTTTTATAATAAACAGAGAATAGTGCTGCTGGGATTTTCCCGCCACTACTTTTTTCCAGCGAAAGCAGGATTGTCTGATTCTCAGCCTAATTTGAATAAATGGCTTTTGAATTTGTATCATGTGTGGCAAATTTCATGCAAATCCAATCAAAAGTATGCGCGTGAAAGAGCAAAAAACATCCATTCATTCATAAATACATGCTCAAAAACATTCGTATTTATAATTTTATATAGAAGGAAATAAGATTACAGTTTAGTCTACAAGTACTACCGAAATTACACATTCACAGATAAGTTTAAAGAAACTATATCAATTCTATATAAATTACAGATCTATTTGGAACTAAGCCAGAAACGGCAAGTTAAGCAAAGAAAGCGTATTCTCTGGTAGTATTCTTATAACGGTCACGTTTATTTCAAAATTATATCATCATCTAACTGTCTCAATTTGGAGCAGAGACCTCTTTTATCCTAAAATAAACTGGTATACATCATCATTACCTTCGCAACCATTTCATTTGACCACTCTTGTACAACATTTTTTTTATATACAGGCGGAGTTCATCTGCAGTATTATTTTTCCTAGATACGAAACCTGAATATAGTTTGTTCAGAATAAGCAACTGATTCGATTCCAATCATTTGTTTACCATATTATATTTTTTCCCAAACACATTTAGAAGTTGTTGCAGTGTGGTTACCAAGCGCGCAACATAGTTCACGGTAGATCATAGTACTAGCATAGCGAGACAGGCCCTCCCCCACACAGCGCCATTGCAGGCACGGGCGGTTGAGCGGTCCGTTAACCATATTTTTGTTGGGACAATCAGGTAAGATAAGAAGCTAATAACTTTGTGGTTGTTTATGATATCTTTTTAAAATTTTATACATAGATCCTTTACTTAAAATACTAGACACGCGTTTCAGGTTTCGCATATACAATAAATAACGCTGTACGAGTATAAGTGGTTTTTACATTACTCTGTTATCTTTTTAAATCACAAGTTGCCTTATGCACAGCACCAGTGTAAACGATTTAGCCCAGTCGGGTTAGACAAAAAAAGGGCCGAACCCTGCAAAAATTCCTAGGCGCATTTTTCTTTTAGTTCGCGAAATAACATTTTTACGGGTCACTTTGCCTTTACCGCAAGCGTAGCACCTTAAATATCGATTTTACGGAAAAAGTTGTAAGGACCAAATTTCTTGGAAATTCAATTCTCTACAACTTTGTTGCAGAACATTTTTGTCCAAAAGTTAATATTTAATGAGATAATTCGATGTTAATAGTTTTTCACTATTTTATCGCTTAACTTTAAAAATATCGTTTATACGAAAAAAATTGCCAGAAATAAATTGTAGATAATTAAATTTGCAACAACTTTGCTCTTTAAACTTTTGTCGAAAAGTTGAAAATGGCGAAGTTATTAAGCAAAAACCGTTTTGGCTTAAATTCAAAATGGCGGCTGACGCTCCGTTGGAATTTGGTCGCCATTTTGAATTTAGACTCCCACTGACCCCCCCCCCCCCAAAGATTCCAACAATAAAAATGCGCCTGGGAATTTTTGCAGGGTTAAATGCTAACCCGACTGTGCTAATTGTTGTTAGACCGAAAATAATAAATAAAATATTTTTTGCTTGTATTTGCTCGAGAGTAGCGACAGACGAATAGTGACATACTTACAAGTTGAGGTCAGGGTTTTGGCGGGAAAGTCAAGCTGAGTGTCACGCTCGTTTTTCATTGGATTTTTAAAATTATTTATAGTGTTGTTTATTAAATAATAGTGCGTGATTTATGTAGTAAAAAGTGCATTTAGTAAATAGTTCATAAAGAACAGTGAAATATCGCAGCATAGTGGCCACATCATGACTTTACCCCAATCCTCACTCGTAAGACGGGTCACGCTGCCGTCTTTTTCGACATGAATAATTCATAATTACGTGACATTGGCTAAATGCACAAACTGTGCGAAGCCAAAAAATAAATAAATAAATAAGTTGAGGTCATAGTTTCGGCAACTACTTCATCATCTTCTTCAGTCTACAGAGGTCTACTGCTGGACAAAGGACTCCCCCAAGGGGTTTTGCCATAATCCCCAAGTTTGACACTTTAATCACTTTAAGCAGTTGGTCCCGACTATCATTTCTACATCTTTTACAATCGTTACTGGTATTCAGAAGCCCAAAAGTCTGACAATCAATCTTACCAACGGCTATCGTATTACCCAGTAGCTGGGTTGTGGAGGTCAGATAGATCCGCTCCATATAAAATTATACCTTGCCGCTTTGGATTCGGTGGAGAGGCGTGCGAAGAGGCTGATTGGCGACCCAGACTTAACTCGAAACGGTCTCCAAAGCCTGGAGCACAGGCGCAGAGTAGCCAGCCTTTCGGTCTTCTATAGGATGCATTCTGGTGAGTGTGCAAGGGAATTGCATGACTTAATTCCCCCATCTCCGTTCCATCATCGGACGACCCGTCGTACGGCGAGTTTCCACCCTTACGTTGTTGACACCACTGCGATCCGGACGAAGCGTTTTGCTTCCTCCTTTATACCGCGTACATCGAGGGACTGGAACAATTTGCCGGCGTCGGTGTTTCCGTCAAATTACAATTTGAGTGTCTTCAAGGCTAGAGTGAATAGGCTCTTAATAAACTGGCGCGCTTTACCATCAACGATCGCATCCCTGCTTACCAACAGGCGGGATTGCGGTCAAGCGCTGGTTTATAATTTATAAAAAAAAAAAAAAAAAATGCAGCTGGACATTGACCTGGATCGATCAATTGGCTAATTTTTGTTTGGATAAGGAAGGCTCCTATGGTGAGACAAACATATAAATAGTTAGGTAATAGCAAAAAAAAATATCCCTTTGTTTCTACACTTCTTATTCTTCAGTCTATAGAAGACCACTGCTGGACAAAGGCCTCCCCAAGGCGTTCATTGCTTTTTGGTTTGCCATAATCCCCACGCTTAGCAGGCGGGGAGAGGAGAGATCGCAGTAATTTGATATTCCACAGGAGAAACAAAGCGATCAAATATTTGTATGTACTACAAGTACCTAGATGTTCCTGGTCTGGTTATTTCTGTATGTGAGTTTAAATATTTGTAAACGCACCCAAGATACAGGAGAAATTCCAAGTGTGAGGCAATAGGGATGTATCCAAGGTATGAAAATCAAAAAATAATTAGTCCGCCTTATAGATAATAAAAAAAATTAAGACCTGTATTTTTTATTTTGTCGAAATTACCAAAAATTACTGAAATATAGCGTATTAAAGTTACAGAGTGGGGGCTAATTACGTCACGCCATGGTATATTTTGTACGACGGCGTGACGTCATGCGATATTTCAAATCAATATATCTTCCTAAGTATTTGAATAAAAGAAAAAATACGTGTTCAATATTTTTTAGAAATCTATCTGATGGACATTAAATTATTTTTTCGGATACAAGAAAATTATTGAAAAAAAAAAATGGCATGTGATTTCAATACATGGATAACAGTTTCTCTTATTTTTATCTGAACTGAATAAGAGTTTCCGTAAACTGTTTTCTTTCATTTCCAAGAAAAACTAAACTTTGTAGAAAACATTTTCTTTTCGCAGATGTCTTTTATCGTGTTTGTACTCATAAAAGTAAGTTCTAATGATTATACGATGTGACGGCAACTGCTTGCGCGCAATACTAGTAACATTTAAAGATACTGAAGGCTTTAGTAGGACATTAATAATTATGATGAGTTTCTTTAAATTACTTCAACCCTCTCTGCAGTTGGTCCCTCATATCTGAGGATCGTGATCAGCATTGGGGCAGCATTTCGAATGGATGATCTGCCTCCATCGGTTTCGATCCAGCGCGTCTCTCACCACTGCGTAGAATTTAGAAGACGTTGTATCCTTGACTTGATCGGTCCATCTGGTTGGTGAACGACCGCGCGATCGTTTGCCTTCGGTGTTCCCAACGACAATCAATTTTTCTAGACATTCATCGCCTCTGCGCATTGTGTGACCGAAATAGGACAAAATACGGCATATGGTCTACAACTTACTTCAACTAACCGCATGATTTTTAAAACCTCTTAAAATCATGCCAATGATGGAAGTATTCTTTTGGAAACCCTATTACACAATTCCTTACAATGCGAGCGACCCGCGGCCACGTTCTGGTACGATAAAGAGAACAAGCTACCTATCTCTTTCTCACGTAGCTGTTACGATGAAGCTGCGTAGTACACGCACAAATTCTTCCAATACGCATACTGCGTAGACGCGTAGTTTTATTCTCTGCGCAGCTGCGCCGTGCTGCCATTGTCATGCGAATAATATTATTAATACAGGTCTTTGTTGATTGCGTGAACCGATTTTAATAATTGTTAGGGTTCCGTAGCCAAATGGCAAAAAACGGAACCCTTATAGATTCGTCATGTCTGTCTATCCGTCTGTCCGTCCGTATGTTACAGTCATTTTTTTCCGAAACTATAAGAGCTATACTGTTGAAACTTGGTAGGTAGATGTATTCTGTGAACCGCACTAAGATTTTGATGCAAAACTAAAAAAAAAAAATAATAAATATTGGGGGCCCTCCATACTTAGAACTGGAACTCAAAAATTTTTTTTTTCATCAAACACATACGTGTGAAGTACCTATGGATAGGTCTTAAAATGATATCGAGGTTTCTAAAATATATTTTTTCTAAACCGAATAGTTTGCGTGACAGACGCTTCCAAAGTGGAAAAAAGTTGGTCCCCCCTCTAACTTCTAAAATGAGAAAATGAAAAATCTAAAAAAAAAACATTTGATGTACATTACTATAAAAACTATCAACGAAAATTGTTTTGAAGGAGATCTAATAAGTAGTTTTTTTTTTAATACCTCGTAAATCAGAAATAACTTAAATCCTTTTTTTTCATAAATCAATGGTACGGAACCCTTTGTGCGTGAGTCCGACACGCACTTGGCCCGTTTTTTTTATTTGTACGAATATACCCAGGATGAGATTCGAGATAAGATTACTCAATGTACATAGTTATGCGTACAAGGTGGTAAAAATACCCATTATGTACGAGCTAGTTTTACTCCTTTTATGAGTTTTAGCGACGACCCATTATAATATTAAATTGACTTTAATTGACTGAAATAGAAAACAGAATATGCAATTGGAAAAAAAATTCTGAAGATTTCGCGCCAGTCTTTTTTTATTTCTTCTATAGCCGCAACGCAATGTACGCATTCTAACCAATTAGATCGCCGCCTTTAGTTCCATTTTCAAAATAAAATGTTCCTTTTTTTAAGTAACAGTAATGAGTCGAGTCTTTAGTCTACTGTTAGATAAAGGTTTTTTTTTTTATTTAAATCCCTTTTGGAAGATATGTTAATTATTCCTATGGTACAATCTTTAAGGTGCAGTCTTTTTGAGCGAGTAGAGTGAAAAGGTCTTATAAAAGTAAGGAAAGAAACGGTAAATAGGATCGTGGAAGCGGGACGTTGTGTCGCATAAGGACATATACTGAACTTATTGATGATGATCTGCAGAAAGGTCACCTTGGTGCCTGCAGTAGTTATTGGCGTTAACGAGAACGAAGCAAAGAAAATATACAACTTACGTTGCAAGTGGATTTTTTTTTTATTTTCTACCTAAGAAACGACGGTGAGCCTACAAAAGCCTGGGTGGCTTTTTCAGGCTCACCGTCGGTTGCCGGTAGAAGTTACTACCCACGAGACAAAGTCTTGCCGATAAGCGGTTCATTGTGTTCCGGCAAGATCTCTGGTGAAGCAGTACGGAGGACGGGTCTGAGTAGTTGTGTTGCGATGCTTGCCGGGTACGATGCGCCAAAATATGATGTTGTGTCAGGAATTTGGTCGTGCAGGGTCTCCAGAACAGTCTGCCTCTGGCGCAGCATCGTTGGTCATATTGTTGGGTTCAACATTGCATCACTTCGCTCAACTGTCGTTTTCCTTCACATTCATTAAGATTTTTAAGTGAATAGGCTTAATAAACTAGCGCGCTTTACCACGGACGCTTGCATCACTGCTTACCATCAGGTGGGATTGCAGTTAAGCACATGTTTATAAATATATATAAAAAAACATTCAACAGATAGTAACTATGTATGTAGTACCAAAACTCGGATCTAAATCGCCAACAAAATCACAAAGAAATCTTTAAACTGACTTTAACGTGCAACAGGTCCGCAGTTCATTGAACAACATATAAGATTCCTCTGGCCTCCTCGATTGATAAACAGCAGTTTAAGTTTCTTTTCCATTCAGGATGGAAATAATTTAATAGCTTTAGAGATGGCTATGTTGTAACTCTGTCGGATAACTTCCTTGAGAAGCTTAAGGCTGGCTTCACACTGTTTGGTGCGGTTTTGTTGCTGGATGTAGGTCAATCAACGATCCTACCATACAAACTCCGGTATCCGGAAGCATGTGACGTCACAGTTATTGTCTTTCTGTGAAAATTTTTTTTTTATTTTATAATTTATAAACAAGCGATTTCCCGCTATCCCGCCTGATGGTAAGCAGTGCCACAATTGTTGATGGTAAAGCGCTCCAGTTTATTAATAGCCTATTCACTCTAGCCTTGAAGACACTCAAATTGTGTTTGTACTCATAAAAGTAAGTTATAATGATTATACGATGCGACAGTAACTGTTTGATCGCAATACTAGTAACATTTAAAGACACTGAAGACTTTAGTAGGACATTAAAAACTATGGTGAGTTAGTTTAAATAGTTCAATCAACCACATGATTCTTGGAACCCTTTAAAATCATGCTACTGATGGAAGTAACTTGCACTGGCTATGCGATTTGACAGTCAACAAATCACCTAGCTTAATGCAGGGCTTTAGACACTTTAGTTTGAGTGAATTACTTCATCACTACTGCTCCCAAAACTGTCAAGGAAAATATCTTGAGAAAACTGGTATGTTCCAGAACTTAAAACTAAATACATACATACATAAACTCTATAACGGCAAAAGGAAAGGCTTCTCGATGGTAGGCCATAACATCGGCCGCCGGCAGAAGTTACCACCCACCAGACAAAGTTTTGCCGCCAAGCGTTTCGTCGTGTTCCGACATGATGTCTGGTGAAGCCGTACGGAGGACGGATCTGAGCAGTTATCTTGCGATGTGTGCCGGGTACGATGCGCCTAATGTTCACACAATCAATCCACATACACATCAATCTCCCTCTGGCGCAGCATCTTTAGTCGTGTTGTTGGGTTTAACATTGCACCACCTCGCTCAACTGCTGTCTTCCTTCCTACTCACTAAGTTTTTTAAGTGAATGGGTTTAATAAACTGGCGCGCTTTACCATCAACGATTGCATCACTGCTTACCATCAGGCGGGATTGCAGTCAAGCGCTAGTTTATAATTATTTAAAAATAAAAGGAAACTACAGATAGCCACCTGCATCGGCAGACATCTAGTCAAGATGCTGCCTGGATCTGCAGGCATCTTGACTAGATCTCTACACGCATCTTAGTTGCAAATACTACCCAAGGTGGGTTTTTCTACAGACTTTTTTTATTATGAAATATTGGTTGATCGCAATTCCATCTGATGGGAAGCAGTGATGAAATCGTTGATAGTAGACCGCGCTAGTTTATTAAGAGCCTATTCACTGTAGCGTTGAAAACACTTACATTGTATTCGGACGGAAAGACGGCCACTGGCAAATTGTTCCAGTTAGTTGTACACGGTATAAAAGACGAGGCGCTTCGACTAGATCGTACCAAAAAATAACAGTAAATGATGCGTCATATTCTCTGCTGAATGAGAATTGCCGAAAATCATGTGTCGCCTATGACGAGCTGTGGATAACTCTATGCTGATGATGATGAAGATATTCATTTAAACGAATCGTAGTTTCATGTTATCATCTCTCTCTCTGTTTTCTGTGTTTTTTTTAATAATTATAAACTAGCGCTTGACCGCAATCCCGCCTTATGGTAAAGATTGCAACCATCTTCATACGCCCGAAGTAATTAATGTCTAGGTATATCACCTGGATCGCTGCATTGGAGGATGTCTTCAAGGTTCTGGACTGGAAAGGACTGGGCATCAACATCAATGGCGAGTACATGACACACCTTCGGTTTGCTGATGATATCGTAGTCATGGCTGAGACCGCGGAGGACCTGAGTACAATGCTCGAAGACCTCAGCAGAGCCTCCGAGCGAGTCGGTCTTAAAATGAACATGGGCAAGACGAAAGTCATGTCTAATGCCCATGTTGTACCGACTCTATAAAGATTGGAGACTCTGTTCTCGAAGTTGTTGACAGTTACGTGTACCTGGGACAAACTATCCAGTTAGGAAGGTCCAACTTCGAGAAAGAGGTCAATCGTCGAATCCAACTCGGCTGGGCTGCTTTCGGGAAGCTACGAAGAATCTTCTCGTCCGAAATACCGCAGTGTCTCAAGACAAAAGTCTTCGACCAGTGTGTGTTGCCAGTGATGACATATGGAATTGAGACGTGGTCGCTAACAATGGGCCTTATAAGAAGGCTCAAAGTCACTCAAAGGGCAATGGAGAGGGCTATGCTTGGGGTTTCACTGCGCGATCGAATCAGGAATGAGGAGATCCGCAGAAGAACGAGAGTAACCGACATAGCCCGAAGAATTGCAACACTAAAGTGGCAGTGGGCTGGACACATTGCCCGTAGGACCGATGCCCGATGGGGCCGACGGGTTCTCGAGTGGCGACCACGCACCGGAAGACGTAGCGTGGGTAGGCCCCCGACAAGGTGGACCGACGACCTGGTGAAGGTCGCGGGAAACCGCTGGATGCGGGAGGCGCAGAACCGGTCGTCGTGGAGAACCTTGGGGGAGGCCTATGTCCAGCAGTGGACGTCTTTCGGCTGAAATGATGATGATATCACCTGGGATTGGCTTGACACTTTACTAGGAATATACAGTACATATGTGTGAAGTAAGTAAGTTAACATTATACCTTAGAATTATACTATACCCATTATACTTTAGAATATTGTAACATAATATTGTAGACACTATTATTATTATTTTTTTGGTTAATATAAACTAGTGCTTGACCGCAATCCCACCTGATGGTAAGCAGGGATGCGATCGTTGATGGTAAAGCGCGCTAGTTTATTGAGAGCCTATTCACTCATAAAAACTGAGCGAATAGGAAGGAAGACGGCAGTTGAGCGAGGTGATGCTATGTTAAACCCAACAACACGACCAACGATGCTGCGCCAAAGAGAGATTGATCTGAAGACCCTCCACGACCAAACTCCCAACACAACAACATTAGGCGCATCGTACCCGGCACATATCGCAACACAACTGCTCAGACCCGTCCTCCGTATGACTTCACCAGACATCATGCCAGAACACGACAAATCGCTTGGCGGCAAGACTTTGTCTGGTGGGTGGTAACTTCTGCCGGCAGCCAATATTCTGGCCTACTACTCAGAAAATTGACAGCCTCCGTGGCGAAGCGGTAGCGAACGCGGCCGTTGAGCAAGGAGACGCGGTTTCGATTCCCGCACAGTGCAAATGTTTGTATGCATGAATATGAATATTTGCACTGGTCTGGTCGTGCCTCGGAAAGCACGTTAAGCCGTTGGTCCCGGTTGCCATACGAACATCTAATGGCAGTCGTTACAGGTTGTTGGAGTCCTCAAAAGTCCAACAATTGGTCTAACTGCAATGCTTCGATGTCGCCTTCGGGTTGTGGAGATCAGACGGCAGCGCTGTATGGAAAATATCGTAGTTACGCCAAAATCAGCAGTTAAGACTGGTAAAGCGGACCCCAGACTCCAAAGCTGAAAAGCTACGGATGCGGCTGGGATTAACGCTGAGATGATGATGATGATAATATGATACCTGATAACTGATTGTCAGAATTTTTGGACTCCTGTCGTCTCATAACGACTTTCAAAGATTTACGTATGGACGACCAGAAGGGTAATTGGGTAACTCACTATAAGTAGCAATGGGTATCACTTTGAAAGTTCATTGCGTTATTTACGTCATTGGGCAGATACTTTTTTCTAACATTTGAATTAATGCATTCGCAATATGCTTTATTCAAAATCACTTAAATTGATAGGAAATAATAGTGCGTTACGACGAGTCTGAGCAGTTGTGTTGCGATGTGTACGGGGTATCATTTATATACACTACTAGCTTTCCGCCCGCGGTTCGCTCGCGTGGAGATCGGTTATATCGCGCGTTTAGATTTCCCTCGTGAATATAATTTTTTCCGGGATAAAAAAAGTACCCTATTATTTAATCCGGACTTTTAACTTTACGTCTGCAAAATTTCAAAACAATCGGCTTAGTAGTTACGGCGTGAAAGCGGAACAAAAAAACAAACAAACTCACTTTCCGATTTATAATATTAGGATATTTGGTGTACACATACAAATATTCCAGTAATCTCCCTTGGGAACTTGATGTTTTTAGGACCAAAAGTAGCCTATGTTACTCTCCTTCTTTTCAACTAAATGTATGCGAAAAATCAGGTCGATTGATTGCTTAGCTACAGCGTGAAGGAAGGACAAACAAACAAACAAACACACTTTCACATTTATAATATTAGTATGGATTATTACTATGAAGATTATGTAAAATTTCATATTTTATTTGGACTTATGTTTACCTACCCTTTATTATCCTTATAGGTCGGACGGGGGTTTCTTTACATATTGTATATTTTTTTTACTAACGTTAAATAGTCATTGGATAGATTCTGTGGGTTGGTTTTTTTAGACGACAAACATTACACGATGTATTTCTCTGGCCACATTGCTAAGTAGAGTTCATTCAGCTTATATTGCGACTGCACGGTTAGCGCAGTGGTCAAGCTATTGCGCTGCGCGTCGCGGTTTCGATTCCCGCACGGAACAACTACTTGTATGACCCACAACTAGTTATTCCGGGCCTGGCTGTTTTTGAGTTAATATGTTTGAAAACGCACCTAGGATACAGGAAAAATATATAGAGCGGGGCAATGTTTGAAAAAAAAAAAAAACTATATTTCGCTGGACTTTAAAGGACGTAATACACTAATCTATAAAATAAAAATATAATGTTCCCACTGTGACACGTGCCCTCTTCTCAAAGAGAGGGAATGAAAATGGGCTACAATCTACACGTGCGTGCACAGCATGTCTATAGCATGTGTTTGTCTTCCATTAAGGTGACATCGAGGTAGCAAGCTAGACCGCAACCATGAGATATCCCAATGAGGCATCTTCTCCATGTTTATTACCCATAGCTTAAACGAAGCCAATGGCACACTAAAAACAATAATAAAATTTATACAACATTAATAATAAATTAAATTAAATTAAATTAATTAACCCAATTCCTGAAAACAATTTAATCAGAATCGTATACTGAATCGGTTTATATAAGTTTTAATATAGGTATTTTTTAACCCAAAAATAATTAAAAGTACGGATATTATTGTCCTTTTAACCCTGTTGTTTGTATAGACTTTAAAAATCGCAGTCCTATTCATACAAATTTAATCATTAAATATAAAATAAAGAAAAAATACCTTATTACAAGAACGTTAGGGTCTTCGTTCTTCATGAATTGGTATAACTAATTTAATATATAACAATGCATGTACATGTTAAAAAAAATCCGTTTAAAAATAATATTTTAATTGGGGTGTTTGTTACATTACATATTGTATAGGTATTTTGTATTGTTTTCTCAGTTGAAATAACAAAATCACGAATCGAGTAACTGCATTATTCCAACCTCATTTTTCCATCCACTTCCAGTGCGAAAAAAGAAACATGTTCAACTGCATCGCTAAAGCGTTCCGTACACTAACAATAACAGCACCAGCGCAATCTATTGCTGGACACGTGAAGCTCATTTAGTTTTTAGCAAAAACATTAAATTGGGATGTATCCAAGGTATGAAAATCAAAAAAATAATTAGTCCGTCTTATAGATAATAAAAAAAATTAAGACTCGTATTTTTTATTTTGCCGAAATTACCAAAAACTACTGAGATATAGCGTATTAAAGTTACGGAGTGGGGGCTAATTACGTCACGACGTCGTATATTTCGTACCACGGCGTGACGTCATGCGACATTTCAAATCAATATATCTTCCTAAGTATTTGAATGAAAGAAAAAATAAAAAATACGTGGTCCATATTTTTTATACATGATGGATATTAAATTATTTTTTAGGATACAACCCAATTGTAATATATGTTAACCCTACGATTTCATTTTCAGAATGCAAAATAAAAGATCGGAAAATACCTCTACGGTAATGCTTAACCTTAAACTAAGGTAGGACCTTGGCTTTAGGAAGGGTCAATGAGATACCATGAGGATACAAACCATTTGTACACATTATATGTATGTATTATGTATATATATAAAGGTTCTATCTGACATCGTAACGCAAACTTCGCGAAAAGGCTAGACCACATGCCACTAATAGAATTATTTTAGTCATTTATGTCGTTAATGAACGGTTACAGAAATAGCAATGTTTAAAAAATGTGTCGGCTCGGCCTTTGAACGTCGCAAGCGTGCCGCCGTGCGGGTTTGTAGGTATGACGTTGATCCCTGATGTGAACTCTATGAAATCAGTTGATAAGATAGTTTTTCGAGTTTTGTTTTCATTACGCTTTTTTGTGTGACTAGCGAATTAATTAATTTTTACTTTAAAATCTTATTGGGTTATAAAAGTATAGCAATTATGAACGGCTAAAGTGAAAAACACTACATAATATTTTTTTTAAATCATGAAAAAGCCGACGAAAAGTTCCTAGGTGGTTCAAAATCATGTACTGGATCCATGGTACTCGTTAGTGTGTCGATGTCAGATACATCCTTTATATGACACCGCATACATCGAGGGACTAGAACAATTTTCCTGCAGCGGTCTTCCCATCTGATTACAATAGCCATTTCATTCTAGCCTTGAAGGCGCTTAGTTTTCAAGACTAGAATGAATAGGCTCTTAATAACCCATCAATGAATGCACCACTGCTTAACATCAGGCGGGCTCGCGGTCAAGCACTGGTTTATAAGATTTTTTTTTTAAGTACTATGACCCCACTGCCAAAATATTACAAACCGGCTCAAAATATAATTACTGATAAGGGTTTCCGTAGCCGCTACAGCACTACACGCTGAATTAGAATCGTAGAACGGCGCAAGAGTTGAAACACGCTGTAAAAAAAGATAAATGACCAGATAGAAATAGGTAGGGCTACGAATTTGAATAATTTAATTTCATATATTATGTTTGACATTAATAAGTTTTTTTTTCATAATTATAAACTAGTGCTTGACCGCAATCCCACCTGATGGTAAGCAGTGATGCAATCATTGACGGTAAAGCGTGCTAGTTTATTAATAGCCTCAAAAAACTGAGTGAATAGAAAGGAAGACGGCAGTTGAGCAAGCAGTTGATGCAGTGTTAAACACAACAACACATGAGGTTGATCTGGAGACCCTCCACGACTAAACTCCTGACACGACAACATTTGGCACATCGTACCCGGCATACATCGCAACACAAGTGCTCATACCCGTCCTCCGTACGACTTCACCAGACATCATGCCGGAAAACGACGAATCACTGGGCGGCAAAATTTTGTTTGGTGGGTGGTAACTTCTACCGGCAGCCGATGTTATGGCCTACCACCGAGAAGAAAAGAAAGTCCTCTACTTTTCACCTTTCTTTGAATGCTAAGTATCACGACCACATAAGACGCGTCTCCGAATTATGCGATCTTCTACATTACGCACCACGCGGCCTTATTGAATCAGTCTGAAAGTAGTTTCTATTGTATAAAGTTATGTATATAATAAAGCTATGTATATAATAAAGCTATTTATATAATAGCGGTGTCATAATATAGGAAGAGCTCTGTATTTCAATTCGAGGTACGGAACCATAAAAAAAAACAAATGGTGGGTGTTGGAAAAAAATCGCGATTCCATAAATTGTTCAGTGAAACTTGAATGTGTTTCTTTCATTTCGCGTTTATCCTGAATTTCTTTGCTCGCTTTAATTTAAAAAGTTGGATTGATGTCCTCGGGCTGAAATCACGGTCTGTTTTTTCTATGACTATGTTTATGAAGTACAAATTACCCAGTTTGTTCCCTCCTTTCAACGGGTACCGCTCGTTAGTGTGTATTTTTTCGGTGTCTGCTTATGAAACTGTTGATGCTATTATGTTTTTAGGATAAGGTTGGTTATTTTTAGCTGTTGTTTTTAAGGCTGAAATGTGTTATAATATTTTTAAGCCCGCTTTTCATCGTATGTTGACGCCCTAAAACGACACATTCAAAAACATATGGCATAACATCAACCCTCATTAGGTCCACGTGTCTTTTTTTTTTGGTAAACAACTGTCCGATGAGTAATGTCGGGATGTTTTATATATACTAGATGCAAGGTAAACTCTGCTTGATGATATTCTCATGTGGTGGTTCAGATGCTAGTTTTGGTTTTTAGTTTTTAACTACTGAAAGACGCAGAAATCTGCTGCACAAAACCAGTCGAAATAGTGATGCTTTGGTAAGGTTTATGTCCAGCAATTGGGGTGTTTTGATTGAACGATGATGATGATGGTAGCTTAGTTGATCGTCAAACTCCTGTTCCTAACAAAAGGTCAATAACGTACTCACCACTCGAGGCGTGACCTAAGTGTGTAAATCACATCTTACAGTGTGGTCATTAGAAATGGCGGTCAGTAAACTCTTAATAATAACTCAAGTGTTACGGCTTCTAATCACGCTTTGTTTCATTTTACATAATTCTGTACTTACGAAGTAATTTGTGCAGGAATAAATAATTTACGATTGATTACTGGTTACGCTGTGGCGTAGAAAACACGCACAGGTTTTGACTGTGACCGTGATGATGCGATGTTTTTCTTCACCGTCTTGAGAGCAGTCATATTAAAACTATTTATACAAAGTTAATTCCCCCATCTCCGTTCCATCATCGGACGACCCACCGTACCGCGAGTTTCCACCCTTACGTTGTTCACACCACAACGCTCCGAACGCAGTGTTTCGCCTCGTCTTTTATGCCGCGCACATCGATGGACTGGAACAATTTGCCAGCGACGGTGTTTCCGTCGGACTACAATTTGAGTGTCTTCAAGGTTAGAGTGGATAGGCTCTTAATAAACAAGCGCGCTTTACCATCAAAGATTGCATAACTGCTTACTATCAGGCGGTATTACGGTCAAGCACTTATTTATAATTAAAAAAAGAAGTAAGGTACCTGGCTGGGTATTATCCCATTAGCTACTTGCCTATCTAGGATCGCATTATGATTCTCATTTGCTCTAAACGTATACAATCCAATCGGAAGGCAAAAACATGAATCATTTCAACATGGTCATTAAATCGGAGCAAACCATAGGCGTCAATGATCCAATATCAGTCAGATTGATGATACTGGTATATAATGTCGGTCTCCGTGGCGCAGCGGCCAACACGCCTGCCTGCAGGCCCCGGGTTCGATCCCCAGCCAGGTCGTGATGGATAACGATCTTAATATAGTATCGCTGAGTTAATATCCCATAACACAAGTCTCGAACTTACTTTAGGGCTAGCTCAATCTGTGTGATTTGTCGGTATATATTTATTTATTTATTTATTTATTATTATTATAATTCGTAGATTGGTAAATGTATTACGTCACAGGTTGGTAATTTTATAAATGGAATGAAAATCGAACGTTTCTGGTACGTTACTGCATCCCACAATGAAGGTTTTTGTTAAATGATTCACTCTTATACTGAAGCACAAAAGCATAATATTTAATCCCGCATTTAAAATATTATCACAAAATCTTCATCTTCTACAAAATCTCCAGTGGATACCGTATTTCAAAGAAAAGCAATTCCAACTATGTAATTGACATCCAGAAGATGTGAAAACGAACTAATAGATGCCCTAAAATAACTAGGAGTGTTACTCATAATTACAGATTCCTTTGTTCTTTCAAGATAAAAGCAATCCTTTTATGTTGCCAGCTTACAAAATGGTATTCAAGCAAAATCATTTTCTATTACGAGTGAGTTCTTATTACGAGCCGTGAGATTGTCTCTTAACAATGGTCCAGAACCTAATCATTGTGTCATTTATGAACAATGCCTATTCAGAATAGAATGATATCTGACACAGAGCGAAAAAGTTGCAATGATTGTATGAAAAATTATGTTATGGCAAGAAAGGATTTTTTAAATTCTGAGCGCTTTGATAATGTCGAATGATTTCACTGCCATTTGATGTTAATTCAATGATTTTCCCAATGTGTTGTATTGTGCCTTACAGTTTAATTCAGAAAACTTTTAATTTGAGGTACCTATAATTGAATAAAAAGATTTTGAAATGATTTTTAATTAAAAAAATTAATGCTGCACCATAAGCTTATGACTTGTAATTATAAATGCATATTTCATTTATATCATTTTTCATGATCTTATTGACTTTGGAGATGAAAACTAAAAATATTTATGGAAAAAGAAGACAAACTAATGGCATGAAGGCAACAAGAAGGTAATAAACTCTCTGTTCTTCCGTATTTACTAACAGTGTCTTTTGAACACATTGTAATTGGAATTTTTATTTAGCGGATCACACCAGTCGATATACTCGTATGTACGAGGAGCAAAAGGCAAGTCTCCACATATTTATTTATATACAAGAAACACGGGTGGGTTTGAGTCAGTAAAAGTCTGACACTGCCTTCCGCTCAGCCCAGAACGGGAGAGTTCATTTTTGATAATTTCCCATTAACAAAAATAAGGCTGACTATTCGGGTTGATATAGATTGTCAATTTATGCGGTTTTTGTAATATATAAATTCGTTGGTTTGATATAGTTATGTTTAATTTTCCAAAATTCATTTTCATAATTTTTAATGGTTCTGTGTCAGTTATTTGAATATTGTTATAAAAAAATATTATTTAAAAACAAAAAACTCGCCTGCATAAAACTCTAACTGAAAAGGCAGAAACAAGTTGAACAATCACAGTTGCGGGATTGTTCTATGGAATACTTGTTTATCTAGCTCAGAGGTCCTCCAATTCCTAACTATTTAGTTTTGACAAATTATGTTTGTAATGTTGCAAAAATTGGAAAATTTGTTTAATTCTTTTTTCATCATTCCATTTAATATTAAAACTGCGTGCTATATACATATTATTTAGAATGAGTATTTGAAATCCTTCATTTTAAAACCAACTCGATAGGTTTGGCAGAAATTTTTTTTACCTCAAAAATGGCATCAAACATCCGCTATTTCGTTTTTTTTAATGTCACCTGTCTAAGACAAATCTAACGATTTAGAAGATACAAGACAATAAAGAATATTACATACATTCATATGTACTTTGTGCATGCCTCTGAATGTAATTCTGTTTATAATTTTGGAAAAAAATTAAACTGATTGACTACTGTGCTGATATTTTTAAGTTACTGTTTCAATTTAAGAAACGAAAAAAAAAAGAAACCGTTTATTTGGCGCACACCCTTATAAATACATACAGAATATGTAGTGACAATAGTGGTACACTAATATTATTTTTAACAGAAGAAAAAAAGAGAAACAGATATAAAAAGACAATCAACAAATGTGAGTCCAACGGTTGCGCCAAATAGGTCCAGTTCAGCATAAATGTCAGACAACTACATAGCTGTTGCCTGACGCTGGTTTTCAACTGAACCTTGTTATTTATTTTTATTTTATTAGGTTCACCAACAATTGATTACACAACAACAATCAAATAATACATTCCCCAAGGTAAAATAACAGTGCATCAATTACTTATAGGTAAACACAACATGCATAAAAAAAAATGATTTGTAGAGATAAGCTAACTTACTTAACAATAAGCGCTAATATTGATAAATTTATAACATTGGTATAAAATTCCGAATAAACATTAAAAAAAGCAAAAAATTGCAGTTTTTTAATTTATAACATTACTAGAATTGAGTGAAATAAATATAAATTAGAAGAAGATTATGTTATGAGTATGATATTGTTATGAGTGTATAATTATTTAATTATTGTTTGTGTGATAAATCATAAATCGTAAATAAATATGTATTCAGTGTATAAAATAGGTATGTGTCTATGCATGGCATACCCACAATTGGTTGGAGACACGCGGCGGTATCGCAGGCGCGCGGGCATTGCCATCGTCATCGGGCGGCGGCGGGTGTGGGCAGATGCACGAACAGCCCGAGCGCTCGCGATGGCTTCGCGCCCTGAGCGCCGTGGCCGGAGCCTATTTCAAATCAAAACCACGACGAAGACGCACGTTTCACAAAATTATATTTGTGCAGTACCTACTTCAGATCTTATACAGAACAAGTACCTATTTTATTTCACCGCCAAGTAAATACCGCAGTCGTCTCCAAAAATATCAAATTTGGATACAATAATGGATGCAAGTAGGCCAGACACATAGGGTAAGTTAACATGAAAATATTAAATTACCGTCATGTTATTATATTTAAGACTACTAAGTAACGTATCCCTCATTCCTCACAGGTCTCCAAAAACACGCAAAAACGCAGACTAGGCATCGCGGAAGATTTAAGATTGAAGATACAATTTGTTCCGTGCGGGTATCGAACCCGCGACACGCAGCGCAGCAGTCAATAGCTTAACCACTGCGCTAAAATATTATGAAGTAAAAAATATATCGGATAGTATGAATACACACATATATTTTTTACTTCATAATATTTTATTAAATCGAGATTGAACCGAGAACGAACTGTGAACGGCATTATAGTGAGGATCTAGCCTTAATATGCGCAAGCGCTCAGCAAGTTGATTAGATCCTGGCTCAGCACCTAAACAATGCCCTAAACGATCTTACATCTAGAAAAGGAATGGTCGCTGTTTGGTTGTCTAACGCCGGTGTCTTTCATCACAGCTTCTTACCAAACGGGATGAGCTTTACTGCTGATATGTACTGTGAAGAACTGAACACAATGATGGAGAAACTGGCACATCGACAACAAGCATTGGTTAATCGCTCCTCTCCGCTGCTCCTGCACGACAACCTGTGACCTCATACCCCACAACAGACGGTCTCCAAGTTGCAAGAAATGGGGTTGGAGGCTCTTCATCATCCGGCTTACTCACCAGACCTTGCGCCTACAGGCTACTACTTTTTCCTGAATTTGATTAACTTCTTGTCGGGAAAAAGGCAGTATAAAATGCCCTTGAAGACTTTGTAGCCTCTCGTCCAGCTGATTTCTTTAAGAATCAATAAACTGCTACTGCGTTGGTAAAGATACATTGCTTGCATGGGTAATTACTTCAATAAATACAAATAAAAAAAAAACATGAAAATAATTCCTTTACATTTTTTCATATTAAACGGTAATTTTATAGGTAAACACCTAATATACTCGTACAAAGTACATTTAGAATCAATATATTTATTAGAATCAGTGATTCAAATTCTTCACTTTGATACCCAACTCCATTTGCTTGGTAGAAAAAAATATATAATTCTTTCTTTTCGTTCCGTTTAATATTAAGTTATATACATATATAGAATCAGTGTTTAAAGTCCTTCATTTTGTTGATGTCCCAGTCGATATGCTGGGTAGAAATTTATTTCTTTATACCTCACAATATGGCGTCATACATTCGCCATTTCTGTATTTTTTTAATGACACCATCTAGTAGCACTTGGGTTATTAAGGCAATTCTAATGATAACTCAAATGTGAAAATATGTTTAGCGGTTCTGGAGATACAAGGTAATAAAGAATATTACATACAAGATACTCGCTAAAAACATAACCCTTCCAGGGCAAGGCAGTCGGGTAAAAATGATTATATATGACTTTATGTTATTTTTGTGATGTAATTGAAAAATGTTGAAACAAATATTATTTCACTGAGCGAAATTTTAATTATTCTTAATATTTGCACGCCTTGTGAAATGGCAAACATGTAGATCTAATTTAAATTTTTCATTCTACTTATATGAATAATAATTTGTGTATGCAAATAAATATTGTTTATATTACGTTATTGTACGCCTCGCTAGGAGTAAAGATTTATTTGATCATATTTCACGTAAGTATATCATAACAAATTTATGTGTTGCTATGGCCCCCAAGTCTGAAATCGCCAACCCGCATTATAGTACAGTCATTTGGTTCGAAAAATGGTGGTTACCTGGAAAGTTTTCCGGGAGTTTTGCAAATTGGCAATTTTATAGATTTTGATGTGTTCTTTTCGAATTTCAACTTTGCCACCTCGTATTTTTGCCGCTCGCGCCGCCATATTGGAAAAATGGCGTCCAAAAGCAGTTTTTTGGCAATATCTCCTTTCCGACTCATTTTACGATAAAAACAGTTGTATACAAAATGAAACTACAGGCAATTACCTACAATTTATGTATTAACCTTTTTTCCATAAAGTCAATAGTTTTGGCGTACGAGCGCCGCAAAGTATACTTAAACAGTCATTTTGGTTAAATTACTCATTATACATACATCCCGTGACATTTAATTTTAACTGATTATAATTTTGAAATTAATTTAAATTTATACTATAGATATTATAATTTAATACAGAAATAAATATTATAATATAATATATTGTAAAATAATATGATTGGTTATAGTGTATATATATATATATATTATAATATGCAGATATTAGAATATACAAATATATAATATACAGATATTAGACTACACGTTGAAAAACTGACTTACTATGGCCTGTCCTTCGCAGGTATAAGGGAATTTAGGGAATGCGTCGTCTTTATGTCGAGCCCCCTTCTCTCTCACTTACGAAACATCTGCCGGTAGAGCTCAATAAAAATACATATTTAGTGTGAGTCATCAGTATACGTCTATCGTTTCACAGTGTCGTTTACATTTATAAAGCCATGGCTTCTAATGAAGTAAACTGTTTTATTTGTGCACAACCATTGGAAGAGAGTGAAGTAATTGAAGTGAAGGAAAAAGGATTGGAGACTTTTCGTAAGTCAAGTATTAAAAGAATGGACAATAAGGATAAACTTTTGGTAGGACTGCGATCGATAGTGGTTCACGATGCATGTCGAAAACGATATAATAATGAAAAGTTAATCGCAGCATCCTTGCGTAGAGGAAGCGACGTCACGTCTCCTCAACCACAACTGCGATCTACGCGCCCAACATTTTCATTTAAAAATCATTGCTTTTTGTGCGCTACTGAAATAACAGCGGAATTTATAGCGAAACAAAAACAGACGCGCGTGTGCGATCGTAATGTTGTGTATAGCGTACGTAAATTATCTATGAAAAATAGTATTTCAGAACTTGCTCGAGCTCGTAATGATGATTGGGGTCGAGAGATTGTTGAGGGTCTAGAGCATGTTAATGATTTGGTCGCAGCTGATGCACAGTATCACAATTCGTGCATGAAAAAACTGTATCAAACACCACCGACTGAAGAAATAAAAAAAAGAGGCCCGTTTGCAAACGAGGTCGATACTGCGATGCAGTACATTTATTCTTATCTGGAACAAAATTCCGAAGAATGTCAGTTTTCTCTGGACGAACTGATGACCAAAATTGAAGGTGATTACTGTCCGCACATAAAAACGGTGAAAGCACAAATATTCAAAAAATATGGTGATGATATTTTAATTGCCGTCACTGCTAATAAAGCTCCTGTGGTTTGTTTCCGGAATACAGGGTTTAAATTATTGACGGAAGCCTGGTACAACCAAAAGAGTGATAATAAGGTAGAAGAACGTCGACGTATTGTAAAAACAGCAGCAACAATCGTTATAGAGGATATTCGCTCTAATGTCTACGAGACAAAATATTATCCACCATCAGATAATTTTTTTCAAGAAGTTGAGACCGACATACCTGAAACTTTACGGATTTTTCTAGATGATGTAATTTTAAAAAACAAACGTGCGTCTCTTGGTAAATGAAAAACGCACGCAAAAAAAAAAAAAAAAAATAAACGCACCGATTACTCTACCTCAAGGTGGTGTGGAAATGAGTTTTTTTTTTTTGACCAAAATGAGTGTTTAAGTATACTTTGCGGCGCTCGTACGCCAAAACTATTGACTTTCTGGAAAAAAGGTTAATACATAAATTGTAGGTAATTGCCTGTAGTTTCATTTTGTACATAACTGTTTTTATCGTAAAATGAGTCGGAAAGGAGATATTGCCAAAAAACTGCTTTTGGACGCCATTTTTCCAATATGGCGGCGCGAGCGGCAAAAATACGAGGTGGCAAAGTTGAAATTTGAAAAGATCACATCAAAATCTATAAAATTGCCAATTTGCAAAACTCCCGGAAAACTTTCCAGGTAAAACTACCAAATGACTGTACATTAAGCAAGCGTTGTGATTACGCTCAATCCTTCTCTGTATGAGAGGAGACCTGCGCCTAGCAGGGGGAAAATAAAAGATTGGTGATGATGATGGGCTCCAATTCTTGTAATTTAAAACATTCAAAATCCAGTTGCATTCTCTTGTTCTTCTTTTTTCAAGGTGAGATTCAACCTCAACTCTTGATCGATGGCCTCTGTGGAATATATACCAAAACATTTCTAAAACACGTGTAACAAATTATAGAAATTCCTTGAAATTTTTTTTTTTTTAGTAATTATAAACTATCACTTGACCGCAATCCCGCCTTATGGTAAGCAGTGATGCGATCGTTGATGGTAAAGCGCGCTAGTTTATTAAGAGCCTATTCACTCAGAAAAACTGAGCGAATAGGAAGGAAGACGGCAGTTGAGCGAGGTGGTGCAATGTTAAACCCAACAACACGACCAACGATGCTGCGCCAAAGGGAGATTGATCTGAAGACCCTCCACGACCAAACTCCCAACACAACAACATTAGGCGCATCGTACCCGGCACACATCGCAACACAACTGCTCAGACCCGTCCTCCGTACGGCTTCACCAGACATCATGCCGGAACACGACGAATCGCTTGGCGGCAAGACATAATAATGGCGGATATCGCCAATAGGGTAGTTGACTAAAAAAAACTAATTCGTCCGTCAGTCTCATTTCCAAAAAATACAAGGCACGTATTTTTTCATATAAATTAAAAATGAAGACGAAACAGTGCGTTGAAAACTCGTGTGACATCACTGCACGCTACACTTTTTAGCGAGCAGTGACGCCACCAGCCACCACTCCTGATCATTGACAAATGAAAAATTGACAAATATAAAAGGCATCAAAGCCTTTTATATTTGTCAATTTTTATTGATGTGATGAAACAAAATATACGTATCCAATATTTTTCTATAATATGAATGACGAACTAAATAGTCATTTTTTTACCCAGGAAACAACCCTATTACAGTTGAAAAAGACGGCCGCGTGAACCGTCTATGAAGAAGGTTTGAGGCAAAGCCATGATGTGGCCACTTTGCTGCGATATTTCAATTACCTTTATTATCCTTATGGGTCGGACGGGGTTTTTTTCATATTGTATAGGTAAGCAATATTATATCGACAATATTATATCAACAAATGAAGACAAATTAAGTAAAATAATACATGCAATAAGTATGTATTACACGAGTTCAGCGTACATTATTTCCCCTACCTGTTTTTAAATTCAGATGTGTGCTTAATTTTATGTAGATGGCATTGTATTTTGATATAAACAATGTTCAGGATAATATCAATCAATATGAACTCAAATTACTTATAGAGTTTCTTATCAAACCTGTGTAAAAGAAACAGGACGAAATTTATTTATTTTATTTATTTATTTATTTGGCTCAGGCAACCAATTCCCATAATAAAATATGATAATACTGTACAATAAAAAGAAATAATAAAACTTATATATACTATAAATACATGCCTATAACAAAACAACTAAAACTACTGTACACGGATCATCCGCGTCGTGTTTTGCTGACTGGTGTCACGCAGCCGGCCACGAAACCGGCGGTACACAACACCCTTCGGCCATAGCTCTTCTTTCAGGAACTTGTCGAGATCATGCGTCGGAACACGTACCACGAACGACTTGAAGTACATGTTGTGGCGTGGCTCCAACACCTCGGCCCTCACAGTCCAATTAGACTTGACGCGCAAATACTCCACTATCTCCTCAGCCTTCGTGGAGTGATGCAGCCTGGACATGTATAGCATCGTCGTCGGTACAGCTGGAAGCAGCTGCATGTTAGGTCCTGCCACCGCAGTACCGCACTGGTTCCGACAAGGAGACTTCTTCTTCTTCTCTACCTTGATGAAACCATTCTTATCGCACGTGTCCTTGTCTGGACCCAGTTTATTCGAAAACAGGTTTGGTTTCGACCGGCTCTGTTTACCCCCTATCGTTTTTTCCGCTCGTTTTGCCTGCGAGTTTTGTGGCTCAACAGGCTTTTTAGCGGCTGTTATTGCAGCGTAGGCTCGTTTGGGTGTCGACGAAACTACACACGTCGTTGTCTCTACCGGTGTCGAGGCAAGGATGGCGGCGGCACGCGTTGCAACGCATGCATTCTCGGCAGCTGGTGACGCATTCGATCCCACTGACTCGAAACTGTAGATGGAGGCATTTTGTGTATGTATTCCACAATCTCCTCGGATTCTGTAGAGTAATACAGCCTGGAGACATACAGCGGCATCACTGGTACAGCGGGACGCAAAACCATAGGTTTTTTTTTATATATTTATAAAGCACTAGGCTTGACCGCAATCTCGCCTGATGCAATCATTCATAGTGAAGCGCGCTGGTTTATTAAGAAACTCTAGCCTTGAAGACACTTAAATTGTAGTCAGTTGGAAACATCGCCGCTGGCAAATTGTTCCAGTCTCGTGATCTAGGTGGTGTAAAAGACGGGGCAAAACGCTTCGTCCAGATCGTAGTGGTGTCGCCGTACGACAGGTCGTCCGATGAAAGAACGGAGATGGGGGAATTAAGCCAACTCCTAGGAACACTCTCCAAAATGCATCCTATAGAATACACACAGGCTGGCTATTCTTCACCTGTGCTCCAGACTTTGATTAACAAAACTTCTTCCAATAATTTATTATAAACTTCATTTATATTATTGTGTTTTTATGTGAAATTCCCAATTTCATGCCTAAAACTTAAGTTTTAGCTATAAAAACAGTAAATCTTATGATATAAGTGTATAAAAAAACGGTAAAAGTAATTTCAAACTGTGAACAAGTTTCGCTGTCAAAGTCAAATCGTAAAGAACATTGTAATCGAAAAGTGCATTGTCATCGCAAATTCCTATGAGTATTTTAACTTTTTTCGACCTACATTTGCTGAAATTTACAATACCAAGGAATTGCCTTAATTGTTTTTAATTCCTTACACAGAGTACTTATCCTACCATCACCTATATCCCAAAGTTATTGCTTTATTTTTCTTTGTTTTGAAAAATATTGTCAGGAATGGATAGAATAACGACCAGGAGGGCTACAGCACGCTTGGAGGAATCTCAGTTACAGTTAGCATTAACTGAACTTCAGAAATATAAGGGTTTGTGTGAGAAACTGAAACGAGAACAGGATGACAATGAGAGGGAAGTACTTAAAATTTTAAACAATAATACTAAGCTCAAGAGTGAGATGGCTGAAAAGCATAATAAGCTAATTACCATCAGTGTGGAACGGGTTAAGCTTCAACGTACTGTAGACAGCTTTGACCAGTGTAGCAATGAGTTTGATATCACAGTCAAATGCAACACTGAGCTAAAATATAGGTTTAGCAAAGCCCAGAACACCATTGACAGGCTAGAGAGTACTAGCCGGAGACTCCAGACAGCGCAGACTCATGCTCTGTTTGATGAACTGGTTGGTGCCACTCCGTCGCATTCTGCCAACTCATCTTGGGAAACATAAACAGTAATAATAATATTGAGACAATTGACCTTACTAGTGATAATAGTATAAGATCAAGCCCTCAAGTAAAATTTGTAAATAGTAGTAAAAATAAGTTGAAAAAATACATAAATATAAATAAAATGGTTAGAAAAACCCAGAAATTAATTAAAAATAATAAAAATACTTTTTCAAAAAGTTTCAATGCATTAAAAAGTTCTCAAAAATTAAAAGAAACAACTAGTGGGTAGTATAATATAAAATTAGATAGCATTAAAAATAATTATGAGGCTGAAATTCCTGATTTGATGAAACTTAGCAAAGTAATTCCACTGTTCAAATCTGGTAGTACAACTGATCCCACGAATTTTTGCCCAATTTCGATATTATAAACTTTGAGCAAAATTTTTGAAAAAAATATTTTGAAACAGTTGTTGAGGCCCTTTAACTACTTAACCTTTTAACTTACTTAATTTATTTCATGTGAAACAATTTAGTTTTACAAAGAGTCGTTCAACTACAGATGCGGGCGTAGCGTTGCTAAAGAACATAAACATATAAGAGGCCTAGGAGGAATCGCAAGATGCTCTTGGTATTTTTTGTGATTTGTCCAAGGCCTTTGATTGCGTACATCATGATACTCTTATTAGGCAATTGTACCATTATGGTTTAAGGGACAGAGCTCTCGACCTTCTGACTTCTTATCTGAATAAACGAATTCAGAGGGTTGATGTTTATGGTAGAAGATCTGCAGGATCTGTGGTCACAATGGGCGTTCCGCAGGGCTCAATTCTAGGTCCTTTTTTATTTTTAATTTATATTAATGACTTACCTAATCACGTGAGGGATAATCACAACATAGTATTGTGCGCGGATGACACTTCTCTTATTTTTAAAGTCAAGCGTCAGCTAGCAAATTTTGAAAAAGTTAACAATGCACTTTCTAAAGTTGTCCATTGGTTTAATGTAAACATCTTTCTTTTAAATGAAAAATAAACTTTAGTCATTCAATTTTCTACACTAAATGTCAAGCAGCTAAGTATGATGATAACACAATGGAGTTAAGTTGATCCCTGTTGATTCGACAGTTTTTCTTGGATTAACTATTGACGCCAAGTTACAATGTGGTCCTCACAATGAAAAGCTGTCGGGTAGACTCAGTTTAACCGTCTTTGCTGTTAAGAAAATTAGACAGATAACTGATGTGGATACAGCCAGAATTGTTTATTTTAGTTATTTTCATAGTCTTATGACTTTTGGGATTCTTCTCTGGGAAACTTATGCGGACATCAATACCTTCTTTGTTTTACAGAAAAGGGCTGTTCGAGCCATTTACAACCTTGGTCCTAAAGATTTTCTTAGAGAAAAATTCAAAGAGGTTAACATTCTGACTGTAGCTTCACAATATATATTTGAAATGTCTTATGTATGTACATAAAAATATATCGAATTTTGAGAAAATAAGCGATATTCATAATATAAATACCAGGAACAGACACAATCTTGCTGTACATCACACTCGTCTCCAGAGAGAAGGCAACTCGTTCGTGGGTTCACTTTTACAACAAGCTTCCCATGGACATTCGAAACTTATCCATAAACGATTTAAAAACCATATAAAGGCCAAACTTTGCCAAAGGGGGTATTATAAAATCACAGATTATTTAGAAGACAAAAAAGCTTGGGACTGAGTTGCTCGCTCTGCTAAGCATTGTTACTAAGCAATATGCGTAATTATAACGTAAATTATTGTAAACATTTTCATTTTAAATATTTGGACTTGAAAAAAGACGATGATCCTTGAGTTCTACTTGCTTAATAAACGATTTCATTTCATTTGGAGATCGTTTTCAACCAAATCTGGGTTGCCAATTAGCTTCTTCACTCGCCTCTCCACGGAATCGAAAGTTGCCAAGTGACATTTGCAGCACCAGTTCAAATGTGGCTGCGGTACTTCACACACGAGAGGAACTGCACTTTGTATAACATTAGAAGCTGTCCTGATGTGAAGTACTGCCGGAACTTTGCAATAACGCCAAGTTTCTTGGCAGCGACTTTGGCTTTGAGTTAATACCGCAATGAATATTGTGGAACTGTCAAAATGAAGCTTTCCTCGAGAACCACTCTATTAATTAGTGAAAACAGCATGAAAATGAGTTCAGTAGTTTTACAGTTTATCGCAAAAGACAGACAAAAACGGCGGTGCAGCTTTACCGCATTGTATAGTCATGCTGACGCTGCGTGAAGTTACGAATAATATTGTGATTTTTGTATAAAATAGTACACTAAAAGTTAGCAAATGAATTAAGAATGGAGTCTTCAAATAATTACAATACCTGTTTTTTAGGGTTCTGTAGCCAAATGATGAAAAACGGAACCCTTATAGATTCGTCATGTCTGTCTGTCCGCCTGACCGTCCGTATGTCACAGTCATTTTTTTCCGAAACTATAAGAGCTATACTATTGAAACTTGGTAGGTAGAAGTATTCAGGGAACCGCATTAAGATATTGTAGCAAAAATAAAAAATAATAGTAAATATTGGGGGCTCCCCATACTTAGAACTGAAACTCAAAAATTTTTTTTTCATCAAACACATACGTGTAGGGTATCTATGGATAGGTCTTCAAAAATGATATCGAGCTTTCTAAAATATGTTTTTTCTAAACAGATTAGTTTGCGTTTGCGACGATTCCAAAGTGGAAAAAAGTTGCCCCCCCCCCGCCCCCTCTAGCTTCTTAAACAAGAAAATGAAAAATCTAAAAAAAACATATGATGTACATTACTATAAAAACTATCAACGAAAATTGTTTTGAACGAGATCTAGTAAGTATTTTTTTTAATACCTCGTAAATCGTAAACCACTTATTACCGCGTAATCTTTCATACAAACAACAATTTCATACACATAAATCAATGGTGAGGAACCCTTTGTGAGTGAGTCCGACACGCACTTGGCCGGTAACACACACACACGGAACCTGATTTCGTAACACACGTTCAATGACATTCTAACTTTGCTTTCGCACTTTGAAGAAAAAAGTATATTTAATAATGTAAATAATGCGTTGAACGTGGCAGAACTGTCAAACTGGAAAGCTATCGATTGCAATTTTACGAGCGAAACTCAATTTTCCCGCTGGTTATCGAAACCTAGATTTATTGATATCAAACCACAACCAACATACCGAGCAATTTATCAGTCTTGTCTATAAGACGAGGATTTTCGGGCTAATAGTGGTGCCAACAGTGGTGGTACGGCCTCGATTTAAGAGTTCTAGGTCATGTATTCGAAACCAATCAGGCGCTGTACTTTATGTAAATAATTCCAACACCACTGATCTTAAAAACGGTGAAGGAAACGAGCATATCCTCAAACAACAAGAAAAAAAAACTCAACAGGTTGCACTCCGGGAGTGCCAGCAGAAGTGTAAACTTTATATGATGATTTTTTTTTATTGAATATTTTTTTTTTATTAACTTATAAACCAGCGCTTGACCGCAATTCCGCCTGATGGTAAGCAGTGACGCAATCGTTGATGGTAAAACGCGCTAGTTTATTAAGAGCCTATTCACTCTAGCCTTGAAGACACTAAATTGTAGTCCGACGGAAACACCACCGCCGGCAGATTATTCCAGTCCCTCGATGTACGCGGTATAAAGGAGGAGGTGAAACGCTTCGTCCGGATCGTAGAGGTGTTAACAACATAAGGGTGGAAACTCGCCGTACGATGGGTCGTCCGATGGTGGAACGGAGATGGGGGAATAAAATCGTGCAATTCCCTCGCACACTCCCCAAAATGTATTCTATAGAACACCGAAAGGCTGGCTACTCTACGCCTGTGCTCTAGGCTTTGGAGACCAACTCGAGTTAAATCAGAGTCACCAATCAACCTCTTCGCACGCCTCTCCACTGAATCCAAAGTGGCCAGGTGACACTTAGCAGCACCAGCCCAAATGTGGCTGCAGTACTCCACACACGAACGGACCTGTGCTTTGTACAACATTAGAAGCTGCCCTGGTGTGAAGTACTGCCGGACCTTTGCGATAACGCCAAGTTTTCTGGCAGCCACCTTGGCATGAATTGCTTTATTTGTCAATATGTAGAACATGAAAGGAAGGACCAAGCAGTGGAGTATTATCGTCAAGGCTTCAGGATTTGTGATATAGGATCAGAAGGAGGATGAGAGCCGAGCGCTGTCATCGTCAAGGTTTGGAGTAGGTACCTATTTCATTGGAATAAACAATACGGAGTACACAGTTATAAAATTTATTTTAGTAGGTACACAAAAGACACAATAATATGTAAATACTCACAATACAATTAATGAAACAGACCTATTAATGTCCCACACGTTTATTTTAATGTCACACACGTTTATTTTAATATTTTTTTATAAACTAGTGCTTGACCACAATCCCGCCTGATGGTAAGCAGTCATACAATCGTTGATGGTAAAGCGCGCTAGTTCATAAGAGCCTATCTTTTATTTTATTTTTAAACGCTGCCCCACACTAGTAATTTCTCCTGTGTCGTGGGTGCGCTCACAAACATATAAATTCACATACACAAACATTAACATATAAATATCTGTTTCGTGCGGGAATCGAACCCGCGACACGCAGCGCAGAAGTCAACAGCTTAACCACTGCGCTAACCATGCAGTCATATTCACTAAAAAAAAATTAGTAAATAGGAAGGAAGATGGCAGTTGAGTGAGGTGATGCAATGTTAAACCCAACAACACGATCAACGATGCTGCGCCAGAGGGAGATAATCTGGAGACCCTCCACGACCAAACTCCCAACACAACAACATTTGGTGCATCGTACCCGGCACACATCGCAACACAACTGCTCAGACCCGTCAAAGCAACTGTGTGAATTAAATAAGGAAAATAAATCATACTAAATTCTGTTGACTATCCACAATTGTAATCAACAACCGTCTCCGACAAATACAGACGACAGCACATCAAGCTTCCACAATCTCTCAAATTCATTATTAGATTTTCAACCTTATCTCTAAGGCATTAAGGCTCAGGGTTGATTGGGAATATTTGAAAGTTTTGAGTAGCTTGACCTGCTGTCGTCCGTATTATAATTTATGTGATCATAATACAATGGTGCTGATTCTCTTGTTAGATCTCTTGTGTAGTGCATATTTTTATTTCTGTTTCATTAGAGAAGGACCAAAAGATAAATATTAGTTTACTCCTGTGAAATTAGTCAGCGCTTGACGTAAATTGACGTTATTTAGACGCCATGTTTTTAATCACTTCTAAACTGTCTATAGAAAATCTTAGTTTGACAGGACTAAACTTATGTTTTGCGTTCTGTCGTCTTCTTATTGAAATAGAAAGATAAAGATGCACTTAAATTTAGTTTAGTTTGTGAACAATGGAATTAGGGCTACTATTGTTTTATTATACTGTCGTATACATAGGTACTATCAACAACAGAATTCCATTTTCACCTTAAAGACTACTGTCGCCTACGCTAAACCGGCCACAGCACACTAACGCATTATTTTATATCCATGTGTGTCATATTCCAACCAATCAACCGCATGTTGTGTAGTATCGCTTCGAAAAATTAAAGATGTAGTGAATGCTAGACAATGAAAAAATATTAGTGAATCGTTTTCTTATCGCCATCATAATGCGAAATTTCGTTACATCAGTTGAAGTTAAATTAGATTGGTCGGCTGCACTTAACAATACGTTCAAAACGTGCGATTGTGGGTTCGATCCTTAATAATGGCAAATCTTTTTGTTGTTACATATAATTTAAAATTATGATAATTGATTTGTTATTTTAAAGTAAAAAAAGTTGTTTTTTTTTTTTTAACCACAAATGCAACCTCCCTTCTTCGCATAATTTAAAGGTTTATTAAACAGTAAATATTGCCGTTTCCTTCCACTTGTCTCGACACTTTCAGCTTTTCCTTCGTCCTCCAACCTCTTGACCTAACGGCTTACAATATTTCTCTAAAACAATAATAGTTTTGTTACACACTTGCAACAACCGATTGGTTTGCACCTTACCCAAATAATAATAAAAACAACTTACACAAAAGCCGGTTTCATGTGATAGCCTGCATATTGATTAAAAAAGTAAAACTAATAACACAAACTCGTAACTATATGTTCACCAACCAACAACAGCTAAGTTATATTATTTGAGATATTGTAGCTAATGATTTAAAAAAAAATATTCCAATACCTCCTAGTAGTGGAATATTTTATGTGATTCACTTTGTTTCAAATCTACCCTCATCTTTTTATACTGACTAATATAGAAAAAATCTTAAAAGAAAGTATCATCGTTAAGTTGCGGGTCGGTATTTTTACACGTATTTGTTGTTAGCATTCATAATTCACCAATAAACATTTAAAAAAGTTTTGTAAGTCATTACATTTGAACTCGAACTCTCTTGAATGCCTATCACGGCGGTAAACTACTTGGCTACCAAGACACTTATTGCGAGCGTTGAAATTAGTAGCACCTAACAATCGTAAGCGGGCAGCAAGTTGTCAAAGTGTATTAGTGTGTATCAAACTTTATTATAGAAGAAGGTCGTAACTACAACTAGTATTGCTTGGCCATAGTTTTGTGAGATTGTAACTCGTCTTTTGGTCTTGATAGTACATAGGTACATGACCATTTTAAAACGATGTACGTAGCAGGCTGTAATACAGTTTTCACATTTTTTTTTTACCCAGTCTAAAAAAACTGTACAACACTGTCCCGTAATAGATTATAGCTCCCTCCCTATTGGAAAGAAGTGGCCTATGTCCCAGAATTTGCAGAATAATGATAATAAAAAAAAAAACATACTCAGTTTTCGGAACCCACACTCAAAAATGCCTCTTGTCACTAGGTACAGATAGTTGTCAATTTCATAACCAAAAATCTCAAGAAATCATAGTTACCTAAATCAATTGCTATTCATCCTTTATCAGACGTACACCGCACAGTCAATAACACCTATCTAGTCCGATATCTGAATTAATAGACACAGTCCACCGAGTGTGTAGTGGTATGCGGTGTGACCGCACGCAACGTCTAGATGTACATCCGACCGGACCGGTAGTCGTGATGTGCTGGATTACTTGGAGGGTGCCGTTTACGGTGATTTGAGTAAAGGCGAGGATATCTGAAGCTGAAACTGGAAATAGAATACGTTATCTTATACCTTTAAACGAGCAATTCTTGTATATATATATATATATATAATTGGAATCTCGGAAACGGCTCCTACGATTTTCATGAAATTTTGTGTGCAGGGGTCTTCGGGGACGATAAGTCGATCTAGCTAGGTTTAATTTTCAGAAAATGTCGTTTTCCATGTTTTTAGGCACTAAACAATTGCTAAACTTCTCATAAGAAGCTAAATTTCGCCACTGTCCTTAATGATACGAATAGCTGAGGGGCTTCGACATCTGATTCAGAGCTCGCAGAGTTCGGGTTCAAATCCCTGACGATTAGTGTTTATTCCTTTTCTTTTTTTTGAAGTTTAAAAAAAAAGAATGATGGCGTTGTCTAATGCTTTTTTTTTATTTAATAAAATTTAAATTTAATTTATTTAATTTAAATTTTAACTTTTTATCTATTTTTTTTATATAATTGGAAACGGTGTCAACGAATTTTCTTTTTCGTTTATTAAATCAATGCAAGAAATTTTGTTTTGCCTAATTTGTGGAGATGCAAGGTACCAGGGTCGCACAAAAGTGTAGGAGAAGTCGAAACAATGAAGCTCATTCATTTTAAAGATCAGCCTGAAGGAGCAGTTGAATTTACAACAGAATTTCTCAACAGTGTCAACATTTCAGACTTGCCACAGCACGAACTGAAATATTATTATTATTCTTTATTTCACTGTATATACATATAAATTATATTTTTAAATATTTCTATATAAACAATACATAAAAAAACATTTAAAAATATAAAAAATAGTAGCCCACCGGCATCGGGAACAGGGTCCAAGCTACCGGCGGACAGGGCTCCAGAGAGAGGAACTTCCTGACAATGCGAGCCGTGTCCAGAAGTACAGCTTTCTGAATCAAGCCTTTGATCCAGCTGCCTAACGAGAGCCTCTTGAGGTGTTGGTCGAGGCTCTTGGCTATTAAGCCATTGGCTGTCACGACTTATTATTATTATTATTGCTAACATTATGATACATTGCACCTCCTCAAAGTAGGCAATATAAAATTCATCCATATAATATGATTTAATAACGATGAAGTACCTGGGCGACCGAGCTTTGCTCGGCATCTTTTTTTTTTTTTTGTTATAGTTATTATTATTAATTTATTTACATCAGACAATTGTCCATGGTTTTCATAAAAACACATACACAAAATACATTTAAATTATTTATGAACTATACATATAACATTTCAAAATAAAATAAAATAAAATTAAACTGATAATTAATATAGTACTTTGATTTGATATAGATGACGTTTACATTCATGGTACACGAAGCCAATGTTTGGTTTGAGGTTAGAACCAGAAAATTGCTTTTAAAATATCATGTGTCTTTTTTTACACGAAAGTGCCAAAAAGAATGTTAAAAATATCGCTTACGAACAATTTAACTCCACGAAGCCGTGACTCATCTCAAGAAGCAGAAGAAAACCTCCATGAAAACAATCTGATTTTCGCTCGTCCCACGCGTGTTTGTCAGACTTCGCACAGTGAGGACCCAATTGAAGAAGAACTTGATGAAAATCATCAGATTTCCGCTCATCCCACACGTGCTGCTAAAGTAAGATGCTTGCAAAACTTGACTAACATTTTAAGAACAGGAAGGTCTTATGATTTAGATGTTTCACGAGAGCGTGCAGCAAAACGTGTGGCCGCCGAAAATGATGAACAACGGGAGTGACGTCTGCAAGATATGCGGCAGCGTGCATCAGAACGTAAAATGTTTTTTTTTTTTTAATAATTATAAACTAGCGCTTGACCGCTATCCCGCCTGATGGTAAGCAGTGATGCGATCGTTGATGGTAAAGCGCGCTAGGTTATTAAGAGCCTATTCACTCCGAAAAACTGAGCGAATAGGAAGGAAGACGGCAGTTGAGCAAGGTGATACAATGTTAAACCCAACAGCACGACCAACAATGCTGCGCCAAAGGGAGATTGATCTGGAGAACCTCCACGACAAAACTCCCAACATAACAACATTTGGCGCATCGTACCCGGCATGATTATTATTAATGAAAACCCTCGACATACCCGCAATATAGTATGGAAGGAAGTATTAGGTTAAGACCTTAAACTATGTATTGATGATAATATATAACTGATGTACTTAAGTGATTGTTAAACTATAAGTACTTATTTATAATAAAATGTTAAACTAAATTGCACTCGTAATTTTATATTTAAATAAGAGTTAATAATATTTTTTATTATTATGTCGGTATGATCGAAAAACATTAGTCAAAAAATATTATTTAAAAAATTCGCTTGTTATGTATTTTTTTGTTTTGAAAATATAGAGACACACGATGTACCTAACAAAAAAAAAAAAGTTGCCGAGCAAAGCTCGGTCGCCCGGTACTATAGATTATGGTTCAAAACGTTGAGAGGAAGAGTGCTTGACCTTGTACATTAGTTTAATCGATTATTGTCAGCTGTTTCAGATCGTACTTATTTTATTACTTTAAAATACCTGTAGCGATATCTACATCGCAACAAATTAACAACGCGTCATACTGACGTTACACGAATTCTACATCTCGCAAGAAGAGTTTAGGTACCGTGCAATTAGCATACATACAACTTCCTGACTTCAACCGTTAGGCTAGTGCCTGCCAGTCATAACATCCGTCTGGTAGGCGGATCCTCCCTTTTCTATGGAGGATGAGTGAACTTTACTCCCTGTGCCTCATGCCTCCACATTCCTAATTAAATAAATATTTTACATGAACTGAACTTCTGGATTATAGTATTTGTGGCTTATTAAATATATTATGATCACTAGTTTCATCTGTCAAAAAACGGTTAATGTCGTCGTAAACGTTAAGTGTCGCGACACATTTGCGGAACGTACGGCGCCGAAAGTTCGGCTAAATACGCTCGCAGTGTATTTCAAATACTCTATGGCACATCAGCCGCAATTACGCCGCGTTCGGCGTAGGGCCTAACCTTCCTTTGGGCGGAGCGATGCGTTGCGCGACCGAAAGTTTGGCGGGCGTAGCTGAACGTTCGGCGTGTGTGGTGCACCGGGTGTGTGGCGGTAACGAAGAGCGGCAACATCTTCTAAGCCCTCTACAATAGCCAATTTTCTAATTAAATCCATTTTTCTGGGCAATTCAGGTATGTCACAAAAATCGCAGACCATAATGTGCCGACACAGAAAGACTGACGATGACGCCACGTAACATTCCGTCGCGTAGCGCGTTGAACAAGACGCCGCGTTTTGACGGTTTCGTTTGTCATAACAACTGAATATTGCGACTGACACTTCAGCCGCTGCGCATTCGGCGCCCTACGTTCCGCAGATGTGTCACAACACTAAGTCATTATGTAACACAACTGTCAGTATGACATAAGGCCAAAGTTCTTGTGAATGTGAGTGTTTAAATTAAGCGTGAGTCTTCTTCTTCAGCCTATAGATGTCCATTGCTGGACAAAGGCTTCTCCCAAGGCTTTCAAGGCTGACCGATCTTGTGCTGCCCGCATCCATCGGCTTCCCGCGACCTTCACCAGGTCATCGGTCTACCTTGTTGGGGGCCTCCCTATGCTGTATCTTCCAGTACGTGGTCGCCACTCCAGAACATTACTGCCCCATCGGCCATCGGTTCTACGAGCAATGTACCCTGCCCACTGCCACTTAAGCTTAGCGACTCAAAGAGCTATATCGGTGACCTTGGTTCTTCTGCGGACCTCCTCATTTCTGATTCGATTACGCAGAGAAACTCCGAGCAAAGCTCTTTCCATTGATTGCCCTTTGAACTCTAATTTCATCATTTCATTTCTAACACTCTGAGCCTTCGTATGAGGCCCATTGTGAGCGACCACGTTTCAGTTCAGCGTGAGTGCGTGAACCAATTTCGAGTATATTACTCGCTTGCCACCTACACTTAACAAGTTTACAAAGCAAACGTGAATAGGAAGGCCAGCTGGGGACGACATATAAGGACACAATATACTTAGTAACACTATTGGTGATGACCTTAAGGTCAGGGGCTTATCCAGTACTCGCAAGTTGTGTGAACGACCAGCACCCTAATCGTATAATACACTATTACTATCAGTTGGAATTATTTCCAAGCATATTGCTAGTCCATTGCTCGACATCTTCAAAAAATGTCTCTGCTCACTGTCTACCCGATAGTGTAAATAACGCAATGAATATTGTTGAACAGTCAAATTGAAACACATTGCAATTGATAATGTGTTACGTAATTACAGCTACGTTTACTTAATTCACTTGAGCTAATTCCCCTAGGTGAACTAAACACACTTTTAGTAAACTGGGTGCATTAAAATTATTTTACAAAAACTTTATTCACCTGGGTGCATTAAAATTACTCTAGAAATACTTTATTCCCTTACTTATCTAGGTGCATTAAATTTACTTTTACGTCATCATCATCATCTCAGCGGTAATCCCAGTCGCATCCGAAGCTTTTCAGCTTTGGAGTCTGGGGTCCGCTTCACCAGTCTAACTGCTGATTTTGGCCAAACTTCGATATTTTCCGTGAAGCAACTGCCGACTGACCTCCATAACCCGTCGTACTGCGAGTTTCCACTCTTACGTTGTTAATACCACTACGATCCGGACGAAGCGTTTCGCCTCTTCTTTTATAACACGTACATCGAGAGACTGGAACATTTTACTAGTGAAAGTTTACTTATTATTTTGAATATATGTCTTTGTGACCAGCAATACAGGTGTTTAAAATTTACTAAAATTGTTTTTAGTTCACCTAAGTAAATTAAATCAGGTGGATTAAGTAAACGAAGAGGTAATTTTAATGCACTAGATGAATAAAGTTTTTTAAAGTAATTTTAATGCACCCAGGTAATTAAATTTTACTAAAAGTGAATTAGCTCAGGTGAATTATGTAAACGTAGCCGTAATTACCCTACAAATGACCAATAGTCGCTATCTCATCTCTGAGATAATTATGTAGTATAATTAGTCCGATACACTTTATGTACATAGATATTTATTGTATAATCTACTGTATTTAAATAGTACACTGTAGACAACCTACATTATTTGTCTCTCCTCCCTCTTGGTAGGTATTATATCCGAAGGTTGTCTGTAAAAGACCGTTCTTAGCAATAAGACCGCCCATTGCGTCACTTTTCATATTTATGTTCTGTAATTTAGATGGTTTACATAATGAAGAGTATTCTGTTCTATAATTATTAATGTCAAACAATCGTCAAAAGTGTAAAGAAGAAATGTTTTTTGAAAAAATATGTCAAAATCTTAAACTTTGATAGATCAGCCTATGAATATAAACATTGAAATTACGATCATTGTCTCTCTGATGAATCAAAGTACACGAAGGAAAGAGGAGATGTCAGGCTCGGGAACTTCAGTAGTTTACCTGCCCTGATAGCAAAAAGGTTTAAGTTTATGCATGAGACTTTCTCGATTTTTTTTTTCTGGAGTGAAAAGAACAAAGGCATTGATAACCAACAATTATATCAATTATTCCAAGGAAGTCCAATCAGAAAATTAAAAAGTAGAATTATACTGAGTCATTAATTCTGATTTAAGAACTGTCAGATATCATTTTCACAAATTTTGTTTAAAACTTTCCTTTACGTTCTTTTATTTGAACAATTCAGTTTATCCATGATCACGTATATGATTAATCTAATGAATATCCCTAGATGATAATTGCTCTGTATAAAAATTCCTAATTCTTCCACAAAATGATAAACCCGGCGAAATAGACGAAAGTATCCTTTGTTTTGAATTTCTTCTCATTACATGTCTTTTCTTTGTTCAAAAAACCATGATATTCTGAGATGAGGCCTCCTTTCCTTGTAACTTTTTGGTTTCAATTTTTTTTTATTACCAAATGAAGATACATTTCCCAGGAGATTTTTAAAGTTTTTAATGTAGAGTCTGGCAACGAAGAAAAATCAGAAAAAAGAAAATAAATCCATATTTTATTTTTAATATTTGAATGAGTTCATTATTATTGTTTTGACCTGCATACTTTATATATTGATATATTTTAATAATATTGAGAATGGAATTAAAATACTTTAATTAAATAAAATCTTACTACTAATGACAAGAGCATTATAAACTTAATCTTTTAACGCAATTATCTTTTCGTTGCAAAATATTTGAAAAAAAATATTAATAGAATGCATGCCAATATGAAGATCGCATTGGCATAATTTATTTTTAAAAGTTAAAGCTTACGTGAGTACAATATTACTGTGTGAAAAAATGATTGTATGCAAAACTGTCCGCTATGGAACATGTTACTTGCAACCGAAACAGAAATATATTGTAATAGTCAAAAATAAGCAAGAAAAACACATGTATTTATTTAAAAAATATCCTATGCCTGATGCATGAGCCATAAATTAAATTTATGGCCCATGCATCAGGCATATCATAGATATGTAAACAAAAATATCTCTGTGCATGGGACAATAATGGTGTACATAACATTGGCAGTTCATCAGCTCGAAGATGAAATACAATAATTAATTTAAAAAAAAAGAAATTCTTCGAAATTCGAATTTAACAAATAATACAGTAATAATTGTTGAACTGTTAAAGATGAATGTTTAATAAATGTCATGTAATATCAAAAAAAAAAAGAAGGAGTGCCGTAAAATGATTGAAAGATTTAACGGAGGTGACTCAAATGCTGTGTTCGACATACTAACAGGTGATGAAATCTGGATTTACTGTTATGATCCTGAAACCAAAAGACAATCTGCTCAGTGAGTGTTTCTTTTCGAGGAGTTGCCAACTAAAGTGAAGAGAGATGGAAGTGCGGGAAAAAAATGGTGGCCTCGTTCTTTGGAAGGATAGGTCATTTTGCAACAATTGTGTTACGAGAATCAAAAAACAGTTTCTGCAGAATCGTACACTACCAATTGTTTGCCACTTGTCTTGGAAAAAGTTCGAGAGAAACGACCTCGCAGTAGGATCCTCCTTCACCACGACAACGCCTCGTCGCACACCGCCAAGCGAACGATCGACTATTTGGCGACATCAAACGTTGAATTACTGGGTCACCCGCCGTATAGTCCCGACCTCGCGCCTTGTGATTTTTATTTATTTCCAAAAATTAAAGAAAAACTTAAAGGAAAACGGTTTATGAATGCTGAAGAAGCGGTGGCTGCGTATCGCGATGCCATGGAAGAGACCCCTAAGGACGAGTGGGCAAAGTGCTTTTCCCAGTGTTTCCATCGCATGCAACGGTGTATTGACGTGAATGGACAATATTTTGAAAAGATATAATAAAACTAATAACTGGCTAATGTTATCAGTTTTTGATTTTCTAAGAACTTTCAGTTTAACCCTCGTAAAAGAGTATAGTATACGAGGTTACTGATCTTGCTTTAGCAGACTTCTGCTCTCACAAGACATCTCGATGTTTTGTTCAACATTATTACCGTGCGTTATATTACGTCTATAATTTTAGTGATTAAACTTGTGCGAGCTTCACGTAGCACACACAAGACGATGTCAGAATGTCAGGGCAGAGTAGCTAGGGAGAGTGTCTGTCAATAATATAAGTCTGCATGAGCTGAATGCCTTTAACGCACTGTCATGACATGCGCTAATACATACAGGGTGTATCTGACATCGTAAAGCAAACTTCGCGAGAAGGATACATCGCATGCCACTAATAAAATTATGGTAGTCATTTACATCGTTAATGAGCGGTTACAGAAATAACAGTGTTTAAAAAAATGTGTCGGCTCGCCTTTGAACGTTGCAAGCATGCCGCCGCGCGTGTTTGTGGGTATGACGTTAACCCCTGATTTGAATTCTGTTAAATCAGCTAATAGGATAGTTTTTCGAGTTTTGTTCACATTGCGCTTTTTTGTGTAATTAGCGAATTAATTATTTTTTTACTTTAAAATCTTTTGAGTTACAAAAGAATGGCAATTATGAACGGTTTAAAGTGAAAAAAACTGAATATTATTTTTTTTAAATCAGGAAAAACACAACGAAATTTCCACTTGTGGGGGGTTCAGAATCATGTACTGGATCCATGATACTCGTTTGTGCGTCGATGTCAGAGACACCCTTTTTAACAATTAGGTCAGTTTTGCAATCCGACTTGACAACAACTCAAAAATGCCTAATATTAAAACATTTAAACAATGGCCAATATACACGACTTCTATGTACTCTTGGTTCTGTGTACCTCCAAAAACGCAATAAATGTTGTTGATCTGACAAAATTAAATCCAGTGCTACTGACTGTGTGTCACGCAATTACCCTACAGATATAATGTATATTAGTGTCGTGTTGTGACATAATTCGAGGATACAATACCACGAACCATTCAAACTAGACTACGTCAAATCACAACGAGTTTTGATTGCCTAACTTCGCGTCAAAAGGCGTCACAATCACAACATGTCAAAACACAGTAATTCGCTTGTGTTTTGAGGCCTTCAAAAACTTTAATAGATATCATTGTAAAAGGGTTTCCCTGACCATCCTTGCTCCAATTTACCATTTTGCTGAATGTAAATTAATCGACTCCTTTTGAGCTTTAATGCCAGGTTACACCGGGTTACGCTTCTCTGGCCAGTCCCTTCGCGCTCCAAAGCATTTCGATTCGCTTCAGCAGACCTGAATCATACATTTAAGAATCGGAACTAACTAAGCGTGACTTTACACAATCAATAATTTAAGCCAAAGTTCGGCAAGCCACATGACCTTCAAATAATTTATATCCACTATATGAAGGGAATCTTGTCTAACATTCTAGTGTAGACGAGTTTACGAGTCGGACGTCACTAGAGCAACACATTCTAAGTGAAATATATATCCATTCGGTGCTCCTTAAGGTGCGATCACACAGGTCCCTTAATTGCTCGGGTCATTTTTGACAAATATGACGTCATTATAAAAATTACGCAATTTACTGCCATACTAAGTAATTATTTTTCGTGTTGATTGGTAACGCCATGACATAAAATTTAAAGTGCGCATTCGACAGTCGACAGTTTAGTATCACTGCTAAATGTGCAATGTTAGGCAAATAATTTATCAATAAAATTACTGAGTTGTTAAAATGTTTCATATAGACAACTCTTACCATAGCCGATCAATCACGAGCTACTTAAATTTAAACATTTAGATAGATCGCCTCATTTCCTGCTACAACTGTTAAATTTAACTGCATGGTTAGGACAGTGGTTAAGGTATTGACTGCTGCGCTGCATGCTATTTTTGTAAACGCACCCACGAGAAACGCACAGGAGAAAGTCTTAGTGTGGGACAAAGTTATTATTAAAAAAAAATGACTTTCAGTCTAACCTAAATCAGCTGAATAATGCTAATGGCCAATTCCTGCAGTAATAAAAGTTAAAAATCTAGTCACAATCTCATTTCAGCGACAATTAATGTAAAAAACTTGGCAAATAATATCTAGTTAAATAGGCGGTATTTTGACTGTTTGACACTAAGAATGAACTGTAAACATTCATAAAAATATAAAACTAAAAGCATTTTCCTTCCGATCTTCATAACACAATGATTTGTAAAACACCACCAACAACTGAAATAGACCCGGGCAATAATTGTTTAAAAAATTACCCGTGTACCCGCGGCTTAAACCTCTAAGGGTCACCCTTAGAGGTTTACGAGACGCCGTAAGACATTGCAATACATCTTATATTGCATGTTTGACAACACATGGTGGGGATATTGCTTGAATTTCGCGCAAAAGCTGCGTTTTAGGCAGAGGTAAGGGACGCTTGTTGTGTATTTAAAGGAACAAATAGTTTGGTTTTATTGGTCCAGTAGAGTTTTATGTTGCATTCAAGTTTTGATGTTTAATTCAAGTGTGTTTTATGTTTTTTCATGCGTGCTGTGTTCTCATTTGATGAAGTTATAGAGACTTTGAATATTGGAGATTCAAATGTGGTGTATTCGCTGCTTTAGTTGTTTGCAGTATCCTAAGATTTCTTGACTATTGACTTGAGTTAGCTGTCGAAATAGCGGCCCGAATTTTACGTTCGTGTTAGTCCTATTTTGGTCTCGTGACGAAGTCAAAAACTTCGCTTTGTGATTTTGTTTTCAAACCTTCCTAAGTACGTCTTGTTGTGTTTTTTAAGTTACGAAAAAAATAAATGAATTCCGTTAGTGATTACAGTAATACTGGTCAATGACCCCCCAAAAATATCTTAAAATAAATACATTTTTATTTTATAAAATTTAGAAACAAATACTTGGACAGCCTCCGTGGCGTAGCGGTAGCGAACGCGGCCGCTGCACAAGGAGGCGCGGGTCCAATCCCCGCGCAGTGCAAATATTTGTATGCATGAATATGAATATTAGCATTGATCTGGTCGTGACGCGGAAAGCACGTTAAGCCGTTGGTCCCGGTTGCCATACGAACATCTAATGGCAATCGTTACGGATTGTTGGACCCCTCAAAAGTCCAATAATTGGTCTAACTGCAATGCTTCGATATCGCCTTCGGGTTGCGGAGGTCGCTTCACGGAAAATATCTAAGTTTAGCCAAAATCAGCAGTTAGACTGGTATAGCGGACTCCAGACTCCAAAGATGAAAAAGCTTCGGAAGTGGCTAGGATTAATGCTGAGATGATGATGGTGATCTAGATACAAATACTAAGCAAGTCTGTAGCTGATTATGTAATATCTGCCATAATATACAGATATTACATTATCAGTGTATTATTAATAATAATATTGTTATATCTCTAGCTGATTTATGTAATTTGACCATATATAAAAGAATATCTGATATATCTACAATAGCAGTAAATAGCATGGTATATATCGCTTACCGTTCTATCGGCAAAGATGATTTATTACTGACCTCCACTACGGAAAATAATAAAGGCTGGCCACACATCCTTTACCGTAGTAGGGTGCACATAAAAACCGATATAAAATGGGAGAATTCCAATGGTTGGTTTGTTACTCGTTCATATATGTAACACCTATAAAATGCCGAATGACGGTAAAATACCGAACTTATATGACATCTTTTAATATTAGGTTGAGGGAAACAAATGCTTTATGATCTGCTTCTGATCTTAAATATAGGGTTTATTTTATAGAGTCGATTATTATACTATACGATATTGATCGTATGGTTCATCTTTAATAGATTATTTATTTGTTTACTTGTGTAAATAGGTATACCATAACATCGGCTGCTGGCAAAAGTTACCAGCCACCAGACAAAGTCTTGCCGCCAAGCGATTCGTCGTGTTCCGGTGTGTGTTCATGTCTGATGAAGCCGTATGGAAGATGGGTATGAGCAGTAATTGTGTTGCGATATGTGTCGGGTACGATGCGCAAATCTTGTTCTGTCGGGAGTTTGGTCATGGAGGGTATCTAGATCAGTCTCCCTCTGACGTAGCATAGTTGGTCATATTGTTGGGTTTATACTTTGCATCACCTCGCTCAACTGCCGTCTTCCATTCCGTTCACTCTGTTTTTTTGAGTAATTAGGCTCTTAATAAACTAGCGCGCTTTACCATCAACGATTGCATCACTATTCACCATCAGGTGGGATTGCGGTCAAGAACGATTTTATAATTATATATTATTAGAATAAAAGACCAGTTTAGTATAAAATGAAAGCTGAGACTGACAGCACAAACGTTGACGGCAGCTGTGACGCTTGAGTTGGTAGCTACCTCAGGCCGAAACCAGTTTACGTCGCGTACGGCGCGCAGGCCTTGTTGGGTCGAGGCGGTATATAAAACAAATGGCGGATCCTTGGCGTTCGGACGCCTTTGTAATTAAGTTGAAAAGACCGAAACGAGTTGTTCTCGCGTACGGGCTTGTGCGTTCGCACTGAGGCGATGCATATAAGGAAGGATGGCGCATTCCGACGCTAATGTGATGGGCACAATGTGTGGTAATCGGTGGAAAAGGCCGACGCGTCCGACGTGCGGTGAACGGTAAGGGTGATGTTGTGATACCTACTCGGCTATGTTTGGGGGCTGATTTTCTTTCACATCGGGAAGAATATCTACAGACCATTCGGGGAACACACACGCATTCAAGTATTTCTATCTGTAATATATATCTAATTATACTACACAATAGGACATTTAGTACACACGACATAACACGGAACATTTTGCGGGACATCGGGTCCGCATAGATGATAAGTGAAAATTTATTAATCTTTAATTTTGCGAAGGTAGTCGAGTGTGGTACATTTAATTTTATTGTGAAGCATCGGGGCTTTGCAAGCATTATATGGTAGCAGAGATTATAAGACTATTACTATACATATATATAAAAACAAACATAGGCTAATAGTTGTTACAGTCAAACATCTAACGATCTCTATGCTACCAGCTAATTATGAAATAATGTACAAACTAATAATATCAATTAAAAGGATTCGATTACATAGTCAAAAATAAAAAAATACCTTTCAAGATGCTATATCATCAATCTTTTTAACGTCCCACTGCTGGGCACAGGTGTCCTCTCATACAGAGAAGGATTGAATGTAATCACCACGCTTGCTCAATGCGGGTTGGGTTGGGTTGGGGCGCTTATGTAGCATAAATTAAGAGTCAATTAATTACACATCCAATTCATATTTTGGCTGTTCATTCTGTACAAAGCCAAGTTGGCTGTTAGAAAACTTGGCGTCATTGCAATGGTCCGGTGGTACTTCACACTAGGACAACTTCTAATGTTAGACAAAGCACAGGTCTTTTCGTGTGTTGAGTACTGCAATTTGCTTGCTCTGAAACCTACGTCTGTAACTCCTTAAAGCCAGAACATGAAAACCTACAATTAAAATGGCTTTGATTAACTTCTGCCCAACTTGGGCTCAAACCATTTATATCAATTAAACCGTTTACACTTAACAGACACTTTTGAATTGTCAGAGAGTCTGTCAGTTTGACAGTTGAAGTTAGTTGTCCGTTCCAGAACTTTGGCCTCTTTGTGGAATAATGGGTAAGAAAATCTAAGGACATTTAAAAACCACAACAATACATAATTCTGACTACATTATTCTTGTTCCTCCTGTACATTTGTAAGATCAGTGTACCAAAAAGAGAAAAAAAAATCTAAACAATAAAAATCTTATCTTACACCTTATTATAAGACTAGTTATGCGCGATCTCACACGCGTATGTCTTGAACCCGGGAGTATACTCGTATTGGGATAAAATGTAGCCTATGTGTTAATCCTGGTCATGAACTATCTGCGTACCAATTTCGTGCAAATCCATTTAGTAGTTTTTGCGGGAAAAGTAAGAAATATCCATTCATTCGGTCCTACAAGCTTTCACATTTATTAGTAAGATAACGTTTAAAAATCAGATCTGGGGTTATTGGGGAGCCCTTCTCAAATATTGATTTATAAGACATAAGAATTATATATATCAATAAGCAAGCATATTCAAATATTGCCCCATTTTTTGCCTTCAAACTCATTACCTGGTGGCATTCAATCAGCATTAAGGAACGGAGAACGACCTAAACTCAAGAAGTTTTACCATTCACCCGTCAGTATACTTTTGCTTTCTCTCCGTAACCCTGGTTTATGAACATCAAGTAAACAAAATCCAACCCGCTACCGGCCAGTGAGTATATCGGCGCTAATTGAAGATCTTGTGGAGGCTTCCATCCACTCCAGTACACCAGGAGTACATCGTCTGAAGCGCCCTGTAAGTCCAACGTCTTCATTATTTGACTCTGCCTGCTCCCTGTTTCTCTCCGTATTTCAATTGCAATATACCTAACGAACACCTATTTCCAGTCTATCTTCTTCTTCATTAGCCTATGGATGTCCACTGCTGGACAAAGGCCTCCCCCAAGGCTTTCCACGCTGTCCGGTCTTGTGCTGCCCGCATCCATCGGCTTCCCGCGACCTTCACCAAGTCATCGGTCCACCTTTTTAGGGGCCTCCCTTCGCTGCGTCTTCCAGTACGTGGCCGTACGTATGTGGTAAAACAAGCGGAAATAGAAATACATCATTGTTTTGTGAAAAATTTAACTGTCACGGTTTACGATATGCCTGGCCTGGTGACATACAGATGGACAGTGGAATTCAGTAATCAAGTCTCGTTTTTTCCCTTTGGTTACGGAACTCGAATAAGCCATAGCTGTTCAGAGAAGACCAATTGACCAGTCTCAACCGGCGGCGCCCGTTCAGACATGAGGCCTGTATGCTACCATCAAGATTCACCGCGTGTGACGCGTGTATCTGCATCATTCAGCTCAGTGATCTTGTAGACGCTGCTGAATACCAGTAGTTACCCGTCCAGCGTCCGGTGTAGCTACCATGAGTTTGCATTACGAGACTCGATCGTCGATATCGAGCGCGTTTGACTCATCGATTGGCCCGCTTCAAGGTTGTAAGAACTCTCAGCCAATGAGAGCGCCAAACGCGCTCGATATCGACGATCGAGTCTCGTAATGTAAACTCATGGTAGCTACACAGTTCAATAACGCGTTTAGGTCGGTGCTGAGGCTGCCCGCTACTGCAGCTACTCGAGCATGCTCATTGAAGCGCGTACCGACTGCTTTCATGCGACAATCAGCTAGCGGTGCGCGTCTCTGGTGCACAAAGTGCAGGGCAGCGCCAACACCGTCCTCGCGATGATTGCCAACATACTGGATTATCTTTATATCCTGTAATGCTGCGGCAGACATATTGCTGCTATATGAAGTTGTTTGTGTTTGTTATTTTATTATTTGTATTTTGGTATTTTAGTTTATAAGTTTTTGTATTTATCTTGTGTAAGTTTACCTATGGATATTTTACCAAAATATTAATGATTTGATTTGATTTTGATTTAACCTGGAGTGACTACGTTCGCACCAACCCGCATTGGGCCAGCATAGTAGATTTACTCCCTCTCACTGAGAGAAAGTCTGTGTCCCAACTGTGGGAAAATTATAGGCTGATTATGTTGTATATGACTACGTTCTGTCCTAATGTCCACAATATACATAGTTCTTGGGTAATATGACACCCACAGTAAGACCGGCTGTCTGTCTTTCGGGCTTCTGACTACCCATAACAACAGTCAAGGAACTATAAACAGCAATAGCTTGATAAGTAATCGAAGATCCATGGACCGACCTCGCCAGGTATAGCTTAACCTTCGATTGAATGATGCGGTTGATAATATTCAACCACGGCATTCAAAAAAAGAGGTATTTTTGAATACGAGCATACTCTTTGAAATCAAAAATACCTTCTCGTAGAAACACTCGTACAGCTTTAACTCTGTAGATAGATTTTCAAGAAACTTCTACGCCACTCACTTAGCGTTATTAGATATAAATAGATAACCTATTTTCTGAGAAAATCGGAACGCTGTGCTTTGTAGACTTCCTTTAATGTCTTTATTGGTACGTGATGAGAAAGCAAACATAGAAATATAATGAAAATTTTGTTATTTTAAACGAATGAGGGAACAGGGTGTCAAATTCACTCATTTTCCATAGCAAAGGGAGGATCCTCCAACCAGATGGGTGTTGTGTCTAGCGGGCGCTTGCCCAACTGTTGATATTGAGAAGATGTTTGTATATTATGTGTGCTAGTTGCACTGTAATCCCTGCTTGCTAGATGTAGAATCCGTGTGACGTCAGAATGATGTGTTGATTGTATGTGGCATTTGTCAAGTATAGGTAACGCTACAGTTATACTTACGTGAGTCCTAAATATACTAGAGATGTTATTTGATAATGATTTGTTATGTTAAGCGATAATATGAAATATATATTAAAACTAGCTGACCGGCAAACGTTGTTTTGCCATATAAATAATAGATTAAATTACTAAAATGGCTATTAAAAAATAAGGGTTGCTCGTAGAAGGGTGAAAATTGGGTATTGTATGTATTTTTATATGTTGTATCATAAAAAAAATAGAAATTAAAAATGTTGTCTAAAAAAAAAAAAAATTAGGGGTGGACTACCCCTAACATTTAGGGGGATGAAAAATAGATGTTGGCCGATTCTCATAGATACCGGTTAAGCACAAAAAATTTCATTAAAATCGGTCGAGCCGTTTCGGAGGAGTTTAAAGCCGAACACCGTGACACGAGAATTTTATATATTAGATATTTATGATTACGAACTTACTGCTTTTTTTCGTAGAATTACTGTATTCTTGACCTTTCACAAAAAGACGAAAAAGAAAACATGGTATAGCGATATCTACAAACGCCACATGCGAACAATGCGTCATATTGACGTCACAAAAATCCTGCATCTCACAAGCAGAGTTTACCGTGCAACTAGCATATACAGTATGTTAAGAAAACCCTGTCCGACCCATAAGGATAATAAAGGTTAGGTAAACACATGACCAAATATAATATAAAATTTTACGTAATCATCATAGTACCAATATAAATGAATTTTGAAATAATCTTTTTTTCCCGCGAATTAATTCCAACTTCCCCGAAATTTGGTAATTTTTAAAAAGTGACAACACCGGTATTATTATGAGCGAATAGCGATGCGACCACGCGCCGCGTGCCCTGCCGCCCGCTGCCCGCGGAAGGGTGGTTAACGCACATGTATTAAGTTACCTCTTTTTGCGAAATAATATTTATTTTTTTAGGGGGATTTTTTTTTAAGTTAAGCCCGGTTTTGTATGCATTAGTAGAAGCAGTTATCGATACCTAACAACACCTTCACGGGTCGGACAGGGTTTTCTTAACATACTGTATAAAGCGTCCCAACAGATATGGATGTTGTGTCTGACGTGGACACTTTGCCAACCGTTGATCGGTGGGCAAGTGCCCGCAGCAACATCACGCGTCTGGTCGGATGATTCTCCATTTTCTATGAAGGATAAGTGAACTTTATACCCTGTTTATTGTGCCCCTAAAATGGTAATAGGCCATCACACATATGTAGAATGCATGACGCAAATTAATAACACAAACATAAAAACGACACACTGGAGGGAAATAAACGACACATCCATACAAAATTGCCATTGCTTAACAATGGCAATTTTGTTAAGCAATGGCAATTTGCCATTGCTTAACAAATGCAAATTGTTACAACCATACGGTTCCAGAGCCCTTTAGTAGTAGCAGTCGCTTTCAGCGACAGCCTGCGTTCACCTGATGACATCAACCAGGGCAATTGTTACACATATTACCTATCAGCTAGATAGCGAAAAAAAAAAGAAAAGCAACAAAAATATACAGGCGTATATTTGTCTAAGTATATATTATGGTCCTTTTTTAGGGTTCCGTAACCAAATAGCAATAAACGGAACCCTTATAGATTCGTCATGTCTGTCCGTCCGTCCGTATGTAACAGCCATTTTTTCCCGAAACTATAACAGCTGTTGAAACTTGGTAGGTAGATGTGTTCTGTGAACCGCATTAAGATTTAGATGCAAAAATAAAAAATAAATATTGGGGGCCCCCCATACTTAGAACTGAAACGCAAAAAATTTTTTTTCATCAATCATACGTGTGGGGTATCTGTGAATAGATCTTTAAAAATGATATTGAGGTTTCTAAAATATATTTTTTTCTAAACTGAATAGTTTGCTTGACAGACGCTTCCAAAGTGGAAAAAAGTTGGACCCCCCTCTAACTTCTAAAATAAGAAAATGAAAACTCTAAAAAAAAAAACGTATGATGTACATTACTATAAAAACTACCAAGGAAAATTGTTTTGAACGAGATCTAGTAAGTAGTTTTTTTTTAATACCTCGTAAATCGTAAACCGCTTATTACCGCGTAATCTGTCATACAAATAACTTAAATCCTTTAATTTCATAAATCAATGGTATGGAACCCTTTGTGCGTGAGTCCGACACGCACTTGGCCGGTTTTTTTGTTTAGCCTATGTTATACTATTATTTTCTCTAACGAAAATGTGATTCGTGGTATACCGCTTAATTATTATGCCAGATTTTTACAAAACTGACCTGCCACCCGTTTCATTTAAAATGAAGGAAAAAATCTTCATTACTTAAATTACTTCGAAACTTTAAGACCGAACTCATTGCGACCCCACTCGAATGGTTTCGTGAAATGAAAATCTCCGTGTCACGGTGAGTGGTAGCCAATCTCTTCGAATCGATAACTGTTTTTCACAACACTAAATCTGATTTTGTGATCCCAGTGTTAACTTCACTAATTCTCTTTGTTTTTTCTAATAGAAATTTCTCAATAGTAGCTTTGAATCTGGATTTGTGCGCAGTCATCTTGTAGGCTAAAACTTACCTTTTTATTTATTTATTATTCATTTATTTATACCCACAAGGAAATCTACTAAGATGGACTTAATGTCTTTGGCATTCTCTACCAGAAAATCATGGGTGGTGAAGAGATTATATGACAGGTACTTTGGTTGAAAAGAAAACTATATTAAAAAAATCTCTTAATTCTAGTTTAATAAATACCTTAATAAACTATATACACATACTGGACTTTTAGTCTGAAATCGCCAACCCGCATTGAGCAAGCGTGGTGATTAGGCTCAATCCTTCTCTGTATGAGAGGAGACCTGTGCCCAGCAGTGGGACGATAAAAAGATTGATGATGAATGAATGAATGAATACACACATTTTACAATGTCTAGGGATATTACATGAAATACTTCTTAACTTAAAAACTATTTACAGTACCTATAAAAAAATTGTATAGAAAATATTCTTTCTCCACCACTTCTTTCGAAATGAAAAAAAAAATAAAAAAAACAATAACTCATTTTGAAACAAAAGAATATCGATTATTTGGATTTGGTTGAAAAGTTAGTTCATGTTACAATATAACAGTAAAGTTTTGAAAAATTAATAGCTACCACACGCTTTCTTTATTCTAATTTAAACATGTGTTACATTTACACACCACGTCGACATTTGACAAGGGAAGAGCAGATTAGAGCTGTAGGTATGTTGCCAGCACTATACGACGTATGGTTGCTGAAATTCTACAAACCGTTCAAAATGTAATCTCCAGATTATGGTCACGTTATCGTGCTAAAGGCGATGTTGCTAAACGGTATTCAGATAGAAATCGCATCACCACTCCTAGGCAGAACCGTTCTCTTCAGAATATCGCTAGAGGATAACCCAATATTACGGTGATGCAAATGATTACAGAGACTACAACCTGACTACCAATTGTTGGTTAGTGACCAACCTGTAAGAAGTAAATTACATGAAGCTGGTCTTCATTCTACTTTGAGTTCTAGCTTTGCGCCGTGGCAATCACGAGCGGAGACTATTGTGGGCTCGAAAACTTTTCGCATGGAGCGATGAGCAATGATCCATGCATGGGCGTACCCAGGTTCTGGCCTATGGGGGGTGGGGAGGCAAATCAGGCCTAGGAGGAAGGCAGGTCAGGCCTATGGGGAATCTCAACCGACGAGAGTCAAAATTTTTTTGTGAGTATGTAATCTTTGTGATAGTCGCACGCGTTTTTTACCAATTACACCGTACATTTTCTTAGTGTCAACTGTGTAGTTTATATAAAAGTTAGAGATAAGTCCTCATTTATACTTTCTTGAGTAATTAGGGGCGCTGCCTCTCCCTGCCCCCACCTGTGATGAGTCTCGGTTGGATTTCATCGGGATTCACGAATATTAACGGTTCAGACAATGTTCGGTCCATTCATATCAAGAGGAACTATCATGGTATGGCCTGGTATTCATATGGTTGCGCGAACCGATCTCATTTGGATAAGAGGGAACATGGATGCATTGAAATACCGCAATTAAGTAATGCAACTTGTAATTCCCATACTGGGCACGTATGGGTCAGCAGTTGCAATTCTTCCACGATAATGCTCGTGGCCGTACGGTTGATCTGATATCAACTGTGCTTAGAGAACATGAGGTAAGGGTTATGGATTGGCCTGATCAGTCCCCCGATATGAATACAATTGAACACGCATGAGACATGTTACAACAAAGCGTAATTACCTATGGTTAATTTTTCTCCAACTCTAATGACAGAAGAACAACTTTTCCTGTGATTGAGAAAAACCTGAGACCTGATACCTTAGCTTGATTTGGATAATTTAATTATGAGCATGAATAACCGATGCTTAACTGTAATTAATGTTAGAGAAGGAAATACTGATTACTGAATTTAATGAAATGCCTTTTTCGTCTTTAATTTTTACAATTGAAACTCTAAATGAAATCCATTATACAAAGTAAAAATTACACTCAAAAATAAAACTATTAAAAAAATCTATCAGGCAGCTTTTGGCTGACATGCAATATATAAATTGCAAGCAAGCCCCGTAAATTGAAGTTTAATTTTATACAAAATTGTTTTAACAAAATATTTATAGAATTTTGTAAAATAAGGTAAAATTTAAATATCCCTAGGCATTGTTGATGTGTGTATATTTATAATAAGGGGTGACTCAATGAGATTGCACTTTTTAAAATTGTTTTTTTTTTTTTCATGTAAATGGCAGCTCTGAAATTTAACAGCCATTTTTTTAGATTAATAAAAACGGAGCGCTTTTTGAACGAACAAAGCGTTATAATTGTGAAACCTTATTACAAACATGGGGAAAGTTACGCTGAAACCGCTTATACGCGAACATCTTTTGGCCTAAACTGGACCTCATGAATTTGGACAACTTGTGGTTTAGATGGACTCCGGGCTCCGACGCGAAAGCCGTGGATGCAACCGGGATAAACGCTAAGATGATGATGATGTGCTTTCAGCAGAACGGTGCAACCTTTCACATCGCGCATGAAACAATCGACTATTTGCAGCAACGATGCTTAGAACACATTATCTCATTTAGCTTTGTGCCAATCTGTTATCACCTACTGTATTACTTCATGGGGTGGTGCGGCAAAGACCATACTGCTTCCTCTAGAACGTGCTCAAAGAGCTATTCTAAAGGTTGCAACCTTCCGTCCGTTCAGATTTCCCACCCTACAGCTTTATGTGGAATGCAAGGTTCTAACCGTACGTCAACTATTTATTTTGCATACCGTACTACATCTGCATTCTGAGCTTCCTTTTGACCCAGTACCTTTAACCAGGAGGAGAAAAGACATGGTGTGCACAAAACCACAGACGAGACATGCTTATGCCTGCAGATTTTATGTGTTTTTAGGCCCTTTCTTATATAACAAGCTCAACAAACTATTAGATATATACAGTATAAATTATAAAAAATGTAGTCAAGTAATATCGGAGTACCTATTGAATCTCAATTACTCAGACACAGAAAAGCTACTGGAAATTATAGTGTGATAGTAAGTAGATAGTTCACAAGGTTGCAATTATATAGTGTGTGTGTGTGAGGGTGTTTGAAGAAATATACATATTTACTAACGATGGGTCGGTCTTTGATTACATACCACTGAATACCACGTTTTACACACCCTATTGCAAAGATAGATCATGCTTATAGTACATAAACCATTTTATACTACAAAAAATTGCGTCAACCAAATCATACAAAATTGTTTTAACCCGGGAAGCTTACCGTCCAGTTCGACCAAATGAATAATTGAAACAAAGCAGACACTTTGTTACTCCATTCCAATCAAAACTGACAATTATAAAATGGCTCCATAATCTAAAATCATGACACAAATAAAGTCTTGTTCTGTACCATTATTTCGTCTAATTAGTTGTTACGTTTACCTACAATTACAACTAGTATTAAAACTCATTTTCAGCCTTATTATCGTAGATTCTTATAATTATAGAACTCAAATATAATTGGCCCATTAGTAGAAAACGTCAGCCAATTATTTTGTGTTTTTAATGAAAATAATAGATATTATAGTTGGCAAGAACATCGAAGAATAACTTGTTATTATTGATTTAGTACAGACTAGTATTTGACTCAAGGTTGATTGAGATTGAACCGAGAGAAATCGCAGTACGGCGGACAGAGCTCCGGCGGGATCTCATGGCGACATGGAGAGTGCGATTGTCGCAACCCAGAGCTGGGCACGCCACAATAGCGGCGGTAAGTCTCCACTTTGAGGAATGCCTAGAGAGGCGCCACGGCGCCCTCACCTTCCGCCTGACGCAGGTCCTCACCGGACACGGTTGTTTCAGGAGGTTCTTGTTATATAATGTGTAAGTATAAGGCGGGAGGAAACGCCAGGGTGTCACCATTGAGTGGATCGCCCTAAGGACACGGTGGAGCATACGGTGGAGGTTAGCCCGGCTTGGGTAGAGCTCCGCCATGTCCTCGTAGCGGCGATCGGCGGCGATCTGTCGCATCCGACCATGATCCGGAGCGAGAGTGCATGGCAAGCCGTCACCTCCTTCTGCGAAGCAGTGATGCTGGCAAAGGAGGAGGTGGAGCGCGTGAGGCAACGAGAATCGACGCCCTGGTCGGGAGACGATACCTAACTCCCAGCCACCGTAGACGCGGGTCTGTGGGCGGTGAGCAGTGGGCAGCTCGCCGCCCTGTTAGGACCAGGCCCGAGTCGACGGCGCGTCGTGTTTCACGCCCGCCTCAAAGAGATGTCAGCACATCGTGACGAGGTCCACGAAGACCGATGCCTCCTGGGTCAGGGTTGCGGGTTGGTTAAACAAGAAACCGCCGTGGTCCTGGCCGTCGCACAGGCAAGTGAAGAAACACGGGTGGATTTTAGTCAGTAAAAGTCTGACACGCCCTTCCGCTCCGCCCAGAGCGGGAGAAGTCACTTGATGATTTCCCATCCCAAACAAAAAAAAATGTTGATTTGTAAGATTGGGAATATCTGACAGTTTGGGGTAGCTTGACCTGTTGTCTTCCGTACATAAGGTCGAAACATACTATGAAAACGCAACGCGATGTGTTGTGTCGACACCCGACGCTCATCGTGCACATAGGCAACACGCCACGTGATGCTACAACACCTATCAAGTGTAGTGAAGTGTATTGACGTGTCACGTAGCCATGGATTCGATTCTGCTTGTAGACGAGCTAGATGAACATTTTGAAGATGATTTATAAAAAATATTTTTTCTTTTATCATCGGTCTGTCTGTCTGTCCGGCTTTCACGCCAAATTTACGGAACTGATTCTAAAGAAATTTATTACAGAGATAGTCTAGAGTCTGAGAAAGGACATAGGCTATATAACATCCCGATATGACCAACAGGAGCAGCGCAGTATCAAAAACTGTTGCGAAAACGGGGATGAAATCAGACGTAGGTACATATTGCTCCCATGATTTTAACAGGCGCTTATTTTATATCAACTGAGCTCTTTCTATTTTTTTTCGGAATGGACTACGACTTTGGCAAAAACTACTGAATGGAATTTGAGAAAACCTTGCAGTAATGTAGGCATTTATCTTGGCATTCCCATGGAAACGGGAACCACCGCGCGCTGTAAACTGAAATCCACGCGGACGGTGTCGCGAAGGAGAGAGAAATGATGTAGGTAGTCTACAGTGTACTATTTACATAGATAATACAATAAATCTGTAAAGTGTAATATACTATTTTAAATAAATATATACATTTAATTAATAGACATAATACAAGTGCAAATAAAATATAATCATACCTTGTTTAAAAAGGGAGAAAATGCTTTTATATCATAGTTTTAAAAGTAGACAGAGTTTGAACACCCTTTACAGACACAGGCAAGTCATCCACAATGACATGTCTTCGAATTTTTAGTTTTAAAACATATCAGTTATATATAAATTTATTTACTCAAAATTAATGACTATACCACATGCACATGTGGTATAAAGAATAAAATAGGTAGTTCCGAGCTGTGCTTTTAAATGAAATCTCTCACAAAGACTTCAATCAAACATAATTATTTAAATCAGGTTCATTAGCTACCAAAATTGTGTACCAGTAAAGTGCCCCGAATTCTTTCAATACACACATTAGGCCTCTTTGAATTCCAAAAGAGGATTTACATACGAAATGTTAGCATCGTTACTTAGGACTATAAATCAAATGCTCTAATGAGCTTTCTGGGCTATAAATCTTGGGGTCCTCATTAATTACACTTAATAGTTCAATGTAAAAGGTTTGGTAATCAAAATGGTTACCAAAGTATACGGTGGAAGGTTTTTAGAAAAAATCAATATGCCTAGTCTTTTAGTGCTTGACAGCAAACCCGTTTGATGGTAAACGTGGACGTTAAAGCGCGCTAGTTTATTAAATGCCTATTCATCCAAAAAAACTCAGTGAACAGGAAGGAGGACGGCAGTTGAGCGAGGTGATGCAATGTTAAACCCAACAACACGACCAACGATGCTGCGCCAGAGGGAGATTAAGATCCTCCACGACCAAATGCTTTCAAAGGCACGAATGGGTGTTGGAATGCAAATATGGTCAAATCATTTACGAATAATTGCGGTAAGCGTAATTTAAACACACACCCTTTAAGTTTTTGGAAAGTTATCTATTGTCATACGCTTGAATATAAGTAGATAATTCCCTTTATATGTATGTTTATAATCACACGTATTTATTTGAGATTCAGCCAGTTTACTTCCGTATATTTTTATCGTCCAAGATCAATACGCTAGCTAATAGACAAAGTTGGATGAGAAAAAAGGCTGAAATAAATTCAGAGGTCACAGACGCGTTGCCAGACAATAGACACAATAAACAATCTATTGTGGTCAGTCACCCGTTGCAGTCAATGCCTTAGTCCTTAAAGTTTGACGTGAAAGCTAAGATGAGTGTCACGCGGAGTTTTTACTAAATAAAAGCGCATGATTTATCTAGTAAACCGCCTAAGAGGGAGGTTTGTTGCAAAGTCATGAGGTGGCCACTATAACAGCATAGTGGCCGTAGTAGACGGTTCACGCAGCCATCTTTTTCAACTTTCATTGGCGATGTCCGCCATTATTGTGAAATAAAATTTTCAAAGAATTTCTATAATTTGTTACACATGTTATTGGCAAAATTGTGGTACCTATATATATTCCAAGGAGGCCGTTGATCAAGAGTTGAGGTTGAATCTCACCTTGAAAAAAGAAGAAGAAGACTTAATCCTTCACTTCAAAATATGACATCTCCTTTACAATTCTTTCCGATACTCATATATCTCATATATTTCTGTATACAAAATATTTTTGAAGACGACTGTTTCATTGCACTGAAGGACCTTTTTATAATAATAAACTAGTGCTTGACCGCAATTCCGCCTGCTGGTGATCTTTTGCAAGTGTAAAGAATGACCTATCTATTGGCACTTATATGTGATATAAGTGCCAATAGATAGGTCACCAAACGCTATATGATTTCTGTATATAGCGTTTGGTGTATGAAACAAAATGTCAAAATTGTTTAAACTCCCGTCGGCCTCTCCTACGTGAAGTCGGTTTTGCAGCGATTCATTTCCGTCACTAACTTTGTAGCACACCATAGTGATTTTTTAAAACTATCGTTTTTTCAATATGACTAATAAAATTATTTCTATTGAAATTCTGTGATCTTCATAGTATGCTAAGTTAAATTATGCCAAATAAATGCTCTAAATAAACAAAATTGTAACTCTGACAAAGGTAATTATGGCCAATACAATTATGCCATCTCAAAAGTATCCCATTTTAAATTCGGACGTAAAAACAGGCCAAAAAAAACAATTATATTAAATATTTTTATACCTCAACAATGTTCGTTTAAAAAAGTTTATGCCCAGTGAGTTATGCCAAATAGATTTCGGAGCAACAAGTTTCTGCCAGATACATGGCACCCGGACAGACGACATCGTCACCATATCGTAGGTAGAGCCTGAATGATGAGGGCAGCGAGCGGGGATATGAGCACAGGAAAAGAGAGGCTTATGTATATTCAAGGTAAAGTCGGTCTGCTAATGATGATGAACTTCTTTTAATTCTTTGCCAGAATTAGTCCAACCAAAAGAAAAAACATCCATTCTTTGAAAGACCAAACATAGCCTCTTTCTCACTGAGTGTGAAGACTATAGTCTGTTAAATCCAGAGTAATGCAGAGTAGTAACTTGCAATAAAGCGTGCAAGTAACTTGCAGTAATATATACAAGTAACTTGCAGTAAAGTATTCAAGTAACTTTCATGTCTATATTGTGGCATTGACAATAAAATTAGAACTTGCTAAAGTATAAAGAATGTACCTAAGCTATTATTTAGTTCATAGCTTTTTATAAATTACATTCATGTGCATTGGGTTCAGCTACCACAAGTACAAGTAGCCACAAGTCTCTCACCTATCCTATATATGTTTGTACAAAATCATTTAACACAATAACAAAAAGCGCTCCATAACATACATACTTCAACCACAAACTGCTATTACGTCAGATTGGTGTCCAACAGCGGCCACCGCAACCCATCATGTGGGCTCTCGGCTCGTTTTTCAAGTGGTAACTAGATAAAATACCTTATTTTTGAAAATCTTCATATTATTTTTTATATGTAAAGCCTTACTTTACTAACAAAACAGTTACATCAGCAATAATTTAATAATGCATTTACGTCGATCGTGAATGACATATTTAAGGTGTAAAAAAATCCTTAAATACCTATAAACAAAACTATTTGGTCAGTTTTAGTCTTAAACCTTGATCGTGGCTAAATGAGGTAGCGCAATTATTGCAACCAATTACAATAGAATCAGTAGATGATTCTGAATCATCACGATTTTTTTTTTTTATATTCTTAAGGATTATTGTTATAGGGTTGTAAAATCGTGTGTTGGATGCATGGTTATGGACTAAAAGGCAGATAAGTAGTGCTTTCAACTCTTTCTTTCTTTTTTTCAAGATGAGATTCAATCTCATCTCTTGATCAATGGCCTCTGTGGAATAGAAATTTTGCCAATAACACGTGTAACAAATTATAGAAATTCTTTGAAAATGTTAATTTCACAATAATGGCGGATATCGCCAATGAAAATTGAAAAAGACGGCCGCGTGAACTGTCTATGAGGGAGGTTTGAGGCAAAGTCATGATGTGGCCACCATGCTGCGATATTTCAATATTCTTTATGAAATATTTACTGAATGTACGTTTTACTAGATAAATCACGCGTTTTTATTTAGTAAACGACTCTATAAATAATTTTAAAAGTCCAATGAAAAATTCGCGTGACACTCAGTTTAGCTTTCCCGTCAAAACTCTGCTTTCAATTCAACAATGACACAGCCTCATTTTGATATATGTAGGTACTGTCAAACCAATTACATTAGTATAATAAAATTAGGTAATCCGGCAAACTTTGTTTTGCTATATACAATATTTCCAGGAATTCGCTATTAAAAGATTGTGGGGGGGGGGGGGGGGGTGTAAGGCAGTCTGTTTATCATTATTTTCCCTTTTTAGCATTTCTAAGAAAAGGGGTCTTGATGGATTACAGTCAGTAACTGACTAGCGTTACAAACCCCGACAACAAAAAAATTTCTTGTATAATATGAATGTTGCTAAAAAGGATTTCACTCAATAGGGTAGTTGACTGAAAAAAAACTAATTAGTCCGTCAGTCAGATTTCCAAAAAATACTAGACACATAAAAAATGAAGACGACACAGTGCGTTGAAAACTCGTGTGACGTCACTGCACGCTACATTTTTAGCGAGGAGTGACGTCACCAGTCACCACTCCTGATCTTTGATGCCCTTTATATTTGTCAATTTTTATTGATTTGATAAAACAAAATATACGTATCCAATATTTTTGTATAATCTGAATGACGAACTAAATAGAATCATTTTTTTCCCAGGAAATATCCCTATTCCTCATTTATTTTTTCACCCTTTACTGTCATAAGCATCTTCCGTAAACCCTTTAGACATTTGAAATAAACATATTGTAATGTAAGGGATTATTATTTTCATTGTATTATTTTTCTTTCGAATATTTATAGCTTGTAAGGAAGTCTTTCAGAGTTACCTGACTTGCGGAAATATTTCTTTAACTCCTTAATTTTCCCTTTAGGGATATGAGCAAGAAACTCAGCCAGAAATGTTATCTCATCGTTTTTAGGGTTCCGTAGCCAGATGAAGAAGATGGTGAAGCCGTACGGAGGACGGGTCTGAGCAGTTGTGTTGTGAAGCTTGCCGAGTACGTGCGCCAAATGATGTTGTGTCGGGAGTTTGATCATTGTCCATCCAGATCAATTTCCCTCTGGCGTAGCATCATTAGCCGTGTTGTTGGGTTTATAAATTTGCATCACCTCGCTCAACTGCCGTCTTTTTTCCTATTCACTAAGTTTTTTAAGTGAATGGGTTTAATAAACTAGCGCGCTTTACCATCAACGATTGCATCACTGCTTACCATCAGGCGGGATTGCAGTCAAGCGCTAGTTTATAATTATTAAAAAAAAAAAATGTATGTCTGTCCGTCTGTCCGTCCGTATGTCACAGCCATTTTTTTTCCGAAACTATAAGAGCTATACTGTTGAAGCTTGGTAGATAGATGTATTCTGTGAACCGCATTAAGGTTTTGAGGCAAAAATAATAATAATAAATATTGGGGCCCCCATACTTAGAACTGACACTCAAAAAAATTTTTTCATCAAACACATACGTGTGAGGTATCTCTGGATAGGTCTTCAAACATGATATCGAGCTTTCTAAAATATTTTTTTTCTAAACCGAATACTTTGCGTGACAGACGCTTCCAAAGTGGAAAAAAGTTAGAGGGCGTTAAAATTATTTTTAACTTTTTAGTTTGATATTCTTTAAAAGCATGTTTTTTAAACTATATTTATTTTCAACTTTTTAGTTCGATATTCTTTTTTTTAATAATATACGGATAACACGAACGCTTAAGTGGTGCTTACCAAACTTTTCTTGATCTCCAACAGACAGAATAGCAAGTGCTAAAATTCATAATGATACGTTACCCAAGTAACTAAATCTAAAAAAACATTCTTTTTTCGGCGTGGCCGGGAACCCACGATCGCTGAATCCGAACGCTGACGTCACTGAAGACGCGCGCCTTAGACCGCTCGGCCAACGAACTTATTAAAAACGGTGGGACATTTTACAGTAATGAGCCGATCACTCGCAGTCCAAAGAGTTAGTGACGGACAAACAAACAAGCAAGCAAGCAAACATACAAGTGAAGCTAATAAAAAGCATGTAAAAACTTCGAAGGCATGTGACATCTAACAACCCGCACTGGGCCAGTGTGGTTGATTACGGCCCAATTACTGTTATCGATAGGAGGCCTGTGTCCCAACAGTGGGAATAAAATATAGACGGGTTTCGAATCTACGACTTACAATTTGTAAGTCGCGCCAATACCACTGGGCCACTGCTGCTCTACATATTTACCCACTTTTAACAACACAAATATCCATCACATTGCATTTGCCTTTTCACACTGAAATTCTCCTTTTAATTTATTTGTTACTAGCTTCCGCCCGCGGCTTCGCCGCGAGGATTTCCTTTTCAAACATTCCTATTATTTAATCCGGACTTCTAACTTTACGTCTACAAAATTTCAAAGCAATCGGTTCAGTAGTTACGGCGTGAAAGCGGAACAAACAAACAAACATACTCACTTTCCGATTTATAATATAAGTAAGGATAACTATTTGTCACAGCCGTGTACACATTATGACAGAATTTTAAAATAATGATTTAAATTTAATATCGAACGTTTTTAATAAACGCAACGCCGAGTCGGAAGGAATTCGTTGATGGAATATTAAAATATTAATGTAAACGACACAGAGGGGCGACCCTATTTGGTCGCAAAGTTAAGCATTGTAGTTGAAGTTGTTTCTTTAGGGGTGAAAATTAGGTGAAGTAACAAAACTTAGGGCCCTTGGCGATAATTTGCGGTGATAGTCCCCTAAACGCCTGAACTCAGGGCATCGCCCTCCTTCTATTGAAATTTGTTTATTTGTTTGCTTGCTTCCAACATATGATTTCCATGTTCTAAGTAATACTAAGTATTTCAACACAGTTTAAGAGATTTTGTTGCTTTGACCAGAATTTAAATGCGACTGGGTAATGACCCAACAGTTTTATTGTACAAAGGTGGAAAAAATACTACAATAATGAACAAGGCTATGCAGAACTAAAAGAAGGCCCTAGACCGCTAACAGCTAATTTCACTCAATTCAAAATGTAAATTATTAAGCAACTTCATACAACTATCGGTGAAAGCCCGCACTTCAATCGAATCCACAGAAAACTAAACAAGGAAATAGAAATGTGGTTGGGGTTAAGTTCTGGTACAATGCTTCGTCGTTCCACATTCTATTTCGAAAATTTTAACGCGGTATTTTGTGAGAATGGATTGATTTTTGTTACTATTTCAGGTATAAAAAAATTAACAGATTTGAAAGAAATTTGGTACACGGATAGTTTATAAATATGATTAACACATACATAATAATAGGTAGATTTCAACTCGATATTCCTACGGAATCAAACTTATTCTGATGAAACTGTGGAGCTCTGCTAGTATAATTAAAAATTCAACATTAAGGACATAACTAACATTTTGTACCAATATTGAATATTTTCTTACCCGTTCTTCTCCATATGTACCTACCTAATGGCAAATGAGGTCACTGAAACATTGTGCATGCCACAATAGCGGCGGTAAGTCCCCTCTTTGAGGAGTGGCTAGAGAGGCGCCACGGCACCCTCACCTTCCGCCTGACGCAGGACCTCATTGGACACGGTTGTTTCAGGAGGTTCCTGTTCCGTATAAGGCGGTAGGAAACGCCAGGGTGAAACCATTGTGTGGATGGCCCTGAGGACACGGTGTAGCATATGGTAGAGGTCTGCCCGCCTTGGGTAGAGCACCGCCGTGTCCTCGTAGCAGCGATCGGAGACCTCTCGCGGCCAATCCTGGTCCAGGTCATGGTCCGGTGCTAAAGCACATGGCAGGCCGTCACGTCGTTCTGCGAAGCAGCGATGCCGCCAAAGGAGGAGGCAGAGCGCGTGAGGCAACGGGAATCCCAGCGTCCTCACGCCACCAGCCGCCGCAGGAGACGCCCTGATCGGGAGATGACACTGAACTCCCAGCCCCCGTAGGCGCGGGCCTACGGGCGGTGAGCAGTGGGCAGCTCGCCGCCCGGTAAGGACCAGGTCCGAGTCGACGGCGCGTCGTGTTTCACACGCGCCTCAAAGAGATGTCAGCTCATCTTGATGGGGTCCACGAAGACTGATGCCTCCTAGGTCAGGGTTGCGGGTTGATTAAACAAGAAACCGTGGCGGGCTGATCGTCGCACAGGTAAGTGAAGAAACACGGGTGGGTTTTAGTCTGTAAAAGTCTGACACGCCCTTCCGCTCCGCCCAGAGCGGGAGAAGTCATTTGATGATATCCCATTCCAAGAAAAAGGTCACTGAAACACTGTTTATGAAAGAAAGTGCATAGTAGGAAGTTCATAGAAGAGAAAGAATAAAGAGTGACCTTACACATTATTATGAAAAACACCGAACTCATTTAGTTTAAAAAGATACCAGTTGAGTTATTGTTGTGTTCATACACAACAACAACTCAACTCGTATCCAATTTCGAGCCTTTTTAAAAATTAACAAACTCATATTGTTAATTTTTAAAAAGGGTCATAATTGGAGTACCACTTTTGCTCTTGCTGTATGGCATCATATGGGTCATAAATGGTACTCCACTTTTGATCCTTACTTTAATTACACCTACACACTTTCATAAAATAAAACATTTATAGTATAATGCTTCCATGACAATTAAGTAATTGCGTCATTGTATGTCAGTGGTTTCAGTCTTCAGAAAGAAATGCAAACACGTATTTTTGCCGCTGTCACGTGCCTCGGGTGAGCACGCTAAGCTCGCAAACCCCAAGTCTGACAACCAGTATTTCCAGAGACTTGGAGGTCAAATAAGCAGATGCTATATTATTATTTTTTTATTATTAATTTATAAACCAGCGCTTGACCGCAATCCCGCCTGATGGTAAGCAGTGACGTAATCGTTGATGGTAAAGCGCACTAGTTTATTAAGAGCCTATTCACTCTAGCCTTGAAGACACTCAAATTGTAGTCCGACGGAAACACCGCCGCTGGCAGATTGTTCCAGTCCCTCGATGTACGCGGTATAAAGGAGGGGGCGAAACGCTTCATCCGGATCGTAGAGGTGTTAACAACATAAGGGTGGAAACTCGCCGTACGACGGGTCGTCCGATGGAGGAACGGAGATGGGGGAATTAAATCATGCAATTGCCTCGCACACTCCCCAAAATGTATCCATGTATCCTATAGAACACCGAAAGGCTGGCTACTCTACGCCTGTGCTCTAGGCTTTGGAGACCAACTCGAGTTAAATCAGGGTCACCAATCAGCCTCTTCGCACGGAAAGGGACCCCAACAAAATTGGAAAAAGCTAGTACATTAATAGTATCGCCTCTTTTTTCTTACCTACTTTAATGAACGCTAGTCATCATCATCGCCCTGCGGCTGAACGCCAGACAAAGGCTTCTCCTGTTGCATTTAAGAAAGAAAAGGTTGATTCCTATGATCGTCTCTCAGTTGTAATTATGTCTTCGATGAATATGTAAATTTGAAAGTTCACCCTTTGAATAGCGTATCAAATATCCTTTGTGAGATCATAACTAAGGTATTGAATGATATTTTTTGTATTAGCCTGTTCGTTATTGATAGTCTTTTGATTAAAGGAATTCGGCCCATTGATTAGTAAGATTTGTCTTCTCTGTCGTAGTTTTTGTAATCATAAGGTTTTGTCCGATTTTACTCTGTATCTTTTTTTCATATCTTTTATATTTCAAATATTTTCTCTGTATATTTTAATTAAAACTCTTTAATACCAATTATAGGAATGAAAGATATAATTAGAATATATACGAAATATAAGATAAAAAGTATATACTATTTGCAGCGAGCATATATATGTTTTAATAGCAGACTAATTGCGTAATACAGTATTAATAACAATGGGCATCATATTGACAGTTCAAAAACATTAATTGCGTTATTTACATTGTTGAGCAGACAACTTCGAACATACAATAGGTATGTAAAGAAAACCCTGTCCGACCCATAAAGATAATAAAGGTTAGGTAAACACTTGACCAATTATAATATAAACTTTACGTAATCATCATAGAAACAATACTAATGAATTTTGAAATAATCTTTTTTTCCCACGAACTAATTCCAACTTCCCCGAAACTTGGTAATTTTTAAAAAAGTGACAACACCGGTATTATTATGAGCGAATAGCAATGCGACCACGTGCCGCATGCCCTGCCGCCCGCCGCCCGCGGAAAGGTTGCTTACCGCACATGTATTAAGTTACCTCTTTTTGCGAAGTAATATTAATTTTTTTAGGGGATTTTTTTTTAAGTTTAGCCCGGCTTTGTATCCATTATCCATTGTTATTGATACCTAACAATACCTTTACGGATCGGACAGGGTTTTCTTTACATATTGTATAGAGCAATAGACTAGCAAAATGCTTCAAAACGATTCGAATTGATAGCGAGTGTGTCATGCAACGTGGCCGCCACCTCGCTCGAGGTCGCGGGAATTCGATGGATGCGGGCAGCACAAGACCGGTCATCATAGAAAGACTTGTAGGAGGCCTTTGTCCAGCTGTGGACATCTATAGGTTGAGGAAGAAGAAGGAAGTGTTATGCTATGAATTGGGAGCTGATGTATAATCGTAAACAAAGCAAAAAGAGGATGTAAGTCAAACTTACACGTTCCTCGAATGAGGGTAATTAAACACTACAAAACACTACCTATAACTATTTATAGGTAGCGTTTTGTAGTGTCTAATTACCTACCATTCGAGAAACGTGTAAGTTTTATGTGTATATTTTAGTTTGAAAACTGGAGGAAAAATTTACGAACAACTTTGCGGTTAAAGACTCAATTAGTGATAAATATTGTATAACATTGTGTAACAATATAATTACCTATGTACCGTGCTTCTTTTTTCATGGTACCTACATACATTATAATTATTAAGTGTATTCCTAGCAAACATGTTTACATCAAAATGCTTATTCCAACACTTTTTCTTTAGAAATAGAGTAAACACATGATAATTGATTGAGGACTGAAGGTATTATATTAATAAATGGTTGTTCTGACTTTTGGCATGAAAATAGTAAATTCCAAGTTTATAACACTTTTTTTTACAATTTATTAGTGTGTAACTTCTGCACAATTAGCACAAGCGTTTGCAGCACTCTGATGAGACATCAGCGATAATTGCACACCACCTGCCAGCTCATCACTTAGCACCAATTATCTCAGTCACTGGACGCAAGAACTCATCGCAATAATGTCTCAGCTTGATGAAATTATCTCAGCACAGAGGAGCCTGGAGGATAGTTTTATCCGGAAGATGGGTGAACTGGAAGCACAAATCCAGAGTGCAGGACCAGCGAAGGATACTGTAGCTAGAGTTGCTGAAGAGTTCCGCACATTTAGAGAACTGATCTTCAGCATGTTAAGCCTTCTTAGAAGACAGATCAGCGAGTGTGCTCGGCAAGTCGACAGTTTGGAGTCCAGGCAACGTAGAAAAGCTCTGATTTTCCAGGGAGTTGCCGAGGTTGATGGGGAGGTTAGCAGCGCAGTAATTCTAGAGGTTTTACGAAAAAAGCTGGCTCTCAATACTGTTACTGCATCTTCCATCAAGGTCTGCCACAGACTAGGTGTAGTTAATAAAGATCACCACAGACCCATCCTCGTTAAGTTCTCCAGCTACGATGACAGGGCTACAGTTTGGAGAGCGAAGACTGGACTTAAGGGTTCTTCCATCTCTGTCAAGGAATTTCTAACAAAGACCCGTCAATCTGTATTTAGGAAGGCGCGGCTCCACTTTTCGATGCGGTCGTGTTGGACTCAGGATGGCGTGATTGTTGTTAAGGCCCCTGATGGTAGCAAGCACAAAGTTACAACATTGGAAGAACTGAGTCCTCTGCTAGAGAAGTATCCAAAAGTTCAGACGTCTGGAGGTAACCTGAAAGACAAAGCACGTTAAATTTGCTAATATTATATTATGGGTAATAGTTTTTCACAACATGCCAATTCCTACATTCTGTAGGTTATTTACTTACCTTATTCATCTATCTATTACGCTATTGATACGTCACAATCTTTGCTATCCCTTAATTTCTTGTCTTTTATGTCTACATTTTACAATTTTAGATCTGAATAGTCTGTTTACCCTTATTAAGTTTTCTTTTTTTTCTCATTTAGATAAATATTAAAATATAACATAACCCTCATTTTATTTTACAATGCTTATGTCATGTCAAATGTTTTTGTGTTCGGATATTTTCACGATGTCAATATTGTTGTTTAGTGAAGGGTGCGTTCCGAACACCTTAATTAAGTTGTTATCGTATTGTGATTGTTAGCTGGCGGGTGGTGCAGTGATGCAAACACTGTTTTTTTTTTTGTGGTATATATATTTTGTTCAGTTTTATTTTTATATATTTTTTAATTATATATATATATATATTTTATGTCAGCACCCTTTGAGAATGAGTCTTTTTTCTCTGCCAATGATTCTATTGCCACTTCCGATGATAATAGTTTTTGCTCTGTCACAGACACTCTTGGTGATTTTTTGCGTCAGACGTTTAATCAAAACCTTGACCGTCAACTTAACATCTGTCACATCAATGCCCAGAGTATTCCGAGCCATTATAATGAACTATACGACACGTTTGCGAACAACTACGTACATGCCGTCCTGATATCTGAGACCTGGTTAAAACCAGAACTTCTTTCCTCCTCTTACTCTCTTCCGGGATTCATTCTTCTACGGAATGATAGAGTCGGTAGGAGGGGGGGTGGTGTAGCAATTTACCTTCGAGCTGATCTTCCTTTTAAAATTCTTGCTACTTCTCCCTCAAATAGTTCGGCTGAGTTTCTTTTTCTTGAGGTTTGTGTTAAAGGAACTAAAACCATTATTGGAGTTGTATATTGCCCCCCCTCCCTTGATTACTTCATCGAATTCGAATCGATCCTGGAATCTTTGGGTTCGGAGTACGCACATCACATAATAATGGGAGATTTCAACACCAACCTCCTCGCCCTTAACTCCACTCGGTCCTGCAAACTCCTACAACTGGTTGAGTCAGCTAGTTTGCACGTGTTGCCACTGGAAGCAACGCATCACAACACTGTCGGTGATGATACCTGGCTCGACCTGATCCTCATTTCTAATCCTTCCCTAGTTTCCTCACATGGTCAACATACCGCTGCTGGCTTTTCTCATCACGACCTTATTTTCCTATCCTATGTCCTTAAGCCCCCAAAGCCAAAACCTAAATTCCAGTACAGGCGTGCCTTTGCGCGGATGAACACTGAAAAACTAATACATGATGCTGCAAATATTGACTGGACGCTCTTGGAGGAAGCTACTACAGTTGATGACAAGATAAATATTTTTAACTTAGCTGTTGTCAAATTGTACGACACTCACGCTCCCATCAGGAAAGTAAAGCTGAAGCGGCCGCCTGCTCCATGGATGCATCAGGGTATTCGGATGGCTATGCGGCGTAGGGACCGCGCGTTCCGGAAATTTAAGAAGGATAGGTCGGAGAATAACTGGACTCTCTTCAAAACTGCTCGCAACCGTTGTAACCAGATGATACGCAACGCTAAACGCCGCCACATTCTTGATAATATCACTTCTTCTTCTCCTGCCGATATTTGGAAGTTCCTTAGAACTCTAGGTATTGGCAAAACGCGGCATTCAGACCTTCCTAATACGTTTAGTTTGGACGAACTAAACCGTCATTTCACCACTGCACCTACTCTTGATAGCCATACCAAATGTCAAACTATTCACTACCTTACTGGTCTGACGCGCCCCAATATTACCCCCTTTGTCTTCACCCCTGTTGACCTGGAAGAGATTAAGAAGATTATCCTATCCATTAAATCTAAAGCCGTGGGCTGCGACAACATCAGCCGCTATATGATAGTGACGGCTCTCGACTCGCTCCTTCCTACAATTTCCCATGTTATTAACTTCTCCCTATTTACTGGTGACTTCCCTTCGGTATGGAGGAAAGCTCATGTTTGTCCTCTACCTAAAGTTCCCAATCCCACTCTTCTTAGCCACTTCCGTCCTATCTCTATCCTCCCCTTTTTATCTAAAGTGCTTGAGGCCTGTGTCCACAAGCAATTCTCCCACTTCATTCAGCTAAACTCCCTCATTAGTCCTTTCCAATCTGGGTTCAGGCCCGGTCACAGCACAGTTTCTGCTTTGCTTAAAGTGACTGACGATATAAGGCGGGGAATGGAAGACACCAAAGTCTCCGTTTTGGTTTTGATCGATTTTTCGAACGCTTTCAATACCGTCAATCACGAAGTCCTTTTATCCATCCTTTCCCATGTTATGGTCTCTTCCGAGGTTCTGGATTGGTTCTCCTCGTATCTTCGGGGGCGTCAGTTCTGGCCGGAGATTCATCTTCTGACTGGTGTGAGCTTGTTTCTGGCGTCCCTCAAGGCGGTATATTATCCCCACTTTTGTTCTCAATCTTTATTGATCTCATTACTACTGAACTTCAGTGTGCGTATCATCTTTACGCTGATGACCTCCAGCTCTACACTCAGGCAAGTGTTGACAACTTATCGCATGCGATTGGGGAGCTGAACCGGAATCTGGAAGTGGTGAGGGATTGGTCTAGTCGTTTCGGGGTAGCGGTTAACCCTACTAAATGCCAGGCCATTATTATAGGGAGTTCCTTTAATCAACGTAGGCTGAGTGGCTTAGTGGTGCCACCGGTTATCTTTGATGACAAAGTCATTCCGTTCAGCTCCGACGTCAAGGATTTGGGTCTGCATGTTGACACTTGCCTGGACTGGCGTAAGCAAGTTGCAAGTGTGAGCAAAAAAGTCACCGGGACGTTGCGGTCGCTTTATAGGCTCAAAAATGTTCTTCCGTCACACATAAAGGCAATGCTTGTCCAATCCCTTATCTTCCCCATTATTGATTATGGTGATGTGTGTTATTACGACCTGAATGCAGATCTACTCAATAAACTTGACCGACTTCTAAATAACTGCATTCGATTCGTATTTAATCTTCGTAAGTACGATCATGTATCTTCTCACCGGTCCATCTTGAAATGGCTACCCATCAGGCAGCGCAGAGCTCTAAGAGCCCTAACGACCTTGTTTTCACTCCTACACAAACCCTGTTCCCCTTCTTATCTTACTTCACATTTCCAATATTTATTCTCTGCGCATAATAAGAATCTGCGCTCTTCCAATAATTGTCTTTTACGATGTCCTTCTCACCGCACTGGTTTTCTTAAGTCTTCATTTCTGGTTCAGGCGGTTTTCCTCTGGAATGATCTTCCTCAGACTATCAGGACGTTGACAAGTCGGTACACATTTAAAGTGAAAGCTCGGGAATACCTACGCAAGAAATTGGCAGATTCATCACATATATAATTTTTTTTTTTTCTTTTCTCTATGATTTTTTTTTTTAACTCTCTCTTCTGTTTATATTTTGTATGTATGTATTTATGTATTTATTATAATTTTTTTTTCTCTCTTTTAACTTTAATTTGTTTGCACCTACCATGTTTTGTCTCTGCATCACCTCAAGGTAGACTGGTAGAAAATGCCTAAGGCATTAAGTCCGCCATTGTGCAATGTTTGTGCATAAAGTTTAAATAAATAAACAGAAGTCTTCTCTAGTTATGTTTTATATAATAGAAGATAATCGAAATGTCATTCTTAATTGCTTGAATGTTTGAATGCTACTTGTATTCAAATATAAGAGCTGTTTTTATGGTTGACTTTTGCAGACAACTTTTACAGTACTTCGGTGAAAAGCTTTGACCAGTGTAAAGATAATAAAAGCTCACAAAGCTTCTGAATAATAAAAAAATAGTGTAGATACAAATATACAGTATTTTAAGAAAACCCTGTCCGACCCGTGAAGGTGTTGTTAGGTATCAATAACTGATTGTACTGTTACGGGCTAGGGGTACTAAAATACCGGTTAAGGGTTACGAAGTTTATTGGCAACGAAGGTACAGTCGATTGTAGGCAATGACAAGTAGAATGTTGCTGACGTTGCACCGAAGTCTTCACTTACGTCCACGAAGTCCGTGTTGTAAACACACAACAACACTACAGATGTTTCTTCACGTAGTACTCAATGTTCTCGTTACAGTTGTCGCAGTAGGTATTCTCAAAGATCGCTTCTTAAATGTCGCTGTTTCGTCTCGGTAGTCAAGTGTAGACTGACTGGGCGCCGGCGTCACGGCGCTATATATAGGCCAGCTGATCGAACATTCCAGAATCGTCTAGACGTAATAATAATAGCGCATAACTTCGAGTACATTCACTAGGTACCTACGGTAATTCCCGGAAACGGGCTTCTAGAAATTTCGATGTCGTCACTTAGTTGACAAAATTGATGAAACCTGTACCATTCGATAGGCCACCTTAAGTCTAGGAATGCGTTTTTATATTACACCTAGACAATGTTTAGGTCTCGAGTTACAGAGCTTAAAAGTTAAGCACTGCATGTCACGCGATATTGAACCTTATGCCCTCGACATAAGGTGCATTCGTAACATTGCCCCCTTCTTAGTCGTGCTCGTCCCGAGCATGATTTGATCCATAATAGCGAGCTAGGCGGTCTACGTGTACGATCTTCAGCTTCCCTCTAGGTCCTTTCCTTATCCGGTAGGTGACATCGTTTATCCTGGTTACTATCGTGTATGGTCCCTCCCATTTGGCTTGAAATTTCGGACTCTTTCCTTTTCTCCTAATGGGATTATGTAACCATACCAAAGTTCTCTCTTCAAATCCGGGCACGTTAGCTTTGCGGTCGTATCGGATCTTCATTTTCTCGCTGGTTTTCAGACCGCTCTCTCTCACTAGCTCATGAATTCTATCGAGCTTACGCCGCAGGTCGGCCACATAGTCGACGGCTAGGATAGGGGTATCGGGGGGTGTTCCGGTTAGTGCATCTATGGGTAATCTAATTTCTCGGCCGAAGTTGACTTTCGACGGTGTACAATTTGTGCTATCATGTGTTGCAGAGCGGTATGACATTAAGAAGAGTGGAATGTATTGGTCCCAATCCCTCTGGTGTTCTTCCACTACTTTCGCCAAATGATTCTCTAGCGTCTGGTTGAATCTTTCGACCATTCCATCTGACTGAGGGTGATATGGTGTTGTACGAGTCTTATGTATCCCAAGTAGTTGGCAAACCTCTCGGAACAGTGAAGACTCGAAGTTTCTACCCTGGTCAGAGTGCAACTCCAAGGGGACGCCAAATCGACAGAACACCTCGTGAACTAGCTTTTTGGCAACGGTATGAGCTTCTTGGTTGGGTACTGCAAAAGCTTCTGGCCATTTGCTGAAATAGTCTTGCATGACGATGATATACCTATTCCCTTCTTCAGTAATAGGGAATGGCCCAGCTATATCGACAGCAACTCTTTCCCATGGTGCACCAACATTGTACACTTTCAGCCGACCTCTGGCTCTTGTTTGCGGTCCCTATTGGTGAAAATCTAATATCTACTAAAGTTTCTGACCTTGGTGGTAATACCGTTTTCCTTAAACAATACGCTGACCCTTGTTTTGCACCTTGAAGAAAGACTTCTTGTTCTGGAAAACTCAATACTCCTTTTGCTACATTAAGGACGCACTGTTGTTTCTTCAGAAAGTCCAGTCCTATTATGCAATCATCTGTAATATTCGCTACTAAAACAGGATGTGTAAATGTCTTATCACCCATTTTCAAGCTCACATTCGTTTCCCCAAGGACGAGTACTGGTTGGCCGGTGGCAGTTTGTAACCGGCATTGTGAAGGTCCTCTTTTCCATACTATGGTCCGAGGAAATAGCTCTGGTCGTGCAATAGTTCTTGATGCACCAGTATCCAATGTGAAACTGCAGGATTTACCATTCAGTTCACCTTCTATAATGAGACTGTTTCCGTCACCCACTTGTGATACTGTTATAATAGGGGCTTCGTGACGACCAGCCAGTACTCGCCCCATAGCCCTGGCTGTTCCTAGTTTAAATCCTCTGCTTCCACCTGTGTCCCAGAAGTACTTCTTCCCTTAGACTTTCTGGGACAATTGATCCGAATATGCCCCTTTTCGCCGCACTCATAGCAGGTTGGTCCTTGTCGGGTTTTTATTGGTGCGGTGACCTCACGAATACGGTGGTGTTGTCGGCCGTCTTGGCGTACTGCTTCCACCTCTAGAGCGTGTGTCAAGGCTGCCTTCAGAGTCTGATGGTGGCCCAGACGAACTGCAGCCCTGACTTCCGCATCTCGGATTCCATCGGTAAAAGCTTGCACCGTTGTAGCATCAATTAATCCCGGCGTTGATGCATACGCCCTCCGAACAATACGTTCTATTTCCGTTGCCCATTGTTGCAAACCCTCACTGCTCTTCTGTGTGCGGTCGCGGAGTTGAGCCCTGTAGACATGTTCGAGGTGTTTCTCTCCATATCTAGACTCCAACGCTTCTAACAGACAGGCTAGGGTATTGCAATCGCCGGAAACATTTTCGAGGATTTGTACCGCATCACCACGCAGAGCAAGCGTAAGAGCGGTTACCGCTTGATCGTCGTCCCAGTTGTTGCCTTTCGCGACCTTTTCGAATTGAAGGCGGAAGGCCACCCATGACGTTGTTCCGTCAAAGTGAGGTACTTGGAATGTCGGCAAAGCACTAGGTACAGGTATCACACCTCTAATACCTCCTTTTTGTACTCTTTCTATTTCTTTCCCAAACTCCATGATCGTATTGTCTAATTTCTCTATACGAGCTTCTTGCTGGTCCATGCGGGCATCTTGTTGTGCTGTTTTTATTTTAAGCTCGTTGACCTCTTCTTTGGTTGTTTCCCACTTTTCATTAAGTTCTAATACTAATTGCTGGGATTTTGCCTGGGATTCTGCTACACTTTTAATGATTTGTGCCTGGGTTTCTGCCTGGGATTTATCTATTTTTGCCTGGGTTTCTGCCTGGGATTGTTTTATCTGTGCCTGGGTTTCTGCCTGGGATTCTGCTATGCTCAGCCTTATTTGCGCCGTCAAGTGAGCCAGTAATGCCGATAAATCGCATCCGCTGGTTCCGGGAATAGTGGTGGTACTAGGCGCACTCACATTCGTCGGTGTTACGACGGCCGCATCGTCTATGGGTGCAGGGACACTAAGCGATTCTTCCTCTTGACGCGCCAAATCCATCGCTGCTTGTCGTCGCGTGCGAACTCTTTCGTCTTCCCTTGGCGTGACCGGCATTCCGCTTCTGACACCAATTGTTACGGGCTAGGGGTACTAAAATACCGGTTAAGGGTTACGAAGTTTATTGGCAACGAAGGTACAGTCGATTGTAGGCAATGACAAGTAGAATGTTGCTGACGTTGCACCGAAGTCTTCACTTACGTCCACGAAGTCCGTGTTGTAAACACACAACAACACTACAGATGTTTCTTCACGTAGTACTCAATGTTCTCGTTACAGTTGTCGCAGTAGGTATTCTCAAAGATCGCTTCTTAAATGTCGCTGTTTCGTCTCGGTAGTCAAGTGTAGACTGACTGGGCGCCGGCGTCACGGCGCTATATATAGGCCAGCTGATCGAACATTCCAGAATCGTCTAGACGTAATAATAATAGCGCATAACTTCGAGTACATTCACTAGGTACCTACGGTAATTCCCGGAAACGGGCTTCTAGAAATTTCGATGTCGTCACTTAGTTGACAAAATTGATGAAACCTGTACCATTCGATAGGCCACCTTAAGTCTAGGAATGCATTTTTATATTACACCTAGACAATGTTTAGGTCTCGAGTTACAGAGCTTAAAAGTTAAGCACTGCATGTCACGCGATATTGAACCTTATGCCCTCGACATAAGGTGCATTCGTAACAGTACTAATGGATACAAAACCGGGCTAAACTTAAAAAAAAATCCCCCTAAAAAAATAAATAATATTTCGTTTGTTGTCACTTTTTTTAAAAATACCAAATTTCGGGGAAGTTGGAATTAATTCGCGGGAAAAAAAGATTATTTCAAAATTCATTTATATTGGTACTATGATGATTACGTAAAATTTTATATTATATTTGGTCATGTGTTTACCTAACCTTTATTATCCTTATGGGTCGGACAGGGTTTTCTTAACATACTGTACAACGATCCCTTTTCCGTATCCGAGAATATCGGTGGTAAGCCATAATATCGGCTGCCGGCAGAAGTTACCACCCATCAGACAAAGTCTTGCCGCTAAGCGATTCGTCGTGTTTCGGCATAATGTCTGGTGAAGCCGTACTGAGGACGGGTCTGAGCAGTTGTGTTGCGATGTGTGCCGGGTACGATACACCAAATTTTGTTGACTCGCGAGTTTCGTCGTGGAGAGTCTCCAGATCAATCTCCCTGTGGCGCAGCGTCGTTGGTCGTGCTGTTGGGTTTAACATTGCATCACCTCGCTGAACTGCCGTCTTTCTTCCTATTAGGTTTTTTTTTAAGTGAATAGGCTTTATAAACTAGCGCGCTTTACCATCAATGATTGCATCAATGCTTTCCATCAGGCGGGATTGCAGTCAAGCACTAGTTTATAATTAATAAAAAAATATATACAAGGTGTCTCAAAAGTAAGTTCACATTTGCTTATCTTATTACGCGAAAGCAACTATTCTGAGGGACGCGGGGGGTATGTCAGTCGGTAGTCTGGCTCTTGGGAATTTAGTCGCTATGGAGCGTTTCTCTGGTGCGGACCGTGCGTTGTGCGTACGTGAGTTTTACAAAAACGGTAATTCGGCGACTGTAGCGCGTAGAAAATTCTGCAGTATTCGACATATTCGTCACTTAAATGATGCGCCTAGCACTCGTCTCATTGCAAAATGGGTTGAGAAGTTTGAAGAGACTGGGTCAACTCTGGAGAAACCAAAATCTGGGCGACCAAGAACATCAAGAACAGCCGAAAACGTGGACAGTGTTACTCAGTCTATTCGAGATGATCCAAACCTCTCGATTCGGAAGCATGCTGTTGCTTTAAATGTGCACAGATATTCATTATGCCGCATTTTACACAAAGATTTAAAGCTGCACCCGTACAAAATTCAGTTAGTGCAAGAACTGAAGCCTCAAGATGCTGGTCAGAGGCTTGCCTTTGTAAATCAGATGATTGAGCGCTTTCCAACGTTCACCAACATCTTGTTTTCCGATGAAGCCCATTTTCACCTGAATGGGCATGTAAACAAGCAAAATTGTCGTTACTGGAGTGCAACCAACCCAAAACAAAAACATCAGAAACCGCTACATTCACCCAAAGTCACCGTATGGGCAGCGATGTCGGCGCGAGGAATTATCGGCCCATACTTTTTTGAAGATGGAAGGGGACGCACACTCACAGTGAATTCAGAGCGTTATGTGGAGATGTTAGACGAGTTTTTCGTACCCCAACTGCAAAACTATCCTAGTTACAACCAAAGAACATGGTTCCAGCAGGATGGAGCAACTTCACACACGTCCAACAGATCTCTGCCTCGAGTTCGAGAAATTTTTCCGAACAAATTAATCTCCAGGCGAGGTGACATAAATTGGCCTCCACGGAGTCCCGATTTAACGCCTATGGATTTTTTCCTGTGGGGTTATGTCAAATCAAAAGTTTACGCTAATAAACCGACTTCCCTGGCACAATTAAAAGAAAATATCCGTCATGAAATGGCAGCCATCACGGAGACTACCTGCCGAGCTGTCATAGGCAATTTTAGTGCCCGACTAAATGAATGCCGAGAGCGCAACGGTTTACATTTGGACGATGTTATTTTTAAAAAATAAATTCCCAAACAGTGTACTTCAATATAAAATAAACATTTTTTCAATAAAGCTAAGACTTTTCTTTTAAAAAAAGATTTAAATGTGAACTTTCTTTTGAGACACCTTGTATTTATAAAACATAGCTAATTCTGGTATTTTAAAATATACAAAATCATGTCATATTCTCGTCTCTGAGAACCTAATGTCAAAAATTTTACAAAATCTAGGGATAATATTTAATTTTTTACAGAGATTTATTTATAGATTGAGCTCAAACTGAGAACTTTCTAAAATTTATGAAAATTGCCTACAGAACATTAATTCCCGTTATAAACGTCCAAACTTGGGTCGTAATCAATGCCAAAATAATTACCAAAATGACTACACTAGACCTATTCAATATATCAAGGTTGAGATATCAGGCTGTGAACATTTTTAAAAATACATGTATTGCTTCTCTGTAATCACCGAACTACTAAAAAAGCCTCGATGAAAAACCCTATAACAGTATGCCTGGCTTGGAAATCAGAGCTGTAGCGCCTGCGACTAGGAGAACCGAAGCAGAAAATACATGCAAACACATGCATATTGAAGTTCGTAAAAGTCAATCAGTGTAGTCAAAAAGTCCAAATATCTACAAACACCTTACTCAGAATTACCCATAAATTTATTCCTAATTCAGGTCTGTAACAACAAAAGTGAAATATTTGTACACAGATTCTTTTAATTAACGGTACAGATTTCCAAATACAAACGTTCCACATAAATTGTATACGATACACGGAAAACGTGCTAGAGTTGCGGAATACCATACCTAGAGCAAATATACCTGACGCCGAAGCAAACAATTTTCAGTCTTAGTGGTTTGAAAATAAAGTGAGAAGGAATGTAATTATAACTTGGGAAGGTTAGCTTGAAGCATTTAGTTGGAACTGGGTTAAAGTAAAATTATCCTTATAGTTACAAATATAAAGACGGTAATGACAGCACGGATAATTCGGTCAAAAACACTATCGTTCGTATCGTATCGATCAAATAGACAGGTTTATAACCAAGTGTTTGACTAAATATTAAACTGTATTGTTCATAGTCCAAATGATTTACACTCTGATATTTAGTAAACAGGTGTTAATCTGTTTAATTTAAAGTTCCCAGAAGGATTGAGTTACTATCTTCATGAGTTACAACTGGCACGGAGTTTATTGTTTGATTACGGTTAGAATAAATTCATTGGCTACTGGAATTACTGTTGATCTAGGAGAATTATTGGGATTATAAATCAAAATTAGCTGCAATGTTTCGTTTTTCGATCGTTTTTCAAGGTTTGTCATGCAGGCATTAGGTAGTGCGTACGCGAAAATTACGATTCAGAAAATCAGCTTCATTCAAGTACTTTAAATTCAATATAAGCTTATTGGATAATTGAAAGGCTCGCGAGTAACAAAAGGCGACTGGAAAAGTCTGAAGGGTGCTCCTTACATTGAGTAATTTGATTGTTGATGTTCTTCAGAAACATCAAGAGCAATCGTGCTCGTGTGTGCGCGTGTGAACGTAAACGAAGCATAAAAAGTTTGCAAAGATATTCTGTATTTAGTTTCTTATACGACTTATACCTTTAATCCATGGGAACAAGGTCTAAATATGTGTACGTGTAGTAATTGCATGCTGATTCATAGCGTAGTTTTTGACTGGCGTTTCACTAAGTCAATCGCGTTTTTCTTTGTATGCTTTAATGTTTTCAATAATAATTGTTGTCTTGCTTTAATACTCAAAGTGGACTTCGTTAAAATATTTATTGACTGCGATCTACATATTTACATTCAGGTGATTGGGTATGAAATTTGTTGAAACCCTCCAAATGTTTGGCAAATATTGAGAGCATTTATAAAAAAAAATATCGTTATATTTGAATGTTTTCATCGGTTTTCAGACCAAACAACTAAATTGATGGAAGATTTTATTTTATTTTATCGTTTTCTTTGCAAATTTTATAAAGTTTGCATTTTATTTTCCAATACCTAAAACATGGCCGACACTCACTTAATTCTTTTGTAGACAAATGGTTTTCCTTTACAGCAAATATCCGTTTTTAAAAAGGACACAGTGACTTAATCTCACATAATTCCGTCATTTTGAATGTCTGTGACGTCATAATTATGAAACGCATTCTTCTGGCATCGTTTGTTATTAATAATTGTAGTAGGTATTTAGAAAGTTGATTTGATAATTTTAGGCCCGTATTCCAGAAGCCCACTCAAAACTCAATCATTACTTTTAAACTCGTTTCAAGCCATTTTATTGGTTGAAACTAGTTTTAAGTAATGTTAAAACAAAGATCAATGCTTGAGTTTCCTTCTGGAATACGGACCTTAGTGTTATCTTACCAAATGATAATAGCGGCTCGTGATTGTGTAAATAGGTACGTATTCGTTACGTGTTTGGGATTAAATTAAAAACGTTCTTACAATGTATTCTTGAAATGAAGATGGTGGAAGTATGCTGCTCCTGCGACGGCGGCCGCAAGGGACAAAAAAAATTAACAGCTACATTTTAATCGCGCGCGCGTTTTGATGCCCCGTTGCGTCCATGTCACAACTGTTCAGTGACTTAGCTTAAGCTGACACTTTTGTGGAGGTCATAACACCAGCCGCCGGCAGAAGTTACCACCCACCAGACAAAGCCTTGCCGCCAAGCGATTTGTCGTGTTCCGGCATGATATCTGGTGAAGCCGTACGGAGGACGGGTCTGAGCAGTTGTGTTGCGATGTGAGCCGGGTACGATGCGCCAAATCTTGTGGTGTCGGGAGTTTGGTCGGTCAATCTCCCTCTGGCGTAGCATCGTTAATAGTACGGTTGAGTTTAACATTGCCTCACCTGGCTCAACAGCCGTCTTCCTTTCTATTTAATCAGTTTTTTTTTTTTCTTAGTGAATAGGTTTTTAATAAACTAGCGCGCTTTACCATCAATGATTGCATCACTACTTACCATCAAGCGGGATTGCGGTCAAGCACTAGTTTACAATTTATAAAAAAAAACTTACTTGCACATTACAAAAAACGTACGATTTTTAAGCTATTGCATAGCTTCTATCGCGGGCCTTGAGCGCGGGGACCGAATCCAGAAATTCCGTAACGAAAAAAAAAAGACGTGTGGCACTCGGGGACTGCCGCGGTAAAGCTATTGCATAGCATTTTGTATCAATTTATGCAATTATAATTATTTATTTATTTTATTTATGCAGTATTTCTTTTTCTTTGATATTAATTCAAGTTACACTTTTTGAGCGTGGTGACCGATAAGAAAACAAATTTTTCTTTTATTAATTAAATAAAAAGTTAATATTATTTAAAATATTTTTATTATTTTACAATACATGTGGGTTTTATTACCTTACAGTAGCTGTTGGTTATTCAGGAATATTTATCATTGAAACTCTATATCATAAACCTATGTTTATGATAACTGAAATAAAAAACATAAGTTTGCGACTTAATATCCTCTAAATACCTAGAAAATACCGCGTCAATGGTGGTCCCATATTTTGTTGTGGACTTTTGTGGATCATTGTTCATTTTCAAATTCAATGTTTTTGATAGAAAAGTTGTCCACCGCTCTGATTTTTTATCAGCGAAGTTAATGTTGAAATCGCCAGCCAAGATAAGTGGAAATTTATTACCATTTGTTTCAAGTATTTTCGAGCCACTCGAGTTACTCCAGTAAAGTGCGATGAATAAAATGCTCTACCTCGTCCAATTTTGGATTCGGAGAAATGTAAATTGCTACCATAACTATTTGTAGGCCATTTCTAAGTTTGCATAAGCACGCACAAATATCTCCAACAACTGAGCGCCTAACATTAACATCGCTAACGTGTGCAATATTTATTTCAATATTCGGAGTCATAATATTAGTAATATCATTTTTATTTTGGTAAATAGCTACCCCACCTTTTGAAACAGTATCTCGTTTGAACTGAACAATACAATAAAAATTAGGTATTTCAATTGGATTATCATGCGTCATGCAAGTTTCGGTAAGAAGTAACACATTTGTTTGTCTCGTAACTGAATCTTGTAAATCGTATTTATGACTATTTAGACTTTGGCAGTTGAAAGTCATTATTGAAATGCTATTTCTATTACTAATGAAATCTAATACACTTTGAGCAATCGTCTGAACACTATTTAAAGACAGTCTTTTGAATTCTTGCAACAATTGAAAAAACGGCCGCGTGAGCACTTTTTACTCTATAAAATCACGCGCTTTTATTTAGTAAACAACACTATAAATAATTTAAAAGTTCAATGAAAAATTAGCGTGACATTCATCTTAGCTTTTCCGTTAAAAAAAAAGCTATTTTATAAAAACACTACTAAATTAATTTGAATAAAAGTACTTAATAATTAATTATATGAAAAGTTTTTAAGGTAGCCATGACAACGTCGATGACGTCTATGACATATCTCTATAGAAGACCTATTTCAGAGAGGAAATTAATCGCAAGTTTAGCACATTGCGACTATCAGTAACATGGCAAGTGTGTAGAACTGAGTTCGCGCCCAGCAATATGCATGCTCTTTTTGAAAATCTATAAATTGTTTTCAAAAGATGTAGTCGCACGCACACAAACATACCGTGCCGAAGACTGCCGAACTGAAACGACGTTAGACGATGGGGAGCGTAAGGTTTTTTCGTTACGGAATTTCTGGATTCGGTCCCCGCGCTCAAGGCCCGCGATAGAAGCTATGCAATAGCTTAAAAACCTCACGCTCCCCACTCCGACGGGCACGGAGGTGTGGCTTGAAGGCCGTACATCGTCTAACGTCGTTTCAGTTCGGCAGTCTTCGGCACGGTATGTTTGTGTGCGTGCGACTACATCTTTTGAAAACAATTTATAGATTTTCAAAAAGAGCATGCATATTGCAGGGCGCGAACTCAGTTCTACACACTTGCCATGTTACTGATAGTCGCTATGTGCTAAACTTGCCATTAATTTTCTCTCCGAAATAGGTCTTCTATAGAGATATGTCATAGACGTCATCGACGTTGTCATGGCTACCTTAAAAACTTTTCATAAAAGCTAAGATGAATGTCACGCTAATTTTTCATTGGACTTTTAAATTATTTATAGTGTTGTTTACTAAATAAAAGCGCGTGATTTTATAGAGTAAAAAGTGCTCACGCGGGCGTTTTTTCAACAGTTATTGGCGATATCCGCCATTATTGTGAAATATTTTTTTTAAGAATTTCTATAATTTGTTACACGTGTTATTGGCAAAATTGTGGTATCTATCCACAGGGACCAGATCAAGAGTTGAAGTTGAAGTTTTTATTAAATAAAATATTACAGAAAGATGTCGGTGAACAATGTTAATACGAGTACATTTAAGTGTACGAGTTGTAATATTGTTATCTCCGAAACGAAACAACGAAAGTTTAATAAAAATATGCTCGTCGGCTTTTTCTGAGGAAGACATTGATGAGGCAAAAAAGTTATTGTTTGTTTCTACGAAGACAAGACAAAAACATGTATCGAGGCGTAAGAACAAAAAGCAGAAAGACCTAAAATATACGATTACGGTGTTTAAAATCACGGATCCCGAACAATCCCAGTTTTTGTGGCATATGACCTTCACAAATTGCCACCAGTTTGCTTTGACTACGTAGAACGTACGTAAAGAAGTTGATGAAGGATTTATTAATTCTACGGTCAGATGTTAACGCAATCAGAAGTGATTATGTTACTAAAGATCAGCTCGAAAATATTAAATTGATAACAAATAATTCGACACCGACGCCGTTCATCATCAACAACCTTTTTATCGTCCCACTGCTGGGCACAGATCTCCTCTCATACAGAGAAGGATTGAGCGTAATCACCACGCTTGCTCAATGCGGGTTGGCGATTTCAGACTTATAAAGCCCAGGTTTCCTCAAGATGTTTTCCTTCGCCTTCAGTCATTGGTGTCCAAGATATACTTAGAAAGTACATATAACTTTAGAAAAGTTACATTGGTACTTGCCTGACCTGGAATCGAACCCGCGCACTCATACTTGAGAGGCTGGTGTTTTAACCACTAGGCCACCACGAACAACACAACCACGAAAACAGTGGGGTATATTGAAAAAGAACCTCGGAGTCTTTGAGTATATTTCGTGGTGCTCCCTGTGCGCCGTTTCCGAGTCAACGAAATACCAGTTGGTGGAGTCATAAGGATACTATAGCTGTCTTGCCTGCCCCTCAGTGCCCGGCCGGTCTTGCGATTGCACCGAAACAGCACACAATGACAGAGATTATAAGTAATAGCATAGACAGACCTTACGGAGGAATTGCCCTATTGTAGAGGAAGTCCGCTTTCTCAAAGGTATCAGTGTTGTTGTGTAATAGTGATCGTTTAGTTCTCACACGGATCGTTCTATGTTAGTTTTCTCATTTTACATGCTTACTGACTCGAGTAATAATATAATGGATTTCATGGGTTTTTTCTTTATTTCTTTATTTTTTGGCTTCGCACGGTTTGTGCATTTAGCCAATGCCACGTAATTATGAATTATTCATGTCGAAAAACACGGCCGCGTGACCCGTCTTACGAGTGAGGTTTGGGACAAAGTCATGATGTGGCCACTATGCAGCGATATTTCACTGTTCTTTATGAACTATTTACTAAATGCACTTTTTACTACATAAATCACGCACTTTTATTTAGTAAACAACACTATAAATAATTTTAAAAGTCCAATGAAAAACGAGCGTGACACTCAGCTTGACTTTCCCGCCAAAACTCAGGGTGCTGATCACGAAAATGATTTCATTTTTGAAATCCAAGATGGCCGACATCATATTTCATGACATTCTGACATGGGTGTGATAACGAACATGACGTCATTTTTAAGCTATTGCTTAGCTTCTTTCTATCTCTTTATCAAAGTCGAACAGAAAACATTGAATATAGTTTAGTCGCTTAATCGTCACCATTTTTCGCACTCTTTTGATGACGTTGCTGGTAAAAAATAAATAAATTACAAAACAGAAAGAAAACTTGAATTGATATCAAAAAAAAAAAAACAGTGGAAAAATTACTGTATAAATAAAATAAATAAATAATTATAATTGCAAGTTATAGTTGATAAAAAAAGGCTATGCAATAGCTTTACCGCGGCAGTCTCCGAGTGCCACACGCCTTTTTTTTTAATTTCGGGGGCTACTCTGTCGCTTCCTGCGTAATGAGATTTTCAACAGGAACGATGTAAGTATGTTATTGTGTAATCAATCAAAGTCAACAGTCCTTTATACCAATAATGTTGAGTAGTCACTTTTTAAACGTCACGAAAGTAAGAAAGAAAAAGTATTAATTGTACAAGAAAATCATAAAAGTCTAAACACAGTAAAAAACAAATTAAGAACATAAAAAATGGAGCAGAAAGTTAAAATTAGGTCCTTACATATGAAATTGGCGTTTTGTCGTACTGGCTACTTTAATCTCAAATATCACCTTTTTGGTTTAGAATCCCAAATTCAAATTTATGCAGCTATTTTACTCATCAATTTGTGTGTCGAAAAATGGTATTTCTTTTGTCTTTTTTTTTGGTTTTTTCTCTGCGTCATTGAGTTTACAAAATGGATAATTTAAAATTTCGCGTTATTTACGAACATGAGTTCCGCCGTGCCACCAGTGCTGCAGAAACGCCTCGAAGAATTAATGATGTGTATGGCAGTGGTGTCGCTAGAAAAAACACAGTGTGTTTTTGGTTCCTACGTTTTCGTTCTGGAAATTTCAACTGAACAATCCCCGTGGACGGCCGGAGACCAAAGTCGACAATGAAGAATTGAAGGCTATTGTGGAAGAATGTGTCGCAAACTACGTCCGAGTTAGCTGCAGGCTGCGGTGTTAGTGATTAAACTGTTTTAATCCACTTGCAACAAATTGGGAAGACAGGAAATTTCGAAAGGTGGGTACCTTATGAATTCAGTGAAGCAAACCGACAATCGCGCGTCGACTGTTACGTTACATTACTGAATCGGCACAACAATGAACGGATTTTAAATCAAATCATTACCTGTGATGACAAGTGGATACTCTACATAGTAGGAAGAGCATATCGTAATGGCTAAACCCCGGTGAACCATCCAAATTCTGTCCCAAGAGAAAATTGACTATAAAAAAGTTATTGGTCACCGTTTGGTGGCCAGACAATTACTGCAGATCTCTACTATGAGCAGCTCCACATAATAATGAATAAACTAGCCGCTAAACAATCGAGACTGGTCAATCGCACAAGGCCACTGCTGCTTCAGGACAACGCGAGACCACACACTGCACAACAGACTGCTACCAAATTAGGGGAGCTTCAATTGGAATTTTTAAGACATCCACCGTACTCCGCGGACCTTGCTCTAACAGACTGCCATTTTTTTTTTAAATTTGGATAACTTTTTGCAGGGGAAAAAATTCAACTCCGATGAGACAGTCTAAAACGCCTTCAAAGATTTTATTGATTCCCGCCCTAATGTTTTTATTTTTTTGGAAAGACATAAACGGACTACCTATGATATGGCAGAAGTGTATAGATAGCAATGGACCATACTTTGATTAAATAAAAATAAACAACTTTTATTCCTCCCATACAAAACGCCAATTTCATATGTCAGGACCTAATATTATACAAGGCCAAAGGGCACTTATCTCGGCATCATTGTAAAAAATAAATGTTGTAGTGCTGGTATTTTAAAAGGGCCATCTGTGATGTCACCGTATCCTACAGAATCTGCTCTTAGCGTATAGTCGCCTGGCTGGAAGTTCTAACCTCTTAAGGCATCCACAGGAAAGCAGCCAACCTCTTGCTTGGTTGACAAAAGTGATCTGTAATGTGATGAAATTAATCTGTATACATTATCGTATCCACCAAATTGTTCTTTGTTTGTCGAAATAAAATTACATTTTACCTGTATTAAACCGAAAAATTACAGCTTAAAGCAACACGCTACTTATTTACCTGACATGAATAGCAATGACGTCATTATAGCCACAACAACCAAAAAAGTAAAGGATTATGAAAATAAGGAACATTGCACATGTCATACTAATGTTTCATTATTTTGCAAAAACATAATATATACTTTGACCATATTTTTATTTTTGTTCTTATAGCCGTATCTTTACCATAAAACATAAATAATTTAAAATTAAATTTATATAATGAAAGCAATTAAATGCCTGTGGCATAGCATGATTTAAAGCAACAACAGAAATTCAAGCAGTGTTATTATAATTTTATTGTAAGGTAAGGCAAACCTAGTGTTCTAAGATCCAATTAGGGACGACTTCCACTCATCTGTTGTATTGGATGAAACGTTATTTATATCAAAATTTATTTATATCTAATAATATTTTTCAAAATTTAATTTAATAGTGTAACATAATATCAGTAGTTTCATTATGACAGTTCAACAACATTAATTATCGCCTTAATACCATTGTTGAGCAGACACGTTTTCAAACATGGGAACCCAGAGCAATGTATTAGCAATACGCTTCGAAAAGATTCTAACTGATAGTTAGCATTTTACGCAATTAGGGTGCAGAATTATCTTAGCCAACCCACCCGCGATATATTGTATATTTAACATATTAATTATGATATATAACACGTTTCATCCAATAAACAGATGGATGAAGTTCATTATTTATTGTATCCTGTACTATAGCGAAGTTTTAAGTTGCAATCGCTTTTTAAAAATTGACTAATTTCTATTTTGAGATAAATAAATACGTTGCCACACGAGTATTTTTTCCTGTATCGTAGATGCGGCTACAAACATATAAAACTCACATACACAAACAGCCAGACCCGTTACAACTACAGGTCTCCCAAAGTGATAATGCGCATAGAAATCTTCGTCAACGTTTATGGTTAAGTGCATAAAAAGTGGTTAAGTGCACCACTCTATATACATATCTTCTTCCGAACGCTCGGGGAATACGACCATTGCCGAACAGTGACAAAGATTTCTATGCGCATTATCACTTTGGGAGGCCTGTACTCGTAGGTCATACAAATATTTTATTTGTGCGGGAATCAGGGATGTTAGGGAGCTCCGTAACCGTAACCGAAACTATTGGATATCCGATATAAAAAAACATCCGTAACCGTAACCGAGTCCGAAAAAAAGGTTTCGCATGGTATCGGTTACATACAAGTTGTTTTCACACACAAGCTACGCGCATTGTTTGTTTTTTTTTTTTCTTCTTTTGTCGTCATAACGTAAATAACTGACTTGTGACCAATTCTATAATAGCATATAGTTCGACAAGTGTGTTGTGTTACGATATCGATTGAACTTGTACAAAATGCGTCCTAAGTCGAATGCAGTTTGGTTATTTCTTGATGAAATTACCGATTCATCACGACCTCACAGACTGATTGATATTCCTGCCAAAAACTAAGTAAAACTACTTTATTACCTATTTGTATTTTACTTTTGAAATTCCTTAAAAAAATAATATCCGTAACCGAAACTAACGGATAATCCGAAATAATTTATTATCCGTATCCGTAACCGTATCCGGTATAATAATCATTCTTAAATCCGTATCCAATCCGTATCCGAAATTTCATATCCATAACATCCCTAGCTGGAATCGAACACACGACACGCAGCGCAGCAGGCCAACCCAGGCCTATTTTTACTAGAGCCATCTGTCAGCTCAGATGACTTTTCTCATATGACTTAAAACAGTACATAATATTATCTTCCAAAATACATACAACGTCACTTCCATAATGGCTGCCAACTTCAAGTTATGAACACTGAACAATATTGTTAACGCTAATATCTCTGCAAAATACGAAATTACACTGTACCATAGTTTAAACCGATATTGGAGGAACAACTAAAATTTGCTTTCGAAATTACAACGGACGAACTATGTAGAATTTAAACTTTCAATGAGAGATGCTCGGAATTAAGAAATGTGGATAGGAAGTTAATTTTGTGCGGTGCTGCCAGTTTTGTAATTTCATTCGATCATGGACTATACCAAAATATTGTTATCATCATAGAAAGAAAGAAAGAAAAGAAAGAAAAAAATTTATTCTGCACAAACAAAACGCACCTTACAACTAAATACAACAAAAACCAAACAAAATACAGGAAAAAAAAAGACGTGTGGCACTCGGGGACTGCCGCGGTAAAGCTATTGCATAGCATTTTGTATCAATTTATGCAATTATAATTATTATAATTATTAATTATAATTATTGGATTTACGGCAATTGCCACCAGTAAGATCGACACCAATTTACAAGACAATCAGAACGAGCATGATTGAACCGCATTTAAATTTATAAAGTTGGAATTAATTCGCGGGAAAAAAAGATTATTTCAAAATTTATTTGTATTGGTATTTAAAATAATTTTGCCAATAACACGTGTAACAAATTATAGAACTTCTTTAAAAAAATATTTCACAATCATGGCGGATATCGCCAATCACAGTTGAAAAAACGGCCGCGTGAGCACTTTTTACTCTATAAAATCACGCGCTTTTATTTAGTGAACGACACTATAAATGATTTAAAAGTCCAATGAAAAATTAGCGTGACATTCATCTTAGCTTTTCCGTTAAAAAAAAAGCTATTTTATAAAAACACTACTAAATTAATTTGAATAAAAGTACTTAATAATTAATTATATGAAAAGTTTTTAAGGTAGCCATGACAACGTCGATGACGTCTATGACATATCTCTATAGAAGACCTATTTCAGAGAGAAAATTAATCGCAAGTTTAGCACATCGCGACTATCAGTAACATGGCAAGTGTGTAGAACTGAGTTCGCGCCCTGCAATATGGATGCTCTTTTTGAAAATCTATAAATTGTTTTCAAAAGATATGGTCGCACGCACACAAACATACCGTGCCGAAGACTGCCGAACTGAAACGACGTTAGGCGATGTACGGCCTTCAAGCCACACCTCCGTGCCCGTCGTAGTGGGGAGCGTGAGGTTTTTTCGTTACGGAATTTCTGGATTCGGTCCCCGCGCTCAAGGCCCGCGATAGAAGCTATGCAATAGCTTAAAAATAATAATAATAATATCATCAAAAATCTCCTATCCTAACATGCAAAACTATAAACAGAGTTAATTTGATGTCAGAGCCAGAGCCATTGACCATATACGATGGAAGTAATAAGTACTACGTACAACGTAGTACTTACTACCTCCATGCCATAGGCATTAGACAGCACACATTATTTGACAATTCGATCCAGGTATAGTATCTATGATTCGATCCGTCTGTCATCCGCAATGCGCTCACGACACTGGCTCATGTCAACAAACCAAACAACAACTTAAAAATACAAAAAGATAATTGCAGAAAGGAGTACATAATTAAGTGTGTTACAAAACAAATAACAGTTTAACTGTGCGTCGCATCTGTGCAAGAAAAGGTTGTTGCTCAGCAAAATGCTGTGACTTCAGACGAACCTATTGTCAACAGCGCTGATTTTCAGCAACCACCTCTCGGATGACGTAATGACGTCCCAGCGTGTGAGACAATTTGTCGGGTAAGTGTAATTTTTTTCACATGATCTTTAAGTGATAAACTAGGTGAGAAACATAGAAAAATATGTATAAATATTGTGTAGTGTGGTGTGATTTTCTATTAGGTACATAAATATCTTTGATTACTTAGTATTATTGCATTTTTAGCCTGCCCCATGGGTGTCGATGGCGGCCATTTGCACAACAGCATGACGCTGGCAGACGATAACCATGCTTCTTGAACACACCCACTCAAGGAACTGAATAGCATGACGCAGCATCATCATCAATTTTTTTATCGTCGCAATGCTGGGTGGCGACCTGTCGCCTCTCATATAAAGAAGGGGTATCAATGCAGGTTGGGGATTTCAGAGTTACAAGTCCAGGTCTCCTCAAGATGTTTTCCTTGACCTTTTAATCAGTCTTTGGTGTCCAAGATATACATACAAAGTAATTAACATGACACCCTCTTGGAAAGACTAGTTTTGAGACTATTACTATCTGATACCCATGGCGACTGTTCGAATAATTCCCATAAGCTTCGAATAATAGTCATAATGTACTTATTGATATAAACATCACAATAAAACCGGCCAAGTGCGTGTCGGACTCACGCACAAAGGGTTCCGTACCATTGGTTTATGAAATTAAAGGATTTAAGTTATTTGTATGAAAGATTACGCGGTAGTAAGCGGTTTACGATTAACGAGGTATTAAAAAAAACCACTTACTAGATCTCGTTCAAAACAATTTTTGTTGGTAGTTTTTATAGTAATGTACATCATATGTTTTTTTTAGATTTATAATTTTTTTATTTTAGAAGTTAGAGGGACAACTTTTAGAGGTCAGGGGGCAACTTTTTTCCACTTTGGAAGCGTCTATCAAGCAAACTATTCGGTTTAGAAAAAAAATATTTTAGAAACCTCAAATCAAATCAAAAATCAAAATCAAATCATTTTATTTGTTAACACAGGTAAATATTTAAAGATCTTACATAGAAATAACGCGCTGTGTTATGCCAGTGGGCGTACAAAAATATACTTTCAGAAATCATGCACAATTACCATTTCCAATTAAAATGACAGACCCAGATGAGGAACAATTTCTTCTTAATTTATGTCAACAATTCTAAGTCAAAATAATCAAAATAACCAATATAAAATCATGCATAATTACTGTTTAACTTAAAATGTCAGACCCAAATGAGGAACTATTTCTTATTACATAGATGTCAAAAAAAAAAAAAAAAAATCTTAAGTCATAATAATTAAAATGTCAATATATATATATATATATATATATATATATATATATATATATATATATATATAGATATCCCTTTGGGCACTTTGTGGCTCAGACGTGCCGTATAGGTAGTAATTTGTTGATCCATTTTCACTTGTTGATCCGGGGGCCTTTTGTTGATCCGATGCCATTTGTCCATAAATATGTAGCTCCGTTCGGAGCCACATGTGTCACCTTCAATAATAATAAGCAATAACAATAATTAAGGGCTGTTTTATACAAATCCACCTTTTTGGCGTCTGGGCAGTTGTTGATCCAATTCAAATGGGCCAATCAGGGCGCAGCATTTGCCAAGGGCGCGAAGCGATTGGTTAAGCAGCCGTTTTGTTTTTTATGTATGTTCACTTTATTAATCTTAGATATTAATCTGAGACACCTGGACTGATTTACTAAATTCTTTTTTTGTTTGAAAAGGTAAACTTTCTAAATGGTCCCTTAGTCAAGATCTGATGATGAAAGACTAGAGAAATCAAGAGGAACTTCCAAAAATCGTAGGGGCGACTAGTGCATTTCTAAGTATCTTCATTAAGTATTTCAAAGAACTATAATTTGATAAAGGTCTGATGTAGCTGATGATGGAGCCGGGAGACAGTCGAAGGAAGTCCTCAACGATTGATAGCAGTTACCTTGAGTTTGTGCTTGATTAATTTGTATTAATTAGTACTTTACACCAAGATGAGTTGTGACTGTCATTAAGGCTCTGATGATGAAAACAAAGGCCAGTTCCAGAAACTCCTCAAGGTTTACAGTAGCTACTTTGTTTTTGGACTTAATTCCAATACCCATATAGCACATACAATCCGAGATTCCAGTGTCCTGTCCCCTCCCACTCTCCCCTCATGTTGTGACCCCAGGTGGACAGGATCCTCCCAACACTTAGACAACACCCCCCTCACCTACCCCTCCCCCCTCCCCCTAGACTCAACCTAGCATCCCACCCCTCTCCTCTAACTCACTTACCCCCCCCCCACTTGCTCCTCAGACCACCTCACCCCCCCGCGGCCTATCTCGGGATCCGGAGGTCCTAGACTGACTAGCCGAGTTTGGGCTCTTCGGAATCGGGAGGAAGAGCCCAACATTCTGGCCCCGGGGGATTCCGCATCCCGTACTATATTTACCCACCTCGAAGTCCTTCCCCATATCCCTACCTAAAATCCCGGATATCTCGGAAACGGCTGGGAATTTCAAAATTCTGACAAAATTCCCCCCCCCCCGCAGCCGGAACCTCCCCCATTTTGACCCCATAGTACCTGACCCCCCAATACCCATATAGCACATACATTCCGAGATTCCAGTGTCCTGTCCCCTCCCACTCTCCCCTCATGTTGTGAACCCAGGTGGACAGGATCCTCCCAACACATAGACAACCCCCCCCTCACCTACCTCTCCCCCCTCCCTCTAGAGTCAACCTAGCCTCCCCACCCCTCTCCTCTACACTCCCTTACCCCCCCTCCCCACTTGCTCTCCAGGCCACCTCACCCCCCCGCGGCCTATCTCGGGATCCGGAGGTCCTAGACTAGCCGAGTTTGGGCTCTTCGGAATCGGGAGGAAGAGCCCAACATTCTGACCCCGGGGGATTCCGCATCCCGCATCCCGCATTTCGCATTCCACACTGACTCACCTGGTGCTGGCGCGTACAATTGTTGGGACATACAGGCTGTATCTTTAGGTTAGTTTAGTTTTAAATTTGGTGTTGTATTTAGTCGTGGACCGTCCCCCTATTGGGGACGCTAAGTTTTAATCTTTATTAATGTTATTATATTGAAGTAAAACTTCTTCGCCATCTTTATCTAAGAAATTTCACTTCTTACGTGTGTACACTAGGACACGCACACATTTTTTTTTTTTGTTTCTAAAAACGAATATACTAATACCAAAGACATACCCAAGTTCGGAAATTAGTTATTTTTTACGTTGTAGTGTTTTCTGGAAGACGGTTGTTTTTTTTTACACTTTTGTGTTATGAAAAGTACTGTGCAGCTGCATCCGGTGAACGCTGATGCTAATATAGTTGGGAAAAGGCCTGTAGGACAAACGACGTAATTTTGAATAATGTTATTTTTACCCGTAATTTTGGTTTAAAAACGAAACCACTGAACCGATTTCTATAAAATTCCCACGAGGTCAAAATGAATGTATGAACAATGCTAGACATGACGCGATTACGCAACTTAAATTCAGTTTCTTGATTATAATTGATTGTTGCTTAAGCATGACATGCAGGTACTGGTTCTTCAGTGATAAACTTCAATGCTATAAGTTTTTTAGGAGTTTCCTCGACTCCTGTTGGTCTTCATCATCAGATTTACGGACACGACCGATAGACCTTCATTTTAACCCACATAAGTGCAAAGTTCTAATCAATACAAATTAATCAAGCACAAACGCAAGGTGGCTGCAGGGGATCGTTGAGGAGTTCCCTCGTCTGTCTATGTTCTTCATCATCAAATCTACTGCTGATTTTCATAGTAATCCATATGGGTGAAAATCGCTCATCAATATACATTAATTAAATTCAAACACAAAGGAACTACTGTAAACCGTTGAGGAGTTCCCTGAAGTGGCCTTTGTATTTATCATCAGAGCCCTAATGACAATTAAAACCGATCTAAGTGTAAAGTTCTTATTAATACAAATTAATCAAGCTCAAATACAAGGTAGCTGCTATGAATTCCCGAGGAGTTCCCTCAACTGTCTCCCGGCTTCATATCTACTCCAACATCAGATCTACTCCAGATCATTAGTAAATTGTAGTGCTTTAAAATACTTAATGAAAATATTTAAAAATGTACCTAGAAATGTACAAGTTGCCTCTAAAAATTTTGAAAGTTTCCTTGCTTTCTCTAGTCTTTCATCATCAGAGCCTGGTGACTATGGGACCACCCTTTTAAATAAAAAAGAATTTTGCAAACGGATCCAGGCTTCTTACAGTAATCGGTGAACATACATAAAAAAAGGTTGCGACTAATTGAGAACCTCCTACTTTTTTTGAAGTCGGTTAAAAACTTAAATTGCCAAAAGAAAATAATTTTTCTGTTGACAATTTAAATTTTATAGGATTTTGACATTGATTACTAACTTTTTCCAATATAAGTTCATCCCCGGTATTAGAAAAAATGCCTGGGGTCGAATCCTCTCGTCTCAATACCCGCGCTGCTGCCGATGATAATAGTATCATACTAAGCAATATACGGTCAAATCACGCAGGCTCTTACTTACTACTTTTCTCAAACAATCCGAGGAAATAAAAAACATAATTTTATTTTTTAAGTTCAATGACGAATAATGAACAATAATTATTTTTCCCGCCCTATGGCGCTATAATTATATACTTACTATACTCTTTGGGCGCTATTATGATGTTCTTTTGTTTTTTTTTTCAATAAAGCGTCCACTATTTATCATTTCAATATTGTGTCTATTTGCAAGACAGTCCGAAATTTAAATAAAACCTTTTATTAGTTACCTCCTTGGTGTTCCATGTTTCAAATTTAGTTTTTTTTTTTCGAAAGAAATTCAAACTAGGACGCTGGAACGAAACGCAAACTACCTAATTCGAAATTACGGCCGCTTAAATTTACATTCCATGTGTCTAATGCGTTCCTGTACCTTTTATTTATTTATTTTATTTTTTATTAAAATTATAAACTAGCGCTTGACCGCAATCCCGCCTGACACGCAGTCGTTGATGGTAAAGCGCACTAGTTTATTAAGAGCTTATTCACTCAAGCCTTGAAGACACTAAAATTGTAGTCCGACGGAAACACCGCCGCTGGCAAACTGTTCCAGTCCCTCGATGTACGCGGTATAAAGGAGGAAGCGAAACGCTTCGTCCGTATAGTAATGGTGTTCGCTAAAATATAACGCGACTAAGTGAAATTATTTTTATAATACACGTAGGAATGTAACTATGAGTAGATTGAGAAAACAAATCTACCAGAATGTCAAACGCACTTGGGCGGATATATGTACTCGTACTTAGATCTTTATTACCTTTATTACTAAGTAGTAAATATGATTTTATGTCCACTAATGTGCGGTTGAGTTTATCTTACTTAATTTACAAAAATATTATTAATGAGGTACACATGTTTAATTTACACACTACGCTGCGATATCTCAATGTTCTTTATGAATTATTTACTGAATGCACTTTTTACGACATAAATCAGGCACTTTTATTTAGTAAACAACACTATGCATAATTTAAAACTCCAATGAAAAATTAACGTGACACTCGGCTTAACTTTCCCGCCAAAACTCCAGACACGGGTTATGACATCAAGATAACATTGTTTTATTTTGAGTACTAGGCTTTTTAGTAAATTATATTTCTTTGCCTTTTTTTTTTCTTTTTCTTCATTATGTGTTTATTATTGTTTTAGTGTATTATTATTATAATGTGCGTTCTGTTTGGGCGGAATAAAGAAATTTTCTTTCTAGATCAGGAATCATTCAGGATCGGTTTTTTTAGGAATTAATCAGATGATTAATTCCTAAAAAAACAGCTACGGAAACTTCAACCCTTAAAAATTAACATTAAAATTTAATAGTAATATGTATTCGCATACAAATACCAAAGGAGTCTATACAAGCAGTGTCAATTGCATTGAATGTTACAGAGGCCGTCCACACAATATTTTCGGCACAAAACATACAGCGGCGATATCATGTTTAGACCCATTAGATTGGTTTCGATGAATAGAGTTTAAAAACTTAAAATTAATGGTAAATTAGAAATAAAGTATAAAAACCCTAGACATAAAATTCAACCTCTTTAAATATTAATAACAATTCATACTAAAAATAATTACCTATTCAGATCAAAATAAGTATTACGAAGTATGAGTAGCTAAATAGATCAACAAAGTATATGATTTTTGGAATATATTTCGAGCCAAAAGTCTTCGAGCATTTAAAAAAAATTGACGTTATGGATCCACTAATGCATGAAATGTTAACAAATATATATAGATCTTACAATGTATGGAGCATTGCGAATATATAATTTCTTGATTAGGTTTAATAAATTCATAATTGATCAACCGTTACGGTATAGGTATCGGATCAAAAGAAGTATTACTGGAAGTGCGAGTATATAAATGGATCAACACAAGTTATTGATTTTTGAAATATATTCAGTGCTAAAAAGTCCTGGTGGGTTCAAAAAATTTAGCCGTTACGGATCCACTAATGCATGAAATTGCTGAAAATTTTTTGTCGAGTATATGTCCTAATTGACGAATATATTTGGCCACATCCCTAAATAGAATACGACGTTGCCACTCCCCCCAAGAAATATGCAACTGGAGTAAAGTTATTCCGTGCTAAAGGTGGAGTCTATAATGAACGGCATCGTGGCTGGATCAACTAAGTGCCCAAAGAGGTGTTTATATATATATATATATATATATATATATATGGATATTTGTCTATCATCAATATTAATTCAAAATCATAATTATATTATACAATATTACTTTCTTTACATTGAGCCATCATTCAAGAATTCGTCTAACGTGTAGTAACATTTTTCAATAAGTAATTTATTAAGAGCGCTATCGCCTCGATATCATTTTTGAAGACCTATCCACAAGTATGTGTTTGATGAAAAAAAAATTTTTGGGTGTCAGTTTTAAGTATGGGGAGCCCCCAATATTTATTATTAATTTTTGCATCAAAATCTTCATGCGATTCACAGAATACATCTACCTACCAAGTGATATACGGACGGACAGAGGCACAGACAGACATGACGAATCTATAAGGGTTCCGTTTTTTGCCATTTCGCTATGGAACCCTAAAAACTATTTCATGTAATCGCAAGAAAATTTGCCGAATCATGGACGTGTATGTTGGATAGTAATAAAGTTTGACGGCCGTATTGAATCTCGTCCAAAAACTTTGATAACAATCTCATATGTTGCGGTTCATGCGAAAATGCTTGTTAAGTAGTAAATTGATGACCTGTTATGTAGTTTAGAGAAGCTTTATCGCAAAATGTGTGTATTAAGGTATTTTTCTTGAGAATCAAAGTAGAAGAAAACATCCTTATCTTTTTTCTTTTCTTCTACTCTTTTTCTCCTATACTTATCTATTAAGGACGAGAGAGCCTTGTGGCTAAGAGATAGTAGCCACATGGGTTATCCCGACCAGTTGAAAAGTTACCCCTTTTTTTGTGTGGATGGGAAATATTCAAAGGACCTCTTAGGGTTATCTTTTTTTTATTTTTAAGTGGTTGTTTGGTTTGTTGACATTAGCCAGTGTCGCGGGCGCATTACGGATAACAGGCGGATCGAATTGTCAAATAATGTGTGCTGTCTAATGCCTATGGCATGGAGGTAGTAAGTACTACGTTGTACGTAGTACTTATTACTTCCATCGTCTATGTTCTATGACCCTGGCTTTGACATCAAATCAACTTTGTTTATAGTTTGGCAGTTTTGCATGTTAGAGTACGAGACTTTTGGTGATATTATTATTATTTTTTTCCTGTATTTTGTTTGGTATTTTATGGTATTTAGTTGTAAAGTGCGTTTTGTTTGTGCGGAATAAAAAAATTTCTTTCTTTTCTTTCTTTCTTCCTTTCTTTCTTTCTCTCCCGCTCTTGGCAGAGCAGAAAGGCTTTTCAGACTTTTACTGACTAAAACCCACCCGTGTTCCTAAACTCGCCTGTGTGCCAGGGCCACGGCAACCCGTAACATCTACTAAGACCTTTCCGTAACCCGGAAAGAACGTTAAGAGTTAGCTCACAAGGGCAGAAGGCTAATATTATCAATCAATTTAAAACATTCAATATCTATGTAACCTCATCTTGGCGCGAAAAAAATATCAAAAGCTTGTCGAAATGTAGGGTTTAGTAGTAATGTTCTTGAAAGATTGAGATTAGATTAAAAGGCCCATTAAAATTTAGATTTTGAAAGTTTCAACTTTCAAAATTTAAATTTTTATATTAATCTAAAACATATGTACATACTTACTTACATACTTTAATTTTAATCTAAAACTTATGGCCTTACTCATAGTCTGTTTTTGGCAAAAAATAAATGTCATAAACTTGTCATATTATAAAAAAATTGGAAGTATTATGTTTTGACAGACTGAAATCAGACTACGGACATTCTTAAAATTAAAATTAAAAATTTCGTTCAGACCGTGATAATTTTTTAATTACGTGAATTGCCATCTAGATGTTGGTAATATTAAGTATGACAACTTTTCACAAATACAACGATGAATATACAAGTTACATTACTTAATCTATACTGATATATAAAGCTGAAGAGTTTGTTTGTTTGTTTGAACGCGCCAATCTCAGGAACTACTGGTTCCATTTGAAAAATTATTTTTGCGTTGGACAGCCTATTAATTCAGAAAGGTTTTAGGCTATATAACATCACGCTGCGACAAAAAGGAGCGGAGCATACCTAACTCCACGCGAACGAAGTCATATCATAGTCATATATTTCGGTTCCAAGTAAATGTCCAACCAAATTTCTATCATATCAATTATAATCAGTTTATAATGCTCCCATTGCTGGGACGTAGGTCAACTTGCAGGGAGATGAAGTGGGATGTAAGCAACAAGCGGGCCCATTACGATTCATATATACTATACTTTTCATATACTTATTTAGAAATGATATAGGTATTAACTTTTCCCATCAATAAATTATGACAATGGGGCCATTCAAATATTAACGTAAGCACTACAGGAGAGCGAGAGGGTCTTTGCATTGCTTATTTTTAATGAGATGGGGGATGAGGAATCTGGATGGTGATCTTCAGCAGAATTTTCATTTTTTTTTTCAGATTTTTTGCACCTAGCTGTAGAATTTCTCGAAGCGAACAATGGTGACATTCTAAAATCAAACGAAAGTGCACGAGCAGATATACAATATTGACCAGCAAACATCCGATGTCATCAAAGAAGTGTCACCCTATCAAACTATTACATCCCCTTTCCGCAAAACTGTTTCAAGATCCAATACGCCCATTGATATTATTTCCGAAAACAAAAGAATTTTATAAAATTTTAATCGCCTGCTCCGAAAAAATATTCCCGCCAATGTAGAATTGTTTTTTTTCTTTGCTTAACTTCCCATTACGGGTAAGTAAGCTGTAAGTGATAACTCAGTGTGTCTACTTGTTACTTTTTATTTCTGTGATTAATATATTTTTGCATGCTATGTCATTATATTCTAAATTATGCTTGTATCTTGCTTGTACTATTAAGTGTAAATAGTGTAACAATTCTAGATAGGATAATAAATAAAATAAATTAAGAGACATTTAGATTCGTGTGCCATGGATTGATTACTGTACATTTGAATTAATATATCAAAATTAACTGAATATCATGTCAATTTTTGCTTCATTTGCTTAAATAAATATTATACTCGTATATGTTAAAAGTCCTCTAATACTTATATCAAGACTTAAAACTGCTTCTCATTAATCAATAAAGAAACCAGAACACATAGAAAAATGCATATACCAATATTTACGCAAGCATGGGATGGGGGCAGTAAGAGCTTTGCTTACTTTTGCTGACAAGGGGAAGAGGGGCAAGTTAGTAAATGCAAAAAATCGGCTTACGTAATACTTGAACGGCCCCAAGGGTATAGACTTAAAAAAAATGGACCGCATGTCCGCATGTCGAAGGTGAATTTTCTATTTATAATTCAAGGATTTCTGTTTAACAATACATTCACTAAACAACTACTTGCAATCTGATATTTACTTTTAAAATAATGCAATAAATGCAGTTGCTAGGCTTTACAAATTGAATAATGAAGAAACTTTAAAACATAAAAGCTTATTTTCCTCTGGCCTAAATGTATTTAAGAACTCAAGATACGTGATGATGATTTTAGATGTAGATTATTTTCGCGCACTCGAAACACCCCGCCCGCAAGTAATGAAATCCTTGGTGGAGGCCTTTGTCCTGCAGTGGACCTCTGTAGGCTGAACAAGGTGAAGGAGAAGAAAGACTCGAGATTCAACGCACTGCTTAGACCCGAGAGTTGAAAATGCAAAAGCATGTTTTTCTTACGCGATAGTATGTGGCTTCTCAATGCTTGAGTCAACATAGTGACTGACCCACTAAAATTAGAAACGAACGACCTAACCTAAACAAATGAGACTACATTATAATTGCTAGATTTACTATCCTGCATCAAGAAATCTTTGAATAGCAGTGAATAAAGTTTTAACTGAAAATTAACTACACCAGCCCATGTTTTAGGATTAATAATGATTACACTTTGTCACTAAATGTTAAAAAATCTGTATCGCGACTAGAATGTTCATTGTTAACTTTAACATAGTAGATAGAATATTGGCTGGGTTGGGTTTTTTATTTGTAATGTACATTTTGTTTGTACGTAATAAACTATTTTTCTTTTTTATATTGGGTAATTCAGAACCAACGTGAATATTCTGGAAAGCTCTTATACCAGAAAAAAAACATACTCAACATTACAAAGTCCCCAGCCGTTCCCAAAATAAATATGAGAATATATCCCCACTTGTAAGAAGTATCTCAAGTAGCAAATAGAATCTCCAATGTTTGTTGAATCAACATTGGAGTTTGGCACATCGATCAAATGTTGGACATAAGTGCGCTAAGTTTGGCAAACGAAAATAAAAGTGTCTTTTACACATATGACACTTTGAAAATTGAAAATAGGTTCACTGGCTACAAAATGGGGCAACATTTTCAAGTACATAAGCAATCTTCAAACTATTGTATGACTCATCGGGGAAAGGGTTGAAGCTACATACGTGCATTGTAAGTGACGGAGTCCTATTTGCCAGCAAGCAGGATAATTGCATATTACACTATCAAGAGCAATGGGTTTCATTTTGACAGTTCAACAATATTCATTACGTTAACTACGTTGTTGAATAAACACATTTTTAAAACATATACCAATGGATTATGAATATGCTTCGAAATATTTCGAATTGATAATTGTGTGTTACGCAATAGGGTAGTTGATTAATTAGTCCGTCAGTCAGAGTTCCAAAAAATACTAGACGCGTTTTTTTTCTTTTTTCTTATAAACAAAAAATGAAGACGACACAGTGCGTCGAAAACTCGTGTGACGTCACTGCACGCTACACTTTTTAGCGAACAGTGACGTTACCAGTCACCACTCCTGATCTTTGATGCCTTTTATGTTTGTCAATTTTTATTGATTTGATAAAACAAAATATACGTTTCCAATATTTTTCTATAATCTGAATGACGGACTAAATAGAATATTTTTTTTTTATATCCAGGAAACATCCTTTTTGTTGTTGGTAAAGCAAGCTAGTTTATTAAGAGCCTATTCACTCAAAAATACTGAGTGGATAGGAAGGAAGAAGGCAGTTGAGCGAGGTGATTCAATGTTAATACCAACAATACGACCAATGATGCAGCGCCAGAGGGAGATTGATCTGGAGACCAGGAAACATCCCTATTAGGGTGCAGTTCTGAAAAACAATATAATTTACCGAGAACTGTTGGTAGATATACAATATCCGTACCCATTGCAAATTTGCAATGTAGGCAAAAACAGACAGATTATGATAACGTTCAAAAAATCGCGGTTATGACCACCAAAGTAACACGGTATGCCTTTCATTATGACAGTTCATACATAACACACCTCTGGCAAACGTTGCAGTTAGGGAAAAACAACTTCGAGAAGGAGGCAAATAGAAGGATCCAGGTGGGATGGGTAAACTTCGTCGGATATTTTCGTCGCCCATACCCCAATGTTTGAAGACTAAAATCTTCAACCAGTGCATCCTACCCGTCATGACTTACGAAGCCGAGACGTGGACACTAACGGTCAGACTAGTCCACAAGTTTAAAGCCGCTCAGCGAGCTATGGAGCGAGCTATGTTAGGCGTCTCTCTGAAGGACCGCATCAAGAATGATGTGATCCGACAGAGGACCAGATTCACCGACATAGCCGGGAGGATTAGCAAGCTGAAGTGGCAATGGACTGGTCACATATGGCGCAGGACCGACAACCGTTGGGATAAACGAGTCCTCGAGTGGAGACCGCGTCTCGGCAAACGTAGTGTAGGACGCCCTTGGGCGAGATGGAACGACGACATCAAAAAGGTGGCTGGTAGTGGCTGGCGGAGAACTTCTCAGGATCGAGCTTGTTGGCGTGACATGAAGGAGGCCTATGTCCAGCAGTGGAGGAGAGGCTGATGATGATGATGATGATACCTCTGTTTAGGTATGTTATGTATGAACTGTCACTATAATGTTCCCACTCTTAGGACACAGACCTCCTCTTGGTGTAAGGGAGTGGGTCCAATCTACAATGCGGACCCACTACACTCCACGACAAAACTCCCAACAAAACAACATTTGGCGCATCTTACCCGGCACACATCGCAACACAACTGCTCAGACCCGTCCTCCGTATGGCTTCACCAGACATCATACCGGAACACGACAAATCGCTTGGCGGCAAGACTTTGTCTGGTGGGTGGTGACTTCTGCCGGCGGCCGATGTTATGGCCTACCACCGAGAGCCAATATTAAAAGATTTAGGTAACAGTCTTCTGAGGCGTTCGCCCCGTGCACACTCCATCAAGATGTGGTGTACATCCTCAATTACTCCGCATGTTTGGCAATTTGGTGTAGATGTAATGCCCATAAGGAAGGTAAACTTCCTCGATGGAATGTGACCAGATCGAAGCCTCATAGCCGTAACAATATCTTGTCTACTCAGCTAACAATTATTTATCAACGGAATCATCAGAGGTTCCGGTTGTATAGTGCTATACCAAATTCCCTTCTCTTTCAATCTCTCGTCATGATACTCTTTCCACATTTTGTGGCAGTGTTTCTCTCGATGTTTTCCTTCAGATCGCAGTGGCGATAAAATAATTTACACAAAATAAACGCCTTATGGGTTTCAAGCCTATAACCTATAACTTATGAGTTGCGGTCGATACGGCAGCTACATTATGTAGCTATAGTTACATATTTATATAGAGCTTTTATATGAGTGGCCCGATGGACGCCGAGGAGAAGTGAAGTGCCATTGTGAACCAAAGCTACAAATTTATGTGGGGCGTTTGGTAAAGCAGAAAATAAGATAATTATTAGAAATAACATCGTGTAGAAGTAAGAGTTGAGAGAGTTACAAAGTTGTTGGTAGAAATGTTCCAATATTTGTATTTTTTTTCTTTTTGGTTCACTAACAATTTATTAAATTGGTACTATGGAGTAGGAACAGGGTGTAAAGGTCACTCATCCTCCATAGAAAAGGGAGGATTATCCGACCAGACGGGTGTTATATCTGGCGGGCACTTGCCCAACGGTTGATGTTAGGAAGTTGTATATATGTTAGTTGCACGATAAACTCTGCTTGTAAGATATAGAAACCGTGTGACGTCAGTATGACGCGTTGTTTGTAGGTATGTCGCATTTGCAGGTACCGCTACAATACAATCATATATCGTCATCATTTTAGCGTTTATCCCAGTCGCATCTGTAGCTTTTTCAGCTTTGGAGTCTAGGGTCCGCTTTACCAGTCTAACTGCTGATTTTGGCTAAACTTCGATATTTTCCGTGAAGCGACTGCCGTCTGACCTCCACAACCCGAAGGCGATATCAAAGCATTGCAGTTAAACCAATTGTTAGACTTTTGAGGGCTCCAACAACCCGTAACGACTGCCACTAGATGTTTTTATGGCAACCGAGACCAACGGCTTAACGCGTTCGCTACCGCTACGCTACGGAGACTGTCAATACAATCATATTATAACATATTAAAAGTTGAATAACAGATGATTACTAACTTATAAATTAATAGGTATGCATCAAATAATAAAATAAAGAAAACTAACATTGAAAAAGTATTAATATGCAAAATTCACATCAATGAATCAGAATTTAAATACATTTAAATGTTTATTGGCTTATAAAAGTGTTTGTACAAACCTACTTACAGAAAATAAATAATTTTTCATTTATCAATTACCGATAAACATTTAAATAAAATTCAAATTAATTAAATTCTGAATCATCGACATTGTCAACATTGGTAAAATAGATAAAATTTTAATAAAAATAAAATTAAAAGACAGCGGGATAATTACGTAACCCACTGTCAGTAGCAATGGGTTTCATTTTGACAGTTCAACAACATTCACTGCGTTATTTACCTTTTTGAGTAGACACATTTTTCGAACATAATTATGTGGAGCAACAGATATGCAATATACTTCAAAATGGTCCCCATTCTAATAGTGTGATACGCAATTAGAATACAGACGGTTACTGCTTTCATAAATGGTTTTTAATATATGAGTTTTGCAAATATTTGGTACTTTCAAACTCAAATAGGAACCAGGGCGGTAATTGCGTAACAAAGCGTATTGTGAGCTGTTCGAGGGAAGTAAGGATAACGCTCTTTAGAGCTTACTGTACGTCCCTCTACAAATGCAGCCTGATTATACTCGTGCGGCATACAGCGAGGGTACCCCGCCAGTGCAGCGCCTCGAACATGTTCGTGGTGACGCGTACAGACTGCTTTCACGCGACCATGGGCAAGCAATGCAGAGAGTGCTCGTGTGAGGGTCAGCGCCAATACCGTTCTGGCGACGATCGCCATCACACCGGATTGCCTTTATATCCAGCAATACTGCGGCAGTCATAATATTGCTGCCATATGAAACTGTTGTTTGTGTGTTTATTTTTGTTATCGTAAATGTTATCTTGTATGTATGTATTTATTTATGTGAATAATCCACAATACTTGAAATAAACTAAGTAATTATGTATGTTATATTTACTATCACTTCGAATCATATTGCCAATCCATTGCTCCATATGTTTGAAAAATGTATTTAATCAACAACGTTAACAACGCAACTAACACCATTGAGCTCTACTTAAATGTAGCTGTTTCGGCTTGATCTTATTTTTATACCATTCAATGTATTATCAGCATCAAAATTAGATTAATACGAAATTGTTCTATAATTTACTTTTTGTAATTTTATGATGAGTGGTTCCCACGCACTTGAAGACGTAGCGTAGGGAGGCGCCCAATAAGGTAGAAGTTTGACCTAGTGAAGGTGGCGGGAAACCGATGGATGCGGGCAGCACAAGACCGGTCATTACGGAAAGGCCTTGGTGGAGGCCTTTGTCCAGTAGTGGACCTCTATAGGCTGAAGAAAGAAAAATTTTATTATAGAAGTTAGGAGTTACAGAAGAGAGAGCGAATTACAATGTAGAAGGGCAATTCTCCTAGTTTAAAATGATCAAAATGTACTGCCCCTGCGATACCAGGCATAGAATAGTATCAACCCATATTCCCCTGTGGGTATCCGCAAGTATTGCAAGAGGCGACTATGGGAACTCACAACAAGGAAGCGAGCAGCAGCGCTTCTCCTGTGAAACGTCAAACTGTCATCCCCAACTCGCCTTTCAAGCGTGGGGATTATGGTAACCCCCCATATTGTGGGATGCCATTGTCCAGTAGAACTCTATAGGCTGACATGAAAAAGACGAAGGACTGGAAACCAACCTCAGCATAGTTGGGAAAAAACTACGAAGATGATGACTTCTGCTAAACCCTATGGGTACACCTAGGGTTAGGGACTGGCAAGATGTTATGTCACCCCATTATCATTACTGAATTTTCAGCTTCATGTCACCCAGATCCCTATAATTCTGCACCCGCTTTTCAAACACGCATTAAACTTTTCTACCATAAAAATAATCACTAATACGTCCTCATCTAGATTCAAGTCTCGTACGAAAAAAGGTTCTAAGAGAAGCCACGGAATCGAATCGAATCGCTAGCAAGCGTGGAATTCGTATAAACGCATACCGATTATTATTATGCATCGAATACCAATCGAATGACTCGAATAGACCGAGACGTGCGAAGATTTTCTCCATCGCGATTTTTCTATTGATGCGAGATTATTATCTTCTGTACGTGTGTATGTTGTATTGGAGATCGTTCGTAAGGTCATTGTCAAGTTGATTTATGTATATATATGAGAATGGCAACATGTGGACGCAATAAAAGTAAAAATAGAACGCTTCGAACAGAAACACGTTCAAGAAACAATGACCCTAATACCAATTTCTGTCATTTGTGTTGGAATATTATATGTGAATACTGAATCAATAATTCTGAATTAATATAAAAACTGAATTATGAAGCAGTAGTTTTGTGAAATAATGTTCAAATTTCAAGCCAATCTTGTAGCATTTAATGCCGCCAAAATACAAGCGTATCTTTTCACCGGTAAAAGAAGCCCGTTCTCCTTGGCTCCTACTTTTCTGAATGTATCCTTGGAGTGCCCCAAGCACCTTTAGCTTTTGGGAGTTCAGATTTCCTAGAACCTAAACTTTGCGTGGTTCATTGGGTCCTTTTTTTTGTTCCGGGGTGGAAAATCCTCAATGGATGTCCGCCGCCCTGGGGTGGGCGACGGGGTCTGTCAGACTCCTACTGACTAAAAACCACTCCGGTGTCTCTCCGGTCACGTGCGCACGGAGCTGGACTGGAGCCCCGTGTCCGCTCTTCCTGGCGCCATCGGTAAAATGACGCGAGTACTTTCGCCTCTAGGTCCCAGGGCGGGCATCCGGCCAGGACGCAAGCCGCCTCGTAGGAAATCGTGCGATACCCGCGGACAACCCTGACGGCCATCGCTCTCTGCGGTTTGCGCAGAATGGCGAGAGTTCCAGCCGTCAGTTCCATCGCCCACACAGGAGCCCCATACAGGGCTATGGACCGCACAATTCCCACGTACAACCGCCTACAGACGGCGCTCGGTCGCCCCATGTTGGGAAGCAACGTAGCGCGCCTGCTGCACCCATCAGTTTGGGCGTCAGCCGCCGGAAGTGAATTCCCAACGGCTGTTGAGCACCAATCCCAGATACTTCATGGTGGACTCGAGAGCCAGGCCAGGCCACCTGTGAAGGTGGTGAACCGCATCCGGCGCCGCACCGCAGCCGTGGCTAGCAACATCGCTTCCCTGTGCGAGCTCTCCCGGGTAGTGATAAGCATGTCGTCCGTATAAAACGTCAAGTGGGCGCCCGATTGGAGCTCGGCTCTCAACATCCAGTCGTATCCGATGTTCCAGAGGAGCGGTCCCAAGACCAATCCCTGTGGAAGACTGCACGACATTTGGTGCCGACCGCACCATCACGTCCCCGATAGATGACGCAGTTCATTGGGTCCCAAGCCAAGGCTGCCAGGAAATTTAGCGTTATCGCAAAGGTCCGGCGGTATTTCACACCAGGGCAGATTCTAATATTGTACAAAGCACAGATCCGTTCGTGTGTGGAGTGCTACAGCCACTTTTAGGTTAGAACTGCAAAATACCACTTTGGATTCAGTGGAAAGGCTTGCGAAGGGGCTGATTGGCGACCCAGATTTAACTCGAAACGGTCACCAAAGCCTGGCGCACAGGCGTAGAGTAGCCAGCCTTTCGGTCTTCTATAGGATGCATTTTGGTGAGTGTGTAGGGAATTGCATGATTTAATTCCCCCATCTCCGTTCCACCATCGGAAGACTCGTCATACGGCGAGTTTCAACCCTTACGTGGTAACACCACTACGATCCGGACGAAGCGTTTCCACTCTTCTTTTATAACGCGGAGATCGAGGGGCTGAAACAATTTGCCAGCAGCAATTTGAGTGTCTTCAAGGCTAGAGTGAACAGGCTCTTAATAAACTAGCGCGCTTTACCATCAACGATTGCATCACTGCTTACCATTAGGCGGGATTGCGGAAAAGAACTAGTTATCAATTGTAAAAAAATGTTATTATTTGAAATTAAAGTCATGTCATATTAAATAAATGTCAAATTTATTTTAATGACAATTAAATTTATTTCCGAGTGACTAGTTATAAAGTGATAAGAATAATTGAAGCTGTACCGTGATCTAAAGTTTATTGTGTAGGAATTAAAGTTATTTTTGCATAAACTCTTATTTAAATGTTTGGCGAGGGTCGCAATAACATTTTTACATTATATTGGGGTTGGTTTCTAGTCTTAACCACTTCGAAAACTGTCCTGTCATCTAAAATACAAGTTTACTTTTGTTTTTTTTTTTTTAAACGCTCTAGGAATTTCTCCTGTATCGTGGGCGCGTTTACAAACATAAACTTACATACACAAACAACCAGACCCGGAACAACTACTTGTAGGTCATACTAATATTTGTTCCGTGCGGGAATCGAACCCGCGACACACAGCGAAGCAGTCAATAGCTTAACCACTGCGCTAACAGCTATTCAGCTGTATCCGGTTAGACTGGAAGTTAAACCATAACATAGTTGATAAAATGTAGGAGTAATTTTAGAGTAAAAAAGTTAATTGACAGAATGGTGCTGACAATACGAAAATAAATGAAAACATGAATAATGCTGGTTCATAGGAATAATCCTAAACCATGGAAAAAACCTAGCATCAAAAATAAAAAAAAGTAAAATTTCGAACAAACTAAATCGCATAAAATTGTAAACGAAATAGAAGATCCTTTAAAAATATTGGTTCACTGACCTCCGATCCGCCACAGCGCGATCCTGTATCGACTAGCTTTTTTCACGCCATTATTATTAAAGTTTGTTACTGCAGGATGCGGCGGTCGGTCGAAAGCATTTCCTTATCAACATGTACATCATGTAGAAAATGTAAAAAAAAAATCCTGTGACTGAACTAATGGACATATTTATATGGGTCGGCTGAGGATGTGTTGAGGTACACGATGCTTAATTTACTGTCGTGTTGTCAGTACCACTCCGTATAAACAAATAATAAATAAATAATATAATTAAAAATATGTCTTAAATTAAAAATTAAAAAAAAAAAATACATTTCGTACACATTTTTTATTTCTTTTGACTTCGTTCACGCCTGAAGGAAAGTGATAACTGGTGTCTATAATTAAACGAGCATGCCCAACAGATGCCTGTTCACTCTTCACATAAAAGGAATAAATTAACACTATCCTTCAAAATGGTTCCTATTAACATCGAAAGTGCATAATGCAAATAAGGGGGCAGGACTCTGTAGGAGACGCCCTGGTCGGGAGACAACATCGAACTACCTGTCTTTGTTTGCCGCCCGTTAAGGACTAGGCCCGGTTCCACGGCGCGTTGTTGTTCTTGGGTCCACGAAGACCGATATATAGGTCTGAGTTGCCGGTTGGTCAAAAGAGAAAAAATAGCCCTGGCGCCTAGGCAAGTGCTGAAACACGGGTGGGTTTTAGTCAGTAAAAGTTGGATATGTTATGATATGTGGTTCTGCCCCGCCTAGGGCATGAGAGGTCATGATTTCCCATCCACAACAATAAAAAGAGGTGAAGTACTCTATAAAAATTTCGGATTTAACTCGGAAGATCCTTTTTTAAAGTGACGCCGCTATTTAATTGCCACCCAGTATACTTACCAGAAGTTAAAGCAACAATGAAAGCTGTACCATCTAAACAGAGTGTAGATAATGAAAGTCATTAATGGTTATTTCAATTTTATTGTATCCCACAGGCATGAAAGGTGTATCTTGTAAATGGGGCCCAAAGTTCAACATTAATGCCCGAGTAGCGGCGATACCGTGTCGTGTTATTACCCAACAAAATGTAATACACTGTCGTGCCATCAACACGACAAAGAGGAATAAGAAGCCTGAGTATTAGTAGAGCCTCGCTTGGACGCACGGAGCAAAACGTCACATAAATTCGGATGCAAGAGTTAAAATACTTATAACATAACATAGTATACAACGTCGTATGTAGTATATAATGTTCTCACTCAACTTCTGTAATCAACCTCGCGAGCCCTGTGCGGGCTGGTAGATTATGTTACGTGTCTTCGAAGTTTTGGCTCTAGGACATTCTCAATAGCCGGTTTCCTCACGATTTTTTCCTTCTCAGTTTTGAGAGCAATGGTGATGAAATATTTTACACAAAGTAAAGCGTACAAAGGTGCTGCTTATTGAGAAATTTGTTCCAGCAGAACTGTGAAAAGAGAAGTAAAACAGAAATGTAGACAATAGACTGTAAGAACAAAGAGGAAAAAAAATGTCATACCTAAGTATAAAAGTAATCATACATATTAACTATACCTAGATATATTATAATCCAAAAATAATGACAAGAGTATACTTAAATAAATACTAAAATATGTAAATATGTACATAGAAGAAAGGTTCTTTAACTTCTCTCATATTCGGTAAGTAGGTCCTCATTACCCCCAAATGGCGCTAGTAATTAGCCAATTAGCGCCCTTGGGTAATAATGTAGCTAGAAAAGCCCTAGAGCGGTAAGTAATTAAAAATAAAAAAACTCTTTCAAACAGGTCACGTAGTACATCTAATGTAGTAATCGTCATACTGGCAATAGACATCATGCATTCAGCCCAAGGACAAAACAGGTCACTTTGTAATTTAGCCTTTTCTTCGTATGAGTATAATAGTCATCAATATTAAATATCAAATCGAAGCTCAATTTAGTCCTTAAAAAATATTTTTAAAAAGATGAAAGAAGGCGGGAATAGAAAACTTTTAGTTTAGATTTTGGTGTTTTTAGGATTTTTTTATAAGTACGTGCTAATTAGGAAAAACATGAGTTCAGCAAGTGATGGAGATATAAGCTGCACTCCCAATCCAATGAAAATGGAAGTTGATGCAGCAATTAACAATATTTTGTCTGAAAGTTCTAAAATGTTTCATTCTTGTAATGCCGTTTTTTTTTTACTTACCTCATAATCGAGATGTAAAGCAGAGTAGTTAGCTCGGCTGTAAGCAGGAATTGCAACCTCGAACTATAGGCGCGCGAGCGCAGCGAGGGCGCCTATAGTTCGAAATAAATATTTCGGGCCGCAATTGATGCCTTACAGCCCTTGGCTACTAATCTACTATTAATGTAAGTTTAAATAAAGAAAGAAATTTTTGTATCTTTCATGAAGCGTTCTAGATAAATCATAAACATTTTAATTGTTTAATGAATTAGTGGATAAATCAAACAAAAAGATGTCTCTTCTACCTTAATCACATAATACAACTATGCAATAATGCTAACTATGTATTCAATAAAGCAGAGGGCGAAACAAATTGCTTTGAAAATGAACTTTGGTAAGTGCATAAGATTTTAATAACATACAGGGTCGAGTAAATAAATACAAGCTAATATACGCAACATTGTTTAAGTTCCGAAGTTCAACAGGGTGTATTATTTAATCTAAGTTATGTGTACATTGCTCGTATTATACTCAGGATTAGAGAATATGATATTGTGAAATAGAAATTGTGAGCCAGCTGCGTTTGGCTCGAAGTGTAATACGGGATGTGGATAAGTTTTAAAGAAACAAATTGACACCAATTCCCTTATTCAAGAACTAAATTTAAGTTAACTACATATTTTTCTTTCTATTTCATTATGAAAAAAGCAGAAGTTTCTTTTTATATAATTATAAACTAGTGCTTGACAGTAAGTAATCCCGCCTGATGGTTATCAGTGATGCAATCGTTGATGGTAAAGCGCGCTACTTTATTAAGAGCCTATTCACCAAAAAAAAAAAAACTGAGTAAACAGGAAGGCAAATTAATATTCTGCTGATGCCCGGTGTCTATGGGTATGCAGATGATAGCACTGTTGTAGAGAGATACCTGCCGGATGCTCGGGCTAGTAGGGAATCAATCCGGTCCGAAAGAGAGGTCATGGTACAGCGTACGAATGTTGCACTACAAGCAGTCTCAGAATGGGTTAACGCCAATCTTGTAGCATTCAATGCCGCCAAAACACAGGCGTGACTTTTCACCGCCAAAAGAAGCCCGTTCACCTTCGCTCCTACAAAATAAGTAATAACTAAGCAATGAATTAGTGAAATCCCTTAAAATTATGCCAATTATGATTGATCGTGTGCCACGGTGGCGTAGCGGTAGCAAACGCGGCCGCTGCGGAAGGAGCGCGTCTCCTCGGTTCCATCCCCGCGCAGTGAAAATATTTGTATACATGAATATGAATATTTGCACTGGTCTGGTCGTGCCTCAGAAATCCTCGTTAAGCCGTTGGTCCCGGTTGTCATACAGACATCTAATGGCAGTTGTTACGGGTTGTTGGAGCCCTCAAAAGTCCAACAATTGGTCAACTGCAATGCTTCGATGTCGCCTTTGGGTTATAGAGGTCAGACGGTAGTCGCTTCACGGAAAATATCGAAATTTAGCCAAAATCAGCAGTTAGACAGGTAAGTGGACCCCAAGACTCGAAATCTGTAAAAGCTACGGATGCGACTGGGAGATGATGAGATGATTGTGCCACGCAATTATGGTGCTGTTCTGCAAGTAATTAATGCCCTCGACGTAAGTCGCATAGTAGCTTGTGCTACAAAAACTCTTACTAGTGTAGTATTAACCGTTTCAAGAGAACACTAAAACAACTTAACCGGTGCGATCCATCAGACAATTAATTTAAAATAACTTGGAACTATGTAACGGAACTACAGGACTTAATTGACGTTAGTGAATTTCAATTAAGTTGTGCTATTGTTTCTTCAACTTTGATGATATATTTAAGCGAAAACTTGGTCAGCACGTAGCTCAAATTACGGATGATTGAAGTTAAAATAAGCGTATTTGTCTGGTGTCCTGTGGTTCCTACCATAGATATACGATTATATTAACTTTTTTGCAGTGGTGGATTCCACTGTCCACTGGCATACTTCCTAGTACCTATGCCAGTGGACAGCGGAATCTCCCACTGCTGTATATGTTAAAACAAAAGAAGAAATAATATTATCCCACTAATATTATAAGCGTGAAAGTTTATGAGTATACTAAAATTTAAATAATTGTCCTGTAATCAGCTGCCTACATCAACTGTCACTTTAATAAAAAATTGACCACTTTAATAAAACAAATACCCAAACTGCAATTTCAAACATATATATTATTTGATTTTATTTTATTTATGAAATCCAATGTCATTTAATTTTAATTATTGAGTTTAATTGTAATATATATGTTTTGAATAGAATTGTTAATAATTAAGATCTCTTATTGTGAATGTTGTGTATGCCTATAAGTGATGTATTTACACAAAACTGATTGCTTTTTATACTACTATTATTGTAAATATGACGTTGGTGTGCCATAATAAATAAATGAATAAATACGGTAACGGTCTCCAAAGCCTAGAGCATAGCCAATCTGTCAGTGTTCCATCGGATGCATTTTGGAGAGTGTGCGAGGGAATTCATCTCCGTCCCATCATCGGACGACCCGTCCTACGACTACGATCCAGACGAAGCATTTCGCCTCGTCTTTTATACCCTGTACATCGGATTGGAATAATTCGCCAGCGGCGGTGTTTCCGTCTGACTACAATTTAAGTGTCTTTGAGGTTAGAGTTAGGCTCTTAATAAACTAGCGTGCTTTAACCTCAACGATTGCATCACTGCTTACCTTCAGGTGGGATTGCGGTCAAATAAACTAGCACGCTTTACCATCAACGATTGCATCACTGCTTACCATCAAGCGAGATTGCGGTAAAGCACTAGTTTGTTACTCTTTCACGCAAAAAGTACTAAACGGATTTTCATGAAATATGGCACACAGATGGTTTACATCCAATATTAACACATATTATACTTTTCATAACGACATTCCTACAAGATCGAGATCGAAACCGTGAGGTGCTTACATACGTATATTAAAAGCATATAATAATATTCGTGGCTAAAAGTGCTCTCATAATGAAATAAGTTCCCGGTAAAAACAAGTCGGTTCCAATCTGTACGGATGAAATACTGCCTCTCATATTAACTTAAGCGTTAACAGTTCACTAAAGAGACAGTTAAAACATGTCATTGTTTTCTTAGAGGTTCATCGAAGAAAGATACACTTTCTAGGGTCGAAGCAGACTTTACCGTGCAATTAGCATCTATACTCTACACTAATATATAAAGCTGAAGAGTTCGTTCGTTTGTTAGTTTGTTTGAACGCGCTAATCTCGGGAACTACTAGTCCGATTTGAAAAATTCTTTTTCCGTTAGATGTCCCATTAATCCAGGAAGGCTTTAGGTTATATAACATCACGCTGTGATCATTAGGAGAGGAGCATTACTAACTCCATGCGAACGAAGTTGCTGGTGGCCGCTAGTACAATATGTAACTTCCAAATATCAACCGTTGGGCAAATGCCCGCCAAACATAACACCCGTCTGGTCGGAGGATCCTCCCTTTTCTACGGATGATGAGTGAACTTTACACACTGTTCCTCATACCTCCACATCTATTGCAACTCACAGGCCAACTGTTACATTACACTGTTATTTTTTCTTCAACTTGTACCGGTTTTCTCAAGAAGCAGCTCTTTTTTCATGGGAAATCGACAAATGACCTCTTACACTCATGGCAGAGCGGAATGGCATGCCAGACTTTTAATGTTGAAACCCATCGAAGTTCCCTCACGTGTCTGTGCACCGGAGGTCACGGTATCTTCTTCGAACAACCTTCACTCCACGAAAAAATTCACTTCAATTATGCATAAAGGTGTTTTTTAAACGTCTTATGAGAGATTCAACAGTTCTAGTATTATTAAGTTTATGTACATAGAATATTATTTTCATTCACTTTCAATCAACTTATAGAAATTAAATAACACAAAATAAATCTTGAAATTTAATATTTGTCATGGAATTTGCCGACAGGTAAATTTAATTTTAAAATTTAGATGGAATGAAAATAAAGCAGATGTTACATTAAATTTTTATTCAAAATAGATGAATTCGAGAAATATTACTGTAACATATTCTGCTTTTAAAATATTGAAAGCCTAAAGTACTAAGTACGAAAATATTATTTTTGCTAAAAAAAAAATCTTCATTAGAAAGTTATATTTGCCAGCTGTTTAAAATGGCTGCTCATTTCACTCGAGCAAAAGATTGATCCTATGCAAATAAGCATTTTGATCGTATTGCGTTAGCTTTTTCGCGATAAATATTTCTAAAATATTCAAACGGTTGTCTCTTTTTCTATAAAATTGTATAAGTATTGGATTTGTTGTTGCGAAGACAAACTTGAATCACTAAGGTAGATACTAATATTTTTGAGTTTTTAGGATACCAAAAAGGGCGTCGTACTGCAGCTTTTATAAAACTCAGTGGAAAGATTTGGATTCATTCATAATTAATTGGCCATAGCTTAAAAAAGGTGGAAGAATATGGAGGAAACTTTAGCCAAGCAGTGGGAAAATATATATTTACGGAAACACGGGCTGGCACTGGAAACTAAAGCTCTTTTTTCCCATCAGGAAAGTTTTTACAAGGTATGGCATGTCAAATGATAAGTATTGTAATGTAGTACAGTTCCCTATGGGATTACTTATCGGTTATCAGGAGTACAATTACTATCAGTTTCAATAGGTCGAAAGTCGAGTCAATCGTGCATTGAAATGATTTATTTTGACTTTGACCTTGACCTAGCAAGTTGAGCTATTACAGCAGCGTGATGTTGTAATTATTTCAAAGCGAAAACTTAACTAAAGGGGGCGTGAAGTGATCTGCAATTTCAACAAACCCTAGGGATTGACTGTTTATGTACTTTCTAAGTATGTCTTGGACACCAATGACTGAATAAAAAAAGAAGGTGAAGGAAAACATCTTGTCTTCTTGTCAGTCTGAAATTGCCAACCCGCATTTAACAAGCGTGGTAATTACGCTCAATCCTTCTCTGTATGAGAGGAGACCTGTGCTCAGCAGTGGGACGATAAAAACGGTTGATGATGATGATGATAGGGATTGACACCATTCACTGTAAATTCGCGTCACTTATCTTTTTATGGTGAGATATTTTATACCTCTTTTATATCGCGTATATCGAGGTACTGGAACAATTTGCCAGCGGCGGTGTTTCCGTCAGACTACAATTTAAGTGTCTTCAAGGCTAGAGTGAATAGGCTCTTAATAAACTAGCGCGCTTTATCATCAAGGATTGCATCACTGCTTACCATCAGGCGGTATTGCGGGCCAGAACTAGTTTATAATCTATAAAAAAAAACTAGCTGTTGCCCGCGACTCCGTCCGCGTGGACTTCAGTTAATTCTGGTAGTTTTCGTTTCCGTGGGAGTGCCAAGATAAATACCTACATTACTGCAAGGTTTCCTCAAAATCTATTCAGTAGTTTTTGCGTGAGCAACAAACATTCAAACATACTCACAAATTTTCGCTTTTATAATATTAGCAGGATTTAAGTAAGTACGGTTTTATAAACTTTTTTATTTTGCTATCTTTTGCCAAAACATAAAGATTTTCTGGATTTGATACACGTGAGCATGCCACATAGAGTTGCCCATGAGAAAAACATGTTGTTGCTAAATGAACTCCTGCAACTATAAGCGTCTAACTTTTGGCTTTTTTAATTGATAGAGCAAATACTGCTTTCAGAAGGAACTGTAGTCTTTTAAATTGAAATGGCAAATCAGTTGGGATGATGGGAATACAGGGAATCAAGGCATTTTGTCCTTTTGCCATTCCAGTCATGATTGTAGCCTTTACAATGTTGTGACCTAAATGTATTGTTTACAGCCGAGTACCATTACACAGCTTTGGAGCGTCAAGATTCCTCATTAATAGGACTGGATTACATACCAACTTTTATTAAGCGTCTGACCTTGAGCTTTTCAATTGTTATAGCAAATGCCGCTTTCAGAGGGAACTGTACTCTTTTAAACTGAAATGGTAAATCACTTGGGATAATGGGAATACGGGGAATCAAGACATTTTGTGCTTTTGCCATTCCAGTCAAAATTGTAGCATTTACAATTTTGTGACCCAATGTGTTATTTCTAGCCGAGTTCCATTACACAACTTTGGAGCGTCAAGTTTCCTCATTAATAGGACTGGAACACCAACTTTTAGTATCAACTTATGAGATGGCACTCCTGATAATTTTAAAGAGTTGAGAAATTCTATAGGATATGATGTAACTTGTTCAGTGTCCATAATAATGTCCATCATTTCAGCCGAAAGACGTCCACTGCTGGACATAGGCCTCCCCCAAGGTTCTCCATGACGACCGGTTCTGCGCCTCCCGCATCCAGCGGTTTCCCGCGACCTTCACCAGGTCGTCGGTCCACCTTGTCGGGGGCCTACCCACGCTACGTCTTCCGGTGCGTGGTCGCCACTCGAGAACCCGTCGGCCCCATCGGGCATCGGTCCTACGGGCAATGTGTCCAGCCCACTGCCACTTTAGTGTTGCAATTCTTCGGGCTATGTCGGTTACTCTCGTTCTTCTGCGGATCCCTCATTCCTGATTCGATCGCGCAGTGAAACCCCAAGCATAGCTCTCTCCATTGCCCTTTGAGTGACTTTGAGCCTTCTCAGAAGGCCCATTGTTAGCGACGATTAATAATGTCCACTGAGAGGTATTCGACAACATTTCCCTGAACATTGAACATGATTTGTTCATTTATTTTATTAACTATTTCATTAGTCGGCACCAAAATTGCCCTTTCGCATAGCCACTCTTGGTTTGCCATATTTGTTTGAAGATCCGGATAGATATTATTTGATAGGTCATCTGAGCTATCCACACTTTGACAAAACTCATGACTCAGTGTAATCATACCGTTCCTGTCAGTTGGGATACGATCTTCTCCGATTTTTAGAAGAGTAGCTGCTCGGCTTGAGAATCGTGGTGAAGTTGTACTCGCTTATTCGTTATGAGATAATACTTTTTCACGTGAAGCCATAATGCAGATGCTTTCAAACAGGCATTTTTTTCATCTGCCGGCGTGGTATGGTAACTTTAGAACTGAGTGCGCTGTTCATCCCCCGAAACAATCGAACCAACCAACGACACCAATATACGAACTTTTAGACATCTAACAAACGACAAATTAGCAGAGAAAAGGTGGTGATGACAAAGCTTAACAGCGCGATTTGGAAAACGGCATCATCAGCACAATGTCATCTATCGGGTAAGTATGTAATTATCAACACGTACAAAACATTATCTTTTAAACTGGAAGACTAAATGACATCCCCTAAAGTTATTTTTTTTTATATCAATAAGAATAAGAATAAGATATTTTATTTGCCCAAACATGTGTATACATACAGAATAAAAAACTCATGCATGTAGGATCTTGAGAAATTTGTTCCTTAGCCCCAAGAATAAGCATAGGTAAACGTACACATATTAAAAAAGTGTTTAAGTCAGTGCACGCCAATAGCAAACATACGGCTTATAATAAACAGTTTCGTGCCAAATTTTAATGCCCTAATCAGATTCCGAAAAAATTAAAAAGAGCTAGCTCAGTTGATATTACATAAGCGCCTGTTAAAACAATGGGAGCAATATGTACGTTCGCGTTTTGTCCCGTTTTCTCAACATTTTTTGTTAGTGCTCTGCTCCTATTGATCATAGCTGGATATTATATTATAAGCTATGTCCTTTCTCAGGCTCTACACTATCTATGTACCAAATTTCAATATAATCGGTTCAGTAGTTTTGACGTGAAAGCCGGACAGACAGACAGACAGAGATACTTTCGTATTTATAATATTAGTATGGATAAAGAAAAGATATTTACAATTATAATGTATCAACTGGTATCAACTACACAAAAACGATACTAATGACATATTTATTGCCAATACTGATCACAATTGATCAAAAGCGAGACCAAAGCATCTAATAAATAAAAAAGTACCCTCACTTGAATAAAATTTAATTACTTGGTGCTTGCTGTTGGCACCCTCGTACAGATTAGAAAAATACAGAAGGCCGGCTCCGAACAATGAACGAAAAAGGACGTATTCACACATGATGTTTTGAACATCAAATTATATAGAGGTCTAAGAGACCTGCCAGGGCCATGGGTTCTTAAAAAGGAATACTGTGACCTCTGGCACACAAGCAAGTGAAGAAACACGGGTAGGTTTAGTCAGTAAAAGTATGACATCGCCAAGCGTTCCGCTTCGCCCAAAGTAAGAGAGATCATTTTATCATTTGCCATAAAAATAAAAAAAACGAGTGTGCTTATGACCACACGACTGAAGTGAAACTTCTTTCGCACCATCTGTATGTATATATATATATACAATGTGTGTACAATATATACATGTATACACATATACATATATTAATTTTCTAAAAATATTTAAATTTATTTCATGCTTTCATTTATAAATTAATATTTTTGCATAGACCTCCAATTTAAAAAAAAAAGTGGATTCCTTCGGGGCCAAAAGGTCGGGCTCTTCCTCCTGAATCAGGGGACCCCAAACTCGGGTAGTCCACGACCTCTGGTTCCCGAGATAATCCACGGGGGGGTGAGGTAACTAAAGGGGTCGGGGGGGATAGGTTTCGTGGGGTTGGGGGGAGGGGGGAGGGGGAGAGGGGGGAAGGGGAGAGGGGGGATTGGATTCCCTCGGGGCCAAAAGGTCGGGCTCCTCCTCCTGATTCAGGGGACCCCAAACTCGGGTAGTCCACGACATCTGGTTCCCGAGATAATCCACGGGGGGGTGAGGTAACTAAAGGGGGTCGGGGGGGCATAGGTTTCGTGGGGTTGCGGGGGGAGGGGGAGAGGGGGGAGTGGATTCCCTCGGGGCCAAAAGGTCGGGCTCCTCCTCCTGATCCAGGGACCCCAAACTCGGGTAGTCCACGACCTCTGGTTCCCGAGATAATCCACGGGGAGGTGAGGTAACTAAAGGGTGTTGGGGGGGGGGGGGGGTAGTGGATTCCCATGGGGCCAAAAGGTCGGGCTCTTCCTCGTGAATCAGGGGACCCCAAACTCGGGTAGTCCACGACCTCTGGTTCCCAAGATAATCCACGGGGGGGTGAGGTAATCAATGAGGGGGGTCGGGAGGTGTTCGCAGCGTCATGTTCTCGAAGAAATTCATAGTTCTTAATCAATCAAGGTACTTAGCTTAATAATTGAGCTTATGAGGCTCGAAAGCAATTTGTACTTTGTCTCCAATTATCGTATTGTGACGATATCTTCAAGCTTCTATACTTTCAATTATATCAGAAATGTTCAGCAAAAATATATAAAACAATATAAAGGCCAGAACAGAACGAAATTTATAAATTATTTGTGCTCTTAGGTAATCAATTGTTAACAAATCTTAAAAAGATCCAAAAAATATATATTGCCTTCGGCGAGATGCGAACTCACAACTTCATACTCGACTCAATTGTTAACAAATCTTAAAAAGATCCAAAAAATATATATTGCCTTCGGCGAGATGCGAACTCACAACTTCATACTCCACATGTCATGCAATATTTACATAAGCCAACTCCTTGTTTGTAGTACAGACGAAATAGGACTATACTCTGCTTCCGTTCGCCTTCATCATTTTTTTTCCTATCATTTTTCGTAACGCTTTCGCCAGTTTACTCCCCAAGTCAAGCGTGCCTAAAGAAGTTTCACTTCAAAAACTCTTACTTTTGTGTAGCCTCAACACATGCTTTTTGCACCTTTCAACACAAAACTTTCAAACACTGATTAAAACAACAATTTTGATAAATTAATATGTAGTGCATTACAATGCCACATGTGAATTACGCCTCAACCTGATCCGCACAAAATCTTGCATCTCGAATGCAGAGTTTTCCCAAGGAAGTTGGAATTGATTCGCGGAAAAAAATATTATTTAAAAATTCATTAGTATTGTAAGTATTATAAAAAAAAATCATATTTTATTTGGTCATGTGTTTACCTATCCTTCATTATCCTCATGAGTCGGACGGGGTATTCTCTACATATTGTATATGCAACTAGACAGCCTCCGTGGCGCAGCGGTAGCGAACGCGGCCGTTGCGCAAGGAGGCGCGGGTTTGATCCCCGGACAGTGCAAATATGTATGCATGAATATTAATATTTGCACTGGTCTGGTCGTGCCTCGGAAAGCACGTTAAACCGTTGGTCCCGGTTGCCATACGAACATCTAATGGCAGTCGTTACGGGTTGTTGAAGCCCTCAAAATTCTGACAACAATTCAGAAATCAATAAAAAAAGACTAACTCAACATTGTGCTCACACATTTGCCATGCAATTATACAATATTAACAAATTGAATCTACACAATGCAAAAATAGTTTTGTCCAAGGTTCAGCAGCTCCAACAGTGTTGCCGAATACTAAGTTTAGCTCCTGCGTAGCTGTACCAGTGCCGAACACCCCTGTCAGCGATGCAATTCCGTAACGTACAATATGCTTGGCTACATATTGTATACTGGCTTTGAATAAAAAAAAAAATTAACAATTACAAATTAAAACTACAAGAGGAAAAATCAAAGAACAATCAGTGTATAGAAATCGGACGCAGCTCAAGCCCAAGCCTTTTTGTCCTCAATATAATCCTTAACACTATAAAATGCTTTCTGACACAGCTTACGTTTAACGAAGGATTTGAATTTATTCAGGCTCAGATCTTTTACCATCTCTGGAAGTTCATTGTAAAAAATGTATACATTGGCATCTAAAAGAGCCACCTATTTTCTTGAGCCGTGTTGTAGGTATGTACAATAAATTTGTGCCTGTTCCTAGTATTTATATTATGGACATCACTGTATTTTTAAAATACCTCTATACATGTATTATCACAAACTGAAATTCTAATGCGTAATTTGGATAACGCTGTTCCACTGCGTGAACGTCGCGGTGGCGCAATGTAATATTGCCATTTTGAATATACAGGATGTATCTAATATCGTAACGCAAACTTCGCGGAAAGGCTAGACCGCATGCCACTAATAAAATTATGATAGTTATTTATGTCGTTAATGAACGGTTACAGAAATAATAATGTTTAAAAAAAAGTGTTGGCTCTGACTTTGACCGGTGCAAGCGTGCCGCCGTGCGGGTTTGTAGGTATGACGTTGATCCCTGTGTGAACTCTATTAAATCAGCTGATAAGATAGTTTTTCGAGTTTTGTTTTCATTGCGCTTTTTTGTGTAATTCGCGAATTAATTAGTTTTTACTTAAAATCTTATTGAGATATAAAAAAAAGTATAGCAATTATGAACGGTCTAAAGTGACCTTTATATACCGTGTACTATTATCAATTATTGTTTTTTTTTTCATTACTCTTCTTCTTTAACCTATAGAGGTCCACTTCTGGATAAAGGTCTATCCAAGGCTTTTTACAATGACCGGTCTTGTGCTGCCCGCATCTATCGGCTTTCCACGACCTTCACCAGGTCTTCAGTCCACCTTTTTAGGGGCCTCCCTGGGCTGCGTTTTCCGGTACGTGGCCGCCAGAACCTTTTATATTATTATTGAGATTAGGACAGGAGAATGATAACGTTACAATATTTTGTAAATACATATGTGGAAGTTTAAAAAATCGGCTACGCAAAAACGCATTTAGATAAAATTTATGTTAATAGTTTATAACTTGGAATAATACATAGAATACTTTTATTCCAATATTCTCACGTTACCAAAACTAGTACTGACAGACGTTGCCAGTATTCCATAATAACAAATGAATTCTATTGGCAGTGTAAATAATATCAAATAATTTACATTCCATCATCACTTGATCAGTCGCCTACTTTAGTGCAATGTATTCTAAGTTCATTTTTTTTTAATAATTATAAACTAGCGCTTGACCGCAATCCCGCCTGATGGTAAGCAGTAATGCGATCGTTGATGGTAAAGCGCGCTAGTTTATTAAGAGTCTATTCACACAGAAAAACTGAGCGAATAGGAAGGAAGACGGCAGTTGAGCGAGGTGATGCTATGTTAAACCCAACAACACGACCAACGATGCTGCGCCAAAGGAAGATTGATCTAAAGACCCTCCACGACCAAACTCCCAACACAACAACATTAGGCGCATCGTACCCGGCACACATCGCAACACAACTGCGCAGACCCGTCCTCCGTGCGGCTTCACCAGACATCATCATCATTTAGTTGGAATGGAATTTGAAGTGTGTTTAGTATGTCATATTTATAGTTTGTTGTTCCACATAACTTGATAATTTGCACGCTCCTACTTCCAGTACGTAAAGCGTATCTACTTATATTATGTGCTATCTCGTTGTAAGAAGCGAAACTTCTGTGTACCTATTCACCATGTGGCACTGGACATCGGATACTGAAGCTTTTGTTGCCGACTCGTACTTCCGCTCTAAACAATGGCGAACGCCGTGAAAATAAAGTTTATTGGACGTTTTAGTGCTGCAGAGTTTTTATGACATCCTTATTGAGAGGAGAGATAATTAGTTGATGTTTTTGTTTATTTTGTTTGCTGGTGATGCATTTTAAGTGGGAACACTTAAGCGCCTCTAGATATATATTCGTCTCTATCGAAGCATATTAATCACTTAGGTGCACTCACCGCGTAGGTTTCGATATGTGTTTTTTTGTATATGTTTCGCTCATATTGGCCGCAGCGTGATGTTATATAGCCTAAAGCTTTCCTGGATTAATGGGCTATCCACCGCAGAAATAATTTTTCAAATCGACCCACAGTTCCTGAAACTAATGCGTTCAAGCAAACAAACAAGCTCTTCAGCTTTATATATAGTATAGATTGAACGTTGTGTACAAGAATAATTGGACTTCAGATTTATGTACTCTATGTTGTATTAACTGTGTTGATTGTCTTGGTCTGTAGTCTGTCACTGTACGTATAAAATAAAATAAATAAAATATACTAAGCAACTTTCAAAAGTGTTTTTCCAGAATTTCATTGATGGTATTTAACACAGATATAGTATTTTAGAACCCATGCTTTTATAAAATAGTTCTAATTTTAAAGTTTCAATCGTCTTTCCATTAGAAAATTGCTAATGATGTTTGCTTAGTAGATGCATATATTTTGTATCCTAAACCAAAAATCATCAGGATTATTTTCCGTTTCGGTTCAGCTGAATAATAATTATTTTGCGCTTCCGCCGAGCTTCTAATGATGTACAAAGCACAGGTCCGTTCGTGTGTGGAGTACTGCAGCCACATTTGGGCTAGTGCTGCTAAGTGTCACCTGGCCTCTTTGGATTCAGTGGAGAGGCGTACGAAGAGGCTGAATGGTGACCCTGACTTAACTCGAGATGGTCTCCAAAGCCTAGTGCACAGGCGTAGAGTAGCCAGCCTTTCGGTGTTCTATAGGATGCATTTTGGGGAGTGTGCGAGGGAAGTGCATGATTTAATTCCCCCATCTCCGTTCCACCACCGGAAGACCCGTCGTACGGCGAGTTTCCACCCTTACGTTGTTAATACCTCTACGATCCGGTCTAAGCGTTTCGCCTCCTCCTTTATACCGCGTGCATCGAGGGACTCGAACAATTTGTCAGCGGCGGTGTTTCCGTCGGACTACAATTTGAGTGTCTTCAAGGCTGGAGTGAATAGGCTCTTAATAAACTAGTGCGCTTTACCATCAACGACTGCGTCACTGCTTACCATCAGGCGGAATTGCGGTCAAGCGCTAGTTTATAATTATATATAAAAAAAAAAAACATTCATCAGATTCAAACTTGCAAAGTAGATAAGTACCAGCCCTGTTGTAAAAAAGTACCCAACACGATGGTATTGTTCTTTCCCCACAATAGGTAATAAACGAAGTAACGGTCAGGATAGAAAAACAAAAGAATTGCAATGAATCAAGCTCTAAAGAGTCAAGTTAACTTCGCTCAACCGTTTGTCTACCTTAGGAAGGGAACGTTTACGTGGTAGATGTGGTCTTAAGGAGTTGTGGTGTGAGAATAGTACTTACTTTTTTATGATTTTGTGATTTATCTACGTCATGTTTAGAACAATCAATCTGCCTAGCCAGGTCCCATCTGAATTACAAACAGGCTTCAGCTGAATATTAGGATTATATATACTTTACTTCACTCAGTGCTCAACTTTTGAATGCTCTGCAATAGAACTAGTAGACTACAAGGTTATTATTATCTGTTTGTATAGGGTTCCGGTTGCTAGTAACTTAATTAATTTCTTTGAAAGATTAGATAAGATGCTTAAATATGTAACTACAAACTATAAAAAGCACAATATTGTAGTAGCTGGGGATTTCAATATTAATATATTAAAACAAAACAACATCACATCCGAATTTGAATGTTTGCTTCTTAACTATAACCTAAAACTTAAGATAACCGAACCAACCAGACACGTTAGCAAAACATGCATAGATAACTTTGCTCACAACTACCACAATAAGTGTAAAGCAGAAGTGATAGACTTTGCATTATCTGACCACACGGCTCAGATATTGAGGTGTCAAGTCAAAAAGGTGTGTCTAATAAAAAGCTGGAAAATTAAGCGTAGAGATTACTCTGAGGAAAATCTTAAGAAGTTTAGAACTTGTGTAGAGAAATTGTCTTTTTCGGAAGTGTACTCAGCCTCTGACCCAAATATAGCCTATAATGCTTTCTTTGATTTGTTCAAGTTATTTTACGATCTTTGCTTTCCATTTAAATATATGACAATTAATACACATCGTAAAGCTAAATGGATAACGCGAGGAATTAAGGCTTGTAGTGTCAAAAAACGTGATCTTTTGTGGCAATACAGGAAAAACCCGAGCCAGGTTAATAAAACTAAACTGACAGAATATTCTAAAAGATATAAAAAAGTCATCAAATTAACACAGCGGGCACAAAATAATCATTTAATTAGCGTGTCAGATAATAAAAGTAGATCAGCATGGAAAATAATAAATGAATATAAACAAAATCTACCAAATGATACTATATCTAGCATTAAAATAAATGACAAAATAATAACTGACCCTTCTGAAATATCTAACGCTTTTAATAATTATTTCATAGATAAAATTGTACCCAGGGATGATTCACTCAGCAGGAAGTATAATTTTTTAACGTCTACTAAGCAAAAGTCTATGTTTTTGAAGCCATGCTTGCCACATGATGTATTTCAGATTATTAGAAGTTTAAAAAACACGAACAGTGTAGGTTATGATGGGATATCAACTAAAGTCTTGAAGTATATTGCTACGAATATTTCTACTCATCTTTCCTATCTGATAAATATATCTATTGAAGCTGGAATTTACCCCGACAAATTAAAGACTTCTATCATTAACCCAATCTTCAAAAAAGATAATAGTGAATGTCTAGGAAACTATAGACCTATTGCCTTGGTTCCGGTTATATCCAAAATTTTTGAGAAGCATATTTACAAAGAACTGAATAACTATTTAGAGTGTAACAATATTCTGGCAAAAGAACAAAAAGGTTTCAGACAAAATAAATCAATAAATATGGCCATATATGACTTTCTGAATGTTGTGATGGTTAATGTTGATAAAAGAATACCTATCTGCTCTATCTTTATGGATATGATGCAGGCTTTCGATTATGTTGAACATAGTTTATTGTTGGATAAACTTAATGCATATGGAATAAGAGGTAATGTTTTAAAATTATTTGAATCTTACCTCAAAGGCCGTCGCCAGTACACTGAATTGACTAGAGTGAATATTATAACAAGAAAAGAAGTAACTTTCAGATCATGTGAACGTCAACCAAATTACGGTGTTCCTCAAGGAACCGTTTTGGGGCCACTATTTTTTATATTGTATATCAATGACTTACCCAATGCCACTGATAATCCTGTAACTCTTTTTGCGGATGACAGTACAGTAACCGTTAAGTGTAAAGATATAAATACTTATGAAGATGACATAAACAACACATTGAGCTCAGTCATGAATTGGCTTTATAATAATAACCTCAAAGCCAACTTAAGCAAAACTAAATTAATGTACTTTAGACAACGTTTACCGGCACCAAATAACCTAAATATAAATTATAACATGCAAAAAATAGAGGAAGTAGACAATTATAAATTTTTAGGCCTATATATTGATGACAAAATGACCTGGAAGCCACATATTCAACAACTATGCAAACGAGTTAGTAAATCTGCCTATGCTCTACATACACTTGCATTTAAAATAAATTCCGGTGCCCTTATAATTGCGTATCATGGTCTGGTGGCATCTGTTCTCAGATATGGCATAATTTTTTGGGGGAATTCCACCGACAAAGATATTGCCTTTAAAGCGCAGAAACGTTGCATTCGAGCTATGTTTGGTTTAAAGTCAACAGAAAGCTGTGTGCCTTTCTTTAAGAAGCACAACATTCTACCACTACCTTCACTACATGTATTTGAAGTAGCGGCTTTCGTTAAACAAAATCCTCATTTGTTTACCTTAGTATCTGTAGCTCTCAATCGGACCCAAAGGGACGAAAGTCGTCTGTGTATTCCAAAAACGAATACTGCCTTGCTGTATAAAAGTATATTTCACATGGCACCAGTTATATACAATAAATTGCCAAAAGAGCTAAAAAAATTGCCTGTTAATTCATTTAAATTAAAACTCAGAAGTATGCTGTCTCAAAAATGTTATTATAGTGTATCGGACTTTTTATTAGATAAATCTTGACATTGTACAATTGTAATTTTTTTCTTTGACTTTGAATTATTCTCGTCCAAATTGTATTGACATTTAATTAACTAATTGTTTTGACTTCATTTTTGATAACGTTATGTGATTTGCTTATTTGACAATATTGTATTTAAATCAGTATAATTTTGACGTTAACTTAAGAAATTACTATGACTTTTTGACTTTAATTATTCCTATTATAATGTAATCATTTATTTAGTTATTTTTTATTTAATATTATTTTATATTTAATTTTTTTGAATTTGTATGCCTATAATAGGCTGATCATAGCGCACTTTATCCTCATATATGAATAACCACTGTACCTATGTTTCACAAATAAAATATTTCTGATTTCTGATTTAAAGCAAAATAATAACTGCTGTACCGGTCGTGCGGTCAGGTTAAGATACGCTTGCCGCGGTTGTTTCGTGGATGGGTGGCCAACTTTACAAATTCGGTCAGCCATTCATAGAGCAACCTTAACGCAAGATATTTTAAGTTTCGCGTAAACCAGATGACCAAACTTCCCTTTAATATCGCAATGCTCGATATTTGTAAGCACCCGGATTAGTAAGGTCTAAGGGCATTTTAGTTGCATCAAATTGATATTTAAAGTTACTCTACCCAAATGCTGTGCACTATGCTGCTGTCAAATTAAGCTTGGAGATACTGAAGACCACAACGATAAAAACGTAGCAAACTTCGAGACCCCTCTGCTTGTGCTTCGAAAAGCACGTTGACACCTTTAGGGCCACCGACTCGCCCGGAGAGTCCACGTAAACTCTCCGGGCGAGTCGGCGGCACTGCTGTTGGTCTCGGCTATCATTCGCAGATCTTTGAGAGTTATTACGGGTCGTTAGAACCTCGAAAGTTTGACGACCAGTGTTTTGGTTTCAGAAAGAAAGAAAGAAAGAAAATATATTTATTCAGCACAGATTTAAAGACACACAATACATCTAGCATAAACATACATCAGGTAGCAACAAAATAAAATAAAAAACCAAATAAAAAAAGTAAAATAAAAAGTAAACAAAAAATAAAAAATCCCTATAAAAAAATTGCAGCAAAGTGTGCCTCGTGGCTGCACCAAAAAGGTCCAGTTCAGCAAAAATGCCAAACAACTAGTGCCTGACGCTGGTTTTAAACTGAACCTGATGTGAGGTGACGGATGTAAATCAGTTCTAAACAATAGCATAACGCGTGTACGCATGCTTAAATAAAAATAAATACTTGTTAGATAAAAAGAAATGATATTGCTAAAAACTAATAATAAATAAACTAAGAAAAGAAATACTGACAAATATAGGTAAAGATAGACTTTCGCTTGTGTAGATACTTAAATTCATTGAACAACCTAAACCTGTTTAAAACAAGATATGTATACATACAGTATGTTAAGAAAACCCTGTCCGACCCGTGAAGGTGTTGTTAGGTATCGATAACTGATTCTAATAATGGATACAAAACCGGGCTAAACTAGTAAACTTAAAAAAAAATCCCCCTAAAAAATAAATATTATTTCGCAAAAAGAGGTAACTTAATAAATGTGCGGTAAGCTCCCTACCGCGGACGGCGGGCGGCAGGGCACGCGACACTTGGTCACATCGCTATTCGCTCATAATAATACCGGTGTTGTCACTTTTTAAAAAATTACCAAATTTTGGGGAAGTTGGAATTAATTCGCGGGAAAAAAAGATTATTTCAAAATTCATTTGTATTGGTACTATGATGATTACGTAAAATTTTATATTATATTTGGTCATGTGTTTACCTAACCTTTATTATCCTTATGGGTCGGACAGGGTTTTCTTAACATACTGTATAATTACAATCACAGATTAAAAATATATAAAATCCATTCATGTAATATCAACGCAAATAATTGAATTGAAAAAAATCAAAAATTAAATGTAAAATAATCAAATTGAGAAAAAGAAATGAAAATAGTTTCAGCTAGATTAGTAAAAAATATTGAGGTATTTATATGGCCTCGATGTATATCTAATATATAAAGTTCTCGTGTCACGGTGTTCGGCTTTAAACTCCTCCGAAACGGCTCGACCGATTTTGATGAAATTTTTTGTGCTTAACCGGTGTCTATGAGAATCGGCCAACATCTATTTTTCATCCCCCTAAATGTTAGGGGTAGTCCACCCCTAAATTTTTTTTTTATATTTTTTAGACAAAATTTTTAATTTCTATTTTTTTATGATGCAACATACAAAAATACATACAATCCCCAATTTTCACCCTTCTGCGATCAACCCTTATTTTTTAATAGCCATTTTAGTAATTTAATCTATTATTTATATGGCAAAACAACGTTTGCCGGTCAGCTAGTAGACTATAAAATAGGGGCATGATAGGCATATTGAAATTGAAATATTGAGAGCAACCGCAAGCGAGCACAGACAAATAATGATGAGGTTGGACTTACAGGGGGCTTCCCGCAGTATTCTCCTGGTTTGCTGGAGTGTATGGAGGGTTCCACCAGATGTTCACTGCGCGCTATAGACTTGCCGATAAGCAAGAGAGAGATAAAAAGAAGTATAATTATGAGTGAATGGAAAAACTTCTTGAGTTTCGTTTGTTCTCCATTCCCTAATGCTGATGGGATCCTCAGCCAGACAATGAGGTTGAAGGGACAAAATGCGGGAATATTTAAATATGCTTGCTTATTGATGTATTTAATTGACATGTTATCTTGGTGGTAGGCCATAACATCGGCCGCCGGCAGAAGTTACCACCTGCCAGATAAAGTCTTGCCGTCAAGTGATTCGTCGTGTTCCGGCATGATGTCTGGTGAAGCCGTACGGAGGACGGTATTGCGATGTACGATGCGCCAAATGTTGCTGAATGGGGAGTTTGGTCGTGGAAGGTCTTCAGATCAATCTCTTTCTGGCGTAGCATCGTTGGTCGTGTTGTTGAGTTCAACATTGCATCACCTCGCTTAACTGACGTATTCCTTCCTATTCACTCAGTGTTTTTTTAGTAAACAGGCTCTTAATAAACTAGTGCGCTTTACTATCAACGATTGGATCACTTCTTACCATCAGGCGGGATTGCGGTCAGGCACTAGTTTATAATTATTAAAAAAAATGTGTAGAGTATGTGTATGTAGAGGCCAAATAAGAAGTCGTACCCAGTAAAGTATTGGTATTGAGCTGTATCCGATTAGACCGGAAGCTGACCTCAACATAATTGAAAAAGGATGGGCAGATTACATCAAGATAGTAGTAATCTGTCAATTGTTTTAATAGGTTATCAACTTTATCGCTATAGCATTGGGTTTAATCTTCATTGGAAAAAAGTAGAAGGCGTAAAGTACAGAGAGGTTTCGATAAATATCCATATCACATATCCACGAACTGACCGCAGTAAGCGTTTTATTGAAGAGTGATGAATTATTTATTTTCTTGTAAATCTAGTCGAGGTAAATATGTAAAATATTCAACCCTAAAGTAATGATTTCTTCAAACTCAATTACCACCATTATTTTAACGCGCAAATAACGTTATTTGCTGTAAATTCTCTGAATTAATCATTCCACTACGAACAAATTGCTATCTTTTCAGAAAGACTTGGCCAAATTCTCCGAAGTACCAATCTTAAATAGTAAAATTACTCAGACACAAATTCAATCTTATAATTTAAGCTCCAAAGTAATGATGACGTATCAATTAAAAACTGAAGACTCATCGCCAAATTATACTTTGTACTGAAATGATAAATTGTCCTTTTAATAGATCAACTTGCTCTTAAATTACTCGTCTATATTTAGTATCATTAGCTAACTGCAACTCAATTTCGTTTCTCGTAATCAATACCGTTTTACCTAGTTCAAAACTTCAAACTTGGAATTGGAATTCATTCGAAGTTCTAGAATTTTAGCGGAGGTGGAAATCAATTAATGAAACATTTAATATGGAAAATATTAAAACTGATCACCTTAACTTTCATATAACTTCAAGTAAGAATAGTTATTATTATTATTATTATTATTCCTTTATTTCACTGTATATACATATAAATTACATTTTTAAATATTTCTATATAAACAATACATAAAAAACATTTAAAAATATAAAAAATAGTAGCCCACCGGCATCGGGAACAGGGTCCAAGTTACCGGCGGTCAGGGCTCCAGAGAGAGGAACTTCCTGACAATGCGAGCCGTGTCCAGAAGTACAGCTTTCTGAATCAAGCCTTTGATCCAGCTGCCTAACGAGAGCCTCTTGAGGTGTTGGTCGAGGCTCTTGGCTATTAAGCCATTGGCTGTCACGACTATCGGTACAATGATTGCTGAATCCACCTCCCACATATCGACAACCTCGTGAGCCAAGTCAAGATACTTGATTTGTTTATCTTTCTCGGCTTTCACGAGGTTCTCATCATGCGGGATGGTTATGTCAACAATCATTGCACGCCGCTCTGATCGATCCACCATCACTATATCAGGCTTATTGGCAACAATAGTCCTATCAGTGATGATGGATCGATCCCAGTACAATGTGATATGGCCATTTTCGAGAACTGGGTCGGGCATATACCTGTAGTACGGCACCTCCGATTCCACAAGGTTGTATTTGAGAGCAAGTTGCTGATGAATTATCCTGGCTACAAGGTTGTGTCTATGCAAGTACTCTCCGTTAGCTAGACGAGAACACCCGGAGATAATATGCCTTATTGATTCCCCCGGCCGGTGACATGCCCGACAGATGTCAACTGTGCCGTCTTTCACAATAAATCTCCGGTAATTGTTCGTCATCATAACTTCGTCCATAATTGCACATACAAAACCTTCGGTTTCCCCAAAGAGGTCACCGAATCGTAGCCAGGCCACGGACGCTTGTAAATCTACATCAGGCCCGTGTAGGGCTCTGAAAAAGCGTCCGTGAAGCTCCTTGTTCTTCCATACCTCCATGCGATCATTAGTGTCAAGCACTGCTGGTTTACGCCAGTTCTCTTTAGCCAAGGAGAGCGGAGTGAGGCCCTTGTCAACCGCGACCACATCTCGATGCATCCCCACGTCGGTTTCTAGAAAATATTCCCTGAGACTGCATACCTCGCGATTGTGGAGGGTCTTAGCGTTTAAAAAGCCACGACCTCCACATTTTCGCGGGATATACAGCCTCATAACCGATGATCGTGGGTGATGCAATCGATTTGCAGTCAGCAGCGTACGGACCCTCTGATCCAGGGCGTCAAGTTCGGTTTGAGTCCATTTGAGTATGCCGAAAGAGTACATCAATACCGGCATGACCCAACCGTTGAAAGCACGCACCTTGTTTCCGCCTGATAGAAGACTATTAAGTACTTTTTTCAGGCGGCCAAAGAAGCGTTCCTTCAACGATTGCTTCATGTCAGTAACATTGATGCCCAACGCTTCCGACATACCCAAATACTTATAGGTTTCGGATGCGGAGAGGGCTCTAAGGTTTATGGAACTCGTGAGTTGGGTTCCCACGGATTCCATAATCTCTCCTCGCTTTACATGCATGACCGCACATTTGTCCACACCAAATTCCATCCTAATGGAGCTACTGAAAGTTTCAGTAATTTTCAGTAGCTCCTTCAGTTGTGAATTGTTGGGAGCAAAAAGTTTCAGATCATCCATGTAAAGGAGGTGCGATATAACCTGACCACCTCTCCTCAACCGATAGCCTAGACCTGAATCCTCCAATAGTGTGCTCAGAGGATTCAATGCTAAGCAAAACCAAAGCGGACTCAAACTGTCGCCCTGAAATATACCTCGCTCGATCCTTATCGGTTCGCTATTCCTCTGAATATTTCGACATCCTGGATAGCGAAGGACTGTCCTCCATTGCCCCATACACGTCATCAGGAAGGTGCGTAGAGTTGTATCCACTTTATACAACTCCAGCACCCGCATGAGCCATGTATGTGGCACTGAGTCATAGGCCTTCTTATAATCTATCCAACATGTCGACAGATCCTTTCGGGAACGACGAACTTGTTGGCTAATGGTCATATCAATGAGGAGTAGCTCCTTAGTACCGCGGGACCCGCTCCTACATCCATTTTGAGAGGCAGACATGATAGCGTTACTGTCAATATGTTTGTTAATTTTAGTTTTCAAAATGGATGTAAGAACTTTATAGACCGTCGGTAAACAGGTGATCGGTCTATAATTTTTGGGTTCCGCGGTGCTACCTGATTTATGGAGCAAGTGGGTTATTCCAGTAGTTAGGAACTGAGGTAACGAACCAGACACTAAGGCAGTCTGGAATTGAGATGCCAAGCGAGCGTGCGACCTTGGAAACCATTTTATCCAAAAGTTATGCAGCCCGTCCGGTCCTGGAGATTTCCAGTTAGGTAACGGACGGACTGCATGAGCTACATCTTGGGGGCAGATGGTAATAGCCCCCATTTCAGGTATTGGATCGCAGGCTCGCTCGACATCCCGAGCCCAGTCACCTTCAGTGTGACTGACAGGCACCGACCAGATACTGCGCCAGAATGAACACATGGCATCATCATCTGGTAGGCACGTGTCAGCCACACCTTGTTCTGGTCGTTCCCAGTCCCTATAAACCCACCTTTGATTGCTCTGGAAGGTGCGATTCTGGGTGTACCGTTCTACTCGTCGTTTATACCGACGAATACGGTTCGCCCATGCATACACTTTCTGCTTCAGGAAGTCGATGCGCTCCGTGATACGGGCCATATAATTCTCAGGGCTGGTATTTGTACCTGAGAATGCCCGCCTCACAAAGCGCATCACTCTAGGACGAGTATTACCCTCCCTGAAGCAGATTAGTTTACCGATGAGTGCTCTGGCCCCACCAATACGACGTTCAATCCTGTGCTGCCAAGCTGGTACTACTGGTTTTGGTCGTGTAGCTCTAAAGTCACTGGGAAATTTGACATGAGCTACACGACATGCTGCTACAGCTGCGCAGTACAGGATTGAATGAGTATCAGTGAGGTCCTCGCAGGTATCAAAATAATTTGATAACTGCGCATCCAGAGCAGCCATCAGTGCCCTATTTCTGTTATGCATGGGCAAACGTGGCAGGCGTGGTCTAACTTCTGCCGACATGTAACGGTATTCCCGAATCGCAGCCTCCAAAGCATTCCTTAATTCCTCATTGCACTGGGTACTTACATTTGTAGCCACATCATTACTCCCCTCGTCAGCATAGTTTGTTGACTGCGGTGGTATCTCCGCAGTTTGCGATTGGTGAGCAATGACACGGCTACTCTGCATTTCACTTCGCAGGCGATCAAGCACAGTATCATCCAACATATGATTACGCTGGATAACCCGTACCTGATCCGACAGTCGTTGAGCCGAAACGTTGACAGCTGGTTCAAGCACCTGAAACAGAGAGAGCATTCGAACACGGTACGCGGTCAGGTTGTTTCCTCCCTCTGTAGCCCCATAGTATGAGCGCATGACATTTTCGTTGATGGATTGTGTCCATCTCATGCGCTGCACACTTCCGCCGGGAGCTGGGACCCTGTCAGAAGCCGATGGGCCTCGAGGTCCTAAGCGGTCCGGCGGCCGGCGTCCTCCCCGTCGGCGAACAGGTGGTGGCGTCGTCGGCGGAGAGAAGTACTCGTCGCTCGAGCTCGACGCAACTGCCGCAGCCGGGGTCGTCACAGCACTTACAGTGGCGCTGGAGACCGGCGGCGGCGAGGCGGAGCTGAGCAACGAGTCCGGAGATGTTGGGCGTGCACGTTGTCTTGCGGCAGATCTTGTCAACATTGCATATTCATATTAAATATTTTTCATTTCTGTTTTGTATTGTCCACGGTGACATGACAGATGTCAGCTCCAATGGTTCGGTTTAGTGCGGCTAGAAAACTTCTCCATTATGTATAGAGACTTTTTTATGTATATTTTAAATTATTTTAGATTCGGGCTTGGGTTTTGTGTTGAAGATTTCACAATATGGAAAAGAAAAACTGATTTTAAAAATATATATCTAATACTGATGGAAATATGATGTTGACGTTTGCTATTATTATTATTATTTATTATTTAGAAACGAACAATTATAGCACTATTACAGAGCATTCCAATTCAGTGCTATAAGTAAGATAAATTATACAAAAAGGAAAAAAAAAAAAACATAAAACAAAAAACATAACATACATATGGTCAGAATAATTAGTACAGAAACATATTTAAAATATCATTATACACTAATTTCTTATAAGTCTATACCTTGTTCCATTAGGTTCTGTGCTGCTTGTAAGAACTTAGGAAGTTTTTGGCCAAACAAGTCTTCCGTACGCGCAATGACATTAATCAGACGTACGGCTCGAGACATAGGGGCAAACTTTAGCAGGTTAGTCCTAGCGGTGGGGACATCTAAAAGGCTGGGGCGACGACGTGCACTTACGTACCCGCTCGGCGCGCGCAGGCGTAGCTCCTCAAGTACCTCTGGATGTTGGAGCACCCCTAATAATATAGAGACAACATACTTCACCAGCGCAACGTCTCTTCTCACAGCCAGCTTGGTGTACCCGACCATGCCTAATATAAACAAGGTCGGGTACATCAAGGGATAAAAAGGATAAACTCCATACTGTTTGAGATATAAGAATCTTAGGAATTTATTCTGAATCTTTTCCAACATGAGGCTATACTTAGCCTCATGAGGATTCCAAATAATAGAACTTGTTTCTAGATGACTCCTAACAAGTGCATTATATAGGACTTTAATTGCAGCTGTATCACTAAAATCCTTACACTGTCTCAAGATGAATCCCAGATTTCTAAAACCCCTGCCACAGACCTCCAAAATGTGCTTGCGGAACGAATTTCAGAATTTTGCTAGCTAATTTATTGTGCCCTATATATTCTATTATGCTTGTAGAAATAGGCATCAAACAGCGTCTTTCAGAATTAGTACAGCCCAAAGACATTAAAATTATTTGGTACAGCCCCGTATACTTGCTATTTTCGGTCACGTGTCAATTCCCAATAATAACTCCATAGAACGTTGGTCAGGGCAGAGTAGAAGGGAACAAACCTCGTGGAAGATCACCGATGAGGTGGACCGATCAAATAAAGTCGGCAGTGGACCTGTAAATAAATGCTCCAGACTGTAGTCCAACAGGGATAGATGGAGAGAGATCGTGCGTCGAGCTACATCAACGTCCCGAATTCAGTCAACGACATGAACCGAAGAAGAAGAGCATATGCTATCTCGTGGTAGCAAATATCTTAAAAAACTAAGACCAGTCTCAATTTCAAAAAGCGTATTAGAAAATGTTTTCCCACTCTTTTCAGTATCGATGAAAGTAAAGTACAGGGTACTCAAGATGACAGCAAGGTCAACACGAATGCGCCCCTATAAGTCTAGCCTTTTACCAAGAAGGCTTGGGTCGGCTTTTAGGATGTAGCTAAGTGCCAGTATTTTATAAGGAGTAACTGTATATATGACCTGCACAAGCCAGCTGTTGAGTAGTACAAAACCCCCCGTGAAGGAAAACATCTTGAGGAAACTTGGACTTTAAGTCTGAAATCGCCAACCCGCATTGAGCAAGCGTGGTATTTACGCTGAATCCTTCTCTGTATGAGAGAAGACCTGTGCCCATCAGTGGGACGATAAAAAGATTGATGAATTTAATGAAACCTCTCGGTAAGACTATTTGGCCACTTTCGACTGATGGAAAAACTCAATAACACTATGCTCGATTATGGAAACGAACCCAGAATCAGGACCAAGGTTGGAATTGTATTCAAATGCAAAATTATGCGTTCCATTTCACAAAATAACGTAATGAACATCTTCGAATTGTCAAAATGTCATTGCTACATTAATGAGAAACAATTACAATTAAAAACAGAAGCGAATGCGGAAATTCCGCAATTTCGAAGACTAGATTCTATTGCAACCCTAGTGGAACAGTACCCCGTATAAGATTAATGTTTTGCCAACTTTTGGCGGAAGAGGAATAAGACCTACACCAAACGACCGTAAAACTGGCCTATCATAAAATCAACCTTATCTGTGGTTATTTAAAGTCGTTAATTGCAAGTAACGGATTTTGACTCAAGTTTTCATTCACGTAACCGCAAATTGTGTTGATGAAGCTCAAGAACAAATGTAGTTGATTAAAAAGCTTAACTTGTTTATAATAGAGTTTGATATTGATTGTAGCTTGAAAATTGATAAATATTAAGCAGTAGGTATCTATGTTTGTATGTATGTTCTCAGTAGAAGTGTTATTATGACCGTAATGCCTTGGAAAGTAGATAGGCCTTCCGTATGGGATACTATATGTGTCAACACCCTTGCGCCATCCATCTTCCAAATACGGTGATCTGTGCTGCGGTGGCTGCTGTAAGTGTGGAAAACCACAAACGGCGCAAATACTCCAATCTCATTGGAACTTATATGTTTGAGCCATTTGGGGTTGATTCACTAGGGTTATGGGATCCGATTGCACACTTACTATTTCGAGATATCGCCAAGCGTTTAGTCGACTCTTTATGTGACCAGAGGGCTGGGCTATTTTTTTTCCAAAGAATCAGCATCGTCATACATCGTGGCAATGCTGCCAGCCTTTTGGGCACATTCCCTGTTGGCTACAATGCGGTTGAATGTTATGCTCTATAATTATTTGCCTTACTACTTTATAGGTTTATACAATGTACATATTATTATTTTTAAAGTTTTTAAATGATGTAAACATTATCAGTACAAGTTAAAAGATCATACTCCATGTTACACTCTTTGTGAGTATGTATATATGTTGCTCGGCAATTGTGAAGCATTCTATTAAATTTAAAATAAATTCTGTTTGGATTGTTAGAGTGTTTAAACAATAATTAATTATTAATTTGGACTTATCGTCATCCAGTGGCCTTAAAAGGGCTGACCCTTTTCAGCTAGCAGTAATAAAATTTAGAGTAAAGTAGAGTAGTTTAATTTTCGGTGGTAGGCCATAACATCGGCCGCCGACAGAAGTTACCACCCTCCAGACAAAGTCTTGCCATCAAGCGGTTTGTAGTGTTTCGGCATGATGTCTGATGAAGCCATACAGAGGACAGGTCTGAGCAGTTGTGTTGCGATGTGTCGGGTACGATGCGCCACATGTTGTTGTGTTGGGAGTTTGGTCGTGGAGGGTCTTCAGATCAATCTTCCTTTGGCGTAGTATCGTTGGTCGTGTTGTTGGGTGTAACATTGCATCACCTCACTCAACTGCCGTCTTCCTTCCTATTCGTTCAGTTTTTCTAAGTGAATAGACTCTTAATAAACTAGCGCGCTTTACCATCAACGATCGCGTCACTGCTTGCCATCAGGCGGGATTACGATCAAGCGCTGCTTTGTAATTATTATAAAAAAAATACAAGAAGAGTAATTTTGTTACTAGCGTGCATGCACTGTGATTTTTTTTTATAAATCATAAACTAGTGATTAACCGCAATCCCGCCTGATGTTAAGCAGTAATGCAATCGTTGATGGTAAAGCGCTATTCACTCTAGCCTTGTGATAAGGAAGCTATTTCCTTTCGCCTACTTCTTATCCTACTATAATCAAAAGACCCCGTCTTCATTAGCCTAAAGTAACAAGTAACATTGAACCTATCAATACAAATTACAAGAACACACCTGTCCATTAAATTACTCTAAACAAAGTTAGGATTATCCCTAAACAATAACCTAACAAAGATACCTTTACCCTTCAGACTCCGAATTGTTGAAACAGAGATACAGCAATCAGTGCCTAAAAGTTTCTCAATCCACATTTAACACCTTTAGACCAGGACCACAGAAGAAATAGATAATAGAAGGCCCGGCTCTACAAAACGAGCGAAAACTGGCGCACGCACACATAGACGCGTACGTATAACTCCCGCGAGTTAACTGTGCACCTTGCTGGAATGCGACCCCTCTCCCGCTTCCCCACGCGGCGCCCCGCATTCACCGTAAGCGATGAGTAGCGGTAGCATCTTTATTACAATCCCCTGTTATTATTACTGTTTCTGTGGCGTTTTTGCTTTGTTGTTCGTTTTTTTATTAAGTTTGTTTTTGTTTTTTTTACATTTCCGACGCATTAGTTAAGCCTGTTGGTTGCACCAACAGTATATTTTAGACCATATTTATTAATTTAATTGTAAAACGTCATGAGTCAAAGGATCTAGTGTTACCTATGACGATTTATCATCAAAACGACCCTTTATTAAAACAAAAAAAAAACGTAATTTATATTTTTTAACATAATTTTATTTTTTTGAAAACGGGAGGTGCACAGTTAATTCGCACGAGTTGTACATAATTACTATCAGACAGTATTAGACAGTAAGATTGCACTTGCTGTACCTACTTGAATCGTGTCTATGTGTGCATGCTTTTCAAAACCAGACTGAAAAGTCAGCCTTCTGTGTTTAACTATTTCGTGTTTCGACCGAGACGCCCCAGGTTGAATTATTTAATTATATTGTAGAACTCACAGGTAAGGATCTAAATTAATGTAGTTTGTATATTTGTCAGTTCTTGGTACAGTTACACAGTTAAAGGAGTAACCACTGATTGATGTCAATGATGGGATTTTAGTATAAGGAGGAGTTTAGGAGGAGGAGAGAGCTTAACGACAGGGAACAGGATCTTGCCAGCGACATAGAGGTGTCAATTTTGCCGGAGGGAAAGGCGGAAAACCCCACGCATATAATAAAGCTCATTGCCCTCAAGCTGGGGGTCAGCCTTGATGATCGTGATTGTTAGCGCGGAACGTGTTGGAGGAAGGCACCTCTATGTGACAAGCTCAGCTAGTCCGACTGAGTCTCGTCCGCGGCCAATTGTTATGCGCTTTGCTTGTCAGGACTTACGCGACCAGCTTCTGACAAGCGCGCGAGTGCGACCTCAACATGTCAGTTCCATCGCAGGGATTCTTTCTCAACGAGTGGTTCCTGAAAGCCAATCGCTTGTTGTTTCGTAGGGCGCGGGATGCGGCCGGCCACCTCGATTGGAAATTTGTATGGACCAGGCAGGGCTGAATACTCCCCAAAAAGATGCCTGGGATAGGGCGTAGATAATATCCGCACTGATGAGGACTTATCTTGTGTCTTCGGGACTGAAAAGGACACAGCATAGTTCTTTTTGTGTTTATATGTATGTGTATGGTTTTATTAATTATGTTTGTAGGGTTATGCATCGTAATAGTTTTCATGGTGTGCTCAGTCTTGGACTGGGGTTGTATGGATTTTGTGTCACCATCTCAGCCTATTTTATTTTATTTCATGCTCATGCTCTATTGACTTATATTATAAGTGCAAAGTCTATTTTCAGCTAGTCTATTGAAATCAAATTGTGTATTTCTTACTCTTATATTTGTCTTACGTATTTACTCTCACTATAGTGCCCAACTGATCGTCAATACAACACCTTCAAATACTCATTCGTGTCTCACACTTCCACCCCTGAAACCTATTTCTTTTAGCACTGATGACTTCCAGTAAACACATTAAGTTCACATCATGGCTATCAATGAGACCTAGTTACGCAAGGGGGAACAGGCCCGAGCAACTAGTGTACCTGGGTACAAATTCAGGTACGTACCTCGACCTGTGACTACCCGAGGTGGACGTGGCGGGAAGTTGGCTTTTATATAAGGAGTGGCATTAACGCGTACGTAAAGGCTCATCCTGACCACCCTGAAGTGCAGCAGCTCTGGCTGGGCTTGAACATCAACAGAAGAAAGCTTCCTATCGGGACCGCATACCGTCCGTCTTGGCAGGACCTGAAGCTTTTCCTTGACGCCATAACTGCCAATATTAATGCACTAGCCCTATATGATAATCTGGTACTGTTGGGTGACCTAAATGTTAATCTCTTGGATGCAAACAGCTCAAAATCAAAGCAGCTCGCTGAATTTTTAATTGCTTGAACCTTGCTCAATTGGTTTAGTCAGCGACACACTTCGTGGGTAATAGTAGTTCGCTTATCGATATCGTATGCACTCATGCTACTACAACGCGAAATGATAGGGTGAAGCATATCAATGAGCTGAGTCACCACTCCTTCATTACATGCGAGTCTATTTTTAAGAAGCCCAAGGCTAAATCTAGGGTGATTGAGTTTCGCTCTTTTTCAGACATCATTCTAGATCAATTCCAAAAGGATTTGAACATGATACCATGGTCTACTGTGGGATTTGCGTGATGTTGATACTATGGTGCATACCTTTAATATATGTCTGCTTCAGCTTTTTGATCTTCATGCTCCTGTCAAGAAAAAGACCTTCTATAAGAGACCTACACTATGGATCAGTGACAATATTCGTCTCATGTTCAGGCTGCGGGATGAAGCCAGGGACAGATGTCGGCAAACTAAAGAACCGCACCATAAGCTGTACTACCTTGTTCTTAAACATGAGGTTGCCGCCGTATTAGTGAGAGAAAAAACAGCATATTTCGCAAAAAAATCAATGAAGAAAGTCAGGACCCCAAACTTTTGTGACGTAATCTAAAGTCAGATGTACTTACCGACCACAAAGAAAGGCTATTTACAAGTCATTTTGTCAATCCAAACAATATCAGTGTGGCATTTTTGGATGTTCATGGAAATTGTAACGATAATGTCTCGTTAATATCCAGCTTCTATTTACGCAGGCATAGTCGAGGCGAATTCTCGGTCTCTGCAACCAACAAGGAGACAATTCTAAAGATAGTGAGAGTTCATCGATCAAATGCCCAGGGTGTTGATGGTATCAGCTTGGAAATGTTAACACTCACATTGCCAACTACCCTGAAAGTCATCACTGATAACACCAACAGGTCTATAGAATCGAGTACTTTCCCTGACTTCTGGCGACGCGCAAGTGTTCGCCCTATCCCTAAAATTAGCGATCCAGCCACTTGAAAGACCTGAGGCTAATTAGTATACTGCCCTGCATGTCAAAGATTATGGAGCGTGTAGTGTATCTGCAGGTGGTTGAGTATTTGGAAGCTAACAGCTTTCTCCCTGAACTTCAGTCTGGTTTCCATAAAGGAAGCGGCACTGCAACAGCTCTGATGGATGTGGTGGGAAAAATCCTAGAGGCAAGTGACAGAAGTGAGGGGTCGATCCTGGTCCTGCTGGACTTCTCTCGGGCTTTTAACGCTATAATTACTAATCTAATCTTGTCCAAGCTAACATACTATGGCTTTGTCTGTGGTACTGTGGATTGATTTAACAGCTATTTAACTGGAAGGACACAGTATGTGCAGATTATCAAAGGGAACGGAACCATTGTTTCATCCCCTCCACTCCGGGTAACCAGAGGGGTCCCGCAGGGATCGATTTTAGGCCCATTGTCGTACATACTCTACAGTGCTGATGTTACTGGATCTTTTGTCAACTGCAAATATCACATGTATGCTGATGACATCTAGTTGTACATGTCCTGCAAAGGGGATGATGCGGCATTGGCGGTGCAAAGCGTGAATGAGGACCTACATAGAGTGGCGGTCTGGTCTGAAGAGAACTCTCTGGTTCTGAACCCACTGAAGATCAAGTTCTTGGTGCTGGGGACTAAAAAACAAGTTGCTGCAATCCCATCCGCCTAACCAGGGATTGTGATTAAGGGGGATAGAATTGAGCGAGTGGAGCAGGCACGTAGTCTGGGTCTCATTTCAGGAATGTCCTTAAAAGCTATTTTTATAGGCTCAAGGTTTTATTTATACTTTATACGTAATTTTCTTAGCTTACCACTTAGGAAACTACTGGTCGATAGCGTCATTTATTTGATCTCAACTACTGCGACACCATCCATGGACCCAGATTGCTAGGTAGGACAAAGCGGCTGATTCAGCGAATTCAGAATGCCTATGTTCGTTTCTGCATTCATGTCCCTCGCAGGCATGATGTGACACCATACTTGAACAAACTCAAGACACTGAAAATGGTAAACAGGCGGAAACTTCACTTAACAGGTTTAATGTTTAGTATTGTCACGACTGTTAAGCCGCACTAAATACGGTCTTCGTTCTGTGGTTGGCCCACTAAACATGGCGCAGCATAGAACGGCAGAATTCAGAGGCAGTTTCAAGTTTGCAGCCACACGCTGCTGGAAAGATATTTCACCACCAATGCGACTCCTAAAAATAACCGCTGGGTTGCTTCTGGCAACAATCGTTTCCAAACAAAAAGTTCGAATTTTACTCGTGGAAACAAATGTTGCAAAGTCTTCATTTTTGTTAAACGACTTAAAACTCTATTAATATTACATTAGAGACCTTTGAAAACCTCTTAAAATCGTAGACTAGTAACATATGTGCCGAATGAGCGCAAATTCAAAACATCCATAGACTTAATTTTATTTAATATTTTGAAGTGAAGTTGAAGTTAGCATTTTGTAACTTTTTGTGATCAAAGTTAGTGAGTTATCCAAGAAAAAATGCCACAAGTATCCAAATTTGTTGTTTATTATTTAATTTAAGATACCAAATTATTGTAGAAGATATATTCTCTGATATTTTAAACTTTTATTTATATATACTTTATGTGAAATGTGATAAAATCCAAAGAATCGAACGGGCCTTTTTTATTGTTTGTTTACAATATTTTAAAATGATAATTTATAGTGAAATTACTTTAAACTCCGGAGAATTATGTCTAAAATAGTAAAGGTGAGACTCAATTTTAATCATAAATACTACTAAAATATCTTGTAAAACAACAGGATTGCGTAAATTTAGGCGCCAGGTACGTACCTAGTAACGAATTCTTGCACTGGCCACAATCGTTTCCAAGAAGCAAAGTAAGTTTTAGTAATAGGGTTGCCGCACGCGGTGACTTACATTTCAAAATTTTTTGGTAGAAATGAAATGAGGATTTGAGTGATTTTTCAATTTGGTAAATAATTTAATACTTGATAATTTTATACTATGCCATAGGGTCGTCATTTTTACATAACATGTATTATGTTATTATAAATTGCATTTTTATTAGAACGAACTCTTTCTATATAACTCATCAATAATTTAGGGAAGTCGGAAGCATTTATCAAAAACATCTAAAAATTATGAAAATTACTTGTCTGATGTTACTGCAAAAAATAATTATTAGTTTTAAAAATAATCCAAATTTATTTAAAAAACAAAAATTATTATGTTTTCCCGCACTAATAATAATTTCTAAACGACCTTCGAAACGCGGAAAAGCTGATGAAAAAGGGAAGCACGTGTTCAATTAAACCCTAAATTGATTCACACAATCTGGCAGGCGAAAATTGCGAATTGTTTCTTCGACGGGAAAGGACTGATAATGGCAGGAGTCCGGAACTGTCAGCCCATCGACTGTAAATCTATTTGATTTATTAACCAAGGAGACCCGACATAGAATATTTAGGATCAGAAGGCCGGCCTCCTACGTCAAACGAAAACGCAAGGTCGCATACACATTTTACGTTCAACGAACCCGAACACCCTGGCGAATTTATGTACTCGTCTATGTGAGCGTGCGCCTATTTAGCTGTTTCCTCCCATTATGAAAGGTGAACCTTCTGTAACTATCAACTCTGTGACCAGGCTAAGCCAAAGACGTCCCTTGCGAAACCATTATTTTTATTTAGATAGGTGTCAATGAGGATTGTCGAAATTTTCTTTATTGATTTTGATCACGAAGGCAACAGAGCGTTAGTCAGTCACATGTATATAAATTATACATACCTATGTCTGTTGCATACATACATTTATTTCCGTTTTCTAAAACGGGATTCACCTCATTTTCTCGGTGGTAGGCCACAACATCGGCCGCCGGCGTAGTTTCCACCCACCAGACAAAGTCATGCCGCCAAGCGATTCGTCGTGTTCCGGCATGATGTCTGGTGAAGCCGTACGGAGGACGGGTCTGAGCAGTTGTGTTGCGATGTGTGCCGGGCTCGATGCGACAAATGTTGTTGTGTCGGGAGCTTGGTCCTGGAGGGTAGCGGGATCCGAAGCACGGTGCTCCGCTGGCCGACCGCAGGTAGTTGGGGGCCCAAGTAGTGTGCCAGCCACACACGAAAGGCTGCCCCGCCAACTGCGAAAAATCCCAGGGTGGCCCCATCGTGCCGGTTGGCGACCGGACGAGAGGACCCGATGGCGATCCCTGGGGGGTTCGGGCGTCCCCGCAGTCTCCAGATCAATCTCCCACTGGCGCAGCATCGTTGGTAGTGTTGTTGGGTTTATCATTGCATCACCTCGCTCAACTGCCGTCTTCCTTCCTATTCACTCAGTATATTAAAATAAAAAGTTTTAAAAAGAAAAGTAGGTATGCACAGCGGGCGCACGTCCTCTCATTTAAAGTGCACCTCTCAAACATTCGAGGTCTGCACTCTAATATCGATGCAGTCCATCACCACCTTGAGACTGAAAAGCCCCACCTACTTTTCTTGACGGAGACCCAGATCAGATGTCCTTCTGATGCGGCATACCTCAACTACCCCGGATACTCTTTGGAGCATCATTTCCTGCAGCGTGCCGGGGTCTGTGTGTATGTCCGCAATGACATCTGTTGCCGGCGTCTCCGTCACGTCGAAGACTCTCATCTATCGTCCTTATGGCTGTTGGTTGACACTGGTGTGGACAAAATTGTCTACACCTGTGTCTACCGATCGCACAGCGGTGACCAGGAGACAACTCGACTATTTGACCACCTCAGTGTGGCTGCTGACAATGTACTGCATCGGCACCCTGACGCACAGTTCGTCGCTCTGGGGGACTTTAATGCCTGCCCCCAAGACTGGCTTTTCCCATACCAGAGGACCGACCACGCTGGGAGAGAAGCGCGAAACTTTGCGCTATCAATGGGCCTTTCCCAGCTGGTGGGAGAAGCGACTAGGGTGCCTGGTGTGGCTGGTCATACCGCCAATTGTCTGGACCTTCTGCTGACCACTGATCCGGACAGATGTGTTGTTACAGTTTCCTCACCGTTAGGAACTTCAGACCACTGTCTGGTGAAGTCTGTGACGTCCTACTCCCCACCTGATTACGACTCGCGTGGTGAGCGGCGAATATGGCGTTACAAGTCAGCAGATTGGGATGAGATGCGCCACTTCTTTGCGTCTTATCCTTGGCAGCAGGTCTGCTTCTCTTCTAGCAATCCATCGAGCTGTGCGGACGCTATAACCGACGTGGTGTGTCAAGCTATGGAGTATTTTATCCCCTTCAGTGACGTGCCCGTCGGTGGCTCGGCTCGCCCATGGTTTAACGCCGACTGTGTTCAAGCTGAACAGCGTAAGCACACGGTATTCCTCGCCTGGGTTGACGCTCGTGACCGCGGAGCTCTGGATCTAAGCTCAAAGAAGAGAGCCTTTAACCGTGCTGCCAAGTCCTACAAAAAGGCGCTTAAGAAGGCTCGCTTCGACCGCATTACTAACATTAGTAACAAGCTCTCTGCGCACCCTTCCGGTAGCAGATCTTTCTGGTCCCTAGCCAAATCGGTCGAGGCGAACTTCTGTCGGCCCACACTGCCTCCGCTGTTTAGGCCTGATGGTGCACTGGCCCATACGGCGAGAGAGAAAGCAGGTCTCTTTGCATCTCTCTTTGCCCATAGTTCGCGTCTTGACACTGGCAATGCTACTCCACCTAATTTACCTTGTAGGAACATAAATACAGCACACATAGAATTACCGTACCTCCAAACAGTTACCTCCAAACAGTTACCAGTTACCTCCAAACAGTTACCAGTTACCAAGGAATACCAACAACACCTTATTACCAATACGTTTTGACAACATCCATTCAGGAATAATCGAACAACGCCGTCTCGAGAGAGACGCTATACGTTTGACTCATCTGTTGAAAGGAACAAGAGGCCGCCTTGAAAAAGGCGTTTACTGTCAAAGGAATATGATACGTGATGCGTTGCGTGGGTTCAACGACATCACTCGTAAGTACGTTTTTGACACATGAAGTTGGTACATCGCAGCGGAGATCTGTACGCGAAGACTGCACACGAAGGTTACATCGCAGCGGAGATATCTACACGAAGACTGCACACGAAGGATACATCGCAGTGGAATCTTGGCGCGAAGACGACACACGAAGCTGGCGCAGCGCAGCGGAGATCTTGACACGGCGGGCGGCCCTCGGCGAAAAGGAACGACTCAGCGCGTCGACCTATATTTATAGACGCACAGCGCGGGCCAGCGGCGCCCCGCGCCCCTCTCCGAGACGCGACGCGTGTTAAACATCGCAGTAATAATATTGTATTTTATAATTGTAAATAATTAGTCATACCGCAACTTGTGCCATAAAAAATGTAGATATAAGCAGGGGTTTTGAAGTCAAATTACACAGATCATATCGGACACGCAGTTTTATTCTACCTAAGAAGATCCCTCCTCCAAATTGGTGACCCCGAAGAAAAGAAGAAATATCAAGACTGAATCCCTGCAGAAATTATATTAAAAAAAATGTCGAGGAGCGAAGAATTCAGCGATCCATTAGGCGTCACAACAATGAAGAACGACGTAGCTACGATATCGCTGCCTGCACGACTACCACCATTTTGGCGCCAAAATCCGCGTCTTTGGTTCGCGCAGTTCGAAGCCGCCGTCGCCGCCAGCAAGATAGGTGACGAGCAAAAATTTAACCTTGTCGTCCCACTACTCGGCTGCAGCGACCTGGAACAAATCGCCGACATCATACTAGAACCGCCAGCCACCGGTAAATACAGCGCGCTGAAAGAAAGACTGATTTCCACTTATCAAGAATCAGACCATCGCCAGCTTCAGAAACTCCTCAGCGGTCTCGAACTCGGTGATCAGAAACCGAGCCAGCTGCTACGTAAAATGCGCGACCTAAGTGGCAAACTTCTGTCCGACGAAGCGCTCAAGGTCATGTGGCTCAATCACTTGCCCGCCCATGTTCGCGCAGTATTATCCGTGAACACAGAATCTACACTCGAAGTTCTAGCTGCGATGGCCGACAAAATGATGGAACACTTCGAACCAACAGTCGCCGCAGTCTCCGTAGTTCCCCCGCCAGCATCGGTCAACGAAGTACAACAGAACTCCGTCACAAATCTGCAAATCAGCATGCTTTGCAAACAAATCGAAAAGCTATCTCTCGAAGTCGCCGAATTACGAAGTAATCAGCAATATGCATCACATCGCCGTTCCCGCTCGCACTTTGCTAGCCGTCAACATAGCCGCTCTCGCTCACATTCAAGGTCAAGGCCGCGCGCTAGTAACGCACGTACACCGAGGGACGCCGACTGGCTATGCCGTTATCACTATCGATACGGCGACGACGCGCGTAATTGCGAATCCCCGTGTTCCAAGAGCAAGCAGGAAAACTAAAAAGTACATCGACTGTGGCGGGTGTCGATGTAAACCACACATCTCGCCGCCTATGCGTGATCGACATCAACAACAGAGAGAGATTTCTCGTCGACACAGGAGCCGACATATCGGTATTAGCCGTCCGAAATAAGAAAAATAAACCGACCAAGAATACCTACAAATTGTTCGCGGCAAACGGAACAGAGATTCGTACCTACGGAGAGCGCACGCTTGAACTCAACTTAGGTTTACGAAGAAGCTTCAAATGGACATTCGTAGTCGCCGATGTAAAAACCTCAATACTGGGTGCAGACTTCCTAGTATACCACAAACTGCTAGTCGACCTGCACCAGAGGAAACTTATCGACCGCGTTACCGATCTCAGCGTGAACGCCATCAAAATAAATAACAACGAAGAAACTATACACATGGTCAACCGAGACCACGTATATCACGACATATTGAAGAAATACCCTGATGTTCTGCGGCCGATGTCACTCAAGACTCCAGTGAAGCATGACGTCACACATCATATTGAGACTACAGGACCGCCGATATACGCACGGCCGCGCCCTCTACCGCCGGACAAATACAAAGCGGCAAAACTGGAATTCGAGCGCATGATAGAGATGGGTATATGCAAGCCGTCAAAAAGTCCGTGGGCAAGTCCTCTCCACGTCGTCAAGAAAAAGGATGGGTCACTTCGTGTATGTGGAGACTACCGGAGACTAAACGCAGTCACCGTACCTGACAGATATCCCATTCCACGTATTCAGGATTTTACGTACCAGTTACACGGCAAGAAAATATTTTCAAAGTTGGACCTGAAAATGGCATACTTTTGGATTCCTATAGCTGCACAAGACGCACAGAAGACCGCAATTATAACACCTTTCGGCCTATTCGAATTCAACTGCATGACGTTTGGATTACGCAACTCAGGCCAAACATTTCAACGTTTCATGCATGAAGTTTTACGAGGACTGGACAACATCGTATTCTGTTTCGTCGACGATCTACTTGTCTATTCAAATAACCAGGAAGAACATCGCCAGCACTTACAAATAGTACTCGAACGCCTAAATACATACGGCGTCAGTCTTAACATCGACAAGTGCGAGTTTGATAAAGAAAACATAGAGTTCCTCGGTTATCAAGTATCAGCAAATGGTATCAATCCCACGCAAGAACGTATACAAGCAATAGTCAATTACCCGAAACCACAGACAGTACAAGAACTAAGAAGATTTTTAGGCATGATTAACTTTTATCGCAGCTGTTTACCACATCAAGCCGAACATCAGCATGAATTAAACAAGTACCTACACAACAGCAAGAAAAATGATAAAACTCCGATACTATGGACACCAGAAAGCGAGCAAGCTTTTGAGAAATGCCGACAAAGCATTCTCAAGGCCACAACACTTACGCACCCGATTCCCAACGCAATATTACGTCTATACACAGACGCGTCAAACACTAGCATTGGCGCTGTATTAGAACAAAAGGTCGATGGCGTATGGAAACCACTGGCATTCTATTCAAAAGCATTGAGTGATACGCAAAGAAAATATAGCGTATATGATCGCGAATTATTGGCAATGTTCACCTCAATTAAACACCTACGTCGGCTGATAGAAGGCAACGACGTAACAATATTCACCGACCATAAGCCATTAACGTATGCATTAACAAGAGCGCCAAGTACCAGCGATACACCGAGAAGAGAGCGTCAACTACATTACATAAGTCAGTTTTGCTCGAAAATTCAATACGTTCACGGTAATAATAACGAAGCGGCCGACGCCCTATCTCGTATAGAAGAAATCGACTTGTCGCAATCTACGATCGACTACAATCAACTCGCTAAAGACCAAGAGAACGACGACGAACTCAAGATCAGCATGACCAACCCGAATCTGAAGTTTGCAGAAATCACATTGCCCGGAGGTCAACGACCTATCATATGCGAAACATCAACAGGCAACTTACGCCCGTACCTACCAGCGTCTTATCGTTTTGTAGCATTCAAAGCACAACACGAACTTAGTCACCCAGGTGTACGTACGACAAGAAAGATTATTGTCACTAAATTCTTTTGGCCGAATATGAATAAAGAAGTCGGTATGTGGACAAGGTCATGCATCGGATGCCAGCGCGGGAAAATCCAGCGACATGTTATCAGCCCGCTCGGCGAGTTTCAAAAATCAGCGCGTTTCGAACATATTCACGTAGACATTGTCGGACCACTTCCGCCGTCTAATGACTATAGATACCTAGTCACTATGGTCGACCGTTGCACTAAATGGCCCGAAGCAATACCAACTCGTGACATCACCGCCGACACTGTTGCTAAGGCAATTTACGAGGGATGGATAGCGCGATTTGGCTGCCCCTTACGTGTGACAACGGATCAAGGCAGACAGTTCGAGTCGTCATTATTCAACGCACTGATGAAGAAATTTGGCATAACACGGATTCGAACCACCGCATTTCACCCTCAAGCAAACGGTCAAGTCGAACGATGGCATCGAACCTTGAAATCCGCACTTATGGCGCGAAACGCCGGCGTACACTGGAGCGAGGAACTAGCGACCGTACTCCTTGGTTTAAGAACAATTTTACGTGAAGATACGCAAGTCAGCCCAGCTCTCATGACATACGGGTCAACATTAAGAATACCGTCAGATTTTTTCACGCCTACACAGCCAAAAAACGACGACGCAGAATTCGCCCGTCAGCTGACCGAAACAATGTCGACACTATCTCCAAACAGCAAGTCACATAGCAACAACAGAAAGATTTTCGTGTACAAAGACTTGGCTACGTGTACTCATGTCTTCGTGCGTAATGATACCGTACGAAGCCCACTGACTCCACCTTACGAAGGCCCATTCAAAGTTCTACATCGCGGCAACAAACAATTTACCATTCAGATGCCCCTACGAACATCTGTCATCACAATCGACAGACTCAAACCAGCACACTTACTCAAGCAAGAAGAATCTACTACTAGAGGAACAACAGACGCACGTGACACTCGCCGCACACATACATCGAGCGCGAATAACGAGCCGCGGCCGCTGACCCCGCCGACCTCGAGTACAACCCGCGAATCTACGTCACTCGCACCGGACGCACCGTTAAAAAAAACGTACGATTCGCTTAGAGGGGGATGATGTAGGAACATAAATACAGCACACATAGAATTACCGTACCTCCAAACAGTTACCTCCAAACAGTTACCAGTTACCTCCAAACAGTTACCAGTTACCAAGGAATACCAACAACACCTTATTACCAATACGTTTTGACAACATCCATTCAGGAATAATCGAACAACGCCGTCTCGAGAGAGACGCTATACGTTTGACTCATCTGTTGAAAGGAACAAGAGGCCGCCTTGAAAAAGGCGTTTACTGTCAAAGGAATATGATACGTGATGCGTTGCGTGGGTTCAACGACATCACTCGTAAGTACGTTTTTGATACATGAAGTTGGTACATCGCAGCGGAGATCTGTACGCGAAGACTGCACACGAAGGTTACATCGCAGCGGAGATATCTACACGAAGACTGCACACGAAGGATACATCGCAGTGGAATCTTGGCGCGAAGACGACACACGAAGCTGGCGCAGCGCAGCGGAGATCTTGACACGGCGGGCGGCCCTCGGCGAAAAGGAACGACTCAGCGCGTCGACCTATATTTATAGACGCACAGCGCGGGCCAGCGGCGCCCCGCGCCCCTCTCCGAGACGCGACGCGTGTTAAACATCGCAGTAATAATATTGTATTTTATAATTGTAAATAATTAGTCATACCGCAACTTGTGCCATAAAAAATGTAGATATAAGCAGGGGTTTTGAAGTCAAATTACACAGATCATATCGGACACGCAGTTTTATTCTACCTAAGAAGATCCCTCCTCCAAAACCTCATTGCGGAACTTCAATGCCGGAGGTTCGCATTAGAAACAAGGAGGTTCTGAGAGTATTGTGTCGTCTGGACTTGAATAAGGCTAGTGGTCCAGATGGTATACCAGCGATTGTTCTTAAGGCTTGTGCGCCCGAGTTGTCTCCTGTATTGACGCGCCTGTATCGCCTCTCATTTAGGACTGGTATAGTGCCCAAGTCCTGGAAGCTTGCCAACGTGCAGCCCGTGCCCAAAAAGGGTAGTCGTGCCGATCCTACCAACTATCGGCCGATTTCAATAACCTCCATACTCTGCAAGATTATGGAGCGTGTATGGAACTCGCGCCGCTTGGCATACCTGGAAGGTAACGATCTCCTCAGTGACCGACAGTACGGTTTTCGACGCAATCGGTCAACTGGGGACCTACTAGTGTATGCCACTCACTTGTGGGGCGAGGCCCTCGAGAAAAATGGGGAAGCGATTGCCGTCTCCCTTGATGTCTCGAAGGCCTTCGACCGGGTATGGCACGCTGGCCTTTTGAGTAAGCTTCCAGCGTACGGCATTTCCGCTGGCCTGACTGGCTGGGTAAAAGACTTCCTGACTGAACGGTCCCTCCGAGTTGTTGTCGACGGATGTTCATCTGAGCCCATGTCGACCAATGCCGGTGTTCCTCAGGGGTCTGTTCTCTCTGCAACTCTGTTCCTGCTACATATTAACGATCTGCTGATGCCCGGTATCTATGGGTATGCAGATGACAGCACAGTTGTGGAGAGATACCTGCCGGAAACTCGGGCTAGTAAGGAAACTATCCGGTCCGAAAGAGAGGCCATGGTAGAGCGTGTGAGTGCTGCACTGCAGGCAGTCTCCGAATGGGGCAATGCCAATCTTGTAGCATTCAATGCCGCCAAAACACAGGCGTGTCTTTTCACCGCCAAAAGGAGCCCGTTTACCTTGGCTCCTACTTTTCCTTGGAGTGTACCGACCGGCTTCAGCTTTTGGGAGTTGAGATTTCCTCGAGCCTTAACTTTGGGCGGTTCATTGAGTCCAAGGCCAGGGTGGCTGCCATAAAACTAGGCGTCATCGCGAAAGTCCGGCGGTACTTCACACCTGGGCAGCTTCTAATTTTATACAAAGCACAGGTCCGCTCGCGTGTGCAGTACTGCAGCCACATTTGGGCTGGTGCTGCGAAATGTCACCTTGCCACTTTGGATTCGGTGGAGAGGCGTGCGAAGAGGCTGATTGGCGACCCAGACTTAACTCGAAACGGTCTCCAAAGCCTGGAGCACAGGCGTAGAGTAGCCAGCCTTTCGGTCTTCTATAGGATGCATTCTGGTGAGTGTGCAAGGGAATTGCATGATTTAATTCCCCCATCTCCGTTCCATCATCGGACGACCTGTCGTACGGCGAGTTTCCACCCTTACGTTGTTGACACCACTGCGATCCGGACGATGCGTTTTGCTTCCTCCTTTATACCGCGTACATCGAGGGACTGGAACAATTTGCCGGCGTCGGTGTTTCCGTCACATTACAATTTGAGTGTCTTCAAGGCTAGAGTGAATAGGCTCTTAATAAACTAGCGCGCTTTACCATCAACGATCGCATCACTGCTTACCATCAGGCGGGATTGCGGTCAAGCGCTGGTTTATAATTTATAAAAAAAAATAAACCTATCCTGAGTGATGTGATAGACCACTTCACTTATTCTGAGGGCGTCCTAATTTTGCTAATTCATGATCATAACTCAAAAATACAATCTACATATCGGCTCTTCGACTTATTAAAAGCGTTGACGTAGGCTATTTCGAAAATTATCACTTAGCAATGATGTTTAGGAATTATGATTTCTTAATAGTTTAACTCTATTCTCTATTTATAAATAAATTAATCTCCGGTGAAGTCAGATAATAATAAATGCATATTATAATCTGAAACAGATATTACATAACTTAAAACATTACCCGTTAACAAACAAAAAATAACTTTATCTTCTAATATACAGTGTGTTAGAAAAACCCTGTCCGACCCATAAGGATAATAAAGGATAAAGGTTACGTAAACACATGACCAAATATAATATAAAATTTTACGTAATCATCATAGTACCAATACAAATGAATTTTGAAATAATCTTTTTTTCCTGCGAATAAATTTCACCTCCCCCGAAATTTAGTATTTTTTTAAAAAGTGACAAAACCGGTATTATTATGAGCGAATAGCGATGTGACCACGTGCCGCGTGCCCTGCCGCCCGCCACCCGCGGAAGGGTGGTTAACGCACATGTATTAAGTTACCTCTTTTTACGAAATAATATTTATGTTTTTAGGGGGATTTTTTTTTAAGTTTAGCCCGGTTTTGTATCCGTTAGTAGAATCAGTTATCGATACCTAACAACACCTTCACGGGTCGGACAGGGTTTTCTTAACATACTGTATAAAAATCTCCTGTAGCTGTGTTAGTTCTCGAACTCCTCCAAAATGGCTGAACCGATTTTAATGAAATTTCGTACGTTACTGCGTCACTGCTTACCATCAGGTAGGATTGCCCACTTTCTCCCACCCGCTGCAACTCCTGAAAGCCAGAATCAACAGTGGAGACCGCCAGAAAAACGCCGAGCAATGAAGCTCGACGAGTCCCGGAGAAACGATTCAACTTTCTTGGGTCGCTGAGACGATAGTGATGAATTGGGACCGAGGTCGATTCGGATAATCGAACATGGACTAGTAATAAAGAAAAACGAAATGAAACGATCAAAGTGAGTTGCCACCCATCAGGCCTCAACAAAAATAAATAAACCTATTTGTTTAGTAAAATCACTCTTTTTTAATATTTTATATTGTGCTGAGAACCGATTTGGATAATCAGCGATTCGGTTAATGGGCGTTCGGATTTTGGGCATTCTACCGTATATTGATTGGCTGCATATTTAACCTCCACAACTAGAAACAGTTACGAGGTAATACCTACTACGAGTATCCAGGGGCTCCCTGGATATGACTGGTCAAACTTTCAGACTTCTAACAACCCGTAACAGCTGGGACCAACGGCTTAACGTGCTTTCCGAAGCACGCAGGGGCATGTTTAGAAGATCACCCATCCTATAAACGACTGTGGTATGCGTAGCTTAACCTTCGATCAAACCTTACGTCTGCTCTTTTATTATTTAAACACATAAAATCTAATTTAGAGCAAGTATTCAGCAAAAAATAAACACCCCAAAGAAATTCGTGAAAAGTAACAGCAGTGATTAACGTTCTTATATCCAGATCCAATATCGCCTGGTACAAATCCACCAATAAATGAGAAGTGTCTCAATGAACTAACGTCAGTATAATTAGCTCTATCAAAAGCAACGAATGGCGTTTCATTAACGGCTCAAAATGCTTTTGGTGGACTTGGTCCAAGTCAAAAACTTCTATGGATGGTGGATAAGTTGTAATTTATTTCCTTTATTTTTACCTTTAATAATTCTAGGCACGACATCCTGGGCATAACTGTAAATTAGGGGCTGTAAAACTGTTATTTGTTTTTCCTTGTAGCAAGTACTGAAGTTTGTGCCCGTTTTATCACTTATCTTCTTTTTGCAAAGTACTCAATTTTGTGCCCATAATAGGCTTGCCATGGGACATAGACGCAGCTGGTAAAAAATGCACTACTAGACTAGACTCCTATCTCTAACTTTTAACTGTCATTTCGGTTAAAATTGTCGCGATGTTATGAAAATACGTTCCGCTTAGCAGTAGCAATCATTGTGTACGAATTTTTAAGTTAAATGCAGGTAATAATTATGTTTGCTCAATGCAAAATAAATATACCTTCTTACCAAACTTGACTGACTGCGAGAACTATATTGTTTCGTTAATCATTTTGACTAAAGAACGAGATTCCTCGATATTCTTCCAAAAAATTAGCATCAGTGTCTTCTTCTTACGGTTGCCTGACTAAAACATTAGAATGACTGTTACCAATAATCATTGACATTTATGAAATCATTCACTTTAAATCCTATTCTTTTTAGGTTCATAAGAAAATTCAATCCATCCCACAATGCAGCTGTGTATTTTTTTTTTATTTACTGACGCAGTCAGCCCATCGACAACCATAGATATGTGTAGGAACAGATCGTTTTTTTTTTTTTTTGAGGTAATTTCGTTATATTTGCATCGACACGGTTGGAGCAGTGGTTGAACGATCGAATGCTGTGCTATATGTCACGGGTTTTTTTCTCCATGAAATGAATACTTGTAAGGCCTCTGCCTCGAATCTTGCGGGCAGCGGGGCAGCGGCGACAGCGGCGAGTGAGCGGTAGGATCTTATGCGTAAAATCAAACCGACCGGTTCTCGAAAACAGCGGCGCGGCGGCGGAGCGGTGGCGGGCATCGAACAATGTACTTCTCGAGCTCGAATCTTGCGGGCACCATGCGGGCATCAGGCGGGATTGCGGTCAAGCGCTAGTTTATAATTATTAAAAAAAAAAAAAAAGATCGATCGAAGAGAGGAAAGAAGAGAAACAAATATCTCGTCGACACAATCGTGAACACAACAGTACGCGGCTATAGTGACGCCCGATCTGCCCCCTAGTTTCGAACGGGTCAACGATGCCCGCCCTGCTGTACGCAAAATTCGAGGCAGAGGCCTAAAGCCAACTATAGTTATAATTCCGGGATGGGCGTGTGTCTATGTGCCTTAAATGTTTGTAAATGCACCACAATACAGGAATAATTTCTAGTGTGAAGCAAAGTTTTACATAAATATATGGTGTAACACCATATATTTTTATAAAATGTTGCCTCATAATAATTATATTAAAATTAATAAAAATATTTTCATTTTTCCCTTCAGACCTAATTGATTAGCCAATTTAACAATTTTGTTCAAAGGCATATTATTCCGTGAATGACTATTTAAATGGTAAGAATAGCTGGTCGCTCTGATTAACTCAGGACAATGTTTGTGTTTTTTCTCCGGAATTAGCTTACTGACACGTTATATGAGTTCATATAATTTACTTTTATACATTACATAAATATGTAAGCTGTCACACCCTTTATGCCGGGGGCTTTTTATTTAAGTAATGAGTTTTTAGTATGTAATATATATATATATATATATATATATATATATATATATATATATTGTTTTGCTTTGCTGGTATTTTGGCGTAGTAGCTGGCATATGGTAAATAATTTCATAGTTGTTGTATTTTATCGTGTTCGTCACTGTACATAGTATTGTATAAAGTCATGGTTTTTTTTTAAATGAACAGACAGCTGTGCTGCTGGGGAGTTTCTTCCGCCACTTCTTCTTCCCAGCGAAAGCAGTAGGAAGTGTCGATGGGTGGGCGTTTTAGGGGACTGTCTTATGTAATATTGACGTTCAAAAAGTGCTGATTCTCAGCCTAATTTGAATAAATGACTTTTGATTTGATTTGATTTAACAATTTATCGTTTTTCGCTCATCACTTAGGCCACACTGTAACACGCCAGAGGCGGGTGATGAATACTTCATTACCACGGAAATAGGGCGAAGGTTGCCTTTTCAAACGTTTTTATTTGCCTTATAAAACACACGGATCCAACCGTCGATATTCGATATATTTACATTTTGTGAGAGGGAATTAGAATTTTGTTCCTTTTGTTAAGCTGATTTGGTTTGATTTTATTTTAATATAGGTATTATCAATATTATTATATTCTATCAGTTATTTGTCAGACTTTAACGCAATGTGTTTTAAGTTTATTTTCCAGCAAACATGTAATTAAAAGGTTTCAATAAGTTTTTGGTTGCAATGGGATTTTAATTTTGGTAAGCCTATTGCTATACAACAAACTGAATGATATATATTCAGAACCCTAATTGCGTAAAACACTATTACTCTCAAGTTTAATCATCATCAAACCATTGTTCCATATGTTCAAAAATGTTTCCGCTCGACAACGAAAATAACGTAATAAATGTTGTTAAAATGTCAAAATGAAACCCATTGCTATAAGCAGTGAGTTACGAAATTACCCTGCAGTGATACGCTTGCCACACATTATAAGGGACTTGGACATTAGAAGCAAACTTGGGTTAAATAGAAATGTCCATATAGTACATCCGACTTATTGCTAATTATATTTCTTTTTAAAAATCAACTCATTTTCAAAAACAATAACCGAAAACCGGTGAGTGATTGGTCTCATTCCGAGCGTAACGTTGTAACCAAAGAAAGTGTGCTTATCCAAGTAAAAGGAGAAAAAAACAAACATTTCTAAAAGCACAATAACACAGACTACCAAGATAAAAGAACCGAAAAATTAAGGAAATTTAACTTAACATTAGCAGAACCAAAAAAGCTGTAGCGCGTTGTAACTCACAAACGGAGCATTTGCCTCTCTCTCTGTGAATTTCGCATAACATTTTGTTTCGCAATATGAGCCACGAAGAAGCATTTAGTAAAAAATATAAAACCTTTGCCACGCGTGCACTGTGTGGAAATTCTTACATTTCTTTCATAATGATTACTTGATGAGAAGCAGATTTTGTGCATTGTGGAATAATATAGTTAGTTTTGGAAGAATTGAACAGTCAATAAATTTGAAAGAGATTGTGTTAAAGGGTTACTGGGGATGGCTTTTATTTGTGATTTTATTAAATCATCACCATTATCATAGCAGCGGTGACTTAGTGATATCGGCCGCGACTCGTAGGTTTAAATCCCATCAAGCGCTTTATTTTGTGTAAATTATTTCATTACCATTGCTCTCAAAACGGTGAGGGAAATTATCATGAGTGTTTAGTATTGCCATACTAATTTATAAGATTCATCTCTTTCTTACGAGCTCTCTGCCCCTCTCTCTCTCTCTGGTATAGCCATACAACATACACGCGCTCTGCAAAATAATTAATGGAATAGTGGAAATAATCGACGTATAATAATAACATAATTTGATCCGGCTCGAAGGACCAAATTATGTTTGAGATTGATGACGATATTGGGTTGTTGAAGTGAAACACTTTTAGTACACAAGCACACTATTTAAATAGCTTACTAATGTCACTTCACAATGTTATTATACGTCGACTATTTCCACTATTCTATTAATTATTGTGCAGAGCACGTGTATGTTGTATGGCTGTACCAGAGAGAGAGAGGAAGAGAGCTCGTAAGAAAGAGATGAATGTAAATACTACAAATTAGTATGGCTATACTAAAACAATGAGGAAACGTGTCCTAGAGGCAAAACTTTGAGGACATGTGTCATCTACCAACTTGCACAGTGCCCACGTGGCCCATTCTCTCTCAATGAGAGGAGGCCTGTGTCCCTGGATTGGGAACACTACAGGCTGATTATGCTATCATCATTGTCATTAGCGCAGAGTTGTACTGTGGGATGTACGGCCTCATTATCAGTTTCCGTAGTTTTGGATTCAGTTCCATTACATCTAGCTAGTTTATTCTTTATTGTTCTATTTCGTCATCTTCAGGCGCTTCCAAGAACTTTAGTGGCTGATTGTTTCTCAATCAGTCAATTATTTGATTGTGTGCATGTTCATGTTTTTTGCAATAAATATTTTTATTTTCTCCCTTATATTGAACGAGTAAGTTACATTTACAATTTTCATCTCCAATGTGAATATCAAAACACTAGCACGTCTGAGCCACAGTTTTCTTAAAAGAGAAACCGCTGCCGGGCCGTTAGGCGAATGCGCTGAATTGTTTTCTAGAGAATTTCAACGTGTAAGCGGGGGAATGTGGCCATTGCACGCGACTGTTCCGTTTTGCTATTGCGTTCTCATTTTGCTCAGATGATAAAATGGTTTTTAAGAAATGGCTCACGGAATTTTCGGCACTTAGGCTACGTGAAAGTCTTAGAAGAGCGGAGTGGTGATTTATTGCAGCAAGGTTGGGTCTAGAATTTCGTATAACTTTTACCTCTTGTTTTAAGCTATTTGATTTCTTCTATTTGTTGCTTAGAACAGATTACTTAGGAAATTCCATCGTTAATTACATATTGAGACTCGTTACGCGTTTTGAGGTATAAGGAACAGAGTGTACAGCCAACCAACGCTTAATGTAGCGATGTTATCTGAAAGTGAACTCTGCTTGCGAGATGCAGGATCTGTGTGACGTGAGTATGTGGCGTTTATAGACATCGCTACATCCGCAAAGTGTTTTTGTCGGCGTTTTGTGCCTAAGAAAATATAATACGGGTCGTCAGAAAACCAAAAGAAGTCAGACAAAGAGTCTTAGGAGCATCGCGTTACCGAGTAATTGATTATGAAGGTGAGATAGGTAATTAACGCATGTATAATACTAAGTGCTCACAATGGGCCTCATACCATGACTCAGAGTCACACAAAGGGCGGTGGAAACAGCTATGCTCGGAGTTTCTCTGCACGATCGAATCAGAAATGAGGAGATCCGCAGAAGAACCAAAGTCACCGACATAGCTCTTCGAGTCGCTAAAATTAAGTGGCATTGGGCAGGGCACATTGCTCGTAGAACCGATGGCCGATGGGGCAGTAAGGTTCTGGAGTGGCGGCCATGTATCGGAAAATGCAGCGTAGGAAGGCCCCCAGCAAGGTGGACCGATGACCTGGTGAAGGTCGCGGGAAGTCGATGGATGCGGGCAGAACAAGACCGGTCATCGTGGAAAGCCTTGGGGGAGGCCTTTGTCCAGCAGTGGGCCTCTATAGGCTGAAGAAGAGAAGAAGAATACTAAGTATGTCACACTTATACAGCGTGGAATTTTAATGGTTGTTTTCCCGCAGCGAAACGGTTTTGTCTTAGTAATACAATCGTTTCATCAATAAATAAAATATTAGAAACATGAAATAGCAGATTTGACATGGTGATAAAAAAAACTCGAATGTGAGCAGGAAATAATAGTAACCTCCTGATAATCTACAGCTGAATGGTGCGGGGCCACTGACCCGCGTGCTTCAACAATTATCCATTCATACTTTTACGGACTTAGGACTATCATAAATACTTTTTAGCTGCAATTTACTGAACACGAAAATAAAATTATTTTCTAAGATTGTAATTGTGTTTGTAAGTTTTGCGCGCAGACAACTTTATGTCGTCGTCAGAGTTGAGAGCTTATTTTACTTTGAACATTTACAAGGCGACCTATCGCCTTTGAACGCTTAGCGGTAATTTATTGTGAGTTATTTTATACCGTATGACACGCACATGACAGATTTTTTTGGTTTGAACATTTTTTTCTTTTGTCGGTGTATATCGGTGAATTTATGGATTGTTGCCTACAAGCTATTTTATGCTGTATCATTATGTGCGGGAGCTTATTATGGTTTGAACATTAAATGCATTGCTTTCTTTTGAAGCCGTTTCATGTCCCTTCCGAGTAGTACCTACAAGTTGTATCTGGCGCAACTAACTTTTCTCACTTTTTCGAGTTGATGATTTTTTTTTTTCAATTAGTTTTTATTATTATATAACACAAACATTTTTATTTTTGTCTTTTACTCTATTCATGGAAAGTACTCCTTAAAGAAAATCGTTCTGCCGCAGGAAAACAACCATTAAAATTCCAGCGTGTATATTATTTAGCATAGTATCGAAGCAACTCGGATGTTCGGAGAAAAGATTAGGCAGATAGCGAAATGTTGGTCTTGATTTGCGTAAGAAAACTGATCAGATGAATCCGGTTAGACTGGAAGATGTTGATGATGATCACACGAACAATTAAAATAAGCTTTTGCAAAAAACACCAGCCTCTGAAAAACAAAGTCGTGAGGGTCAACAAAACGAGGAGATGTCAGCACATCGTGACGGGGTCCACGAAGACCGATGCCTCCTGGATCAGGGTTACGGGTTGGTTGAAAAAGAAACCGTGGACCTGGCGCATATGCAAGTGAAGAAACACGGGTGAGTTTTAGTCAATAAAAGTCTGACACGCCCAGACCGGGAGAGGTCATGTGATGATTACCCATCTCAACCAAAAAAAAAAGGGATCAACAAAAAGCTATTTAATAAATTAAAATATATTGCAACATAATATTACCGTACGTTTTGCTACCGCTACAGGCATGATTTTGACGAGGGTTTCATTATTATAAATTCAATATTTCAACGCTAAAACTCATATGTTTCGCAAAAAATATTTGCGAAACATATGAGTTTTTTGTTTTTTGTGAAACAATTCATGTCTTGTTGATATTAAACCTGATATTAGACATGCCGATGCATTCCACTAGTTTTACAATAAATCCTTTACTGTACAAGCAGTTCGGCTATGGAATGACTTGCCCATGTCTGTAAGGCGTGCTCAAACTCTGTCCACTTTTAAAACCATGGTAAAAAAGCATTTCTTCTCTCTTTAAACATGTCATTATTTTTTTATTTGCTTTTATGTGATGTTTATTAATTAGATGTAGATATTTATTAGACTAGTAAATTACGTATACTGCAGCCGAAGGTTCGAAAAAAACCCAAAGTTACTTATAATTAATTTAATTAAAAAGAAAGAAATTACAATTAAACTTAAGTGAAACCTATTCGATGCTAGAATATGGAATGACAATTCTTATAATAAAAATGAATAAAATTAATTTGCTGTTTCGGCGAATCGTCGCCGAACGGACGTCATCGGTCCACCTGCACTTTTGCTGCGTCGGCGCTCTCGTCTTGCAAAATTGTTATGTTGAATTGGCTGCGTCGACGATGTAGTTTAGGGGTCCGTACTTAACACCTCCATCCGTAGAACAGCAACTATTTTGTCATATTAAGGGAAAATGTTGCTGGGACCTCTTTATGGTTCTTGATCTCTTCGTATGTGTGGATCTTGAGAGTTTGTTGGTTCTCTTTGTTTTCTGAACTTATACTCCAACATTTCTTTTTGCGGCTTATGATGAATATACCAATGATAACTGCGCATACTACAATGACATAAAGGGGTATCGTTGTATGGTACATGACAGATGACTGGGTCTTCTCTAATTCTATAGGTTTTTCCAGTAAGACTTTGTTCTGGATGCTGTGAAGTTCTTCTAGGTTTACTGATCTGGAGCCAATGTGAGCGAAAACTTCAGTCTTGTTTAATTCATCGTAGGGTATCTTCGATAATTTCAGCGGTTGACCTTTTATCTCGTTCCCGTCATTAATTATGGTGAACTCTGGTGTCTGGATATAGCAATCTACAGGGATAGTGATGAGATAGCTTCCTTGTAGTGTATTGAAATCTTTTCTGCCGCAGGTCGATTGTACTTTTGTAGGTTGTGGTAGTGAAAGTACGTAGTGTTGGTCGTCCAACTTCTCTATTGCTTCTTTAGTTAATGAGATCCTAGTTAACTGGCAGGTGTTCTTCAGGGTTTGTCGGGTGATTAGTTCCTGGATACAGTCAGGTTCGGTGCGGACTTGATGACTTATCTTCTTTTCACAGAGATAGATGCTGTTGTACTTCGGGCATTCAGCCTCTATGTACACAAATGATTTCTCGGTTGTTGCTATATAAGGAGTAGGGGGTACAAGGGTTAGTTGATTTTCATTGGGGAAAATGGATAACTTATATAAATCATATATATCATAGGAAGCGATAGGGAATTTGTAAACTATTACTATCCTTTTCCCAACAAAATATGAACCTGGCTTAATCAAATCGTAGTATTCTTGTAATTCTAAATTTATTATTTGATCTGGATTATATAATGATTTTAATTTATCTATCATAGATTTTAAGACATCTATATCTATCATTGAATGATGGGTACTAGATGAGTGTATGAACGCTAAAATATTTTCTATCCTAATTATCTCTATCATTATATCTTCTACATTATTAGTTATTATACTTAATATTTGAGCGAGCTTAGTAAATCTCACTAAATTATAGTCCTTGAGTGCATCTCTTTCTAAGAGTAGTTCTAGGGATGCGTTAATTTTTGCCTGGTTTGACGCTAATTGTTCTAGAACAGTATTATGTTGAGACATCCATTCTTTACACAAACTGATATGGATATTAAATTCAGAAGTTATCTTGTAGTCGTTGTCTTGCAAGATTTTAATAGTTTCATCATATTTTATGGCATCTTGATAATCTAGATTGCCTGTAACACTTTTTATTACTGATCCTAGGCTATCTATTAAACCTCTTTTAACTCTAACTGGTTCTAGGGATTTTATTCGATTCAATACCTTGTTAAGTTTATTGGTAAGGTAATCAATTTGATATTCGTAAATAGTGTATGCTCCACTACTTAGTTTTGTCTTAAACGTTTCGAGTTGAGTTTGTACTGATTCTATCTTGTCTTCAACATCAGTCAGCTGTATAAATTGTACAAAAGAATGGTAATGTGTCGTTAATCGGGTTGCTCCTAGTTTGTATGGTAATAGTCCTTTTCCGTCAGCTAAAGTCTCAATTCTTATGTCTTGAGGATGCGTCGCCGGTATTATCAGTAGTAGTAGGCTCCTGTAACAATTGGTTACTTTTAGGTACTCTTTTCAGCCGCGCTTTAGCAACGGGGCCGCGTTTCCGTGAGGTATAGATATGGATTGGTAAGTCGGCTAGAACGGTGTCTTGCGTGTAACGTGGCGCAACTTTCTGACGATTGGCGAGTGGGTTTTTGATAAAAACTTGCTGTTGAGGGACATATTCTATTTCGGGTTCACGTGATTTATTCCTATTTTCAATTAAAGCTGTCCGGTTTATATGAGAAGATTCATTAATTATATCGTACACCTGATTCATCTGTTGTCTATGATTCTGCGCATATTGCTGTAGGAGATGTTCAGTAAAGTCAACGTTAATTGGATCTCGTGGGTCAAAATGTCCATTTAATAGATCGAAAGGCCTACACTTGGTAAAGCTATGGATAGAGCTGTTATATGCTATAATAGCATATGGCATGAGGTTAACTACTGGCTCATTTTTATGTTGTAATTTAAGAATTCTAATATGTTCCAATAATGTCGAGTGAAATCTTTCTATATTACCGTTATCGTTTGGACTGTGGGGTAAGGTTTTATGGTGCACTATTTTATGAATACGTGTGAATTCAGAGAACAATTGGTTCGTGAATTCTGTGCCATTGTCAGTTATAATAGTCATGGGTAACCCATGGTGAGTACAAAATTTTAATAATGATTGGATTATGCTTATGGCCGTGCCATCTCGTAGATGATATGCTTGTCCATATTTCGTAAAAGTATCAACAAATGTGACGTAGTTTTCTGAATCGACTGTGAATAGATCCATGTGAATAGTCTCTAGTGGTTTAGTAGCTGGTGGTACTATATTAAAGCACGGTCTGACCGGGTTTCGATCGTATTTGGCTTGGCCGCAGATGGTGCACTCATTAATAAATTTAGCGACCTGTTCCTTCATTTTTGGCCAGTAATATTTTCGCGAAAGTGCTAAGTAGCATTCGTTTATACCACGGTGATTGGTTTTACCATCGTGATAATGTTTGATGGTATCCTGTTGCCGCAGGTATTCTTTAACATTTTCTAATTCTATCCTAGTTAATACTAATTTAAGAGAAGAACTTTTGAACTTATCCTGTATTATTGGTACTATTGAATACATAGCTAAAGTTGGGTTTACTAGTATAGCAGTTTTAACCTTCGGGTTAACGTATTCTTTAATAGCATTGATAACATCTGATTCTAAGTTTGATTCGGAAATTTGAATTGCTGTTCTTGTATGTCCTTCAAAAGGTTTAGTCACTACAGGTCTTCGTTTAATATCACCAACTATTGTAAGGTGGATTTGTCTATGGAATTTGTTAAGAGGCTCGTCTGTAAGAGGAACTTCTAAGATGGGTTGTTCGTTACTAGTATGTACGGTGTCAGTTGAAGAATTAGTCTGATCGTCTGGTATGTCTAATTGATTGGGCCTTTCTCTTCTAACATGTTCATTGTTAGAATGTAAGGTGTCAGTCAAAGGGTTAGCGGATGGGATTGATGGTTCTGAAGGATTATTTATCATTGAACTTACGCTTTGATGTTTTCAATAACCGAGTTTATTTCACCGGTCTCATTATTATGAATTTATATGCGTGAAAGGGCATCAGCATTGGCGTTAAACTTTCCTTTCTTATAAACTACAGTAAAGTCGTATTCACTGAGTTTTAGCCGCCATCTGGTCAATCGGGAGTTAGGCTCTTTTAAATTAACCATCCATTGCAATGGTTTATGGTCGGTTAGTATCTTAAACTTCCGTCCAAATAGATAGGGCCGAAAGTACTTTGTAGCCCACACTATGGCTAACAATTCCTTTTCGATTGTGCTATAGTTTAGTTCACTTTCGTTTAGTGTACGTAAAGCGTAACACACCGGTTTGTCAGATCCTATGGGTCCCTGGGATAATACCGCTCCAATAGCGACATTTGAAGCGTCGGTGGTAAGGTTAAACTCTTTGGTGAAATGAGGGTACTGTAGGATAGGGTCATTTGTAAGTAATGTTTTGCATTTAACAAAGGCATTAACGTATTCGGGACTATGGACTACTTTGCTACCTTTCTTGAGACAATGAGTAAGAGGTTTCATAAGGCGTGCAAAGTCCGGTATGAATTTTCGGTAATAACCGAGAAGACCTAAAAACTTGTTTGATCTCTTTTGGTGTGTTCGGTATAGGGTACTTTTCAATGGCTGAGATCTTGTCGGGGTTAGGCTTAATGCCGTCTCTACTAATTATGTGCCCCAGGTATGCGGTTTCTAGCTTCAAGAATTCTGACTTGTCCATCTGAATTTTGAAGTTAGATTCCCTAAGTCTTTGGAAAACGCGTTCCAGGTTATCCAGGTGTTCCTGAAGTGATGAACTAAACACGATAATGTCATCTAAATATACAAGACAGATGCTATTTTGTAGACCTCTAAGTACATTGTCCATTACTCTTTGGAAAGTTGATGGTGAATTCTTCAAACCCATAGGCATTCGAAGAAATTCAAAATGACCATGTTCGACATTGAATGCGGTCTTAGGTATGTCCTGAGATTCCATTTCTACCTGGTAAAATCCACTTGCTAGGTCTAGAGTCGTGAAGTATTGGCATCTTCCTAATTTGTCTAACACGTCAGTGATATTGGGTATGGGGTATTTGTCATCTAATGTGTTATCGTTTACTTTGCGAAAGTCGACCACAAGACGCCACTTTTGTTTACCTGAAGCATCCATTTTCTTGGGTACAACCCAAATGGGTGAGCTCCATGCAGAGTCAGAAGGTCTGATTATACCCTGCTCCAACATTTTCGCAATTTGGTCTCTGACTTCTTGTCTGTGAACGAAAGGATATCGATAGCTTTTGGTATACACGGGTACCTCGTCGGTTGTACGAATTCTATGTTTGATTTTGTTTGTAAAAGTCAATGGTTCTCCATCGATATAAAATACATCAGCGTATCGACTGCACAATGTTAAGAGATTGACTTTTTCTTCTTCGTTGAGATGATCTGTACGTAATCGCGATAATACCTCGTTCACCCGGTTTGTACTCCCGGTTTTAGTACATTCGATATTAAATACATCGGCACAGGCCGGTTGATCTAGGGAAAATATAAGATCATTGAAAGTTGGGTTTTCTATCTCTACATAACCACGACCATTTTTTACGGTGGTAATGCATTCGTGCAAAATACAATTACAGAAAATCTGTTCGTCCATTAATACATCTCCGTCAGGGGCATTAATAGGTATTTTAATTATTTTAGTGCTGTTAGCGGGCATAATGTCCTCATATAAATTTACATTACGAGAGTTATATAACTTAATCTGATTTGTTGCGTTTCGAGTTATTAATTGGAAATCCTTCAGATTGATATTGGCTTCCCATTTGGATAATATATCTAAACCTATTAACCCGTCAAAATACTCGTGGAAACGGTATACGAAGAACTTGATAGCGTCTTTCTCATTGAATTCACTAAAACTCGGCAACGTTATAGAGTGACACCATGTATATTTGCTATTTCAAAAGGGTCATAGTTAAGTTCGTAGTTAGAGAAGAAGTTTTGTATGGCCTCGGGGCTTATGAACGATTGGTTAGCACCAGTGTCTAACAGGAATTTTAAAGGGGGTTGGGAAATCTCTATGTACGGTAATTGTCTCTGGGTTTGCAAATTAATATCTATCCTTGCTCTTTTGATATCTTGTCTGAACGAAAATCCGGAGATTGATCTACGTGGCTGGGCCCTGGTTGCGGTTCTGCCTCCTGTGTTCCTTGATTATTAGTCATGTCATTAGTCGTATCGTTACAAGTCATAGCAGTAATGTGGTCATACTCGTAAGGGGTATTATAGTCATTAAAGTCCGTGTAACATGTATATTCAGGCAAATAGCAATATTCGGCAGAATAATAGGCATTATCGGGCAAAATAAATTCGTTAAGATTGATTTCACGTGTCTTAAAGTAATTGCTAGGTGGTGGATTACCACTTTTTTGCCAATCGTGCCCTGATGTCATGGGTAATGCTCTAGGGGTAAAATGTTGAACGCCACTCATAGATTTTGGTCCATTATTTGGCGGGGCGTTATTTCTAGGCTGTAGTCTAAACATGTTACTTTGGGGGTGGTAGTTAGTAGGCTGTGCACGGAACATCTGCTGGGTTCGTGTAGGGAACCGATTTTGTTGCTGGTTAGGCATGTTAAATTTAAAAGCTTGGTTTGGTGGTTGGTTAGGACGTTGCTGTGCCATAGGTGCTGGCCAATTAGGTATGGGATGCCGCGGAACACTCTGAGTATTCAATAATATATTGAAAGGCATGGCCTTAGGGGCGTTGTGAACCTTTAAGCCATCGTTACGTGACTGAAGGTACATAACGTTTAACTCTTCCTGCACGTACTCAAGAGCTTTTTCTATGGAGTCTGGACGCATGCATCGTATACGCGATCCTAAAGGCTCCTTTAACCCACGTACAAAAGCCTGCATTGCTACCTTTTTGTAAAGTATTCGTTTAGCCTCAATAGTCGTCTGTAAGGTCTCATGTAAGGTCACATATGTCATTATTGTGCTAAATAGGGTTTGACATTGATCGTAAAATTGCTGCGGGGATTTGTTACCCTGTAAAGCTAATGAGAGGTCATTATATAAGGCCGTTTCGTCTCTCTGGTCTGAAAAATTATTGATTAGAGCTGCTCTAATGCCTGCCCAAGTGTCCGGGATACCGTTCGCATTGATAGTGGAAGCGGCAGACCCTGTGATTTTATTTAAAATCCCGTTCAATAAACATAGATTGGCTAATTCGCTACCTGGCTCAGGGCTAGCGTACTGAGTTACGATTCGATCACAAATATTAATGAACCTCGTCAATACATTATGATTACCATCAAACTCTGGTACAAGGCGTAAGGCCTTATAGATTACATCCGGGTCGTACGGCATTTTTAATTCAAATAAACTTATTAAATCGCAATCTAATTCACTATCTAATTCTCTATAACTATCTACTATGTGCCGGCGAGCCTGTCTCGATGCAGGATCCCGGGAATAAATTTTCCCTGGTCTAAAAATCTTGGAAGTGATGAGGATTTAAAGATGGGAAGCAACACGAGAAAGATTCTAGTGTACTTACATATAATAATTCATCTCTGGTTCTTCTCCGTGAATCGAAGTCTGGATTCTCCACTCGGCGTTGCAGTTTCGTAGATTCTGGATTCTCGTACTGGAGCTTGATAGCCGCCCGGGCGACACGCGAACGCGAATATCGATGTGAGATGCTTCTAACCGCTCGCGAACCGGCCCGCGAGAATCCTACCGACTGCGCCAATTACGTATACTGCAGCCGAAGGTTCGAAAAAAAACCCAAAGTTACTTATAATTAATTTAATTAAAAAGAAAGAAATTACAATTAAACTTAAGTGAAACCTATTCGATGCTAGAATATGGAATGACAATTCTTATAATAAAAATGAATAAAATTAATTTGCTGTTTCGGCGAATCGTCGCCGAACGGACGTCATCGGTCCACCTGCACTTTTGCTACGTCGGCGCTCTCGTCTTGCAAAATTGTTATGTTGAATTGGCTGCGTCGACGATGTAGTTTAGGGGTCCGTACTTAACAAGTATGATACACTCAACGTGCATATTTATTATATAAACTATGTAAATAGTACACTGTTGACTACCTACATTATTTCTCCCTCCTTCCCCTTACTATTCCATCCAAAGGTTGTCTGTAAAAGATAGCTCTTAGCGATAACACCGCCCATTGTGTCACCCTTTGTAAAATCTTTATATTTATGTTTTTGTAATCTATATGGTGTACATAATAAAGAGTATTCTATTCTATTCTTTTTGGGCTACGAAAAGGCAGAATTTTGCTATGATCTAAGAGTATCATCACCATCACCATCACCATCAACCTTCTATCGTCCCACTGCTGGGCATAGGTCTCCTCTCGTACAGAGAAGGATTGAGCGTAATCACCACGCTTGTTCAATACAGGTTGGCAGTTTCAGACTTAAAGTCCAGTTTTCCTCAAGATGTTTCCTTCACCTTTTAATCAGTTATTGGTGTCCAAGATATACTTAGAAAGTAAATATAACTTAGAAAAGTTGCATTGGTACTTGCCAGATCTGGAATCGAACCCGCACATACATCCACCACCACCACCACGATCTAAAAGTATGTGAGAGGGATATTATGGAGGCAGACATTATTAAACTATTTATTGTTATTACAAATGTGACCCTTTGTAGTAATAACAGCCACAAGGGTCGACCTCCACAACCCGAAGCCGATAACGAAGCATTGCAGTTAAACTAACTGTTGAACTTTTGAGGGCTCCAACAACCCGTAACGACTGATATTAGATGTTCGTATGGCAACCGGGACCAACAGCTTTACGTACTTTCAGAGGCAGGACCAGACCAGTTCAAATATATATATGTCGGAGACAGCGACGGCAGAGCGGTAGGGTCGACAGCATCTTGGTGTGGTGGTACAGGTTCCGTTTCGTAGGTGAGTTTTGAATTGAAGCACGACGTGTAGATATACCCTACAATCTTCATAATAACAATTTTAATAGGCAAACCGACAGTTTCGGTTCGGAGATGTACCTTGGTCCGCGTCTCGATGCAAAATGACCGTTCGACGAACCCCACTTTCCAAAGCGACTCTGTCCATGTGACGCCATCATAAAATAACGTCACAAGCGTTCGCCCCTCTACTAGGTAAATCAAATCAGCAACTTCTATTAAAATAATATCGACGATCTCCGACACGGCCAGCCTGACGATTTGCACGTCCTCGTGCATCATCATCATCATCATCCCAGCGCCAATCCCAGCCGAATCCGAAGCTCCCTCAGCCCCGAAGTCCGGGATCCGCTTCAACAGGCCAACCGCCGATTCCGGCCAAACTTCGATATTTCCCTTTGCACGTCCTCGTGCATGTCTGTAACAAATTAAAAAAAAACACAGAAGACCGACTTTGAAGCATTTGTGAGAACTCGGCCAACCTGACCGTCACACGTCACGTTTAGTTACAATGACTATTATAAAACCAAACAAGTTTAATCATTTTAACAACTTAAACTCAAGAGCTTCCTTCAAGCCTCATAATTATCAAAATTCAAATAGAAAACAAAAGGTTCCTCCAAGCCTCATAATTATCAAATTTCAAAAAGAAAACACAAAAGGTTCCTCCAAGCCTCATAATTATCAAATCATAATCATCAAAAAGAAAACACATCATCGCCCGCTACCACAGTAGCTAGTGACAACTCATAGTTGACACCCATATCGTCATCACCTCTTGTGATACGACCAACTCAGAGTCCACGACTCCCAGGTCAACACATGACCGTACAACTAATAGTCTCCTACGAGACCCAGGTCCCCGCCACATCACTAGCTGCCCATCGCCCCCTGAACAACTCCTCACTGAGTTGCAGTTACGACTACAGACTAGTGCATGCAGTGTAACCATACCTACTAGTGTCCCCGCCACACCACTAGCTGCCCATCGCGCTCTGAACAACCCCTCACTGGGTTGCAGTTACGACTACAGACTAGTGCGTGCAGCGCGACCACATAGCCATGATACGTGTTCCATTTGCTGGCAGAGGCACCCTCCTCACCATCTTCTACATTATGAAAATCTAACTCGGCAGACATTACTTGGAGAAGTCTTTCGTTTACGATCGTGGGGGTACTTATAAGTTCTTTTTCCAATCAACGATTTCAATAACTAACGATCGCCATTATCGCCATCAAACAATTTGCCATTATTAAATTTCATTACTTTAGCACACTTCTATCAAATTAACATTTTTCGTAAATAGAACTCATTTCTATGTTCGTTACCGCTTGTTCTCTTGAGAAGATTTAATTGTCTAGCCACACATACTATCAGAATCTCAAGTGAGCTCGTAACTATAGGCCACAGTGAACTTTAGTTTTAAAATAAAGACAAACCAGAGATCATAATTTTAAAACCCTGATTTAAAATTTCTCAGCCCATTATAACAAAGAATACGGGTAGTACAAGAAATAAAATTTGCAAATAACTCTTATTATCATGTCGCAAAGAAATTGTTCAGTACACAATACACTGGCACAACCTTGTACACTGTATATATACTGGCGCGTGTGTACATACACCAATGAAATTACAGATTGCTTGACAAGAGAACATTCAGCACCGAAATCAAAATAAAAATAGTACGACTCACCGGATTATAGCAATTTCCCACAAACACCTGCCACTTGGCAGTTGTCAACCGTTGCACACCAGACATCTCTGAGCTCTCATAAAACCCCATTACGTTACCACAAACGTTTTGGGTATTTTGAAACCTTCTCATTGCCTGCAGAGTAGATGCTGTCCTGAATTCTTCTCATCGCCTGCAGAGTAGATGCTGTCCTGAATTGAAACCTTGGGCGTTCCGCAAAGTGCACGCAGCTCTGACTCCGCACCACACGCCATTGATGTGATTTACCAAGCAGCTAGAAGCGCGCTCCGCAAGCGCACTGCGCGCTCCGCAAGCTCACGTTGCATGCTGCGCAAGCGCACCTTGCACATTCCGTAAGCGCACCTTCCGCGCTCCGCAAGCACACCTTGCATGTTCCGCAAAGGCCCCTCGCCCTCGCCAAGCAACAGCCAGCACTGTCGCGCGCCAAGCATCAGCCAACACTGTCGCGCGCCAAGGATCAACCAGCACTGTCGCGACAGCGCCGCGTCCAGCCGCACGTGCACGCCTGCAGCGGACTCCTGCAGCGGACTCCTGCAGCGCACTATCACGCGGAGCGATCTCTGCGCCAGTAATTGAGCGTACCTCGTAACTTCACGTTCACTTCCAGCCTCACGTTATTCTGTTCCTTGATTTATAACGAGATTGTGAGCAGTGTAGTTCTTTATCCAACTTCTGATGTCGGAGACAGCGACGGCAGAGCGGTAGGGTCGACAGCATCTTGGTGTGGTGGTACAGGTTCCGTTTCGTAGGTGAGTTTTGAATTGAAGCACGACGTGTAGATATACCCTCCAATCTTCATAATAACAATTTGAATAGGCAAACCGACAGTTTCGGTTCGGAGATGTGCCTTGGTCCGCGTCTCGATGCAAAATGACCGTTCCACGAACCCCACTTTCCAAAGCGACTCTGTCCATGTGACGCCATCATAAAATAACGTCACAAGCGTTCGCCCCTCTACTAGGTAAATCAAATCAGCAACTTCTATTAAAATTCCAACAACCCGTAACGATTGCCATTAGATGTTCGGCTTAACGTGCTTTCCGAGGCAAGACCAGACCAGTTCAAATATATATATTCATGCATACAAATATTTGCACTGCACGGGGATCGAACCCGCGCCTCCTTGCGCAGCGGCCGCGTTCGCTACTGCTACGCCACGGAGGCTGTCGCAACGAGACCCCAACGTATCTCGAAAAGCCTGTTAATTAATTACTCTCGCTTATTATTTCTGGATCTTTGATACAGGCTGTCAGTTGTCCAAAAGTCTGGCAGCAAACAACCAACTTAGTAATTGAGTTGTGGAGGTCGGAAAAGGCAGTTGCTTTATGTGGAATACTGGTAATCAGCTTATCGGGTACGACTAGAACCCAACCCCAAAATTGTTGGTCAGGCTAATGATGATATTATAGGGGCGCATTCGAGGTGACCTTTGTATCCTATTGAGGACCTTGTATTTTCATTATTCATCATCATTTAGCCGAAATACGTCCACTGCTGGACATATGCCTCCCCCAAGGATCTCCACGACGACCGGTCCCGCGCCTCCCGCATTAAGTGGATTCCCGCGACGTTTACCAGGTCGTCGGTCTACCTTGTTCGGGGGCCTAACCATGCTGCGTCTTCCGGTGGCCCCATCGGGATCGGTCTTGAGAGCAAGTTTACTTTTATCGAAACTAAAAAGGAGCGGGAAATTATTTTCTAATGTCATAATTTTCGATACGCATCGTGGGCCTGGTCTTTGTTATGTAAGATATTTGCTACCATGAAATAAAATATAAGTGTCACCTTAAATTAGCTGGCAAAACTCTACAGATGTGTTGTTTGTCAATTTTTAAACAAAATACAAGTTTGTCTGTTTGTGTTTTATTGTATTTGTTTAAGTATAAACATAATACCGATTTTTCTAGAGAATCTATATACATATAAATAAATGCCACTTTCTTTGTAATTTTATAACTCAAGAACGGACTCACCTATCCAAACCAAATGTTTAGGCTTTGTTGTGACTAATTAGTACATGGTCTATGTGAAGTTTGAACAAAATTGGTAGAGAGGTTCTTCATTTATCACATTTTTTGTAACAAATTAATTCATTGAACGGTGATATAAAAATAAATGCCACTTTCTTTGTAATTTTATAATCCACCAAAACTGTGTAATGGCACCAGATTGGCAGTGAGAAACTTATTGCCAAATTTAATTGAAGCTACGATTTTAACTGGTAAATCAAAAGAAGTTTGTTTGATACCGCGTATCCCTATGATCCCAACTGATATGCCATTTGAGTTCAAACGATTACAATATCCTATGCGTTTATCGTTTGCTATGTCCATTAACAGAGCCAAGGGCAAACCTTTCACGTTTGTGGTGAATTTGAAGGAATCATGTTTTTCACATGACCAACTTTATGTTGCCTGTTCGAGAGTTGGTACCCCCAGTCGTTTGTTTATACATGCTAGAATTGGAAAAACAAAGAATATTGTTTATCTAAATGTTTTGGATTAAGTTTTAAAATTGCTAGCAATATAAAAAAGTATTTTATATTTGAATAAATAATTTTGATGATCCAATAAATTTGTTTTTATTATTTCACTTTATACGTAGCGAAGCATGTATCGGGCCGCTAGTATAGTATAATAACTGCAGTCGGTGACCAAAGGCAAAGTCTTCACCATGATATGTTTTTGTTTAATCACTATTAACTGGATAGGATTTGATGATGTGTATGACTAACCGTCAGTCACATAAAATAGCGTACTCACTTAAAAATAAAAATTCGTAGTATTATTTTATTCATAGTATCATTTCAAAAACAGATTAACATTTTGATAGCCCCACCAATAGTATCCGATTAACTATAACCAAGACACAGTTTCATCCACAATAACCCAGAGAATCCCTTTGAAAAACTGCAACCAACGCTTCAGCTAAATACAAAATCAAAAAAGGCAAATCCACGGAGACACCGTCTACAAACAGGCGGCAAGGGTCCCTTTATAATTGCAGCCGTAGGCTGAAAGGCCTTTGAGAGAACACGACGGATTTGAGCGTTTCGCCATACTACTATCTCAGGATACTACAGAAGGTCATCTTCGTACAACGAATACACACATTGACACGCTACACATACTCATACAGCGAGTGCAAGCGCACTCGTGACTGACAGATGATCGCAATAACTCATCTATTTGTCTGTGTGCCTGTTTTCGCACGTTCTAAGAAGCCTGCCTTCTGTATCTATTACTTCTGATACTTATTGAAGTGAAACTTCTTTAGGCACGCTTGACTTGGGGAGTAAACTAGCGAAAGCGTTACGAAAAATGATAGGAAAAAAAATGATGAAGGCGAACGGAAGCAGAGTATAGTCCTATTTCGTCTGTAATACAAACAAGGAGTTGGCTCATGTAAATATTGAATGACCTGTCGAGTATGAAGTTGTGAGTTCGCATCTCGCCGAAGGCAATATATATTTTTTGGATCTTTTTAAGATTTGTTAACAATTGAGTCGAGTATGAAGTTGTGAGTTCGCATCTCACCGAAGGCAATATATATTTTTTTGGATCTTTTTAAGATTTGTTAACAATTGATTACCTAAGTGCACAAATAAATTTATAAATTTCGTTCTGTTCTGGCCTTTATATTGTTTTATATATTTTTGCTGAACATTTCTGATATAATTGAAAGTATAGAAGCTTTAAGATATCGTCACAATACGATAATTGGACACAAAATACAAATTGCTTTCGAGCCTCATAAGCTCAATTATTAAGCTAAGTACCTTGATTGATTAAGAACTATGAATTTCTTCGAGAACATGACGCTGCGAACACCCCCCGACCCCCCTCATTGATTACCTCACCCCTCCGTGGATTATCTCGGGAACCAGAGGTCGTGGACTACCCGAGTTTGGGGTCCCTTGAATCAGGAGCCCGACCTTTTGGCCCCGAGGGAATCCACTCCCCCCTCTCCTCCTCCCCCCTACCCCCCGCAACCCCACGAAATCTACCCCCCCCCCCTTTAGTTACCTCACCCCCCCGTGGATTATCTCGGGAACCAGAGGTCGTGGACTACCCGAGTTTGGGGTCCCCTGAATCAGGAGGAGGAGCCCAACCTTTTGGCCCCGAGGGAATCCACTCCACCCTCTCCCCTTCCCTCCTCTCCCCCTCCCCCTCCCCCCCGCAACCCCACGAAACCTATCCCCCTCCCCGACCCCCTTTAGTTACCTCACCCCCCCGTGGATTATCTCGGGAACCAGAGGTCGTGGACTACCCGAGTTTGGGGTCCCCTGATTCAGGAGGAAGAGCCCGACCTTTTGGCCCCGAGGGAATCCACTTTTTTTTTTTTTTTTTTAATTGGAAGTCTATGCAAAAATATTAATTTATAAATGAAAGCATGAAATAAATTTAAATATTTATAGAAAATTAATATATGTATATGTGTATACATGTATATATTGTACACACACATATATATATATATATATATATATACATACAGATGGTGCAAAAGAAGTTTCACTTCAGTCGTGTGGTCATAAGCACACTCGTTTTTTTTTTAATTAATTTAACATTTTATTTCTTAATATGCCAAGATTCTCTGACAACACTTCTTCCCTTTGGATGACAGAAAAAGTTATAATCTGAATATATTTCATTACAATTCGTAGCTACTTATACTTCCGTATTACATCTATATGACAAACAATAGCGATGTATGAACTGTCAAAATACATGTTGTCCGTAAGGTTGACATATTATCCATTTATGATCTTCAACGAGATACAACATTGACTTGCCCGTGGTAAGATTTTGAGGGGAATAATATAGAATTCGGGCTCACATAAGGTTTCAAAATAAGCAGATGGAACTTTTTAAGAATTTCGTATAACAAAGGTCTGAAAAAAAAAACAGTTGACTAATATTAAAATAGTATACTTTTCATTATATACACTGAATATATGAACAAATATATATATTTAGATAATTTTACTTAGGGAATTAGACATTTTTATTTTCACTGGTAATTTAAAGCCCTAAAAAGGAAGTTATAACGCGAAACTATTTTTTTAAAATAATTATAAACTAGCGCTTGACCGCAATCCCGCCTGATGGTAAGCAGTGATGCGATCGTAGATGGTAAAGCGCGCTAGTTTATTAATGAGCCTATTCACTCAGAAAAACTGAGCGAATAGAAAGGAAGACGGCAGTTGAGCGAGGTGATACAATGTTAAACCCAACCACACGATCAACGATACTGCGCCAAAGGGAGATTGATCTGAAGACCCTCCACGACCAAACTCCCAACACAACAACATTTGGCGCATCGTACCCGGCACACATCGCAACACAACTGCTCAGACCCATCTTCCGTACGTACGTACGTATTTCTAAATGCTTCGCCGCAATCCAAGCGCTTCTAGCGGAAACGTTTCTCGTTCTCGCCTTGCCAATGTAAATCAAAGCTTGTAGATCTTTCTGGGAGCTTGTTTTAATAACATTCGAGGCGCAACCTTTTGACAGGGGTCGTGTGACGTCCTTCAACTAGACCGCGTACCAAAACTATCTACTACTACTAATCCTATTGATTCAATATAATTATATGCTATTCTGTTCAGAGGACCAAAGTCACCGATATAGCTGAGAGGATTAGCAACCGGAAATGGCAATAGGCTGGTCACATAAGCCGCAGGGCCGACAACCGTTGGGGTAAACGAGTCCTCGAGTGGAGACCGCATCTCGGCAAACGTAGCGTAGGACGCCCTTGGGCGAGACGGAGCGACGATATCAAAAAGGTGGCTGGTAGTGGCTGGCGGAGAGCTGCTTAGGATCGAGCTTGTTGGCGTGCCATGGAAAAGGCGTATGTCCAACAGTGGACGAGTAGAGGCTGATGATGATGATGATGATGATTCTATGCATGTTAATAAGTTATTTTCTTAACGCAAAACTAGAACTTATTAATTTTATAAAGAACTGTAAAGCACTTTCGTTCAAGACACAACTCAAAACCAAATAACAACTATAGCATCACTGCTTACAATAAGGTGGGATTGCGAAGCCCTACTTTAAATTTTATAAAAAAAAGCATCAAAACTTTAGTTAAACCTAGCGTTGTACTAATTATTTCGAAAACCACGCTTTATCATCGCATTTCTTTTACTGAATTATTGCGTCAGTAACCTGAGAACTGAAGACCAATATTTCGAAATTTTAAAGCTTGAAATAATTTTAATACATGGAATGGGAACGCAGTGCGTTATCCATCAGAACAAACACGCTGGCCCGTAGGTTTGCGCGTTCCACTAGGCAGGTGAAAACGACGCTTTTTAAGAGTTATTGCCAGTAATTTTATACATGCAGCCTTTGGGTCAAACACACGAAAAAGTCTTGGGACACCCTGCGAATCCTATACAACAACTCGTTCAGGGTGTTGAAGGGGCTGCCGCGCTACTGTAGCGCGTCGGGAATGTTTGCTGATGCACGTGTGGACAGGTTCGCGACGATAATGCGCAAAAGATCTGCGTCCCTGATGCGTCGGTTGCGCAACAGCTCCAACAGTTACCTGAAGCTCATTGCTGAGAGGTTGGACTCAGACTGTATTTTTATAGAGCACTGGACAAGGGCGTATATTGTGTTCTCTTGACAGGTACGCTCCGTCTAGCTTTTGTAATTAATTTACCTACCTAGTTTGAATTTGACATTTTATTTATAAATTTGTCATTTTATTTGACTTTTAAATTTGACATTCTATTTCATTTTATTTTTGATTTTGGCATTTTATTTTATTTTTAAATTTGACATTTTATTTTTTTTAATTATCAGTCTAATTTTATTTTAGTTTGGAATGTTATATGTATATTTATTATAGTTCATAAATAATTTAAATGTATTTTGTGTATAATATATGTTTTTATGAAAACTATAGACAATTGTCTGATGTAAATAAATTAATAATAATAATAATTTGGTAAATTCTAAACATAGGTAAGACGGGTCTTTTTAAACAGATTATGGCAGAGATGGATTATGAATCTCATTGTAACTAAATAGTGACTATACATAGTATTGTATAAAGTCGGCGTTTGTTCTGCCACTTCTTCTTTCCAGCGAAAGCACTGCGAAGTGGCGAAGGACGGGCGTTTTGCGGGACCGTGTTATGTAATACTGATGCTCGAAAAGTGCTGATTCTCAGCCTAATTTGAATAAATGACTTTTGATTTTAATGGACACTAGTGATGACGTTATAAATGACATTACTTGTAATTGTACTTGGGCAATACTAATGAAACGATTTCAAAAAAAAAAAAAAAAATTAAATTTCTTCAATAGATAATTTTATGTACTAAGTAAAGATAATATTATACTATAAACACTTATAAGATAACAATTAAAATAAAATACGTACATGTAAAAAAATAAGCAAAAAATCATTTCTGAAACATGAATAGTGCCAAAAATTGTATACTTAGTGTATAATAAAGCGGTGCTATTTTTTTGACCAAGAAACAAGTCAATCTATTACGGTTTTTTAGTAACAATATTTATTGTTTCATAGTAATTCAATTTCTGCGTTTTTAGGGGGTTGAATCATAAACGATGATTAAAGTTGAATGACGTTCAAACATCAAAAATGTATGGCAATACAATTAAATAGGTTTTTAGTAATAATTTTCGTATAACAAGTGGCCTCTTACCTGCCATTTCGAAACGAGTGTGAAGTAATGTTATTCATTGGAATGTTAATACAATTTTACGTCGATTGGATAATCTTAAAAGCGGATTTTACGACTTACATTTAATTTAATTTCCTCGAGAGCATAAAGTTCGGAGCTTTTGATTCCTTTTACTTTTATGAGTATTTTTAGAGTAAGCTTCTAGGATGTTTTTAGGATCTACATCACAATTTGGTCTAAAAAGTATCCACTGATGAGACAAGACACGCGATGACGGAATAACGGCAGAGCTACTGAAGGCGGGTGGTGAACCGATCCTTAGGGCCCTTCAGAAGTTATTTAATTCCGTCAAATTCAAGGGAAAAACGCCAGTGGCATGGCACAGAAGTGTGGTGGTACTCTTTTTCAAAAAGGGTGACAACACCCTTTTGAAAAACGATGCCCGATGGGGCCGACGGGTTCTCGAGTGGCGACCACGCACCGGAAGACGTAGCGTGGGTAGGCTCCTGACAAGGTGGACCGACGACCTGGTAAAGGTCGCGGGAAACCGCTGGATGCGGGAGGCGCAGAACCGGTCGTCGTGGAGAACCTTGGGGGAGGCCTATGTCCAGCAGTGGACGTCTTTCGGCTGAAAATGATGATGATGATGAATCATGATGAGACAAGGGCTTCGTCTTTTCGGAAGGGAGTAAGCTGTAATTTACCACGAAGGCACAGTGAGGGTTGGTCATGTCATTATATCTTTGAAACTTTTGTTCTAGAACTTGACGATTTCCATCATCATCATTACAGTCGAAAGACATCCACTGGTGTACATAGGCCTCCCCCAAGGATCTCCATGATGACCGGTCCTGCGCCGCCCGGTCCATCCAGCGGTTTCCCGAGACCAGGTCGTCGGACCACCTTGTCTTCCAGTGCATGATCGCCACTTGAGAACCTCTCGGCCCCATCAGGCATCGGTCCTACGGGCAATGTTCCCGGCCCGGGAGACCTATGTTCAGCAGTGGACGTCGAGCCCCTTTGCTTCCGTAACTTAAAATTTAGTCTTTTGTTTCATATGCATTCATATTGGATACTAGGGGGTATCATATGACCAGTTAACTGAGTTGTCAAAGTAAGTCGTTCCATTCATAGTTACTTCTTTATAGCTCCATCTGGTAAGATTAGCAGCCGACCCCGACGGATTTGGGAAAAGTAAAATGTTGATGATGTTGATAAACACACAATCGCTTAGCGGGCAATGATAACACGTATTTAATATCTATCAACACGTGCTAGGCATGCGTGGTGGATTAAGACTGATACCCTGGGGGGAGGCCTGTGTCCCAGCAGTTCGTACATTACAAGGTAATAACTCATTATATAAATTGGACGACCCCATAGTACAACATTTTGATGAGCAATGACTTGTTCTAGCACAGAGTTGCTTACTTTTCCGCTGATATGCTTACATATGATTGACGTCTAAAAGTTTGTATATCAACCTAAATATATGAAATAAACCATTTATCATTTAGGACCAAAACACATAACCACGTTCCGACATCGCAACCGCTAAAATCGGCAGTGACGCCATAGCCGATTTTAGCGGCGCGGCGCCGCAACTCTGCGTGAATTCCAACTTTGTGACGTCATAAGTGTAGTATCTTCTAAAAGCATATAAACAATACGGTATCTTGTATCTATGGCACAAAGGCATGTATCTACACTCAAAATTAACACCTACACCAGCTGTTCTACATTAAAACGCTCTTTTTTGTAATGCCGCAACGCAAAGTGATGGATTAAGCGTTGCGGTGACGCAACGTGTTTATGTGTTTCGGCCCTTACTCTGCAATCGGCATTTTGGACGTGTTTTGATTGTGGTTTATTGGCTATTACTTCCTAGTGTCCAGTTACAATGGTCTCTGCCCCTGCTTAGGTATAAGTTTTCCGTTTATACAATAAGTAACGAAAATCCTGTTCGACCCATATCTTATACCTTTAAACGAGCAATTCTTGTATATATATATATATATATAAACACCTCTTTGGGCACTTAGTTGATCCAGCCACGATGCCGTTCATTATAGACTCCACATTTAGCACGGAATAACTTTACTCCAGTTGCATATTTCTTGGGGGGAGTGGCAACGTCGTATTCTATTTAGGGATGTGGCCAAATATATTCGTCAATTAGGACATATACTCGACAAAAATTTTTCAGCAATTTTTTGCATTAGTGGATCCGTAACGGCTATATTTTTTGAACCCACCAGGACTTTTTAGCTCTGAATATATTTCAAAAATCAATAACTTGTGTTGATCCATTTATATACTCGCACTTCCAGTAATACTTCTTTTGATCCGCTACCTATACCGTAACGGTTGATCAATTATGAATTTATTAAACCTAATCTAGAAATTTTATATTCGCAATGCTCCATACATTGTAAGATCTATATATATTTGTTAACATTTCATGAATTAGTGGATCCATAACGTCAATTTTTTTTAAATGCTCGAAGACTTTTTGGCTCGAAATATATTCCAAAAATCATATACTTTGTTGATCCATTTAGCTACTCATACTTCGTAATACTTATTTTGATCTGAATAGGTAATTATTTTTAGTATGAATTGTTATTAATATTTAAAGAGGTTGAATTTTATGTCTAGGGTTTTTATACTTTATTTCTAATTTACCATTAATTTTAAGTTTTTAAACTCTATTCATCGAAACCAATATAATGGGTCTAAACATGATATCGCCGCTGTATGTTTTGTGCCGAAAATATTGTGTGGACGGCCTCTGTAACATTCAATGCAATTGACACTGCTTATATAGACTCCTTTGGTATTTGTATGCGAATACATATTATTATTAAATTTTAATGTTAATTTTTAAGGGTTTCCGTAGCTGTTTTTTAGGAATTAATCAGATGATTAATTCCTAAAAAAAACGATCCTGAATGATTCCTGATCTAGAAAGAAAAATTCTTTATTCCGCCCAAACAGAACGCACATTATAATAATAATACACTTAAACAATAATAAACACATAATGAAGAAAAAGAAAAAAAAAGGCAAAGAAATATAATTTACTAAAAAGCCTAGTACTGAAAATAAAACAATGTTATCTTGATGTCATAACCCGCGTCTGGAGTTTTGGCGGGAAAGTTAAGCCGAGTGTCACGTTAATTTTTCATTGGAGTTTTAAATTATGCATAGTGTTGTTTACTAAATAAAAGTGCCTGATTTATGTCGTAAAAAGTGCATTCAGTAAATAATTCATAAAGAACATTGAGATATCGCAGCGTAGTGTGTAAATTAAGCATGTGTACCTCATTAATAATATTTTTGTAAATTAAGAAAGATAAACTCAACCGCACGTTAGTGGACATAAAATCATATTTACTACTTAGTAATAAAGGTAATAAAGATCTAAGTACGAGTACATATATCCGCCGAAGTGCGTTTGACATTCTGGTAGATGTTTTCTCAATCTACTCATAGTTACATTCCTACGTGTATTATAAAAATAATTTCACTTAGTCGCGTTATATTTTAGCGAACACCATTACTATACGGACGAAGCGTTTCGCTTCCTCCTTTATACCGCGTACATCGAGGGACTGGAACAGTTTGCCAGCGGCGGTGTTTCCGTCGGACTACAATTTTAGTGTCTTCAAGGCTTGAGTGAATAAGCTCTTAATAAACTAGTGCGCTTTACCATCAACGACTGCGTCACTGTTTACCATCAGGCGGGGTTGCGGTCAAGCGCTAGTTTATAATTTTAATAAAAAATAAAATAAATAAATAAAAGATACAGGAACGCATTAGACACATGGAATGTAAATTTAAGCGGCCGTAATTTCGAATTAAGTAGTTTGCGTTTCGTTCCAGCGTCCTAGTTTGAATTTCTTTCGAAAAAAAAAAACTAAATTCGAAACATGGAACACCAAGGAGGTAACTAATAAAAGGTTTTATTTAAATTTCGGACTGTCTTTCAAATAGACACAATATTGAAATGATAAATAGTGGACGCTTTATTGAAAAAAAAAAAACAAAGGAACATCATAATAGCGCCATAGCGTAGGAAAAATAATTATTGTTCATTATTCGTCATTGAACTTAAAAAATAAAATTATGTTATTTCCTCGGATTGTTTGAGAAAAGTAGTAAGTAAGAGCCTGCGTGATTTGACCGTATATTGCTTAGTATGATACTATTATCATCGGCAGCAGCGCGGGCATTGAGACGAGAGGATTCGACCCCAGGCATTTTTTCTAATACCGGGAATGAACTCATATTGGAAAAAGTTAGTAATCAATGTCAAAATCCTATAAAATTTAAATTGTCAACAGAAAAATTATTTTCTTTTGGCAATTTAAGTTTTTAACCGACTTCAAAAAAAGTAGGAGGTTCTCAATTAGTCGCAACCTTTTTTTTATGTATGTTCACCGATTACTGTAAGAAGCCTGGATCCGTTTGCAAAATTCTTTTTTATTTAAAAGGGTGGTCCCATAGTCACCAGGCTCTGATGATGAAAGACTAGAGAAAGCCAGGAATCTTTCAAAATTTTTAGTGGCAATTTGTACATTTCTAGGTACATTTTTAAATATTTTCATTAAGTATTTTAAAGCACTACAATTTACTAATGATCTGGAGTAGATCTGTCGTTGGAGTAGATATGAAGCCGGGAGACAGTTGAGGGAACTCCTCGGGAATTCATAGCAGCTACCTTGTAATTGAGCTTGATTAATTTGTATTAATAAGAACTTTACACTTAGATCGGTTTTAATTGTCATTAGGGCTCTGATGATAAATACAAAGGCCACTTCAGGGAACTCCTCAACGGTTTACAGTAGTTTCCTTTGGTTTGAATTTAATTAATGTATATTGATGAGCGATTTTCACCCATATGGATTACTATGAAAATCTGCAGTAGATTTGATGATGAAGAACATAGACAGACGAGGGAACTCCTCAACGATCCCCTGCAGCCACCTTGCGTTTGTGCTTGATTAATTTGTATTGATTAGAACTTTGCACCTATGTGGGTTAAAATGAAGGTCTGTCGGTCGTGTCCGTAAATCTGATGATGAAGACCAACAGGAGTCGAGGAAACTCCTAAAAAACTTACAGCATTGAAGTTTATCACTGAAGAACCAGTACCTGCATGTCATGCTTAAGCAACAATCAATTATAATCAAGAAACTGAATTTAAGTTGCGTAATCGCGTCATGTCTAGCATTGTTCATACATTCATTTTGATCTCGTAGGAATTTTATAGAAATCAGTTCAGTGGTTTCGTTTTTAAACCAAAATTACGGGTAAAAATAACATTATTCAAAATTACGTCGTTTGTTTACAGGCCTTTTCCCAACTATATTAGCATCAGCGTTCATTCTGACCGGATGCAGCTGCACAGTACTTTTCATAACACAAAAGTGTAAAAAAAACAACCGTCTTCCAGAAAACACTACAACGTAAAAAATAACTAATTTCCGAAGTCGGGTATGTCTTTGGTATTAGTATATTCGTTTTTAGAAACAAAAAAAAAAATGTGTGCGTGTACTAGTGTACACACGTAAGAAGTGAAATTTCTTAGAAAAAGATGGCGAAGAAGTTTTACTTCAATATAATAACATTAATAAAGATTAAAACTTAGCGTCCCCAATAGGGGGACGGTCCACGACTAAATACAACACCAAATTTAAAACTAAACTAACCTAAAGATACAGCCTGTATGTCCCAACAATTGCACGCGCCAGCACCAGGTAAGTCAGTGTGGAATGCGAAATGCGGGATGCGGGATGCGGAATCCCCCGGGTCAGAATGTTGGGCTCTTCCTCCCGATTCCGAAGAGCCCAAACTCGGCTAGTCTAGGACCTCCGGATCCCGAGATAGGCCGCGGGGGGTGAGGTGGCTTGAGAAGCAAGTGAGGGTAAGTGAGTGTAGAGGAGAGGGGTGGGAGGCTAGGTTGAGTCTAGGGGGATGGGGGAGGGGTAGGAGGGGGGAGGGGTAGGTGAGGGGGGTGTTGTCTAAGTGTTGGGAGGATCCTGTCCACCTGGGGTCACAACATGAGGGGGGAGTGGGAGGGGACAGGACACTGGAATCTCGGATTGTATGTGCTATATGGGTATTGGAATTAAGTCCTAAAACAAAGTAGCTACTGTAAACCTTGAGGACTTTCTGGAACTGGCCTTTGTTTTCTTCATCAGAGCCTTAATGACAGTCACAACTCATCTTGGTGTAAAGTACTAATTAATACAAATTAATCAAGCACAAACTCAAGGTAACTGCTATCAATCGTTGAGGACTTCCTTCGACTGTCTCCCGGCTCCATCATCAGCTACATCAGACCTTTATAAAATTATAGTTCTTTGAAATACTTAAGGGCCTTAGTCTCATTTAGTAGCGTAAAATGGTCACTTTAGGAAGCTAATTTCTAATTAACGGCTTGGTTTTGAGATTTGAAAAAAATATATCTTGTCTATTGATTCATGTACAACATTTACTAAAGATGATTTTTTCGTAGGATTTTGCCTTTTGCCTTAAAAAAATAGTTACCAAAACGCTATTTTTGGCTAATATTCGTTATTACTTCTAAACGGCATTGATGTGTGGAAATATTTTTACACTGAAAAATTCGCGGTTAGAAGTACTACAGATATGCAAGAGCGTATTTAAATCCATCAACATTTGCCAAGAAAATATCCTTATTTTGAAACATAGGTTTAGAGGTGCTCTGCGCGGGCGCGGGCGGCAGTCGTGCGTTAGCATTCAGACGGGAGGGTTGTGTCGCTTGCTGCTCTGCTCCGGCTATCGACGACTACGCGTGGTTGTCTGTGTGAGTGCAAATATTTACGAGCGAATCGTGTCAGTGTACGTTCATAGATTAGCTCGCAAATGAGAATTGAAGATGCGTCTGGTGGCGTAAGTATCTATCTACCTATACTCTTGTATTTATACCTACATATTACTGTATTTTTCTTTATAATTACTATTAGCTTTTGTAACCATTTTTCTTTTACAATTGAAGTTAAACAATTACGAATTGTTCCAGGAAATCTAGAAAGAAATCTTTAGACTTGAAAGGCAATAATCCGACTAACTACATCCGCTGATCGACTGATCCGAGAAGACTCTATTCAGGTAAGTAAACACTCGCACTTAGATTATAATTTATAGGTTTGTAAGGAGGTTTAAAAATAAAAATCTTATTAGAAATTTACGTAACTTGAAAATGTGATTTTTTGTTTATGGTGATATAAACCAAAAATTAGGACTCAATTAAAGGTTTTGGTGTAAAAACAGTTTTACAAAAAGTTTTGAGTTGATAGGACTTTTAGTTTTTGCGATATTAGCAAAAATGTGTAATAAAAACTCTTACTTGGATTATTTTAAATGATTCTTCCTGTAAATATTTTATTTCTATATGTAATTGTTTAAAGTAGCCGAAGCCGATGGACGCGGGCTGGCGGGCTTGGAATGTCACAGTTATCAGTAAATTTTTTTGACGTCCTCCGTGGCGCAGCGGTCAACACGCCTGCCTGCGACGTGGAGGCCGCGGGTTCGATTCCCGGCCAGGTCATGATGGAAAACGATCTTTTCCTGATTGGCCTGGGTCTTGGATGTTTATCTATATATGTATCTATTATAAATATAGTATCGTTGAGTTAGTATCCCATAACACAAGTCTCGAACTTACTTTGGGGCTTGCTCAATCTGTGTGATTTGTCCGTATATATACAGTATGTTAAGAAAACCCTGTCCGACCCGTAAGGATAATAAAGGTTAAGGAAACACATGACCAAATATGATATAAAATTTTACGTAATCATCATAGTACCAATACAAATGAATTTTGAAATAACTTCCCCGAAATTTGGTAATTTTTAAAAAAGTGACAACACCGGTATTATTATGAGTGAATAGCGACAGCGATGCGACCACGTGCCGCGTGCCCTGCCGCCCGCCGCCCGCGGAAGGGTGCTTAACGCATATTTATTAAGTTACCTCTTTTTGCGAAATAATATTTATTTTTTTAGAGGGATTTTTTTTAAGTTAGCCTGGTTTTGTATGCATTAGTAGAATCAGTTATCGATACCTAACAACACCTTCACGGGTCGGACAGGGTTTTCTTAACATACTGTAGGATATATATATATATATATATATATTCTGTTTTTCACAAATAATATTGTAATAACATTTTTCGACTTACAGAAAAGAAGAGAAAGAAACCAGTCGACAGAACTTAAAAGTTTAATTTGCTTTTTAGGTCGAACACTAACGCAGTTGATTCTAGGTCAGACATCCATACAGAATGTCGTCAAGAAAATGATAATATTATATATCTCTATGTGCACAAAAAAACGACGCAAGTTCCATCATCATCATTCAGGTAAAATTATGCCTGCATGTCCTACAACCTATATTTTTAGTTTACAAATATATCATATACCTGTAAAATTTTTTTTTTGTTAATTCTTAATTAATTTTTCTTGATAAATTCTTAATTCCTTGACAAAAATCTCTAACAGTGTTGCAAGGGTTAATTAAAATGTATGTTATATCTTTTTTTAGCTCAAAACATCACCAAAACCTCAACAAATCTCAAGCTTGTTTCATCAAAGGGCGACGCATAATTAATATTGCTTACTTTTATTCAGAACTAAAGAAAATTGCCAAGCACGGAGAATCATAGACTGTGGTTTAGGATCTGTGGATATTGTTGGAGAACGACAAGTGGGACTACATTCCCTATTTATTTTTAAATGCCGTATGTGTATGGAAACATTTTGCACATCCTACAGAAATCAATATCAGCTGTGCAGTCGTAGGAACAATAGAAATAGACTGTGGCCATTCTCAACTGCAAGAAATTTCTGCAGCTTTAGATATGCCTATAATCTCGCATGTTATTTATTGGATCGAAGAATTAAAATTTACAGATTTTAAAATAACTCGTGTTTTATTTGAAACCTCATTACGACGAAGTACATTCAATCCGACGTCACTGACACAGTATAAATAGGGTACTATCTCTTTATGGAAAACGGCCGAAACTACGCGCTTTGTAATCTCAAGGCATCTATATAAAGCACGGTTAGCGCAGCGGTTAAGCTATTGACTGCTGCGCTGCTTGTCGCGGGTTCAATTCCCGCGCGGAACAAATATTCAGAACATGTCCTACAAGTAGTTGTTCCGGGTCTGGCTGTTTGTGTCTGTGAATTTATATGTTTAAAAATGCACCCACGATAAAAGTAATTTCTAGTGAGATTCATTTTTTTTTTTAATAAAAATATCACAAAGTGCCTAGTGCGCGTTTGGTTTACGTTAACGCGATGAACTCGTTTATGTTATTCGCATTAGTAATTAATTCAAGGACACTGCAAAGACATGATACTCATATACTGAAAAGTAGTGAAAAAAAAATTCAAATATGTTGAATCGGTAGATATTACCATCTACCATTATTTTTTATGTTAATGTTATGATATATTATAATGTGTGGGTACTTGTTTTACAAATGTCTGTCAGTCTGCGATCGGTCATTAAACTGTGTAACGAGCACTCCTTGATTTTATTTAAACATTGATCAAGAATACTAAAAATATATTATAGTACGATATTACCATTTATTAATGCAAAATATACATTTATCGTCTTGCATCCATACCCCCGTCTGAAATCGTAGGCACAAATCGCGACCTACACGCGGCTTGTCTGCATCTCTGGATATTCTTTGATTGTCGTTTTAGTTTAGCGCGCCACCGCGCGCATTTTACGAATTCGGGAGTACGGCGTTTAGCTCCGCCCACATGCACAAGGTCATTGAGGCTACTATACCCGTTAATGAAGATACTTAGAAATGCACTAGTCGCCCCTACGATTTTTGGAAGTTCCTCTTGATTTTTCTAGTCTTTCATCATCAGATCTTGACTAAGGGACCATTTAGAAAGTTTACCTTTTCAAACAAAAAAAGAATTTAGCAATTCAGTCCAGGTGTCTCAGATTAATATCTAAGATTAATAAAGTGAACATACATAAAAAACAAAACGGCTGCTTAACCAATCGCTTCGCGCCCTTGGCAAATGCTGCGCCCTGATTGGCCCATTTGAATTGGACCAACAACTGCCCAGACGCCAAAAAGGTAGATTTGTATAAAACAGCCCTTAATTATTGTTATTACTTATTATTATTAATAATAATAATAATGTTTATTGCCAAAAATGTTACATACGTTACAAGTACAGTAGTATGGTACAACAAAAGGTGCATTGATTATATCTCCTGGCTCCCAAACAAGGTTTATAGCCTGTGACTTGGGAACCAGTGATTCCATAAGGGTAGACATATGTAGATGATGAAATGTCATACAACGACTGTTTTCACCAGTAACATAGTGAACATAACAAAACAATCATTAATTATATGTATTATAGAAGAAAATTAAATAATAATAATAATCTGTGGCAACACTGCAAACGTCAACATCATATTTCCATCAGTATTAGATATATATTTTTAAAATCAGTTTTTCTTTTCCATATTGTGAAATCTTCAACACAAAACCCAAGCCCGAATCTAAAATAATTTAAAATATACATAAAAAAGTCTCTATACATAATGGAGAAGTTTTCTAGCCGCACTAAACCGAACCATTGGAGCTGACATCTGTCATGTCACCGTGGACAATACAAAACAGAAATGAAAAATATTTAATATGAATATGCAATGTTGACAAGATCTGCCGCAAGACAACGTGCACGCCCAACATCTCCGGACTCGTTGCTCAGCTCCACCTCGCCGCCGCCGGTCTCCAGCGCCACTGTAAGTGCTGTGACGACCCCGGCTGCGGCAGTTGCGTCGAGCTCGAGCGACGAGTACTTCTCTCCGCCGACGACGCCACCACCTGTTCGCCGACGGGGAGGACGCCGGCCGCCGGACCGCTTAGGACCTCGAGGCCCATCGGCTTCTGACAGGGTCCCAGCTCCCGGCGGAAGTGTGCAGCGCATGAGATGGACACAATCCATCAACGAAAATGTCATGCGCTCATACTATGGGGCTACAGAGGGAGGAAACAACCTGACCGCGTACCGTGTTCGAATGCTCTCTCTGTTTCAGGTGCTTGAACCAGCTGTCAACGTTTCGGCTCAACGACTGTCGGATCAGGTACGGGTTATCCAGCGTAATCATATGTTGGATGATACTGTGCTTGATCGCCTGCGAAATGAAATGCAGAGTAACCGTGTCATTGCTCACCAATCGCAGACTGCGGAGATACCACCGCAGTCAACAAACTATGCTGACGAGGGGAACAATGATGTGGCTACAAATGTAAGTACCCAGTGCAATGAGGAATTAAGGAATGCTTTGGAGGCTGCGATTCGGGAATACCGTTACATGTCGGCAGAAGTTAGACCACGCCTGCCACGTTTGCCCATGCATAACAGAAATAGGGCACTGATGGCTGCTCTGGATGCGCAGTTATCAAATTATTTTGATACCTGCGAGGACCTCATTGATACTCATTCAATCCTGTACTGCGCAGCTGTAGCAGCATGTCGTGTAGCTCATGTCAAATTTCCCAGTGACTTTAGAGCTACACGACCAAAACCAGTAGTACCAGCTTGGCAGCACAGGATTGAACGTCGTATTGGTGGGGTCAGAGCACTCATCGGTAAACTAATCTGCTTCAGGGAGGGTAATACTCGTCCTAGAGTGATGCGCTTTGTGAGGCGGGCATTCTCAGGTACAAATACCAGCCCTGAGAATTATATGGCCCGTATCACGGAGCGCATCGACTTCCTGAAGCAGAAAGTGTATGCATGGGCGAACCGTATTCGTCGGTATAAACGACGAGTAGAACGGTACACCCAGAATCGCACCTTCCAGAGCAATCAAAGGTGGGTTTATAGGGACTGGGAACGACCAGAACAAGGTGTGGCTGACACGTGCCTACCAGATGATGATGCCATGTGTTCATTCTGGCGCAGTATCTGGTCGGTGCCTGTCAGTCACACTGAAGGTGACTGGGCTCGGGATGTCGAGCGAGCCTGCGATCCAATACCTGAAATGGGGGCTATTACTATCTGCCCCCAAGATGTAGCTCATGCAGTCCGTCCGTTACCTAACTGGAAATCTCCAGGACCGGACGGGCTGCATAACTTTTGGATAAAATGGTTTCCAAGGTCGCACGCTCGCTTGGCATCTCAATTCCAGACTGCCTTAGTGTCTGGTTCGTTACCTCAGTTCCTAACTACTGGAATAACCCACTTGCTCCATAAATCAGGTAGCACCGCGGAACCCAAAAATTATAGACCGATCACCTGTTTACCGACGGTCTATAAAGTTCTTACATCCATTTTGAAAACTAAAATTAACAAACATATTGACAGTAACGCTATCATGTCTGCCTCTCAAAATGGATGTAGAAGCGGGTCCCGCGGTACTAAGGAGCTACTCCTCATTGATATGACCATTAGCCAACAAGTTCGTCGTTCCCGAAAGGATCTGTCGACATGTTGGATAGATTATAAGAAGGCCTATGACTCAGTGCCACATACATGGCTCATGCGGGTGCTGGAGTTGTATAAAGTGGATACAACTCTACGCACCTTCCTGATGACGTGTATGGGGCAATGGAGGACAGTCCTTCGCTATCCAGGATGTCGAAATATTCAGAGGAATAGCGAACCGATAAGGATCGAGCGAGGTATATTTCAGGGCGACAGTTTGAGTCCGCTTTGGTTTTGCTTAGCATTGAATCCTCTGAGCACACTATTGGAGGATTCAGGTCTAGGCTATCGGTTGAGGAGAGGTGGTCAGGTTATATCGCACCTCCTTTACATGGATGATCTGAAACTTTTTGCTCCCAACAATTTACAACTGAAGGAGCTACTGAAAATTACTGAAACTTTCAGTAGCTCCATTAGGATGGAATTTGGTGTGGACAAATGTGCGGTCATGCATGTAAAGCGAGGAGAGATTATGGAATCCGTGGGAACCCAACTCACGAGTTCCATAAACCTTAGAGCCCTCTCCGCATCCGAAACCTATAAGTATTTGGGTATGTCGGAAGCGTTGGGCATCAATGTTACTGACATGAAGCAATCGTTGAAGGAACGCTTCTTTGGCCGCCTGAAAAAAGTACTTAATAGTCTTCTATCAGGCGGAAACAAGGTGCGTGCTTTCAACGGTTGGGTCATGCCGGTATTGATGTACTCTTTCGGCATACTCAAATGGACTCAAACCGAACTTGACGCCCTGGATCAGAGGGTCCGTACGCTGCTGACTGCAAATCGATTGCATCACCCACGATCATCGGTTATGAGGCTGTATATCCCGCGAAAATGTGGAGGTCGTGGCTTTTTAAACGCTAAGACCCTCCACAATCGCGAGGTATGCAGTCTCAGGGAATATTTTCTAGAAACCGACGTGGGGATGCATCGAGATGTGGTCGCGGTTGACAAGGGCCTCACTCCGCTCTCCTTGGCTAAAGAGAACTGGCGTAAACCAGCAGTGCTTGACACCAATGATCGCATGGAGGTATGGAAGAACAAGGAGCTTCACGGACGCTTTTTCAGAGCCCTACACGGGCCTGATGTAGATTTACAAGCGTCCGTGGCCTGGCTACGATTCGGTGACCTCTTTGGGGAAACCGAAGGTTTTGTATGTGCAATTATGGACGAAGTTATGATGACGAACAATTACCGGAGATTTATTGTGAAAGACGGCACAGTTGACATCTGTCGGGCATGTCACCGGCCGGGGGAATCAATAAGGCATATTATCTCCGGGTGTTCTCGTCTAGCTAACGGAGAGTACTTGCATAGACACAACCTTGTAGCCAGGATAATTCATCAGCAACTTGCTCTCAAATACAACCTTGTGGAATCGGAGGTGCCGTACTACAGGTATATGCCCGACCCAGTTCTCGAAAATGGCCATATCACATTGTACTGGGATCGATCCATCATCACTGACAGGACTATTGTTGCCAATAAGCCTGATATAGTGATGGTGGATCGATCAGAGCGGCGTGCAATGATTGTTGACATAACCATCCCGCATGATGAGAACCTCGTGAAAGCCGAGAAAGATAAACAAATCAAGTATCTTGACTTGGCTCACGAGGTTGTCGACATGTGGGAGGTGGATTCAGCAATCATTGTACCGATAGTCGTGACAGCCAATGGCTTAATAGCCAAGAGCCTCGACCAACACCTCAAGAGGCTCTCGTTAGGCAGCTGGATCAAAGGCTTGATTCAGAAAGCTGTACTTCTGGACACGGCTCGCATTGTCAGGAAGTTCCTCTCTCTGGGGCCCTGACCGCCGGTAGCTTGGACCCTGTTCCCGATGCCGGTGGGCTACTATTTTTTTATATTTTTAAATGTTTTTTATGTATTGTTTATATAGAAATATTTAAAAATGTAATTTATATGTATATACAGTGAAATAAAGGAATAATAATAAAAACTGTAAAGTGGGTGTTTGAGTGATGGTAAATTATGTAGAAGTGTTGTGTATGAGTAAGTAGTGTGAAAGCGCTGAGTGTGTATAGCTTAGAGTGTCTTGGTAAGTGTGGTACCGGTAGATGTGTGATAATGAACGGTGTGTAGAGTATTTGTATTTAAGTAAGAAGAGATCCAACCTAAGCATTGAACGTGACACATGTGGCTCCGAACGGAGCCACATATTTATGGTCAGATGGCATCGGATCAACAAAAGGCCCCCGGATCAACAAGTGAAAATGGATCAACAAATTACTACCTATACGGCACGCCTGAGCCACAAAGTGCCCAAAGGGATATCTATATATATATATATATATATATATATATATATATATATATTTTCATGAAATTTTATATGCAGGGGGCTTCGGGGACGATAAGTCGATCTAGCTAGGTTTAATTTTCAGAAAATGTCTTTTTTCCATGTTTTGAGGCACTGAACAATTGCTAAACTTTTCATAAGAAGCTAAATTTCGCCGCTGTCCTTAATGATACGAATGGCTGAGGGGCTTCGGCCTCTGATTCGGAGCTCGTAGACTTCGGGTTCAAATCCCTGACGATATAGTGTTTTTTCCATTTTTTTTTTGAGTTTAAAAAAAAAGAATGATGGCGTTGTCTAATGCTTTATAATTGGAAACGGCGTCAACGAATTTTCTTTTTCCTTTATTAAATAAATGGAAGAAATTTTGTTTTGCCTAATTTGTGGAGATGCAAGGTACCAGGGTCGCACAAAAGTGTAGAAGTCGAAACAATTGTGAAAGAAATGATGTTGTATATAAACAACAATATTTTTTGTTGTAAATATATAATACATGGATGAACTTTTATTTTGCCTACTTCGTGGAGGTGCAAAGTACCAGGGTAGCACAAAAGTGTAGGAGAAGTCGAAACAATGAAGCTCATTCATTTTAAAGATCAGCCTGAAGGAGCAGTCGAATTTACAACAGAATTTCTCAACAGTGTCAACATTTCAGACTTGCCACAAGATGAACTGAAATATTATTATTATTATTATTGCTAACCTTATGATACCTTGCACCTCCTCAAAGTAGGCAAAATAAAATTCATCCATATAATAAGATTTAATAATGATGAAGTACCTGGGCGAGACAATTGTCCATAGTTTTCATAAAAACACATACACAAAATACATTTAAGTTATTTATTCGGCACTGGTGCAGCTATACAGGAGCTAAACTTAGCATTCGGGAACACCGTTGGAGCTGCTGAACCTTGGACAAAACTGTCTTTGCATTGTGTAGATTCAATTTCCTAGTATTGAATAATTGCATGGAACACGTGTGAGCACGATCTACTTGCTGTAAAGCATCTATTTGTTGGGTTAGTCGTTTATTGACTTGATAGTGCTATGGCTGTTGAGAGTATGTCATGCTCACTCAAATGTCTCGCTGGTGGTGGCGTGTGTGTTGGGTCATTAGGTTCCCTTCAATATGGTTGAGCTGAATGATGCTGATCCATACGTCATGTTCGTGAACGGACGCCGTCGGAGGGGACTGGTCATCTCTTAGCTGCTACGGCGTATTTTAAATTCTGAATTGTTGTTTTTTTTTTCCATAATGGACGCTCTCAGCGTACAATATATTTCTGCATCGTTCTCACACGATTGATTTCAAAATGAATGATGTAATCAAATATTTGTATCAATAGCTTGATAATTTAAAAGAGTGTCCATGGAGTTTCTTGCCCGTTCTTCTCCATAGGTACCTACTCTTTGGAATGGGCGACTAGCTTCACCTTACTGACTGACCGACCTTCTGACAATTCAAAAGTGCCTGTAACTGGTTTACTTGAAATAAATGCTTTGATTTGATTGAACTATTATTATAAATATACATATATAATTCCAAAATAAAATAAAATTAAATTAAACTGATAATTAACATAGTTCTTTGATTTGATATAGATGACGTTTACATTCATGGTACACGAAGCCAATGTTTGGTTTGAGGTTAGACCCAGAAAATTGCTCTTAAAATATCATGTGTCTTTTTTACACGAAAATGCCAAAAAGAACATTAAAAAAACGCTTACGAACAATTTAACTCCACGAAGCTGTGACTCATCTCAAGAAGCAGAAGAAAAGCTCCATGAAAACAATCTGATTTTCGCTCGTCCCACACGTGTTTGTCAGACTTCGCACAGTGAGGACCCATTTGAAGAAGAACTTGATGAAAATCATCAGGTTTCCGCTCATCCCACACGTGCTGCTAAAGTAAGATGCTTGCAAAACTTGACTAAGATTTTAAGAACAGAAAGGTCTTATGATTTAAATGTTTCACGAGAGCGTGCAGCACAACTTGTGGCCGCCGAAAATGATGAGCAACGGGAGCGACGTCTGCAAGATATGCGGCAGCGTGCGTCAGAACGTGAAATGATTATTATTAATGAAAACCCTCAACATACCCGCAATATAGTATGGAAGGAAGTATTAGGTTAAGACCTTAAACCATGTATTGATGATAATATATAACTGATGTAACTGATTGTTAAACTATAAGTACTTATTTCTAATAAAATGTTAAACTAAATTGCACTCGTAATTTTATATTTAAATAACAGTTAATAATATTTTATATTATTATGTCGGTATGATCGAAAAACATTAGTCAAAAAATATTATTTAAAAAATTCGCTCGTAATGTATTTTTTATTTTGAAAATATAGAGACACGCGATGTACCTAACAAAAAAAAGATGCCGAGCAAAGCTCGGTCGCTCGGTACTAAGGATAATAAAGGTAAACACTTGACTAAATATAATATAAAATTTTACGTAATCATCATAGAAACAATACTAATGAATTTTGAAATAATATTTTTTTTCCCACGAATTAATTCCAACTTCCCCGATATTTGGTAATTTTAAAAAAAGTGACAACACCGGTATTATTATGAGCGAATAGCGATGCGACCACGTGTCGCGTGCCCTGCCGCCCGCCGCCCGCGGAAGGGTTGCTTACCGTACATGTATTAAGTTACCTCTTTTTGCGGAATAATATTTATTTTTAGGGGGATTTTTTTTTAAGTTTTGCCCAGTTTTGTATCCATTAGTAGAATCAGTTATCGATACCTAACAATACCTTCACGGATCGAACAGGGTTTTCTTTACATATTGCATATGAGTATTTTATGATTTTGTTTTTCTGCAAAGTAAACATTTTTTACTGTATCGCTAAGCATTTTACTATAACTTGTCTGTCAACAAAAATCCCAATGACCTATTTTAGGTAACAATTACATAATCCACTTTTAGTAATCTCAATATTCAATAACGCCAGCGCCTTTTCAGCTGAACGATATCTAACCCAATTATTTGAACAGATGCCGCTCATTTGTCTAATGAATTTAAATAAAATATTCCACCTGTGACCTTCTCCCTAAATTTTGTAGGTCCACCATTTTATTATAGAGCTCTATAGTTAGATAGAGTGAGTTCTATAGTTGTGGTGGCCTAGTGGTTAAAACACCAGCCCCTCAAGTATAAGCATGCGGGTTCGATTTCAGGTCAGGCAAGTACCAATGTAACTTTTCTAATTTATATGTATTTTCTAAGTACTGCTTGGATACTAAAGACTGATTAAATGGTGAAGGAAAACATTTTGAGGAAACCTGGACTTTATGAAATCGCCAATCCGCTCAATCCTTCTCTGTATGAGAGGAGAGGTCCCACTGCTGGGTACAGGTGTACCCAGCAGTGGGATGATAAAAAGGTTGATGATGATAATGATGGTTAGATTAGGAATTTGGACGTTTGCTCGTTTAGAGGATTGATGAATTATGTTTAGTATACAGACATACAGCATACCAAGCTACTATGATCTTATAAAATCTTTGAGAGATTCAAAATTAATTTCTCGGTGGCCATAACATCGGCCGCCGGCAGAAGTTACCACCCACCAGACAAAGTCTTGCCGCCAAGCGATTTGTCGTGTTCCGGCATGATGTCTGGTGAAGCCGTACGGAGGACGGGTCTGAGCAGTTGTGTTGCGATGTGAGCCGGGTAAGATGCGCCAAATGTTGTTGTGTTGGGAGTTTGGTCGTGGAGGGTCTTCAGATCAATCTCCCTTTGGCGCAGCATCGTTGGTCGTGTTGTTGGGTTTAACATTGCCGCCTTCCTTCCTATTCGCTCAGTTTTTCTGAGCGAATAGGCTCTTACTAAACTAGCGCGCTTTACCATCAACGATCGCATCACTGCTTACCATCAGACGAGATTGCGGTCAAGTGCTAGTTTATAATTATTAAAAAAAAAAAAAATTGAAAAAAAAATTTGACAGTTGAGGATAGCTTGATTTTTTAAGAAATATTAAAAACACCACACGGTTGTTACAGTGGCTGAGTGATTAACTGCTGCGCTGCGAGTCGCGGGTTTGATTTCCACACAGAACAAATAGTTATATGGCCTACACGTAGTTCTTCCGGGTCTGGGTTTTGTATGTAGGTTTTAAATGTTTGTAACCCACGATACAGAAGTATTTCCTAGTGTGGGGCAACGTTATTTTTTAATGTATTTAAAATTTTAATTAAATATCTATTATTTCCTTAAAAATTTAAGACTAGCTGTAATTTTACTGTTAATTATGTATTATATAGTACTTTTTAGTTCACTAATAGCTGGTAAAAAGGTTTTTATTTATATTTTGTTTTGTTTTCAAACCAATCCGATGACGCGATCTACAGAAATCCTTTACATTCTTGAATAAATTTTTGTAATGAAATTGTTGTTCTTTACTTCATTCTGAGAATCTCTTTCACTCAGTTCTTCATTTCCGCATATAAATCATATAATGAGTAATATATTATGCGAAACCACGTCTTCCAAAAACATCTTTAAAAGCTTTTAGAATCCAACATCACTCAAAAACATAATCTTTGCATTCAAATTACGTCCTTATACTTTTAATCACGTTAATGACTTCATAATCACATCTCTTAGTAACGTAATTGATCATACGTTGTGCCCTAATTAACTCGTTTAGAAGTAGGTAAGACTCTCCTGGTAGCACTACAAGGAAATTTGAACGTTACCGTCGAACGACCAAGGATAAAATTTGTTTGCCGGTGGTTGGAAAGTTTGTAAAGCAAAAATTTTGCCCGGTCTTCTGTGTTATCTCAAAATTTTATGCTTATAAGGACGTGAGAGAGCCTCCTTGGTTCTGATAAGAGGCGTTTATCGTATCTGCCTAAGTTTCTGAGATTTTCGGTTAAGCTTTTAGACCTTGACATGTCCTAAAGACCTCACGGTCTAAGATTTGAGGCGATAACTGAATAGGGGTTGATGGTTCTTACTCAAATTGGGCTTTCTATTTCAACTAACTGTCTATCAAGATTCTTGTTGGAGATAGTGAAATTTATGTTAAAGTGATTAGTTTCCTTGCAATGATTCGGGTTCAATTCTTACATATTTGTGTCTATGGCTTTATTGGGAACTACCGGCTACTCTATTTTCAACTGTACTAGTTAATTATTTTTTTTTGGATATTCATCATATGACTCTGGAGGAAGTTGAAAGGCGTGGTAGACTGAGTAAAACTCACTAATGTTCCTCCTTTCGTTTATGTTAGAGGCTATGGTATCTCTTCGAAAAGCCTTCAGTCGTGGAAGGTATCGGCCTTAGCAGATTTCGTCTTTATGTGCTAACATCTCTATAAGGTATACATGAAACACCACGCGCCGTCGACCCAAACGGATTATTAAAGAGAAGCCGTACAAGTCTTGAGAGCTTAAATCTACATAGCAGTAAGCCTCGTAGGAATATTTCCTGGTATAAAGAAAAATGGAGGCCCATTTATGGGACTCATGCCACTTCTCGGTGAGAGGGCGTGGGCCATAATCTACAACTCGGGCCCAGTGCGGGTTCATAGATGTCACATGTATTCGAAATTGTGGCCTCTAGGATATACCTGTATCCGCACGATGTTTTCCTTCACCGTTTTTGCAATAGTGATGGAATATTTACACAAAGTGCCTGACAAGGTTCGAACCTACGCGTATGTCGCAACCGATACCCCTTTTTTTTTGTTGACGCTGTGGAAATGCCTTTACGCACGATACATACGGGCGAGTCCCACGCGTGTGTGGGACTCGCCCAGCCGTAGCCGGGAATACCCACTAAAACCACAGTGGTACAACGATCGCCTGAGTGGCGGGGTCTTGGGAAATAGCAGAACCTGCGCTATCAATCCCCCGCCGGCGATTCCCGCCAAAAGGCGGGCCCACAGTGGTCCCCCCATACGGAGGGGCTGGGCTAGATACGTTCTCTTTTGCGAGAAGACGCAGCAGCCAAGGGTTTTTTTAGTGACGTGTCCTAAATCTTAGCCCCACTCGTTTGTACGGATGCAAACGGGGCCCCAGCTCCTCTCAATGAGGAGACCGGGTTGCCCGACGGTGACCCGGAGTTCGGGTCACGTCAGCCACCTGGAGTAGTGGCCGATCCGCCGCACGTGTGACAGCCGAAGCGGTCCCCACGTCTGGTTTTGGTCCGCGCCGGTAAATCAAAAACCCCAATGACTGGGGGCCGTTCCCCTCTCCGCCACCTGGGGACGCGTCAGATGGCAGGCCAGAAACTGCTCATGGAGCGACCGATACCCCTAGGTTAACCGAAAATTACGTTTATGACAAATACAAAACTATTTACGTGGAAATCGATTTATATTTACGAAAAACGTAATATTCAAAAACAATAAAGGGTGTATCTGGCATCGACGCACAAACTAGTACCATTCAATTCAAACCATTCAGCCGACGAAAAATTCCACCACTGGGGGGAATCATGTATTGGATCCATCCAGTACATGATTCTGAACCCCCCCCCCCCCCCAGTGGTGGAATTTTTCGTCGGCTTTTTCATGATTTAAAAAAAAATATATATGTAGTTTCTTTCACTTTAGACCGTCCATAATTGCTATACTTTTATAACCCAATAAAATTTTAAAGTAAAAATTAATTAATTAGCTAATTACACAAAACAGCGCAATGAAAACAAAACTCGAAAAACTATCTTATCAGTTGATTTAATAGTGTTCACATCAGGGATCAACGTCATACCTACAAACCCGCACGGCGGCACGCTTGCAACATTAAAAAGCCGAGCCGACACTTTTTTTAAACTTTGCAATTTCTGTTACCGTTCATTAACGACATAAATGACTATCATAATTGTATTAGTAGCATGTGGTCTAGCCTTTCCGCGAAGTTTGCGTTACGATGTCAGATACACCCTGTATAATATGATGATAACATAGTATAATAACTTCAAAAGAGTTGATCTCAAGGTCATTTTGCGTTGGAGTGTATAACAAACAAATTTTGTAAGTACCCATGTTGTTTACGTCAACTTAAGAGGTTCGTCACTATGTGTAAGAATACACGTGGAGATCAAGGGAGAGCACATCCTTGATAAATATTCTTGTTTGTGAAGGATTTTATGTCCGTACATATTTCATAACGACTGTTTTTGTTACTAACAGGAACTAAGTAGAATGTTGAAAGGAGACTAACCCAGTAGTGAAACACAAGCCTTCTCTCAGAAAGAGGGAGCTCAGTGCAGTGGCGGTATGCCGTAGTTCACAATGCAGGCCCAATGCTGGTCGATAGATGGTATTTGTTTTCTAATTTTTGGTTCTAGGGCATGCTTTTTTTTTTCTTACTTAAAGAAATAAATTATTTATCATTCTGCGCTGGCAGGAAACTTGGCTTTAACGCAAAGGTCCGGCGGTACTTCACACCAAGGCACCTTCTATTATTGTACAAAGCACAGGCCCGTTCGTGTGTGGAGTATTACAGACATATTTGAGGTGGTGCTGCAAAATGTCACCTGGCTATTGTAGCTTCAGTGGAGAGGCGTACGAAGAGGCTGATTGGCGACCCAGATTTAACTCAAAACTGTTTCCAAAGCCTGGAGCACAGGCGTTGAGTAGCCAGCCTTTCGGTGTTCTATAGGGTACATTTTGGTGAGTGTGCGAGGCAGTTGCATGATTCCCCCATCTCCGTACCACCATCGGATGATCCGCCGTACGGCGAGTTTCCACTCATTTATTAATACCACTACGATCAGGACGAAGCGTTTTGCCACCTCTTTTATACCACGTACATAGCGGGACTGGAACGATTTTCCAGGGGCTGTGTTTCCGTCGGACTACAATTCAATCGTCTTCAAGGCTAGAGTAAATAGTCTCTTAATAAACTAGCGCGCTTTACCATTAACGATTGCATCGTTGCTTGCCATCAGGCGGGATTACGGTCAAGCACTGTGAACTTAGGTGAAGTAAGCGTTGAGTGAGTCATCATTCTAACTAATGCTAAAGGATTAACAGCTCTCTTTAAGCTTACCTACTTCATCCGACTTTCCACGATGAGATTTTCACAGATTCTATTGACTGCATCTAGAAGACACAGCAACAGGTGTCTACATCAAACTCATGAATCCCTTTTTGAAAGGAATTCCAAAGTCTAAGTTTATAAACTTAGACTTGAATGTTATGAACTGAGAACTGGAAAATGAGCCTTCACCTAACCGAAATGTTAATTTAAGGCTGATTTTTCAATCGAAAGATGATTTGATAAGTATCTATCGATTCTTGTGAAATAAAATTGATGTTTGGCAATTTTTAAATGGAAGAATTGTCAAAATATGAAAATTATTTCTAATTTAATTTTAGGTTAGAAAAATCAGCCCCAAGATCTATTAAAAATGTTATAGTGTGTTCAGACTAAGCAACTGAATCGAGTCCAATTATTTTATACTCTGTTATATTTTTCCCAAATGCATTTAGAAATGGTTGCAGTATGGTTACCTAGCGCGCAACACAGCTGGCTGTAGATCATAGTGCTAGAAGCGTGGGACAGGCCCCCTGTGCTGCGCCGCTGCAGGCGCGGGCGGTGCGTTGACAATATATAGTTATCTTGGGACAACCAGGTAAGATAACAAGTCCATATCCTCCCTAATGTTAGGTCTCTATTGCATGCTATTGCGTGTATCTGTAAGAGTGCGCCCGGCTGAACGCGCGTTCACTAAAACTACGATAGCTCTGAAATTAAAGAGCGCAGCTCGACACACCGTATGTCACTGAAATCGTTATGAAATAAGCTATATGATTTTCTATAGTTTTGAACAGTTTTATCGTGGAATCTATTGTCGATTCGAAATTGAAAGTAGGGTTAGTTACTTTTTTCCAGTTTTTGGTACAAAAGTCGTAAAGTCGTCGTTTAATATTTTTTTTCCAAAGTTATTATTTTATTTACATAATAACACATTATTGTACAATAATCAAGTAAAATAACAGACATTTTCATACATATTTTGCATCTGTAAGCTTAACAAAAATATGGCATTATATAACTAGTGACCCGCCCCGGCTTCGCACGGGTGCATGTATTATAAGTACATATAAACCTTCCTCTTGAATCACTCTATCTATTTAAAAAAATCACATCAAAGTCTGTTGCGTAGTTTTAAAGAATGAAGCATACTAGGTATATAGCGGCAGAGAAAGCGACTTTGTTTTATACTACATAGCGGTCGCTTGCAGCTCCGCCCTCGTGGATGTCGGTTATCACTGCAAAACGCCTACCCAGGAAAGAAACAGACAGCAACATGATTCCCAAGTCAATTTACAGATACCGACACTAACATCGATGACGCAGTTATTATCCGCAGGCAACATCGATTGTCTTTATGAGGATGTTAAAGTTGTTAATGATGAAAATATTTATATGTATGTAATTAATACTAAGTTATCAAATTGGCAAACTAAATCTATTCTTAAGTTCACCACACTGAACTCCTCCCTCCCTAGGTGAGAAATTATCAGGTAGCTGTGTTGGCTCTAGAGAATTTCGATTACAAATTATCTTGGTATGAAAACCACATTTACACAGAACAAGTGCTATTATCTCGGTGGTAGGCCATTTTCTCGGTGGTAGGCCATAAGATCGGCCGCCGGCAGAAGTTACCACCCACCTGACAAAGCCTTGCCTCCAAGCGATTTGTCGTGTTCCGGCATGAAGTCTGGTGAAGCTGTACGGAGGACGGGTCTGAGCAGTTGTGTAGCGATGTGTGCCGGGTACGATGCGCTTAGTGTTTTTGTGTTGGGAGTTTGGTCGTGGAGGGTCTTCAGATCAATCTCCCTTTGGCGCAGCATCGTTGGTCGTGTTGTTGGGTTTAACATTGCATCACCTCGCTCAACTGCCGTCTTCCTTCCTATTCGCTCAGTTTTTCTGAGTGAATAGGCTCTTAATAAACTAGCGTGCTTTACCATCAACGATCGCATCGCTGCTTACCGTCAGGCGGGATTGCGGTCAAGCGCTAGTTTATAATTATTAAAAAAATATATATATTAAAACTATTAACACTATGTATATTCCTAGAGTCCATACACTGATCTGGTCACTAAAAATATAATTTTGTTGTTCACTAACACTTGTACTATATTTCGCTCTTGTTAACAAGTCTCTGGTGTCACCGAGGTCTCCTCGCCGAAGGTCCATCTGCTTGGCTGGTGTGACAGTGACCTCGCGTAGTTCAGGCAACTGTACTGGCGGTACAACCCGAAGGTGATATCGAAGCATTGCAATTAGACCAATTGTTGGACTTTTAAGGGCTTCGACAGCCCGTAACGACTGCCATTAGATGTTCGTATGGAAACCGGGACCAACGGCTTGAAAGTACTTAATCCTAGCTCTTACTACTTCTGTTGTATTTTTGTTGGGAATATGTATTGCTTGACCTAACTTACTAAAAGAGTTTACCACAGTTAAATACTGATTATTTCAATATATAAGAGATCTATAAAGACTTCTTGTAACTGACTATCTGGAGTTTGCGTTAAATGAATGAATGGTTTTATGGGCTTTCTGTAATATGTACTTCATGTTGCCACACTCCTCAGATGCATTATTATAGCACTAATCGTTTCTTTCATATTACTCCACGAATAGTTTCTTCTAAGTTTCGTGAGTGTCTCTCATCAGAGGAGTCATCCTCTATGACAGGTTTTTCAATAGTGATATTTTGTAACTAGCTCTTTCTGATCGTGTTCATCCGTTTTCACCAACATTTCATTTTCCAACACCAACATTCACCATTCTTTCAGTACATTCAACGAAGTTTTGAGTTCCTTTTTAATACAGTGAAGTTATGACATTTGCGAACGTTGATCTAAGAGTCCTGGCCCTTGAAGTAAATAAACTATTTATTCTTATAATCTACATATTCCTTACGAAAACGTTTAACTAATTCACTATTGTTTAAGGGTATTAGTACTATTGTATAAGGTACTTCTGCTATGTATGCTCCAGTGTGTCCTTAGAGCGATCCACATAAAGGTGACACCCTGGCATTTCCTCCTGCCTTATCCGGAACCTCCCGAAACAACTGTGCCCGGTGAGGTAGCGTCAAGCGGAAGGTGAGGGCGCCGTGGCGCTTCTCTAACCACTCGTCAAAGAGCATTATCAACCTGCGGATCAAGTTTGAAAGCCAGTCTGTTGCTGTTTGGTAAAATTTGATTGCGAACTCTATTTGTGGACAACTGCTGTCTCTCTGTCTGAGCTCTAAGTCACTGCAAATGCTCGACACTCGACTCTCTTTCTCGCAACTGAGAGGTCGTTATATTCGTTCAAGAAGACGCTGGGAATGCTGCAGTCTCGACTTTTGATCGCGTAAGTCTCGAGTCCAGTAGTTTTTGAGCCTATTCGTTACAATCAAACAAACAAAGTTTTCCTCTTTATAATATTAGTGTAAATTTAACAGATTATGAACTTTTAGCACAATGACAATGGAATCATCTTGGAATGACAACTGAATCGTCCTGGAATGTCATTTTTTTTTTGAATAGCAGACTAGAGTTTCTGGTTTGTGGCACCACTACTGTTTCTCAGCTAACATACTAAGGAACTGTCTTATGTAACTGTTGTTAAAAAGTGCTGATTGCCAGCCTTGTTTGAAGAAATGACGATCGCATTAATATTTTAATTTATTCCAGCATTTGGCCGCTTCTGCAAAATGCTCAAACAAATATAAAATATTGTGTCGTAAAGTACGTCATTATGTCAACGCCGGCTGTCTCTGAAAACTAAGATTGTGACTCTGTCTCGGATAGGGTTGCATTATAATATTGAGCAACAGCCGTTTTGCGTGGTTGTGACGCATGTTTCCCCCAACCATTTCTTTTTTTTTGTATTTTTGCGTCATGTTTACCGCAAATATATGTATTCCTTTCTTTCTTTTTTTCTTTCTTGCAATGACAAAGTGCTCAGTGCACAGCTTGGTGACATTGATAGGAGTAGACGAATAATGTAGGATAGTCTTCAGATTGTACATGCAAAAACATAGAAATATACGCCATGACATAAAAAATGTTTAATTTTTTTTACATTTAAAAATAATTATATGCCCTACAAGTTTTTTCTGCCAGTCGGCAGGAAAATTAATCGTAAAGCAAATTGACACCATACGTATTTTTTAATTGTTATATCCAGTTTATATAATGGTGGTCAAATAATGAAAACTTATGTTGATAATCGATTTTTTTTAAGAATTATGTAAATAGCAGTGTTGATCGAGATCCCGTTCTTGCGCCAAAAATGTCTAGAAAATGTCTAAAAATGTCTACGTCAAAGAAACGCTAATATGTGTTTATCGGTGGTAGGCCATAACATCGGCCGCCGGCAGAAGTTACCACCCACCAGACAAAGTCTTGCCGCCAAGCGAATTGTCGTGTTCCGGCATGATGTCTGGTGAAGCCGTACGGAGGACGGGTCTGAGCAGTTGTGTTGCGATGTGTGCCGAGTACGATGCGCCTAATGTTGATGTGTTGGGAGTTTGGTCGTGGAGGGTCTTCACATCAATCTCCCTTTGGCGCAGCATCGTGGGTCGTGTTGTTGGGTTTAACATTGCATCACCTCGCTCAGCTGCCGTCTTCCTTCCTATTCGCTCGGTTTTTCTGAGTGAATAGGAAGGAATTCTTAATAAACTAGCGCGCTTTACCATCAACGATCGCATCACTGCTTACCATCAGGCGGGATTGCGGTCAAGCGCTAGTTTATAATTATTTAAAAAAAAAAAACCCTTATTCAGCTAAAACCATTTCATGACCTGAATTTTGTTCCTGACAACTTAATTAAAATTTCGATCTCCTTATAATAGCCGTATCGGGTTAAAGCCGTTATAATAACACCAAATTGAAATAAGTTAAATAGGTACTTGGTCTCAAGAGTAAAGTCTTCGACCAGTGTGTGTTGCCAGTAAAGACTTATGGAACTGTGACGTGGTCACTAACAATGGGCCTTATAAGAAAGCTCAAGGTCACTCAAAGGCCAATGGAGAGGGCTATGCTTAAGGTTTCATTGCGTGATCAAATCAGAATTGAGGAGATCCGCAGAAGAACGAGAGTAGCCAACATAGCCCGAAGAATTGCAACACTTGAGTGACAGTGGGCCGGGCTCATTGTACGTAGGACTGATGCTCGATGGGGCCGACGGGTTCTCGAGTGGCAACCACGCATCGGACCGCAGAAGCAGCCTGGGCAGGCCCTCGACAAGGTAGACCGACGACCTGGTGAAGGTCGCGGGAAACCGCTGGATGCTGGAGGCGCAGGACAGGTCGTCATAGGGGAGGCCTAAGTCCAGCAGCGGACGTCTTTACTTAGTGGATATTTTAACAATCATTACTATTCTATCTTCCTTTTGTTTTATTTTGTTCTGAATAGTACTGTTTATTAGGGTCATACCAACAGGATCTCATTACCTAAGCTCCAATTCTTCGTCTGTTGGTTCTTCATTATCTATATTCTATATCATATAACCAACTATATATGGATGAAAAGTTTGTTTGTTTGAACGCGCTAATCTCACGAATTACTGGTCCGATTTGAAATTTTTGCGTTGAACAGCCCATTAATCCATGAAGGCTTAAGGCTATATAACATCACGCTGTGACTAATAGGAGCGGAGCATATAGAAAAAACAAATATTAATCCTTATCCAAATAAAATAAAAATGTTAAACTTTAAGTGTTTTACTTAATTTCGATTAACATCTTATAAAATACATTACAATTTTAAAATAACTCATTTGGGGTTAAAATAAAATGTTCAAATAACTTACTCTACGCGAACGAAGCCGCGGCCGGCCGCTAGTATTCCATCAAAATATGTAATTACTGTGTGGTGATGTTAATTATGTCGTGGTGGCCTAGTGGTTAAAACAGCAGGCTCTCAAGTATGAATGCGGGGGTTCGATTTCAGGTCAGGCAAGTACCAATGTAACTTTTCTAAAGTTACATGTACTTTCTAAGTATATCTTGGACATCAATGACTGAAGGTGAAGGAAAACATCTTGAGGAAACCTGGACTTTAAGTCTGAAATCGCCAACCCGTATTGAACAAATTCAAATTTACTTATTTGTACACATAGGTGTTATAAGATGGTATTTAAAAAAACAAAATAAGTTGTACTATGTGTCGCCTTGAAAGGCGTACAAATATTTACCCATTTGGTAGTGGGTGTACACTGTACATTAATGGCTGTATACCTAATTATAAAATTAAGTAACAAAAAAAAAATATATATATATATATGTAATAAAGAAAATGTTTAAACAAGTATTATAAAACAATCTTATGAACTAAAATAAAAAATAATGCAGTAAACAGATCTGAGAAAGATGGTGTAGATTCTATATTTCACTAAGGTATTCGTTTATCGTATAATAAGCTTTCTGTATTAAAAACCTACGGAGTGTTTTTTTGAAGGTATTTAAGTCTTTTGAAGCTTTTATGGATTTGGGTAATTTATTATATATTTTTGGAGCCATACCTAGGAAACTTTTTGAAAATAGGGCGGTTTGATGGGTTTTAGATTTAAGAGCACCTGGGTGGCGTTTTGTGGAAAGAGTTTGAAATAGGTTTTGGTTATGTTTGATGAACATGACTACTTCAAAAATATATATGGCCGGAAGTGTTAATAATTTTAAATTAATAAAAAATGGTTTGCAACTGTCAGTATTTTAATATAATTCCCTGTCTGTCGAATTACCCCAAAAGATTATGCCGTATCGCAGTGTGGTGGAAACGTATGCGTGATACGCAGCAAGAACAGTGCTGCGTTTGATTACTATATGATCAATCTGTGTTTTCCATGTCATCTGCTGATCTAACCAAATCCCTAGAAATTTTGTGTTGTTTACTATATATATATATATATATATAATTTTGTTATCTTTATATTTAATGTTCGTAACAATGGAGTTTGATCGTTGGTTTTTCCAAAATTAATTTTTAGGTTTTTATTAGTTAGCCATTGAATAATTAAGTTTAAACTATTATTTATTTCATTTTCGTATTTATATAACGTATAACAAGCGTGGTGATTACGCTCAATCCTTCTCTGTATGAGAGGAGACCTGTGCCCAGCAGTGGGACGACAAAAAGAATGATAATGATGATGATGATCTAATTACTAAAGTTACAAAATAAGTAATTATTAAATATGTAATTAATTACATATTTGGACGAAATTTTTGGAACAGTGGCACGAGGAGCGTACTTATAATTAACTCAAAAATCGTGGAGTGTTTTTCATTAGAAATTAACATAACTAATAAATTACCGTTCCCGATAAGCTAAGTAGTGTTTAATTATATTGATATATGTAAAGTTATATGTGGGGAACTAAAATAATTTCAGGAAATTCACAGAAATTCAAAATATTATATACTAGCTTTCGGCTTCGCCTGTGTGGAATTCGGTTATATCGCGCTTTTTAGGTCTCCCTCGGGAATATTTTTTTTCAATAATAGGTATCCTATGTTCTTTCTCAGGGTCTAAAGATTGTCTGTGCCAAATTTCATCAAAATCGGTCGAGAGGTTTAAGCGGGAAAGCGTAACAGACAAACAGAGAGACATGTTGTAGATACTGGCTAATCAATGTTGTGCAGACCTATTTATTAGTTTGTTTTCTTTATTAGGAATAATCTTTTTAAGTATTCTATATTCTATTATTTTTTGTATTACCTAGTTACTTGATTATAAACACTCATGACAACATATATTTTCTCTCTTTTATTCACAAATCCTTTATATTTACGGACCTTCATCCTATTATTCCAACAAGACAGATAGACAGACAGACAGAGTTACTTTCGCATTTATAATATAAGTATGGTTTAGCTATAAAATCCCTAAAATAGAAATTTGGATAGTCAAAAGCCCAAAATTCTAGCAATCAGCCCGGTTGCTTGAATAATATCGGGTGACCTCAGTAATTGGGTAAAGGTTAGATGGTAAATTCTGTATTAAAAGTACTGATATTTATCTACGCTCCAATTCTGAAATCCAATCTCAATAATTAGAAATTGACTGTCGGATTATCGACTGGCAGAAGAAAAAAATACACGAAATCGTCACGTTGGAGAGTTGTACAAAACAGATTGTCCTGTGTCCAGAAGTGGAGCTATGGGTGATAATTATAAAAATAAAGATTACAAAATTATCTAGACAAACTTCTACATTAAGCCTTTTATTGTTAACTTATAATGTCGTTCCACCAAAAACATTGTTTAAAAAACTTGGCAAGCTAGATGGAGCTGCTTGTTGATTTCTAAAAAGTAATGAAATCTAGACAAAGTCGTGCCAAGTCCTTACTGCGATGTTTTTGTTATGATTGTAATATTACAATCATAACAAAAAAATCGCAGTAAGGACTTGAATCAGTATGGACATATGTCCATATTGATTTATTTTATTAGAATTTTTTGACACTTTGACGCCTTTACGTGGACGCCTTGACCTTGATGCCTTGACGAAGGCGTCAAGGTATCAAGGTGACAAGGTCAAAGGACCTTGTCACCATGACGTCCTGACGCTTTGACGCCTTAACACCTTGACGCCCAGAAGCCTTGACCTTGGCGCCTTGACGCCTTGCTGCGAAATGCTTCGTCCGTATCGTAGTGGTGTCAACAACGTAAGGGTGGATACTCATCGTAAGACGGGAGTTCGGATGATGGAACGGAGATGGGGAATTAAGACATGCAATTCCCGCGTATACTCTTCAAAATGCATCCTATAAAATTCCTGCTGGCTGCTCTTCACCTATACTCCAGGCTGTGGTGACCGTTTTAAACCAAATCAAAGTCGCCAATTAGCCTCTTCGCACGCCTCTCCACACAAACAGTATTTTTATCACAGTAAAAATACTAGAGAACAAAATATATGTAAAACAAGCCATTACAGATACAAAGCGTAACAACAACTAATGATACACCGAAAATCATAAGCATAAATATTCCTAAACGAGTCGCTTTTGACGCCAGAAACGATAAAACTGTCACTGATTATACATTAGGAGATATTTACCCATTTAGCCTTTTTTAACTTCCTACTACAGTTGATGTATGAAAGAAAGAAAGAAAACACGTTTATATCATGGCGCAAAAATCCCAAAAACACAAAAAAATAAGATGGTAAATAATGGTTGGTGAAAACATGCGTCACATCCACACAAAATGACAGCCTACGCTGCGATCCTATGCAAGAAAGAGCCTCAGCGTTTTTTTTTTTTTCAGAGAAAGCTGAGACCCATGTTATGACGTCGCCCAGCGCAGCAAGGAATTATATATTAGTGACACTGAACCAGTACAGTAAAAATAAAAACAAAAGTAAAAGAAAATATATTTCCTTTGATAAGTTAAGAGAAATGTGTAAGTCCAAGGCCAAGGTGGCTGCCAAGAACCTTGTTATCGCAAAGATCCGGCGGTACTTCACACTAGAGCAGCTTCTAATGTTGTACAAAGCACAGGTCCGCTCACGTGTAGAGTACTGCAGCCACATTTGGGCTGGTGCTGCGAAATTTCACCTGGCTACTTTGGATTCAGTGGTAAGGCGTGTGAAAGAGCTGATTGGCGATCGAGATTTAACTCAGAACGGTCTCCAAAGCCTAGAGCACAGGCGTAGAGTAGCCAGCCTTTCGGTGTTCTATAGGATGCATTTTGGTGAGTGTGCAAGGGAATTGCATGACTTAATTCCCCGGTCTCCCTTCCACCATCGAACGACCCGTCTTACGGCGATTTTCCATCTTTACGTTGTTAACACCACTGTTGCATTAAACCACAATTAATATTTCTGTAGTTTTTATCATGTTGCTATTAAGTGACGGCGAATGACAAGACTCTTTTTCTAAATATGTTCTGACATAAAGGCCGGAACACAATCCAGTAAAAAGTTAAATAAAGCTGGTTATACAATATACATAATACTACAACCATTACGATCCGGACGAAGCGTTTCGCTTCCTCTTTTATAATATAGCCTTGACGCCTCGATGCAATGGCGCCTTGCTTTCTTGACGCTCTGGTGTCTTGATACCTTGACACCATGACGCCCTTCCACCTTCCACCTTTACGTTGTTAACACCACTACGATCCGGACAAAGCGTTTACTTCCTCTTTTAATACTATTTCACCATAACACCACCCGTGTATTTCAATGGAGACATGCCATTACGGCTTGTATACAGCCTGAAGAACTATTATAATGATTACAAGTAACTATATATAGCATGTTGTATACAAATAAATATTATTTCTATTTCTACTACCATCAGACACAGTCTGAAAAAGAAAACAGTATCAGTATTGTTTAGTTATTGCGGGCGCCTAGGGCGTTTGAAATAAACGAGTGATCGTCTATTGTTTTTCCCCTAATGTACAATCTAACCATTGCAACAGCTAGTGGCACACTGTGACGCGTCCTCTTCCGCTCAAGTGATCACGCGTTTTCCCTGAAAGAAGTTTTATACAGTCTTTTTAACTCACATTGCATTTTGGAGAGTGTGCGAGGGAATTGCATGATTAAATTCTCCCATTTCCTTCCATCATCAACATCGTGGCAATGAAGCGTTTTGCGCGCCGCGTACATACGCGGTATAAAAGTTGAGGCATAACAGGTATAACAGTGAAGAACAAATTGTTCCAGTCCCTGGATCTCCAGGGACTGGAACAATTTGTTCTTCACTGTTTACCATCAGGCGGGATTGCGGTCAAGCATTGGTTAAGAATTAATAAAAAAATATATCTAGCAATAAAGCTTTGGAGTACCAGAAGACGTAGGTAGGCGGGCCCCTACAAGGTGGACTGATGACCTGGTAAACGGTCGCGGGAAGCCTTTGTCCAGCAGTGGACCTCTATAGGCTGAAAAAGAAGAAAAAAAAAACATATAAAAAAAAAAACAATCGAAATGAAAGAGTCATAATTTCTAAAAACATTAATTCCGGCTGCCACATCAAATATACGAGAATTTATAGCGGTAAAAACTTCGCCAATAAGACTGCACCATTCTCATTTAATGGCTAGCTTTTACGCACGACTTCGTTCATTCAATTCGGTTAGTCAAATAGTGGTATTCACCAAAATCCGTGCAGTTTTCGAAGTGATGGTCAAACATGTAAAATTTTATTGGTTTTGTTCTACTTTTCAGAATAGGTTCTGGATAGTTTGGCGCTGTTTGCATAGTCCAGAATATTTGGGAAGAGTAAAATATTTTAAAGAGCATTGTTGGCCCAGTGAAGTCAGCACCCTGATTGCGTAACACACTATACTGTCGCAGCATATTGCCGGTCTATTGGTTCATATGTTGAGCGAGCTAAGTCTATGTTACTAGGCTTTACTTCAATCTATATTTTTAAAAACTACAGTAGTTTACCAAAGAAAAAAACCGTACAATCACAAAATAGACAGACACAGAAGGTCAGCTCCGTACGATGAGTAAACATATCTCTCTTATCAAACGCGCTCCGGAATAGCGATAAGCTTGAGAACGACTGGGCTAGGGTTGCGGGTTGGTTAAAAACGAAACCGTAGAGATGGCGCACAGGCAATTAAAGGAACACGGGTAGGTTTTAGTCACCTTTTATGGGACAAAACCCGCCACACATTTTCCCACCCACTGTAACTCCTGAAAGCAAGAATCAACAGTGGAGACCGCCAGAAAAACGCCAAGAAATGAAGCTCGACGAGTCGCGGAGAAACGATTCAACTGTCTTGGGTTCCGCAACGAAATTACTCAGAAAAGAATAGCGGAGGAGTAAGAAAAAAGATATTTTTTCCACTTCCCTCCATGCAACAAGCATGAGACAGAACAGAACTAGGCCAATCGGCACAAAGGGACATTATTGCAACTGGGAGAAGCCCAGATTGCCAAGCACCACGGAATAAAATTTGATTAAGTTAATGGGTTAACATAATATTGCGTTCATTCTGCCAAAGAATACACTCCCACAAGATGTGATGTGCGGACTGTTCAAATTCACAGTTCGATGTAGAACATTGACACAAAGGGGAAGGAACAAGTTTAAAAGAATACAGTTTAGTTTTAAAGTTGCCATGACCTGTGAGAAATTGGGCAACGCAGTGGTCAACCTCCAGCCATGTCTTAGCCAGACGATCGCCAACGGATGGAAAGAATAGATGGAGGTACCGGTGACCTTGATAGAATTATCCCACCTACTTTGCCATTCGGATAAGAGGTCCTCCCAGACTTCAGTCTGAGGTTTAAATAATCTAGAAATTTTATTAAAATCGCGTTGTGTAACAAAATTAGTGTCCATGGCCTCCCCCCTCGCGGAATAGTACATTGAAGCATGTCGCTGTACCTCAAGATCAACTGGAAGTACACCTGCCAGTACTGGTAAGGCTTCAGTACTGACAGCATAGGGGCGGCACGACGTAAACTGCTTCAAAGCCAACGTTTGGCATTGATATTTTTATACAAGGCGTATAGAACAGTGGGTTTTGGTCAGTAAAAGTCTAACACGGCCCTCTACTCCGCCCAGAGCGCGAGAGTTCATTTTATGATTTCCCATCTAAACAAAAACAAAATGCTTGAGAACGCCATATGAGCGCATTTATGTATGCGTAAGTATAAAAATAAAATTTACGTGCATACTTACTAAAGTTTCATTTTACTCGATGCATGGTATACGCTCTGTGCCAAATATGCTTTTTGTTAGTACTGCTTCACAAAGAGCGACCAGAAGGGAGTGTTCCATGCACGGTCAGCAGGTGGGTCCTTTATACGACTCGACGCTCGACGCTCGACGCTCGACGCTCTTCCTTGCCGAAGAGCATATGTAATGTTCTCTCGGATTCGATTTCTTTGTTTTGCTTCTCTGTGGTGATTTTTATTTATTTTTATGTTATGTTCAGGGTTTAATTTTTTTTTAAGTTCTAAAGATATGTGTAATGGTTTTATGGCAGTAGAGATTACTAAAATGTTACTTGAAGTTTTGTGTCGATAACAGGGTTAACAACAGCCTCTTTTTGTATTCAAGTTGACTGAGATGAATGTTCAATAATAATGTCAGTACCATTACGAGAAAATGATATAGGCGTTGATTTCCTTGTCCATAAATTAAACTAAATTTAGGTTTAGTGCATTTTTATCTGTTTCAATAAGAAAATCTATGAAAATAAATATTTGTGTAGCCCTGTCAAATTAGTCTATGCCTGACGTAGATTGATGTATTTTTAGTAGCCATGTTTTAATCACGTCTAAATTGTCTATGAATTATCTTAATTTGACAGGATTAAATTGATAATTCGTCTTCTGTGATTCTCTTAATGAAAATATAAAGAAAACGATGTACTGCCCTTCAAATTAGTTTAGCTGGAGATCAAGGGAATTGCGGTCATTCTCATTCTTTGTTTAGAAAAGTCCTTCATAGGAATGCCCATGATTAGCGACCAAACTGAAAATATTGTGTAACAAATGTCTACAAAATCAAATAGTAAAAAAGCCTAGCACTTTCCTCAACTAAATTAACTTTGACTTCAACCTTCAACGATTCCGAAACAATGGGAACGGCCAAAATATTTTCGCCATCAAAATCATACTGAATTTTTTGCCAAAGATTTACATCGTGACAATTTTTCTTCTCACGAATAAATGCCAAAGAAACCTTCCGAGGTACGCTAACTATAATTGCTGCCTCGGGCTAAAAAGGAGAGATGAAAGGACACTCCTCTCATAAAGGCACTGAGATCTCTTGAATGGCATCTGACAAAACTATTCATTTCCTCTCAAACATCCTTATTACGAAAGCATCAGAGTTGAAATTGGGACGGCTTTGTACAAGTTTAAACTTTTCATCTCACAATGTCTAGTTTTCTGTCTGGATTGCCGTGGAAAGGTTAAGCCGTTGTAACTAAAATGCTGGTAACAGTCAATGACATGAAAAGCGTTTTGCTAAATACAGAGGAGGATTTGAGAGGCTTTTAGAGGCTAACGTTGTGTGAGAGTTAATAGCTTGTTCGTAGACCACGATAAGGATGAAATTGGTCTAAAGTACCTCTCTTATATTAAATATTTTAGAAGTTTATTTTTGGAATTTTTTGTAAAAAAAAAATTGCGGCGCCATCTATGCTGTTGTATCTCAGTTAAGAACTGTGTAGATGTATCATCAAATTTATTCCATAAAATACTTCTTAAAATACACTATTTATGCATTATGATTTTTGTATTGTTAAAAATTTGGCCCTAGACGCTTTTGTTAGCCTTTCTGCAGACAACCGCTCAAGTAATCAATATGGGTAAGATGATTTCTTCATAAGTTTTATGAATAAACAAATCGTTTTTTTTTTATTGATATTTTATTTTGAATCACAAGTGCTGTGGACTGTGGAAATAAAATTTTAACGAAAGATCGAAATCTAAAGGGGTTTGTTATAGGTAGATCTATCATAGTATCCTAGCTTTCTTTTATACCACGGTTTAATAATATTAGGTTAAATAGACGGCTGGTGGTGATCGCTCACAGACTGCGATCTGAGCACATGCCGCTCAATTATTTTAGATTATAGATGAAAAAAATCACCAATCTATGAAGTGTGCGCAACGCCGGAGGATGTCTCACATTTGTTGACAGAATGTGTTAGATTGCAGTCTGAATGAGACCAATTGATTAACGAGTTACATGTCAATAGGTATGATATTGGTATTTTCCATCATAATATATTGTCCACACATAGTTCGAAGGCCGCCTGGATTTTTTTTATGTTTGTTATGTTAAGATTTCTCGTCTTCTCTGGAGAAAGTTTTTACTTTTTATGGTTCTTGCTTAAGATATTAATTTTAAATTAATAAGTAATTAATTAATCTTATTTATATATTTTTTTATTATTACAATCTAATTATTTGCTAATCACAATCATATTAATTATAATTTCTTTTATTTATTTTTTTATGCACAATGTTATTAAAATTATATTATGGAGAACAAGAAACAAAAGGATTTTTATTTCATTTATTATTTTATTAACACTAAGTTTAATTTAAGTTAATTTTGTTAAATTAAGATTTAGTTAAGTTATTGGTTTAGGTACGATTGAACTGGCATAGACAGTTGTATAAAAGTCCCTAAATTAATTAAAGAGTGATATAACGTGTGAGTTTTCATACGTTTTTGAAACATTAATAACGCATGCTTTGTTTGTGCACTTGTATGATGGGTTTTATGTCATGATTTAGTAATTACTCAAATTTAGTTATATTATTTTATAAATTTAATTAAAGAATCTAAGCTGCCTAAGAAAATAGTTAACTGAACTTATTTTCCAATAATGATTTTAACTGATTCCCACAAATTATTCAATCAATCATCACATCAATGAGTTCCTTTCAAGCAACTAAATCCTTAAAATACTTCGACTATAAATGTGTATGAAAATACATACTCGTACATACATACATATCGTCTTTTATGTTACTTTTAGAAAGCACGAGTAATCAAAGCTTTGAAACATAAACTTTTTGTCCGTCTTCGCATTGAAGAAAAGGAAAAATATATAAATCTTTTATAGAGAAATGTATACGAAAGATGCTGAAAAGATTATTCGCAAAGGTTTTTGTAGATTTAACTTGCGGAGTTTAAGACTATAACGCAAATAATCCAGTGCCTGAAGATTGGTTTAGCTTTGAGCTAAATGTCTTGTTTTAGCTAAATACACTGCTCTAATGCTACAACTTGTTAAATTTTACAATAGATAGAAACTCCAATAGAATAGAATACTCTTTGCTAGGTACATTATATAAATAAGAGAGCATACATATGAAGATTTTACAAAGGATGACATAATGGGCGGTATTATCACTAAGAGCAATCTTTTACGGACAACAGAGAGAATTGGCTAGCACTACCAAAAATTAGAATTGTGTAGACAAAGGTGAGGGTGACTTTTACCCTGCAGTTGGACAATACAGGCCTATTTTGTCCTAGTTTAGTTAGTTTAGTTTTTTTTTATTTTTTATTAAAGTATAAACCAGCGCTTGACCGCAATCCTGCCTGATGGTAAGCAGTGACGCAATCGTTGATGGTAAAGCGCACTAGTTTATTAAGAGCCTATTCACTCTAGCCTTGAAGACACTCAAATTGTAGTCCGACGGAAACACCGCCGCCGGCAGATTGTTCCAGTCCCTCGATGTACGCGGTATAAAGGAGGAGGCGAAACGCTTCGTCCGGATCGTAGAGGTGTTAACAACATAAGGGTGGAAACTCGCCGTACGACGGGTCGTCCGATGGTGGAACGGAGATGGGGGAATTAAATCGTGCAATTCCCTCGCACACTCCCCAGAATGTATATTATAGAACACCGCGTTAATCCCAATCGTATACGAAGCTTTTCAGCTTTGGAGTCTAGGGTTCGCTTTACATGTCTAACTGCTCATTTTGGCTAAACTTCGATATTTTCCATGAAGCGACTGCCGTCTGACCTCCACAACCCGAAGGCGATATCGAAGCATTGCAGTTGAACTAATTGTAGGACTTTTGAGGGCTCCAACAACCCGTAACGACTGCCATTAGATGTTCGTAAGGCAACTGGGACCAACGGCTTAACGTGCTTTCCGAGGCACGACCAGACCAGTGCAAATATTCAGATTCATGCATACAAAAATAATTGCACTGCGCGGGGATGGAACCCGCGCCTCCTTGCGCAGCGGCTGCGTTCGCTTCCACTACGTCACGGAGGCTGTCATAATTAGATAATACAATGTATTATACATATTTGTATTATGTATTATTTTGTTTCAGTCCAAAAACCTAGCAGACGACACAGACGTGTGACACACAAATTTAATCTTTTATTTTTGTGAATTGTCAATGTCAGTTATCAAATAACGTGTGTTGTCCGAAGGTCCGGCGGTACTTCACACCAGGGCAGCTTCTAATTTTATACAAAGCACAGGTCCGCTCGTGTGTGGAGTACTGCAGCCACATTTGGGCTGGTGCTGCGAAATGTCACCTTGCCACTTTGGATTCGGTGGAGAGGCGTGCGAAGAGGCTGATTGGCGACCCAGACTTAGCTCGAAACGGTCTCCAAAGCCTGGAGCACAGGCGTAGAGTAGCCAGCCTTTCGGTCTTCTATAGGATGCATTCTGGTGAGTGTGCAAGGGAATTGCATGATTTAATTCCGCCATCTCCGTTCCATCATCGGACGACCCGTCGTACGGCGAGTTTCCACCCTTACGTTGTTGACACCACTGCGATCCAGACGAAGCGTTTTGCTTCCTCCTTTATACCGCTTACATCGAGGGACTGGAACAATTTGCCGGCGTCGGTGTTTCCGTCACATTACAATTTGAGTGTCTTCAAGGCCAGAGTGCATAGGCTCTTAATAAACTAGCGCGCTTTACCATCAACGATCGCATCACTGCTTACCATCAGGTGGGATTGCGGTCAAGCGCTGGTTTACAATTTAAAAAAAAAAAAACGACATTTATATGGACTTTGACGTCACAGTGAGACACGTTAAATTGAAATTTTGTATGGCCTACCATAAAAACATAAACATTAGTTAGACGTGTATCACTGTTTGTGTGTTTTTCTATCCTATACATAGACTCAATAAGACCCTTACCCTAATGAGTCTATGTACCTATAGGATAGAAAAATATCGTAACTTATGTATATATACAGTATGTTAAGAAAACCCTGTCCGACCCGTGAAGGTGTTGTTAGGTATCGATAACTGATTCTACTAATGGATACAAAACCGGGCTAAACTTAAAAAAAAAATCCCCCCAAAAAAATAAATATTATTTCGCAAAAAGAGGTAACTTAACTTAATAAATGTGCGGAAGCACCCTTCCGCGGGCGGCGGGCGGCAGGGCACGCGGCACGTGTTCGCATCGCTATTCGCTCATAATAATACCGGTGTTGTCACTTTTTTGAAAATTACCAAATTTCGGGCAATTTGGAATTAATTCGCGGGAAAAAAAGATTATTTCAAAATTCATTTGTATTGGTACTATGATGATTATGTAAAATTTTCTATTATATTTGGTCATGTGTTTACCTAACCTTTATTATCCTTATGGGTCGGACAGGGTTTTCTTAACATACAGTATATATATTTTTAAAAATCGGTGCCCCACACTAGGAATTTCTCAAGAGCGTTTACATACATACAAACAAATATTTGTTCCGTAAGCGAATCGTATTACTATGATTTAGTACGTTACTATTTTCTTATAACTAAAATAATTTAAACTAACTTTACTGAGGTCGGGTCTGAGCAGTTGTGTTGCCATGTGTGCCGGGTACGATGCGCCAAATGTTGTTGTGTTGGGAGTTTGGTCTTGAAGGGTCTTCAGATCAATCTCCCTTTGGCGCAGCATCGTTGGTCGTGTTGTTGGGTTTAACATTGCATCACCTCGCTTAACTGCCGTCTTCCTTCCTATTCGCTCAGTTTTTCTGAGTGAATAGATTCTGTTTAATAAACTAGCGCGCTTTACCATCAACGATCGCATCACTGCTTACCATCAGGCGGGATTGCGGTCAAGCGCTAGTTTATAATTATTAAAAAAAAAAAACTGTAGCCTATAATCTTCCACCTTCTGGGACACAAGCTCCTCTTCTTCTCTCCCCTCCTCTGTGAGAGGTAGTGGGCCGCTCGTCACCTCGTCAAGGAGACCCGGTGCGGGTTACTGAAAATCATATCTCTTAATATTTTTATTGTACCACGTATATGCCGGTTTCCTCACGATGTCTTTCGATGCTGATGATCTGATGATGTGTTTGTTGACTGTTTTTTTTCTCTCTAGATGAAAAATCATCAAATCACCTCTCCCACTTAGGGCAGAGCAAAGGGGCGTGTCAAACTTCTACTGATTAATACCCTCCTGTGTATCTCTAAAATCCCGCGGCCCTGGCAGGAGTCCTCACTATTCATTTGAACTGGTAGAGTAGATGTCTTTCAAAATATTACCCTCAAATGAAATGAAATACAAAATCAAGTAGGTACTACAGTATCCTTTAAGAAGTGATCCCATATGTTTTTCTAAACACGTTCTAAATCATTCTATTTCGCGACTGCTTAGACAAATGCGTATATCTTAGAAAGGGTTTGAGAATAAATAATTCAAACAAGGGTATTACCGAACGTTTCGTGAAAGTTTTTCGTCCGAAATAAGATGTATCTATTCGCATATTTTAAGTAGTTTGAATAATTTAGGGAGTTGGCTAAAATGTTTTTAGTTATTTTGTGCACTTTAGTTATTTTTGGCTGATTATAGTCAGCCAAATATACAGTATGTTACGAAAACCCTGTCCGACCCATAAGGATAATAGAGGTTAGGTAAACACATGACCAAATATAATATAAAATTTTACGTATTCATCATAGTACCAATACAAATGAATTTTGAAATAATCTTTTTTTCCAACGAATTAATTCCAATTTCCCCGAAATTTGGTAATTTTTATAAAGTGACAACACCGGTATTATTATGAGCGAATAGCGATGCGACCACGTGCCGCGTGTCCTGCCGCCCGCCCCCCGCGGTCGGCAGGCGAAGGGTGGTCAACGCACATTTAATAAGTTACCTACTTTTGCGAAATAATATTTTTTTTTTTATTTGGGGGATTTTTTTTTTAAGTAAAGCCCGGTTTTGTATGCATTAGTAGAATCAGTTATCGATACCTAACAACACCTTCACGGGTCGGACAGGGTTTTCGTAACATACTGTATAATTCTTTGGACATTGTGACGGCTTGGCAGAAAATCGATAGTAGGTATGTGTCTTCGGTTTGTCTGTGATCTAAATGTTAGATAATTGATTTATAAAACAACGTAATTAATGGAAAATGTTTTAACTTTTCTATTCTTTTTTTCTTGTCTCTTTCTTATTTCGCTCTAAATGCATATGTAAGTAAAAAGTAACAAGCGCCTAATTGCGTGTGGAGCGCACGCCATATCGTATAGACACGTTTCGGTCATAAATTTACTGTTTAGTAAAAACAATAAATCTGTATGTGTTGATATGTAATGTGTGTGATTAAATTTTATCATACCCATTACACATCAACACACACATGCAAACACATCCTTAGACACGCGCACCCACTTCACAGACATACACACTACACATTTGTATGCGATCAACTCTTTTCAATTGCGCAACATTTTTATCTTGCTCAATTGAAAAGGGATTGATAAATTAATCAGTTTTCTTTGATCGTTCAATGAAAATCGAAAAACTAGCAGAAATTATATTTAATAAGATAAAGTTTTTTGCAAATAAAGTTGAATCATTCGTTTGATTGCTTTATTTAGTTTGGGCTGGAGAGTTAAATGATTACAGATGACATCTTAATTTACAAAAATAATCCAGCACGTCGTATGTACTTTTGTTGAAATTATAAGAAATTATTATGTAGTGGTGGCCCAGTGGATAAAACACCAGCCTCTCAAGTATGAGTACGCGGGTTTGATTCCAGGTCAGGCAAGTACCAATGTAACTTTTCTAAAGTTATATGTACTTTCTAAGTATATCTTTTACACCAATGACTGAAGGTGAAGGAAAACATCTTGAGGAAACCTGGACTTGCAAGTCTGAAATCGCAACCCGCATTGAGCAAGCGTGGTGATTACGCTCAATCCTTCTCTGTATGAGAGAAGACCAGCAGTGGGACGATAAAAAGGTTGATAATTATGATGACGATGATAAGAAATTATAATGAATTTTGGTTCCAGTTTTACATAAATCTACATACGCACTGTCTCATATAACTTCGGAAGCTAGATGAACGATTCTAGGCTCGGAAATAGGCTTATATATATTTTTAAAATTGTGGTGTTAAAAGGTATTGAAGAATAGTGTAACAAATCTACAAGCGCATCGTTTTATATAACGTCGGGAGCTAGGTGCACGGTGGAAGAGTCGGCAATAGACTTATGCAGAATGATGCTGACAATACGACAATAAATTAAACATTGTGTACCTTAACACATTCTCTGTCTACCCATAAAGAAATTATTTTTCTTCTTTCACATTTTCTACATGATGTACATGTTTATAAGGGAGCGCTTACAGGTTAAAGACCGCCGCATCCTGCGGTACCAAACTTTAATAATAATGTTGCGAAAAAAGCGAGTCGATACAGGATCGCGCTGTCGCCGATCGGAGGTCAGTGAACCAATGTTTTTAAAGGATGTTCTATTCCGTTTGCAATTTTAATCGATTCGGTTTGTTTGAAATTTTATTTTTTTTATTTGTCATGCTAGGTTTTTTTCTATGGTTTAGGATTATTCCTATGAACCAGCATTGTTCGTGTTTTCATTTAATGTCGTATTTTCAGCACCACTATATACTTTTTTCAAATTGTGGTGTTAAAAGTTACGGGTGGACAGTGGAACCCTATCAACAATTACCACATACTTAACAAAATCAGAAATAAAGGAATAAAGGCCAATAAAATAACAAAAGAAAATGCAGTATTAAATGTTTCAAGCATGCTAATACACAAATAAATGCGTTTAGTTACGGACGTTTACATAGTTTTTTTTATACCACATGTAGATCATCATCATCTCAGCGTTAATGCCAGTCGCATCCGAAGCTTTTTCAGCTTTGGAGGCTGGGGTCTGCTTTACCAGTCTAACTGCTAATTTTGGCTAAACTTCGATATTTTCCGTGAAGCGACTGCTGGCTGACCTCCACAATCCGAAGTCGATATCGAAGCATTGCAGTTAGACCAATTGTTGAACTTTAGAGGGCTCCAATAATCCGTAACGTCTGCCACTAGATGTTCGTATGGCAACTGGGACCAACGGCTTTACGTGCTTTCCGAGGCACTATCAGACCAGTGCAAATATTCATATTCATTGGCGCAGCGACCGCGTTCGCTACCGCCTCGCCACGGAGGCTGTCTGTATTATACCACGTGTCGATGGCCAGTGATATTGTGCTCTTAACAATTAAAACTTTTTTGTAATTATTGCCATTGTATCCAAATGATTCCGTGTCCCTTTAAAATTGAACAACACTAATAGATTGAACCAGCTGAAATATGTCACATTTATTAAACAATAATATTATGTAGACGTACGAGGAGTAAACCACTAGTATAATTTGTTTCGTCCCAATAATCATTGAGACTACTCGCTCTCACCGGGAATATCAGGACCTGTATATCAGGAGTCGGAACACTACAGGCTGATTTTGTTATCTAACAATCATTGATAGGTATAGAAGGTTGGCTTAATACAACGAGAGAAAACATGTTCACGTACACCCAATCGCGAGTGTACTTACACTCGATGTGCGTGACCCCTGTCTATGCGTACGTGCGTTTTTGTTTCGTATATGTAGCCATGTTTCTCTAGTTATTTATTATATTGTTAACCAAACGAAATAAATGCTTGAAGATAATACACCTAATTAGTTGAACGACGTTGTGTTAAGGAAAATGTTGAACACTTTATCCTGTTTCAGATTCAATGAGCTGAAAATCACCGTCTTAGGGAATTTGTTAAAATTAAATGTGAGTTATATTTTGCGAAGAGTCATCCTATCATACGGCAAATTTTTGTTTTGGAAACCCTCAAAAAAATGTACGTAATCCTAGAATCAAGTGCTGGTAGTGGCTGGCGGAGAACTGCTCAGGACCAAGCTTGTTGGCATGCCATGGAGGAGGCCTATGTCCAGCGACGAAGAGGGACTGATGATGATGATGATGATACGTACTTAATTTTTCATGATCTTCTAGACCTTCGGCCAGGTAAAATCTAGTTAATTATTAAAATTTTACAGAATTTGTGTGAAATTATCTTTATTCATAATAATCCCGGTATAATTTAATATATCATCGTAATATCTAAACATAACTTCTGCAATTCAGAACATAGTATGAATTACCAAACTCCACGTCCAATATTATCTTCATTCCCCATCTTCCAAGCAATCATCATACATTCCTCTATCGTGAATAAAACTTCTTCAATCAAGTAAATTGTACAGAAATTGCAAATCAATAAGTAAACTTTATCGGACACGTAAATCGTGGCTCAATATTCCTGAACTGTGTTGAGTCCATATCTGAGAGAATACAGAAGGTCGGGTAATAACGAGCGAAACGCACGTACACATAGACACGTTTCACGTACTGCGAGTGTATCACGTGACAGGTATTTGTGTGACATGAAAATAAATGTACTGCTTATTTTTGTAAATACAACATTATTTTTTGTTTATGCTAAACCAGAAACACGTGTCCAGCATTTTTAAGTAAAGTGTCTATGTACAAAATTTCAAAAAGATTTAATGAAAAACTACAAAGTTATGAGCTTGTTATCCTACTTGGCTGTCCCAACAAAAATATGGTCCACGCTCCATTCGTCCGGGTGAGGGGTGCATTGACCTCTGACGTTAGCTGTTGCGCGCGCTTGCGCTATCGTGTGTTATATATGTTCTAACTGCCGCACTCAGAGACGTTACCTTACGTCACATAAAATTAATGAATCATCAAGTTTTATTAACCAGCATACCTTAGCACAAATGTCGACAAGACTAATATGTTGTCAATCAGACATATATTTGGGTAACAGCGTTCCAGTTTATGGCTGCCGATAAAGTTAAGTAATGTTTAACAAGTAACGACTCTGAGTACCGGGTATGATACTTATTTAAGTCAATAGAAATAGCCAAATGTTTAACATTAGAATTTGCTGTAATTTCCCGGCTAACTAATCTTTGAGAAGAACATAGTACTGACATTCACAGTTTATTTTCATAAAACAAAACCTAAAAGTCATTTATTAAAATTAGGCTGAGAATGCTGATTCTGTCTAATTTTAATAAATTACTTGTGTGTTTTGTAATATTGACGTTCAAAAAATGCTGACTTTTTGAACGTCAATACTACACCGACGACGACCATGCATAGAAAGACGCAGCGTGTGTAGGCTCCCGACAAGATGGACCAACGACCTGGTGAAGATCGCGGGAAACCGCTGAATGCGAGAGGCGTAGGTCATCGTAGAGATCCTTGGGGAGGCCTATGTCCAGCTGTGGACGTCTTTCGGCTGAAATGATGATGATGATAATTATGTGTCTTCGTTGTACGCGAATCGTGTCTGTGTGTGTACTGCTTTCGCTTTCGCTGGCTGCATAGAGTTAACCTTCTCAGTGTTTATGTGGTTTGGTATACATAAATGCAATAAGTTGGATTAAATTCTCTACCGACATAAGTTAGGGACGGTTGCTAATAAATTTATACGCGGCACACGGTTGTTGGTGCTTTGCCTATGATTTATATGAACCTTGTTTATATTAAAGACTGGAGTGTGATATATTGTCATGTGTAGTGGTTTTGGGCGGTTTAGGTAACTTTGATTCTGGATCATGATTATTTGTTGTTGGTCATTAGAAGTTGATGGTTTGGAGGATAGGATGATAGAGTGTCACGGGGAGAAGTAATAACATCGTATGGATTGATTGGTCAAACAATTTAAGCTACACTTGATTCGTAGATCGTTGAATTTTACATCGATGAGTTCTCCTTGTTCCAGAAAGCATGTGAAGCCGTTGGTCCTGGTAGACCAGTCTACTACTTTATAAATTTATCATTCCAAATAGAATCGTCCATTCTCATTGTGCTTATAAGTTCGAAATCTGCTAAATTCATAATGAGCGATCAATAATCTCAGTCATATCGTAATGGAATGGTGATAGAATGACATTGCTGTATTGCCGTTATTATAAAACCGGTAATAATAAATTAGAAATTCCCCAAAAACTTACACCCTTCGCCACTGGGAAGGCACTTTTGCCGGGAAGAAGAAGTGGGGGACAACTCCCCAAAAGCACAGCAAGAAACCATTACAAACCGTACATTAAAAACCACACGACTTTATACAATACTATGTATATTAATTAACACTGAACATAGAGATATACATACACAGAATAAAACAAACTATTTACCAAAATACCAGCAAAGCAAAACATGTGACAATAAGTGAACTTACGTATTCTCTTGTTTTCTATATTGTTATTTTTACTTACCTTGTTCATCCATGTTTTATGTAACATTCAATTCTACCTAAATTTCCCCAAAATCGTAAGTTTTTCACCGCATTTTCTGCGTACTACACGCGAAAACTACCTAATTTATCAGATTACCCGTTTTTTTTTTTTCGTAAAATACATCATAGTTCTTTTTACCCCTACTCGCCTCTTATCGTGCTCTTTTATTGAAACTAAAGCGGTCCCATGGGCCTAGCGGGGGATGAAAAATGTGCCCACTTTACCCTCACCGCGATAGGTGGAAGATTATCGTGTGGAGCATAATGACCTTTTCCCACAAGAAAGGGGAATTTTCTTACGAGTGGGAAGGAAATTATAAAAAAAATGCTTTCGAATAACACAAGCTGAACCTTTTTATTCTGTTCGGAGCTCTGTTTTGCACTATTTTCCTTTCTTTTCCCTTGGTATTACATCCAAAGGTTGTCTGTAAACGATCTTTCTTAGCGATAAGACCACCCCTTGTGTCACCCTTATTTATATTTATGTGGTGTAATATAATAAAGGGTATTCTATTCTATAAAATAACATCATCATCTCCGTGCGCCTTACCAAGCTACATATAGGTTGTATCTGACATCGTAACGCAAACTTCGCGAAAAGGCTAGACCGCATGCCACTAATAAAATTATTATAGTCATTTATGTCGTTAATGAACGGTTACAGAATTCACAGTGTTTAAAAAAAAGTGTCGGCTCGCCCTTTGAACGTTGCAAGCATGCCTGCGTCTGGGTTTGTAGGTATGACATTGATCCCTGATGTGAACTCTATTAAATCAGCTGATAAGATAGTTTTTCGAGTTTTATTTTAATTGTGTTTTTGTGTTAATTAATTAATGTTTAAACGGTCTCCAAAGCCTGGAGCACAGGCGTAGAGTGGCCAGCCTTTCGGTCTTCTATAGGATGCATTCTGGTGAGTGTGCAAGGGAATTGCATGATTTAATTCCCCCATCTCCGTTCCATCATCGGACGACCCGTCGTACGGCGAGTTTCCACCCTTACGTTGTTGACACCACTGCGATCCGGACGAAGCGTTTTGCTTCCTCCTTTATACCGCGTACATCGAGGGACTGGAACAATTTGCCGGCGTCGGTGTTTCCGTCACATTACGATTTGAGTGTCTTCAAGGCTAGAGTGAATAGGCTCTTAATAAACTAGCGCGCTTTACCATCAACGATCGCGTCACTGCTTACCATCAGGCGGGATTGCGGTCAAGCGCTGGTTTATAATTTATAAAAAAAAAAAAAAAAAAAACTTTAAAATCTTATTGGCCTATAAAAGTATAGCATTTACGAACGGTCTAAAGTGAAAAAAACTACATATATTTTTTTGTTAATCATGAAAAAGCCGACGAAAAATTCCTCCACTGGAGGGTTCAGAATCATATACTGGATTCATGGTACTCGTTTGTGCGTCGATGCCAGATACACCCTTTATAGCTGTGGGTCTTCGTGTACTTCACTGGAAACAAAGACCTACGTTTATTATTATTGTTTTATTTAAATTATAAACCAGTGCTTGACCGAAATCTAGCCTGTTGGCAGCAGAGATCCAATCGTTGATGGTAAATTTAATTTATAGTTTATTCAATGACAATAATAGTCCAATGGTTAGTAACTTCTCTACTAAGGATTAGTAACACTTAAAATCATGATGATTGGTTGGCATTGCTTGTGCGGCACAAGCAATGCCAACCAGTGACTAAGTATCGGCGCGTCGTACTTGTCGGCCATGGTTTGTAGGATGCTGTTAGCGCTGGTCCTAGTTCTACCTAGCGACGAGGCCGCCTTGTTTCTCATGATAGCATGAAAGTCATCAATCCGCGCCAAAGCGAACACGCCCGACGCACTGCAGTACCTAGGTACCTATTCACTCTAGCCTTGAAGACACATTTTCAAACAAATTAATACAAGCACCTTAAATGTACTGCGTTCCCATGCACAGCCCGCGGCTTACCATGTATTGATAAACATTTTTATTACGTCAATATTTTTTCTGTATTGGTGTACGGGAAAATATATTACCTATGTTATAAATTTTTTTTATGGCTATGAAACGAAAAGCTGTTCACTTTTGATTGGCATGATACAAACACCTTTGAAATTCGTTGCCAAGTTGTTTATATCACATGCCAGGTGTTCCTTGATGCCGTATCACCTAACAATAGGATTGCAGAAATCAAATGGTAATATTGCACAGTCTTCACCATTCTCTAGCTCTTATTACAATAGCTAAGAGTACCTGCTCTGAGAAAAACAAGCCGAAGCTATGGTAAAGTCGACCTCAAGTATTTGTTTTATCTTAATTTATTTTTTTATATTATTATAAATTAGTACTTGACTGCAATCCTGCCTGATGGTAAGCAGTGATGCAATCGTTGATGGTAAAGCGCGCTAGTTCATTAAAACATATTCACTAAAAAAAACTGAGTGAATAGGAAGGGAGACGGCAGTTAAACGAGGTGATGCAATTTTAAACCCAACCACACAACAAACCCTCCACGATCAAACTCCCGCCACAACAATATTTGGCGCATCGTACCCGGCACACATCGCAACACAACTGCTCAGACTAGTCCTCCGTACGGCTTCACCAGACATCATGACGGAACTCGACGAATCGCTTGGCGGCTAGACTTTGGTGGGTGGTAACTTCGAGAAAATAATATCATAATATATAATCGATCTTAATAATACGTGTGACGTGTCTTTTTTGCATACTTTTATACAAGTCCTCATCTCAGTAGTCTTCCCTTCTAAAGTCATAAATCGTCTTTCATCGAGTATATCGATCTCTTCTTTACCGTGAAAAAAATGTGGTTGCTATAAATTGATGTACAATACAGATGAATGCATTTACATGTTATTGTGAAGCTCGACTTGAACCAACCAGACAGTGACGTAATGATAAGATGACCATCCATAAATATCTATCAGCAATTAAGCTTATGCTAATATGCATATCCAGTGTTTTAATGTTTTCAAATTACAATTATAATGGAAGGACAATCATACGCCTGTCAATAATCAATGAAAGATAAAATAAAAAAAATTGAGATCTACAGATGTAAATATCACAATTTGTAGGCCTACAAAATCCTCACATTTATAAAATATAAAAGGTTCTAACAAATAAAATATAAAAACCTATTAAAATGAAGTAATATGATTACAATTACAACCACTTCGTACGAGTATGTTATTAATTGAAATATAAAATATTTGTACTTTCCCCAGGGATTGAGACTAGGACAGAGGTACACCTATTATATAGTATACCCATTGTGGCGGCAACATGCCTGCTACGAAAGATTTTCATCAAGATTAAAGTGGACTATATAGGATAACAATATAGGTATTAGAACCTATAAACAAATATGCCATAAAATGATGCCTTAGGAGTATATCTCTCCGATTAAGGTGCTAAAGCGGCAAACCACTTACCTCCAACCTTCAGATGCGGAGCTCGTAGACCACCAGACCAGATCACGAGAAGACGCACATCGACACAATTCACTGGCAGACTCCCTAACTTTATTCATTTTGAATTTTGGAGCCTAAATTCCGCCCAGGGGTTACTTTAAATACTTAAATTTGGTGACCGTTAAAAGATTGTGGCCATGACTCGCTAGCTTGCCAGTTCGATTGGGAGTGCCTTCGCTACGCCGTGCGGTGGTCAGTGAAAGAAGCACACTCTATGATCGCGTTCCGTTTACTTCAAGTTTTCGGCAGCGTTCACCGTTGATAAACACAAAAGTCAGAGGAGATATTCATCACCCATATTTTGAGCTGCTTACGTACCACGAAGTAAAGGTTATCAGCAGGATACAAATAAACACTTACTGTTGTTGAGAAATCCCAGATGGGAAATCCCGACAACGCTTTGCTCGGGTCCAACAGTTGGAACCAACAAAGTAATTGCGTAACGCACTATCAGTAGCAATGGATTTCATATTGACAGTTCCAAAACATTCATTGCGTTATTTATGTTGTTAACCAAACACATTTTTCAAACATATGGATCAACAGATTAGCAATACACTTCGAAATAAATAAATAAAAAAATATCTTTATTGTCGCCAGTTAAAACATTAGTTTATATGCCTCGAATTGATGTATTGCACAATTATAGGTACTGCTAGTGATACCCAAACTAAGCTAAAGCTTGTATTTTGTGTAACAGTGTTTAGACGCAGTATTCCTTCTTAAAATACGAAAACATAGACTTGTGTGTGTGTTTTCTTAAACTAAAATCCATTTCTTACTTTAACAACTTAACAGACGTGTGTCTTTTGATGTGTGTGTACTGTGTGTGTGATGTGAGGATGTGTATGTGTATAGTGTGAGTGAGTGAGTCTGAGAGTTTAAATTTGAGTTTTATTAAAATTAAAAAAAAAAAAATCATTTATTTTAGATAGCTTGGATCCATACATTTTAACAAAGAAAGAAATTTGAATAAAATAAAAATTAACAATCAAATTCAAATAAATACAGTAGTGCAACAATAACATAATAAAATTAAAAATCAAAAAAATCACACGTCATAAATAATTTACCCATTAATTTAATTCCCTCCAATAAGTTAATAAACAAATGCACATAATTATGTACAATCGTTACCGGACACAGCTGGCCACGTGCCTGCTACTGTCAAATATACGGACAGTCAATTCTCTCGGCAATCATTGACAGAACTGTATTATTTTTAGTTACCCAATATATGTATCTATATTCTATACAAAGCGGTGATGAAAATATAACAATAAATTAAACATCGTGTACCTCAACACATTCTTAGTCTACATATAAAAAATCATATAAATATATCCATTAGTTCAGTCACAGGAAATTATTTTTCATCTTTCACAGTCTCTACATGATGTACATGTTGATAAACGAAGCGCTTACAGGTTGATGACCGCCGTATCTAGCGGTACTAAACTTCTATAATAATGGCGCCAAAACAGCAAGTCTATACAGCGTTCCGCGCTGTCGCCGATCGGAGGTCAGTGAACCAATATTTTAAAGGATGTTCGATTCTGTTTCCAATTTTACGCGATTTAGTTTGTTTGATTTTTTTTTTTGATGCAAGGATTTTTTCTATGGTTTAGGAATATTTAAATATATTAAAGGTGGCTGGTAGCGGCTGGCGGAGAACTGCTCAGGATCGAGCTTGTTGGCGTGCTATGAAAGAGGCCTATGTTCAGCAGTGGACGAGTAGAGGCTGATGATGATGATGATGAGGAATATTCCTATGAACCAGCATTGTCCGTGTTTTCAATTGTTGTCATATTATCGGCACCTCTCTGTATATGATTCAAATTGATAGTGTACTACCCAATTAGGGTTCAGGATTGCTCAGAAGTACCGCTTACCATTATACCAACGCGGAAACCATTTATTAGAGAGTCCATAAATTTAAGGCTAAATTTTCCTAAATAAGCTAATTTAAGGCCAAATATAATTAGGCTTTAGGCTATTCTAAGTATATCTTTGACACTAGTGACTGAAGATAAAGCAGAATATCTTGAGGAAACCTGGACTTTATAAGTCTGAAAACGCCAACCCGCATTGAGTAGGCGTGGTGATTACGCTCAATCCAATTCAATCATCTATGTATGAGAGGAAACCTGTGCCCAGCAGTGGGACGATAAAACAGGTTGATGATGATGATGATAATTAGGCTGATTTTACATCTGCAAATGTGTCACATTCTCGATCAGAAAGGCATTGAGCACCTTTAGAGTACAACAGACCGGGAATTCGACTTGGCTACAGTTTTGGCTGGGAGTTGCGCAAAACAGATTATGCCCTGGCGGTGAACGAAGTATTTGTCAGGCATAAATAGTAGGTGTGGTACTTTTAGTAAGGTACGTTACCGGATTCTTAATTCTTCCTCCAACGAAGCAGCATCCAAGGTGGCAAGCAGCAGAAGCGACAACAGATAGCGAAGCCAAGCAGAAGAGGTGAAATGGTAAAAATTAAGGATGATAGAATGAGGTAGGTAGTAGTTGTAGAAGTAGCAATTAGACTTATGTTTATTTAGCAAAACTGTTTATTATGAAGCACTATTCTAACAGAGTTCTTAGTTCTTACACAGTTTATTAAGTTTACCAAAGTCACAACACGAACACTCAAGAAAACAGTTTGTAGTATGCTAATATGGTAGCGAGGTAGTCGGCGGAAAGCACGAGCGCGCCCGGCATGGACTGTGCGTATCGAAGCTATTCATCGACTGCTGGGGCGCCGCGTTAGGCGATCGCGCGGAGCCAGCGCGCACGCAGGCATCGCGTCACAGCGATAAGGCACGGTGCTACTGCCATAAGCGAAGCGGATGAAAGTGGCGGGCGACGGTGGAAAAGATATCCGCCACATAGGCATTAAAGAATATGGAACTTTGGGCAGTTTAAACGTCTCCACAATGTCTTACAAGCTACATTGAGATAACCAAGGCCTTTTCTCACCTCCAACGAGCTAATTGCCAACAACCCTAAGAGATAGTTGGTAGGATGCATATAGGGAAAAACTGTATGACCTCTGGAAGCGGCGAATCTTAAAAGAATGAAAAGGATATAATATATTAAAATACATTAAACGCCTGTATGTGTGTTTTGGTTTTCAATGTAGATCAAAATAAAAATCTGATAGTAAGACTAAAAACACTGCTCTAAAACAAACACCCAATGCTAGATCACCGAGTAAAATGTCAATTCCAGCGATTCTAAAAACAAATTGTAAAAACAACACCAAAACTGTAAAAATATCAAACACTATCACCAACAAACTTGTTTACCCAGTTAATTGTTTACACGCAATCATTTTTGTTCTATAAAATGAAATGTTCGGAGCGGTAAAATTGTGGTCTGCGGTTGATTGCCAATAGATTAACCAATGGAGTATTGCAGAAACCCGAAAACAATATAAATAGAACGAGGATATTAGGTTTCCAACAACTTACTACTTGTACATTTTGATTACATTTTTTTTTCTTTTCTTGCCTTAAGACATCTCAAGTGTGTAGTTTTACTCTCAAATTCAAATTCATTTAATTCAGATAAATAACACCTGTACGCACACAACAACAAATCAATTCAAAAAAAATCAAAATAAACTGAAAATAAATAAGGAATCAGAATAATAAAATGAATGTTATAGAAATATCTAATAATTAATAAATAGCATAGCGGCCAAGTACTACTATGATCATTGATCAATGTGTGAAAATTTCAAGAGTCTGCCTGTCTGTTCAAGAGGTATAGAAGCCCTATTACAGTTGGGTGGACAAACAATAGCCTTAATGATAAGGTCCCTCTGTGAGCTGCTCGCTCTGTTAAGCATTGTTATTAAGCAATATGCGTAATTATAACGTAAATTATTGTAAACATTTTTATTTTTAATGTCTGCACTTGAAAAAAGACGATAATCCCTGAGTTTGTTTTGGCTATTTCTTCTCAGAGGTAGTCAGTTGGGAAATGCCGGCTTCATCTAGTTAAAAAAAAATAAAACATATGACGTGTAAAAGTGATCGGTGATCCTAATTGCTTAATAAACGATATCATTTCATTTTATTTCTCGTTTCGGCGACTTATAGGCACAGAGCCCTAAAGTGATAAAAAATATTCCTTTACAAGATAATATTGAAAAGTTTTAGTATTTTAGGCCGAAGCTGTATTTGATTAAAGAGTAATGGAGTACTTTTTAAATTCTTTTTTATGTCTTTCAGTTTTGAGTGGCCTTAAGGTCAGACAAAGTTAGCTATTTGTAGCTTTATAGGTATTACGACTACAATTTTAATTTATTATTTTATTTTTACCCGTAGGCCTTATATAGCTTAAGAGCAAAGGTCCGGCAGTACTTCACACCAGGGCAGCTTCTAATGTTGTACAAAGCACAGGTCCGTTCGTGTGTGGAGTACTGCAGCCACATTTGGGCTGGTGCTGCTAAGTGTCACCTGGCCACTTTGGATTCAGTGGAGAGGCGTGCGAAGTTGATTAGTGATTCTGATTTAACTCGAGTTGGTCTCCAAAGCCTAGAGCACAGGCGTAGAGTAGCCAGCCTTTCGGTGTTCTATAAGATACATTTTGGGGAGTGTGCGAGGGAATTGCACGATTTAATTCCCCCATCTCCGTTCCACCATCGGACAACCCGTCGTACGGCGAGTTTCCACCCTTATGTTGTTAACACCTCTACGATCCGGACGAAGCGTTTCGCCTCCTCCTTTATACCGCGTACATCGAGGGACTGGATCTGCCGGCGGCGGTGTTTCCGACGGACTACAATTTGAGTGTCTTCAAGGCTAGAGTGAATAGGCTCTTAATAAACTAGTGCGCTTTACCAACAACGATTGCGTCACTGCTTACCATCAGGCGGAATTGCGGTCAAGCGCTGGTTTATAAATTATAAAAAAAAGGACTGAGGAACAGAGTGCAAAGATCACTCATCCTCCATAGAAAAGGGAGGATCCTCCGACCAAACGGGTGTTATGTCTAGCGGGGGACATGCTCAACGGTTGATTTTTGGAAATTGTATACATGCTAGTTGCACGGTAAACTCTGCTTGTGAGATGTAGAATCCGTATGACGTCAGTATTAAGCGTTGTGAGCATGTGACCTTTTGAAGATTTTTTTTTTTTTATTAAATATAAACCAGCGCTTGGCCGCAATCCCGCCTGATGGTAAGCAGTGACGCAATCGTTGATGGTAAAGCGCACTAGTTTATTAAGAGCCTATTCACTCTAGCCAAAGACACTCAAATTGTAGTCCGACGGAAACACCGCCGCCGGCAGATTGTTCCAGTCCCTCGATGTACGCGGTATAAAGGACGACGCGAAACGCTTCGTCCGGATCGTAGAGGTGTTAACAACATAAGGGTGGAAACTCGCCGTACGACGGGTCGTCCGATGGTGGAACGGAGATGGGGGAATTAAATCGTGCAATTCCCTCGCACACTCCCCGGAATGTATCCTATAGAACACCGAAAGGCTGGCTACTCTACGCCTGTGCTACGCCGCTACATAACTATTTCTTCTATCCGGGAACACCGCGACACGTCGCTAGTCGATCGCTCAGTTACTGCACCAGCAGTGTCGTTGAAAATTGACGGTTTCAGTATCATAATCAACCTATAATGTTCCGACCCGTAAGGATAATAAAGGTGAGGTAAACACATGACCAAATAAAATTTTAAATTTTACATAATCATCATAGTAACAATACCAATGAATTTTGAAATAATCTTTTTTATCCGCTAATTAATTCCAACTTCCCCAAAATTTGGTAATTTTTAAAAAGTGACAACACCAATTTATACAGTACTAGCTTTCCGCCCGCGGCTTCGCTCGCGTGGAGATCGGTTATATCGCGCTTTTAGATTTCCCTCGTGAATATAATTTTTTTCCGGGATAAAAAAGTACTCTATTATTTAATCCGGACTTCTAACTTTACGTCTGCAAAATTTCAAAACAATCGGCTTAGTAGTTACGGCGTGAAAGCGGAACAAACAAACAAACAAACTCACTATCACATTTATAATATTAGGATATTTGGTGTACACATACAAATATTCCAGTAATCTCCCTTGGGAACTTGGTGTTTTTTTAGTATCAAAAGTAGCCTATGTTACTCTCCATCTTTTCAACTAACTGTATGCCAAAAATCAGGTCGATTGATTGCTTAGCTACGGCGTGAAGGAAGGACAAACAAACAAACAAACACACTTTCACATTTATAATATTAGTATGGATTATTATGAGTGACGCAACCATGTCCCGCGTGTCCTGCCCCTGTTCACCCGCGCATGTATACCTGCCGTGTTACCTACCGCACATGTATTAAGTTACCTCGCTTTTCCGAAATAATATTTATTTTTTTAGGGGATTTTTTTTTTTTAAGTTTAGCCCTGCTTTGTAGGCATTATTAGAATCAGTTATCGATACCTAACAATCCCTTCACGGATCGGACAGGGTTTTCTTTACATATTGTATGCAAAGTTATTTGTTTGTATAAGTGAAATCCGAAATGTACAAAATTTCATAAAGATATCATGAAACATGACAAAATTTTGAGCTTGTAATCTTACCTGGTTGACCATATTTAATAAATGCAAGTAAATAAGGATATTTACTTGCATTTATTGATAATAATTACAGTTTGTAATTAACTAGTGATAAAATTTTCCATCACACTTGCAGGCTTTGGGCTATCGTAACGGTCAAGTGTAGGTAGATATTACTATTCAGTTCAACCGTAAGTGATAAAATATTATGAATAATTTATGTAAAACATATTAATTTTGTATTAAACCTTTGCACAGAAGGGAGGGGAGGGGCTGTCCCTCTGTAGGCATGCGCCTAGTACCACGATCTGCAATTAACTATATCGTTCGGTAACCACACTGCAACAATTTCTAAATGTAATTGGGAAAAAATATAACATGGTGTAAAAATGATTGGAATCGATTCAGTTACTTATTATTTATTTTTTTTAATAATTAAAATTAACGCTTGACCGCAATCCCGCCTGATGGTAAGCAGTGATGAGATCGTTGATGGTAAAGCGCGCTAGTTTATTAAGAGCCTATTCAGTTTGAAAAACTGAGCGAATAGGAAGGAAGACGGCAGTTGAGCGAGGTGATGCAACGTTAAACCCAACAACACGACCAGCGATGCTGCGCCAAAGGGAGATTGATCTGAAGACCCTCCACGACCTAACTCCCAACACAACAACATTTGGCGCATCGTACCTGGCACACATAGCAACACAACTGCTCAGACCCGTCCTCCTTACGGCTTCACCAGACATCATGCCGGAACACGACAAATCGCTTGGCGGCAAGGCTTTGTCTGGTGGGTGGTAACTTCTGCCGGCGGCCGATGTTATGGCCTACCACCGAGAACAAACTACACACATCAAAAGTGTCTAGGGATCAACATATATTTTTGCAATAACTTTTCTCCTGATTGATATTAATCAAAATTTTCTTTAAGGATTCATCAAATAAAGTGTTTTCGTTTGTCACAGTAACGATAAACCAAGTCACCTTTGCATTAATAAAGAAATTTGCCATTTTCCTAATAAAGGGATATTTGACATTTGAACCACTAACACAAAAGTTCGAAAAAAAGACTGAAATAACAGTTTTCTCTAAAATTTTATTGGGTAACTTAAACAATTAATAATCCGTGTTTCTACCGCGAACACTAACAACACAAGAACATCGGTTTGGCATACTCAAAATGAGTTCATCCAAATCACGCTGTGGAATGGCCGCCCATGTTCGTTGCAACAACAAAAAAAGGTCTTCTTGCGACTGGATACCCTCCATATTCGGAAGAGCTCTTCTCTGTAGCATATCCCATGCATGCTCAATCGGGTTCAAGTCTGGCGACTGAGCAGGCCAGGGCAGGACATTGATGTTAGCTGCGGCGAGAGTCTGTCTTACAACTCTTGCGGTGTGCGGTCGTGCATTATCATGCATTAACTGAAATAAGGGACCGATTTGCACTTGTAGAGGAACGATGACGTCTGATACAATCGTCTCAGCATAAATTTGAGCGTTGAGGTTGCCTCTGATCCAAATCAACTCAGTTCTTCCGCCGATCCAAATACCCGCCCATACCATGATGGTTCCACCACTATAAGGATGGACTTCCTGGCAGGATTTTAATCGCTGTTGGCGTCCAGGGGTTCTCCAGTGTCGTATACGTCTTGTATCCGGTCTCATACCAAAACGAGACTCATTAGAAAAGCACACGAAACGCCATTGTTCTTCTGCCCAATTTCTGTGTTCAAGAGCCCATTGATATCGAATCCTACGATTGTGCATTGCTATAGGTGGTACCCGTAGCGGTCTTCGGGAATGAAGGTTCACTTCATGCAAGCGGTTTCTGACTGTTTGGTCGCTAATTAAGTTCCCTGAAGAGTGATGAAGCCTCACGGCTAACATCATGGCGGTTATTGTTAGAGCTCTTCGAGTTAAGATTTGAATGTATCGGTCTTGTCTCCGTGTGGTGCAGCGATACCGTCCTCTATGGCGCTCAGCCACGGTACCAGTGCTTCGGTAATGTGTCCAAAGTCGACTGATAACACTCTGACTTGTATTCAGAGCTAAAGCCACAGTACGTTGCCGGGAACCAGCTTCTATCATTCCCACGGCTCTGAGCATTTCTTCCCTGCTTAAATGACGTCGCCGCTCCATAATAACGTTGGTTTTAATCAGTAGTAGGGAAACAGTAGCACTAATAATGTCTTCAATGCGTTGTATGTTTTTATAGGGAAAATATTGACAGCTGATTTTCATCTTTTACTCGAATTTGATTCACAGTTCCTGATTCAAATTATGAAATGCACCAAAAAGGATCCATATAAATTTATAAAATCATAAATTTATTACAAAGTCACATCTCAATCTCAAGAAATCCGCATAAAAATGCTTGATCCCTAGACACTTTTGATGTGTGTATTATTCTGAACAAACTATATCCTGGTTTCGTATGAAGATAATATAACGTTGTACGAGTATATTTATAAATTAAGAATTCAGTTCCCGCACTGGTAACAGCAAAATCATGGTTTCAATATTAAATTAAATAGAAAAAAAAAACGAAGAACGAAATAGTTAATTATTAACACGTTTATGTGCACTTACATAATCAGACAAGAACTTGCTTACAGCTCTCAGTGTTTTGTAGACCGCATATTGCACGAATGTATCTTTTTAGGGTTCCATTCCATGTAACAATAACCCCTTCCCACTACTCGTGGTGAAACTTAAATAACAAAACCTTGTGAACTTTCCATGCGTAGTTGGAATCTATAGCATTTTATTTAGTTATCACCGTCCTACATGAGCCCGCATTTAGAATTCCGTATATAGTATGTAAACTCAATGTAACATATAGCTTAATTCTTTAATTCTTAAGTGTGGACACTTATTCTGACAGATGGGAAACTACAGAACCCTACACTGAGTGTGGCCCCATACGCTCTTGGTCGGTTTTTTTGACATTTAAAGACTTTCGCCAAGTTAGTAGTATTACCCTAAAAACCTTAAACCAGAAGCAACATATCCGTGATAAGCCACAAGTAACGTGGAGAGACTAACTTTTTTGACAACTTATATATACATACAAAGGGTGTATCTGACATCGACGCACAAACAAGTACCATAGATCCAGTTCATGATTCTGAACCCCCCAGTGGTGGAATTTTTCGTCGGCTCTATCCTGATTAAAATAAAATAATATACAGTCTTTTTCACTTTAGACCGACTTAGACTTTTATAACCCAATAATATTTTAAAAGTCGAAAAACTATATCAGCTGATTTGATAGAGTTCACATCTGGGGTCAACGTCATACCTACAAACGCGCACAGCGGCACGCTTGCGATGTTCAAAGGCCGAGCCGACACTTTTTTAAACACTATTATTTCTATAACCGCTCATTAACGATATAAATGACTATCATAATTTTGTTAGTGGCATGCGGTGTAGCCTTTTCGCGATGTTTGCGTTACGATGTCAGATACAACCTGTATAGAGAATATGATGATTGTGATATTTTTTGCAGACAAAATGTATACAAACACAAACAAAACGGTCGGATGGTACGACAACAACAAAATAGTCTCCAAAGCTTGGAGCACAGGAGTAGAGTAGCCAACCTTTCGGTGTTATATAGGATGTATTTTAGTGAGTGTGCGAAGGAATTGCATGATTTAATCCCCCACCTCCGTCCCACCATCGGTCGCCTCGTCGTACGTCGAGCTTCCACCCTTACGTTATCGACACCACTACGATCCGGACGAAGCGTTTCGCCTTCTCTTTTATACCGCGTACATCGAGGGACTGGAATAATTTGCTAGCGGCGGTTTTTCTGTCGTACAATAATTTAAGTGTCAAGGCTAGAGTGAATAGGCCTTTAATAAACTAGTGCGCTCTACCATCAACGATTGCATCACTGTTTACCATCAGGCGGGATTGCGGTCAATCACTAGTGCTCTTTTTCTTCTCTTCTTCTTCTTCAGCCTATAGATGTCCACTGCTGGTTAAAGACCTCCCCTAAGGCTTTCCACGCTGACCGGTCCTGTGCTTCCTGCATCCATCGGCTTCCCGCGACCTTCACCAGGTCATCAGTCCACCTTGTTAGGGGCCTCCCTACGCTACGTCTTCCAGTACGTGGTCGACACTCCAGAACCTTACTGCACCATCGGCCATCGGTTCTACGAGCAATGTGCCCTGCCCACTGCCATTTAAGTTTAGCGACTCGCAGAGCTATGTCGGTGACTTGCAACAAGAGCTCAGTTGATATAAAAAAGCGCCTGTTAAAATAATGGAAGCAATATGTAGTACGCCGTGTTAGCTCTCGTTTTCGAAACATTTTTTGTTAATAGGCTGCTCCTATTGGTCATAGCGGGATGTTATATAGCCTATGTCCTTTTTCAGGCTCTAGCAGTGGCGAAGGGTGAAATTTTGACAAAAGGAAGCCGGTCCAAAAAAATAAACACTTAAACACTCACCTACTGCAGGATATCTTGGAGGAGATCTTCAGATAAGAATAATATCAAAAGCCCCACCTTCACCATAGAAAAAAGGACTGATGATTTGATAACAGTGTCTTTCAAGTATGATAAAAGCGGCTTTGTGAAAAGCCTTTTTCGACGTGCATCTCTATACCACACATGCATGCTTGTTAGTAAGTACTAAGTTAAGTATCTATTGTTAGGGAATAAGAGTCAAGAAAAAATAAAATAAAAAATTACAAAAATAATAAAGTGTTAAAAACCGAACCACACAAACACCGATCCAAAACCAAAATATATTATTAAGCAAAAATAAAGCAAATTATACACAATCACAACGTTATTTATATTCTAATGCAATGCGTCTGTTAATTTTTAACAAAATGAGCTAAAATGTTGTTATAAAAATTCGGATTACTTTTCATTTTATTAAGCAAATTTTTTTCAATTGACATGATAGCCAAATCGGACAATCTCTGCTCTTTTTGGCAGTTTCGCACATACGTGTGAATGCATTTTAAAGCAAAATGACCGCTCAGCTGAAGCTACTGAAATGGGGAGGGTCAGAATTAAACTGCAAAGAGTCGAAACTTGAGAAAATGCGTCTTTCAAAGACGTATTCTGGAGCTGTAAAAAAAGCTCATAGGTGTCCAATTTATTTAACGACGCTGACGTAAATAAGACTTTAAGTTCATTTTTTAACGCGGTAAAATCAAAAATTCCCGGAAAGTTCGCTGTCAAAGAGGAAACTTTTTCAGTTGGAAATGATTGGTTGTATTGAAGATACTTTGATTTATTAAGTAAATCAATAAATACAAGCTGAGAAAAAGATCGGTACCTTTGAGTAATTTGAGCTTTGACTTTATCTATAATCAAACAAAACATTTTGTTCAGTTTGCAACTGCCTGTCATCCATGTATATTTATCATATAACGACGCGTGAAAATGTTTAAAAAATCCATCTCGCCTTTTGCAATCAATAATCATGTGTGGGAGTGCTCGACCTAACTGAATAACATGCTTCTTGTATGCATAACTTAGTTTTGAAAATGAAGTTTCTTTTGTAAGCAGGTAGTTGTTGTTGTATTAAAGCCATAATAACAAACAAAATCCACAGTATTTAACCAAATCTGCGATTAAATTACCTTACAGAATCAGTCATAGTTTAAATAACACAAATATTAAAAACAAACGAAAAACTCACGCACCTTTGTCGTGTTTCCTTTCTCGTAGTGGCGTGGTTTCTTTGTCTCTTTCTAATAGAGGAGAGGAGAGAACTACAAGCCGTTTGGCATTAGCCTATATTTATCAAGTTTTACCGACGGTTAGCGAGCATTAGAAAGAGATGGTCTGACACGCTCTGTCTCTTTTCGCCTCATAGTAAAACGTTGACCGAGGTAAGCTGAAATCCGTCGGGTTCCTTCAATGTAATTAATGTACGAAAAATTGAAGCGCTGATTAATTTACGACTATAAAATGAAATGTGATACTTAGGGTATTGCTAAAAATTACGATTGCTATTGTAAATCGCGCCGGCATTTGATTATTAATACTTTGTTAATGAAATAGAATGTAAATACTTTTGTATGAATATGGAACTGATTTTTGAAAGGTAACCCGGTGGGAATGGGCTTGTATGGACTCTTCGCCACTGGGCTCTAGACTATCTGTATACCAAACTTCATTACAATCGGTTCAGTAGTTTTGGCGTGAAAGCCGGACAGACAGAGAGACAGACAGAGATACTTTCGCATTTATAATATTAGTATGGATATGCAGGTTCCCTAAAACTATGAAGAACATTAGCTGCGCTCCGAAGTTCCACCTGCATAAGTTTTGATCCGTGGTATATTTGGTTATCCAAATAAAACTATATTTTATTTTAATCCTGTTTATACAACATCTTTATGCCAAAGTTCATCCAAATCCGTCCAAAAACTATTAATTTTGCGTGAAAGGTATATAAAAACTTTCATATTTATACTATTAGTAGGTAAGTTTATTTCTTTATTTCCATTTCTTCGCATTCTTTAATAAAAGTCGCAGACGATATCTCTTTTCTGAAAATTCCAAGTTCCAAAAATATTTTTCTCAAAGAAAACATCTCTACGAAAAATTTGGCAAAAAAGTCACAAAATCCTAAGATACAAGACGGGTAACCTACTTCAAACTAAATGGCCATAGCGCTCAGGTTCATAATCCATAAAGGTTCACACTACATTGATGCGAGGAGCTCCCAAATTTTTCTCAATGGAAAATTCGTCTTTCACGGCCAGAAGAATGTTTACGCCCAAACCTTTTGACGTTGAGAGTTGAAGAAAAATGTGTTCTGTGTTGTAAGCACGACCCGTAAATAAAATGTGGTTGCGCCACTTAGCCGCTTGTTCCACGCTATTACACATTATTCTGTGAGGAATTTCAAGTGTCACGACCTTTTCTGGATTAGTTTTTTGGACGACGTCATTTTTCTTGTTGTGTGAGGTGTTGCTTTGACTAATGATATTTTGACGTGATCAGCTGGATAGTCATTGAGCTTATTCAAGTAGTCGTACATTGATCATAGATAAAATCTTATCGTTATTATTTTGTGCTTTGCTTTTTCTTAATTTACTAAAGGCAAAACTTTAAGATAAATAAATAAATAATAATAAAAACTTTATTGTTCAGAAAAACATTACAATATTTAAATAGCACTCGCCTCCACACTAGGATTCCCTGTGTCGTGGAGACTAGTCTCCTTCGTCTAACAACATTATTAGATAGGTTCATACATAGCATAGGTCGGTATTGATTTGATGTGTCAAAAACAGGTAGTTCTTCCAAACAAATCTCACTATGAAAAATAAAATATATATATATATATATATATATATATATATATATATATATATATATATATATATATAACCTATCAAATTATTTAGTGTGTTTATTTAGTATTTTGAAATTTTGTGGTGTACCGTGTATTGTGTGGATGTGTGATGTATGAGCGAGTTAAGGTGGGCTTAGATCAATCGAACGAAGTCCTCATATCACTCCCGCTGCCATCCATATTATACCTGTGATAGAGTCCACTAGAAAGGAAATCTCCCACACCGTTCGAATTGTGGAAATCTGTCAAAGTGGGGACAGAGAGCACTAGCTCGATTGGTCCAAATCAACCTTTGTGTGTTTGTGTGATGAATGTGTGTGTGTGTGTTTTGCGTTCATGTATTAAGGAACTTCTCCGTGCTTTCATAGTCCATTCTTGCTAGAAATTTTGAGACATAATTTTTGCAGTTATTTCTGGTCATAGGTAGTATATCCATTTTATTATTCAGCTTATTATAAATAAACGGCCCCATATAAAGAAAGCATCTGCGGCCAAAAACTAAATTACATCTAGGTTTATGCCATTTAGGTTTATTTGCATTTCTATCGAGCGCACTTCGGAGTATATTACTAGCCTCTGGGCATTTTTGTGGTACCTCAAAGTCACTGCCATAATGTACAGTTGGCGCACACGCAGAGCACCAGTTTCTCGGTACAATGTGTCAGTCGGGAAGCGCATTGGTTTATTGAAGGTTACTTTGAGAAGGGCGCGTTGTGTACGTTCAATTTTAATTAAATGTGACTTATGTGCTACACCCCATGTTACAATGCAATAGTTGAGAACGGATTGGCAAAGTGTATGGTATAGCATTTTTAAGATAATTAGGCCAGTAAGAGTTCAGATACTTGTCTAAATTTATATACAGAGTGGTACTGATAATACGACAATAAATGAAAACACGGACAATGCTAGTTCATTGGAATATTACTAAACCATAGAAAAAATCTAGCATCAAAAATAAAAAACAACGAAAATTTCAAACAAACTAAATCGCATAAAATTGGAAACGTAATAATAGCAACATCCTTTCCTTTAAAATATTGGTTCACTGACTTACGATAGACGACAGCGCGGGACGCTGTATAGACTTGCTGTTTTGGCGGCATTATTATAAAAGTTTAGTACTGCTGGAGGCGGCGGTCATCAACCTGTAAGCGTTTCCTTATAAACATGTACATCTTGTAGAAAATGTGAAAAATTAAAGATAATTTCCTGTGACTAAACTAATGGATATATTTATGTGATCTTTTATGGGTAGACTGAGAATGTGTTGAGGTACACAATGTTTAATTTATTGTCGTATTATCATCACCACTTTGTATAAAAATTTAGATATGAATCTAAATTTTGATGTAAATGTTTAGTCTTTAGTAAATTGTGGTTGCCCTACTTAGCAGCTTGTGTAACGCTATAACACAGTATTCTGGAAGGAATTTCAAATGGTCACAACCTTTTCTGGCAACCTTTGCTGTTTAGTTTTATTCTGGATTTATTATTGAAAAGGCGTTATGCATATTTTGTACATATAATGACCAACTTTTAATAAAAAGGATCTGTTGCTCTACCTCACCTTCTTCATTTAATTGGAGCTTTTTAAAGTTTTTTTTTGTTATCCAAGCTGTATCTTTATTAAAATGTAATAATAAATATATAAAATAATATATTTAAAACTATGTTGAAAGTGTTGAAACTCTTCATTTTCATTACAGTTTACTTCATTAACAGCCAAAACTATTACTGAAAACCAAAATAGTAATCTCGCGTAAAGAAAAAGGTGCAAACAAGTTAAAGTTCGAAAGACGACACGATTGGTGTAGTGGCTGAGCGATCGGCTACTGCGCTAGGTGTCGCGGTTTCGATCCCCGTACAGAACAAATATTTGTATGACCTACAAGTAGTTGTTTTGGATATGGCTGTTTGTGTGTGTGTGAGTTTCAATGTTTGTAATCGCACCCACGACACAGGAATAATTAATAGTATGGGGCAATACCTTAAAAAAAAAAAGAGTTAAATTTAAGTGTCTTCAAGTGAAGGAACACGGGTGGATTTTAGGCAGTAAAAGTCTGACACGCCCTTCCGCTCTGCCAAGAGCGAGAGAGGTCATTTGATGATTTTCCATCAAAAAAGGGTAGAGTGAACAGGCTCTTATAAATTGACTTTAGACCAATAACGATAACATCATTGCTTACTATCAGGCGGGATCGCGGTCAAGCTAGAGAGCTTATACCGTTTCAAAAAAGGGTAAAACATACATTACTTACAATGAGGCTAAAGACACATTAGAAAAAATCCTACTTAGCGCTTCACAAATTTCACTTCACACTCTATTTCGCTGGAATCCTTTTGCGACAGAAATAAGTCCATTCCAGTTTGTAAGAAGAAGCTAGATAAATACCTAGAGCTATTATCTATGGTGAGTCTAGGATTCTAGTCCGTGCCTTAAGCCCCGGTGGTTTTAAATTGTTATCATTATTCTTTGCTTTGTTCAAAGTGAAGATTTTGCTAAAGAGAATTACTTTCAGTATCTTTATTGTGAATAGATTCTTAGGTACATAATCGTTTAGCATAATGTACTTTGAAATATTATTTTGTAGCGTAATTTTTAAGCAATTTGTCGTGTTCCGGCATGATGTCTGGTGAAGCCGTACGGAGGACGGGTCTGAGCAGTTGTATTGCGATGTGTGCCGGGTACGACGCGCCAAATGTTGTGTTGGGAGTTAGGTCGTGAAGGGTCTTCAGATCAATCTCCCTTTGGCGCAGCATCGTTGGTCGTGTTGTTGGGTTGTAACATTGCATTACCGCTCTCAACTGCCGTCTTCCTTCCTATTCGCTCAATCTGAGTGAATAGGTTCTTAATAAAATGGTGCGCTTTACCATCAACGATCACATCACTGCTTACCATCAAGCGGGATTGCGGTCAAGCGCTAGTTTATAATTAATAAAAAAAAAAAAAAAATTGTAGCGTAAAAAAGAACTGGTTGTTTTTATTTTGTTTGTTCATTAATTGTATCTGATCAAGATTGTACTGAGAGTTTTTTACTTGAGCTAATTTTACATTGGGTAGAAAACAAATATAACTAATAAAGTCCGTCGAATCAATTAACATACTCACTGTCCAGCTCATATTAATTTATTCAATATATTAATCAAAACGGTACAACACCAATTACATTAATTAACATTGAAACAAACATATCTAATAAACTTCTACTAAAACTACTAAAAACTAATACAGAACAGTGAACTCTCTCTTGCATACTTTCTTTGAAAACATAATAAGCATAAGCTTATTCGAAGCATCCGCAAACACGTCACATAGGGTTGGCCATCAGAGAGGCATTGAGCACCTTCAGAGTACGACCGACCAGGGATTCAACTCTGGCTACAGTTTTTGATGGGAGTTGCGCGAACAGATTGTGCCTGTGGCTTTGACGGTGGCCGACGTATTTGTCAGGCATATAATAGTCGGCAGAAAAGATCATGGAGTTCTGGGCAGTCTATACATCCCCGCAATGTCCCACAAGCTACGGTGAGCTGGTCAAAGCCCCTTCTCACCTCCAATGAGTTAAATCCCAACATCCTTACGAGATAGTTGGTAGGGTACATATAGGTAAAAATGAAAGGGGCAACTTATAAACTCGAAAGTTTCTGAAGAAGGTTGATTTGTAATTGTTACTCCTTCAAATAACAAAGAACTAAACTAATTTCTCACAAGGATAGTTTATAGCTAGGATTAACATTTTTCTATATGGGTAAAACCGTGGAGCGCTGCTGGTCATTTATAATTATCAGAAAAGGAAAAAAAAAACATTTGTACTTTTTCTAAGTCCATACTAATATTATAAATGCGAAAGTAACTCTGTCTGTCTGCCTGCCTGTCTGTCTGTCTGTTACGCTTTCCCGCTTAAACCTTTCAAGCAATTTTGATTAAATTTGGCACATACAATCTTTAGACCCTGAGAAAGGACATAGGCTACCTTTTATTGAAAAATTTGATATTCCCGAGGGAAATCTAAAAAGTGCGACATAACCGAATTCCACGGGGGCGAAGTTGCGGGCGGAAAGCTAGTTAAATTAATATATTATCACATACTACAAGAATATTATCGATTTCTAGACTCTCCTCTGTCTGCCGTCGAAGATTTGTAGAATATTTCGGCGATATAGCCATAAAGGATGGAGACAACCTCGTACATCTGATGGTTACTGGGAAGAAGGTGGATGGGCGACATTCTAGAGGTCGCAGTCCGATAAGGTAGACTGATCAAATTCGATCGTTGGGGGCCTCCCTACGATGCATCTTCCAGTACGTGGTCGCCACTCCAGAACCTTACTGCCCCATCGGCCATCGGTTCTACGAACAATGTGCCCTGCCCACTGCCACTTAAGTTTATTTATTTATTTATTTATTAAAACTTTATGCACAAAGAAAAACATTGTACAATGGCGGACTTAATGCCTTAGGCATTTTCTACCAGTCTACCTTAAGGTGATGCAGACAAAACAAGGTAGGTGCAACGACATGAAAGTGAAGTTAAAAGAGAAACACAAAAAAAGAATATTATAATAAATACATAAATACATACATACAAAATACAAACAGTAGAGAGAGATAAAAAAATAGATAGAGAAAAAGAATATTCTGAGGAAGATCATTCCAAAGGAAAACCGCCTGGACAAGAAATGAAGACTTAAGAAAACTAGAGCGATGAGAAGGACATCGTAGAAGACAATTATTAGAAGAACGAAGATTCCTATTATGCGCAGAGCATAAATACTGAAAATGAGAAGTAAGATAAGAAGGAGAACAGGGTTTGTGTAGGAGTGAAAACAAGGTCATCAAAGCTCTTAGAGCTCCGAAGTTTAGCGACTCGCAGAGCTATGTCGGTCAAAGTTCTTCTGCGGATCTCCTCATTTCTGATTCGATCACGCAGATAAACTTCTTAACTTATTGTATATAAGTCCTCAGTAATGAGAAGAACGACTTGAGGAGGAGGAGGATAGGAACATTCAGCCTTATAATGTTCTCACTGCAAGGATACAGGTCTTCTCTGTTCGATAGAGAGTTCACATTAATTCACCACGCTCAGTGCAGGTTGGTAAATGTCACATGTCTTAAAACTTTTTGGGATATGTCAGTTTCCTAAGAAGTTTTCTTTTGTCATTTTGAGAGTAGTGGTGACCAAATAATTTACACAAATTAAAGATCTTATTTGGTCAAATCTTCGTGGCCTAGTGGTTAAAACACCAGCCTCTCAGGGTTTGATACCAAGTCAGGCAAGTACCAATGTTACTTTTCTTAGTTATATATACTTTTCAGGTATATTTTGGATACCTATGACTGATTAAAAGGTGAAGGACTAAGGGGAAGACTTTAAGTCTGAAAGCGCCAATCCGCATTGAGCAAGCGTAGTGATTAAGCTCAATCCTTCTCTGCACGAGAGGAGACCTGTGCCCAGCAGTAGGACGATAAAAGGTTGATGATGATGATGAAATAACTTATTTGGACTCAAACCTAAGATTCATATCCCAATATCACTTAAAAAATTCAATTGAAAAACCTGTACCTACCTTAGTAAAATGCAATATTAAAGCGGCCATATAGACCGCAGTGGCTCTTATAAATCATCCCCCTGACATTATAGTCCACGTTGTCCACGTTTTGTATGGAACGCAATTTCACGGGTGGCTTTCAAAAATGAATATATAGGCAATGTTGCAACCGTCTGTATCTAAAGAATGTCGAGTGTTGGAGAATCACAGAAAGTATGACTGTTGAATTTAAAACGTTCCAGTTTTAAAGATATTTTTATGTAACAGGCAACTTTGTAGTAATGTTTTTATTTCGTTTGAGTGAAATATTTGAAATAGTTCTTTTGGTAGATGAATCGTTCTCTTTTTGAATATTGTTAACATATTTTATGAAATGATTTTTTTTAAAGTTGTTTTTTGTAAAAAAAAAAGTATTTAGCTGTGTATTCAGTTACAGCTTAATTTATGTATGTATCCTGGATGGTTGTGTTGTGTGTAAAACCCAAGATGAATTCATAACATAAAAGCTTGTAGATTATTTGTTTATCTACACAAGTAAGCCTTGCGATACACAACACACACTGCGACCTAAATAAAAGCTTATAAAAGTCATTATTCCTGAAAATGCAAAAACACTATTTCAAATTTCCAAAACTATAAAAAAAAGTCAATGCACACTTTTGTACTGAACTGTAACCTTTCTGAATGTGATTGCATTTCCGAAAATGCAATCTTTCTCAGAACTTTTGAATAAATCAAACACACGGAAATTCATCTCTTTGTATCGAGTTTGTATCCCTTAGAGGGTGAGCAGGGCCCCTTGGTTGTATGAATGCACTCAGAATATTTTATTTGACAGTTGTTATTTATTGAGAATGGCTTTACCCTACAATCCCTTTTGGCGTGGTCAAGAATTTATTGCTAACAGATCATTTTACATTGAGCACATATTTTGCCTGATTTTTGTCATGTTTCTAAGTGGGTACATCCCTTAGAAGCATGGCAACATACTTGTTCGGGTCGGCACATGGGATTTGGTATTTGTTGGTATTATCTTTGATATTTATGGAATTTCTGGTCTGGTCGTGCCTCGAAAAGCACGTTAAGCCGTTAGGTCCCGGTTGCCATACGAACATCTAATGGCAGTCGTTATGGGTTGTTGGATTCCTCAAAGGTCCAACAATTGGTCTAACTGCACTGCTTGAATGTCGCCTTCGGGTTGTGGAGGTCAGACGGCAGTCGCTTCACGGAAAATATTAAAGTTTAGCCAAAATCAGCAGTTAGATTGGTAAAGTGGACCCCAGGCTCTAAAAGCTGAAAAAAACTTTGGATGCGACTGGTATTTAACGCTGAGATGATGATGATGATTTATTGAATTTCAACCAAAAACTTTGTTATTTCACGCACACCGTTTTTTTTTTTTTTGACAAAGCCTAGCGAAGCTATCGCCACGCTTAGGAAGTTACTTACAAGATTAAATACAATGAAAATCATGCTTGATTAAAAAAAAAAACCTACCAACATTGTAGATCCTGTTAAACTGGGCTACAATAATGAACTTTCTTAAATAAAACTCCTTAATTATGTTCGAAATTGGCGACTGAAGAAAGTAATAAAAGAGATTCTCGACTAAAAAAAAAATGTAAATGAGAGAGTAGAAGAAACTTTTGATGTTTTTGGTTCGAGTTTCAAATTAGAAAATAAAAGAAACAAAATTGATGATTTGATGTCTTTGAGTGTTGTACACTTGTTTTTTTTTTATTAGGTTCCGTTTTACGCTGTTTGTCCACAAATTAGAATTATATCTCTAAGAAACATAATTATCATGATGCCACTGGTGCATAGGCAAGTGAAGTACACGGGTAGGTTTTAGTCAGTAAAAGCTAAAAAGTAAAAGGCACGGTTAGTGCAGTGGTTAACCTATTGACAGCTGCGCTGCGTGTCATGGGTTCTATTCCCGCACGGGACATGAAATGAAATCGTTTATTAAGCAAGTAGGATCACTGATCACTTTTACACGTCATGCTTTTTTATTTTATTTTTTTTATTTTAAACTAGATGAAACCGGCATTTCCTAACTGACTACCTCTGAGAAGAAATTGCCGAAACAAACTCAGGGATCATCGTATTTTTTCAAGTCCAGACATTAAAAAATGAAAATGTTTACAATAATTTACTTTATAATTACGCATATTGCTTAGTAACAATGCTTAGCAGAGCGAGCAGCTCAGTCCCAAGCTTTTTTGTCTTCTAAATAATTTGTGATTTTATAATACCCCTTTTTGCAAAGTTTGGCCTTTATACAGTATGTTAAGAAAACCCTGTCCGACCCGTGAAGGTGTTGTTAGGTATCGATAACTGATTCTACTAATGGATACAAAACCGGGCTAAACTTAAAAAAAAATCCCCCTAAAAAAATAAATATTATTTCGCAAAAAGAGGTAACTTAATAAATCGCACATTTATATGCACCCTTCCGCAGGCGGCGGGCGGCAGGGCACGCGGCACGTGGTCGCAACGCTATTCGCTCATAATAATACCGGTGTTATCACTTTTTAAAAATTATCAAATTTCGGGGAAGTTTGAATTAATTCGTGGGAAAAAAAGATTATTTCAAAATTCATTTGTATTGGTACTATGATGATTACGTAAAATTTTATATTATATTTGGTCATGTGTTAATCTAACCTTTATTATCCTTATGGGTCGGACAGGGTTTTCTTAACATACTGTATAGTTTTTAAATCATTTGATGGGTAAGTTTCGATTATATTATATTTGTATGACCTACATGTAGTTGTTCCGGGTCTGGATGTTTATGTATGTGATTTATATATTTGTAAACGCACCCACGATAAAGGAGAAATTTCTAGTGTGAGGCAAACGTTTTGTTAAAAAAAAAAAACGCCTTTCATAACGTGAGAGGTAATTTGATGATTTTCCATACATGTAGAACAAAAAAAAAACTGTCATTCCAACTAATGCTAAGGAGTTTTTGGCGGGAAAGCTAAGATGAGTGTCACGCTCATTTTTTATTGGTATTTTAAATTATTTATAGTGTCGTTTACTATATAAAAGCGCGTGATTTATGTAGTAAAAAGTGCATTCAGTGGATAACTCATAAAGAACAGTGAAATATCGCTGCATAATGGCAACATCATGACTTTTGCCTCAAACCTCCCTCGTAGATGGTCCATGCGGCCGTCTTTTTCAACTGTCATTGGCGATATCCGCCATTATTGTGAAATAAAATTTTCAAAGAATTTCTGTATTTTATTTGAAATTCGCACAAAGTCTTAACTAGTGCCTACCACTACAACCCTAACACTACAAAAAAAAAAACTAATCCTAAGGGACACTATTGACAGCTCACTCTAAGCCACTTCACCAAAATTTGCACGGTGGGGTTTCTAGTCAGTTGATCAGCAGAATTACTACCCACCTGTTTTAAATGAAAAAAACCTATTACTAACAGGAGTCAACTTCAAAGGAAAACGCCACTTTGCTCATTGTCGCCCAAATGTGATAATGTTTTAATCCCCGCTCGTTGCATGGTTTACCCTCGTCCTTTTGACGCATACTCTTTAAAGAAAGGTCGTAGTGCAAGCGATTTGTTTATTATTTATCTTTTCGAATTATAATAATTAAACCTTGCTTTCTTAAGTTCTATACTTGTCTTTCAAATGTCATAAATTTGTTTTAGAAATCAAAAATGAAATAAAAAAAAATATTTTTATTTTTTATAGGTAATTATTTCAATAAACTGTGTATTACACAATTATCTTTGTTCTTTCGCATTGAGGTTCAGAGCACGAAAGTATATTATGCTTCGAACTTTTTTACTATCATTCTGGTATGTTATTTTTATATTTATTTATGAATAACAATTTGCCTGTATCTTAGTAGTCATAATTGCGATATTTTCAAAATGTGGTAAATAGTGATTATTACAAAAGAAGAAAAAAATAAAATAAAATTAGTTAAACTAAAAACAATGAAATTTTAAATATATACGAGTACAAGTACGGGTATGTCTGGTGAAGCTGGCTATTTTTTGTTTATTTTTCTATTGTTTAAAAAAAGAATATATGTCGGAGATCGACGGTATAATTTTAATGGAGGTTGCTGATTTGATTACGTAGTTGTGGGGCAAACGCTTGTGACGTGTGTGATGCCGGCATAAAGGGTGTATCTGACATCGTAACGCAAACTTCGCGAGAAGGCTATACCCCATGCCACTAATAAAATTATGATAGTCATTTATATCGTTAATGAGCGGTTACAAAAATAACAGTGTTTAAAAAAATGTGTCGGCTCGACCTTTGAACGTTGCAAGGGTGCCGCCGCGCGTGTTTGTGGGTATGACGTTGACCCCTGATGTGAACTCTATTAAATCAGCTAATAGGATAGTTTTTCGAGTTATTTTCACATTGCGCTTTTTTGTGTAAATCTTATTGGGTTATAAAATTATAGTAATAGGGATGTATCCAAGGTATGAAAATCAAAAAAATAATTAGTCCGTCTTATAGATAATAAAAAAAATTAAGACCCGTATTTTTTATTTTGTCGAAACTACCAAAAATTACTGAGATATAGCGTATTAAAGTTACGGAGTGGAGGCTAATTACGTCACGCCATGGTATATTTTGTACGACGGCGTGACGTCATGCGATATTTCAAATCAATATATCTTCCTAAGTATTTGAATAAAAGAAAAAATAAAAAAATACGTGTTCAATATTTTTTAGAAATCTATCTGATGGACATTAAATTATTTTTTTAAGATACAAGCCAATTATGAACGGTTTAAAGTGAAAAAACAGCGTTTTTTTTTTTTTAAATCAGGATAAAACCGACGAAAAATTCCACCTGTGGGGGTTCAGAATCATGTACTGGATCCATGGTACTCGTTTGTGCGTCGATGTCAGAGACACGATTTTTGTAATTGATTTTCTACTTACTAGTGACTCGCCCTTTCTTCGCAAAGATCATGTCAAAAGCTCAAGATTTTGTACACTCTGTCAATAATAGCAAAAAGTCAATTACACATTTCACACCAAATATTGGTTTGTGTGACTTGGCTTTTTTTAGACCATTTAATAGCAACGTCCTGTGGTTTGTTCCGGATTAGTTTCGAACCCCATAAGCATATTGGGGTAAGAAGTATCCTATGTATTAGTTCTGGTTATATGTATTAGTTCTGGTTATGTGTATGGTTCTGGCTATGTGTCTGCCAAAATTCATTTTATCTGAATATGTTCATTTGTTTTTGCTCAAAAGAATAATGAACGTCTGATCATCCATCTATCCTCACAGACGTTAGCGTTTATAATATTAATAAGATGAAAAATTATAATTCTTCGTGGTAGGCCATAAAATTAGCTTACCAGGTTACCACCCACCAGACAAAGTCTCGCTAAGCGATTCGTCGTGTACCGGCATGATGTCTGGTGAAGTCGTACGCACAGTCGATGCGCCAAAAGTGCCAGGAGTTACTTTGGTCGTGGAGGGTTTCCAGATCAATATTCCTCTGGCGCAGCATCATTGGTCGTGTTATTGGGCTTAACATTACATCACTTCGTTCAACTGCCGTCTTCTTACCTATTCACAAAGTTTTTTAAATGAATAGGCTTAATAAACTAGCATGCTTTGCCATCAACGATCTGAATGACTGCTTACCATCAGGCGGAATTGCAGTCAAGTACTAGTTTATAATTATTAACAAAAAATATTGCCGTCAGCGTGAGATCAAATAGTCTGTTTTATTTTTTCAATTGCATGATTTTAATTCAGCAAAGCAATTTGGAGAGCAATGGTGTTACCTACAGTTCGGGCATAGGTTACAATCGAGACACGTGCTTTACTCTTTTTAAATGTATTGTTTCATCGCCGCCGTTCCCAAAAAAGAAAGGAAAACATCCTGAGGAAAACCATACAAAAACTTCGAAAATACGTGACATCTCATCCTCTCAGATAGGGAAGGAATGGGCCATAGTCCACTCGTGCTATCTAAGAAGATGCTTGATTATCAGCAGTGTGAGTATTATAGGCTAATTATTTTGTGTCATTCGCATAAGTTTAGAACCTGTGGGATTATTTTGATAAAAGCTATTCTATATTTTAATACTAGTTATAAACTAATTATAAAGTACCAAATTTCATATAAATCCGTTGCGTAGTTTTTACGTAAAAGAGTAACAAACATGTAAATTCACTTTAAAAAAATTAGCAGGGGGAATAAAATTTATATCTGAAAGATTTCGTATAGAAGAACTGTCAAAACATCAACATTATTTCTCAATGTTTTGGGATTAATTAAATTACAAAGCAATTAATACTTTATAATTTAATTAATCTCACACTCTTGATGAATAAATTTAATCGGAACAAGCAAAACAATTAATCGACAAGAAAAATTAAAGTTGATGGAATTTTTAAACTTTTAGTTTGAAGATAATTATGTTCTGTAAGTTAAGTACCTATGTAAGTTTTATAATATGTTTTTAAACGCACCCACAATACAGGACAATTTCCTAGTCTGAGGCAAAGTTAATTTTTTTATATTAATAATAATATTTTACATTAATACGCCATTACAAAGTTTTATTTTTTATGACATGAAGTTTTCATTTTTATTCACTTGCATACTATTAAGATCTTTGTTACTAACAACTATGGACACGTAATTAGTCTGCAATAAATTTTTTTTTTTTTTACTAAAGTGATGGTGAAGGTTCGATCACAAATCCAATTTGTTTATTATTCCACCGCCATCATTCGCTCCTATTCTTTATCGTCATGCCGCCATCTTGGAAATGCGTCCTCTTTAATTAAACTTCAAAGGTGGAAACTGGGTCGGACGCGATTCGAGTTTTCCGTGCAGACGGTATTACGGTAAACTCGATAATTACTCTGCCTTAATTGTTGCTTGAGTTACATTTAAGGTCGAATATTCGATAGTATCAGGTAGCTTGCTTGTCATTGTTCATTTTCCTTCAAAGTTCTTGGAAGTAGCTTATTAGTTTACGACAACAGACTATCGTATTTACGAATAACAAGAAGTATTTTGCTTGCCTTTTGACTCTGGTCTATGTCCAGTGGTGGTCGTTTTTCGACTGAAATGATGATTGTGATGGTCTACTAGGATTCACGCTGTGATGACGATGATCCTCTCAAAATCATGCAGATAGACTCTAGACGTCAAGTACTTAAAAAGTCAGGTCAGTTCTAAAAGAAGGTTCCGCTGTCTATAGTTGAGATTTATGTCAATAATTGTACCTAAAATCATTACTTTAGCAATGTTTGCTAAATATTGTAAACGAAATTATCTAACACTGACGTTAATTCCCTAGTCCACAAACTAAATTTAAATTCTTTAGTGTATTGACTAAAGTGTTGGTTGTCTCATGCGCCGAGTCACGAGTCAGTCGAGTTCCGGCAGCCGAACGGAGCGGTTGTGTGTGTTTGTATGCGTGTTTTGGTGTTGGTGAGCCGTAAAAAACTAAAATAGACAGGACAAAACAAATTCTTTGCGTCTTTTTCTTCTATTTCATTAAGAAAAGGACAAAAGACAAATATTAGTTTAGTCCTCTCAAGACAGCACCAGACGTAAATTTTTAGATCTCATGTTTTTAGTAACGTCTAAACTTTCTATGGAGTATCTTAATTTGACATGACTGAACTGACATTTTACCTTCCGTCCTTTTCTTAATGAGATAAAAGAACTTAAATTTAATATAGTCTATGAACGAGCAAATTGTGGTCATTGACCGACATACAATGGGTGGAAATGAAATGAAATGAAATCGTTTATTAAGCAAGTAGGGTCTTTTTTTTTAAACTAGATGAAGCCGGCATTTCCTAACTGACTACCTCTGAGAACAAATAGCCGAAACAAGCTCAGGGATCATCGTCTTTTTTCAAGTCCAGACATTAAAAATGAAAATGTTTTTTGTCTTCTAAATAATCTGTGATTTTATAATACCCCTTTTTGCAAAGTTTAGCCTTTATATAGTTTTTAAATCGTTTAATGGGTAAGTTTCGAATGTCCGTGGGAAGTTTGTTGTAAAAGTGTATACATTGACCCATGAACGAGTTGCCTACTCTGTGGAGACGAGTGTGATGTACAGCAAGATTGTGTTTGTTCCTGGTATTTATATTATGAATATCGCTTATTTTCTTAAAATTCGGTATATTTTTATGTACATACAAAAGATTTTCAAATATATATTGTGAAGCTACAGTCAGAATGTTCACCGCTCTGAATTTTTCTCTAAGAGAATCTCTAGGACCAAGGTTGTAAATGGCTCGAACAGCCCTTTTCTGTAAAACAAAGGTGGTATTGATGTCCGCACAAGTTTCCAAGAGAAGAATCCCATAAGTCATAAGACTATGAAAGTAACTAAAATAAACAATTCTGTCTGTATCCACATAAGTTATCTGTTGAATTTTCTTAACAGCAGCAAAGGCGGCAGAACTGAGTCTACCCGACAGCTTCTCAATGTGAGGACCCCATTGTAACTTGGCGTCAATAGTTAATGCAAGAAAAACTGTCGACTCGACAGGGATCAATTCAACTCCATTCAGTTGAACATTGGTACTTAGCTGCCTGACATTTGGCGTAGAAAATTGAATGACTTTAGTTTTTTTTTTTCTCATTTAAAAGAATGTTATTTACATTAAACCAATGGACAACTTTAGAAAGTGCATTGTTAACTTCGTCAAAATTTGCTAGCTGACGCTTGACTTTAAAAATAAGAGAAGTGGATATTAGTAGAAAATAATACGGTCTCAAGTTTTATTAGAGTACTCGGAAAACTGTCTCTAAAGTCTGATTTTGACATTGTATGCTCACTCCACTACATTTTAGGCTGTCGCTTCATATAAAATATTTTTATTCAGCTACATTCGGTTAGACAAGAAGGCGAACTCTACATAGTTGGTGTCAAGTCGTTGTCGTCTTTTTGGGTCGAAAAAAGCGTCAAAGCCAATTCTTGTCGAAAAGTCACACCCTTCTCTTTTCGTAGTTGCAAGTCAAGTCCCGTCAATCTGTCATTAGTTAAAAAGTCTGTCCGTCATTCAGCCAGTCAGTCGAAGGAGTTTGTACGCCCGCGGCAGTTTGAGAAAGGCTAGGTTAGGCACTACATTTCCAAAAAAATTTTTGAATCGTCTCCGTGGCGCAGCGGTCAACACGCCTGCCTGCGACGTGGAGGCCCCGGGTTCGATTCCCGACCAGATCGTGATGGAAAACGATCTTTTCCTGATTGGCCTGGGTCTTGGATGTTTATCTATATATGTATCTATTATAAAATATAGTATCGTTGAGTTAGTATCCCATAACACAAGTCTCGAACTTACTTTGAGGCTAGCTCAATCTGTATGATTTGTCCGTATATATTTATTATTTATTTATTTATTTAGTATAATTTGACTGCTTTAACATAATACAAGTATTTCCACAATTGTATATAAATCTATCATTTATTTATTTATTTGGGTAACCAACCGCAATATATAATATATTTTACAAATTCTTCAGGTAAAAGTAACGTAATCCATTATGACATTTTTTATGAAGTTTAAAAATATCTTTAGATTTTATTTGGATATACACTCACACATCCAACTAAAATCCAGATTTAATCTACCTTTCATACGATCCTTGGTCCTGGCAGGCAATGGTCCTAGTGGAGCACCCACAAGTCCGCGCCTAAGATGGCCGGGAATTTGTTACTGTCTCTCGATGTTTACAACATCTCCTGCATCGACTAGGGGCAGGGATCAGGGAGCAGAAATAGGCCCGGGTTGAAATTCCTTAGTAAATAGAGTTGAGCTATACGAAAACTGATACATTCATGCAGTTTGTTAGAACAGATAAACGTAAAGCTTGCAATTTATCTTTCTTCAAAAAGCCAATCTAGACATCGCTCTCCTATTAATATATTGGTATCATCATCATTATCATCATCAACCTTTTTATCGTCCCACTGCTGGGCACAGGTCTCCTCTCATACAGAGGATTGAGCGTAATCACCACGCTTGCTCAATGCGGGTTGGCGATTTCAGACTTAAAGTCCAGGTTTCCTCAAGATGTTTTCCTTCACCTTCAGTCATATATATATCTGCAAAAAATGTGAAACTGAGTTCAGTGCATTCTTAATATACATTAGCGTCTATACTAGTACCTCAAACCCGTTGATCACTGCGTTTAGTTACTAGTATAGGCATGTATCTGTATAGAAACGTAAAATAAACTCATAAATTAATTTAAGTTTGATTGGACAGGCATTGAGATACTTTCCCTAGTCCCATCCTTTTCCTCCATAATTTGACAACACCAATCGCCGCCAAACCTACGAACCGCTGGCGCCATCTATCGCGCAACAAGAAAACCAGTTCGAACGAAAGCGACAGCGCGCCGGCCGCCATCAATAATCTCCGCGCGCGGTGCAAAACTCAAATATAATTATGAAACCCGACATGGTGATCTGGTTTCCAGCATCCCGTGAGTACCTAACATTTCAATAGTTTCATCTCGTAGCTTGTTTTAGTTAGACAGCGTCTCTAAAGACGCGTCCGCGCTAGGCGCGAAACTCAATCAATAATAATATAAGATCTTCCATCATTGTGTCTGTAAAATATGAAAAATGTAGATTTGCCGATATATTACTATATGAGCGACATGCTTCAATTGAAACCAAGTATTACATGATTAAACGTTGTAAGAGACAGTAACATTACGCCGACGCCTGCTATTGGCGAGTGTCGACGGAAGTGGGCACTTAAAGACACACTAAAGCACTAATCTCAATTCACTGCTCTAACTTACCACATCGCCCCTTTAGAACAATATATTAGGCACACATCAAGTCGAGCTTCAGTAGAACGCTCCGTCTCCCATAGGTGTGATTTATCTCAATAATTGGACCTCACGTCAAGAGAGAGACTATTTATTTGAAGATACTCTGTTTCTACTTGGATTTTATTCGAGACTCGGATCTTCGTTTGTTTTTATCCGGAATCCGGGAGGAAGGAAGTTTTTAAGTAAAGATTCTTAGAAATTGTTTTGAGTATTCTTGGTATCGCTTTCAGTAAAAGTAATTTAATTGCTTTTAATTTATTGGGAAATCCAACAGTTACACAATTTAATTTAAGGGTGTGAGAATACATTACAAAACCAAGTAAACATGTGACCCGCATCAGAAATAAACAAGAGCTTTTCTTTGTTTTTTTTAAATAATTATAAACTAGTGCTTGACCGCAATCCTGCCTGATGGTAAGCAGTGATGCAATCCTTGATGGTAAAGCGCACTAGTTTATTTAGCCTATTCACTGGAGACTGCAGTTGAGCGAAGTGATGCAATGTTAAACTCAAGAACACGATCAACGATGCTGCGCCATAGGGAGATTGATTTGGAGATCCTCCACGACCTAACTCCCGACACAACATTTGGCGCATCATAACCGGCACACATCGCAACACAACTGCTCAGACCCGCCCTCCATACGGCTTCACCAGACATCATGCCGGAACACGACGAATCGCTTGGCGGCAAGCTTGGCCGCGATCCTGCCTGATGGTCAAGCGCACTAGTTTTTTTTTTTTTTTTTTTGGGACAAAACCCGCCACACTTTTCCCAACCACTGCAACTCCTGAAAGCCAGAATCAACAGTGGCGACCGCCAGAAAAACGCCGAGCAATGAAGCTCGACGAGTCCCGGAGAAACGATTCAACTGTCTTGGGTCCCGCAACAAATTAATCAGAAAAGAATAGCGGAGGAGTAAGAAAAAAGATATTTTTTCCACTTCCCTCCATAACAAGCAGGAGACAGAACAGAACTAGGCCAATCGGCACAAAGGGACATTATTGCAACTGGGAGAAGCCCAGATTGCCAAACACCACGGAATAAAATTTGATTAAGTTAATAGGTCCTAAGTAGGTATTAGCTGTTACAATTGATTCCAATAATAGGTATGGCAAAAGCGCCTGAACGCACGGAAATTGGTTCTAGTTTCTACAAGGTCCGTATAATAAACGACTCCGGATGTAACTTGTACACTATCCAACATAATATTGCGTTCATTCTGCCAAAGAACACACTCCCACAAGATGTGATGTGCGGACTGTTCAAATTCACAGTTCGATGTAGAACACTGACACAAAGGGGAAGGAACAAGTTTAAAAGAATACAGTTTACTTTTAAAGTTGCCATGACCTGTGAGAAATTGGGCAACGCAGTGGTCAACCTCCAGCCATGTCCTAGCCAGCCGATCGCCAACGGATGGAAAGAATAGATGGAGGTGCCGGCCCTTGATGGAATTATCCCACCTACTTTTCCATTCGGATAAGAGGTCCTCCCAGACTTCAGTCTGAGGTTTAAATAATCTAGAGATTTTATTAAAGTCGCGTTGTGTAACAAAATTAGTGTCCATGGCCTCCCCCCTCGCGGAGTAGTACATTGAAGCACGTCGCTGTACCTCAAGGTCGACTGGAAGTACACCTGCCAGTACCGGTAAGGCTTCAGTACTGACCGTTCTATACGCCTTGCATAAAAATATCAATGCCAAACGTTGGCTTTGAAGCAGCTTACGTCGTGCCGCCCCTATGCTGGCCCTATCGACCCAAACAGGTGCACCGTAGCACATACATCCTAAGTAGGTAGCTCCATATATAGTTTTTAAAGTTAGGAATGATAGACCCCAAGTTGCTTTGGATATTCTAGTTAGGGCATAAAAGTTCCTTTTAGCTTTTTCACCAACTATTTTTATATGTTCTATAAATGAAAAATTCCTTTCTAAGATCATACCAAGGTAGCATACGGATTGCTGTTTTTTAATGGGAACGTTATTAAATTTAATAGTAGGCAATGATTTCAGATTACCTTTTAGTAGAAGTTGATAGGTTTTATGTGGCGCAAAAGCTAGACGGTTACGATCACCCCACTGAGATATTAAATTTAGGCAAGTATTGGCCAAGTTCTCAAGTCCAGCTCGGGTACTTGACTGAATGAGCAGTAGGCCATCGTCCGCGTAACCAGTAAGTGAACAGCCGCAAGGAAGCGGGATCGCGAGGAAGTCATCAAAACCCAAATTCCATAAATAAGGACCGACAACTGAACCCTGAGGACATCCCATGGTTAGTGTTTTAGTACTAGAAAAATGACCGAGCTTAAGTACCGCGGAACCGTTTATAAAGTAAGAGTAAACGAGATTATATATGTTTTTATAGCAACCGCGGGTTTTTAATTTTAACAACAGCATAGGCCACCAGGCGTTATCAAAAGCCCCAGAAATATCCAGGAAGATCCCAATTACGTACTTGTTTTCGGATTGGTTAACGGTTCTTCTGACAGAAAGCGCCGCGTCGACTGTAGATTTACCTATGGTGAAGCCATACTGATTATTATGGAATTTTGGACCGTTCGGTAGTAAACGTGGAACGATGAGGCGCTCAAGAAGTTTACCCAAAGATGGTAGAAGTGTGATAGGACGATATGACTTCGGATCATCCGGTGGTTTGTCACCACACTTTGGTATTATTCGTATGAAACCGCGTCGCCATTTACGAGGAAAAACGCCTTCAGCAATGCATCGGTTGTATACAGTTAAGATGGCATCACCCGCTGTTTTACACGCTTCTTTAATCATCCTATTAGATATTTTATCTTCACCTGATGATTTGTTGACCGGTAGTTTTCTAACAATATTTATAAATTCGTCATTAGATGGTACGTCTGACATTGGTGATTCAGGTGGCACAGGAGCCCACGCTCTAATCTGTTGGTGGTAGTCGCTATCGTTAGCCGGTGAATCATCAGGGATAAGTGTATTAATTAGCACTTCTGTTGTTTCCTCCACGCCTGTGGTATGCTTATCATTGACTTTAATGTTTTGAACGTATGCAAGGTCGACCGATCTGTTAGCTTTAAATTCGTGATATAAGGGAGACCACGGAACCTCCCTGTCAAGTTTATCAACGATTTTTCGCAACAAGTTACCCTTAGATTTTTCCACCGATGCTTTGTAGCGTGACTTGGCAACTCTAAAAGCATTTAAAGCGAACGTAAGAAGATCTCCAGTAATCTTTCGGCTCTTGAGTTTATTTAACTGTCTACGCGCTCTGCGATATCTTTTACGCTGTTCAACTAAATAATCACTCCACCAGTCACATCTACGAATATTGGTCATAGATCCGCGACCAATGGCAATGTCAGCACAGTAGGTAAAGGTTTCTGACATAATGTCAGCACTTTCTTCGGCTGACAGCCCGTCCCGAGTGAATTCTTTGGCGTGACACGCAAAAAGCGAGCCGAAAAATTCCCAGTTCGCGCCTTTACATCTATATCTGAAATTACCGGGAATATGAGACGGACCCTGAATATAACCAGGAACAAATTCGTACACGATCAGGTGATGATCACTACAAGACGCGTCCGGTCCAAGCGCACTAGTTTATTAAGAGCCCTTTCACTCTATCCTTGAAGACATTTAAATTCTGATTAGACGGGAAGACCGACGTAGGCAAACTGTTCCAGTCGCTCGATGTATGCGGTACCTATAAAAGACGAGGCGAATGTGCGCGTTCATTTCTTTGAAAACTTACAAATAGTCCTACGTGTTTTCGAAATACAGATATCAGATGGGGACAAAAGAAATTAGCTTTTATGTAAAAAACGTAAAAATAGCATCTCCTTTTACTGAAGGGTCCCTTTCAGTAAAAAGAGATTAGGACATAAGCTACTTATAATCTTGGATAATAGTAAAAGAAAAATACAGAATACACGCAAACCGAGACCCGGACTATTACTGAATACTGAAATCATAACATTGCAAGGTAAAAAAGCTTGTAAAATAAAAATAAACAAGGGATCACAACTACCTATCGGTGGATTAAAGAAAACGAAACGAAACGTTTTACATTTTGTTCAATACAATGCTACATATAACATTCGTTGTGCCTAGTGGTTAAAACATCAGCCTCTCAGTATGAGTGTGCCGGTTCGATTCCAGGTCAGGCAAGTATCACTGTAACTTTTCTACTTTATATATTGAAGCCGAAGGGCATAAATTATTAAAAGGCAGACTAATATAATCACACCGATTTAATATGCAATCGAACAGACATAGCTTTGTCATGTAGTGGCAGCAATCAGAGACGAAAAATGAGCTCGCATGGCATTTTATGGCATTTCCCCCACCGGAGGCACCCGGTGGTTATGGCGGTGGCTTGGCTTGGCTGTGATTGGCTGTTATTGGCGGGCTAGAGTGGCGCGCTGTGATCAGCTGAGGCGGTATGGTTTTAACAATATACTTACTAAGTATATTTTGGACACCAATGACTGATAACAAGGTGAAGGAAAACTTCTTGAGGAAACCTGTACTTTAAGTTTGAAATCGCCAACCCGCATTGAGCAAGCGTGGTGATAACCCTCAATCCTTCTCTGTATGAGAGGAGAACTGTGCCCAGCAGTGGGATGATAAAAAAAAGGTTGATGATGAATGTTACATACAATTGTTAGTAAATATATGACGGGGAAAAACATCAGGAAGGCGGGTCCGAAGTTCCGGATAGTTGAGGTGTCTTCTCATCCGCATGAGCATCCATCGTGGGCGGTATTTCGAGAAAACTTTGCACAATAACTAAAGTGTGATGTTCGATTCTTATTATTTTAACTCAACAGACACTTAGATCACTTTAATATTAAGGGATTACAATAATAATCTCAGATTAAAACAGATAAGAGCCATTGCCGTCGCTCTCTATGTCAAACGCAACTCCAGTCAGTGTTACCATTCGCTCCATGGTGTTACCCGCCCTTAATAAAAATCATAATTTATCCAAATACTGACCGATTAATCGACTTCAAAAAAACAGTAGAGTAATTTACGGTCAATTGATACTAATACAATAAAACAGATCACAATATTCAAAACTAGCCGCCGCCAGCGACTTCGTTCGCATTGAGTTGATTATGCTCCTTTCCTGTTGGTCGCAGCGTGATATTATATAGCCTATTGCCTTCCTGGATTAATGGGCTATCCAACGCAAAAGGAATTTTTCAAATCGGGCCCGCAGTTCCTGAGATTAGCGGTTTCAAACAAACAAACAAACTCTTTAGCTTTATATATTAGTATAGGTTAATCTATGTATACTAATATATAAAGTCACACACCGTTATATATGATTTTTAGGGTGACTGTAATGAAATACGTAATTTGCATCAGTATCTGTTACTAAGAGCGAAAGATTTTTTTTAACGCTATAAATAAGGGTGTTTCTTGGGTACAAAAAAAACGATTCCAGTTAGTCTGTCATTCAGATTATAGAAAATATTGGATACGTATATTTTGTTTTATCAAGTCAATAAAAAATGACAAATATAAAACGTATCAAAGATCAGGAGTGGGGGCTGGTGACGTCACTCCTCTCTAAAAGTGTAGCGAGGAGTGACGTCTCACAAGTTTTCAATACACTGCATTGTTTTCATTTTTTGTTTGATATGAAAAAAGAAAAAATACGTGTCTAGTTTCTTTTTTGGAAATCTGACTGACGGACTAATTTTTTTTAGTCAACTACCCTATTATATCCAAGGAATAATTTTGAAGTTTTGACAGTTCTTGAATTTTAATTCAAAAATAAAAAAAAAAAATGTTTGATAATAGAAAATTTGGCCCTATCTTAACTTCAAAAAATATCGAACCTAAACATGACGTCAAAAATTCCTTAACATCGCCATAAATGGTTATAGGCTACACAGGCGAATCTAGAATTTACTAATTTCCTTTCATTATAACTACTAAGGAAGCAAGAAATCCCAATAGTAACAAAATATGACTCCCCATTAACTAAACGCCAGCCTTGAATATTCTCTAATAACTCACAATTGGTTTACTTAAGCGAGGAGGGGGATACCCATTTTTCTCTATTATGATCCACATTTACCTGAAATACTCTTTAATCTTTACATCACAGGGTTGAATTTTGTAGGTGTTAAGGATTTTTCATCAACAAACGACAAGGTTTCAGTAGTTGGATTTGAAAGATAAGAACATTATAGGTGCTTTAATTTCCGTGGAGTTGGAATTAAAACAGGGCGTACTTGTGTGCCGAAATTTCAAATTTGCAAAATGTCTGGGGTAGTTAAATAATGTGAAAACTGAATGGTGATAATGCATTTTGTGAAAAAAAAAGGGTGAATTATTTTGGCATTGATTTCTAATTCCAAATGTCTTCTTCAGTTCACGTAATTTCAAGGGACGATTAGTAAAGTTTCCTTTATAAACTGTACGAAGCAGAGGCGAGTCGATTGTAATAAAGATTAAAGAAGATAATTTATCTTGTAATTAGGTAAATAAATATTCATTTATTCGGGTAATGCTATATGGATACTGAAAGTGATAGTGATGCCGACTGCATAAATAATTCAGTACTTATTCTCTTCCAATCTACGAACTCGGTCTGGGCCCGCGGGGTGGATTCCGTTTCAGTAGTGGAAACATTATAGGCTATTTATGCAATGTGCCAGTACCTCTAAATTACGATGGTACCACAAACTTTCGAAGCAACTTTATAGAGATAGATTCTTCCCAAAAACTGGCACGGAACTTATTCAAAGATACATCTAGTTGCGAGTGTTAGCTGTGCGAATAAATTGAGCTTATGAAGTCTGACAGTCAGAAACACTGCATTGCAGAATAGTAAGATGCTGTTCCATTGCTGCACAGGATATTATTATAGTGCGAAGGACGAGATAATGCTTTCTTGATACCTACTTGCCAGTTGAACGTTATAGGTATTCAAAAGACATGTGAAGAAATACTACTAATCGTTGTGATCTTGTTGAACTAACAACTATTTGTCTAATTACTTTGCTTACCTAATATTATCATCATCTCAGTCGCATGTGAAGCTTTTGGAGTCTGGGGTCCGCTTTACCAGGCTAACTGCTGATTTTGGCGACACTTCGATATTTTCCGTAAAGCGACTGCCGTCTGATCTCCACAACCCAAAGGCGATATCGAAGCATTGCAGTTAGACCAATTGTTGGACTTTTTTGACTGCCATTAGATGTTGGTATGGCAACCGGGACCAACGGTTTAACGTTCTTTCCGAGGCACAACCTGACCAGTGCAAATATTCATATATGCATAAAAATATTTGCACTGTCCAGGGACCGAACCCGCGCCTCCTTGCGCATTGGCCGTCAGTATGTATGTGTATACGCGCCCCAGCAAAGCGCGTACATCTACCGCGCATTTGTCACGGCTTATCCAACAAACAAGGTCGGCTTATACCACAAGTAAATCAATCTCCGACCACACTCTGGTAAATCTACGGGACTTACCTGGGACCCAGTGTGCTCCGTCGCGAAGTGAAGTCCGGGGAATCGACGCGCGCGCGTCGATTACGATGACATCCGTTGTCTTCAATTCACTGACTGTCCCATACCAGTCGACACACCAAGTTCCCTTAATAGGGCACCAAAGCTCACCAACGTAAGAAGTTATTTAGCAGTGTCAATCACGCCCGACAAAGATCGCCAATGAAACCACGTTTCCGATTCAAATTCAACTCCATTTATAGACGTCACTGTTACGTTTTATAGTTCAAGTAAATACTTCAAAACACGGGCAACAATCGCGACAAACTATACAAAACGCGGCCGGTGGTATTTATTCCCGAAATTCACTCGTCCGAACGCGCCACGCACGCGAGGATTTCGTCAAGAGTTCAAGCAACGGCCCGCCGTACGCGACGGGGTCTCAAGACGTTGTGTTAATGGCGGCGCGTCACCATAGACAATACGAATTGCGCTAGACCGTACCGATCGGGCATCTATGGACTCGACTAACTAACAATCAGACCCGATCGATAAACTAGCGCAAACAGTATGTGTTTATTTATGTTTTTTTTTATAACATTATAAACTAGCGCTAGACCACAATCCCGCCTGATGGTAAGCAGTGACGCAGTCGTTGATGGTAAAGCGCACTAGTTTATTAAGAGCCTATTCACTCTAGCCTTGAAGACACTCAAATTGTAGTCCGACAGAAACACCGCCGCTGGCAAACTGTTCCAGTCCCTTGATGTACGCGGTATAAAGGAGGAGGCGAAACGCTTCGTCCGGATCGCAATGGTGTCAACAACGTAAGGGTGGAAACTCACCGTACGACGGGTCGTCCGATGGTGGAACGGAAATGGGGGAATTAAATCATGCAATATAATTTTGGATAAGTGTCAATCTATTTTAGTATATTATATGTACAATATTTACACCTACATAACATACCTGACTAGACTGAGATAAAAAGAAACTCAGAGATCAGTCGCTTTTAAAGTCCTGACATATGTAATCTTGCTCAGAGCATATGAAGGCCTGACACAGACATATCTGTGGTGATCATTTATGGAAAGAACCACACAGATTGAGTGGACATGTCCAGTTAGTGCACACATATATTATTATGTCAACGATAACTATTTCACAAAGAACATCAAAGAGAGGTTGTGTTTTTTGTGAAATCAAACCGAATAAAAAACATTTGGGTAGGGCACTTAAATCATTCATACTGCCAGACTATATCATATCTAACAGAACGAAAAAGAAATTAAATGACCCACAAGAAAGATCTATATGTATTATAGAATAGTATATATGTGATTGTGGTTGTTTGTGTATTGAGTTTATATGTTTGTAAACCCATCCATGATACAGGAGAAATTCCTAGGGTGGGGCAAAGCTTTATTAAAATATATATAAAGGGTGTATCTGACATCGACGCACAAACGGGTACCATGGATCCAGTATATGTTTCTGAACCCCCCAGTGGAGGAATTTTGCGTCGGCTTTTCCCCGATTACAAAAAAATAATATGCAGTTTTTTTCACTTTACACTGTTCATAATCGCTATACTTTTATAACTCAATAAGATTTTAAAGTAAAAATTAATTAATTTATTAATTATACAAAAGCACAACATGAACGATACTAGAAAAGCTATCCTATCAGCTGATTTAATAGAGTTCGCATCAGGGGTCAACGTCATACCTACAAACACGCACGGCGACACGCTTGCAACATTCAAAGGCCGAGTCGAACCTTTTCTTTAAACACTATTATTTCTGTAACCGCTCATTAATGACATAAATGACTATCATAATTTTGTTAGTGGCATGCGGTCTAGCCTTTCCGCGAAGTTTGCGTGACGATGTCAGATATAGCCTGTATATGCAATACAGATATAAATGACAAGGCTAATTACGTAACACAATATCATTAGCAATGGGTTTCGTTTTGACAGTTCAGCAACATTCATTGCATTATTTACGTTGTTGAGCAGACACATTTTCGAACACATGGAGCAATAGATTGGCAATTTGCTTCGAAATTATTCCAACTAACAGTAATTGTGTGATACACAATTAGGGTACTGATTGCCCCAAATTTTTAGCGGTTATCTTAAACAATAGTTTTTTCCATGAAGTACAGCTAATCACATAATATTTGACGATTGTTTGTACATTCGTAAGAATAAGTAGTTGTGTACGCATAAGACCTTGTAGTGGTATCTACAACCGCCACATGTGAATAAGCGTCATACTGACGTTACCCGAATTCTACATCACGCAATCAGAGTTTACCGTGCAATTAGGATACACACAACTTCGCAACATCAACCGTTGGGCAAGAGCCTGCCTGACATAACGCAAGTCTGGTCGGAGGATCCTCCCTTTTCTATGGAGGATGTGTGCACTTTCCTCCCTGTTTCTCATGCCTCCAGAGTCTCATGTGTGCCAAATAGTAATTTTTGCCTTTAATAGTAACAAATCTACATTCAAACTTTCATGTTTATAAATTCTAGCTGCGCCCTGGGGTTTCGTCCCAATAAATTGCGATCCCGTGGGACTATCGAGATAAAAAGCATCTTATGTGTTAATCCTAGTCATAAACTATCTGTGTGCTAAATTTCATCCAAAACCGTTTAATAGTTTTTGCGTGAAAAAGTTATATAAACCCTAACAAACTTTCGTATTTATAATATTAATTGGATAGTAGGAAAGTAAGGAAGCTAGTATAAGTATTATTAGTTATAAAAGTAAGAGATCAGAGATTGTGGTCAAGCCACAATCCCGCCTGATGGTAACCAGTGATGCGATCGTTGATGGAAAAGCGCTCTAGTTTATTAAGAGCCTATTCACTCTAGCCTTGAAGACACTCAAATTGTAGTGTGATGGAAACACCGCCGTCGGCAAATTATTCCAATCCCTCGATATGCGCGGTATTACAGAAGATGCGAAACGCTTCGTCCAGATCGTAGTGATGCCAACAACGTAAGAGTGGAAAGTCGCCGTAAGACGGATCGTCCGATGGTGGAACGGAGATGGGGGAATTAAATCATGGAATTCCCTTGCATACTCACCAGAATGCATCCTATAGAATACCGAAAGGCTGGCTAGTCTACGCCTGTGCTCCAGGCTTTAAAGACCGTTTCGAGTTAAATCTGGGTCGCCAATCAGCCTCTTCACACGTCTCTCCACTCAATCTGAAGTAGCCAGGTGATATTTCGCAGCACTAGCCCAAATGTGGCTGCAGTACTCCACACACGACCGGACCACCAACACCTCGCACCTCGTATCATAATAAAACAAACAAGTCAAAGATATGTATGTACGTAGAAGCCGACTATAATATTAATAGGGTAGTAAGAAGGTAAGGAAAATATATTTACTAAGGTCCGAAGACATACCTAAATTTTCACTTCAAAGAGATGTCAACATAATGATAGTGCCGGTGACTGTTCAAAAGTGATATCGTGACCCTGGCGCACAGGCCACTGAAGGAACACGGGTGGGTTTTAGTCAGTAAAAGTGTGACAGGCTCGCCCGCTCCGCCCAGAACAAAAGTAGTTTGACTTCCCACCCAAAAAAAGAATCAAAGTTTCGACGAAAAGTTTACGACGACGTCATAAAAAAAAATGGCCAGGATTGTGCTCAGCACAATTTTACCTCTCTATGCGTGACAACTTTGGTTTTCAGCGATTATTGGCGTTGCTGTAATGACCTCAACCGTTGACTGAAAACTATGATAATAAACAAAAATCCTGTCCTGTGGCTATTCCACGCTGCGCTTTATAATTCGAGATATCCACTCAAAAACTCTAAAAATTTGAAGCTACACATTTTTAGAATGGGTAGCAATGGAACCGCGCCTCAGCGTTCCCTTGGGCCATATATCATGCTTTAGCAACGTACTGAGACGATTATACGCGTTCAACGTGGGTGTTGTCTGTTTATGCACTGCTTCTGCGATTTACATGCGATTAAGAGGATTCGTTTGATGTTTGTTTCTTATAAGTATGTACATACGTCAGAATTAGTTGCCGTGGTAAATAGTTTTATACTATTTTTATTGTTAATGCTGATTTTTCCCTTAAGAGAGATATTGAAACAAATTCGGCGGTTATTTTTTATTAAAGTTCAGAATTGATCTTTACGAAGAATTTCCATAAAAAAATATATTTTTCTTTTTAAATTTTAGGCAGTCATGATATATAATGACTCAGTTACAGGGTTGTGAAGGTAAGACGGGCAGTGATCCAAAGTAAAATACTGGTTTGCAACTGCAGTCGTTTAGGGTAGAAGCCGAGCAAAGAAAAGGTAGAGTATATGACTATTTTCATGGTTAATAAACAAGGCATATAAATAAGACCAAAGCGTGTAATGAAATGAAATGAAATCGTTAATTAAGCAAGTAGGATCACTGATCACTTTTACACGTCATATTTTTTAAACTAGATGGAGCCGGCATTTCCTAACTGACTACCTCTAAGAAGAAAAAGCCGAAGCAAACTCAGGGATCGTCGTCTTTTTTCAAGTCCAGACATTAAAAATAAAAATGTTTACAAATAATTTACGTGATTAAAAAAGAACAGTGTTTAAAATGTCATAATTGTAGCATAAGTACGCATATTGATTAACAACAAAGCTTTGTATAGTAGAGCGAGCAGATCAGTCACAAGCTTTATTGCCTTCTAAATAATCTGTGATTTTATAATACCCCTTTTTTGCAAAGTTTGGTCTTTATATGGCTTTGAATCGTTTAATGGGTAAGTTTCGAATGTCCATGGGAAGCTTGTTGTAAAAGTGTATACATTGACCCACGAACGCGTTGCATACTCTATGGAGACAAGTGTGATGTACAGCAAGATTGTGTTTGTTCCTGGTATTATGAATATCGCGTATTTTCTTAAAATTCGATATATTTTTATGTACATACAGTAAAGTTCACTCATCCTCCATAGAAAAGTTAGGATCCTCCGACCAGACTGGTACTGTCTGGCGGGCACTTGCCCAACGTTTGATGTCGTGAAAATGTATACGTGCTAGTTGCACAGTAAACTCTGCTTGCGAGATGCAGGATTTGCGTGACGTCAGTATGACGCGTTGTTTTGCGTTCCATGTACCGCTACAAAAATCTTGGTTTTCACTATATTTTTATCTGTACCTAGAATATTTAGTGCGACAAAATCGACTCTCCATCTACTAAACTAAAAAAAGTACCCGTCTATATTTTGCAGAATATCCGTTAAATGACAATCTTATATTTTTAAGCTATTGCATAGCTTCTATCGCGGGCCTTGAGCGCGGGGACCGAATCCAGAAATTCCGTAACGAAAAAACCTCACGCTCCCCACTCCGACGGGCACGGAGGTGTGGCTTGAAGGCCGTACATCGTCTAACGTCGTTTCAGTTCGGAAGTTTTCGGCACGGTATGTTTGTGTGCGTGCGACTACATCTTTTGAAAACAATTTATAGATTTTCAAAAAGAGCATGCATATTGCAGGGCGCGAACTCAGTTCTACACACTTGCCATGTTACTGATAGTCGCGATGTGCTAAACTTGCGATTAATTTTCTCTCTGAAATAGGTCTTCTATAGAGATATGTCATAGACGTCATCGACGTTGTCATGGCTACCTTAAAAACTTTTCATATAATTAATTATTAAGTACTTTTATTCAAATTAATTTAGTAGTGTTTTTATAAAATAGCTTTTTTTTTTAACGGAAAAGCTAAGATGAATGGCACGCTAATTTTTCATTGGACTTTTAAATTATTTATAGTGTTGTTTACTAAATAAAAGCGCGTGATTTTATAGAGTAAAAAGTGCTCACGCGGCCGTTTTTTCAACTGTGATTGGCGATATCCGCCATTATTGTGAAATATTTTTTTAAAGAATTTCTATAATTTGTTACACGTGTTATTGGCAAAATTGTGGTATCTATCCACAGGGACCAGATCAAGAGTTGGAAGTTGAAGTTTTTATTAAATAAAATATTACAGAAAGATGTCGGTGAACAATGTTAATACGAGTACATTTAAGTGTACGAGTTGTAATATTGTTATCTCCGAAATGAAACAACGAAAGTTTAATAAAAATATGCTCGTCGGCTTTTTCTGAGGAGGACATTGATGAGGCAAAAAACGTTATTGTTTGTTTCTACGAAGACAAGACAAAAACATGTATCGAGGCGTAAGAACAAAAAGCAGAAAGACCTAAAATATACGATTACGGTGTTTAAAATCACGGATCCCGAACAATCCCAGTTTTTGTGGCATATGACCTTCACAAATTGCCACCAGTTTGCTTTGACTACGTAGAACGTACGTAAAGAAGTTGATGAAGGATTTATTAATTCTACGGTCAGATGTTAACGCAATCAGAAGTGATTATGTTACTAAAGATCAGCTCGAAAATATTAAATTGATAACAAATAATTCGACACCGACGCCGTTCATCATCAACAACCTTTTTATCGTCCCACTGCTGGGCACAGATCTCCTCTCATACAGAGAAGGATTGAGCGTAATCACCACGCTTGCTCAATGCGGGTTGGCGATTTCAGACTTATAAAGCCCAGGTTTCCTCAAGATGTTTTCCTTCGCCTTCAGTCATTGGTGTCCAAGATATACTTAGAAAGTACATATAACTTTAGAAAAGTTACATTGGTACTTGCCTGACCTGAAATCGAACCCGCGCACTCATACTTGAGAGGCTGGTGTTTTAACCACTAGGCCAACACGACAAAACAGTGGGGTATATTGAAAAAGAACCTCGGAGTATATGAGTATATTTCGTGGTGCTCCCTGTGCGCCGTTTCCGAGTCAACGAAATACCAGTTGGTGGCGTCATAAGGATACTATAGCTGTCTTGCCTGCCCCTCAGTGCCCGGCCGGTCTTGCGATTGCACCGAAACAGCACACAATGACAGAGATTATAAGTAATAGCATAGACAGACCTTACGGAGGAATTGCCCTATTGTAGAGGAAGTCCGCTTTCTCAAAGGTATCAGTGTTTTTATTTATGTAATAAAAGAAAAATTTGTTTTCTTATCGGTCACCACGCTCAAAAAGTGTAACTTGAATTAATATCAAAGAAAAAGAAATACTGCATAAATAAAATAAATAAATAATTATAATTGCAAAAATTGATACAAAATGCTATGCAATAGCTTTACCGCGGCAGTCCCCGAGTGCCACACGTCTTTTTTTATTATTAAGCTAAAGAGTTTGTTTGTTTAAACGTTCTAATCTCAGGAACTACTAATTGAACATTATTTTTGTGTTGGATTGTCTATGTTGGAGGCTTTTGACTGTACAACATCACGCTGCGATCAATAGGAGCAAGGAATCAGTGGAAAAATCGAAGAAAATTATTAATTTGAAGATCTTCCATTGCGCGTGGTACAAAAACGGTTCCAGTTACCCGAAACGTTTTGACAATACGTTTGGTGCAGTGAATAAGCAATCGACTGCTGAGCCATGTGTCGCGGGTTCGATTCCCGCTCGGAATAAATATTTGTAGGGCCTACAGGTAGTTGTTCTGGGTCTGGCTGTTTGTGTATGTGATTTAAGTGTTTGTAAACGCACCCACGATACAGGAATAATTCCTATTGTGGGGCAACGTTTTTATTAAAAGAAAGAAAGGATGATGAACAAAACATATGTAATAAAACTTCTTTATCGCAATCAGAATAACAGAAATTGATGCGGACGAAGTCTGAAGTAACAGCTAGTATGAAGATAAAACCCCTTTTCCTTACGAAAAGTCTCATCATCATCATCATCATTATCAACCTTTTATCGTCCCACTGCTGGGCACAGTACAGACTTAAAGTCCAGGTTTCCTCAAGATGTTTTCCTTCACCTTCAGTCATTGGTGTCCAAGATATACTTAGAAAGTACATATAACTTTAGAAAAGTTACATTGGTACTTGCCTGACCTGGAATCGAACCCGCGCACACCAGCACCAGCTGTACCAGTGACGCCGAAACACCAGCCTCTCAAGTAAAAACTTGAGAGGCTGGTGTTTTAACCACTAGGTCACCACGACTACTTCTTACCTTTACGGGTTCGAAACTAATCCGGAACAAACCACGAGACGTTGCTATTAAACGGTCTAGAACAAAGCCATTTTTCAAGTTTATCACAACACACAGACCAATATTTGGTGACAAATGTGTAATAGATTTTTTGTTATTATTGACAGAGTATACAAAATTTTAAGGAATTGACATGACCTTTGCTAAGAAAGGACGAGTCACTAGTTAGTAGAAAATCAACAATTATAATTACATTTTTTTAGAACAGTAGAATAATAAACACAAAACAGCTACTCAAAAGCCCAGAGATTGACCAGGCGTCTTCTGCTCACGCTCGTTCCAGCCTAAACTTCATTCATCGCTTTCCATCAGATCAGATCTAGCTCAAGAGCAGGCTAATTTTGCAATAATGCCTAAACATATAACAACCTTTTGAGAGGATAGTGGCTAAAATAATAACAGCCACACAGATCGATTGTACAGGTTAAGCTATGCTTACCGAGATTGGTCCGTGGATGGGTGACCATATTTTCATACCGAAATGAGATCTCGGAAAACACATTAAGGCGATGGTCCTGGCTGTCACTTGTTGTCTGCCGCTTTTTTATCTTTAACAGTCAGTACGGGTCGTCACCGAAAGTCTGTGAAATTATATTCAATTCCCCTTTGTAAGACTGATAGTCCCAGTAACTGGGTTGTGGAGGTCAGAATGATAGCCGGTTGCTTATGGTAAAATATTGGTATTCAGATAAATCTGTTTAGACTGGAAGATGACCCTAACATGAAAAATATAACAACCTTTTCCTTCTCAAAAAATAAAGAAATTATTCATACGGATACACATACAATCAAATTTTTCATATCGATAGCAGTCCGGTTACCCGGAGCAACTGTATCGAGCCAGTCAATATCTGGCCGGTCTAGAATATGTAATGCATTCGGAATTTCCATGCGCGTAACATGCAAACTAGTATCGACTATTAAGGGGTTTGTATTTTTGATGTCTCCTTATAAATATTTTTGTGTTTTATTTCGCGTACATAGAGACTGGAACAATTTGCTTGCAGCGGTTTTCTCGTTAGATTACAATTTAAGTGTCTTCAAGTCAATAGGCTCATAATAAACTAGTGCTATCATGAACATGAACGATTGCATCACTGCTTTCCATCAAGTCGGATCACAGTCAAGCACTATTCTAAAAATTGGACATTAATTTGAACATTATTATTATGCATATTTCAATATCTTGGAATGAATTTAAAAATATATAGATGATCGAGCCATCAGTCAGTACGAACATACACCGACACTCGCGCAAGCGCCCTATGCTGCTTAAACGGAGTAGCAATAGCAGGCATAAATTTCCGTCGCGCAGTAGAAAGAGAGGGGGATATAACGTCGAGGGTCTACTCTCCCTCCGTCTTACGAATTTTCGATCAGATCGATCTGACGGGATTTTACTGGTACACAAGCTGCCTCTCTGTAAGAGAGCCGTAATCAACCATGCAGGCCCAGTGTGCGTAGTATATAGTACCTAAGGAACTCTCATTGGATGACCGAATACTCTGAACAACGCGAATTTACATGCAACAAAGACTGGCTAGTGACGTAATTATGTTTGCGAATGGTAAGTTAAGATTTCTAGAAGATGTCCTATCTGAAAATTACTAGATGATGATCTCTTTCTCTCTCATTATTTTACCATATAAAACAATGAGAGAGAACGGAATAGGTTATATTTACTACCTACATACATCTTGTAAGTCGAGGCAATGTCACTTGTCCGCCACTGCTGTGGACTCTCCAATCAACAATTATTATTACATATGGTACCGGTTATGACTATAACTTTAGTGCTTTTATTTGATCTTCGTCAGAATTTATTTTACAATAAATCTGTAGAATGTGAAAAAGAGATTTGTTTTCGAATCAATTAATATAAACAACACTATAGATCCACAAAAGGCCCGTAACAACATTGTAATTGCTTTACGAATCGCTTTTGTGTACAAACAAATTCATTTAACAACTTTGTATCTTAAATCGGATGGACAATTCGTAAGCAGTGATGGAATCGTTGGACTCAAAAAAACTGAGTGAATAGGAAGAAAGACGGCACTTGAGCGAGGTGATGCAATGTTAAGCCCAACAACATGAACAACATCGCTGCGCCAGAGGGAGATTGATCTGGAGACCCTCCACGACCAAACTCCCGACACAACAATATTTGGCGCATGGTACCCGGCACACATCGCAACACAACTGCTTAGACCCGTCCTCCGTACGGCTTCACCAGACATTATACCGAACACGACGAATCGCTTAGCGGCAAGACTTTGTCTGGTGTGTCTGGCTAATGCTATTTTTAGCCTCGGATTTGTTTTATAACATTAATTTGTTTCAAACCTCAACTGTGCTGCAGTCTCGAACTTGTTTGTGTCACGTAGGACTTGTCGCAGTTATCAGACGTTTCACTTTATGTTATTTTATTTGTCTTTCATTCAGCATCTTCCAGTTGAAGGGAAATTAATCAAAAGTGGGAAAACGGTCACTGAACTAATCCAAAGAATTTAAATTGCCACACTCTTTCCGCATCGACTGTGTAGTTTTGTTGTATCAACGTAAAATGAGGCTAAAATTAACCTTTTTTTTTTAATAATTATAAACCGTAATCCCGCCTGATGGTAAGCAGTGATGCGATTGTTGATGGTAAAGCGCGCTAGTTTATTAAGAACCTATTCACTCAGATTGAGCGAATAGGAAGGAAGACGGCAGTTGAGTGAGGTGATGCAATGTTAAACCCAACAACACGACCAACGATGCTGCGCCAAAGGGAGATTGACCTGATGACCCTCCACGACCAAACTCCCAACACAACAACATTTGGCGCATCGTACCCGGAACACATTGCAACACAACTGCTCAGACCCGTCCTCCATACGGCTTTACCAGACATCATGCCGGAACACGACAAATCGCTTTGCGGCAAGGCTTTGTCTGGTGGGTGGTAACTTCTGCCGGCGGCCGGTGTTATGGCCTACCACCGAGAACCTTACTTGAGTGAAGCTTCTAATATTGGAGACAAAATTTCAAACATTTGGAATTAATTTCACAACTCTCAGAAAGCCGTTACCCGTAGGATATATATACGAAACCAGATAAAATCGTTTTCTATACAAATACTGTCGTATTTGTACCTCATCTATAAATAGTGAGTTGTCAAAATGTCACTATATAATTGGCAGTCTATAAACGACGCATCCAATCATAGACTACCTACACACCCACGATATGGGAGAAATACCTACTGTGAGGTAACAAAAAAAAAAATCAGATTCCTGAAAAAAATCATTCCTAAATATTACAAGAAGTTTCTTTGTATTTCATAAGTCTTACCATGACGAAAGAAAACCACTTCTTCCAAAAAGCTAAAACATTATTCAATTCACAACATCAATAATTTGCAACGCCTGCCCCAAAGGCGATAGGCGGTGGTCCGAAAATATTTTATTCTCAAGGTTTCATCGTGAAACTCAATTTTGTGTATCGAGCTCCTACCTGACTAGAATATGTAATCTGGAGATGCGTCTGAGAGAAGCGTTGGACGGACGTTGATATAAATCTAATCGTATTTGTCCAGATTGCATTTGCAATGCTCATAAATTATTCATGGGGTGACGATTTTGAGGGAGAATTATAGATTATTTAAAGATAATCCATAATACATAATATAAAATTGCTAAACAATTAGTCTTCCCAACACCTCTCTCCTAATTTTTAGTTTTGTATATAAATATTTTGGTAATAGTGAATCATCATAATCTCAGCGTTAATCCCAGTTGCATCCGAAGCTTTTTCGGGTTTGGAATCTGGGGTCCACTTTTACCAGTTTAACTTCTGATTTTGGCTAAACTTCGATATTTTCCATAAAGCGACTGCCGTCTGACCTCCACAACCCGAAGGCGATATCGAAGCATTGCAGTTAGATCAATTATTAGACTTTTGAGGGGTCCAACAGCCTGTAACGACTGCCAATAAATGTTCATATGGCGACCGGGACCAACGGCTTAACGTGTTTTCCGAGGCACAACCATGTTTTGGTAATAGTATGTATAAAGGGTGTATCTGACATCGACGCACAAACGAGTACCATGGATCCAGTACATGATTCTGAACCCCCAGTGGTGAAATTTTTCGTCGGCTTTTTCATAACTTAAAAAAATATATATGCGGTTTTTTTCACCTTAGACCGTTCATAATTGCTATACTTTTATAACCCAATAAGATTTTAAAGTAAAAATTAATTAATTCGCTAATTACACAAAAAAAGCGCAATGAAAACAAAATTCGAAAAACTATCTTATCAGCTGATTTAATAGAGTTCACTGCAGGGATCAACGTCATACCTACAAACCCGCACGGCGGCACGCTTGGAACATTCAAAGGCCGACCCGACACTATTTTTTAAACATTGTTATTGCTGTAATCGTTCATTTAAGACATAAATGACTATCATAATTTTATTAGTGGCATGCGATCTAGCCTTTTCGTGAAGTTTGCGTTACGATGTCAGATACACCCTGTATGTATATTTTTTTTAATTATTGTTTTCTTTTTAACCAAAGCACGCACCATCTAATGTCTTCTTTACCCATGGTTGACTGGTAGTCCGCCTTTGTAGCTATGTTTCTTTGTGCGAAAAGTATATATAACTAAAATTCAAGATCTCAACTGACTGACTGACATATCATCGCACAACCGACACCGCTGGTCCTACAGACATGAAATTTGTTCTTCATGTAGAGAAGGTATTCATTACAAAGAGATTTTTTGAAATTGCATCCCTAAGAGCATGAACGTTAGTGATTTTGCTTGTATGAAAAATCGTATTCCTTGAGTAAACGAACTTGAAACTTGGCACGATAACTTGTGTTTAAATAAATTTTGATATCTGTCTTTTTTTTTTCTAAAGTACTCCCAAAAAGAGGATTGGGAGTGTCAAGATTCTTAATTCAATAATTAATCATTTTAACACGCGGTCCGATTCACTAGAAATACAGTAATATTAACGTAAAAGATAATGTGTTTTTCGAAAATCTACCCCTTGAAATGGGTAGTTGATTTAGTCACGGGAGGATTTTTCTGTGTGGCTTGAAAACTGAGTCTGCGTGAATGTTCAACAGAAGACCAATACTCGTAATTTAAAATGTTCAAAATAAAAAAGCCTCCCTTTTCTATGTAGGACAAGTCAACTTTACACCCGTCCTTCATACATCCAACTATTGCGTGTTACTTTAACATCAAAACTTATCGTCTCCGTCAAAAAAAAACAACTAGAATTTATTCACCAACTTTTAAGCCCAATATTTCATCTCGCAAAAATAATTAATTTTAACTTCAGCAATTCCAATAGTTTTGTTTGCATTAAGATTCATTTAATCTTTACGGATTAAAATTTTCAATTAATTCTTAAAATTACAATTTGAGCTACTGTGAACTTCAATTCATTTATATTAAAATTTTAATGTGACCTTTTAAAGTCTTTTAATGGATTAAGGAGCTACTTTACTGCAGAATTAAGCTTAAAGTGCTTTTTAATAAAGTCCGTGACTGTTTGCTAAACTATAAACCAAAAGCTCGGTGGTAGGCCATACCAACGGCTGCCGGCAGAAGTTACCACTCACCAGAAAATGTCTTGCCGCCAAACGATTCGGCGTGTTTGGCATGATGTCTGGTGAAGTTGGACGGAGGATGGGTCTGAGCAGTTGTATTGCGATGTGAGCCGGGTACGATGCGCCAAATTATGTTGTGACGAGAGTTTGGCTGTGGAGGGTCTCTATATCAGTCTCCCTCTGGAAGAGGAAGGAGGGAGATTGATCACCAATAACCAACGGGTCGTGTTGTTGAGTTTAACATTGCATCACCTCGCTCAACTGCCGTCTTCCTTCCTATTCACTCAGTTTTTTTGAGTGAATAGGCTCTTAATAAACTAGCCTGCTTTATCATCAAGGATTGCATCACTGCTACCCATTAGGCGGGATTGCAGTCAAGCACTATACGATTTAAACGTAGCTATGGTTCGAAAGCGACATAAGCATTTTTAAATAAGTCTTTAATATATAGCGAGTGAATGCTACCTTACCGAACTTTTATAAAAGATATTTTATATTGAAGTTTTGGCAATGACGTTATCGGAAAATTGTAGGAATATTAGACACACAGATTAAATAATGGCTTAGATTAAAGAGAATTTCTTACAAAAATGAGGATGAAACAGGATGCGTTTGCAATTGATAAAGAACTTTATAATAGTTATTTAAAGCAGTAATCTGCTTATTTTTAATTATTTATTTCACTGCTCTTTCTTCCTGTCGCTGGTATAACAGTATTTCAAATCTTGTTACCACAAAACTTTTCCACTTCCACAGCATCGCCGTGTTGGCACTTTAGGAAAAAAAAAACATAGAAAATGTATTTATTATCATAAAGAAAAAATAAATTATGTTTATAAAAAGGTAACAAAAAACAAGAAAATCTTGCTGGAGGCCAAAAAGTTCCTCACATCTCAAATGCTTGATGCCTCAACATTTAAAAAACAAATGTAGCCACGCTGGTAGGAGTTGGAACATGATTAGCAACATAAAGAGCTACACTACCTACTTCTATTGTCATTTCATTCATTTATTCACATATTTCATTCATAAAATAATTTACATTGTATTGAATATGTAGGCACTTTTCATCTATGTACGTCTTACGTGTCGCTATTCACGAACATAATCTTGTTTACTTGTAATAAATACTTATTTTATTTGGATCATCTAAATGTCCTTCCTATGTGTGCAAAATGCATTTCATCATCATCATCATCATCAACCTTTTTATCGTCCCACTGCTGGGCACAGGTCTTCTCTCATACAGAGAAGGATTGAGCGTAATCACCACGCTTGCTCAATGCGGGTTGGCGATTTCAGACTTATAAAGTCCAGGTTTCCTCAAGATGTTTTCTTTCACCTTCAGTCAATGGTGTCCTTAGATATACTTAGAAAATACATATAACTTTAGAAAAGCTACATTGGTACTTGCCTGAACTGGAATCGAACCCGCGCACTCATATTTGAGAGGCTGGTGTTTTAACCACCCGGCCACCACGACTTATAATATGCATTTGATCACACAATATTAATAATGTACTATAAATAACCGTAAGTTTACTTAGTTAGTTAAGTACAATAAATTAAACACGCATTCGTAGTCTTCACTACAAATATCTACAGAAATATAATATAGATAATGTAGTTCACGAAACTACCCGAAGTTTCTATATACAGTATGTAAAAAAACCCTGTCCGATCCGTGAATGTATTGTTAGGTATCGATAACTGATTCTACTAATGCCAACAAAGCCGGACTTAACTTAAAAAAATACCCTCAAAAAAAAATATTATTTCGCAAAAGGAGGTAACTTACATGGCAATACATGCGCGGGCAACGGGGGCAGGGCACGCGGCACGCAATCACATGGCTCATAATAGTACCGCCGAAAATGGTGTTGTCACTTTTTAACAATCTACCAAATTTTGGGGAAGTTATTAAATTTCGGAAAAAAAAAGATTGTTCAAAAATTCATTAGTATTGTTACTATGATGATTATGTAAAATTTCATATTTTAGTTGGTCATGTGTTTACTTAATCTCTGTTATCCTTATGGGTCGGACGGGGTTTTCTTTACATATTGTGTAATTCAAGTTTAGTTTTTTTTTTTTACTTATCCCATAAACATTTTGTTGAAAAATCTTCAAACAATCTAGTACCTATCTGATAAAGGGGTGCTATTACTTATGTCATCTAGTATTATATTTTTATTCTAGAAAACCACCGAGGTATCACCGTCCGTGGTCCCCTTGTCCATAACTGAAACCATTTCAACATACGTGGAATGATGAAAAGTTGTAAATTATGATAACTGTAATAGAATAGAATAGAATAGAATAGAATACTCTTTATTATGTACACCATATAGATTACAGAACATAAATAAAAATATTTTACAAAGGGTGACACAATGGGCGGTCTTATCGCTAAGAGCGATCTTTTACAGACTATTTACTAGCAGCGGCGCGCGGTTTACCCGCGTATATGTTCCGCTACTATTGGTCGCACCGTGATGTTATATAACCTAAAGCCCTCCTGAATTAATGGGCTATCCAACCCAAACAAGAAATTTTCAAATCGGAGTAGTATTTCCTGAGATTAACGCGTTCAAACAAACTCTTCAGCTTTATATATTAGTATAGACTATACTCATTTTCATTCGTGGAATACGATAGACGTCTAACAGTTTTTGTGTCGTACAGCTGTTCAAATTTCAACTTTATTCCTCAGATAAAATAATTTCACATCGGAAAAATCTGCCTCAAAAGTTTTGGAGGATAAAAAAAATACGCTTGTATACCAAATATTAAAAAAAGAAAATAGTAATAAACTTCCTGTACACTTTTGAATTGTACCACACATTTTTCCAGTGCAGTTACTGTACGGCCATAGGGCGATACAAAATATATTTTATGTGATATTTCTCGCTCTGATACCGTTCTATTATTTGCTTCGGCGTCGAGAATCCTCCGTTAACAGAATTTTGGTTTGGAAAACGGTAAGAATGTGTTTCTAAATACCTTTATGTTATTATGTTGTTGTAAATACTGTTAATATTTTCACTTGGTTTTGTAACGTTAAGTTTCCAGTGTGTATCTGCCTAGCCTGTTTCAATGTTAGGGTCATCTTCTCGTCTTACTGGTTGCAGTTTAATACCTCTGTTTTAGATAGAGAGACTGCCTATCTGACCTGTACAACCCAGTTACAGGGTAATATGATATTCCATAGTAAAACCAAACTTTTGAGCTTCTGAAGGGGTTAACGACTGTTAAATCGATCAATGACAGCCAAGACCAATAGCGTAACGTGCTCTTCGAGGCACGGAGACAAAATTGGTCATCCATCGACGAACCATCCGCGGCAAACGTAGCTCCACCTGGTTAATCGACCCGTGCCTGCGGCTACTATACCACAATCCCTTATCTATATATATAAAAGAAAGTCGTGTTAGTTACATCATTTATATAACTGAAGAACGGCTGAACCAATTTGGCTGAAAATTGCTAAAGAGGTAGCTAAGAACTGGGAGAAGGACATAGGATACTTTCTATGCCGCTCCCCGTCGTTCCTGTGGGAATAAATGTGCTTCTTTGTTTCGACTTCTCCCACACTTTTATGCTACCCTGGTACATTGCACGTCCACAAACTATGCACAATAAATCCTCTTTCATGTATTATGATGATTTGACAATGATGAATGAGCTTTTTTATTGTTTCGATTTCTCCTACACTTTTGTGCTACCCTGGTACATTGCACGTCAATAAACTATGCACAATAAAACCTCTTTCATGTATTATGATGATTTGACAATGATGAATTAGCTTTTTTATTGTTTCGATTTCTCCTACACTTTTGTGATACCCTGGTACTTTGCACGTCCACAAACTATGCACAATAAAACCTCTTTCATGTATTATGGTGATTTTGATAATGATGAATGAGCTTTTTTATTGTTTCGATTTCTCCTACACTTTTATGCTACCCTGGTACCTTGCACGTCAAAAAATATGCACAATAAACCTTCTTTCATGTATTACGATTATTTGATAATGATGAATGAATGAGGTTTATTGTTTCGACTTCTCCTAAAATTTTGTGCTACCCTGGTACCCTGCACCTCCACAAAGTAGGAAACACGTGTCCAGTATTTTTAAGTTAATAATATTATGTACAAAATTTCAAAAAGATATAATGAAAAACCACAAAGTTATAATAAGCTTGCTACGAGTATTCTACTTGGTTGTCCCAACATAAATATGGTCAAAGATCCGTGCGCGAGCGAGCGCGGTGCGTTGACCACTAGCGTCAGCTGTTGCGCGCGCACAATACTATAATGATGTATCGTAAGCTGCGTGACGCACTCGGTAACTACACTGTAACAATTTCTAAATGTATTTGGGACAAAATATAACATGGTGTCAAAATTATTGGAATCGATTCAGTTGCTTATTCACTATCTATATATACACACATCAAAAGTGTCTAGGGATCAAGCATTTTTATGCGGATTTCTTGAGATTGAGATGTGGCTTTGTAATAAATTTATGATTTTATAAATTTATATGGATCCTTTTTGGTGCATTTCATAATTTGAATCAGGAACTGTGAATCAAATTCGAGTAAAAGATGAAAATCAGCTGTCAATATTTTCCCTATAAAAACATACAACGCATTGAAGACATTATTAGTGCTACTGTTTCCCTACTACTGATTAAAACCAACGTTATTATGGAGCGGCGACGTCATTTAAGCAGGGAAGAAATGCTCAGAGCCGTGGGAATGATAGAAGCTGGTTCCCGGCAACGTACTGTGGCTTTAGCTCTGAATACAAGTCAGAGTGTTATCAGTCGACTTTGGACACGTTACCGAAGCACTGGTACCGTGGCTGAGCGCCATGAAGGACGGTATCGCTGCACCACACGGAGACAAGACCGATACATTCAAATCTTAACTCGAAGAGCTCCAACAATAACCGCCATGATGTTAGCCGTGAGGCTTCATCACTCTTCAGGGAACTTAATTAGCGACCAAACAGTCAGAAACCGCTTGCATGAAGTGAACCTTCAACCCGAAGACCGCTACGGGTACCACCTATAGCAATGCACAATCGTAGGATTCGATATCAATGGGCTCTTGAACACAGAAATTGGGCAGAAGAACAATGGCGTTTCGTGTGCTTTTCTGATGAGTCTCGTTTTGGTATGAGACCGGATACAAGACGTATACGACACTGGAGAACCCCTGGACGCCAACAGCGATTAAAATCCTGCCAGGAAGTCCATCCTTATAGTGGTGGAACCATCATGGTATGGGCGGGTATTTGGATCGGCGGAAGAACTGAGTTGATTTGGATCAGAGGCAACCTCAACGCTAAAATTTATGCTGAGACGATTGTATCAGACGTCATCGTTCCTCTACAAGTGCAAATCGGTCCCTTATTTCAGTTAATGCATGATAATGCACGACCGCACACCGCAAGAGTTGTAAGACAGACTCTCGCCGCAGCTAACATCAAGGTCCTGCCCTTTCCTGCTCAATCGCCAGACTTGAACCCGATTGAGCATGCATGGGATATGCTACAGAGAAGAGCTCTGCCGAATATGGAGGGTATCCAGTCGCAAGAAGACCTTTTTTTGTTGTTGCAACGAACATGGGCGGCCATTCCACAGCGTGATTTGGATGAACTCATTTTGAGTATGCCAAACCGATGTTCTTGTGTTTTTAGTGTTCGCGGTAGAAACATGGATTATTAATTGTTTAAGTTACCCAATAAAATTTTAGAGAAAACTGTTATTTCAGTCTTTTTTTCGAACTTTTGTGTTAGTGGTTCAAATGTCAAATATCCCTTTATTAGGAAAATGGCAAATTTCTTTATTAATGCAAAGGTGACTTGGTTTATCGTTACCGTGACAAACGAAAACACTTTATTTGATGAATCCTTAAAGAAAATTTTAATTAATATCAATCAGGAGAAAAGTTATTGCAAAAATATATGTTGATCCCTAGACACTTTTGATGTGTGTATAAAAGAAAGTCGTGTTAGTTACTCCACTTAAACTCAAGAACGGCTCCATCGATTTGGCTGAAAATTGGTAGGGGGGTAGCTAAAAACTAGGAAAAGGACATAGGATACCTTTTATCCCGTTCCCGTCGATCCCATGAGAATGAATTAGCTTCATTGTTTCGACTTCTCCTACACTTTTGTGCTACCCTGGTACCTTGCACGTCCACAAACTATGCACAATAAAACTTCTTTCATGTATTATGATGATTTTTGATAATGATGAATGAATGAGGTTTATTGTTTCTTCTTCTCCTACAGTTTTGTGCTACCCTGGTACCTTGCACCTCCACAAAGTAGGAAACACGTGTCCAGTATTTTTAAGTTAATAATAATAATATTATGTTCAAAATTTCAAAAAGATATAATGAAAAACCACAAAGTTATAATAAGCTTGCTACGTGTATTCTACTTCGTTGTCCCAACATAAATATGGTCAAAGATCCGCGGGCGAGCAAGCGCGGTGCATTGACCTCTAGCGTCAGCTGTTGCGCGCGCACAATACTATGATGATGTATCGTAAACTGCGTGACGCACTCGGTAACTACACTGTAACAATTTCTAAATGTATTTGGGACAAAATATAACATGGTGTAAAAATTATTGGAATCGATTCAGTTCCTTATTCACTATTTATATATAACTCAAGAACGACTGAACCGATTTAGCTGAATATTGGTGGGAGGTAGTTAAGAACCCGTCCCCGTCGTTCCCGTGTGACGTGACATAAGACATGGTCCAACTCATTCAAAATGTAAGTCAGCAATTCATATACCAAAAATGGTATAACAAAAAGCAAATGACAGCTGAGCATATTTAAAAAAAAGTCTAACCGGTTGAAGCAATCGTTTAAAGCAAAGAATATAAATACTCTCTGCTGGTTTAAAGTTTCTAATAAAACACCACAAAGCCAACTTCAACTTCAAAATTTCTAATATTGTATTGCTGTGCCATTTATCATCAATAAAACTATCATGCCGTGACCAAGACCATCAAATCTTTCTCGACAAAGCGGTAATGCAAGAGTAAATCGAAACATTTTGAATGAAAGCAGTGAAGAAGAGCAAGAAATTGCACGTGCAGAGCGCCGCCTTACTATGACTCGACTTCGTGCTTCTCACTCACAAGAGCAAAGGGAGGCGGCAGTCCGTGAAACTGTTCCGTTGACAATGCGAAATCGGCGAACAAACCTCAGAGATCATCATCATCAATCTTTTTATCGTCCCACTGCTGGAGACAGGTCTCCTCTCATGCAGAGAAGGATTCAGTGTAATCACCACGCTTGCTCAATGCGGGGTGGCGATTTCAGACTTATAAAGTCCAGGTTTCCTCAAGATTTTTTCCTTCACGTTCAGTCATTGGTGTCCTAGATATTATACTTAGAGAGTACATATCACTTTAGAAAAGTTACATCGATACTTGCCTGACCTGGAATCGAACCCGCGCAATCATACAAGAGAGGCTGGTGTTTTAACCACTAGGCCACCACGACATCTCAGAGATCAATAGCTAGATAATTTACGAAGCACAAGTAGAAATTCATTTCTTTCACAAGGTGCTACACTAAATAAATGACAAATAAAAAAATCATGGAATACTTTTTTTTTTTTTATTTACAGTGTTCCTAATTTAAAAAGTAAAAAATGTGATCATGTGATATTTATTGCCTTTAAGGCGGAACAAAGTTCGCCGGGTCAGCTAGTAAGTAATATAAATGATTACATTTCTGTATGAAGTGACTTTTAAGTTGTAAATCGTAGGTTCAAACCTCCAAACGGTGGTGTCCAGTCTCATGCGTCAAACGACGTCTGAGGGAGGGCACAGTAGCTGTCTGGAATGGGAGGTACACCGACGGGGCCACCGCTGAGGTCACGCGGATGTTCTTCCCCGATGTGGTGCGCGCGCAAGGTCCTGAAGTGCCTCGACAGGACGTCTATCTGAGTGCAAGTCTTAACGGGTCACGGCAACTTACCGCGTACCTACACAAGTTTAAGCTGAAAGACAGCCCTGCCTGTGTGTGTGACATGCAGGCATCAAAGACCTTTCAACATCTGTTCGAATGCCCGAGGCATGACCGCGCCAGATACGACCTGCAAGTAAGTACAGGAAAAGTGTTGACAGAGATAACAATCGCCAAAATAATGGCAGACAAGCACTCTAGGCCGTATCTGGAACGGTTTTGCCTTAAAATCGCTAAACAAGCTATTGACCAGAATAGAACAAGGGCAGTGCAACCTAGCAATGTTCCGTCGGCAAGAATCGAATAACCAGAAATGTAAATATATAATAATGTCATAAATAATGATAATTGTGTTATAAGGTAGTTTAAAATGAGTAGTTGTAAGAATATGTAAATTATAAAAGCATAACAATAAAGAAAAGAAATATATATACAATATGTTAAGAAAACCCTGTCCGACCCATAACGATAATAAAGATTCGGTAAACACATAACCAAATATAATATAAAATTTTACGTAATCATCATAGTACCAATACAAATGAATTTTGAAATAATCTTTTTTTCCCGCGAATTAATTCCAACTTCCCCGAAATTTGGTAATTTTTAAAAAAGTGACAACACCGGTATTATTATGAGCGAATAGCGATGCGACCACGTGCCGCGTGCCCTGCCGCCCGGCCCCCGCGGGCGGCAGGCGAAGGGTGGTTAACGCGCGTTTATTAAGTTACCTCTTTTTGCGAAATAATATTTATTTTTTTAGGGGGATTTTTTTTAAGTTTAGCCCGGTTTTGTATCCATTAGTAGAATCAGTTATTGATACCTAACAATACCTTTACGGATCGGACAGGGTTTTCTTTACATATTGTATAGACACAGTGGGAAAAGATGCGACCCATACGACAAGACAGAGCGAAAAAAAGCGAATTGGCATAACTAACAAAACTAAAAGAGGATTCTTGCCACGCAAGAAATAGGGACATAACGCCCTGTGATGACTGGTGTATTTTAAAAAGAAAACCTTAAATCGGTGAAGGGAACATCGTGAGGAAACCGACATGTCCTAGATCCAAAACTTCGAAGACATGTGACATCTGTTAACCATCGGCAAGGATCACGTAGAATTAGTTAGAATTGTAATTATACACACATCAAAAGTGTCTAGGGATCAAGCATTTTTATGCGGATTTCTTGAGATTGAGATGTGGCTTTGTAATAAATTTATGATTTTATAAATTTATATGGATCCTTTTTGGTGCATTTCATAATTTGAATCAGGAACTGTGAATCGAATTCGAGTGAAAGATGAAAATCAGCTGTCAATATTTTCCCTATAAAAACATACAACGCATTGAAGACATTATTAGTGCTACTGTTTCCCTACTACTGATTAAAACCAACGTTATTATGGAGCGGCGACGTCATTTAAGCAGGGAAGAAATGCTCAGAGCCGTGGGAATGATAGAAGCTGGTTCCCGGCAACGTACTGTGGCTTTAGCTCTGAATACAAGTCAGAGTGTTATCAGTCGACTTTGGACACGTTACCGAAGCACTGGTACCGTGGCTGAGCGCCATGGAGGACGGTATCGCTGCACCACACGGAGACAAGACCGATACATTCAAATCTTAACTCGAAGAGCTCCAACAATAACCGCCATGATGTTAGCCGTGAGGCTTCATCACTCTTCAGGGAACTTAATTAGCGACCAAACAGTCAGAAACCGCTTGCATGAATTGAACCTTCATTCCCGAAGACCGCTACGGGTACCACCTATAGCAATGCACAATCGTAGGATTCGATATCAATGGGCTCTTGAACACAGAAATTGGGCAGAAGAACAATGGCGTTTCGTGTGCTTTTCTGATGAGTCTCGTTTTGGTATGAGACCGGATACAAGACGTATACGACACTGGAGAACCCCTGGACGCCAACAGCGATTAAAATCCTGCCAGGAAGTCCATCCTTATAGTGGTGGAACCATCATGGTATGGGCGGGTATTTGGATCGGCGGAAGAGCTGAGTTGATTTGGATCAGAGGCAACCTCAACGCTCAAATTTATGCTGAGACGATTGTATCAGACGTCATCGTTCCTCTACAAGTGCAAATACCGATTTGCACTTGTAGAGGAACTTAGGAACTTAGGAACTTAGGTTAACTGAAATAAGGGACCGCCCTTATTTCAGTTAATGCATGATAATGCACGACCGCACACCGCAAGAGTTGTAAGACAGACTCTCGCCGCAGCTAACATCAATGTCCTGCCCTGGCCTGCTCAGTCGCCAGACTTGAACCCGATTGAGCATGCATGGGATATGCTACAGAGAAGAGCTCTGCCGAATATGGAGGGTATCCAGTCGCAAGAAGACCTTTTTTTGTTGTTGCAACGAACATGGGCGGCCATTCCACAGCGTGATTTGGATGAACTCATTTTGAGTATGCCAAACCGATGTTCTTGTGTTGTTAGTGTTCGCGGTAGAAACACGGATTATTAATTGTTTAAGTTACCCAATAAAATTTTAGAGAAAACTGTTATTTCAGTCTTTTTTTCGAACTTTTGTGTTAGTGGTTCAAATGTCAAATATCCCTTTATTAGGAAAATGGCAAATTTCTTTATTAATGCAAAGGTGACTTGGTTTATCGTTACTGTGACAAACGAAAACACTTTATGATGATGAATCCTTAAAGAAAATTTTAATTAATATCAATCAGGAGAAAAGTTATTGCAAAAATATATGTTGATCCCTAGACACTTTTGATGTGTGTAAATAAGTAATAGAAGTAAGAACATATGTAACAAAGCACTAAAAGATGACAAAAGAAAACATGACAAAAAAGAAAAGAAATGACGAGGGAAAGGAATGACCCATAAAGACAAGGCCAATGCCGCTAAAAGAAAGTAAGCGGAAAAAAAAAGGAATTGGCAGAGAAAAAAAAAACAAAAGTAAATAAGAATCCTTGCCACGCAAGGAGCGAACTGAAGGCAAATCACAAAAAAAAAAAAAAGATATCTGTTAACCTACACTGGGTAGCGCGTAGGTTACGGCCCACTCCCTCTCACCAAGAGGAGGCTTGTGTCCCAGGAGTGGAAATTTTATACGCTGATTATAACGTAGGTTTGTATAAAAAAAAAACGAGTGTGCTTATGACCACACGACTGAAGTGAAACTTCTTTCGCTCCATCTGTATGTATATATATATATATGTGTGTGTACAATATATACATATATACACATATACATATATTAATTTTCTATAAATATTTAAATTTATTTCATGGTTTCATTGGTAAATTAATATTTTTGCATAGATCTTCTATTAAAAAAAAAAAAAAAACTCGTTGTAGACCTTGTAGTACCAAGCTCGCGCCACGGGCGCCTCTGTGCTTATATCCCCCACTTAACTTCCGTTCGCCTTGCCCGATCACTTTTCGTAACGCTTACGTCACGCGTTCGCCAGCTTACTCGCCAAGTCAAGCGTGCGTAAAGAAGTTTCACTTCAAAAACATTAACATGTCAGTAGTATAGCATAAAGCTAACTCTTCGGAGTAAACCCGAAGAGTTATTCCATTGAATTCTTTTTTTTTCACTGAATTTTTTATTTCATTGAATTCCATGAATAGAGGTAAACAAACCAATTTAGGGTTATCACAACTCACGTTTTACAAATCTCCTGTTATTTACATGATTATCGACTTTTACATGGTAACTATTTATTAATAATTCCTATTGCAGCATATTTCAATAGAATCACTAAAATAACCTGCGTTAATTTTACGTGATAGCCCTACAAAAAAAAAGATGGGTGAAATATAGGTATTAAACACATTTTGTAGAATTCAACCAATGAATACAGTTGACGCATTTGTAAATACGATTTTGTATATTTTAATTACTTTCAATTCAACTGCAAACACATGCATGTTCGTGTTCCGGCATGATGTCTGGTGAAGCCATACGAAGGACTGTTCTGAGCAGTTGTGTTGCGATGTGTGCCGGGTACGATGCGCCTAATGTTGTTGTGTTGGGAGTTTGGTCGTGGAGGGTCATCAGATCAATCTCCCTTTGGCGCAGCATCGTTGGTCGTGTTGTTGGGTTTAATATTGCATCACCTCGCTCAACTGCCGTCTTCCTTCCTATTCGCTCAGTTTTTTTGAGTGAAGAGGCTCTTAATAAACCAGCACGCTTTACCATCAACGATCGCATCACTGCTTACCATCAGACGGGATTGCGGTCAAGCGCTAGTTTATAATTATTAAAAGAAAAAAAAAACATGCATTGTAATACTTTCAAGTATGGACTAAATCTTAATATATATAAATCTCGTGTCACAATGTTTGTCCCCAATGGACTCCTAAACCACTTAACCGATTATAATGAAATTCGCACACCATGTGCAGTTCGATCCAACTTGAGAGATAGGATAGTTTAAATCTCAAATTATTGTCGCAATTTTAATTTATTGCTAATTATTTGTCTGTTATTATTTGACAGTCACAATTATCTGTTAACTCCAAATTATTCTAACAGATGTCGATACCTTTCGACTGGGTTGAGTAAGTAATCAATAGATGGCGCTGCTATGGTAAATCTACGAACGAGTCATATAAGCTACATTTTAACAGCATAATTACCACGTGTTGTTGACGCTATAAAATTAATCAAATTTATTTTGTAGTGAACGAAATACCGTATAATTCAATTATTTCCATTTTTTAAATTTTTGGTGTTAACATAGCCGGCCACGTGTTACTTAGACTGAAGTGTAAATTGAATTCGTATTATAATGAAGACAATACAGTGAAATTAATCCTGTTTTTTACTTATTTGTGCTTCATTGATCAAAACTTTATAATTTAATTTGAATATATGTATGTAAGTATTATCACATAATTATAAAATTTAATTAAAATGTCAATGAAAAAATGACACACAATTTAATGAACACGTCTTTTGAATTTTTACGAACAGTTAATGGTGGAGTATTCAATACATACCAGAATGCATGTCGTGAACTGCAATTGCTCAGGCATTGCGGCTACTTTACTGGATGGTGGGTGAACAGCACATTCAACATTCAAGCTGCCATTGGACGTTCATAATAAACCAGATGCAATGTGTAACATCAAAAAGAATAGTGGAATAGCTGCAGTGTTGCGGAAGAGTTCTATAATAATTTGGGGTGAGTGCACAATGGCACACAAATATTCACTTGAAGCATTAAACAGAACTATGCAAGATTTAAACAGCAATAATAAACTTTTCGGTGGTGCTATCTTACTTTTGTCTGGTGACTTCCGGCAGACCTTACCGGTTATACCTCGCTCTACTTTCGCGGATGAGATTAATGCATGTTTGAACCAATCATTCTTATGGCGAAGTGTTGAAACACTTCGATTGACCATAAATATGCGAGTACAATTGCAAAATGATCCATCAGCACAAATATTTTCCGACGAACTACTAGATATTGGGAACGGTAAAATAGAACTGCAACCAAATACGCAATGCATTAAGCTACCAGACAATTTTTGCACTGTTGTTCAGGATAAAAATGAATTGATTCCGAGTATTTTCCAGGATATAAAGAATAATTATTTGAATCATGAATGGCTTAATCAACGGGCGATTTTGGCTGCCAAAAACGTTGATGTTGACGAAATTAACTTCCAGATACAACAGTTATTACCAGGCGATCTGATGTCTTTAAAATCAATCGATACTGTTGTTGATGAAAATGAAAGTGTAAATTTTCCGATTGAATTTTTAAATTCATTAGATATCCCTGGAATGCCACCACATAATCTTCGATAAAAAATTGGTTCCCCTATTATTCTCCTCCGTAATTTGAATCCACCTCAATTATGTAACGGTACGCGTTTGGTCATCAAAAAGATCACCGGAAACATTCTTAAAGCAACCATTTTGGCTGGGAAGTTTAAAGGAAAAGTGGTCCTGCTGCCATGTATTCCGATGATACCATCAGATTCTACCATACCCTTCAAAAGGCTACATTTTCCAATTCGTTTAGCGTTCGCCATGTCTTTAAATAAATCTCAAGTGTAAATTGAATTCATAATATAATGAAGACAATACAGTGAAATTAATCCTGTTTTTTACTTATTTGTGTTTCATTGATCAAAACTTCTACTGAACAAGGCGGTTTTTTTTTCTTTGATGCACCCGGTGGAACCGGTAAGACATTTTTAATATCGTTGATTCGTGCCAAAATACGGTCACAACAAAAAATCGCATTAGCAGTAGCATCGTCAGGCATTGCGGCTACTTTACTGGATGGTGGGCGAACAGCACATTCAACATTCAAGCTGCCATTGGACGTTCATAATAAACCAGATGCAATGTGTAACATCAAAAAGAATAGTGGAATAGCTGCAGTGTTGCGGAAGAGTTCTATAATAATTTGGGATGAGTGCACAATGGCACACAAATATTCACTTGAAGCATTAAACAGAAGATTTAAACAGCAATAATAAACTTTTCAGTGGTGCTATCTTACTTTTGTCTGGTGACTTCCGGTAGACCTTACTGGTTATACCTCGCTCTACTTTCGCGGATGAGATTAATGCATGTTTGAAACAATCATTCTTATGGCGAAGTGTTGAAACACTTCGATTGACCATAAATATGCGAGTACAATTGCAAAATGATTCATCAGCACATATATTTTCCGAACAACTACTAGATATTGGGAACGGTAAAATAGAACTGCAACCAAATACGCAATGCATTAAACTACCAGACAATTTTTGCACTGTTGTTCAGGATAAAAATGAATTGATTCAGAGTATTTTCCAGGATATACAGAATAATTATTTGAATCATGAATGGCTTAGTCAACGGGCGATTTTGGCTGCCAAAAACGTTGATGTTGACGAAATTAACTTCCAGATACAACAGTTGTTACCAGGCGATCTGATGTCTTTTAAATCAATCGATACTGTTGTTGATGAAAATGAAAGTGTAAATTTTCCGATTGAATTTTTAAATTCATTAAATATCCCTGGAATGCCACCACATAATCTTCGATTAAAAATTGGTTCCCCTATTATTCTCCTCCGTAATTTGAATCCACCTCAATTATGTAACGGTACGCGTTTGGTCATCAAAAAGATCACCGGAAACATTCTTGAAGCAACCATTTTGGCTGGGAAGTTTAAAGGAAAAGTGGTCCTGCTGCCACGTATTCCGATGATACCATCAGATTCTACCATACCCTTCAAAAGGCTACAGTTTCCAATTCGTTTAGCTTTCGCCATGTCTATAAATAAATCTCAAGGTCAAACAATGTCCATTTGTGGTTTAGATTTGGAAAATCCATGTTTTTCTCATGGGCAACTATATGTTGCGTGTTCATGTGTTGGGAAACCGTCGAATCTATTTGTGTTAGCTAAAGACAGGTTAACCAAAAACATTGTGCACCGATTGGTGTTAAATTAAATTGAAATTGAAAGTATTTATAATTCAAAAAAATAGATATTAATGTTTAAAAGTTTAAGACTGTCTGCCTTGCCTACCTCATTCATGAGTTTAAGCGTCACATGTTATTTACTGTATTATACTGTAATATACTTATATTTGTTATAAAATTAAATGGAAATAATAAATCTGATAATTTTTTATTTTGTACCTATTGATTTCTTCTTAATATCAAGTGTAAGAACATTTTAATTAATTGTGTTCAACGTACTTCCCCTTCAAATCTCAATCCAGTGAATTTGTATACCAACATCAACATTTTCGTCTTTGTTCGTAAATAATTTCATTGTACTAAAGGGTTATAGTAGTAGAAAGTCAAATAAGGAGATCACCATATTTTTTTTACAAATACCATCTGTGTGAAAAAGCATAGTGGACTCCATGACTGATGTTCTCTTATTGTTCCTCTTAGATTGTTTACTATAATGTAATTTAATAAAAACTTTAGCCACAGCAACGCGTGGCCGGGTCAGCTAGTATAATATATATGTATCAAAAAAAATTAACCTATTAGGAAATTAGCTTACATGTGTGTCACATTTCATTCAAATCGGTTAAGCGTTCTATGCAAATCATAAATATCTAAACATAAATAAACTGTTTACATTAGTAGGAAGTAGGATTATTACTTTTATGAAATCATCTAGGTATGTAGAAAAGGTTGTTGACATCTGTCTTTTAGGCGTAAACTACTCGTTGCCAAGGTTTACCTCTCCAACGGTTTGTTTACCTCTATCGAATTTGGCTCAAATATAGTTAGACAAGCGAAGCTTAAATTAATGTAGACTTGTATATTTATTCGACTAATGCTATATAATAACTCCGTATTATGACATTTTTAACTTTGTTTTTATGTTTTGTTTATATTTTTTTAACATTATTTAATTTCATTTTGTCATCATACTATACCTAATTAATAATTTGTTTTTTACCTTTAGCATGATTAGCATGATTGATTAAGATTGTTAATGTTTTGCATGCAAGTATATATGTTTGTACTCTTCTTGGCATAACATAACGACCTATAAACATGAATTTAAGAACTGTATTCACAACCTATGTTATACAAAAAAAATGGATTTTAATTTTTGATTTAAACTCAAATTATGCTAGTCATCATCATCATCATCTCAGCGTTAATCCTAGTCGCATGCAAAGCCTTTTTCCAGCTCTGGAGTCAGGGGTCCGCTTTACCAGTCTAACTGCTAATTTTGGCGAAACTTCGAAATTTTCCGTGAAGCGACTGCCGTCTGACCTCCACAACCCGAAGGCGATATCGAAGCATTGCAGCTAGACCAATTGTTGGACTTTTGAGGACTCCAACAACCCGTAACGACTGCCACTAGATGTACGTATGGCAACTGGGACCAACGGCTTAACGTGCTTTCCGAGGCACGACCAGACCAATGCAAATATTCATATTCATGCATACAAATATTTGCACTGCGCGGGGATCGAACCCGCGGCTCCTTGCGCAGCGGCCGCGTTCGCTACCGCTACGCCACGGAGGCTGTCAAATTATGCTAGTCCTATTTAACTTTATTGTACTCGATACTCAATAATTTACTGGAAGCCAACCCCAATGCAGTTTTGTAAAAGCTAAGCAGCTGATGATGACAATGAAATTAAAAGATTATCATTTAGAAAAAATGTTTATTCTACGACCATTTGGTAATTTGCTTAATACATAACCATAAGTCATATCTCAATAGTTCTCATTCCTGCCAAGTTGTGTTACAATGACCACTTCTACACGGGTAAACCGTACTAAAATGAAACTTTTTTTTATGGTTATGTCAAAAAAAAATCAACATATATGATTATGCCAAAAAGCGCGCGTATTTGCCTCATGACTAAACATCGCATGTTATTAGGCTGTATGGATGAATTGCCTTAGCCTTTCATTTGTGGGATTACAACAACAAAGAACATTGCGCGCGCCGTGCTATTTTCGCGCCAGTTTTATCGGCATTTATTTCAAGGTCGTAGATTCGTGCTGATCTATTGTGCCATGAAGCAAAGCTGAGTGGCACAAACTATCACTCCTATTACAATAAATTAACAAGTCATTGCTTGACAGTGGCATAAATAACTAATCTGTAATAACAATAGTAAAAAAACTATGAGGCGAGACTCTTCCTGTCAACCTTGGTTCATCATCATTATTTCAGCCGAAAGACGTCCATACGGGTTCTTGAGTAGCAACTACGCACCGGAAGACTCAGCGTGAGTAGGCCCCCAATAAGGTGGGCCGATGGCCTGGTGAAAGTCGCGGGAAACCGCTGGATGCAGGAGGCGCAGAACCGGTCCTGCTGAGATACTTGGGGGAAGCCTATGTCCAGCAACCATGATTTTGTTTAAGAAATTCCAGATGGAAATAGAACCAATAGTGTAGTGGGGGAAATATTTATTAAATTTATTTATTTAACGTTATTTTTAAACGTTAACGTTTAATTCATAGATTGACAAGACAAAATAGAGCAGAAAAATGGTACAGATTTAATTCTTATTTCATAAGAAAAAAATAAATAAAGTATCACTACTTTTTTTTTTTTTTTTTTTATAAATTATAAACCAGCGCTTGACCGCAATCCCGCCTGATGGTAAGCAGTGATGCGATCGTTGATGGTAAAGCACGCTAGTTTATTAAGAGCCTATTCACTCTAGCCTTTTATTTTATTTAATAATTTAACCTCTACAAAAATATCACAATGATTTCTTTCATTATAAGAAGTGTCTGAGTTTAAACTTTACGAACGAAGGTACATAAAATGCCAGCTCCATAATTGTTGACTTTATTTTAAGGATATTTTCTTCTTCCTCTTTTTTTTCTTCCTATAGAGGTTCACTGCTGGATATAGGCCTAAGAAAGGATATCTACCTTTAACCAATCGCAAGTCCTTAAGCAGTGATGAGATTCTGTGTTTATTATACATCAAATGAAATACCAATATAATATAAATATACAAAAAATCCTACCCTGAAAGCAGGTATGAAATAAAATATACCTTACTCCTTTATATTGGAATTCTGTAAAACGCATAACGAACATGTAAAAAATGCTTTCATGGAACCAATCTGGTAGTGTGTAAAAAAACGAAATCCAGTCTCAATAACAGAACAACAGAACGAATAGTTTTAAAATCCAAAAACTGAATTTCGTTTTATGTCTGGCTTGTTGAAGTGTTCTACTACCTACTAACTGACCAGTTAGTTCATGTATTAAAAATGTGTTTTTGTATTTGAATTTTCGTTCCATTTTGTATTTATTTAGCAGGAATCTATTTTGTTTTTTCATTATATCGTGGAAAATATATGTAGTTATGTATATTTGTTCTTATATTCAATGTAGTTCTAGTATTAAAGCCAACTGACTGGCCATTACGGCTGTAACTAATATTTGTTTGTTGTGACAGGCCTTATCGTGTTTTCCTTAGAAGGTCAGGATCTTTACATTTTAAGTGTTCAGGCATCATTTTCAGTGTTATGGAAAAATTAAAAAATGCAATTTTTGAACGGAAAAAAATTAAAGCCTGCTGTTACTCTATTACTCAACTAGCGACCCGCCCCGGCTTCGCACGGGTGCAATTCTGATATTAAATACACTATAGAAAAACTGTGAACGTTGTATAAAAAACCGCCGCGAAAGCCGCGACGTGTACCGCCGCAAATGCAATTTTAAATCTGTAATATCTTTGAAAATATTCAACCAAATCATATGCTGTGAAGGGCGATATAGATCTATATTAAATCAAAAATGTATTTAAGGTATTAAATTGAATAAATTATAATGCTGTATTGCTTAAAATTGCTTTAAAAATTAACTGGGTATTTGTCGTAAAAAGTAAATGTCAAAAAATGTTATTGTGGGATATCCATAAGAGATAGACATATACCATCGAGAACATTTTGTAGATATTTTCAATGTGTACAGTATTTAGTACATTATTTTCACAAATCTCGTAGGGTTCAGCCTGCGTTTCAATGCAAACGCGGAAAAAATGTAATTATTTACGACATCATATTAGAAACCTCAAAAATAATAGTATTTCTCTACAATTAAATGGGTGTGATACATATAAATTTTCCTCTATAATCACTCTATCTATTTAATTTAAAACCGCATCAAAATCCGTTGCGTAGTTTTAATGATTTAATCATACAAAGAGACATAGGGAAAAAGAAACTGACTTTGTTTCATAATATGTAGTCATGCGCGTACGAGAGCAATATATGTACACCTGACTTTTCTGAAAAACATCACCATTGAGATTGCTATTCTGAGTACTGAACGTCTTGCGAAAATAATCTCCTCTTCGCTATAGCTACATATGTATGTAGAATTCCTTCGCTTTATGTTTCCGCTTGAGTTCACAGACACCCCTAAGTATAGGGAATGGATTCAAGGAAAACACGATATATAACTAGCTCTTCCTCCCGACTTCGTCCGTGTAACATTTCTGGCATTCTCGACATACCCCGTCACATCGAATTGTCTGCTTGCGTGATTACTTCATTTTCGCTAAGATTTCTTTTTGATTCATATTATTTTTCTCGGCTCTTAAGCTACTTTGCCCCATTTTTAGCGTGATTCAACAATTGGGCTATCAAATGTAAGAAAAAGTTTTTCAAAGTTTGACTTTGAAAGACCACAAATTGTGACACCCTTTGTACAGTATCTACGATTTATATGGTGTACATAAAAATACGGAGCCCGAATTAAGCTTTCGTGACACAAAGCCGAACACATCGGTGTATATCTCTCGCCTACACTTCACCACTAAGGCGTAGGACTTGGTGGAGTACGTGCATCAGGAGACGAGGTACATACACGCCGAGTGTGCAGTTACTGGCGTTGCACTGCAACGTCAATTTCAAGGCGTTTGTGGTGTGCGTATCGAAATGCTATGTGCCCGTCGTCATGGAAGAAGACTTCTGGCCGCTGGACGTGGTGTTCCGTCACTCCCTCTGATAAGTACCACAGATGACTTCTGGAGTTAACTAGTGAAGCAAGCATATTCGAATATTTCCGCATTTTTTCCCTTCAAGCTAATTCCCTGGCGGAGTATGCAATGTAGATTAAAAATGAATGATGAATGTAGATTAATGGTGAATGAACGGAGCGCATGAAGTTTTTCCATTCACCAGTCAGTATGACATTGTTCTCTCTCCGTAACCTTGGTTTGAACAACATCAAGTAACCGAAATCCAAACGTTATCGACAAGGCTGTAGCGCTAAATGAGAGTCTGGTAAAGGCCTACATCCACTTCTGCACATCAGGAGTACATCGCCTGAGGCCCCCTGTAACTCCAAACTATCTATTATTTGAGAGTGTTTGCTCGCGGTTTCTCTGCTTATTTCAATTTCAATATACCTAATGTGCGCCTATTCAACAGTCTATATATCAATAGAATATGAACCCAAACCAGTTCATTATCGTGTAAGACTATTTTGTGTACTGTATCTATGAGTTTTTGTTGCCTAAAATAAACCGCCTTATTAATATAAGTTAACTAGTAATTAGCGATTCTTTCACCATACATTTTTGACCTTTTAATGTCACTTAACTTAAATCATCCTTTATGAATAAACACCACAGTGTTTAAGGGATTTATTCATAAGCGATGATTAAAGTTAAATAACGTTAAAAGGTCTAAAATGTATGTTTAAAGAATCGCTAATCACTAGTTAACTTTAGGCAGCTTTTATGAATAAGGGGGAAAGTGATTATTATATTATTTTATTTTTCAAATCCGACTAGAGATCAGATATAGAGAGAAAGAACTGTTTATTATATTCTTCTATTATATTGGTCATTTATTTGTCTATACACGAATCTTTAAATAGAGGGATCGCTTGAAAAGGCTCGCGAGGGTTTCGACATGTGGGGTGTATATTTAGCGATTATTGAGCCATTAGTCATGCCAGCCATTGAGCCTCCATCAACGCCTGAAGAGGCTCTAGTTTAGCAGCTAGATCAAGGATTCGGAAAGCTGTACTTTTGGAGGTTGCTCTCTCTACAATGCTGGCCGGCGTGGACTCTTTTCGCGAAATCAATGGGCTATAATTTTTGAAATTAAAAAAAAAATGTATATTTGAATTTAAAAACAGAATTGAGATATTATATACAATGAAATAAAGATTTCACTTCCTTTAACCCCGGGCTCCGCGCATGTAACCGGATTAACGCTAAGATGATGATGATGTATAATGAAAATGGGAATAAATATAGGTACAGACCACGGAAAATCAAGCTACTACAATCTGTCAGATTTCTTCATTAGATTTTCTACTTTATCTCTAAATCATTAAGGCTGAAGATTGATGATATAGGTAGATTTTATTGTCGCACTGGCTATAAATGATGTTTACAACATTTAAAAATATTATTATGTACACGTCTATAAACTAGGAATAGAAATAATTAAAGGCATCAAAAAATTCATCTGCCAAAAGAAAATGTGCCCAAAGGGCTGGCATCATTACTACGTTGTATGGTGATTCTTTGGCGAAAAAAACAGCCCAGACCACTGGTCATGTGAAAAGTCAACTAAACGCTTGATTAGAAATATTTAACAGTTTCGGGTAGTTTGACCTGCTGTCGTCCTTATACAATCTAAAGTAATACACTCAATTAAAATAATTAAACCATAACAAAGCTGATATTTAAAAAGCCACCACAGAGTCAGGTTTGCGCAATATTTTTTTTTAGTGGAAGGTCTGAAGAGCCCACACAATCGGAGCAAATTTCCGACGCAGATATGAAATTCCTGGTTAGCAAGCGTTGCACTTTTGGTATGAGTTTCACCAATTTTAAATTGTTAGCGTTCGTTTGAAAAACTATGTGACAATTGAGTGAAATTCATCCCCATGATAAGAGTTTTAGAGACACTATAAAATACTATCGACTCTTTGGTGTTCAATTCGTTTGCTGCAGCTGAGCATAAGACTTGATTTTAATTGGAGGATTGGAGTAAACTGTTATTGAACTTCCAATCTGAAATTTCTTAGTGGAAGCCCGTAGTCTGAATTCATGTTCGATCAATGGCAAAAGACTCACCAGTATCACATAGTATAATAGGCTTGTATCCTAAAAAATAATTTAATGTCCATCAGATAGATTTCTAAAAAATATTGAACACGTATTTTTAAACACAACGCGTCGTCGACTTGGGCCTGGTCCTTTCCGGGCGATGAACTGCCCACTGCTCACCGCCCGCAGGCCCGCGCCTACGGTGGCCGGCAGTCAGATGTTGTCTCCCGACCAGGGCATCTCCTGCGGCGGCTAGTGGTGTGACTGCTAAAATGAAGGGACTGATCTTATAAGTCGTGGTGCCCTAGTGGTTAAATCACCAGCCTCTCAAGTATGAGTGTGTGCATTCGATTCATTAAGTAAGCGTGGTCATTACGCCTAATCCTTCTCTGTATGAAAGGAGACCTGTGCCCAGCAGTGGGACGATAAAAAGGTTGTTGATGATGATGACGATGATGTATACACACGGTACAGGTAAATGAAATGCTGATTAGTGATCACGATTTATGGTTAATTGCCAACGGGAGGATATTGATCTGTAACTTGGATAACCTAAAACTACTAAATCCGTCTTCATCCAAACGTCCGCTTCCTGATAAGTCCGCAAACACGAACTTTTGACCATTTTTGTACTACGTACATTCAGTGGATTTCTGCGGCATTCTCTAGCCGATGTATTCTGAAAGAATATTTTTTATGAAAAGTTCGGTATAGTGAGCTTAGTGAACTGTCAATAGTGTTAATCCCTTAGCATTTATTAGAATGACAGCTTAGTTAACTTAAGTTTCACTGCGAAATGGTCACAGAATCGCACTGCTGATCATTGATCCACTTTGTAGAAGGTTAATGAAGTTATGTGAATGGATATGGCGTGTATGACGCCTCATAAAAGTTAGAACAAGCTACAAGATATTGTAAATTGGAAAATCAGATATTTACAGGACACTGGGAGTCAAGCCATCACTTTCACTGGGTTTTCATGCGGTATTGTTAAGAAGTTGTTAGCCGGCCGGCAATTGGATTCGAATCGTTTTTTTTTTGTTTTTTTTTCTTTCACCATCAATCGCGGTGCTATGCGGGTTTTGGATAACAAGCTTTTGAGGATGTGAGGTTTGTAAAGGAATGGGATTTGGTAGATCATCCTAAAGCTTGTTCACTATGAATGATTTAAAGACACATTACATCTTATAAATTTTGTTGCACTACTACTTCCCAGTAAGCATTTTGGGGGGCGGTCTTATGTTATTTTGAAGTTCGAAATGTACTGATTTTCAGCCTACATAATCAGTCTTTGATGTTCCCGCTATTGGGACATAGGCCTCTGCTCTTTGAAAGGGATTGCGCTATAATTCACCGCGTGGACATAGTGCGGGATAGTAGATTTCACATACCTTAAAATTTTTGATACTTTGCTTCACAGTTTTGAAAGCAGCGATGATGAAATTATCAACACAAATTACAGCGCCCGTCTGGGGACAAACCCACAAATGTATTTCGGGGCCACTACCACTCATCCACCACTGCTTTCAGCGTTAATAAATCACTTTTAATTTTGATACGAAACAAAAGAGTATAATGTAAAATCTTCGATAGAAAGCTTGAAGAACCAATTACATTATTTATGGCTCGGAGAATCCAAATCTATCAAAGCAAAATTCCAGACATGAATAAAGCACAGTCAATAGAATAAGTCTTTGGCAATACCTATTCGTCTTTCTCAACTATACATAATAGATACAGAAATTCATAAATAGATATCATTGCACAGAGAGGGTCCACGGATCGCCCTTGATGTGGTCCAGTGCCCCGTACTTAACCACATCAAGGACGTCTGTCATAAAAATAGAATAGTTTAAGAGATAATAGACGACTTGGTATTTACATCATCCTTAGAGTGTATCAAGTTAATATGTATGCATTTATTAAGTATGGTATTTATAAGAACAATAACAATAATAAACAATAACAAACCTTCAATTCTGTCAAAATACATCATACATGCACAACATTCATAACAAAAGGTAAACAATTAATAAAATTATGACAATATTTGGAAAACATAGCAGTAACGCGATACAATCTTGCAAAGATCATTATGATATAAAATAATTGCACAATACGTAATTGAATATACACACATGACTAAATAATAGGTTTCTACTGTGTAGCATGAATTATTTTATTTATATATCATATCAAATCAAATAATTATCTGTTATATCTTCAATATACTAAACAACAACAGAATTGGTGATCCCAGCATTCCTTTAAGCAAGTAATGTCTATACACTTATTTGGAGACTCCGCTCTTCCATTATAATATTTTTTTTTAAGTTGTACACTAACAATATATGGGCATGTTGCCTGAAATAAATAGATTTTATTTTATTTTTTATTTTTATTTTTTTATTTTTATAAGTTATAATATCATTATAAGTTATAGATCCTTATTTATAGAAATATGAATTTAAACAAATATCAATTTTATTTGAATGGAGGGAACGTTGATCTCCGAGTGACAAATATAAATTCTATAGTGAAGTATCACTATTGAATTGATATTTGAAGCCTTCTGCTTCAACTAATTTTATATACTGAATTTTATTGTATATGTCTATATTGTGTTTACATATACATTTTTATTCTTGTCCAGGCGGTTTTCCTTTGGAATGATCTTCCTCAGAATATCAGGACGTTGACTAGTCGGTACACTATTAAAATTAAAGGCCGGGAATACTTACGCAAGAAATTGGCAGATTCGTCAAACATATAATTTATTCTTTTTATCTATCTATATTTTTTTTATGTCTCTCTACTGTTTATATTTTGTATGTATGTTTGTATTTATTATATTTTTTTTGTGTTTCTCTTTTAACTTCTCTTTCATATCTTTGCACCTACCATGTTTTGTCTCTGCATCACCTTAAGGTAGACTGATAGAAAATGCCTAAGGCATTAAGTCCGCCATTGTACCAGCTGCGACTTGTTGTAAATTCGAACCCCATCAAGAGCTTTACTTTTTGTACATTATTTCATCACCACTGGTCTCTAAACGGTGAAGGATAACATCGTGAGGAAACCTGCCTGTTCTAGAGCCAAAATTTTAAACACATATGTGCTATATAACAAAACAAAAATTATTTCTTTGTCAGTCTGTTCCGACTCCAGTCTGTTTATTCCGACTAATCTTCGTATCGGCAGGACCGATTTTAACGAGACTTCACTAGCAGATAGTTAGATAGATACTTGAAGCTAATGCTTTACATTACACTCATCCTGCTTGAACATTGCATTTGAAAACATGAACAGAAACTATTTTATAATTAAATTATGCAATTAAATTAGATTCGTTGTTTGTAGGTAGCAGAAAAGAAACTCATCAAAAAGTTTATACTCGCAACATTGAAGTAAACCAATGATAATGTTGAAAATAAATGACATATTACATTACATAAAAAATTCATTAATGCTGATTAAGTTGAAGAATTACAATGAAAAGTGAAAAATTACGATGCAACTTCAACCTCAAAATATACTATTTTCTCGCAAAAAAGTACGATTTTGACTCATAATATCAAGTAACATTTTTCTGCTTAAGGTCTCCAGGTTCACGTGTGATTCAAACACGTCATTATACCAATAAATATAATGAAAAGGAACCACTAAAAGACAACAAATAAAAGCTGAAATGATAAATAATGGTGGAATCAAAATAAAAAGCCAGATTTGTACCTTACAGTAAACATTGAACGAACATCAACAAGTTCTCAGAACACACATAATAGTTTAGTATAATCACAAACAATATCCACTAAAACCGAAATAAAAGAGAGTTGAAAAAAATAGGATATTGCAATGTAATCCTACGGTTGCGTGCTGAACTTGTAATGGAAAAACTAAACGAACTCTGATTTCGTTCGGCTATATTCTGCGGGTCCATTTTTCCTGTTTGTCGAAAGCTTAGTTTATTCCTCTTTTGTTTACGACTGTACCTTTTTCACCGTTGAAATTAATATGTGTGTGTTCATTTATTCGTGTGGATATGTGCGCCTTTTGTTCCTCAAAATATAAGTAAAGGGTACATTTTAATAGGTACATATTTTCGCAGTGTCTATTGTTAGAAAGGAGATTTTATGAATGGAACCTTCTAGTGTTACATTGAATTAATATAATATAGTTAATATGAATTTTAGGGTCTGGAACATATCAAGCAGCCCCAGGGGTTTTTGGCACCTTTGTGTAAAATTTTTGTTGGTGGGTCCTGTGGCGGCACAGTGGTAACTGGGTAGTATTTTGTGTATATCGTTTCAACAAGATTACTCTCAAAACGGTCAAGGGAAACACCGTGAGGAAACTGACATGTGCTAGAAATAAACATTCACAGATCTACCAAATTATACTGAGCCGACGTGTTAGACTACAGCCCATTCTCTCACATATAGATGAGACATTTGTTCCAGGATTAAGCCGCAGGTTACAGTTCAAATAAGCAAATGAAAATCATGTACGTTCAATTGTTCAAATTTAAGACGAAGAAAGAAGAAGAGATGTTGTCGTGGTGGCCTTGTGGTTAAAACACCAGCCTCTCAAGTATGAGTGCGCGGTTCGATTCCAGGTCAGGCAAGTACCAATGTAACTTTTCTAAAGTTATATGTATTTTCTAAGTATATCTTGGACACCATTGACTGAAGATGAAGGAAAACATCTTGAGGAAACCTGGACTTTATAAGTCTGAAATCGCCAACCCGCATTGAGAAAGCGTGGTGATTACGCTCAATCCTTCTCTGTATGAGAGGAGACCTGTGCCCAGCAGTGGGACGATAAAAAAAAAGGTTGATGATGATGATGATGATGAAGACGAAGAAATCATACATTTCGTTAGTAGGCATATGTGTTATTTTACACTTTACGCTAGTGAAACTTTAAATTAATTGGCACTTTTAAGTAAGGGTAGAAAAATCGATTATTGGATCCACCTTAGCTCCTCAAGCAAGGTCAGGACCAACTTTGTGTTACTGAAAATTTTACAGAGGCTACCACGGTTATCGAAATTCTATGCCCTGTATGTGGCCAGAACATAACAATTTTCTCGTCGTCCTCCATAGATGCTCTGTGTAACGGATTGCCTGTAGTCTAATGCGAGTAATCACAGGGATTTCCCTGTGACTACTAACTGTTAGTGTATTACGTAATTACTGCGCAGTTGATTTTCTTTGACATACAGGCTGTATCTGACATCGTAACGCAAACTTCGCGAGAAGGCTACATCGCATGCCACTAATAAAATTATATCTTTAATGAGCGGTTACAGAAATAACAGTGTTTAAAAAAATGTGTCGGCTCGGCTTTTGAACATTGCAAGCGCGCCGCCGGGCGTGTTTGTGGGTATGACGTTGACCCCTGATGTAAACTCTATTAAATCAGCTGATATGATAGGTTTTCGAGTTTTGTTCACATTGCGCTTTTTTGTGTAATTAGCGAATTATTGGGTTATAAAAGTATAGCAGTCATGAAAGGTTTAAAGGGAAAAAATTGCATATTATTTTTTTTAATCATGAAAAAGCCGACGACAGATTCCACCACTGGGGGGTTCAGAATCATGTACTGGACCCATGGTACTCGTTTGTGCGTACCCTTTATATACTCTATCTATAGTATACCAAACTAGCTCTCCTGTTCATTCGGTGTCTAGGGACTAATCTCGAAAAAACTTTCATATAAGCATTTGAAAAGTACCGAAAACGTTTTCAGCTACATACATACATTTGGAAAATCCCGGTTGAACTCATTCTACTGCAGTATTCGGGTCGTCAAGCTCTACCCGATAATTCCTTGTCACGAATCCATTGTGTCCGCACTAAAAAGGGTTTTTGTATGGGATTTGCGACGAAACATGGGCATCGGGACGAAAATTGAAATTCGATATTTTGCGCTTAGTAGGTGCACGATTATGGGAACCTTAAATGTTTTGGGTGATGTTAAAAACATTGGCCGTTTTGCCTTTTTTGTGTAAAGGGGTGTTTTTTTCCATGAAGCTTTCAATTTTGTTGATTTTGTAAGGGAGCGAAATTAAATCTATTGAACCTTTTTACACTGAAATAGGAGCCGGCTGTTATATCTGAAAATTTTAAGAGAATGTTAGTGGAGTGTTTGGCCTAATGCATCTAAAAACTGGACACACAATTTATGAGCTGTAATCACATCTTATTATATTTATTTATACTATTATAAATGTGAATGTTAGTTTGTTTCTTAGGCTTTTACGCTTAACTGATTTAGATGAAATATGGTATCTATAAAGGTAAACAATGATAGACCATGGTAGAGCACACAGTGGAGATCTGCCCGGCTTAGGCGGATCACCGCCGTGTCCTCGTGGCGACGATCGGCGGCGATCTTTCACGTCTGGCCTAGCGATAGTGCTTGGCAGGCCTCATCTTTTGCTGCGAAGCAGTGATGCTGGCAAAAGAGGAGGCGGAACGCGTAAGGGAGCGGGAATCTCAGCGCCTCCATGCCTCTAGCCGCCACAGGAGATGCCCTGCTCGGGAGACAACAGTGAACTGGCACGGGCGGCGAGCACTAGGCAGCTTGCCGCCCAGTAAAGACCAGGCCCGGTTCGACAGTGGCGCGTTATGTTTCATGTGCGCAAAAAAATGTCAGCACATCGTGACGGGGTCCACCAAAACCTATGTCTGGATCAGGGTTGTGGGTTGATCAAAAGAGGAACCGTGGCCCTGGCGTACAGGCAAGTGAAGGAACACGGGTGAGTTTTAGTACCATAGTTTTATTTATTTTCAACTTTTTAGTTCGATATTCTTTTTTTAAATAATATACGAATAACACGAATGCTTAAGTGGTGCTCATTTGTTTTTACCAAACTTTTCTTGATCTCCAACAGACAGAATAGCAAGTGATAAAATTCGTAATGATGCGTTATCCAAGTAACTAAATCTAAACTAAAAACAAATACTTTGCCTGCATAAATTAATGTAAGGTAAGGTTGAAAAAATTTAGAGTTAGAGACAGACAAACAAACAAACAAGCAAACATACAAGTGAAGCTAATAAAAAGCATGTGAAAACAACAACAAGAAGCTCTAAACTAAAAGGATGTATTCACGTCAGCCGTGACCGTGTACGTGTGGTACAGTGTTCCCAACCTCAAAAAGCTAAAAAACAACAACTCGCCTTTAAAAAACCAGTAGAAAACAGTAGGTGAAGAAAAATAAGGCAGATTTCATAATTTTGCTCATATAATTAAATAATAATAATACCTACTGATTTTCTTTAACCAGCCTTTGAACCTTTCATCTTTTAAACACAAAGGAGAATGCCCATCGTCCCTATATCTCGGGGCCTACATGTTACAGTCATGAAATTGGTGTTATTTTTTCAAATAACACATCTGGTATAATGTCACTTAATTTCAATGAAATTGACAGTTGGTATTCAGAGATTTTTTAATTTGAATTTATGGCTAAGTGAGGTTATAAAATGGATTAAGTGACAAGCAACAATACAATTGAATCGGAAATCATTCTTATTTAGCCGGTCGATTATACAATTATAGTTACTGTCATTTCGTTTTACGTGTGGTTGTTACCGTAACTTGATATTTTTGTAGTATGTTGGTATCTACCTAGATTATTTTTTCAATAATATAACAGGGGGACTATGCAACAATGTCAAAGGCTAATTGCCTGCAAATATTTTTATTAAGTAATTATTTTTATGATATTGTGTTTACAATAGTCTAAGAGTTTAATATGTCTATACTGTACAGTAAATGTGTACATATATATAGCACTTACATAGTTAGGTGACTTTTTTTTTTCGGGTGGAAATGCATTTACGCACCATATCTGCTGAAGCTGAAGCTGGGAATACCCACTAAATCCACTCGGTTCCCCTCAAGCCCTACGATGAGAGCACCACGGGATCTGCCCGAAGGCACTATCCCCGTGGCACTCCCAGGGCATTCCGGCTAGGCCGGTTTGCGCGCCAAAGGAGGATTACCCGGGGTACCGAAGTAATCCTCAGACGTGGTGACCATGTACAATGCGCGTGGGGAGCTACCCGCACGCGCTGGCCACACTCGGGGGCTAAAGCAAACGGGGGTTCGTCCCCCGCCTTCTTCGCCCCGCCCGTCTACGCCGGAGGGGATCGGCAAGAGCATCCTCTTCTCGCTCCCTCTCCGCTGCCTACTTCTGTAAGAGGACGGTCTCACAGAAGGAGGCGGCAGCCTCCCATGCACTCTCGCTTTCAACCATGATTGCCAGGGAGAGGGTGCCTACTGGGACTGAAAATAAAAATAAACAGTTTTTTTTTTTATATTTCATTTGTCATTCATTCATCTTCATAAACAATTAATATATTATCAAGAAAGTGTGCAGGAGGTGATATATGGTCTTGATACCTAGCCCAACTTAAGTACCAGATTATGGACATAATTTGTGCACAACACCCTACTGTACGTCTGCCAACAATGCAGTTACAACAATATTGTAGGATTGCTTGCCTTCCAGTTAGAGAGCTGTCTATTAAAATGTAGATAAAATAAATCTTTTTACTAATATGTCTAGAATGTATTTTTCCTCTATACAAACATGTAGTATTAGAAGTAGACAACTCTCTTATTAGGCTACTATCAACCTCTCTGCACACTTCTATTACATAGGAGCCATCTGCCCTTACATGCTCCCCGTAATAGGAACGTGCCTGCTTTATTTGATACGTTCCCAGAGAAATTAAAATTAATTCATTATATGTAAGCTGAGGAAAATCTGTTACAATACTTTCATTTTCATTAAGAATCATCGGACTAAAATCAGCTCGTCTTCTATTTAAATGATTTTGTATCACATAATTGGCTAATGTATTTTCTAAGTATATGTTTTGATTAATAATTTCCAGAATTTCATCAGCGTCATCCCGGTCAGTTAAAACAGGATGAAACGAGTTTATGAGTGCGGCAGCCACTTTGAAATCATCCATTAGATGTTTGCTTGCACGATTAAAAAAATCCTGTCGTAGAAGTTTAAAATCCCTTTTGAATCTTCCATTCACAACTTCTACTACCCAACGGCAAATAGTGACTGCCCTTGACTTATTTGCATCTATTGTAGACAACTGTGTTTCACCCTGTTCTAATGACGCGGGTACATATGTACGATAACCACATGTATTAAGTAAGGGCAAGGCGTCCCTAAATCCCCTATCCAGCACGAAAGCATCGTCAGCCTCAAAATAATTTCTCATGACTGTTCCATCTTTGAATTCTTGATTCATTATGACTGCATCTGATGTTGTAGCTGGATAGGGGCCCAAAACGTCGATTATATACCCATCAGTACAAACCATTAAGAATGGTTTAACTAAATTCTTATACTTATGTAGGCTATATGTGTCCTTTTGGTACATATAATTTGTGCTTTTCTGTATGTATATATATGTTCCATCACAAATAATTACTGGTTTATATCTACCATTGTGATTCCCAAATAATCCTCGGGGAATTGTCAGAGTTCTTGTACACAATTCATCTTTAATAATATGATTAATACCTAAATGCTGTGGCACATAATGAATAGTCAGCATTTCTCTCGCTTTATTCATTAGCCTCTCCAAAGTTGCTCTTGGGATCTTTAACAAACCTGCTAATCTTTCGTCGGAATCACCAGTACGAAGTTTTGTTATATATGCAGCTAAAGCTGTAACGCCTCTTGACATATGCCAATCCAAGCCAATAGTAAAAAACATTGTCTTCAATACTATCCAAATCTTCAAAATTAAGTTCTATGGTTGTGGGAGATTTTAAAGCCAGCATATCTTGAATGTGACTAGCCGTAAATGTACATATTTAAAGAATTATTTGATAGACCAATTAATAAATCCAATCTTTCTATTGCATATAAATGATAATCACAGAGTCGGTTATTCTGAGGCACATAATAATTGTGCATGTTCAAGAGATTTCTCCTCATAGCTGTGGGAATTCTGTTTCTTTCTCTCCGATTACAACCTTCTACAAAACATTTACTTTCAGTTTGAACAGGCCTCAGATAATCAGGTAATATTAATGTTTGTTGACTTATGCCATGTGCTGGTTCATTGGTTTCCACAGTTTGAGTACTTATATCAGACACTGGCATTTCTGATGTAGGGGTTTCTTGTGAAATGGATATGACAGTTGGTGAAGTTGGCACGCCAGATGCAGATGCTGATGTTGATGGCTGTGAGACAAAGTGACGAGCAGATCTGTCTGCCCTCACCCAGCAAGAATGACATACTGCACTCTGAGCTCCAACCTAAAATAAATAGTATATTTTATTACCACTTTCTCATGATAACTAATTGTCTAATGAAATTATAATTATCATCTGTCTAAAAACATCCCACTTATGGCCCCAAATCTGTTTCAGATACAATTGGAGGGAAATTGTCCACTACCCAGGCAAGATGGGTTTATTTTCTTTAGTTTCTTTATAGATAAACAGACAACTGACATATGTATAAATACAACTGTAGTTATTTGAATAATACTTACAGTCCGGGATAAAATCCATTCTGATATAACATTTAGTATTCTTTGTTCTCGTTGAGGATTGGATCGGAGACGGTGGGATCGTACAATCCTTAATGAACGTCCACAATGGATACACACTTGAATATGGCCTCGAGGAGCAGGAGTTTCTTCTGTTGCCTCAACTGACAGTAATGTATCAACTGCCAAATCCCAGCAAGCTTGACAGAGATGATGGCAGGGATCCACCTTAAATATAAATAATAGTTAAGAATTTATTTTCAAACCAAAGGAACAGACAAATACATCGACCGGTCCCAAGGACAAAGTGTTACGGTAAAATAAGACAAAATGTATTCTATTACGGATTCACACACACACGTATTACGTACTGTATACAAAAAACTATATGGCACTATTTTTTTTTAATATCCTTTTACTTATTCAAATAACCAATCAAACTTATCTTATTATTACACAAACCCCATACCGTATATCGATAATTATACGATTTTGTTCTTAGGACCCGTCGAAATATTCGCATGAGGAACGAGTACATCATTCTATTTTGGCACTACTTACTGTTTGCGGAGAAACCCATGCGCGTACAATAGATAAGATGGATTCTTCATTCAACGGCCGTCTGCCCGTTACATTGCAACGAGATATATTAATACCGCAATTAATGCAGTTATCCATACTGATTGTAAATATCGAAGTCCTTGGAAACAAGCCGTAGTCAGTCAGAGTAGCAGATAAAGATTCCGTCTTTGAGCCGAGTTCGTCCGTGAAAGCAATATTCGTCAGATTCCCGAAACAAGCCAAAGTAGTTAGTAAGATCACAGAAAATACGAATTTCGTAGCAAAACACATTCACCGGCGCAAGCACAACAATGAACAAAGCGAATGCAGTGACGTTTGAGTTTGTTTGACAAACGAAAAAAAAAAGACAACGGATTTTTTTAAAATCTGACACAATGTCTTTTTAGCTACATATCAATAAATGGCTAGTGAGAGCTGTAAACAAAACAATAAAATGCATTTTTCTCAGTTTTCTAATTGTAAATTGTTTTTCTTTTTCGTGTATTTGTTTTATGATAAAATTACGATAATTTTGCAATATAATAGTTGACTGTACAGCGTAGGCCCAAAAATGGGCATTCTCCTTTACGAATTTCTGTTCATATTTCACATTTTTCTTCTTAGGAGGACTATTCCCAGTACTCATTTTATCGAAAAGGTTGTAATTATTGTTTATTTTTTTATAATGGACGTCGCAATTCACAGAAACTATTCATGGTGTTGTGACTATAAAACAATACACAATACAGCAGGCGTGTAGCTGTCATTCATAAATTAGGATTTCCTCGTGCATAAAAATATTATTTTCAAATACATATAATGAGACCGAATCCCTACTTGGTCGCATGTGGTCTAATCCCACTAAACAAGATGCTGCCATCTAGTGTCATTTCGTTTTATTAGGTAGTGGTTTGTCATTGCGTTATATTACGTAATGGATATCAAAAAATGTTTGCATAGTAGTATAATAGGTAGCGCTGAGCGGTAGTTGAAAAACAGTAGAAAATCGGTATGAAACAGAAGACATGGATATCAATGAGGAAACAGCAAGTCTACTGTTAAAACAGTAGTGTTGGTAACACTGGTGTGGTATCGGGCATAGAATAGTACTATCCCATATCCTCCCGTGGGTATCGTAAGAGCTGACTAAGGGAACTCTCACCAGGGAAGCGGGCAGCAGCGCTTCTCCTGTGGAATAACAAATTACTGCGATCCCCAACCCGCCTGTCAAGCATGGGGATTATGGCAATGTCCCCCAATGGAATGAAAGCCTTGAGTGAGGCTTTGTTGAGGTTTGTCCTGCAGTGGACCTCTATAGACTGAAAAGAAGATTTACGTCAAAACGACATCTCTATACCCATTCATAAAAAGAAACTGCACAAAACTATCCCGATCATCTATACCTAGATTGAATCAGACACTAACAGTAATTATCCTTTTAAAAAAGCTAAATAAACCTCACACAGACTCTGATTGAAAAGGACTAATTGGCAACACCGCACGAACTCAGCAATCAATGCCGTATACTGTAACTCACAGCATGATACGGTGACATTTTCGCTAAATTCAATTTACAGGAGGAAAGAGTATTCAGTGATAATTAACGGGATAGGGTGTAGATAGAATTAGGGTTGATGCGTTTGTATGTTTTAAAAATATCTAAAGCTGATACTGATAAACGTTACTTACAGTTCTTTCACAGAAAATTTAATTCCAAAGAAAGACATCCTTATTGCAACAACCATAAGCATCAATCAATCTATAAGAGCAAGATGGTGTCGTATCTAAGTAACGAAAAAATAGATCAAGAAAAAACTTTCAAAGTAGACGAATTAGAGAAAATTTGAATAATTACAACAATAAAATTTAATTTATAAGTATTGAAATGAAATAAAGGAATAGTAATAAAATTTATTTCATAAAATTGTTCAAAGGTTGTATACATTTAGCCAAGATTAGAAAATTTCTCACAGAATTACAAGACCTACTTCAATATTTTTTTTATTACAGTTGCAAGTAATGATAGTTTGGAATTAGTGTTAGGTTAGATTAAGCCCAAACAAAGTTTAATCAAAATGATTTTGTTTTTTTTTTAAGAGTGTGTTAAACTTTTACTAACTAAAACTCACCCGCGTTCCTTCACTTGCCTGTGCGCCATAGGCCACGGTATTTTCTTCGAACAATCCGCGGCCCAAGCAGACATAGGTCTCTTTGGACCCCATCATGGTGTGCTGACATCTCTTAGAGGCCCGGGTCGATGCAAGCTCGTGTCTACGGTGGCCGGGAGTTCTCTCTTTCGGACCGGATTGTTTCCTTACTAGCCCGAGCTTCCGGCAGGTATCTCTCCACAACTGTGCTGTCATCTGCATACCCATAGATACCGGGCATCAGCAGATCATTAATATGCAGCAGGAACAGAGTTGCAGAGAGAACAGACCCCTGAGGAACACCGGCATTGGTCGACATGGGCTCAGATGAGCATCCGTCAACAACAACTCGGAGGGACCGTTCAGTCAGGAAGTCTTTTACCCAGCCAGTCAGGCCAGCGGAAATGCCGTACGCTGGAAGCTTACTCAAAAGGCCAGCGTGCCATACCCGGTCAAAGGCCTTCGAGACATCAAGGGAGACGACAATCGCTTCCCCATTTTTCTCGAGGGCCTCGCCCCACAAGTGAGTGGCATACACTAGTAGGTCCCCAGTTGACCGATTGCGTCGAAAACCGTACTGTCGGTCACTGAGGAGATCGTTACCTTCCAGGTATGCCAAGAGGCGCGAGTTCAATACACGCTCCATAATCTTGCAGAGTATGGAGGTTATTGAAATCGGCCGATAGTTGGTAGGATCGGCACGACTACCCTTTTTGGGCACGGGCTGCACGTTGGCAAGCTTCCAGGACTTGGGCACTATACCAGTCCTAAATGAGAGGCGATACAGGCGCGTCAATACAGGAGACAACTCGGGCGCACAAGCCTTAAGAACAATCGCTGGTATACCATCTGGACCACTAGCCTTATTCACGTCCAGACGACACAATACTCTCAGAACCTCCTTGTTTCTAATGCGAACCTCCGGCATTGAAGTTCCGCAATGAGGTAAATTAGGTGGAGTAGCATTGCCAGTGTCAAGACGCGAACTATGGGCAAAGAGAGATGCAAAGAGACCTGCTTTCTCTCTCGCCGTATGGGCCAGTGCTCCATCAGGCCTAACCAGCGGAGGCAGTGTGGGCCGACAGAAGTTCGCCTCGACCGATTTGGCTAGGGACCAGAAAGATCTGCTACCGGAAGGGTGCGCAGAGAGCTTGTTACCAATGTTAGTAATGCGGTCGAAGCGAGCCTTCTTAAGCGCCTTTTTGTAGGACTTGGCAGCACGGTTAAAGGCTCTCTTCTTTGAGCTTAGATCCAGAGCTCCGCGGTCACGAGCGTCAACCCAGGTGAGGAATGCCGTGTGCTTACGCTGTTCAGCTTGAACACAGTCGGCGTTAAACCATGGGCGAGCCGAGCCACCGACGGGCACGTCACTGAAGGGGATAAAATACTCCATAGCTTGACGCACCACGTCGGTTATAGCGTCCGCACAACTCGATGGATTGCTAGAAGAGAAGCAGATCTGCTGCCAAGGATAAGATGCAAAGAAGTGGCGCATCTCATCCCAATCTGCTGACTTGTAACGCCATATTCGCCGCTCACCACGCGAGTCGCAATCAGGTGGGGAGAAGGACGTCACAGACTTCACCAGACAGTGGTCTGAAGTTCCTAACGGTGAGGAAACTGTAACAACACATCTGTCCGGATCAGTGGTCAGCAGAAGGTCCAGACAATTGGCGGTATGACCAGCCACATCAGGCACCCTAGTCGCTTCTTCCACCAGCTGGGAAAGGCCCATTGATAGCGCAAAGTTTCGCGCTTCTCTCCCAGCGTGGTCGGTCCTCTGGTATGGGAAAAGCCAGTCTTGATGGCAGGCATTAAAGTCCCCCAGAGCGACGAACTGTGCGTCAGGGTGCCGCTGCAGTGCATTGTCAGCAGCCACACTGAGGTGGTCAAATAGTCGAGTTGTCTCCTGGTCACCGCTGTGCGATCGGTAGACACAGGTGTAGACAATTTTGTCCACACCAGTGTCAACCAACAGCCATAAGGACGATAGATGAGAGTCTTCGAGGTGACGGAGACGCCGGCAACAGATGTCATTGCGGACATACACACAGACCCCGGCACGCTGCATGAAATGATGCTCCAAAGAGTATCCCGGGTAGTTGAGGTATGCCGCATCAGACGGACATCTGATCTGGGTCTCCGTGAAATAGGTGATATTTTCCAGTGAAATTCTCGGACATTTGGTGTTATATTGTTAGTATTCGACAGCTTTTGGGAACCCTTTCCAAGTGTAGACAATGTTGAGTTCAATTTGACTTTTTGACGTGAATCATTGTCAAAAACGTTAATAGTGATTGAAAATCATCAAATGATCTCTCTTGCTCTGGCCGAAGCAGAAAAGCGTGTCATTTGCCTGTGCGCCAGGGCACAGAAAAGCAGTACAATGACCTTCAAACAGCGGCGCTTCACCCACGTATGATCGTCATTACAAAGCCTGATTAATTTATAGATTCTTTAACTATTTGGACGTGTAATTTAATTTTGAATAGCCATGATAGATATGAAGTTGCACACCAAACTGTATTCTGTAATTTTGTTATCGTTACGGGGAGCCAATCAAAACAAAATTTGATTGGCTCCCTATGGAATAGAAATATAGTTAAAAAACTAAAAATAAACATGCTTTTAAAGAATATCAAACTAAAAAGTTATAAATAATTTCAAAATTTAATTTATGACAATAGTATATAAACAATACTAGTAAAATGAAAAAAAAAAAAAAACGTGAGGCGCTTAATATACAAAAATTATGGCACAAAGCGCCATAATTTTATTTATTTTCAATTTTTTAGTTCGATATTCTTTTTTAAATAATATACGAATAACACGAATGCTTAAGTAGTGCTCATTTGTTTTACCAAACTTTTCTTGATCTCCAAAATGCAAGTGCTAAAATTCGTAATGATGCGTTATCCAAGTAACTATCTCTAAACTAAAAAAAATACTTTGCCTGCATAAATTAATGTAAGGTAAGGTTGAAAAAATTTTGAGTTAGAGACAGACAAACAAACAAGCAAGCAAACATACAAGTGAAGTTAATAAAAAGGATGTAAAAAATTGTTGTTTTTTACATCCTTTTTATTAACTTCAAGAAGCTCTAAACTAAAAGGACGTATTCACGTCAGCCGTGACCGTGTACGTGTGGTACAGTGTTGCCAACCTCAAAAAGCTAAAAAACAATAACTCGCCTTTAAAAAACCAGTAGAAAACAGAAGGTGAAGAAAAATAAGGCAGATTTCATAATTTTGCTCATATAATTAAATAATAATAATACCTACTGATTTTCTTTAACCAGCCTTTGAACCTTTCATCTTTTAAACACAAATTTACGAATTTTATTAGGTAGTGGTTTTCATTGCGTTATATTACGTAATGGATATCAAAAAATGTTTGCATAGTAGTATAATAGGTAGCGCTGAGCGGTAGTTGAAAAACAGTAGAAAATAGGTATGAAACAGAAGACATGGATATCAATGAGGAAACAGCAAATCTACTGTTAAAACAGTAGTGTTGGTAACTCTGGTGTGGTATCGGGCATAGAATAGTACTATCCCATATCCTCCCGTGGGTATCGTAAGAGCTGACTAAGGGAACTCTCACCAGGGAAGCGGGCAGCAGCGCTTCTCCTGTGGAATAACAAATTACTGCGATCCCCAACCCGCCTGTCAAGCATGGGGATTATGGCAATGTCCCCCAATGGAATGAAAGCCTTGAGTGAGGCTTTGTTGAGGTTTGTCCTGCAGTGGACCTCTATAGGCTAAAAAGAAGATTCACGTCAAAACGTACATCTCTATACCTATTCATAAAAAGAAACACCACAAAACTATCCCGATCATCAATACCTAGATAGAATCAGACACTAACAGTAATTATCCTTTTAAAAAAGCTAAATAAACCTCACACAGACTCTGATTGAAAAGGACTAATTGGCAACACCGCACGAACTCAGCAATCAATGCCGTATACTGTAACTCACAGCATGATACGGTGACATTTTCGCTAAATTCAATTTACAGGAGGAAAGAGTATTCAGTGATAATTAACGGGTAATGGTGTAGATAGAATTAGGGTTGATGCGTTTATATGTTTTAAAAATATCTAAAGCTGATACTGATAAAAGTTACTTACAGTTCTTTCACAGAAAATTTAATTCCAAAGAAAGACATCCTTATTGCAACAACCATAAGCATCAATCAATCTATAAGAGCAAGATGGTGTCGTATCTAAGAAACGACAAAATAGATCAAGAAAAAACTTTCAAAGTAGACGAATTAGAGAAAATTTTAATAATTACAATAATAAAATTTAATTTATAGGTATTGAAATGAAAAATAAAGGAATAGTAATAAAATTTATTTCATAAAAGTGTTCAAAGAAGGTATACATTTAGATAAGATTAGAAAATTTCTTACAGAATTACAAGACCTAATTCAATATTTTTTTTTTACAGTTGCAAGTAATGATGGTTTGGAATTAGTGTTAGGGTAGGATAAGCCCAAACAAAGTTTAATCAAACCTGTGTGCAAAATGATTTTGTGTTTCTTTTTTTTTTTAAGAGTGTTAAACTTTTACTAACTAAAACTCACCCGCGTTCCTTCACTTGCCTGTGCGCCATAGGCCACGATATTTTCTTCGAACAATCCGCGGCCCAAGCGGGCATAGGTCTCTTTGGACCCCATCACGGTGTGCTGACATCTCTTAGAGGCCCGGGTCGATGCAAGCTCGTGCCTACGGTGGCCGGGAGTTCGATGATATCCCCTGATCAGTGCATCTTCTAGCGGCTACGGGCGTGAAGACGTTGAGATTCTCGCTTCCTCACGCGTTTCATCTACGCGGTCACCTCATCCAGGCGTGTAAAAGAGCTGATCGCGTCCAGTTTTATTGATATTATTTCATATCATTTTGGCTTACATTGAATGACAAAAGTTTCCATTTAGGCATAGAAATGCCTGTAGTTGAATGCGCTTATCTTCCCTTACATTATAAATACGTAAGCATCAAAACGAGAGAAATAAAAGTAAAGAAAACTAAATGCGTACCAAATATAATAGGTAGATATTAATAAAGAATGAGTTATACGAATATTGATTTTAGTCATTTGTATGGTCGGGACTTAAATCCACGCAAAATATATTGGCTTGTGAGTAAGTTGTCACTAATTCTACGCAATTAAACCGAATAAAAGATGTGATAGGAAAATGAGCTTTCCTTTTATTATTTAATAAATAAACGCAGATAAAAACGAAGCTTCACGGCATCATCATCATCATTATCAACCTTTTTATCGTCCCACTGCTGGGCACAGGTCTCCTCTCATGCAGAGGAGGATTGAGCGTAATCACCACGCTTGCTCAATGCGGGTTGGCGATTTCAGACTTAAAGTCCAGGTTTCCTCAAGATGTTTTCCTTCACCTTCAGCTTCGCGGCATATTAGTTTGTAATAATACTGTAATTGTGGCACATTCTTTTTTCGCCGAAATACTTGTACAATACATTATCAATTTCTTAGAAGATGTTTGTATTCATTTAGCGGTCGTCTGGCTGATATTGATATGATAAATAATTATTTTGTACCTTAACTTTCATTTTATTTTAACTATTTTTTGTATATTTTTATTATAGTAAAAAGCCAGGGAAACAGCATTACCAATACACAATTATAATAAGGTAAATATTAAAACAAAAATAAGAATAACAATAAAGGATCATATGTAATTCAAATTGGGCCTCGTATCGGCACCCTGATTCCGTAACACACTATTATTATAAAATTGATTAATTTTGAAGCTTACAGCTAATCCATTGCTCCATATATTTGATGATAAAATGTGTTTGCTCAACAACTTAAATAACACCATGAATATTGTTAAACTGTCAAAATGAAACCCATTGCTACGGATAGAGTGTTATGCAAATACACCGCTGAATTACAGAAAAAAATAAATTACCTAATATAAAAATGACCTACCTAAAATAAAAAACTTAAGTGTTACTTTTAGCCGTTTTTTTTTAAATTCTGTATTTTATTTAACTAATAATATAATTAATATTTATATGAAAATAACAAGAGCGCTAAAGCCGCTAAGGTAATAATTAAATACATTAACTAAATATAATCTATTTTAACCAGAGTTGGGCTTTAGAATATTTACATAATGTCCGCCATTTTTTGTAGAAGTCCAATGGGATTATAAAGTTATGTGAGTTACTTTAGTTGAAATATGGTTCTAGATTGGTCGCTGGAATTCTCAAGCCTGTCAAACTCACAGTGTTATTTATATCAAGCGATCCCACAGCAAAACCCAATCTGTTTGATTTATATAAATAATATTATATCGTTGAGGATCATTAAAGCGCTGAAAGCGTCTAATTCAATCTATGTCAATCAGGTCGCGTTAATTAAAACGAGGTGTCGAGCTTGACGTGTATGGGGGTTATTATAAAACAAGATAGCTGATGTCATGACGGGATATTATATGATGATAATAATAGAAGTCGTGTAGTTATTGTTGGTTTAGTAAAGCAACCGCTTGGGTCGATCGATCAAGTTATGCTATGCTTTCGTGGTTTATTCGATGTCCATCTTGCTAAATATGACAAAAATTGCGTGCATCTGAAAGCAAGTTAAGGTATTGGTCTCAGCAAGTGGGAGTGGCAAGAGGAGGCAAAACACCGGGGCATAAATCTGCTGCCGCGAGAAATCGCGGTACGGCGGTCAGAGCTCCGGCGGGATCTCATGGCGGCATGGAGAGTGCTATTGTCGCAACCCAGTGCTGGGCACGCCACAATAGCGGCGGTAAGTCCCCTCTACGAAATATCAAAGTTTAGCCAAAATCAGCCGTTAGACTGATAAAGCGGACCCCAGACTCCAAAGCTGAAAAAGCATCGGATGCGCCTGGGATTGATGCTGAGATGATGATGATGGTACCAGCACAGGTGTTATCACATTATAATGTCATTGAGTGTTTGTTTGTTTGCCGTTTTGGAGGAGTTCAAGGATAAACACTGACAGGAGAATTTTATATATTAGATGACTTTTATCGCAGTAGGATTACAATATTTGGTTCAGCCGTTTGTCTGTCCGATCCGACCATATCCAAGTGTTACATCAGAGAAGACCTCCAATTCGACAGAGTAATCATTTCATCATCCTACTGGACCAAAGAGCCTTGAAATTTAAAGCAAATGACGTTCCATATCAAACGAAAACTGCCTGACACGAAATAAAAAGCTTACTTTGCCTGCAAAAAATAAAGACAATAATAAAACATCTCTTGGAGTAAAGTTAACATTATCAGAACGTTTTATTGAATCCCCGTTCACCCCATGAAATAAAAAACGTATAAAATGCACGTATATACAGATTTTTACGATCCCTTCAACCTAATACACGGAAAGCCTACTAAACAACCCTAAAGCACTGCCTAAAATATTAACTTGAGCGTCAAAATCATATATTTCCAAACTCCCTACATCCCTATTAAGTATTCCTTTAAAATAATTCACTTTAAAAACAGCAGACCCTTCCTGAACTAACCGCCTACATCTCAATCCACAAACATCTCAACTTCCAAAAACGGCCAGATAAAATTGAACTTAAAAGGTGACTTGTAAAAGATGTAAATTGTTTGCGAAAAATTCCGGAACTTTCCTAAGGACCCAGATGGGCGCCAGTAATGAAAGAAAGACCGCATGCGGTGTAGCAAATTGCTTTCAGACGACACATTGCATTAGGCCAAGTAAGTACTTACGTACTATTATCTAATACGATTATGTATATAGAGAAATCGGTATGCTGCTGCCGTTTCATCGAGGCAACCCCACTTTACGAGATTCAGCCATAGTTTGCAACGCACGTCAAATGCAATACCTTGTAGAAACGCTGTCGATTTAATAAAATGTCCATACTTTTTAGTCGTTGCTCTTGCAACTGTTCTTTATTAAACTACAAAATCATTTTCATCAAACTAAAAACATTTCTAACACAAAATTGCATTCAAATAGCAACACGTCCAAAAAACTTTATGTATGAAACTGGGAAAATAGTCTAAAAATCTGGATTCGTAGTTTAGCAGAGCGATAACAAAAATGTCACAGCGCACAAAAGCGTTCTTGTGTGGTAGTCACTGACAGCGAAACGTTATATCGGCGACACATTCGCGTTTTTATTATGCGATATACAGTGCTCTGTTAGATAAACACAAATGTCGAACATAATATAAACTTTTATCTCCTATGAAAACAAACCCTTTATGGGCATTAACTAAATTTTAATAATTAATTATAGTTTTTTGTTTTTTTTTTTTGTGGTGACTTATAAAAGGTGGATGACGCCTTGGCGCTTAAAATGTTGTATGTACGTTTATATTTTTTAACAATGGGAACCCATAAGGAGAAAGGTTTGTCTCAAAATGTAAATAATTAAAGAAAAAAACGTCAATGCTCATAATTATAAGAACTAAAGTAGTCTCAAAAATCATTACGTATTTTAATACGGCAATTGACTGTCATGTATTTTGAATTCCATAACTGTCATGACTGCAACTCTATTACATATTTTTGATTTGATTAGACTATATCTGCTCAATAACCTAGTTAAATAATTTCAATCAAAAATATCAATCCGAATTGATTTGAAAGATATTTTTTATCTATTGGTTCATATGTTCCAAAGTATGCTCAATTACACAATGAACTGTCATATTGATGACTGAGCAGTACAGTTACTCTCAGGTATTATTCCTATTATAAGGACGCCTATTAATCAATCAGAGATACGCTAATACGCACAAATGGAAAGCCGTCTGTATTGTTCTTGGTAGACTATTGTAATATGTGGAAGATGTCATTGTATTGTAGGACGAATCTGTTGCTAATCTAAGATTTGCAAGGAAGGTAAAGATACGATCTAAGACTATGTTTAGGTATGTAATCATGTTACTGTTTGTTTTTATCTACTAGAAGTTTGTAATTTACTAAGTAAACGATTTTAAGACTAAAATGAGGATTGTTTACATTGCGAATTTAAAGGTTAAATTACAAAAATGAGTAGACCATAGTGTAGCAGTTTTGATAATTTAGGTGATTTAATTGATTTAGGTGATTATTTTTCAAAATCAGCGGTAAACTGCTGATTTTGAAAATGAATTATATCATGTTGGAAATTAAAATTAGTGCTATCCATCTTCTGATATAAATTACATATTATTATTTTTAATGTTTCAGGAAAATGTGAGAGTACCAAGGCCCTTTATCAAGATATGTATGAGTTTGTATGTTATTCGCTTAAGTGAAGATAGCAGGCTGATGATAGCAGTAGCGGAGACGTTGTTAGTGACGCAGCTGACAATGAAAATAATTTTTAACGAAGAATATTTGGAATCCGATGATGAAAGCAATTATTATCTTTTGGAATACTTTTCATTCACTTTAAAATATATAATAATAAATATGTATGATTTTTTTGGTTTCTAGTACAAAATGATAAGCTAGTATCAAAATCATTTCAATCAAGTCAACAGGGTTGCTATATGCACGACCGCAGTGCCCTCATTTATTTTCACGACTTTATAGACAGTGTATATTTGTCAGAGTCAGCGACGGCGGAGCGGTACGGCCGTCAACATCTTGGTGTAGTGGTAAAGGTAGTCCATTTCGTAGGTGACTTTTGTATTAAAGCACAATTCAATCCAATCTTCACAATAACGATCAAATCGACAGTTTCGGCCCGGAGAAGTGTACTGGTCCCTCCAAGCGAAGTGACCGTTCGATCTTCCCCACTTTCCAAAACGACTTCTCGAGCCCACAATAGTCTCCGCCCGCGATTGTCGCGCTGCAAAGCTGGAAACCGAAGTAGTTTGCGAGAATAAAGACCAGCTTCAGTAATCTTCTTCTTGCAGTTTGGTCACTGACCAACAATTGGTGGTCAAATTGTAGTCTTTGAACTATTTGCCTAGCAATATTGGGTTGTGTCCTAGCGCTATTTTAAAGAAATCGGCCCTGTCTAGGAGAGTATCTAGGAGTTTTTCTGCCTGAATGCTGTTCAACAACACCGCCTATAGCACGATAACGTGACCATAACCTGGAGATTACATTTTAGCTGATTTGCAGACTTTTAGCAAAGTTACGCGTCCAACATGCCTACAGCTTTAATCTGCTCTTTCCTTATCAAATATCGAATTAGTCTCTGCCTGACGTAAATTGACATATTGTTAGACATCATACCAATTTAAATTTGGTTCATTCTGAGAATAGAAAACCAGGTCCAATACAGAGATTTTGCAAACTAACTGAAATTCTTTTATATTTTCACACCTGCCAACACCGCGTTAAAAGCTCAGTTGTAAATATGCAGCCGCCCTTACAGCGTTGTATCGCTGAATCGTTAACTCGATGGAAGCGCCACACGTGCCGATATTAACGCCCGATACGCCCGGACAATGCGGTTTTTGTTCAATTTATATCCACATCCACATACACACAGGTGCCCTATAAAGCGCTTTCACGAAATAAGACACGTGCTCTTACACGTTGGCATGCACGTATCTCCATTATACAACACGTAATTAAATGTACATTAATCAAAAGAGGCAAAATACAAAATCAAATGTTTTTCGTTTTGATATTTCGACTAAATTATTTGCCTTACCTTCGAATGTAAAAGAAAGGGGCAATTATGGTCCTGAAACCAAGTATGTCAGGTCATCGCCAACCCTATTTTTTACCTTTCTTTATAAAGTTTCTTACTTTAGGTTATTCCCAGTGGCTCAGAGCACATTTCTTCGGATAAACGATGAAAACAATGATAAAATATTTTCAGGAAGTATTCTTAAGATAGTTTAAAAACCATGATTTACTTTAAATAATATTTTTGCTGATTCGTTTGATAAATGTAGCTATACTCATTTTTATAAATGTCAATATTGGAAGGTACTACAAGATTTTGATTAAACGGCAGTCTATCTCGTGCACGGTGTTTCGTTGACGTCATCCTTAATACTTTAACAATAAAGGTTTATAATATAGTATTTTGTTCTTCAGACACTGGACATTTCTAATTGGCATTGTACTCATCATTATTAGTCATAAAAAGTTCTTAACTGGATATATACCACCCCAATTGCACACCATTCAGGTCGAAACTCTGTAAGTTTTTTTTTTTTTTTCCGGGTAGAAAATCCTCATGGATGTCCGCCGCCCTGGGGTGGGCGACGGGGTCTGGCAGACTCCTACTGACTAAAAACCACCCGGGTGTTCCATCTCACACCTACACCGGGGGCTGCGAGAACTAATACTGCTTCCGCGACCCCCGATTGGTGCTGGCCCGCAGCCGTGGGGCCTCCTCGGGTCAGGGGGGGGGGGGGGGGAGTGAGGTGTAGAACTCCTCCCGCGACGTCTAAGAGTAGCGCACGTGGAACACTTCGCGCCGCCACCTCGGGTCCTGATGTTTGGGGAGCGACAGATTTCCCCGAGTCTATCGCCCCTGGACCCATTTAGGGGGGCTGGAAGAGGGCATTATCCGCCCTCCGGCGACGCCCGGTACGCCTGCTGCGGGCTAGGTGAGAAGACGAGATCTCTCTCTCCCTTTCCGCAGCCTCCTTCTGCGAGACAACTGTTTCCCAGAAGGAAACCACCGCATCCCAGGACTCTTCGCTGCCGACCATCGACCTGATTACGACCGGCAGCGATAAGTCACTGCCTACTTCAGAGATGAGGGCACGGCGCAGCTCCTCCCAAGCGGCACACTCTGCCAGCGTATGCTGCTCCGTGTCCTCCCGGCAGTCGACTTCTACCGGGCACATTGTTGTAGTTGATTCATTGAACACAAGATTGTTGTTCCGCTTATCCTGTGAGCGTCCTATCTTTTTAGATCTGGATAGGAAATCATAAAATGACCTCTCTCACTCTGACCCGTGTCAAACTTTTACTGACTAAACCCACCCGTATTTCTTCACTTGCCTGTGCGCCAGGGTCACGGGTTTTTTAACCAACTCGCAACCCTGACACAGGAGGCATTGATCTTCGTGGACCACGTCACGATGTGCTGACATCTCTTTGAGGCGCGCGTGAAACACAACGCGCTGTCGACCCGGGCCTTACCAGGCGGCGAACGTTGGGGATCTCGCCGCCCGGTAAGCCCGCACTTACGATGGCCGGGAAGTCGATGTTGTCTCCTGACCTGGGCGTCTCCTGCGGTGTTTAGAGGTGTGAAGGCGCTGGGATTCTCGCTCATTCACACACTAAACCTCCTCTTTTGCCAGCATCACTGCTTCTCAGAAGGAGGTGACGGCCTGCCATGCACTCTCGCTCCGGACCATAGCTTGGCCTCGGACGCGATAGATCGTCGCTGATCGCCGCTACGAGGATACGGCGGTCTCTACCCAAACCAGGCAGACCTCCACCTGAGGATACTACCTTACGCTTGCTGATTCAAGGCCTCCGCTCAAGAACATTTCCATCCCAACAGTCATCCTTTCTGCGGTGTTTTTGCCCAAACTATTTCCAAATCAGCTTGCTTATTTCTTTAGGTTTTTTGTTCATTCATAATCTTTAAAAAAAACCGTTGCCCACACTAGGAATTTCTCCTGTATCACGGATGCGTTTACAAACATATAAACTCGAATACACACACAACCAGAGCAGGAGCAACTACATGTAGGTCATACAAATATTATTCCATCGGGAATACTCTACTCTATACCCAGCTTCTAGTTCCCAGTTCTTCCACAGTTTCGTTAGTCTTTCCTTGCGCTAACATAGTTTAGAATCATCAAGTGAATATTGACGAGATCAGCTGGAGATGTGCACTCCACCACCACCGGAATCTTCGCTCAGCTCCGCCTCACCGCCGTTGGTCCCCGCTTGATCGACTGAGCGTTGCGATGACACCGGCCGCAGTAATTACGTCGAGCTCGAGCAACAAGCAATTCTCTCTACTGACGACGCCACTACCTTCCCGTCGAAGGAAGAGGAAGCCAGCCGCCGAACAGCTTTAACAGTTTGCGTGTCAATTTTGCTGGTACCCTGTATAACACAATAACTGTCTCTCATAGCGAAAACAAAGAAAAACATTCCCTTTTAAAGCACTTATAATAAATAAAAGCACTTTTAATTCTAAGAGCCTTCCACAATTTCCACCAAATTGAAACAGAAAGAATAATATCGTAATAGCTCGTACTAATTGGTAGTCAACATCTTAACCCTATAAAGAGCACCCGCCGGCATCACTTTGAAGTTTAAACCCTCCAATTTATATAATTGAAACTTTATCTTGTTTTGTGTCAGTCTGTTCTAACGACAAAATAAATCAGTACAGAAGGTTTGTTCCATACAATGGACCAAATAGGCACGTTCAGCATAGATGCTCACGCAAAGACACGCATGTATGTAGGTATATAAGGATGCACTTATTCTAAGAGATGTAATCACAGAACAGATTATACGTATAGGTATCTATGCTGTGGATGTAATAATCTGTAGCTGTTATTTGCAAATCGTTAAATTAATTTATGTAGATAGCGATACTTAGCAAATATGATGAATGTCGATATCTGACTAAGATAATATAACAAAAAAAGGAAAATACATATTTCATGAATTGTCTTTTGCAGTCAGCGACCGCTTGTACTCAAGTTTTATTAAATTAAGGAAATTCAATTATTTCGGTATTATCGTTTTGGCGACAAATAAAAATACATATTTTAAGTACGTCTAAAGTACAGTCGTTGAACCCAAATTAGAAATCTCATCGTATTTTTGTTTCCTCATTTTGGTATTAAATAAATAAAAATGCTATATTCGTTAATCGCGAATAAAAAAGGTAATGGATTTTTTTTTCATCTTTATATACTCAGTATTATAAATCAATGACTATTCTATTTTTATGTGTACTATTCGATATATAAGGCTGCCTTGAAGAGCCAGAATAAGCAATTTTGTGTATATTTTAGAGTGCATGTATTTTTAGTATTACAGTAAAGTATAATATTAATACATGGGCGCGTAGTATATGGGAAAGAAAAAATAATAGGCATTCTCAAATGAGCTCGCACTCGCTCTACGAAGAAGCGTGTCCATATATTTGCTCGCTTATTTTGGCTCATTGTATAGAGCCTTCTGTGTGTATTTATTTTGCGTTGTAACTTCATCATTTTCCTGTTTAATAATCCTGTCGTAATCAAATACTTGAGATTCTCGAATACGGTGGCAGTTTTAGACTTTTCTGGGTCTCGCTTTCCCTGGGCAGATTTGGAACTTTACGGACGGGTTTTTTGCTGTTTTCTGTTTTGATATTCTCTTTTGTGATGCGTATGTCTTAGATGTCATTAAATTGAAGGATTCGTGGTTGGGTGCCCTCTATCTGGCAGAAAGTTGTTGCTCCGAAACCTATTTGGTATAACTCACTTGGCATAAACTTTTTTAAACGAACATTGTTAAGGTATAGAAAATATTTAATATAATTGTTTTTTGGCCTAATGTTTTTATGTCCGAATTTAAAATGGGATACTTTTAAGATGACAGAATTGTAGTGGGCATATTTTATATATAAAACCTTTGTTAGAGTTACAATTTTGCATAATTTCGTTTAGCATAACGTTTATTTACAGCGCCGATTATTTGGCATAATTTGACTTAGCATACTACGAAGATCACAGAATTTCAATAGAATTAATTTTATTAGTCATACGGAAAAAAAAAGTTAAAAAATGACTATGGTGTGCTACAAAAGTTAGTGACAGAAATGAATTGCTGCAAAACCGACTTCACGTAGTTTTGTCTGCCCTACCCCTAGATTGTAATCTAAAACCGCAAAGGCGCGGTGGGACGAGGCGGCCCGCGAGCTGAGTAGTAGTCGACCGCGGCTGAGGCTGGTCGGACAAGCCGGCCAGCCTCAGCCGCGGCGGTGAGCGTAAAATCATCTGCGACGATTAGCTCGCGTGGGACCGGCGGAGCCCTGCAGCGCCGGAGTCGTGACAGAAGCCATGCTTGCTGCATGTTTGCTTGCTTTGCATGCTGCATGCCTGCTGCATGTTGCATGCTTCCTGCATGCTTGCTGCAACAATGTGTTCTTTAAATTTATTATGGATTTGAAATACATGCCAAAACATGATTCTGGCTGTGAATTTTCTGCAATATGATAGTTCTACTTTTTATTATTATGGATAAGGATATAAAATATATGCCAAAAGATGATTCTGTTTGTGAACTTTCTACGACATGATGGTTATACTTATTGATTATTATGGATATGAAATTTATACCTAAGATGATTCTGACTTACAAAATTATGGGTTTCGGTGTATGGTAAATGAGTGTATGCCCAAACGATTTTCTGCGAAAAGAGGTTTATGCTATCCGTTGCTATGCAAAATAAAATTATGACGTAAAAAGTTTTTTATTTTATTTTATTTTTAATAATTATAAACTAGCGCTTGACCGCAATCCCGCCTGATGGTAAGCAATGATGCGATCGTTGATGGCAAAGCGCGCTAGTTTATTAAGAACCTATTCACTCAGATTCAGCGAATAGGAAGGAAGACGGCACTTGAGCGAGGTGATGCAATGTTAAACCCAACAACACGACCAACGATGCTGTGCCAAAGGGAGATTGATCTGAAGACCCTCCGCGACCAAACTCCCAACACAACAACATTTGGCGCATCGTACCCGGCACACATCGCAACACAACTGCTCAGACCCGTCCTCCGTACGGCTTCACCAGACATCATGCCGGAACACGACAAATCGCTTGGCGGCAAGGCTTTGTCTGGTGGGTGGTAACTTCTGCCGGCGGCCGATGTTATAAAGGGCGAACCCTTCGTGGTTATATACTAAATATATATATATATATATAGTAGTAGTAGTATAGAAAATAACACATATATATATGTGCTATTTTCTTGAAGTCGTGGTGGCCTAGCGGTTAAAATACCAGCCTCTCAAGTATGAGTGCGCGGGTTCGATTCCAGGTCAGGCAAGTACCAATGTAACTTCTCTAAAGTTATATGTACTTTCTAAGTATATCTTGGACACCAATGACTGTGGATGAAGGAAAACATCTTGAGGAAACCTGGACTTTAAGTCTGAAATTGCCAACCCGCATTGTGCAAGCGTGGTGATTACGCTCAATCCTTCTCTGTATGAGAAGAGACCTGTGCCCAGCAGTGGGACGATAAAAAAGGTTGATGATGATGATGATTCTACTATATTCTATCGCGGCTGTTACTCCTAAATCTTTGGCAGTCAATACAGCACGCTTATTGCGTAACACACTATTACTATCAATTGGAATCAATCTGAAGCATATTGCTAATTCATTGCTCCATACCTACGTTCTAAAATTGTGTCTCCTCAAAAACGTAAACTTCGCAATGAATGTGGTTGAAATGTCAGAATGTACCCCATTGTTACTGTTACTGTGTTATGAAATTTACCTACGGGTCGTTAGAAGCCCGAAAGTCTAAGATACAAGTCTTACTGAGGGATATCGTATTATCCAATAACAGGGTTTTAGATAGCAGATATGCAGTAATTTCACGTAAGATACTTGTATCCGACTGAACCTAGTTAGACTGGAAGCCAACCATAACATAGTTAGCAATTAACATAGAATAGGCAAGGGATGGTGACCCTCGGTGGTGGGCCATAACATCGGCTGCCGGCAGAAGTTACTGCCCACCAGACAGAGTCTTACTGTCTGTCACGTCTGGTGATACCTACTTAGGACCCATTAACTTAATCAAATTTTATTCCGTGGTGTTTGGCAATCTGGGCTTCTCCCAATTGCAATAATGTCCCTTTGTGCCGATTGGCCTAGTTCTGTTCTGTCTCCTGCTTGTTATGGAGGGAAGTGGAAAAAATATCTTTTTTCTTACTCCTCCGCTATTCTCTTCTGATTAATTTCGTTGCGGGACCCAAGACAGTTGAATCGTTTCTCCGGGACTCGTCGAGCTTCATTGCTCGGCGTTTTTCTGGCGGTCTCCACTGTTGATTCTGGCTTTCAGGAGTTGCAGTAGGTGGGAAAAGTGTGGCGGGTTTTGTCCCATTTAAAAAAAAAAATGATGTCTGGTGATGCCGTACGGAGGACGGGTTTGAGCAGTTGTATTACGATGTGTGCCGGGTACGATGCGCCAAATGTTATTGTGTCGGTAGCTTGGTCGTAGAGGGTCTCCAGACCAATCTCTGGAGCAGCATCGTTGGTAGTGTTATTGCTCAACTGCCGTCTTCCTACCTATTCACTCAGATTTGTTGAGTGAATAGGCTCTTAATAAATTAGCGTGCTTTACCATCAACGATTGGATCACTGCTTACCATCATGCAGGATAATAGACATCAGGGAGGATTGTAATCAAGCACTAGTTAAAACTACTAGGTAAAACAAGTTTTTAAAGAACGACGGAATAATATTTTATTGCCTAAGTCAATAAAAATTAGATTCTAGTTTTTTCTAAAACGAAGGGCAAGCTAACAATGAGCGTACGATTTATAACGAAACGATTTTAAAAATAAGTTGGGTACACATGTCTCAATAGAGTAAATACTGTCTTCACATTTTTAACTTCAGAAAAACACTTCTACCGACATTGATCCCGTAACACCAGCCTCACAACGTACTAAGGTGACATACAACTCAATGTCAAATACTACACCCTTCACTGGAATTAACTGTCGCAAATTCCAATGTGTACGTATGTAAAGTAGGCTCATTCTGAATTACGCGTCAATCGGGTCCTGTATCAACATCAATTTTATTCACATCAGGCGTACACCTAACGAGTTGCTAAAGGCGTGTCTAAATAAGCTCATTTTTTTTTCGGCTGCAATAAGTAGCTGGCAACATTCAGCAACATTGCCACCGCGACTTTCGAGGTTGTAGTTCATCTCCAAGCAAACACTTAATTTATTCTTACTTCTTTCAAAAAATTACTTCTTTCAGAACAGTTAAGGAAAACAACATGAGGCATAGTATAAGAAATTCTATGATATGTGACATAATAGCAACCAGTACTGGGTCCGTGTTGTAGTTTACTACAGCCCACCCCCTCTTACTGTGAACTATATGGGCTCTAAGAATTATGGGTATTATGCCTTATTGCACCTTCAGTGCAACAGAGTCACAATTCGTGACACTTATTTTTTTCCTATGTTTTTTGTTAGGATTTTTTTGGTAATGACATACAAGATTTTTACGTAAAACTATGACAAACCAAATAAACAATCAATTTTATAAAGATTTAAAACTTTACAACTAAATTTTTTGAGGAAACAGATGCTAAAAACATATTAAAGGTCCTTCTCTCAAAAATTAAAAAAAAAATAACTGTTGTGGCTTTGTTGCCCCGAAGGTGCGTTATGTCTTCAGGAACTGCTGACAGATATCTCAGTAAATGCATAAGTAGCGGAATCAATATTTAATTTAATTTATTAGTTTCACCAACAATCAATGCTAAGAATATCTATCTAAAATGACAATGATATATTGTAATAAATGCAAGGAACAGAACAGTTGCCGTGAAAGTTGTAGTAGGCTTTTGCTACTACAAACCACTTCTTGTAATAAAAATCAAACTCACATTTAGAAGCGTCTTAATGGAAATTATTCGTTCGAATTTTGTTAAAGCATTTGGCCTTGCAAATAAATGTCTATAGTAGGTGTTTGATGGCACGTATGCTTTTGAAGGGAATTCAAATTAAAGGAGTTTAATGTGGAATATGAGAATCCAAATTGTTTGAATGCCGATGATATATCTATGCCGTATTGTATTAAATTTACAGGTTGAGATGTGTTCGTTTTATTGACTTCGGTTGTTGTGTTGTTAACAATTTTTTTTTTGTTATAAATTTAGGTCGTGGTGGCCTAGTGGTTAAAACCAGGTGTTTTAAACACTAGGCCACCATGACCTTGAGAGGCTGGCCTCTCAAGTATGAGTGCGCAGGTTCGATCCCAGGTCAGGCAAGTACCAATGTAACTTTTCTAAAGTTATAAGTATATCTTGGACACCAATGACTGAAGGTGAAAGAAAACATCTTGAGGAAACCTAGACTTTATAAGTCTGAAATCGCCAACTCGCATTGAGCAAGCGTGGTGATTACGCTCAATCCTTCTCTGTATGAGAGGAGACCTGTGCCCAGCAGTGGAATGAGAAAAAGGTTGATAATTAAATTTAAAAAAGGATATTCGCCACGTACTACGTGCTACGTGGCAAATATTCTCTTTTGACACAGAGACGGCATGATTATTAATTACCACTATTAAAATGTTATGTAAATATAATTTATATATTATAAATATTATAACCCATATCTCTTCACGGCGTAATCACTTCGAAAGTACATATTTATAAATTGTAAAAGTTCCTTTCGATCCTTGTCCGAATTCGAATCCTCTCACACATGCATGAAGCATGGTTCATGGTCATGGTTACATTTAAATAAAATAGGTTTCAATGTAACCAAGACAATCCGCAGACTTAAAAAAGATAGCAAATTTTGACACTCTGCCAGACTAGTTTACAACATGTCCAACATGTCTGTGTGCACTATTATCATCATAATAATCAACCTTCTTTATCGTCCCACTGCTGGGCACAGGTCTCCTCTCATATAGAGAAGGATTGAACGTAATTACTGCGCTTGCTCAGTGCGGTTTGTTAAATTCAAACTTAAAGTCCAGGTTTCCTCAAGATGTTTTCCTTGTACAATGTGTACACTATGCATTAGCACGATCATGCTATATTCCCGGTGAAGGGACAGAGGAAGAGTCCTGAGTCCCTATACTGTGTGTTTCTCACCGAAAGGAGTGTCAGTGAGACACAAAAAATGGGCCATATTCTAACACGCGGGTCCAGTGCGGATTGGCAGATGTCACATATCTTAGAATTTTTGGCTTTAGGACATCTGGTTTCCATACGATGTTTTTCTTCACATTTTTGAAAGCTGTCCTGATGAAATCTCTTTGTACCTTTATCCTGCACCATTAATGGTGTAGAAGAGACAAATTAGTTCTGCATTGAGAGTTTGGTCTCATCTGCACCATTGAAATGACACTATACTTGCTAAGTATTTTGTCTTCGCATATTAGACGCATATTGTACGGTTTCTTGAAAATATTTTCTTTTGATTTTTTGGAGCAGTAGTGTTAAATAATTTAAACTGTCTGGATCCAAACTAACGACCCACAAATCGTCTCTCAGGACAGAAAATACTGGACCACCACTGCTCTCACTAACTTTACAAACCCATATTCAAACCTCGCTTTGAATTCCGAGTCATTAATTATCAAACAAGCTTAGAAATTCCAGACATACAAGCTATCGATAACAATAATAATTTGCACTTTAATCACATATGCAAACTGCTCGAAAATCAAAATTCCGTATTTGATAGCGTTCTTGTACTGAACACCAAACCACCAGTCTGACTTTGCTTCGATGATTGCCTTATATACGAAGGAAGACAATTAAGTGACTTTGGTCAAAAATATATAAATTCAGAAGGTTGGCTCCATACAATTAATGAATACAGGCGCACGGACACAAAATGTATATACAGTATGTACAGCGCAGAGAAGAAAGATAAGGTGTAAAACCGGCCAAGAGCGTATCCGGTTACGCTTTTGGGTTTCGTAGTTTCCTGTCCGTCGCAATAAATGTGCACTATACTGGGTATGTAGAATCAAATAATAGTTTTACATTGGGTTAAAACTCTTTAATTAGTAGTTTAGTTACCACCTTCCTTTATCACCCACAAAGGACGGTGATAACTAAAGAAAAAGTTATAGATTACAACTTATTCTATAGCTCATACCCTGCATGGTCCCGTCAACTCAGGAAAAATCTTAACAACGAGAATAAACCCAGTATATCGCCATCTCGCGGGAAATTAGGTTACTAATCTATACAAACTAGACAGGTTATGTATATTGTCCGCGGACTGACAGACAGAATTGGCGAAACTGGGTTCCTTAGAAATGTGTGTACAAACAGACGTATTTATATAAATAAAATCATTTATTTTAATATTATCGCTTTATATAAATCATTTTGTTTTTTATTATGGAAAATGTTTTTTCTGTTTTCTAGGAGCTAACCTCTTCCTGTACTATTTTTTTTATATTTTTGTGAGTTTTAAATTCTTTCATTTATCAAATCGGGGCAGATATTTATACCTTTTATAGCTACGGCACTGAGCAGACTGCTAAACCATTGCCTTGTGTGTCTATGTGTGCATGCATTCCTTCTCATTGAATAGAGTCCACCTTCTGTATTTATCTATTGGGTACATTGATGCAAGAGAATTGAGAGATTGTAACTACGTTCCTGCTCCTTCTTCCGTAAACAGAATTGTTAAAGGAAATTCGCAGAACGCGACAATAGAAGCTTTTGCTCTTATAACACTACATTAGAAGAAATTGTAACACGGCTGGCCATATTAATATTCAAGGAAGCTGTGCAGATACTCGTACATACATGTACAACCTAATTTTATGTATATTATTCGAAACCCGAAAAACGTCATTTTTATGTAAAGAATCTATCTACAAAATTTCAAAATATATCCTGAAAAATCCCAAAGTTATGAGCTTGTTATTTTACCTGCTTGTCAACAAAGATATGGTCATCGCACCGCTCGCTCGTCTGCGCCTGCAGCCGCGTGGCGTGGTGGGGCCCTGTCCCACTATGATTTACCGTCAACTTCGTTGTGCGCTCGGTAACCATACTGCAACAATTTCTAAATGTATTTGGGATAAAATATAACATAGTGTAAAAATTATTGGAATCGAATCAGTTGCTTATTCTGAACAAACAGTATTCAGGTTTCGTATAAAGAAAAAATAAAGTTGTATAAATGTAAACAAATATGCATTAATGGAAATATAACTTTAATTTCCACAGTTTAGTTTATATTACTACTTCAAACATTTTTATATCTATATCAGTATTGCTTTGTTATGTAAATAATATAATATTTCTGTCGGTCTACAATGCTCCCACTGTTGGTACACAGATCACCTCTCAATGAGAGGTAGTACATTTACCAATCCCCTAGACGTCACATGCCAGTTACGAGTGCAGAACAACTAACTAGGACTAGAGCAGGTGCGACAAGGAAGTTCGACATGATCTTCGTCTTATCCATGTTCATCTTTAGACCTACTAGTTCGGAAGCTCTCAGGAGATCATTGAGCATTTTACTCAAGTCTTTCGAGTATCCGCCATGACCGCGATATCATCTGCAAAACGGAGGTTAGTGATGTACTCACCGTTGTTGTGACGCCAAGTCCTATCCAGTCAGCTTGAAGACATCTTCCAACACAGCAGTTAATAATTTGGGAAATAAAACATGTCCTTATCTCACTTCACGCTGCAGCTGGATCGGTTTCGAGTCCTGATCCTGGAGACGGACTGACATGGTGGCGTTTTTGTACAAACAATTTATCACCTCAATGTATCGATAGTCAATTTGGCACCGCTGGACAGACTGTAGCACCGCCCAAGCCTCGATTCGAAGGCCTTCTCATAGTGCACAAACGCTAAGCATAGTGGTTTGTTATACTCCTCGGACTTCTGTATAACTTGTCGCAGCGTATGTATGTGGTCTATGGTGCTAAAACCTTTTCGGAAGCCTGCTTGTTCGGGAGGCTGGAAGTCGTCGAACCTGCGAGCGAGACGATTGGAGATAATCCTAGAAAACAGCTTATAGACATGGCTCAGACAAAAAACTGTTGTTCAAACTTAACTGTGTTTATGTAAAATGATTGTCTGTAATCAAATTTTCGTTTGTTCAATACAACTCTTTATATTGACCTACAAAGGTACACCACTGTCGATATCCATAGCATAGATAATATATTTCAGTCCGTAACTAAAACTGTCAAGTTTCATTAAGGGTGGCAGATTCAATTATTGAGAAAATCTTAAGACCCACTACAAATTAAATAACACTAGGTCTACAAAGCAAATAATTTAAGAAGACGATGAAATCTAAAGTAAGTTTAACACAATTCCCAAATATCAACACAATTAATCTTGAACTAACTTGAAACAGTCTTCAATATTAAGTACAATAAATCGAGTTTCAAATTACACTCACATACATGTTTAATAAAATAAACAATGCAGTGATTCGACAACTTAATTATCCTCATATAACATAACGACCTCTAGACGAAAGCCAAGTACTGAGAATTCTATTAAGTTTTGTATCTTTGTGTGATATTTGAGTAACAAGAGTATTATTGATGTAAGTAACACCAAATTTTAACATTTTTCTTCACTGAAATGAAATGAAATTACTAAGCAAGTAGGATGACTGATCATTTTTACACGTCATTTTTTTTTGGACTAGTTGTATCCGGCATTTCCTAACTGATTACCACTGAGAAGAAATAGCCGAAACAAACTCAGGGATCATCGTCGAAAATGTTTACAATAATTTACGTCATAATTACGCATATTGCTTAATAACAATGCTTAGCAGAGCGAGCAGCTCAGTCCCAAGCTTTTTTTTCTTCTAAACTATCAGCTGTGATTTTATAATACCCCTTTTTGCAAAGTTTGGCCTTTATATAGTTTTTAAATCGTTTAATGGGTATGTTTCGAATGTCCATGGGAAGCTTGCACTGTATCCTTTCATCCGTATTATTATAGCTACACAAATAACTAAAGAAGAATTATAGTTGTAGGTAACTAGCTGCACGGTTGCAAGGTTCTGGAGTGGCGGCCGCGTAGGTACCGGAAGACGACGCGTAGGGAGGCCCCCAACAAGTTGGAACGACGTCCTGGTGAAGGTAGCGGGAAGCCGATGAATGCCAGCAGTACAAGTTGGGTCATCGTGGAAAGCCTTGGGGGAGGCTTTTGTCCAGCAGTGGACCTCTATAGGCTGTAGAATAAGAAGAAGCGGTGTCTATTACATAAGATTCGATCCTGTAACAACATCGGAATAAGTAGTACCATATTTGTTATTCCTGGTAATAAACATCAAAGGAGATGTTTCAGAAATATATATACAGTATGTTAAGAAAACCCTGTCCGACCCGTGAAGGCGTTGTTAGGTATCGATAACTGATTCTACTAATGCATACAAAACCGGGCTAAACTTAAAAAAAAAATCCCCCTAAAAAAATAAATATTATTTCGCAAAAAGAGGTAACTTAATAAATTCGCGATAACCACCCTTCGCCTGCCGTCCGCGGGGGGCGGGCGGCAGGGCATGCGGCACGTGGTCGCATCGCTATTCGCTCATAATAATACCGGTGTTGTCACTTTTTAAAAATTACCAAATTTCGGGGAAATTGGAATTAATTCGCGGGAAAAAAAGATTATTTCAAAATTCATTTGTATTGGTACTATGATGAATACGTAAAATTTTATATTATATTTGGTCATGTGTTTACTTAACCTTTATTATCCTTATGGGTCGGACAGGGTTTTCGTAACATACTGTATATACTAGCTGACCGGCAAACGTTGTTTTGCCATATAAATAATAGATTAAATTACTAAAATGGCTATTAAAAAATAAGGGTTGATCGTAGAAGGGTGAAAATTGGGGATTGTATGTATTTTTGTATGTTGTATCATAAAAAAATAGAAATTAAAAATTTTGTCTAAAAAATAAAAAAAAAAATTAGGGGTGGACTACCCCTAACATTTAGGGGGATGAAAAATAGATGTTGGCCGATTCTCATAGATACCGGATAAGCACAAAAAATTTCATCAAAATCGGTCGAGCCGTTTCGGAGGAGTGTAAATCCGAACACCGTGACACGAGAATTTTATATATTAGATATAGTTAACTAATAACTAGTTAACACTAGTTAACTTTAAGCAGCGTTTATAAAAAAGGGGGAAAAGGTCTAGGGAACATGATTTTAAAAACTTTGCTTCAATAATAAATCTGCATATGTTTTATGATTGTCCACTCTGTCCGTCCTGTGTCTGTCCACTATGTCTACAATAATAAATCTGCATATGTTTTATGATTGTCCACTCCACACTGGACGTCACGAAAGTAGTTCCAAATTCCTCTACGCGTCACGCCTCCATAATTGTAATAATCGTTTCAAAAACACGCATGCGACATACGCTTAAAATAATAATAATGAAAAAGAAAAAAAAACTATGATTACCTATAGTAAAATTATTAATATATATATTCCTGATTATAAACTATCAGTATGCTAAATTTTATCTAAAATCGTTCAGTAGTTTAGGCGTGAAAGTGGAACAAACAAATATACTTGCTTTCACAATTATAACATAAGTAAGAATACTTCTTAATACTATCGAAAAGGGTTTTCAATCATCTTGTAAGCAATGACTAAGGTATAAAGAAGAAGGTCCTCATGCACTAAGCTTAAGATGACTATCTTTAGTTAAAAAAGATTTTTTACGAGTCTGTCAAGAATACATTTTGGTTATATCTTCAGAAGTGTTGTTTACGTTCTTATAACAATGTCTAAATTCCTTACATAAATTATTTTCATGGAATGAGAAAAATATTCAGTCTTCTTTTGTTTTATATTTAGAAGGAATACACGTGCCGTACGCAACATGAGCCTAATTTTCAAGTTCTGAGAAAAAAAATGTTAGGAATATTGTGATATCTGCCATGTCTCGCGATTACAATTCGGAATTGGATTATTTATTTATTTATTTACATATTCTTTATTGTACACCAATCAAGCATGGAACAGAATACATTCAACACAAAACATACAATGGGCGGCCTTATCGCTAATACGATTTCTTCCAGGCAACCAAAGAATGGACAGATTCTCCTGAACCACAAATGGGACTGTCGTTGGTGCAAATATCATTATTACAATATACTAAAGTAGATACACAAATACAAACATATACATACATAAATACATAGATACATAGATACTGAATATAACAGGTAAGCAAGTAAATTAGCCAAAAAGTGATTGTTGAATTGAATTAGTTAAAAAATATTGCCCTGCTTACATCATTCTTCTTCTATGATTCGTGCAGGTATTGCCCAAAAACTTAAGCAACCCGTTAGAATGATTATTTTAAGTATCTATACAGCACCCATAGATAAGTCGCTAAAATTATTGTGCTGGACCGATGACCTGGTGAAGGCCACGGGAAACCGAAACAAGACCGGTCATTATGGAAAGCCTTAGGGGATGCCTTTTTCCAGCAGTGGACCTTTATAAGCTGAGAAGAAAATATCGGCAAGTAATATGGAAAGTTATTGAAACACGTAGTACGTACGTTTGTTATCATTTGAATTCAAGAAAATGAAATTGTAACTTTGATAGCTATAATTCCTTAGAGTGTTTTATTTTGAGTTGAATTTACTTCATAATCAACCTTTCTATCGTCCCACTGTTGGGCACAAGTCTCCTCTTATACAGAGAAGGATTGAGCGTAATCACCACGCTTGCTCAAGGCGGGTTGGCGATTTCAGACTTAAAGTCCAGGTTTCCTCAAGATTTCTTCTTTCGCCGTGTAATCAGTCATTGGTGTCCAAGATACTTAGAAAGTACATATAACTTAGAAAAGTTACATTGGTACTTGCCCAACCTGGAATTGAACCCGCTCACTCATAATTGAGAGGCTGGTGTTTTAACCACTACGCCATCACGACTACGAATTTACTTATAGTGATTCTATACCAGCTGTCTCTTTACCGCTAAAGTTAAAGATAACAATATGCTGTAAACCAGAAAATAGATAACAAAATATATAATATAATTATGTTTTATCTCTTTCTCTGCAGTCGGTCCCTCATGTCTGAGGATCGTGATCAGCATTGGGGCAGCATTTCGAATGGATGATCTGCCTCCATCGGTTTCGATCCAGCGCGTCTCTCACCACTGCGTAAAATTTAGAAGACGATGTGTCTTTGACTTGATCGGTCCATCTGGTTGGTGAACGACCGCGCGATCGTTTGCCTTCGGTGTTCCTAACGACAAACAACATTTCTAGACATTCATCGCCTCTGCGCATTGTGTGACCGAAATAGGACAAAATACGTTGCTAGCATATGGTCGACAAACGGGTTTTTATTTTAAGTTGGTTCAGAATCGACACATTGGTGCGTTTTGCAGTCCAAGGTATTCGGAGTAATCGCCTCCAGCACCACATCTCGAATGCATCGATTCTCTGGCATTCTCGGGCTAAGATCGTCCACGTTTCCACACCATAGAAGAGGATAGGGAATACTAAGGCACGAACCAATCTGATCTTAACTTTAATGCCAATTCCTCTCCTCCTCCAAATGTTGTTTAGACGGGTCATTGCGTCCTTAGCCATCCCGATACGCCTCTTGACTTCGGGAACTCAACTGCCATCGTCGCAGATTTGGGAGCCTAGATAAATGTAGCGATCAACGATGTTAATGCCAGGGATGTTACAGGTGACATTTGCTAAAGTTCCGGCTCGATCTACTATCATCATCTTCGTTTTAGTTCTGTTGACTGCAAGACCAATGTTGCCACTTTTAATTTAGAGTCTTTGGAACAGCTCACTCATATCTTCCATAGATGTTGCCAGGAGTACGGTATCATCAGCATATCGGAGGTTTGATAATCTCTTTCCGCCTATAGGAAACCCCTTCTCCCAATTTTGGATGGTTTTCCGCATTATGTATTCTCCATATATGTTGAAAAGTGCAGGGGAAAGGATGCAGCTCTGCCTCACACCCCTCTTCGTTTGGAACATATTGGAGTATTCTGCGCCAATCCTGACGAAAGATCGATTTACTGTGTACAGACTCTGGATTAGGGCAACAAGATGTTCAGGAACTCCCATCTCTAGTAGCACACTCCATAGTTTATCCCATTTTACACAGTCGAAGGCTTTTGTATAATCTATGAAGCAAAGGATCACGGGGCTGTTAAATTCCCTGCTTTTCTCAATAATTTGGCGGACATTCAATATTTGTTCCCGTTCAGGCGTCGGTTGATGACACAAAGCAGGATATGGATTATGTTTTATAGTGATATGTATTTTGAATTACGGCCATATCACTCGATTAATGGTTCATATTAATAATAAATTTGTCAATTTCGTGTTTTCCACATCAACGGATGTGAATAACACTGTGGTGATGAAATTGTCTCACTGTATGTGAAAAACGTTTTACATATATAAGTATCAGAATTAATTACAGCAGGCGATTGTACAGTAAATAAGCGGTTGGACTTATTGTTCTTTCTGTCCGGACGGCTCTCAGTTTTATTTACTGATGCATGTAATTTCGAAACAAAATGGCGAAATATTTATATTCGTTCTGTAAAAAGTAATTTATGGAGATTGAAGATAACTCTGCAGCCGTAATGGTGTCGACGTCTTAATACAAAAACAGTGTTCATCGACCAGTGAATGTTTTGTTACATAATGTGTCTGTTGATAAATTTGATTTTATTTAGTTCTGTAGTATTGACATTTCGATCGGTACTTAGAACCTCTTTGAATTAGATAAAGTTTAATTAATATTTTAACTGACATTTCAAAGAACTATACGAATTGTAGTCAGTTTTGACAGCCTCCGTGGCGTAGCGGTAGCGAATGCGGCCGCTGTGCAAGGAGGCGCGGGTTCGATCCCCGTGCAGTGCAATATAGTGCAATATAAATATTTGCATTGGTTTGGTCGTGCCTCGGAAAGCACGTTAAGCCATTGGTCCTGGTTCCCATACGAACATCTAATGGCAGTCGTTACGGGTTGTTGGAGCCTCAAAAATCCAACAATTGGTCTAACTGCAATGCTTCGATATCGCCTTCGAGTTGTGGAGGTTAGACGGCAGTCGCTTCACGGAAAATATCGAATTTTAGCCAAAATCAGTAATTAGACTGATAAAAGCGGACTCCAGACTCCAAAGCTGAAAAAAAAGCTTCGGATGCGACTAGGATTAACGCTGAGAGGATGATGATACGAATTGCGTAGTATCTTAAAAAATAATTTAATGTCTATCAGATAGATTTATAAAAAATATTGAACACGTATTTTTTATATTTTCTTTCATTCAAATACTTAGGAAGATATATCGATTTGAAATGTCGCATGACGTCACTTCGTGGTACAAAATATACCACGGCGTGACGTAATTAGCCCCCACTCCCTAACTCTAATACGCTATATCTCAGTAGTTTTTGATAATTTTGACAAAATAAAAAATACGGTCTTATTTTTTTTTTATTATCTATAATACGGACTAATTATTTTTTATCTATATTGTAGTCAGTGATTTGAGTTTAGAAGAGTTTTAACTAGGTAGCTAATTACATTTTAGATAGTGTGTGTGTGTGTGCATATAATAATACCCGCACTCGTCGATTGAAGGTTTAACTATGCTTGCCACGGTTGGATTGTGGATAGGTGATCAACTTTTCATACCGAGACCCCTTTTTCAGACGACCTCTCCCGTTCTGGGAGGAGCTGAAGGCCGTGTCAGACTATTATCGACTAAAACTCATCCGTGTTCCTTTATTTGCCTAAGCCCTGGTAGGCACCGGTCTTCGTAGATCCCAGTCACGATGTGCTGACATTTTTTAGATGCGGGCGTGGATCAAAACACGCCGTCCACTTGGGCCTGGTCCTTACCGGGCTGCGAGCTACCCGCTGCTTGCTCACTGCAAGCCCGCGCCTACGGTGGCCGGGAGTTCGATGTTGTCTCTCGACCAGAGCGTCATCTGTATCGACTTGGGCGTAAGGGTGTTGAGATACCTACTCCTTCATGCGCTCCGCCTTCTGCTTTGCCAGAATCACTACTTCGCAGAAGGAGGTAATGGCCTGAAATGCACTCTCGCTTCGGACCATGGCCTGGACCAGACACCGCCGTTCGCCACCATGAGGATATGGCGGTGCTCCACCGTACACCCTAGTGTTTCCTCCCGCCCTATCCCGAACGTGATGAGGACCTGCCTCAGGCAGGTCTGAGTGCCGTGACGCCTCTCTAGCCACTCCTCAAAGAGAGGACCTACTGCCCCCATTGTGGCGATTGTGCGCCAGCACTAGGTTGCGATAATCGCACTCTCCATGTCGCCATGAGATCCCGTCAGAGGATTTCTCGCGGAAGCGGTGTTATGACCCATACCTGCCCCGAATAAATATATTTTCTTTCTTTTTTCTTTCTTTCTTTCTTTCTTTCTCTGATTCCAGCTGTCATTCGTAGATCGTTGATAGTCATTTTGGGCATACACATTAGCCCGAACGTTGACAACCAGTCTGACCAAAGGGTATCGTATTATCCTGGATTGTGGAGGTCAGATAGTTTTTCGTTCCATATACAATACTGGTATTCAGCTAAATTCAGTTAGACTGAAAGCCAATCCCAAACTAGTTGGGAAAAGGCCGAGTAAATGATGAGAAAGCGTGTTCATTATTGAAATTAAATATCTACGATTAAATAGTAGAGTATAGGTGAAAGATGGAATCATAGAAAATAGGACATCAAAATTTTTTTCAATTTTTCAACCAGTAAAAGTCGCATAGTAAAAAAATACGGGTGACGATTGATAATGATTACTAAATAACAAAACTTTAAACCCGCAAGAGTTCATTCGAGATTTCGGTAGGATGATGTACTACGATGAAGTATTAAGGATTCGATCAGGTCTCAAGGCAACTTCTGTGGGTTTGTATTTCATTTGATCCATGTATCGATTGATATCGCAATGCGGTGTTGCTAGGACGCAATCCGAGTGTGAACTATGTAAATATTTATTTATCAATTTATTTCGACCAACTTGACTGTTCCTGTAATGGTAGTAACAATGTGTTGGTAGATAAATATGTTATCTTTGGAAAGAACAGCAAAGAGTGTCCTGATGACAATCTCATCAAGGTTTTCCAAGTAGGTTGCAATAGTAGTAACCTGTACCCGAAAGGTTACCATGGCCTTCTAAGAAAACCGTAAATAATATTCGTACCTAAGTAAGCCACAGCAAGGACTACTTCTACGGGTTCATGGAAGGCTCAGATCTCCGATGCGCATGCGGTGTCTCTCCACAGACAATGTCTTGTAATGTCCAGGGTTCAAGCTACTGAGCAATGAAAGACAAAGCTAGGCAAGAAATACAAATTTACTTAACGACTACAATCTTTCTTATAATTTACTTAATGACTACAAGTTTCCTTGCAATACGGACGAGCAGAACCAATAAACTTATTTGACATTAGTATGGTACTGTTCCAAGACCAGCTAGCTTCCCGTGTACCGTGGCGAGTACGTCACTTAGTGATCGGTTCAAATCCCGTGGGTAGCGGAAGAAGGTCAGGGCCGAGCAAGTCAGCAAAGGCCGGGTCTTGATCCGCAACAATTTGCCAGAAGGGTAGGGGCGTTTCTACAGGCTGATGACAAAATAAAACAGTCAGCCTTGTTAAACATACAAGCTAAGTAACCTACACTTCGTTAAATAGTCGTAAGCACTTACCCCGTTTCTCCTGTCACGAGCACAACAATTAATAAGTTTGCACTGACAACAACACGTATATATATTTCGTAGTAATTTCCGAATATGACCAATAGTTTTAATTTCAAGGACTTTTGTGCAAATCACTCCAAGCAACGATCCTCTTCTGTCTGTCACCTCTTGACAGCTTCCGATCCCCCGTCTTTTTTCAATTTATTTTTATTCTACCGTCACGTGTCCGTCGTCTAATCTCACTTTATCAAAACCATTGGAGTGAGCCTAGTAGCGCCATCTAGTGTTGGGCTTACGAGCTACAATAGATCATTACAATATCCCCTCTCCTCTAAAGAATCCAACCGGATTCAAACCAAACGTTTAAGATCACAGGAATGCCATTTTCCTAAATCTTTGCCTCTGAGACTCTTTAATCTGTAAACGTCCGTTGACACCTTCTCTGCTATGACGGCCTTTTCAAACTTAGGGGCTAATTTAGCCATGAAACTCTTATTAGCCTTCGATAGGAGCTTAGTGCGTTTCTAAACTAGATCACCAACTTTATAATTACATATGCGGCGTCTCTTATTGTACTGTTCGCTGTTGGTCTCATGTGATTGCCGTATTTTTTCACCAACCTCGTCATAAATCCTACTTCTGAAGGCTATATTTTCCATAAATGTTCTTTCGTTGGGTACAATCGGTTCGTCTGGTTCAAAACTATAGGGTTTCATACCTTGGATCTTCGTCTCTCGTCCAAAAAACAAATATGACGGTGTCTTCCCAGTTACTTCATGCACTGATGTCCTGATTGCGTGTCCTATGTGTGGTATGTACTTGTCCCATTCTTTGTGATTATCTTCAACGTAAGAAGCTATAGCTGAGCCAATTACTTTGTTTACTCGTTCAGTGGGGTTGGCCTGAGGGTGGTAGTAAGGGGTATACCATAGTTTCACACCATACCCTGAAACTAGTTCTTTGAACTGGTTGGATACAAATTGCTTTCCATTATCACAAACTATTACACTAGGGGTTTCGAACATTAGAAAAATCTGTTCTTCCAGTATTTTCGTTATAGTTGATGACTTCCCATTTCTGAGTGGATATAGGAAACAGAATTTGCTGAACCAGCACGTAATAACTAGCAGCATAGTATTGCCATGCTTGGATTTTGGGAAGGGTCCCATCAGATCCATGGATATTATCTGGAAGGGTTCCGTTACCTCTCGTTGCTTTCCCATTAGGCCAGATGGCCTACTTTGTGTGTGTTTGTATTTCGCACACACCTCACATTTCCTTACATAGTTTTTCATGTCCTGAATCAAATTCGGCCAGAAATATTGCTGTCTCACGCGGTTGACTGATTTTTTGACACCGAAGTGACCAGCTGAGGGGTCATCATGGCATTCTTTTAGGATTCCTAGACGAAGCTTTTCTGGAATTACAAGCTTCCAACTGTCATTTTCATTGGGGAATTGTTTCAATTGCAAGTATTTCCACAATTGTCCTTGACTGATTATCCAATCCGAATCATTTTTCCCAGAGAGTACCAGATCCTCTTTTGATTTATACCACTCATCTTTATGTTCTGGTTTTATTTCTATAATGTTAATTTCTTCTTCAATCGCTCTTGATAAGGCGTCTGGTACAGTGTTATATTTACCTTTGCGATGGACTATTTCGTAATCAAATTGTTGTAAGCGCATAGCCCATCTTGCTAAACGTCCGTGGGGGTCTTTGTTTCGGTGTAGCCACTGAAGGGCACTATGGTCGGAAATTACCTTAAAATGATTTCCTTCTACATATGGTCGAAACTGTTCTACAGCATGCAGAACACTTAATAGTTCTCGTTCCGACGCTGAATACTTGCATTCTCTTTCTGTCAGTTTTTTGCTAGTGTAAGCAATAGGGACCTCCAGATTATCGACTATTTGGAACAAAACTCCCCCAGTTCCCCTGTTAGAAGCATCACATTGAATAGAAAAGGGTTTTGTAAAGTCCGGTACCCTCAGCACTGGTGTAGAAGTTAGTGCAGTCTTTAATTTTAAGAAAGAGTCTTCTGCCTCCTTATTCCAAACAATGCGTTTAGTCTTCTTGCCACCCTTAGTTAGTTCATGTAATGGAGCTGCAACAATGGCAAAATTTTCCACAAACCGCCTGTACCAGCTTGCTAAACCAATAAAACGCTTTAGCTCCGTGTATATCGCAGGCCTGGGGTATTCGAGTATAGCTTTAACTTTGTCCGGGTCTGTACGTAACCCTTCCTTATCTACAATATAGCCTATGTATTTTAAGGATGATCTTGCAAATACGCATTTTTCCAGATTGATCGTCAAGCCTGCTTTCTTAAGCTGATTTTTTACATGTGTTAATGACGATAAATGACCGTCAAAATTGTCGTCACAAATGACGATGTCATCTAAATAAGTGAACACTCTACTTTCGAATTCAGGGGTGAATAACCGATCCATCAAACGTTTCTGTGTTTGAGATGCATTACTTAGCCCAAATGGCATGACCTTGAACTGAAAAAGCCCTTTTCCAGCGAGTCCGAACGCTGTCTTTTCCTTGCTTGTTTCTTCTAGTGGGATCTGCCAGAAGGCTGATCGTAGGTCGATAGTTGATAGGAAACGAGCATTTTTTAGGCTATCTAAAATGGTGGTAACCCTCGGCAGTGGATAAGAGTCTTTCACTGTAACTTTATTTAATTGACGACTGTCGAGACATAAACGATTCTTTCCCGAAGATTTCTTCACCAATAATACCGGGGAACGCCATGAACTGAAAGAGGGTTCTATTACGTCATTGTTCAGCATTTCCTGGATCTCCTTTTCAAGTTCCGCCATGATTGGAGGAGCCAAGGGGTACTGTCTGTGTTTGATGGGCAAACTATCTCCTGTGTCAATCCTATGCTTGATTAACGTGGTTCTTCCTAAACCTTTACCAATCTCTGCTGCCATTTCCTCCAATAATTTGTCCAGGCACTCTGCCTGTTGAACAGAAAGTTCGCCCCTCGAAACCACAGGTTGTGAGACGTTAATTTCCGTAATGTCAGGGACTGGTTTTCCTGCTCCTACAATTAAATTAAATGACTCAAAAAAATTCATACCTAAAATAATATCATGTTTTATAGAGTTCATGATATAAAAATCTACCACGTTGTATTTCCCCGAAAATTGAATAGGTAAATGAACAATGAAATCCAATGTATGGTAGGTCCCATCAGCCGTCGATATCATTTCTTTATCGACTTTACGTTCTGAAAACCCCAATTTCTTCATTTTTGTTGCAAACTTCTGCGAAATGACCGATACCGTTGCTCCAGAATCCAATAATCCCACAAACGACTGATTCAAGATTTTTATCTCCGCATAATATCGATTGTCTTGGTAGTGCTTATTAATATTACAGATCTTACCTGTTTTAAAGAAAATCGAAATGGTATGTAGCCATTGTTGCCACTCCTCCGTAGTGGAGTGACTTAGTTTTTCGGGGTACGACCGGCCGACATCGACTCCGAATTGTCGTTTCCCTTATCGGTAGTATTGCATGAACATTTGTTTGTGGTCTTTCCGAAACGACCACATCTGTAGCAGAAGAGTCTTTGTTTTGGCAACTTACAATCTCTGAAACGATGCCCTGGGGTTCTGCAGTTCCAGCATTTTGTTGAGGGTACTTCCTTGTTATCTATAGCTGCCACCTCAGTCGTGTGATCATTTCGCAATGTCTTAGAGGTGCTTCCTTTATACGCTAAATCTCTTTCCAGAGATTTATCACTTTGGGTAGGTTCCTTGAAATTATCACAGCTTATCTTGGTGCGTTCAATAATCCTTAGAATGGATGTTAATTCGCTCACTGAATCGAACGTGTCTCGGCATACGGCCTTCTGCAAGTAGGGTTGTAAATTCCTTCTAAGTATTGCCACTTTTTGTGTTTCTGTGATAGGAGTGGGTAGCCGATTAAACATATTCTGCATAATAGCTATATATATCAAAATACCTTCCTGGTTGCTTTGTGTTCTCCGTTTAATCTCCTCTAATAGTTCCTCTTGGTAGCATGGATGCTGAAATGTGTCCAACAATAGCCTCACTAATTGAGCCCAGTTACTTACTGCACCTTTATTGGCCCTAAACCATATTAGTGCTTCTTCTTCGAAGAAGTCTATGGCATAACGAAATAAGTCTTCATCGGCAGCATTCCTTGCTTCTTTAAGTTCCTCAATTCTTTCCAAGAAGGCGTCCACACTTACAGTACCCTTACCACTAAATTTGACACCCCAATCTTTAATGGGGACCAACTTACGTTTGCAGAAGCCATCATCAAACGTGGATGACCTTTGTATGCCCTGATGATGTGAGAAAAGACTACGTTTCTCTAAATGCGAACGTGGTAAGTCAGCGTTGGCAACAGCAGACTGCAATGCATGATTCTGGTGATTTTCCGTATCACCATCCTTAGGTAAGGAAGATTTTCCTGAGACTCGGTGCTTTTCCAATTGATCCATTACCTGAACAGCTTCATTTCCCAGGGATCTCTCGAAATTAAATCTTCTTCCTCACTTTCTTCTCGCTGAAGTTGCTTTAGCGACGACAAGGTATCCTGAATGTTCTTTAGCAAAGTCATGTGTTTCTCAATGTCGCTAGGCTCAGATGGAATAATAAGTTTCGCACGGTTCGATAAGTGTGTCAAACGAGAGTGTATACGACTATAAAACGAATGTTCGGGACTGTGCGATACTTCAGTTACAAGTAAAATTATTGCCGATAATTTTTTTTCACAAACCAATAACTCATTATTCGGGTTATCAATGCAATGATTTTGGAGCCTTAAAGGAAATAGTTGACTCGCCCGATTGTTCTCGTACTAAAATTTCCCGTAAAAATTTCCGCATAGTCGCCACGGTCTTACAATCAAAGACTCCTCGACAAGCCAATTCAAACTGGAGCTCATCTTTATGCAGTGAATTAACATCCATGATCAAAGACAGTATCACAATTTTAATAAACAATAGCAGGTAACATTAATAAACAATAGTAGTTAATCTTAATAATCAATAGTAGGTAATTTTAATTAACAATCGTAGGTAACTTTAAAATTAGAAAACAAATCTGCTGGCTTGTCGCATAAACTATTTTTCAAAGTTGTATCGATTACCCACGTTCATCCATAATATTTACCAAAATATGCTGATGATTACACCTACTTCATCTTTCATTCAGTATACCCTTGGGCGCCAATGTAATGTCCAGGGTTCAAGCTACTGAGCAATGAAAGACAAAGCTAGGCAAGAAATACAAATTTACTTAACGACTACAATCTTTCTTATAATTGACTTAATGACTACAAGTTTCCTTGCAATACGGACGAGCAGAACCAATAAACTTATTTGACATTAGTATGGTACTGTTCCAAGACCAGCTAGCTTCCCGTGTACCGTGGCGAGTACGTCACTTAGTGATCGGTTCAAATCCCGTGGGTAGCGGAAGAAGGTCAGGGCCGAGCAAGTCAGCAAAGGCCGGGTCTTGATCCGCAACAATTTGCCAGAAGAGTAGGGGCGTTTCTACAGGCTGATGACAAAATAAAACAGTCAGCCTTGTTAAACATACAAGCTAAGTAACCTACACTTCGTTAAATAGTCGTAAGCACTTACCCCGTTTCTCCTGTCACGAGCACAACAATTAATAAGTTTGCACTGACAACAACACGTATATATATTTCGTAGTAATTTCCGAATATGACCAATAGTTTTAATTTCAAGGACTTTTGTGCAAATCACTCCAAGCAACGATCCTCTTCTGTCTGTCACCTCTTGACAGCTTCCGATCCCCCGTCTTTTTTCAATTTATTTTTATTCTACCGTCACGTGTCCGTCGTCTAATCTCACTTTATCAAAACCATTGGAGTGAGCCTAGTAGCGCCATCTAGTGTTGGGCTTACGAGCTACAATAGATCATTACAGTCTCACCCTGCCTTCTTTCACTTCATGCCCTGTCACCTGGACACTTGAGGCCCTAATATCTGTGGCAGCGAATGGCGTCTGCGTTGCTTAATTTTGGGCCAAATATTGTACAGTTCCACATTGTATATTTATACAATGTGGAACTGTACATATTAAAGGCACAAAAAAGAAAAATAGCGTGAGGAATAATATACACTGGAAACTGTAAACTATTTCGGATCTACTGTACGTAAAACGGAGCACTAGTGCGATTCCCTGAGGGATCTTGATCCTGTGTACAGTTTCCACTGCACACATTCCTCAAGGGATCCACAGTGTGGACTTTAGTACTCATACACTGCCCCGCTCCTGGGCAAAGACCTCTCTCTACTCCTTCCAACTACCCCTTCCTTCATTCGCGAGGCCCCCAGTTTTGACGGAACATCACCTGTATGGTCTGCCGCGACCTCGCCTTGCTGCTTTGGGGTTTCTGTGCTGTTTATGCCTACAGTTTGTCCGGCATGCGAAAGACACGTTTTGCCTAGTCCCTTTTATGTTAGGCAGCCCTTTACGCCACGTCAGCTATCATTGTTCTGGAATGCAATATCGTGTTTCGAACAAAATCCGTTAATTTAACGCCTATACTGCGCTCCATTGCTCGTTTCTTTTTTATTGTCCCACTGCTGGGTACAAGTTTTCTATCATACTGAGAAGGACTGAGCGTAACCACCACGCTTGCTCAATGCGGGTTGGCGATTTAAGATTTAAAACCCAGGTTTCCTCAAGGTGTTTTCCTTCAGCTTGTAATTCCTTAATTGGTATCCAAGATATATTTAGAAAGTACATATAACTTAGAAAAGTTACATTGATACTTGCCTGACCTGGAATCGAACTAACACACTCATACTTGAGAGGCTAGAGTTTTATCCACTAGGCCACCACGACTTTGTTGCTTTATATTTCCTCAGAAAACCCTTTAAATTCCCCCTTAAAACCCTTTAAATATTTGGTGAACGCGACTCATGGTCTACGCCAAAAGATAAATAGTTTTTGGCAACCAAACTCAACAGCAAATAAAAGATTTGATAGCTTATTTTACTAATCAGAGATTTGGCCAAGCTTTCAGACAGAGAAAGTTCATTATTCTGCTCAAGCGCCTAAAAAAAACACAGCATCTCCTGATCTCATCCCTCGTTAAGATTGATAGCTCGATATTATGGAGGAGTAATTTAAAAATGCTAATAAATAAAGTTTTATAACAGTAAGTAACTTTTTATCGATGATGCTAATGTACTAGGGAAGTTTACGACTAAGAGCTTCTTGGTCATAATAAAATTATTTAGAGCGATGTTGAAATAATGTTTGTTTTATTTTTACGAGTAGTAAGAAGATATTATTAATGGGTTTTTTAAATGATGCTTTTGATTTCCAGTGTCCTTTTTATAATCCGTATCTCGTAAACGGTTTTTTGAATATTCTGTCCCATACTTGGTCATCGTGATCGATTTCAACTCCTCTCAACAGAGTAGGTCGTCCTTCGAGCAATAGGAACATTAGATCTTCATAATATGCTTAATCAATTATTTAGTTCATATAACAAAGAAAGAAAGAAAATCATTTATTTAGGTATTCGATATCCGATACATAATCCCCCTTATTCATAGCAGTTGTGTTGCGATGTGTGCCGGGTACGATGCGCCAAATATTGTTGTGTTGGGAGTTTGGTCGTGGAGGGTCTTCAGATCAATCTCTCTCTGGCGCAGCATCGTTGGTCGTGTTGTTGGGTTTAACATTGCATCACCTCGCTCAACTGCCGTCTTCCTTCCTATTCGCTCAGTTTTTTTCCGAGTGAATAGGTTTTTAATAAACTAGCGCGCTTTACCATCAACAATTGCATCACTGCTTACCATCAGGTGGGATTGCAGTCAAGCACTAGTTTATAATAATTAAAAAAAAAAAACTAGTGATTTGCGATTCTTTAACCATACATTTTTGACCTTTTCACGTCACTTAACTTTAATAATCCTTTATGAATAAACGCTGATCAATTGTAATGAACTATGATTAAAGTTAAGTGACGTGCAGATATCTAAAATGTATGTTTAAACAATCGCTAATCACTTTTTTTCTTTTGAATAAGGGGGAATATAATCAAATAAATGCAAAAAAAAAATCTGATCTAGTAGGTATTTTTTTTAGTTCGATATGAAATTAATTAAACATGTTTATCTATGCTAATATATAAAACTGAAAAGTTTGCTTGTTTGAACGCTAATCTCAGGAACTGTTGGTCCGATTTGAAAAATTATTTTTGCGTATCTAACGCCATTAATCCAGGAATACTTTAGGCTATAAAACATCACTCTGCGACCATTAGGAGTGAAGCATATAAAATATTTAAATGTATGCTGTATACTCGTATTATGATCAAGAAGTTTAATAATATATCTATAGAAATCGACTCTTGGAGTTAAAATATAATGTTCAAATAACTAACTCCACGCGAACGAAGTGGCGGGCGGCCGCCAGTCCCTACTATCTCTACTTATATCCACATTAATATTATAAATGCGAAAGTAACTCTGTCTGTCTGTCTGTTACACTTTCACGTCTAAACCACTGAACTAATTTTATTAAAATTTGGTATAAAGAGTTGACCTTGAGAAGAGACCTTGACCTCTACCGGCAGCCAATATTATGGCCTACTACTGAGAAAATTGACAGCCTCCGTGGCGTAGCGGTAGCGAACGCGGCCGCTGCGCAAGGAGGCGCGGGTTCGATCCCCGCGCAGTGCTAATATTTGTATGCATGAATATGAATATTTGCACTGGTCTGGTCGTGCCTCGGAAAGCACGTTAAGCCGTTGGTCCCGGTTGTCATACGAACATCTAATGGTAGTTGTTACGGGTTCTTGAAGCCCTCAAAACTCCAACAATTGGTCTAGCTGCAGTGCTTCGATATCGCCTTCGGGTTGTGGAGGACAGACGGCAGTCGCTTCACGGAAAATGTCGGAGTTTCGCCAAAATCAGCAGTTAGACTGGTAAAGCGGACCCCAGACTCCAGAGCTGGAAAAGGCTTCGGATGCGACTGGGATTAACGCTGAGATGATGATGATGATGAGTTGACCTTGAGAAATAACATAGTATAGTTTTGGTTCCGGATTTTTGAAAAGTTCTCTTATTAACGCGATATAAGCCGCGGGCGGAAAGCTAGTTTCATATAATTTTGACTTACATTGGATGTCAAAGAATCACCATTTAGGCATAGAAATGCCTGTAGATGAAGGCTCCGCTCTTTCCTTACATTATAGATACATAAATACGCAAAAAAGAGAAAAATGATAGAAAAAATAAATGAACAGGAAATTGTGCCTCACGGTCGCACCGAAAATGTCTAGTAGCGCCAAAGACATTACAATTATATAGTAGAGCAGAAATACGAAACATGTAGTGTCTGAAACTGATTTTTGAGCTGGATTTGATGGGTGAAATCACTTCACAAAATTACTGTTTAGTAATATTTCGTCGTGTCAGTAATGTAATGTGTATGATCTGTCCAGATCTCGGGGTTCTAAGCTTCCCGTATGCATCGGATTTCTGCGGCCACCACAAAATCCACGGTTCACTTTATGTCATCACGCTAGGTCCATTATCAATGGCACAAAAACAAAAAATCCACAGAGAACGCTAAGTCAAAACGAAGACTCGACATCGAAATTACTAGAAACTTCGTCTCCTGTGAACCGCCAAGTAGTAAACAGAATATACTGGAATTCGAGCGTTATTATTATTACTGCTAGACAGACCTGGAATGTTTGTTTAGCTTGAATATATAAAGCGGTGTGACTCAGCGGACGAGTCAAAATGCCCCTTGGTTCGTCCGTAATGAGATCCTCCACCTTGATCTCAAACAGCACAATACTCAAAAAAAGACCGACCTACCGACCTCGCCGCCGAGATCCATCGCGACGCGTTCACCGTAGTAGCCCCCTCCCCCGTCCCTTGTCCGATGAAGGCCAGCCCGCGCCGCAGCTGAGCCAGTAAATATAATTTCCCAACTATGACCTCTTAGTTTGTTTCGGACGTTTCTTCTCAGAGCTAAAACAAAAATTCGATCCAGCCGTCCCTTGCTGTTCTCTCCAGCGACGCCCTAAGCCGAGGTTCGTGCCCCACAGGGGGTGCCCTTAGCGTGTAGTCGCTTAGTTTTTAGTCGCCCTGGCAAATTCATTTAAGGCATCTACAGGAAAGTCCGGTTAAGTAGTCACGACCGCTCAAGGTCAACTACGAGAAGCCATATCAAAAAAAAAAAAAAGCGGACAAGTCAGTCTGAATTTGACTATCGAAGCGATAAGTATACATAATCAGACTATATTGTTTCCACTCCTGCGACACAGGCTTCTTATCGATGACAGGGAGTCGGCCGTAACCTACCAAGCCGGCCCAGTGTGAGTTGATTCGAACATACCACCTACAACCTATGTATAAGCCACGGCCGATGCCACTAGGCCACTGCTGCTCTCGTAAGCAATAATTGAGAACACCTACAGCCACAACTGCAGTGAGAACTTTGAGGACGACGTGAAGTGACTTCTAATGTCTTGTTGTGTGTATAGAACACAGACTTCGTGGACATCAGGGAAGACTTCGGTAGAACATCAGCTACGTTCTACTTGTCATTGCCCACTATCGACTGTACCATCGTTGTCAATAAACTACGTAACTCTTAACCGGTATTTTAATACCCCAAGCCCGTAACAATAATTATGAACGCTATGAATCAAAGCGAAAATGTCGACTTAACTCTGTTAACTGATGATAACAAACAAGACTTAACCTGTCCTTCATTAGTCCCGCTTCAGATAGCACCACACAAACACATCCACTATAATCAATCAAATTATTAATTTAACCGATCTACATGCCTCCATACATTCACTTAAGTATCATAATCCCATGACGATGGAGTTGGAAACTACTGAGCTCCCTGCCCGCTATTCAGTCATGATAAAACTTGAAACTATCTATCGATTTATTATGTTAAACGTATAGTACTCTTGGGTTTTAGTGGTGAATGGGAGAGAGATCAGAGTGGAATTTGAATTGGAGATGTTTGATGCTGGCATATTATTATTAATTTGAAGTTTTGGACGCTATAACGAATCTTGGAGAATTAATTGCGATGTCATTACGTCATACACTAACAAGATGGCTTCCATTTAGGCAGTTTAACAACATTGATTGCAACATGACTTGCATTGTTGAGCAGATTTATTTTTGAAACATGTAATGGAATCAATCAGGATGCAGACTTGGTAAGCGTTACCCAAATCTAAATAGTATATTTTTATGATAATTGTAAATTTAAAGAAAACGTTAATATTTTAATTTAAAATAACAATATACCTAGGGAAAAATGAAATTTATTCTATACTAATATATAAAGCTGAAGAGTTTGTTTGTTTGTTTGAACGTGCTAATCTCAGGAAGTACTGGTCTGATTTTAAAAATTCTTTTGGCGTTGGATAGCTCATTAATCCAGGAAGGCTTTAGGCTATATAACATTACGCTGCGACCAATAGGAGCGGAGCATATAAAAAAAAATAGAACCCTACGCGGCTGAAGCCGCGTGGCGTAGCTCGTATTTAATATACACACTGAAAAACATTTTATATGAATCAATGCTGGCGTACTCTTTCCTTAAAACACTTATAGCTTAGGTATACAAAAATCCATGTGACGTAAATTCATTCAGTACAACGTCTTACAATCTTACTTTTCGCATACAGTTATTTCTCGTTCCCCGGAAAAACCAGATACCCAAGACATTACACTGATTAAAGAAGAAAAATAATGCTCTACCCAGGTGAAAAAGTTAATACAAATTCCGGTCACGAACCAACATACGATTCGGAGCAGTCTGCATTGGCGTACATCGAATTAAGTGAATTAAAGGCCAAAACTACGTGAACAAAAGGTTTCGACTGTGTTTGAAAGGAGTTTGCATTGCCAAGTAGTGAATTTTTAAAGTAGATTCTGTCTTCGTGTCATATGGGGTTTTTACACAAGTCGATTTTAGCCTCACGGTGCGGCTTAGGCTGCAAGGCGCGCGTCGATTGGAAAACAACTGAAACGCAAGATACGCAGAGTTAACGCGACGTTAACTAATGAATAGATTTTGACAATAACACTGCTTTCACAAGCCCGTGCAAATGCATATGACCTGGTGAAAGTCGCAGGAAGCCGTTTTTTTTTTTTTTTTTTTTTTTTTTTTTTTTTTTTTTTTTTTTTTTTTTTTTTTTAATCGCCTATACCTCCGACATTGGGCCAGAGACCTTATCTACTATACACTTTCATACCAGTTCTCGCAGTTCTGCTTCTCGCACTTTTATTCTTCATACTTAATCTTTCTTTCATACATTCTCTTTCACACATTTACAGGTGGGACGCCTGAAATGAAAATTTATGTGATGCTGTTTTTAAATATAGCTCAATATATTGTAGCAGCATCTTTGGCTACTTCTTGTTTCTTTCTATTACCTTTTGGCAGATTTCTTTACAAAATTCGAGAAAAAGTGCCCGTTTCTTACTACGCATTATCTCCCATATATTTCCTGCTTCCATCCTGAGACCCAACGCAGGAAGCCGTTGGATGCAGGCAGTACAAGACCGGTCATCGTGGAAGGTTTTAGGGAGGGCCTTTGTTCAGCAGTGGACCTTTATAGGCTGAGGAAGAACACGTGTGTGTCGGTATTTTGTGTTATACCACTAAATACTGTGGTATCTCTAGATTTAAGTCAACTATGTATAAAGACGTCATTCACATTGACATATCACATTATGAAACACTTCATTAATTTAATACTATATCACATTACCCTTATTTTTGAAGTGAAACTTCTTTACTCACGCTTGACTTGGGGAGTAAGCTGGCGAACGCGTGACGTAAACGTTACGAAAAGTGACCGAGCAAGGCGAACGGAAGTTAAGTGGGGGATATAAGCACAGAGGCGCCCGTGGTGCGAGCTTGGTACTACAGGGTCTACAACGAGTTTTTTTTTTTTTTTTCAATAAAAATAGAAGATCTATGCAAAAATATTAATTTACCAATGAAACCATGAAATAAATTTAAATATTTATAGAAAATTAAAATATGTATATGTGTATACATGTTGATATATATATATATATATATTGTACACACATATATATATACAGTATGTGAATTTTGAAATAATCTTTTTTTCCAGCGAATTAATTCCAACTTCCCCGAAATTTGGTAATTTTTAAAAAAGTGACAACACCGGTATTATTATGAGCGAATAGCGATGCGACCACGTGCCACATGCCCTGCCGCCCGCCACCCGTGGAAGGGTGCTAAAAGCACATTTATTAAGTTACCTCTTTTTGCGAAATAATATTTATTTTTTTAGGGGGATTTTTTTTTAAGTTTAGCCCGGTTTTGTATCCATTAGTAGAATCAGTTTTCGATACCTAACAACACCTTCACGGGTCGGACAGGGTTTTCTTAACATACTGTATATATATATATATATATACATACAGATGGAGCGAAAGAAGTTTCACTTCAGTCGTGTGGTCATAAGCACACTCGTTTTTTTAAGGCATCACATTTGGCATTGCCACTTTCATAGGATTATTGAGTTAAGGTACTAAGTAAGGTTACGATTTCCGTACATGGAATAGCTATACGGCTTTCTGAGTCAATTTTCAGAGCAAGAATTCGCAATGCGAAAATCGACTCGTGTAAATACTCCTTCCTAAAGTTTTGTTTACGGTTCCGCTTTATTGTTAGTTCACCTTTAATAAGACACAATGAAAATGAATAATCGAGTTTTCAACTACATTCTTTGGTAATAAATCTCGGGTTTTCTGTTCGGAGGGGAAGAATGGCGACGTAGCTGGCTTTGGTGCGATTCGTCAATTTGTCATGTGTCTGTGTAAAGCGTGGTTCTATGTAGATTTGAAGAGTTTTTATTTTGTTTCGTTTCTGAATAGTATCTAGGTGTATTGGATCCGTAGTAGAAATAAAATTGATTTGATTTGACACAGGTGTGGCATTTTCATCTGAGTTATCTACTAGCGCTGTTCGACTGAATATATCAATTCAAGTTTTTAGTGAAATAATGTAACAAAGAAATGATAAAGTGCACATCATTTTGTGCAGTTACAACAAAGAGATTTTGTAAATATAATTTTAATGTCTTTGAGTTACAAGAATATACATATATAGTACAATACAATGATAATTCATATCATCAATACTATATAATATAATGTAATGTACTCACACTTATCATTTGTTACTGCTAATTATTTGCATTCTTTAGAAGAGGAAGAGAAGATTATCAGAATAAGCATTTCATTACTGTTCTGATTATTTTGATATACAATCAGCACGCAGACACAGATCTTAAATTTAAAACATAGAGGTATCTTTCAAAAAGATAGATAAAATATAAAAATCTCGTCTATAATATCTGAGAAATATCTTTATACAGGGTGTATCTGACATCGTAACGCAAACTTCAAGAAAAGGCTACACCCCATGCCACTAATAAAATTATGATAGTCATTTATGTCCTTAATGAGCGGTTACAGAAATAATAGTGTTTAAGAAAATGTGTCGGCTCGACCTTTGAACGTGGCAAGCGTGCCGCCGTGCGGGTTTGTAGGTATGACGGTGATCCCTGATGTGAACTCTACAGCTGACAAGATAGTTTTTCGAGTTTTGTTTTCATTGTGCTTTTTTGTGTAATTAGCGAATTAATTACTGTTTACTTTAAAATCTTATTGTGTTATAAAAGTATAGCATTTATGAACGGTCTAAAGTGAAAAAAACTACATATATATTTTTGTTAACAATGAAAAAGTCGACAAAAGATTCCATCATTGGGGGGTTCAGAATCATGTACTGGATCCATGGTACTCGTTTGTGCGTCGATGTCAGATACACCCTTTATAATGTCAAATAATAAAAAGATAATTTCAAATAAGCATGTAAAAATATACATCGTAATTTGACATCATTAATTAATAGTCCTTTACCTATTATTTTAGGTATGCCTTTAATATGGTGCCAGCGAAGCCACATTTACAGAAGGAATATTTGCCAAACTACCTTGTGATCGACGTAGGCTTTAATCTTATAATATGCTTACGTCCTACGTACGTGGTCTTTAATATTTTGATCTTATATTGCGCATGACATCTTTGATGAGGGTTTAAAACTTTCCATCGCTAAGTCCTGTAACCAGCATTGGTACCTTGTTATAAAATCGAATGCTATTTGTAGGACATGACTTGTTACTTAATCGGATCGAATCGAAATTTAATTTATAGTACGCGTTTTATATTATGGAAATCACTTCTTATTTCAAAAAATTCTAAGTTTAAAGTTTTCTCGGTGGTAGGCCATAACATCAGCTGCCGGCAGAAGTTACCACCCACCAGACAAAGCCTTGCCGCCAAGCGATTCGTCGTGTTCCGGCATGATGTCTGGTGAAGCCGTACGTAGGACGGGTCTGAGCAGTTGTGTTGCGATGTGTTGCGGGTACGATGTGTCAAATGTTATTGTGTTGGTAGTTTAGTAGAGGAGGGTCTCCACATCAATCTCCCTCAGGCGCAGCATCGTTTGTTGTGATGTTGGGTTTTACATTGCATCACCTCGCTCAACTGCCGACTTCCTTTCTATTCACCTAGTTTTTTTTTTGAGTGAATAGACCCTTAACAAACTAGCGCTCTTAACCATCAACAATTGCATCACACACCATCAGGTGGGATTGCTGTTAAGCACTAGTTTATAATCATTAAAAAAAAGTCGTGAACATACAAAATAGTTTCTAAGATGCAGAAGAGAAGGCAGACTTGGTATCAATTTCTTTGAATTTGTTTCTAAGAGACTCGCGAGGATCCATTTGATAGATTGCGCTGATTGCCCTCTTTTGTGAAATAAAAATTAAATAATGTAAATTAGCTTCCAATTCCTATAGTGGAACAACATAAGACATAATGCTGTGGAAATAAGAAAAAGTTTACTAACCTAACGGTTGCTAAATCTGTCAACAGCGTTAATTTTCTTACTGCATATGCACCTAAACGTGACTTGACTTGAACTTGAGGGATTCGTGGCTAGGCAGCTCGCCGCCCAGTAAGGACCAGTCCCGGGTCGACGGCGTTGCGTTTCACGAGCGCCTCAAAGAGATATCAGGCAATCATGATGGCGTCCATGAAGACCGATGCCTCCTAGGCCAGGGTTGCGGGTTGATTAAAAAAGAAACCGTGGCCCTGACGCATAGGCAAGTGAAGTGAACGCGGGTGGATTTTAGTCAGTAAAAGTCTGACACGCCCTTCCACTCCGCTCAGAGCGGGAGAGGTCATTTGATGATTTTTTATTGAAATTTTTGATCTAAAATAACTAATTCCTGGATATTCAGTTTCCGTATAAGCATATAGTTTCTTGCTACTAAGTTTTAGATATAGACTCATTTCGTAATAAGAACTGAAGATGTTTCATATTATTCTATAGCTACAAACGATTTCGAAAGAACACCCAGACTATCGTTAACATGTAAGATATCCATATATTTTGTCTGTTTTGGCAATAAGGAAAAGGTTATTAGCGAATAAAATTATTTAAATATATAGCCAATAAATTAGCCATCATGTAAGAGATATCCTTAATATTTATACTACAAATAGAGAAGGACCAAGAATTGAACCTTGAAATACGCCGCTCATAGCTAGACCCCACAAGGGCGTCACTTAGTTAACAAACGGTTTACTGCCTTATTTAACTTTTTTATTTGTTGCTTTACTTCCTAAAGAGAAAGGAGTAAATAGTGGAACTGATGGTTGATAGTGAACTCCAAATAACATCGGATAATCAGACAAAGATCCTGCCTCTTTCCGATTGTCCACAGGAGACTTTTTCCCTCTAATTTTCGTTAGTTTGGGGTTTAACATCCAATTCACAATATTCAAATTTATTTCTCCAAAATCATCAAACCCGATAGGTGATAACTGCCGTTGTGTTAATTGCTATTCCAGTTAAAACTCAAACAGGCCGGGTGTGTGACACTAAAACCGATTTATATGCTCAATTTACTGGTTTGACTTGAATAAGTTATGTCCCCATCAAATTTCATTGTTTATTACTGTGTTACAACTTTGGGCTTATGAACATTGTTTAGAGTAGTGGATGTAGGTGTTTTGTTGGTATTGGCAGGTTATGATCCATTTGGATCCTGCTTAAAACATATTCCAGTTGGACTAACTCATATAAACATTTTCGAAACAAGGGTAATTAATGATCCTTCATATACCTAGTTACAAGTGAGTGTAAATCTTCCTGATAATAAGAATAAAAGCAATACAAGGAAGTAGAGGTGGAATCTGGCAAACAGTATGGGTTTTTTACCATACTGTTTCACTCCTGCTATTTTCAGTACATTTTTTTTTTAATTACCAATGCATATGTCTACGCTAATTATTATAAATATAGTAATTGTGTTGCGTTGTGTCCTGGGTTGATGCGCCAATTGTTGTTGTGTCGGGAGTTTGGTCGTGGAGGGTCTCCATATCAATCTCCCTCTGGCGCAGCATCGTTGATCGTGTTGTTGGGCTTAACATTGCACCACCTCACTCAACTGCTGTCTTCCTTCCTATTCATTAAGTTTTTTAATTGAATGGGTTTAATAAACTAGCGCGCTTTACCATCAACGATTGCATCACTGCTTACCATCAGGCGGGATTGCAGTCAACGGCTAGTTTATAATAAAAAAAAAAATCATTCATAGCCCAACTGCTTGTATCGGTATATCTATCATGAGGTTTTCCTATGACCTCAAATATCTACCATCAGGCCGGATTGCAGTCAGCGCTAGTTTATTATAAAAAAAAAAATTCATTCATAGCCCAACTGCTTGCATCGGTATACTCGTATCTATCTATCATGAGGTTTTCCGATGACCTCAGATATCTACACACACATAATTGATAGACACACATTGTTTACGCTAGTTCGTCGGTCGAGTCCGAATTTTAGTTAGTCGAGTTGATAGATGCCCGATCGGTACGGGCTAGCGCATTTAGTATTGTCTATGGCGACGCGCGGCCGCCATTATTATAACACAACGTGTTGGGACCCCGCCGCGTACGGCGGGCCGTTGCTTGAACTTCTTGACGAAATCCTCGCATTCGTGGCGTGTTTCGGACGAGTGATTTTCGGGAAAAATACCACCGGCCGCGTTTTGTATAGTTTGTCGCGATTGTTGCCCGTGTTTTGAAGTATTTACTTGAACTATAAAACGTAACAGTGACGTCTGTAAATTGAGTTGAATTTGAATCGGAAACGTGGTTTCATTGGCGATCTTTGTCGGGCGTGATTGACACTGCTAAATGACTTCTTACGTTGGTGAGCTTTGGTGCCCTATTAAGGGAACTTAATGTGTCGACTGGTATGGGACAGTCGACGTATTTGAAGACATCGGACGTCATTGTAAAGTCGGCGCGCGCGTCGACTTCTCCGAGACCTGCGGACGGAACACACTGAGTCCCAAGGTAAGTCCCATAGATTTACCAGAGTGTGGTCGGAGATTAATTTACTTGTGGTGTAGACCGACCTTGTTTGTTGAATAAGCCGTGACAAATGCGCGGTAGATGTACGCGCTTTACTGGGGCGCCTACATTTTTGTGGTAGCAGAGCGTGGTTTCTAATTACTAATTTGATTAATTAGAGTATCATTCCAGTATTTTGGTAGCCTTCAGAGGCTAATTTGCAAAAATTTGATTTTTTATTTGTTGTTGTCGGTACTCGTAAAATTATATCTCTGACCACCTCCATCATTGTGTGGATCCGATATTTTACAAAGTAAGAAATGTGAAAACAATTGTAGGTATATTGTTTTATTTTTTGGTTCATTTCTTTCCGTTCAGAGGAACGGAGTAGGCTAGGGCATGATACGCCATACAGCCAGTTATGTTTACGAGTAACGGTTTGTTATTGTTCACTCGATTATCTTGCGCATTTGTACGAACCAAATAGTTCGCTTTGTTGTTGAATATTGAGCTACGGATAAATAATTACGAGTTATTAAGCTATTGCATAGCTTCTATCGCGGGCCTTGAGCGCGGGGACCGAATCCAGAAATTCCGTAACGAAAAAACCTCACGCTCCCCACTCCGACGGGCACGGAGGTGTGGCTTGAAAGCCGTACATCGTCTAACGTCGTTTCAGTTCGGCAGTCTTCGGCACGGTATGTTTGTGTGCGTGCGACTACATCTTTTGAAAACAATTTATAGATTTTCAAAAAGAGCATGCATATCGCAGGGCGCGAACTCAGTTCTACACACTTGCCATGTTACTGATAGTCGCGATGTGCTAAACTTGCGATTAATTTTCTCTCTGAAATAGGTCTTCTATAGAGATATGTCATAGACGTCATCGACGTTGTCATGGCTACCTTAAAAACTTTTCATATAATTAATTATTAAGTACTTTTATTCAAATTAATTTAGTAGTGTTTTTATAAAATAGCTTTTTTTTTAACGGAAAAGCTAAGATGAATGTCACGCTAATTTTTCATTGGACTTTTAAATTATTTATAGTGTTGTTTACTAAATAAAAGCGCGTGATTTTATAGAGTAAAAAGTGCTCACGCGGCCGTTTTTTCAACTGTGATTGGCGATAACCGCCATTATTGTGAAATATTTTTTTAAAGAATTTCTATAATTTGTTACACGTGTTATTGGCAAAATTGTGGTATGTATCCACAGGGACCAGATCAAGAGTTGAAGTTGAAGTTTTTATTAAATAAAATATTACAGAAAGATGTCGGTGAACAATGTTAATACGAGTACATTTAAGTGTACGAGTTGTAATATTGTTATCTCCGAAACGAAATAACGAAAGTTTAATAAAAATATGCTCGTCGGCTTTTTCTGAGGAAGACATTGATGAGGCAAAAAAGTTATTGTTTGTTTCTACGAAGACAAGACAAAAACATGTATCGAGGCGTAAGAACAAAAAGCAGAAAGACTTAAAATATACGATTACGGTGTTTAAAATCACGGATCCTGAACAATCCCAGTTTTTGTGGCATATGACCTTCACAAATTGCCACCAGTTTGCTTTGACTACGTAGAACGTATGTAAAGAAGTTGATGAAGGATTTATTAATTCTACGGTCAGATGTTAACGCAATCAGAAGTGATTATGTTACTAAAGATCAGCTCGAAAATATGGGACCACCATTGACGCGGTATTTTCTAGGTATTTAGAGGATATTAAGTCGCAAACTTATGTTTCTTATTTCAGTTATCATAAACCTATAGTTTCAATGATAAATATTCCTGAATAACCAACAGCTACTGTAAGGTAAAAAAACCCACATGTATTGTAAAATAATAAAAATATTTTAAATAATATTAACTTTTTATTTATTTAATAAAAGAAAAATTTGTTTTCTTATCGGTCACCACGCTCAAAAAGTGTAACTTGAATTAATATCAAAGAAAAAGAAATACTGCATAAATAAAATAAATAAATAATTATAATTGCATAAATTGATACAAAATGCTATGCAATAGCTTTACCGCGGCAGTCCCCGAGTGCCACACGTCTTTTTTTTTATGACTAATGTTTTGTTATTGTTTTGGTCAACTCGTGTATTGTACGAACCAGATAGTTCGTGTTTGAATGTTTTGATTTAGCTCGTAATTCGTAGTCGTAATTTTGTTGATTTAGCTCGTAATTCATAGTCGTAATTTTGTTGAATTATTACATAATTCACAGTTATAATTTTATTCGGTTTGTTTGTTGATTTATTGTGTAATTGGTAGTAATAATTTTGTTTTGCTAATAAGTTTTGATCTGTGTCGCACTTAAGTTAGGCCGTTTGCACACTGATATTTTGTATGTATACTTTGTAATATTTTTTATTTGTACATGTTAGTGTTTTGTTTGTAACGGTTGCCCTTAGCATTGGTCCCCACACGGTCTCGCGGAATTTATTGAGATATTTACGCTTGTTTTTGTTGCTTTCCGCGCGTTCTTTAATTGAATTTAATTGTTAATTTGAATTAAAGGCTTTTATTTGAAATGGCTCCCAGTCCGCATGCTACGGCGAAGGCCGAGGTCCAGGCCGCATTGCGTTGGCTCGCGGGTGCGGCCGCCCTGATTGTTCGGCCGGATCGGGTGCAGGCTTTGTTGACCCGTTATGAAAGGTTGCCTGCGCGCATGGAAGGCTTGGAGCGACACGTTGTCGACTTCCATGCGTACGTTTTGGAACACCCTCCAGCGGATGAAGCCATAGTGGAGACCTTTAAGAGGGATGTCGACCAGGCGTACGAATTGGCTGACCAAATTACGGAGTCAGCAGAAGGGCTCCTGGCTGCCCGTAGGGGAAAGCCGACTTGGAGCGGGGAGGTTAAACCGACCCCGCCGGCTTTGTTAGGGAGACTGCCCACATTGGAGATTCCCCACTTTGACGGGGACCTCACGGCTTGGATGGGCTTCATCAACTTGTTTGACAGCTTGGTGGACTCCAGGGAAGATTTGTCCCCCAGCCAGAAACTAGCTTATTTGCGCTCCGCCCTCCGCGGAGAAGCCAGTGCAGTGGTCCAGCACCTGATAGTCAGCGATGCTAACTACCAGGTTGCGCGGCAGTTGTTGCTGGACCGCTACCAAAACGTCCGCTTGCTAGCGGACACCCATGTGGCTGCCATTTTGGCCTTACCGAAGGCAACGCGGGTTTCCTCACTAAGGAAGGATTTGGTCAACCCGCTCTTGACCGCCGTCCACTCGTTGCACCGGCTGGATTTGCCGGTCGACCAGTGGTCTTTTTTGCTTCTGCACATCGTCCTAGCGAAATTGCCCGCAGAGGTAAAGGGGCGATTTGAGCAAAGGTACGGGAGCAATAGCGCCTCGTACCTCCCCCCCTTCTCGGATTTGCTTCGTTTTTTGGAGGACGAGTGCAGAGTACTGGACCAGCTGACCGACCCCACGCCGGGGACGAGCACGGGTCGTCCGGTGGCGGCGAGGGGACAACCCCGCCGTCCGAACAAACAATGCTCGGCTGTCCGAAGTGACTCCCCCCCCGCACCAGGTAAACGGTGCCGGTATTGTCGGGGGGACGGACATGACTTGCGTGCTTGCGAGAAGTTCGGGGGCCTCCGGACTGCAGGTCGAAGAGCCCTCGCCAAGCAACGCGCCTGGTGTCTGGGGGACCACCGCCAGTCAGCGTGCCTCCAGGCTAAGGTTTGTCCACATTGCGGCGGGAGACATCACGCTCTCCTGTGTTTGAACCGCAATGGTGGCGGGTCCGAAAGGGGCCCAGATTCCCCGCGCGCGGGCGGGGGCCCCAAGGGCGGGGGCCCCACGGGCGGGGGCCCCCCGCAGGATGTAGCGGTGGCCGTCGGGGGCTCGGGGAGGCGGGCGGTACGCTACTCCCCCCCCTTGATGGAATACCCTCGATTGGGGCGTTATGTTCCCCCGTATGCGGCTCACGGTTATTGCCCCACGCCTCGGAGTGGAGTTGGAAGGAGTCCCTACGTTGCGGAGTGGGACCCTCTCGCCTACTGTCGGCGATCCCCTCCGACCTTGTCGACTCAGTTCACCCGGGGTCCAGGGGGGCAATCACCCCCCTCGGATTTTCATTAATGCCACTGTCGGGCGCAACCCCCCCACCGGAGTTTGTGCTGTTGCCAACAGCCTCCGTGCGTGTTTGGGGCCCCAAAGGTGATTTTGTCACAGTGCGTGCCCTCTTGGATTCAGGGGCCCAGGGTTGCATAATTTCTACTTGGCTCGTCCGACAGTTGGGCTTAAATATTGTACCGCATAGGGAATCGGTACGGGGCGTTGGAGACCTGCGGATTTCGGATCCGATCGGTCGGGTTTCGTTCTCCTTCTCCCCCCACTCCTCCTCAACGCCGAAAATCGGTACTTCGGCGATTGTTTTTGAAACGGTGGTCGGGCCGCTTCCGCAAGTGCGAGCCCCACACGCCGCCGTTAAATTGTCGGCTGGATTGGCTCTGGCTGATCCTCACTTCCACCGACCTGGCCCAATCCATTTATTGATCGGTGTGAATGTTTTAGGTCGTTTGCTGCGTGGAAGTAAACGAGTTTTGCAGGCAGCCGGTTTTATAGCCATGTCCACCTCTTTGGGTCATGTAGTGATGGGATCGTTTAGGGACGGCCCAGACCCCCCTTCGGCAGACAGCGACCTCGCTGTTGGTTCTGCCTTGTCAGACATCCTCCAACGCTTTTGGGAGGTGGAGGAGCCTCCGACCGCAAAACGAGTGGACCCGTTGGACGAGGAGTGCGAATTGTTCTATCAGAACAATACTGGTCGCCTCCGCTCGGGTCGCTTGATCACTCGCTTGCCCTTTTTGTCAGTTCGCCCCCTCTTAGGCAGCTCCCGGCCACTGGCCGAAAAAAGGTTGTTGTCTATGGAGCGCCGAATGGCGAGGGACCCCGCATTAAAGCAGAAGTACATGGACTTCATGCGGGAGTATGAGGAACTGGGGCACATGTCGCTTTCGCAGCTGGATTGGCGAAATGAAGAACATTATTTTCTTCCCCACCACGCGGTTTTGAAGACTTCCAACGGGAAGATACGTGTGGTCTTTGATGGCTCAGCACCCACGTCAACCGGAGTGTCGTTGAACCAGTGTTTGCACGCCGGACCGAAGTTGCATCACGATGTGAGTGATGTTTTGACCAACTTCCGTCGACATGCTGTCGTTTTTGTGACCGACATTCACATGATGTTCCGGCAGACTGTGATTCACCCGGAAGACAGGAGATACCAGCTTGTGCTTTGGCGAGAGGATCCCGGGGATCCAATGCTGGTCTACGAGCTGAACACCAACACCTATGGACTACGATCGAGTCCTTTTGTGGCGATCCGTTCGTTGTGGGAGCTCGCAGAGCGCGAACGGCCGCGCTACCCCCGCGCGTCTGTCCTTATAAAGGAGGATCTGTACGTCGATGACGTTTGTACAGGCGCCTCGAGTGTACGAGAGGCCCTGGTCTTGCGAGATGAGTTGATCGCTCTCCTAGGAGCTGGTGGCTACGAGTTGAGGAAATGGGTGTCCAACTCGCCCGAACTCTTGGCAGATGTACCCAAGGACCACCAGCAGGAGCCTCATCTCTTTGAAAACCCTGATACTCCAGACATGCTGTCTGTTTTGGGAGTACAGTACAAACCAGTCCAAGATTTGTTTACCTACAGATTGGAGCTTCCGAGCCCAAAGGTCTGGACTAAACGCACAGTGCTGTCCACTGTAGCTCGCACCTTTGATCCGAATGGTTGGCTTAGTCCTGTAGTGTTCGCGACGAAGTGTTTCCTACAGGAACTATGGGCAGCGGAAGTGACCTGGGATGAGCCCCTCTCCGGCGGCTTGCTCCGAGACTGGGTGCGGTTTGTCTCATCCCTCCCGGAAGTCAACCGTGTTTGTATCCCTAGGCACATATTGCCTGAGGGACGGTTTTCCGCTAGCCTACACGGCTTTTGTGACGCGTCCGAAAGCGGATACGCGGCAGCCGTGTACATTCGAACGGTGGACGCACGAGGTGTTGTCGCTGTTCATCTGGTTACGGCTAAGAGTAAGGTTGCCCCACTTCGGACCCGATGGACCATACCGAAGTTGGAGTTGTCTGGCGGTGGAGGAAGGTTATTTCAACAGTGGGTGGCAGCATACCGGAAACTCCCCCTGAAAGCCGCGGTCCTATGTGCCACTGTACAAAGGGGTTTGGTAGACAAACGTGGTAAATATTTGCTCTGTCTCCAACTTAACTTCTCAAACAGATAGTGAGGTTTTTGTGTAGTGACTATTCCAAAAAGTAGACCAGCCATATGTAACCTTCTCCTAGCAGCCATTTTCAATATATTATTTTCGTTTATAAATGGTGTTACATGACTTCTACGAGGTATCTTTACACAGAACCGTGTACAAGCATTCTGTATCCGTTGAATCAGATTCTCTGTTCTTGTTACTCTCCCGCAGAGGGGTACGATGGCAGTACTCACCGCCGTCCTGCCCCCACTGGGGAGGTATATTTGAAGCTACTGTAAAGGCCGCCAAAACTCACCTTCGTCGCGTTATTGGAGATAGTATCCTAACTTTTGAGGAGCTCGCGACCGTATTTTGTAAGGTTGAGGCGGTCCTCAACTCGCGTCCGTTATGCCCTTTGTCATCCGACGCGAATGATTTGGAGGCCCTCACGCCGGGCCATTTCTTGATAGGTAGACCACTTAACGCCCTGCCTGAATATCCTTATTTGGACATTAACTCCGGACGGCTCTCGCGATTTGAATTGCTTCAACAGCTTACGCAGAGTTTTTGGCGCCGTTGGCATCTGGAGTATTTGCACATTTTACAAGAGCGCGTTAAGTGGTCAGACAAGACGAACCCACCAAGGGTCGGAGACCTCGTTTTGTTAAAGGACCCAAACCTGCCACCCCTCCGATGGCGTCGCGGACGCATTGTTAAATTGTATCCGGGGTCGGATGGTGTTCCCAGGTTTGCCGAGGTCCTGGTGGGGGACTCTGTCTTGAAGCGCGCGATCGCCACACTCTCTCGCCTGCCCTTAGATTGAATTGTCGGACCGTTTGTTACTGTCCGGGGCGGGGGGATTGTTTACGCTAGTTCGTCGGCCGAGTCCGATTTTTAGTTAGTCGAGTTGATAGATGCCCGATCGGTACGGGCTAGCGCATTTAGTATTGTCTATGGCGACGCGCGGCCGCCATTATTATGACACAACGTTTTGGGACCGCGCCGGCGGCGGTCGTTGCTTGAACTTCTTGACGAAATCCTCGCATGCGTGGCGTGTTTCGGACGAGTGATTTTCGGGAAAAATACCACCGGCCGCGTTTTGTATAGCTTGTCGCGATTGTTGCCCGTGTTTTGAAGTATTTACTTGAACTATAAAACGTAGCAGTGACGTCTGTAAATTGAGTTGAATTTGAATCGGAAACGTGGTTTCATTGGCGATCTTTGTCGGGCGTGATTGACACTGCTAAATAACTTCTTACGTTGGTGAGCTTTGGTGCCCTATTAAGGGAACTTAATGTGTCGACTGGTATGGGACGGTCGACGTATTTGAAGACATCGGACGTCATTGTAAAGTCGGCGCGCGCGTCGACTTCTCCGAGACCTGCGGACGGAACACACTGAGTCCCAAGGTAAGTCCCGTAGATTTACCAGAGTGTGGTCGGAGATTAATTTACCTGTGGTATAAGCCAACCTTGTTTATTGGATAAGCCGTGACGAATGCGCGGTAGATGTACGTGCTTTACTGGGGCGCCTACAGGGATGTTTACGCTAGTTCGTCGGTCGAGTCCGATTTTTAGTTAGTCGAGTTGATAGATGCCCGATCGGTACGGGCTAGCGCATTTAGTATTGTCTATGGCGACGCGCGGCCGCCATTATTATAACACAACGTGTTGGGACCCCGCCGCGTACGGCGGGCCGTTGCTTGAACTTCTTGACGAAATCCTCGCATGCGTGGCGTGTTTCGGACGAGTGATTTTCGGGAAAAATACCACCGGCCGCGTTTTGTATAGTTTGTCGCGATTGTTGCCCGTGTTTTGAAGTATTTACTTGAACTATAAAACGTAACAGTGACGTCTGTAAATTGAGTTGAATTTGAATCGGAAACGTGGTTTCATTGGCGATCTTTGTCGGGCGTGATTGACACTGCTAAGTGACTTCTTACGTTGGTGAGCTTTGGTGCCCTATTAAGGGAACTTAATGTGTCGACTGGTATGGGACAGTCGACGTATTTGAAGACATCGGACGTCATTGTAAAGTCGGCGCGCGCGTCGACTTCTCCGAGACCTGCGGACGGAACACACTGAGTCCCAAGGTAAGTCCCGTAGATTTACCAGAGTGTGGTCGGAGATTAATTTACTTGTGGTGTAGACCGACCTTGTTTGTTGAACAAGCCGTGACAAATGCGCGGTAGATGTACGCGCTTTACTGGGGCGCCTACACACATAATTGTCATGAATCAATAAAAAAAACTGTGCCATATTAAAAAAAATACTTTTTTGTGTGAATAATTTCATCACCATTGCTCTCAAAACGGTGAAGGGTGTCCATAGAGGTTCTCGGTATGGTATAGAACCAAAACTTTAAAGACATACGATTAAGATCTACCAACCCACACTGGGCCCCTGCGCCGTGGTGGATTTCACCGGGCGTTCTCTTACAGAGAGGAGATCTGTTTTCCAACATAGGAAAATTATAAGCTATGTTTATGCAATATAAAATTAATAAAACACTTTAGCATACCGTGGACATATGTTCGTTCGAATTAAAGCACCCCGAATGAATCCTATGTAGAATTTTATATGTGAAGGCGTCACCATTATTTTATTTTTTTTATCATGGACAGCTTTTAGAGCAAAGTCAAGCTTTGTTGAATTTGTTTGTTTGCTATAGAAAATGCTTTCGAATATTTTCTTATGAAAACTATAAATGCTAGAATGACCAATTAAATAAGCTATTTCTTTTAACTCCTGCCGTTTTGTTCTGCGCAATAAGTTGCTGCATGATGTTATAAGAATAAAAATTAAAAACGCCGTCAGGCGTGTAGTTCATTTTCTGTACTTTTTAATCTTAGCTATCGTATAATTGTTTAGAGAGTGGATCTTTGAACATTTAATAACGCCGTGCATTTTAAATTCACTATTATATTTTCCGTCCGGTTGCGTAATGTAAGTGGACTAGTTAGCTGTCGTAAAAGGACTTATTCAGGTATGGAAAGTACTTTCAGGGAATAAGTTAAAGGATAGGTAAACCAGTAGAGTTGCGTGACAGTGGTAATGCTTGTTTATTTTAACAGTTCACTCAGTGCAAAAGAACTTTTCTAAAAGATAAACCATTGTATTAGCATGTTGTTCAAATGGTTTCGGATTGTGATAGGTACCTACTATCACACAACACTATGTACACTATGTTGGGTCGTGTTCTCCTCTAACCAGTTTTTTTTTTTTTTAATAATTATAAACTAGCTTGACCGCAATCCCGCCTGATGGTAAGCAATGATGCAATCGTTGATGGTAAAACGCGCTAGTTTATTAAGAGTGAATAGGTCACTCGGAAAAACTGAGCGAATAGGAAGGAAGACGGCAGTTGAGCGAGGTAATGCAATGTTAAACCCAACAACACGACCAACGATGCTGCGCCAAAGGGAGATTGATCTGAAGACCCTCCACGACCAAACTCCCAACACAACAACATATCTCTTTTTTCGCGTTATAAATCTAATTTTATGGATAATATTATTATTTATTTGTAATGCAAAAAAAACAAGGGAAAACGGGAAAACATGTCAGGTATAACCGAATCAAAAATGACAATCGATTAAATTTCAACCGTCATATCGAATGGCCAATAAAGATAATTCGATAACGAATCAAAAGCGTCCATCATGTTCTTTTTAAAGTCATTCATTCTTCTATAAGCGATCGTGGTCATTGATTATTCAGTCTGTCCGGGTGACATTTGCATTCGCGACCCCTGTTCTGAGCACTCGCGTGGGTATTTTTATTTAATTTCGACATAAAATCTGGTAATTGATTAACGCTTGTTTCGGACGTATGTAGGTTGAATCCGGTTATCTGTTTTAATTTGTATACCTTAATTACTTTATTGTTTTTGATGAGAAATTATCATTTTGCGGTTATGTTTTGTTGTTGTGATGGAAATTGGTTATCTATTGATTGAGAGACAGATATTGGCAGGCAGTGGGCGATGGGCGCAAAATAAGGCTGACATAATCGTTGGAAGAATGAATCAAAACAAACTCTCTTGACATCTGTGTCAAGAGAGTTTGTTTTGATTCATGCTGTCCAAAGAACATAATTGCCATCATTACGCAAAAAGTGATCAAAAGGGTTGGAATGGATATAATTTTAATTAACTCCTGATATATATAAAAATTTATTAAATTAAATCCCTTAATTATAATTCCTCTAGTTATTAGATTTAAAGCGAAACTAACTTTATAAGAAACTAGCTGCGCCACACGGTTTCAAACGCGTTTTTTATATGCCCCGCTCCCATTCGTCACAGCGTGATATTATGTAGCATAAAGCCTTCCTGGATTAATAGTTCCTGAGATTAGCACGTTCAAACATACTCTTCAGCTTTATATAGATAGTTTGAGTTACATATCGTAAATATTTAACACTTACATAATGAAACAGCCAAACTCGGAACAACTGCCTTTAGCCCATACAAATATTTCTTCCGTGTGGGAATAGAAGCCGTGACACGTTCAACAACGACGATTACACTTAGCAGTCATCGTTTTTGACCAGGCAGGCGTGTTTTCCTTTTTCATATCTTTCTGCTACATTCCATTTCCATCCATCTTTTCTTTGGCTCTCCTATCTCTCTCTAACTTTCAATCATACAGACACATGCTTCAGAGTAAACATTATATTCTTATAAAACATATTCGTCCTGGGAGCAGGATAAAACCCAAATATACCGCTTCCATTTTTCAAATAAAATAACGTTACTTTATAAATTGTAACTTCAACAAAAGTGCCAAAATTTGAATCGGCACGCCAATATGTAAGGTAAAAAAAGTAAAAAAAGAAAAAAAAAAGACGTGTGGCACTCGGGGACTGCCGCGGTAAAGCTATTGCATAGCATTTTGTATCAATTTATGCAATTATAATTATTTATTTATTTTATTTATGCAGTATTTTTTTTCTTTGATATTAATTCAAGTTACACTTTTTGAGCGTGGTGACCGGTAAGAAAACAAATTTTTCTTTTATTAAATAAATAAAAAGTTAATATTATTTAAAATATTTTTATTATTTTACAATACATGTGGGTTTTATTACCTTACAGTAGCTGTTGGTTATTCAGGAATATTTATCATTGAAACTATAGGTTTATGATAACTGAAATAAGAAACATAAGTTTGCGACTTAATATCCTCTAAATACCTAGAAAATACCGCGTCAATGGCGGTCCCATATTTTGTTGTGGACTTTTGTGGATCATTATTCATTTTCAAATTCAATGTTTTTGATAGAAAAGTTGTCCACCGCTCTGATTTTTTATCAGCGAAGTTAATGTTGAAATCGCCAGCCAAGATAAGTGGAAATTTATTACCATTTGTTTCAAGTATTTTCGAGCCACTCGAGTTACTCCAGTAAAGTGCGATGAATAAAATGGTCTACCTCGTCCAATTTTGGATTCGGAGAAATGTAAATTGCTACCATAACTATTTGTAGGCCATTTCTAAGTTTGCATAAGCACGCACAAATATCTCCAACAACTGAGCGCCTAACATTAACATCGCTAACGTGTGCAATATTTATTTCAATATTCGGAGTCATAACATTAGTAATATAATTTTTATTTTGGTAAATAGCTACCCCACCTTTTGAAACAGTATCTCGCTTGAACTGAACAATACAATTAAAATTAGGTATTTCAATTGGATTATCATGCGTCATGCAAGTTTCGGTAAGAAGTAACACATTTGTTTGTCTCGTAACTGAATCTTGTAAATCGTAATTATGACTATTTAGACTGGCAGTTGAAAGTCATTATTGAAATGCCATTTCTATTACTAATGAAATCTAATACACTTTGAGGAATCGTCTGAACACTATTTAAAGACAGTCTTTTGAATTCTTGCAACAATTGAAAAAACGGTCGCGTGAGCACTTTTTACTCTATAAAATCACGCGCTTTTATTTAGTAAACAACACTATAAATAATTTAAAAGTCCAATGAAAAATTAGCATGACATTCATCTTAGCTTTTCCGTTAAAAAAAAAGCTATTTTATAAAAACACTACTAAATTAATTTGAATAAAAGTACTTAATAATTAATTATATGAAAAATTTTAAGGTAGCCATGACAACGTCGATGACGTCTATGACATATCTCTATAGAAGACCTATTTCAGAGAGAAAATTAATCGTAAGTTTAGCACATTGCGACTATCAGTAACATGGCAAGTGTGTAGGACTGAGTTCGCGCCCTGCAATATGCATGCTCTTTTTGAAAATCTATAAATTGTTTTCAAAAGATGTAGTCGCACGCACACAAACATACCGTGCCGAAGACTGCCGAACTGAAACGACGTTAGACGATGGGGAGCGTGAGGTTTTTTCGTTACGGAATTTCTGGATTCGGTCCCCGCGCTCAAGGCCCGCGATAGAAGCTATGCAATAGCTTAAAAATCGCAAGCGTTAAATTCCCCGTAAAAGCCTGAAGTGATTCAGTTAGTGAAACGGTATAAGCAAATTTCTAACTTTAATCAAAATTCTGAACTGGATTTAGAGTCTGGTTGTACCAATTATATTGAAGGATGAGAATTTATGAAAAATAAGTGAAAAAATTTAAAGATAAAAAAATCTTGTTTTTGAAATTTTGTTTGGTAAATAAAATTATGGAACCGCTTGTCGTATTTAAGGACAAGAAAACTAAACGAATAGAAAAGGTAAAAGAATCAATTTAAAAAAATAATTGAAAAAAAGGAACTAGAGGACAGGTGTTGCGATCGGCGGTTACAAAATTGCAAACCTGCCCTACGCCAATGACACGATTTTATTTGCGACCAGCGCGATCTACATGGAAGAGCTGCTGCTCAAGATAGAGCGCGTAAATCTTACGTTTGGATTAAAATTTAATCGGAGTAAGACGAAAATTATGATCGTCGACCGTGCTCGTAACAATTCGCCCAAGGTAACACAGATCGCGAATTGTGACGTGGTCGGTTCGTATGTCTACCTGCGTGCTCTGGTTTCAAACAATGGCGGTAGTGTAGATGAGATCAAGCGACGCATCGTCATAACAAGAGGAGCAATAGATAAGTTCAAGAAAATATGAATGAATCGCGACATAACTAAAGCCACTAAGATCAAGCTCGTCCGAGCACTAATATTTCCCATATTTCTCTAAGCAGCTGAAACGTGGACGTTACGGAAATTGAAAAAAAAAAGATAGACGCTCTAGAAATGTGGGGTATCATGGACTGAGTTTAGATTAAACGTTTCTATACTCCAAGAACTCGGCATCAAACAGCGTCTTTCAGAAATATTACTGTCCCGTATACTCGGATTTTTCGGTCACGTATCAAGGCGCAATAATGACTCCATAGAACGTTTGGTCGTCCAGGGCAGAGTGGAGGGTCACCGATGAGGTGGACCGACCAAAGTAAGTCGGCAATGAGGGGACCTGTTAATAAATGCTCCAGACTGTCGTCCAATAGGGATAGATGGAGAGAGATCGGGCGGTGTGTGACATCAGAATTCAGTCATAATGACCAAGAGCGTTTTGTCAAGAGCGAAACAAAGAAGAAGATGACTGACGAAGAAGACTGGTGCAGTCTCTATAAGCTGATTGTAGATGAGTCCTGGTGTCGTAGAAAATAATCAGAACTGCGCATAACAGTGGGATGCTTATTTTAATCTGCAGGAGTGTGATTTTATTACATTACATTACATGCTACGGTCTATCTAAATTAATTGATTCTGGTAACAAACACATATTTTAATTCAGCCTAATTCTTACTGTATGCATAGCAAAAATTTGTTATAAATATGCGTGATGTAAAAATTAACTAATTACACTTCACAGCAAGACACAACAGATTATCTGCAGTATTTTTTTTTTTAATAATTATAAACTAGCACTTGACCGCAATCCCGCCTGATGGTAAGCAGTGATGCGATCGTTGATGGTAAAGCGCGCTAGTTGATTAAGAGCCTATTCACTCAGAAAAACTGAGCGAATAGGAAGGAAGACGGTAGTTGAGCGAGGTGATGCAATGGTAAACCCAACAAAACGACCAACGATGCTGCGCCAAAGGGACATTGATCTGAAGACCCTCCACGATCAAACTTCCAACACAACAACATTAGGCGCATCGTACCCGGCACACATCGCAACACAACTGCTCAGACACGTCCTACGTACCACCGTATTTTCTCACTGCTCCTTTTATATCCAGTACAAGGCTGTCTTAAAGAAACTGCTTTTGCAGATAAGACTGCCTATTATGTCACATGTCTGCCTATTATGTGCTTTATAATATGTCATGCATATAAGAAAGAAAAAGGTATTTATTGTGTACATCGTACTATATATGTGTTATTCATATTATGCACATAGTAAAGCCGATGCCCGATGAGGCCGACGGGTTCTTGAGTAGTGACCACGAACCGGAAGACGCAGCGTGAGTAGGCTCCCGACAAGATGAACCGACGACCTGATGAAGGTCGCGGAAAACCACCCGGAAGCGCTGGGTCGATCGTCGTGGAGACCCTTGGGGAAGGCCTATGTCCAGCAGTGGACGTCTTTCGGCTGAAATGATGATATAGTAAAAATGATTATATGTATCTGTCTATGTTATTTTAAATTTCTAGATTTACTTAAACTTAATTTTTATAAATCGAATCACCCTTCAAAAAATGACATCACCAAGAACAGCAAAATCCAATCAATAATCCCGCAGAAGTTCATTTCCAACAAGTATTTCTATTAACACATTCAATTTTAATCTTTAATGGCATCCCGTCGATGTCACCAACCGACTCGTTAATACCGACGATCAAACTGTAGCCGAGTCGTTAACTTGAATTGAAAGGGGCTTATGGGATTAACACATGCAAATTCCTCTCCCTACCTGTTCCCAAATTTGAAGGTGCAAACACCTTTCCATTGTTTTTGATTTAAATTATGTTTTTGGGTGTGAAGTTCGTGTTTTTGTGTTGAAGTGTCGTAATGGTTTAAGTAGTTCCGTTGTTGAAAGGACCTTTATATATATATCAGTAGAGAGAACCCTGATTACGTAAGACATATGCATAAACCCTCCACTACTCTTGGGCCAATGCCTAGCACGTGTGGGCGTTGGGGCCAATGACTAGCACTAAGAGTCATTGGCCCCAACGTTGAAGTTATAAGTTCTATTTTGTGTACATAACATCAATGCGACTTCGTTTGCACGATTGATGATGCAGACAAAATCAATTAATCTCCTCTGCTCCATTGATGAACGTCAATGGTGCATAAGTATAACGGGATTTCATCACGACTGCGTTCAAAAGGGTGAAGGAAAATATCGTGTGGAAACCCGCATATCCTAGAATCAAAACTTCGAAAACATACAATATCTACCAAACCGTGCCAGGTTGGCGTGGTAGATTAGAGTCCACTCCCTCTCGAACAGAAAATTTGTGTGTTTTAGCAGTGGGAACGTCATTGGCTGATTATGAATGCATATGGCAGAGATGCAATAGTTTATGGTAAAGCGCGCTAGTTTATTCACATAAAAAAATGAGCAGATAGGAAGTAAGAAGGCAGTTGAGCGAGGTGATGCAATGTTAAAACAACAACATGGCCAACAATGCTGCGCCAGGGGGAGATTGATCTGGAGAGCCTCCACGACCAACTCCCGACACAACAATATTTGGCGTATCGTACCCGGCACACATTGCAACACAACTGCTCAGAGCCAGCCTACGTACGCCTTTTTTTTATTGGAAATCATCAAATGACTTCCCCCGCTCTGGGCGGAGCGGAAGGTCGTGTCAGACTTTTACTGACTAAAACCCACCCGTGTTTTATCACTTGCCTGTGCGACGGCCAGGGCTACGGTTTCTTGTTTAACCAACCCGCAACCCTGACCCAGGAGCAATCGATCTTCGTGGACCCCGTCACGATGTGCTGACATGTCTTTGAAGCGCGCGTGAAACACGACGTGCCATCGACTCGGGCCTGGTCCTTACTAAGCGGCGAGCCGTCCACTGCTCACCACCCGCAGACCCGCGCCTACGATCTCCCGACCAGGTCATCTCCTGCGGCGGTTAGTGGCGTGGCGGTTATTGTACACACTGGAAAGGTCCACAGAAAAGTCCGCGATGGCATATGTGTGATCTTTTATGGATATCCCACAGTAACATATTTTTGTCATTTACTTTTTACGACAAATACTGGCTAATTTTCGTAGCGATTTTAACCAAATACAGCAATATTCCTTATCCAATTTTATACCTTCAATACATTGTTGTTTTAATGTAGATCTATATGGCCCTATATAGCATATGATTTAAATGAATATTTTCGAAGATATTACAGATATAAAAATTGCGGGGCCTCGCGTTTGCAGCGGTAGCCGGGGTATCGGCCGGGGCAGGGCGGGAGTGGTTGACCGCTGTTTTTTAAACGACGTTCACAGTTTTTCTGTAGTGTATTTAGTATCTGCATTGCACCGTGCTAAGCCAGGGCGGGTCGCTAGTAAATAAATATTGCTATACTATCAGTTTTCATAAACTACACTTTAGTTCCGGAAAATCAAACTGAAATATCATGATAGCAAAGTTGATAAGTTTAGCATATGTTATATTGAATTTTATATGACGTCATTTAACATAAAACACATTTTTTATTTAACGGATCATGTTAATTTTACTGGCATTTATTTGTCTGGATTTTTTCCATAGTTATCTACTAATTGTATACATAAGGATAATAAAGGTTAGGTAAACACATGACCAAATATAATATAAAATTTTACGTAATCATAATAGTACCAATACAAATGAATTTTGAAATAATCTTTCTTTCCCGCGAATTAATTCCAACTTCCCCGAAATTTGGTAATTTTTAAAAATGTGACAACACCGGTACTATTATGAGCGAATAGCGATGCGACCACGTGCCGCGTGCCCTGCCGTACGCCACCCGCGGAAGGGTGCTTAATGGACATTTATTAAGTTACCTCTTTTTGCGAAATAATATTTATTTTTGAGGGGGACTTTTTTTTTAAGTTTAGCCCGGTTTTGTATGCATTAGTAGAATCAGTTATCGATACCTAACAACACCTTCACGGGTCGGACAGGGTTTTCTTAACATACTGTATAATAAATGTCAAATGAAATCACAGCCTGTGAAACTCATAAACCTTTCTTTGCTTAACAATCGGATAATGTAACATTCGTAAACAGTTGGTGTACCAGGACTTCAGGATGTTTTGAAGATTTAGTACCGATTCAGCCAACAGCGCAGGTGTCGTCTCATTTCCGATAGGCTTTGGTGCCTACATTTTTTTTTAACTTTCATATTGCATTCTTATCGAAATGACATCGCTTGTGTGAATGGTTTCTCTTTTTTTATTTTGTTGTAATATGTAGTTTGTCATTCAGGAATGTTTTATATGTCGAGTCGATCGATGGCGGCGCGTTGTGTTTCACGCGCGCCTCAATGAGATGTCATCACATCATGACGTGGTCCACGAATCGATGCCTACTGAGTCAGGGTTGCGGGTTCGTTAAAAAATAAACCGTGACCCTGATCTACAGGCAAGTAAGGGAACACGCGTAGGTTTTAGTCAGTAAAAGTCTGACACGCCCTTCCGCATCGCCCAAAGCGGGAGAGATCGTTTGATGATTTCCTATTCCAAACAAAAAAAAAAGGAATGTTTTGAATTATTTTTTTAAGTCTATAAACTAGCGCTTGACCGCAACACCGCCTGATGCTAAGCAGAATTGCAATCGTTGATGATAAAGCGCGCTTGTTTATTAGGAGTCTATTCACTCAAAAATAAACTGAGTCAATAGAAAGAAAGGCGGCAGTTGAGCGAGGTGATGCAATGTTAAACCTAACAACATGACCAACGATGTTGCGTCAGAGGAAGAATGATCTGGAGACCCTCCCAAAACAACAACATTTGGCGCATCGCACCCGACATACATCGCAACAGAAACGCCTAAACCCATCCTCCGTACGGCTGCACCAGACATCATGCTGGAACACGATGAATCGCTTGACGGCAAGACGTTGTCTGGTGGATGGTCTCTACCAGCAGCCGATGTTTTATGGCCTACCACCGAAAATAAGGTTTTGCTATTTATAACATTGACATTGTTTCACGGCAGATTTAAGTTACTATAGTATTCATATCAGAAGGTTGAAAGAAACCGAATATGTAAATATACTGAAAAGATAGGTTCCCTTGAGTCATCATTAGTTGAGTCAGATTCGATAAAACTCCGACCTAAAAAATGATTTTCGATGTCTTGAACCACCAGTGTTATCGAATTTCATACCCACGTATATTTCTTCTTCAAGCATTGAAATTCCATTTAACTAACACTTACAGAAAATAGAATTAGTCTCTTTTTACTAAACTACGTCATAATGGGTAACAAAAAATGCTACTTCAAAAGGGAAGGTAAAAGTTTGAAGCCAGCATACCAAGCTAGCCACAGTTGTAATGTTTTTCCAATCATCTTTGAACGTAATGTTTTCTTTTTCTTCTTCTACTTCAGCCTAGGCTTTCCACGCTGACCGATATTGTGCTGCCTGCATCCATCGGCTTCCCGCAACCTTCACCAGGTCATCGGTCCACCTTGTTGGGGGCCTCCCTACGCTGCGACTTTCAGTACGTGGCTGCCACTCCAGAACCTTACTGCCCCATCGGAAATCGGTTTTACGAGCAATGTGCCCTGCCGACTGCCACTTAAGTTTAGCGACTCGCGGAGCTATGTCGGTGACTTTGGTTCTTCTGCGGATCTCAAGAAACTCAGAGCTATTCTTTCCATTGCCCGTTGTGTGACTCTGAGCCTTCATATGAGGCCCATTGTGAGCGACCACGTTTCAGTTCCGTAAGTCATCACTGGCAACACACACTGGTCAAAGACTTTAGTCTTGAGACACTGTAGTATCTTGGACGACGAGAAGATCACTTTAGCGATTTTGAAAATCGAATAAATAAATGTGGAGCTTGAAGTGCTGCCATTCATAACAAGTTAAGAATTTATCATAATTATCGGTCGCTTAAAATATTATCTCTAATATTATAACGAATTTATTAAGAAAATAAATGTCTTAAAGAAAAAAAAAACAAAACAAATTATACAAATAAAAAGAAAAAGTTACAAACTGCAATAGCAAGCACATAACAACAACACATTCTTCAAGAATTTTGAAGTTCATACCAAAATATAAAAGTAAATTTTTAGAATCTTTATAGAGCACTAAAAAACACTAAATTTACCGTTTATTCACAGCTCTAAAAATGAATCCATCTGTTTCACCATATCCATTACAAATAAATTCTGTGCAAGCAAAAAAATACTGAAATTCAATTTGGTACAACGCAAAAATCTATTCGACACTACATGCTGCGTACAAGGCAATTTGTCAGCAGCCCAACCATACAACGGAATTGGTTAATTCGAATCATTGTCACATATGGGGATGGGAAGATTTCGATAAATTTTATCGATATGTTAATCACGTGCTCTCGATTCAGTAATGCATGTTCCCATTTGTTTGATTGGTGCAAAATCATTTATGGAAATATGTCGTGGCTTTTGAGTCGTATGTGTTAAATGAAGTCGATTAAGTTTCGATGTTTAATTTTGTTGTGTTTTTTGTTTCTATCTAATTGACTGGATATAGCAGTTTCTTAAATTACTATCACTAGATTATTGATACAATTTTAAGGCAAGTATGCAGATTAATAGCCTACTTATTGAAAAATCAGGAAATGTGAGAATTTGAAAATCCTGATCACTGTATAAAACCGTAATGTTACAAATAAAGATAATTTTATTTTGCAAACATGGGTAAGTAACGATGACAAAAAATAAATGTATATATAATGACAGGTTCAGCCATGTTTTACCATTTAGGCATACATTGTTTTTTTCAAACATTCAACCTAAAACTAGAAAACAAAGTTTAGGAATAGTTCAAAACTTTTTTTTATATATATATATTATAAACCAGTGCTTGACCGCAATCCCGCCTGATGGTAAGCAGTGATGCGGTCGTTGATGGTAAAGCGCGCTGGTTTATTAAGAGCCTATTCACTCTAGCCTTGAAGATACTCAAATTGTAGTCCGACGGAAACACCGTCGCTGACGCTCACCAGAATGCATCCTATAGAAGACCGAAAGGCTGGCTACTCTACGCATGTGCAGGCTTTGGAGACCATTTCGAGTTAAGTCTGGGTCGCCAATCAGCCTCTTCGCACGCCTCTCCAGTGAATCCAAAGTGGAAAGGTGATATTTCGCAGCACCAGCCCAAATGAGGCTGCAGTACTCCACACACGAGCGGACCTGTGCTTTGTAAACTACATTATATTAACTTAAAAGAAAAATCTTTTTCAGTAAGGTACTCACTTATTTTACTTGTTATAGTACGTTTTCACGACTAAAAAGCTTCGGAGTCTTTTTTAAATAATTTTAATGGAAACTCCTTCCAGCTCTTTGGTAACTTATTATAAATAACTGGAGCCATGCAGTAGACACTTTTGCGCATAAGTGCTGTCTTAGCTGGCTCCTGATATAGTAAGGTATTGTCGCGTCTATTGCGAGGAAAAACGTCAGCTCGTACGTCTGAACGACTCGGATTTGCCTTCACAAATACAGCTACATCTAGTATATACAGACAAGATAATGTCAATATCTTATATTTTTTAAAGTATAGTTTACAACTATCAGTGGGTTTCATTTTAAACATCGCCCGAATGCATCTTTTTGTGCCTTGAAGGCAGTTTCTTTTTGATTTGCTATGTCATAATATTCCGTAAGAAGAGCATCTGTGTTAACTATTGGTGATAATGTGTGTAGAGCTTATGCAGTCTTACTCGTTTTCTTACATAAAATATCAATGTGAGATTTTCAATTTAATTTTTGATCGATTTCGAGACCCAGGAATTTCTTCTCACATCTTCTTATTTTATTTCTTCTTTTTATTCTATAATATGCAATAACCAACTACATATTGTGTTCTTTTTTCTCATGTTTTAATTTTAAGCCTCATAAAGCAAAAAAGTGAGTATTTTTCTTACACTCAAAAGGAAGCACGCTCACACATTTAGGGGTATGAGGAACAAGGTGTAAAATTTACTCAGGGTGTTGTGTCTGGCGGGCACACGCACGACGGTTGACGGTTGTAAACTTTACTTGCGATATGTAGGATTTGCGTGACGTCAGTTCGACGCGTTGTTCGCATGTGGTGTTGTAGATACCTACTTCTACACACACACATAGGTTATTAACAGTAATAAATTATAAAGCGAAATATCAAAATAACTTCTTTATTATTTTGATAGCATTGTATAGTGAATAGAGTTGATGGTCTAGTGGTTACAGTCCCGACTTAGGATATCATCATCATCATTTCAGCCGAAAGACGTCCACTGCTGGACATAGGCCTCCCCTAAGGTTCTCCACGACGACCGGTTCTGCGCCTCCCGCATCCAGCGGTTTCCCGCGACCTTCACCAGGTCGTCGGTCCACCTTGTCGGGGGCCTACCCACGCTACGTCTTCCGGTGCGTGGTCGCCACTCGAGAACCCGTCGGCCCCATCGGGCATCGTTCCTACGGGCAATGTGTCCAGCCCACTGCCACTTTAGTGTTGCAATTCTTCGGGCTATGTCGGTTACTCTCGTTCTTCTGCGGATCTCCTCATTCCTGATTCGATCGCGCAGTGAAACCCCAAGCATAGCCCTCTCCATTGCCCTTTGAGTGACTTTGAGCCTTCTCATAAGGCCCATTGTTAGCGACCTCGTCTCAATTCCATAAGTCATCACTGGCAACACACACTGGTCGAAGACTTTTGTCTTGAGACACTGCGGTATTTCGGACGAGAAGATTCTTCGTAGCTTCCCGAAAGCAGCCAAGCCGAGTTGGATTCGACGATTGACCTCTTTCTCTCTTTCTCTGGATTCGACTTAGGATATAGAGTTTTGTATTCAAATCCAGGCACGTCCTTTCCGTTATACTATAAACACTATATACTATACATTTTATACTTTAAGTTTTCACCACCACTATATGCTTATAAATTAGACGAATTTTTAGTCGGGATGTCTATCTAGGATGTCTCGAAATATCATTATTGTTTATGAAGTTGAGGCTTGCCTTAACTCTAAATTACTAATATCAGAATAGAAATAACTTTAGATATTGCCATCTCATTTGGGTATAGCAATGCGCATCCTCAAGATGTTTTTCTTCACCTTCTAATCAGTCATTGGTGTCCAAGATATACTTAGACTTTAAGTCTGGAATCGCCAACCCGCATTAAGCAAGCGTGGTGATTACGCTCAATCCTTCCCTGTGGCTAGCAGTGGAACGATAAAAAGGTTGATGATGATGAATGCTCATCAAGTGACATCGCAGCAGGACCAGACGAAGATAACGAAATAAGGTAAATTCTTTCAGTAAGAGCTGATCCTTACCAGCTTTCAAGTGAAAAGAGAGGTTTTTGTCGTACAGTGTGTCATCGTAGGCTTTTAGTAATATTTTTGTTAGTTGAAGCCACTATAGGAGACAGAAGGCTCTTATGTAGAGAAGATATTGAAGAGCATCTAATTTAGAACGACATGAAAAATACAATGTTTAAAGATTAACCACCAATCTTCACGAATCCTATTACTGTAAAAACCATAAAGATAAACACTTAAAAACTCTGAAGTGCGTAAAAATTTAAGCGCTCGTAAATCGCAAGGAATGCCTCACACGGGGCGTTTTACTGAACAATGTTAACTTTGCACCATGAAAACAAATATGGGATCAATCATTAGATGCAATCTCAGGGAATTTAGATGTGAAGAAAAAAATGTACGAGAAGTCTCCCCATTTGAAGTTCACTCTATGGGAGGTAGGGGATCATTTTATTTAAGTGAAAATGGAGGTACTTTGTGGAATTTGCTTCTATTTTTTCAGTTGGTTTTGGAATGTGGTAATTTTAAATACCGAAAAAACGGGCTCAATCGGGATACAGACGCGAATCGGAAATGTAACGGTATTTTTTTTTTTTTTGTTACTAGTAAAGAAGGTAATGTGTTTATTGTGTTTTTTTTTTAAATTAATGATTAAGTGTCCTTGTTGCTTCATTATTTTTGTAATACAAATGCATCTTCATCATCGTCTTGATTCACCTCTGCATCCCTTTTCTCCCCGTTGACGACAATTGGTAATAAAGGTTTTTACGGTTAGTTTTTATGTAATTCTCACTCTATTTATAAGTACCTATACAGTATGTTAAGAAAACCCTGTCCGACCAAATAAGGATAATAAAGGTTAGGTAAACACATGACCAATTTTAATATAAAATTTTACGTAATCATCATAGTACCAATACAAATGAATTTTAAAATAATCTTTTTTTCCCGCGAATTAATTCCAACGTTCCCGAAATTTGGTAATTTTTAAAAAATGACAACACCGGTATTATTATGAGCGAATAGCGATGCGACCACGTGCCGCGTGCCCTGCCGCCCGCCGCCCGCGGAAGGCTGATTAACGCACATTTATTAAGTTACCTCTTTTTGCGAAATAATATTAATTTTTTAGGGGGATTTTTTTTAAGTTTAGCCCGGTTTTGTATCCAATAGTAGAATCAGTTATCGATACCTAACAACACCTTCACGGGTCGGACAGGGTTTTCTTAACATACTGTATATCAATTTGTATTAAAAAACATTTAATGATTTAAAATCGAATATTGCCCTACATTAGCAATTACTTCTTTTTCGTGGATGCGTTTACAAACATTTAAGCTCTCATAAGCAAATAGCCAGTCAAGAATCTGTAAGCCATACAAAAAATTGATCTTTTTTTTTACTAGCGCTTGACTGCAATCCCGCCTGATGGTAAGCAGTGATGCAATCGTCGATGGTAAAGCGCGCTAGTTTATTACGCCTATTCACTTAAAAAACTTACTGAATAGGAAGGAAGACGGCAGTTCTGTGCGAGAATGAACCCTGAGCGTCGCAGGTTCGATTAACAGAGCAATCGTTTATTCAGACACTGCACCACCTGTGACGTCAATCATCTTAAAAGGAGAAAACTTTATCATCAGTTGCACTTTGAAAGATTGCTTCGATCAAATTAGTGACGCTGTGATCTTAATTTGCAACATACTTTTTCAACTTTACTGCTTAGAATTTATGTTTTATTCTGCCATAAATATTTTTTGTCACATTTTAGAATGCGTGTACTTTCTAATGAAGGTGAAAAATATACAAAGGATATTAAACTTTATATGTTTGAATGATAATGTTTATAATCAAGTTATATGCAATCGCAGTCACTTATTGAACTTATTTGTATATCTATTGTATAATATAAATGGTACCCCGTGGACCACCCACATTATTTGTTTCTACTTCTCCCTTGGTATTCTATCCAAAGTCAATTGTAAGATTGCTCATAGCGATAAGACCGCCCATTGTGTCATCTTTTGTATATTCTTCATATTTATGTTTTTAATTTATGTACTGTACATTATTAATTCTATTCTATCATATATCGTTTATTAAGCAAGTAGGATCACCGATCACTTTTACACTTCATGTTTTTTTTTTTTTTTTTTTTTTTTTTTTTTAATTTAGATGAAGCCGGCATTTCCTAACTGACTACCTCTGAGAAGAAATGGCCGAAACAAACTCAGGGTTCATCGTCTTTTTTCAAGTCCAGACCTTAAAAATGAAAATGTTTACAATAATTTACGTTATAATTAAGCATATTGCTTAGTAACAATGCTTAGCAGAGTGAGCAGCTCAGTCCCAAGCTGTTTTGCCTTCTAAATAATCTGAGATTTTATAATACCCCTTTTTGCAAAGTTTGTCCTTTATATAGCTTTTAAATCGTTTAATGGGTAAGTTTCAAATTTCCATGGGAAGCTTGTTGTAAAAGGGTATACATTGACCCATGAACGAGTTGCCTACTCTGTGGAGACGAGTGTGATGTACAGCAAGATTGTGTCTGTTCCTGGTATTTATATTATGAATATCGCTTATTTTTAAAAAAAAATCGATATATTTTTCTGTACATACATAAGATTTTCAAATATATATTGTGAAGCTACAGTCAGAATGTTCACCTCTTTGAATTTCTCTCTAAGAGAATCTTCCAGGTCAGGCAAGTACCAATGTAACTTTTCTAAGTTATATATACTTTCTAAGTATATCTTGGACACCAATCTTATACCTTTAAATGAGCAATTCTTATATATATGTATATAATTGGAATCTCGGAAACGGCTCCTACGATTTTCATGAAATTTTGTGTGCAGGGGGCTTCGGGGACGATAAGTCGATCTAGCTAGGTTTAATTTTCAGAAAATGTCTTTTTTCCATGTTTTGAGGCACTGAACAATTGCTAAATTTCTCATAAGAAGCAAAATTTCGCCGCTGTCCTTAATGATACGAATAGCTGAGGGGCTACGGCCTCTGATTCGGAGCTCGTAGACTTCGGGTTCAAATCCCTGACGATATAGTGTTTTTTCTTATTTTTTTTTTGTAGTTTTAAAAAAAATAATGATGGCTAATGCTTTTTATTACATTATATATATATATATTTTACGGACAAATCACACAGATTGAGCTAGCCCCAAAGTAAGTTCGAGACTTGTGTTATGGGATACTAATTCAACGATAATATATTTATAATAGATAAACATCCAAGACCCAGGCTAATCAGGAAAAGATCGTTTTCCATCATGACCTAGCCGGGGATCGAACCCGGGACCTCCACGTCGCAGGCAGGCGTGTTGACCGCTGCGCCACGGAGATAATTGGAAACGGCATCAACGAATTTTCTTTTTCGTTTATTAAATCAATGGAAGAAATTTTGTTTTGCCTAATTGTTCATAGTCTTCATAAAAACACATAAGTACACAAAATACATTTAAATTATTTATGAACTATTATAAATATACATATAACATTCCAAAATAAAATTAAATAAAATTAAACTGATAATTAATATAGTACTTTGATTTGATATAGATGACGTTTACATTCATGGTACACGAAGCCAATGTTTGGTTTGAGGTTAGACCCAGAAAATTGCTCTTAAAATATCATGTGTCTTTTTTACACGAAAATGCCAAAAAGAACATTAAAAAAAACGCTTACCAACAATTGAACTCCACGAAGCCGTGACTCATCTCAAGAAGCAGAAGAAAACCTCCATGAAAACAATCTGATTTTCGCTCGTCCCACACGTGTTTGTCAGACTTCGCACAGTGAGGACCCATTTGAAGAAGAACTTGATGAAAATCATCAGGTTTCCGCTCATCCCACACGTGCTGCTAAAGTAAGATACTTGCAAAACTTGACTAACATTTTAAGAACAGAAAGGTCTTATGATTTAGATGTTTCACGAGAGCGTGCAGCACAATGTGTGGCCGCCGAAAATGATGAGCAACGGGAGCGACGTCTGCAAGATATGCGGCAGCGTGCGTCAGAACGTGAAATGATTATTATTAATGAAAACCCTCAGCATACCCGCAATATAGTATGGAAGGAAGTATTGGGTTAAGACCTTAAACTATGTATTGATGATAATATATAACTGATGTAACTGATTGTTAAACTATAAGTACTTACTTATTTATAATAAAATGTTAAACTAAATTGCACTCGTAATTTTATATACTTAATTAACAGTTAATAATATTTTTTATTATTATGTCGGTATGATCGAAAAACATTAGTTAAAACATATTATTATTAAAAAATTCGCTCGTTATGATTTTTTTGTTTTGAAAATATAGAGCGTACGCGCGATGTACCTAAAAAAAAAAAAAAGATGCCGAGCAAAGCTCGGTCGCCCGGTACTGACTGTTTACAAGGCGAAGGAAAACATCTTGGGGAAACCTGGACTTTAAGTGTGAAATCACCAACCCGCTTTGAGCAAGCGTGGTGATTACGCTCAATCCTTCTCTGTATGAAAGGAAGCCTGTGCCCAGGAATGGGACGATAAAAAGGTTGATGATAATGATAATGATGATATTCTATTCATCAACAAAATGGTTTTGAAATCGTTAGCACTAGAATAGAATAGAATAGAATAGAATAGAATACTCTTTATTATGTACACCATATAGATTACAGAACATAAATAAAAATATTTTACAAAGAGTGACACAATGGGCGGTCTTATCGCTAAGAGCGATCTTTTACAGACAACCTTTGGATGGAATTCTAAGAGGTAGGATAAAGAAATAGTGTAGGTAGTCTACAGTGTACTATTTACATAGATTATACAATAAATATATACGTTAAGTGTATCATACTAGTTTAAATAAATTTATACATCTAATTAATAAACATCATACAAGAGCACATTAAATATAATAATATGTTTAAAGGGAGAGGAAGTGCTTTTTTATCATAGTTTTAAAAGTAAACAGTGTTTGAGCACGCCTTACGGACACGGGCAAGTCATTCCATAGCCGAACTGCTTGTACAGTAAAGGATTAATCATAGAAACTAGTTCAAAGAGATTATTATATAGTCCTGACATTTGAACATTACCAAGTACAAGTTCACCGCTAGTTGCAATTCCCTTAACGCCACTCCTATTCCAAAAACTTCTAACCCGGTCCACATTTCCGCTACTTCATCTATTGTTAAAAAGAAAACAAACTCTCGAACCAATCTCGCTGCCGTAAAAACTCTGGTTAATATCCTGGTTTGACACGACAAGTCTAAATCTCCTGGGATCATAAAATATTTAACAATCAAGCAACGAAAGCGTAACCATTTTTATTTCTTTTCCATTCTCCGCAATGCGGTCAAGTAGTCTTTGGTGGATTTGAGTGTGAGCCTCCTGGTTTGCCTTGCCTTTGAAAATAATAGATTCTTCTTCATTATTCTATTTATAACTTGGTTGTACGTACACCATCGTCAAAAGCCCAAAAGAGTTACCAGAGTGATAATATAACCTAGCAGTGGCGAAGAGTCCATACAAGCCGATTCCCACCGGGTTACCTTTCAAAAATCAGTTCCATATTCATACAAAAGTATTTACATTCTATTTCATTAACAAAGTATTATTAATCAAATGCCTGCGCGATTTACAATAGCAATCGCAATTTTTAGCAATACCCTAAGTATCACATTTCATTTTATAGTCGTAAATTAATCAGCGCTTCAATTTTTCGTAATTCTTTTCGTAGTTCTCTTGAAGGAAGCCGACGAATTTCAGCTTACCTATATCAACGTTTTACTATGCGGCGTAAAGAGAGAGCGTGTCAGACCATCTCTTTCTAATGCTCGCTAACCATCGGTAAAACTTCATAAATATGAGGCTACTCGCGGGCGGCTTATAGTACTCTCCTCTACTCTATTAGAAAGAGACAAAGAAACCACGCCACTACTTTTGCTTAATATTTTTGTTGGTTTTGGATCGGTGTTTGTGTGGTTCGGTTTTTAACACTTTATTATTTTTGTAATTTTTTATTTTATTTTTTCTTGACTCTTATTCCCTGACAATAGGTACTTAACTTAGTACTTACTAACAAGCATGCATGTGTGGTATAGAGATGCACGTCGAAAAAGGCTTTTCACAAAGCCGCTTTTATCATACTTGAAAGACACTGTTATCAAATCATCAGTCCTTTTTTGTATGGTGAAGGTGGGGCTTTTCATATTATTCTTATCTGAAGACCTCCTCCAAGATATCCTGCAGTAGGTAAGTGTTTAAGTGTTTATTTTTTTGGACCGGCTTCCCTTTGTCAAAATTTCACCCTTCGCCACTGTAACCTAGTAACTATTTTTTTATATATAATTATAAACTAGTGCTCGACCGCCATCCCGCCTGATGGTATGCAGTGACGCAATTGTTGATGGTACAGCGCGCTAGTTTAATCAGAACCTATTTACTCAAATTAATTTCAAATAAATTGAGTGAATAGAAAGGAAGACGACAAATGAGCGAGGTGATGCAATGTTAAACCCAACAACACGACCAACAATGCTGCACCAGAGGAAGATTAATCTGGAGACCCTCCACGACCAAAGTCCCGAAACAATAACATTTGGCGCATCGTTCAGACCAGTCCTCCGTACGACTTCACCAGACATCATGCCGGAACACGACGAATAGCTTGGCGGCAAGACTTTGTCTGGTAGGTGGTAACTTCTGTCGGCAGCCTATGTTATGACCTACCACCTACCTACGTACTTACATAGGTTGTGAAGTTCAGATAAGTTGTGACGTCATGTACAATACTGATATTCAGCTGCAGTTAAGACTCGAAGCTGACCCTAACAAGGTTGGGAAGTAATTAGAAAGGCGATGATGAGTTCCAGATATCAGTCCGTTAAAATAACTAAAAATCTCTACAGTTTCATTATTAGTGTAGATATATTAATGATAGGTAATAGCTGTAGAGAGAAAATAAATGGACAAATGATTGAATAACCCAAAAGTAAGGCACAATAACAAATCGTTAGCGAAAGTTTGCCGAAAATCAAGTTATTATAACCGAAGTTCTCCCTTAATAATTTACTCGCGACTCACTATAACTTAGTTATTTGCAAGCTATTACTTCTCCCTCCCAATTGGCATTCTGGCAATATTAAAATTGAATTTACGCCTTAGTACAGTGAGTTTACAAAAGTTTTGGTGCGAGAACGGGGCCCGATAAATCGGAGAAACCGGGATCGTCCAAGTTTCGATATATTTAGCGTAAGTGCCTTCCGGCTTTAGTTTTCGTATAGAATTAGGAAAGATGTCGGTTCAGCGTAGATTTAGTCGATTTTTGGTGTATTTTATCATAATATTTATTGCGGTATATGCTAAGTTTTTATTTGTTTGAGATAGGAAATCATCAAATGACCTGTCCCGCTTTGGGCGGAGCGGAAGGGCGTGTCAGACTTTTACTGACTAAAACCCACACGTGTTTCTTCACTTGCTTGTGCATCAGGGCCACGGTTTCTTTTTTAATCAACCCGCAACCCTGACTGATGAGGCATTGGTCTTCTTGAACCCGGTTTAAATAATTAGTATAAAGAGAACTAGGTATTATTATCAACCACCTCATGGCTACAATACACGCGGTCGAACGACCCCGTGTCCTGAGAAGACGACTGCGGAGAAAGCAAAGAAAAAATAGTTGTTTTAAACCAGCCACAAAATCATTGCGATGTGACTTGCGAAGCGATTGAGGGAAAGAACATCGATTCTGTTATCATGTCACCAAGAAAACTTAAGTGATGTTAGTGTGAGGTGAGTTATCATTCAAAAGAATGCTAGGGTCGACACCGTTGACAGTATTAGGTCAGTTTACTTATCACGGTGGATTTTTTACAGAATTGATCAGCTAGGGCTGATCCTAGCCGATCAATTCTGTAAAAATTCCGTCTTTGACTTGCGTCAAACTGTACTGATACAGTTTGACGCAAGTCCCGTCGCTTGAGTCCGACTCAACTCGACTAAGGACCCCACTTGGAAAATAGATTGGTGACCGCAGTGCTTACTTGTTTATCTTTTAGTAGTCAGTAAGGTAATCACTGTCAATATTTTCGACAGTTTATTCACACCTGAAAACGAATAGTTTTTAACATTATTATTTTATTGGAGAAATTAATACAACACACATGTTTATCGTATAACAAAATCACGTCTCTGAGATATTCTTTATAATGAAATCGACGGTACGGGACGGAAATTTAGGGTTCCGTACCTAAAAGATAAAACGGAACCCTATTTATGAGACTTCGCTGTCCGTCTGTCCTTCCGTCTGTCACCAGGCTCATGAATCGTAATAGCTAGATAGTTGAAATTTTCAGAGATTATGTATTTCTGTTGCCGCTATAACAAAAAAATACTAAAAATAATAAAATAAAATAATTAAGGGGGACCCATACCACAAACGTGATTTATTTTGCAGTTTTTTGGTCCATATTAATAACGGAAATAAATAGACGTTTGAAATGTTCACAGAATGTTTGGTTATATATTAAAATTAAAAATAAATTTTGAAGTTCACAACAAACTTTGCCTTTGCCGTTTTATAAGTTAATGGTACGGAACCCTACGTGCGCTGGTCCGACTCGCACTAATCCGGTTTTTTAAGTATTTTACATGAGCTATTTGTGAAAAAATAAAGTAAAAACCTGCCGAATGCGAGTCGGAATCGCGCACCAAGGGTTCCGTACCAATCTGTATTAAAATAGGGATTTCATACTTTGTATCCAAAGTATGATAATCAAAAAAATAATTAGTCCGTCTTCCAGATAATAAAGAAAATGAACACCCGTATTTTTTATTTTGTCGAAATTACAAAAAAAACTACTGAGCTATAGCGTATTAAAGTTACGGAGTGGGACCTAATTACGTCACGCCGTGGTATATTTTATGCCACGGCGTGACGTCATGCGACATTTCAAATCAATATATCTTCCTAAGTAATTGAAAGAAAGAAAAAATAAAAAATACGTGTTCAATATTTTTTATAAATCTATTTGATGGACATTAAATTATTTTTTAGCATACAACCCAATTATTTGTGACTAAATTTACGGTTTTCTCAGTTTTTTTTTTTAAATTTGCTATAAGACGTTGCTTCGTGCCACATTTCAAGATTCAGGGCTCACGGAAATACCCTATTTATAGGGTTTGATTCCCTTGCGAGTGGCGAATATTTGAGGTTGCCTGTTTTGATTTCGTTGGCTTATATGTTATTTTTTTTTAGATTCGAGAGCTAGTAGACCTTAGTATTTGATATAAATCCAGTTTGATACCTCCACGTGTACCTGACTAAAAAGGTTATGACAGACAGACAGACGGACGAATGGACAATAAAATCATTATATAATGGTTTTTATTTTTTCTTTTCTATAAGAAAAAATATATCAAAGTGCAGATTTCTACACATTCATATTTTTTACTTCATAACTGTAATAACTTCTTGATATTGATTTAAGAAATTGTTGCCAATTAATTAATATTAATGCATAACATTTTTATAAGTATAAGAGAAAAAAGGAAATTTATAAACCCTTTCTAGAGTAATTATTTACGATGTTAATTGTTTCAATTTAAACAAATCATAGGAAAGATCCGGTTAGATGAATGCCATTTGTTTCTTCTTTCTAAACTGACTGGCTAAGAAAGTCAATGGGTAATGTAATGTACATTATACTCACATTTATCATTTGTATTAAAACTTACATATTTGCATTTATTCTTGTAGGTCAGGAATGTGTGTGAAATTCGGATTTCGAATTTTCGAATTTCGGATTAGACATCTGTAACCGAACTAGGCAAAAGCCTGTGTTTCAGTATATCAGCGCCCGATCCCTTAAAAAGTAGGCACTAAATTGATGTCTGAACTTATCCTTATTCCAACGCTTAGCATTGGTGCCCTACAAAAATGAAAGTAAATAAGTACGAGTACAAATAATAAGTAAGTAATATACATTACATTACAAATGTACAGTTTAAACCACTAGAGAAAGAAAAATGTTGTTCACCCTGCTAATTTTAGACATGAACAGCTGGTTGAAATAATTAGTTTTTTCAGAAAACTCCTGTAATTCGCTGTACAAAGCTAAAGCCAAGCTTTTAAATAGCAATCTGTTTCTTCATCGAAATATTACAATCTCTGAGCTTTTTTTATCTCGCAATCTTTAAGGATGACATTTCCCGAGAGGGCAGTTTTATTAGCCACAAAGAAAAACTGAAGGAAAAAGTTTAAAAAATCTTCAAAAGGCTTTTGATTACCATATTTGAGTTGGTACTAAAAATATACCTACACAGAAAATATATTTTGTTAAGGATGACAATTTTATCTAGAACAATGGTACGGTTGATTAAAGGTCATTGCTGGAGTTCTTATAATTAGTTGAATTACTTTGATTAGGGCTTAATCATTTACAAAACCACAACCAAATGTCCATATGAAACACGTGTCCAGTATTTCTAAGTAAATTATCTATTTAAGAAATTTCAAAAAGATATCATGAAAAACCACAAAGTTATGAGCTTGTTATCTTACTTGGTTGTCGCAACAAAAATATGGTCAACGCACTGCTTGCCCGGTCGCGCCGTTACGGCGTCCATGCACACGCGCCTAGTACTAAGATCTACCGTCAGCTGTGTTGTGCGCTCGGTAACCACACTGCAACAATTTCTGAATATAATTGCGAAAAAATATAACATGGTGTAAAAATGATTGAAATCGATTGAGTTGCTTATTCTGAACAAACTATATTCAGGTTTCAAATAAAGTAAAAATAAGATTGTGTACCTTCGGAAATACATTGAACTAACTAGGAACAAAACTTAACCTTACTGTATATATAACTGGCACAAAATTATCCCTTTTCACTGAGCAAAACTTTTCAAACTAAGCCAAGTCCCTATCTATTACTTTCACAACTCTGTGCCACGTATATCGTGCACTCCCTGAGTTATCGCTCACGACTTTCAACGCAGTATCTCACATAATTCTTTTTCTATCCTCGCCATTATAAACTTTAGGACTACTACCATAAAGGCAAAAGTTCCTTGAAATATTTGAATTGTATCATACGCTATCGTTGCCGAACTTACAGTTTCCACCAAACTTTATAAGCCGATAATGTTAAATTTCTGTTGCGTATAATGCATTTCGTTCGCTCGCTCGTCTTTCTAACTTAGCCTATTTTCTAGTACAATTTTGGTTTTAAATAAACTTAGGTTGCAGTTGGTTGAGATTTATTGTACCTATGCTGCATACAAATGACTGCTTTTATCAAAATAGTTGGAATTCTACCTTGAAAGAAAGTTATGTGAATTTAAAAATTCAAAAGTGGAACACGAACTGTACGGGGAACATGGTTGCGTAATGTGACATATTGGATAAATAAAATAAATAAATATATACGGACAAATCACACTGATTGAGCTAGCCCTAAAGTAAGTTCGAGACTTGTGTTATGGGATACTAACTCAACGATACTATATCTATAATAGATACATATATAGATAAACATCCAAGACCCAGGCCAATCAGGAAATGATCGTTTTGCCATTATGACCTGGCCGGGGATCAAACGCGGGACCTCCACGTCGCAGACAAGCGTGTTGACCACTGCGTCACGGAGGACGTCAATTTCCACATTTTTTTTTTTAATAATTATAAAGGCGGACTTGGAGGTAGCAACTGAGTTTGAGAATTTTTTTACTAGTATTCCAATAATAACAACAAAAACTTTGTCTTCTTCCTCCACTTCTGCCTACGCCATACTAAAAGAATGTGTTCCAGAATGTGACAAACACTTTGAATTTACGTTTGCGACTGCTAAAGACATTATAGAATCTTTTAAGGATCTTGATGTAAAAAAAACTGCCGATCATTGGGGTTTGTCAGTATATACTGTAGCTTCAATAATAGATGTTATCGCACCTTTCATAGCAATTGTTTTTAATTCTTGTGTCACATCTGGTATATTTCCTGATTTGATGAAACTTAGCAAAGTAATTCCACTGTTCAAATCTGGTAGTACAACTGATCCCACGAATTTTCGGCCAATTTCTATATTACCAACCTTGAGCAAAATTTTTGAAAAATTAATTTTGAAACAGTTGTTGAGACATTTCAACTTATATAATTTATTGCACGTGAAACAATTTGGTTTTACAAAGGGTCGTTCAACTACCGATGCGGGCGTGGCGTTGCTAAAGAACATATTTGGGGCCTGGGAGGAATCGCAAGATGCTCTTGGTATTTTTTGTGATTTGTCCAAGGCCTTTGATTGCGTACATCATGATACTCTTATTAGGAAACTGTACCATTATGGTTTAAGGGACAGAGCTCTCGACCTTCTGACTTCTTATCTGAATAATCGAATTCAGAGGGTTGATGTTAATGGCAACAAATCTGCAGGATCTGAGGTCACCATGGGCGTTCCGCAGGGCTCAATTCTAGGTCCTTTCTTGTTTTTAATTTATATTAATGACTTACCTCATCACGTGAGGGATAATCACAACATAGTATTGTTCGCGGATGACACTTCTCTTATTTTTAAAGTCAAGCGTCAGCTAGCAAATTTTGACGAAGTTAACAATGCACTTTCGAAAGTTGTCCATTGGTTTAATGTAAATAACCTTCTTTTGAATGAAAAAAAAAACTAAATTCATTAAATTTTCTACGCCAAATGTCAGGCAGTTAAGTACCAATGTTCAACTGAATGGAGTAGAGTTGATCCCTGTCGAGTCGACAGTTTTTCTTGGATTGACTATTGACTCCAAGTTACAATGGGGTCCTCACATTGAGAAGCTGTCGGGTAGACTCAGTTCTGCCGCTTATGCTGTTAAGAAAATTAGACAGATAACTGATGTGAATGCAGCCAGAATTGTTTATTTTAGTTATTTTCATAGTCTTATGACTTATGGGATTCTTCTCTGGGGAACTTGTGCGGACATCAATACCATCTTTGTTTTACAGAAAAGGGCTGTTCGAGCCATTTACAACCTTGGTCCTAGAGATTCTCTTAGAGAAAAATTCAGAGAGGTGAACATTCTGACTGTAGCTTCGCAATATATATTTCAAAATCTTATGTATGTACATAAAAATATATCTAATTTTAAGAAAATAAGCGAAGTTCATAATATAAATACCAGGAACAAACACAATCTTGCTGTACATCACACTCGTCTCCACAGAGTAGGCAACTCGTTCATGGGTCAATGTATACACTTTTACAACAAGCTTCCCATGGACATTCGAAACTTACCCATTAAACGATATAAAACCTATATAAAGGCCAAACTTTGCAAAAAGGGGTATTATAAAATCTCAGATTATTTAGAGGATAGAGAGGCTTGGGACTGAGCTGCTCGCTCTGTTAAGCATTGTTATTAAGCAATATGCGTAATTATAACGTAAATTATTGTAAACATTTTCATTTTTAATGTCTGGACTTTAAAAAAGACGATGATCCCTGAGTTTGTTTCGGCTATTTCTTCTCAGAGGTAGTCAGTTAGGAAATGCCGGCTTCATCTAGTTTAAAAAAAAAAAAAAAAAGAAAAAAAAAAAAAAAACATGACGTGTAAAAGTGATCGGTGATCCTACTTGCTTAATAAACGATTTCATTTCATTTCATTTCAAACTAGCGCTTAAACATTTTCACAGAATCCATTTTGTTTTTCTCTAAGGAATGAAACCGATGTCATTTGACCATGGATGGGTGATCGAACTATAAGTTATCGAGGTGTTAACAGAAGTGAGTAATTTAGTAATAAATATTGTCTTTGATTTATATTAGATGTAGGCCAGTAAATTGTGACCTGCCCTGACGCTTGGCAAAGTTTTCCATTGCTTGGTAATTTATTTAAGTTTTGATTACAAGGCTTTTCACTGGTTTGTTTGTAATGTTCTTTTGTTAGTGCAGAATAAACAATAAATCTTTGTTTTGTTCTTCTTTTTATTTTTAATATTTAACTGTAATTTGTCTGCGTACTGGTCATTTTAAATTCTGTTTGTCGTGTTTTACGATACCTAGAGGAAAGCCTTTCTTTTGCTTGGAATAACAAAACGTTCGTTATATTAGGTTTTATATATACGTATAGGTTATTTCTGATATTGAAGTCAACAACTCGAATTTCGAATTTGGAATCCAAACCATAGATAACATATTAATAACATAAATCACGCCTATATTCCGAGAGATAAATAGAGCTGCACCTATTGTATTTCAGCATTTCGTAATATTTCATTCCCTTGTATAAAAGGCTGAACCTATTATCATCAACCAGTCTCAAATTCGAGAATTACCAGATGGAAGAATCCGATAACAGTGTGTACCGACATTCAACATCTATGTCTTCAAAGCAAGCTTCAGAACGTGCTCGCCCAGAAGATGCCTGTTCACTCATGGTGGACTCGACCATCTTCTGGGCGAGCTCGTTCTATTATAGACCTCTTCTATCTCTTTTCAGTAAGCACACGAGCAAACTCAACTGACAATAAAGAACATTTTCACCTACGTAAATTGAGCCCAGTCTTAAATTTAGCAGTAACACTTGTGACTAGGGCATACCTTTACCGTGGATTTCTTTTTTAATATTTTTACCGCTAAACCTGTAAAATCGCAAACTTTGGTATTTTTTCTATGTAGCATATAACAATATGATTGGGTAGTCTTAATGCAGAAAATAAATAAGTAGGGGTATTTGGTAATAAATATGTTTAACAATGCTTGAAATGAGCATGGAAACATAAATTTTAAAAATATGACCTTTTCTTCAGCGGAGTCAAGCGTAAATGTCGTACATTTATATAAATTTAGACAATAATCAGTATCAAAACGCAACCAGGCTACGGACGCTGGTAAGTCAAGTACTACTAGCCTCTTTAGCCAAGGAGAGCAGAGTGAGGCCCTTGTTAACCGCGACCACATCTCGATGCATTCAATGGTTTTAGGAAATAATTCCTGAGATAGCATATCTCGCGATTGTGAAGGATCTTAAAAAGCCTTCACCTCTACATTTTCGCGGGATGTACAGCCTCATAACCATTGATCATGGATGATGCAATCAATTTACACTCAGCAGCAGGCCCCTCCTATCCAGGGCCTTGAGTTCGGTTTGAGTAAATTTGAAATGAAATGAACTCAACTACATCAAATCGGCATGACCCAGCTCTTGATGGCACCTTGCTTCCGCCTGGTACAAGACTATAAAGTATTTTTTTCAGGCGGTCAAAGACGCGTTCCTTCAACGATTGCTTCATTTCAGTAACATTGATACTCAACGCTTCCGACATACCCAAATATTTATAGGTTTCGGATGCGGAGAGGGCTCTGAGATTAATGGAACCCGTGAGTTGGGTTCCTATGAATTCCACACTCTCTCCACGCTTTGCATGCATAACCGCACATTTGTCCACACCAAATTCCATCCTGATGGCCCCACTGAAAGTCTCAGTAATTTTTAGTAACTCCTTCAGCTGCAAAATGGTTGGGAGCAAAGAGTTTTAAGTCATACATGTAAAGGAGGTGAGATATAACCTGACCACCTCTCCTCAGCCGATTGCTTAGACGTGTATTCTTCAGCAGTGTGCTTAGAGGATTCAGTGCTAAACAAAACCGAAGCGGACTCAAACTATCGCCCGGGAATATACCTCGCTCGATCCTTATCGGTTCGCTATTCATATGAACTCGACATCCTGGATAGCAAAGGACCGTCTTCCATTGCCCCATACACGTCATCAGGAAGGTGCGCAGAGTTGCATCTACTTTATACAGGTCCATCACACGCATGAGCCCATGTAGTGGCACCGAGTCATAGGCCTTCTTATAACGAACGACGAACCTGTTGATTAATGGCCATACCAATGAAGGATGGCTCCTTAGTACCGCGGAACCCGCTCCTACATCCATTTTGAGTGGCAGATATAACAGAGTTGCTCTATGTGTGTTAATTTTAGCGTTCAAAATGAATGTAAGAATGTTATAGACCGTCGGTAAACAAGTGATCGGCCTATAGTTTTTGGGTCACTCGGTGCTGATTTATGGAGCAGGTGAGTTACTCCTGAAGTAGCGAACCAGATTCTAAAGCATTCTGAAACTGAGATGCCAAGCGAGCATGTTTTTGAAAACCCTTTGATCCAAAAGTTATGTAGTCCGTCGAACCCTGAAGACTTCCAGTTAGGTATCGGACGGACTGAATGGACTACATCTTGAGGGCAGATAGTAATAGCCTCCAATTTCTGATATTGGATTGCAGGCTCTTTCGACATCCCGAGCCGAATCACCTTCAGTGTAACTGACAGGTACCGACCAGATACTGCGTCATCATCAGCACAGGTACGTGTCAGCCACACCTTGGTCTGGTCGTTCCCAGTCTCTATAAACCCACCTTTCATTGATCTGGAAGGTGCGATTATGGAGGTACCGTTCTACTCGCCGTTTATACCTACGAATACGGTTCCCCCATGCATATACTTTCTGCTTCAAGAAGTCGATGCGCTCCGTAAAATGGGCCATATAATCCTGAGAGCTGGTATTTATACATGAGAATGCCCGCCTTACATAGCGCATCACTCTAGAACAAGTTTTACCCTCCCTGAAACAGATTAGTTTACCGATGAGTGCTCTGGCCCCAAATACGGCGTTCAAACCTACACTGCCGATCTGGAACGGCCGGTTTCGGTCGTGTAACTATACTTACGGGAAAATTTGACATGACTTCGATCGTCGTTGCACCGTACAACAACGATGGAACTAATTAATGAAACGGGCTCCTCACTGAGAGGAGCTGGGGGCCCCGCTTGCATGCGTGAGGAAGGACACCTCGCTAAAAAATCCTTGGCTGCTGCGCCTTCTCGCACAAGAAGACGTACCCAGCCCGGGCCCTCCCTATGGAGGGACCACTGTGAGCCCGCCTTTTAGGCGGTTATCGCCGGCGAGGGATTGGTAGCGCAGGCCCTGCAGGATTTCCATGACTCCGACACTAAGGCGAAGTCGGTGTGCCGCTGTGATATATAAGCCATATGCCAGGAGGCCATCTGGCTATCTCCCGGGGAGTCCCGCATACGGGGATGCGTAATTGTCATTACCCACAAATAAAAAAAGGCGTGTGGCACTCGGAGACTGCCGCGGTAAAGCTATTACATAGCCTTTTTTTATCAACTATAACTTGCAATTATAATTATTTATTTATTTTATTTATACAGTAATTTTTCCTTTGTTTTTTTTCTTTGATATCAATTCAAGTTTTCTTTCTGTTTTGTAATTTATTTATTTTTTACCAGCAACGTCATCAAAAGAGTGCGAAAAATGGTGACGATTAAGCGACTAAACTATATTCAATGTTTTCTGTTCGACTTTGATAAAGAGATAGAAAGAAGCTAAGCAATAGCTTAAAAATGACGTCATGTTCGTTATCACACCCATGTCAGAATGTCATGAAATATGATGTCGGCCATCTTGGATTTCAAAAATGAAATCATTTTCGTGATCAGCACCCTGAGTTTTGGCGGGAAAGTCAAGCTGAGTGTCACGCTCGTTTTTCATTGGACTCAAACCTCACTCGTAAGACGGGTCACGCGGCCGTCTTTTTCGACATGAATAATTCATAATTACGTGACATTGGCTAAATACACAAACCGTGCGAAGCCAAAAAATAAAGAAATAAAGAAAAAACCCATGAAGTCTATTATATTAACACTCGAGTCAGTAAGCATGTAAAATGAGAAAACTAACATAGAACGATCCGTGTGAGAACTAAACGATTACTATTACACAACAACACTGATACCTTTGAGAAAGCGGACTTCCTCTTCAATAGGGCAATTCCTCCGTAAGGTCTGCATATGCTATTGCTTATAATCTCTGTCATTGTGTGCTGTTTCGGTGCAATCGCAAGACCGGCCGGGCACTGAGGGGCAGGCAAGACAGCTATAGTATCCTTATGACTCCACCAACTGGTATTTCGTTGACTCGGAAACGGCGCACAGGGAGCACCACGAAATATACTCAAAGACTCCGAGGTTCTTTTTCAATATACCCCACTGTTTTGTCGTGGTGGCCTAGTGGTTAAAACACCAGCCTCTCAAGTATGAGTGCGCGGGTTCGATTCCAGGTCAGGCAAGTACCAATGTAACTTTTTTAAAGTTATATGTACTTTTTAAGTATATCTTGGACACCAATGATTGAAGGCGAAGGAAAACATCTTGAGGAAACCTGGGCTTTATAAGTCTGAAATCGCCAACCCGCATTGAGCAAGCGTGGTGATTACGCTCAATCCTTCTCTGTATGAGAGGAGATCTGTGCCCAGCAGTGGGACGATAAAAAGGTTCTTGATGATGAACGGCGTCGGTGTCGAATTATTTGTTATCAATTTAATATTTTCGAGCTGATCTTTAGTAACATAATCACTTCTGATTGCGTTAACATCTGACCGTAGAATTAATAAATCCTTCATCAACTTCTTTACGTACGTTCTACGTAGTCAAAGCAAACTGGTGGCAATTTGTGAAGGTCATATGCCACAAAAACTGGGATTGTTCGGGATCCGTGATTTTAAACACCGTAATCGTATATTTTAGGTCTTTCTGCTTTTTGTTCTTACGCCTCGATACATGATTTTGTCTTGTCTTCGTAGAAACAAACAATAACTTTTTTGCCTCATCAATGTCTTCCTCAGAAAAAGCCGACGAGCATATTTTTATTAAACTTTCGTTGTTTCGTTTCGGAGATAACAATATTACAACTCGTACACTTAAATGTACTCGTATTAACATTGTTCACCGACATCTTTCTGTAATATTTTATTTAATAAAAACTTCAACTTCAACTCTTGATCTGGTCCCTGTGGATAAATACCACAATTTTGCCAATAACACGTGTAACAAATTATAGAAATTCTTTAAAAAAATATTTCACAATAATAGCGGATATCGCCAATAACAGTTGAAAAAACGGCCGCGTGAGCACTTTTTACTCTATAAAATCACGCGCTTTTATTTAGTAAACAACACTATAAATAATTTAAAAGTCCAATGAAAAATTAGCGTGACATTCATCTTAGCTTTTCCGTTAAAAAAAAAGCTATTTTATAAAAACACTACTAAATTAATTTGAATAAAAGTACTTAATAATTAATTATATGAAAAGTTTTTAAGGTAGCCATGACAACGTCGATGACGTCTATGACATATCTCTATAGAAGAACTATTTCAGAGAGAAAATTAATCGCAAGTTTAGCACATCGCGATTATCAGTAACATGGCAAGTGTGTAGAACTGAGTTCGAGCCCTGCAATATGCATGCTCTTTTTGAAAATCTATAAATTGTTTTCAAAAGATGTAGTCGCACGCACCCAAACATACCGTGCCGAAAACTGCCGAACTGAAACGACGTTAGACGATGTACGGCCTTCAAGCCACACCTCCGTGCCCGTCGGAGTGGGGAGCGTGAGGTTTTTTCGTTACGGAATTTCTGGATTCGGTCCCCGCGCTCAAGGCCCGCGATAGAAGCTATGCAATAGCTTAAAAAAGGTACTGTTAAGTGTCGCCGGCATACTGCGGAGCATGGCCCTTTATGGGGCCCCCATTTGGGCGGACTCCCTCCATAGGAGGGAGAACGTCACCGCTCTTCGGGCGCCCCAAAGGGCCATCGCCCAGCGGGTAGCGCGGGCCTACCGCACGGTAGGCTTCGCTTCGGCATGCGCTCTGGCGAGCACCCCGCCTTGGGAGCTCGAGGCCTGGGTGCTCGCCAGAGTGTACGAGTGGACGGCGGGGCGCAGGGCGCTGGGCGAGCGTCCGGCCCCGGAGCTGAGGGAGGCCGTCCGCCGGGAGGCGAGGGATGCCATCGTCCAACATTGGACGCGCGACCTCGCCTCCGCGGTGTTCGGCCGTCGCACCCTCGACGCCATCGGGCCGGTCCTGAAGGACTGGCTCGACAGGCGTCACGGGTTCCTCTCCTTCCGTCTGGTGCAGGTACTCTCCGGTCACGGCTGCTTCGGCAGGTACCTGCACCGGATAGGACGAGAGGAAACGCCGTCGTGCCACGGTTGCGGCGCGGCGGAGGACACGGCGGACCACACCCCCGCGGTGTGCCCGTCGTGGGCCGTGCCGCGCCGCGATCTTGTCGCGGCGGTAGGAGGGGACCTCTCGCTGCCCGCCGTCGTCAGAGCGATGGTGGGGAGCGAGGGGGCCTGGGCGGCGATGGCCTCCTTCTGCGAGGTCGTGATGTCGCAGAAGGAGGCCGCGGAGCGGGAGCGAGAGGAGGATCCCCTCGCTCCGGCGCTCCGTAGGCGGCGTAGGGGCAGGAGAAGGCGGAATTTCGCCCGCTTTCTCCCGCCCTGAGGTGAGCGGCGGGCGTGAGGCACGGGGGTGCCCGCGCCCGCCCTGCACCGCTCACCACGTGGGAGCCACGGTCCCTCTTTAAGAGGGGCAAATGAGGGCCCGCCTTCTTAGGCGGGTTTCGCCGGCGGGGGAGAGGTAGCCGAGGCTGTGCTAGTTTCCCACTCCCCCGCCACTATGGCGATGCCGGAGTTGCGCTGGGGTTTTTAGTGGGTATACCGGGAGGCTCTCTCCCGGGGAGTCCCACATACCCTGCCCGTCCCCCGACGGGTAGGGATGCGTAATTGACATTTTCCCCAGCGAGAACAAAAAAAAAAAAAAAAAGGTACTGTTAAGTGTCAACCATTACATATAATGGAAAGTTGGACGTACGTGTTTATGAATGAACAATGTTGCCCAAAAACATAAAACCGCCAAATTACGGGTTTTATATTTTTTTACCGGCACCTATTTAATAATCGCGTAAATAGGCGGTTTACCGGTTAAAATGAAAACCGGGAAACCGGTATTGCATTCCACAACCGACGATCAGCCAATAATACAGCTCAGTAAACAGTCCGGCCAACTCGCACTACTTACCATAAAAGTATTGAACTAAGCGGCTATCAAGGATAAGAAAAGCAATAAGTTGGAACTCCAAGAGATTTTCGTCTTCAAAGTTCTACACTGGAGTTAAAAACTATAAGTACTTGAGTCCGTAGTTGGTATTCCGATAAGCCGGATCTCTGTTAATAAAACTTGTCATTTCTGATGGACTTGGGAATATTAAATGTTTCGTGCATTTTGTGTGAATATAAGTAACTTTTGTGGGAATATCAATATGGTTGTAGTTTTAAATTATAGCTTCAAATTAACCGCGAGCGTACTTGTATCACTAGATGTATGAAAGAAAAAGGAGAATGTATCAGGATCATAAAAGGTGGGCATAACATCGGAAAAAAAGTTTGTTTATAAACGGTGAGTGCAGTTTTGTACAGTGGCAGTGAGTTCTGCGATTAAAATGAGAGTAACAAATTATTTTTTATTATCGGACTCTTATTAGTGTTACATGTTAAAATAATTGGCGAGATTTATTCTTTCTGAATATGTATAAATACTTTGTATCCAATGTCTGATAAGTAGTCTTTACGAGTGTTAATGTGGATGATGAAATGATTGCTCATTGCTCATTGTGTGCCGGATTTTCGTCAAGTTTTTGTTTGATATAATATCTTAAAATATGACAAAATAATCCGAGCAGGAAAATTAGTTCATATTTAGTCATTAAATAGACTTCTGCTAATAATTAAAAAGAAAATAACGAGGATTTTACGAGCGCTCGGCGCGGCTTGATACCGATCGCGCGCTCGGACGTACAACGCTTTCCCAGCTGTCACATCGGGACGTTCAAGTGGTTATGGAGTTTTAGCCTACACCCAAAGAAGATACCGTCAAGATGGCGCAAGTTCATAACATTTGTATGTATGTCTCGATTTTCAAGTAGAAGGGTATAAGTTGTATAAAAACAATAGATTAGAAAAGATATTACAAAAGAAGATTCCAAACCGACGTATGGCGTTTCCTAAATTATAATCAGCCGTTTTTAAGTTTTGGGCAGAAACCTTAAAATGTAGTCGGGAAGCTTGGGATTTTAACTTCTCAAAACTACCCTGGGGGTTACCATCAACAGACAGGGGTAGTCCTAGTTCTTCTTAAATGACCAATTCTGGGAATCTCCCTGTGCAAAGCCTGTATGGCTCATCCCTAGGGAGGCTGTAAAGGAGTTTCCCTTGAGCCTCGCTAGGCAAGGCTGCACGTGACCTCTGTACAACCGTCTTACTTGGGGTTACTTGGTGGACGTACAAAGTTCCAACTCCATGCACGATGCAGCGATCAACCATGTGTCACCAACCCTAGTTGGTAAGGGTATTAGGAGCCAAGCCTGTTGCATTTCTGGTGCCTCCTTCTCCGATCCGGCTTAGAGGTTATCAGGATTACTACACTATAGGAAGTCTACTAACAATTTGGGCAGAAACAAAAGCAAATCAAAGGAATGTAAAATTTCATATAAAAATGTCATTGGACCACACGCGACTTACTCCAGTACTATGGGAAATAAGTCTTGCTCGAAAAAGTACGTCACTCCCGGAACGATTGTCGTTGGCCATTCAAATGTTTGTTTCATTAATCAAATCCGAACCCCGACGTTCACAAAGCCAATCACTCACCACAGCACAAATCAAGCAGTAAAACCGAAAATTTATAGGTATTTCCTTCATTGGCTACAGAATTGAAAACGTAGGAAGAAATAGAGAACTATTATGTAAAAATCTTGCATGATGAAATGCAATACTAAATATTTCCAAACTAATCTACGGCACGGTTGGCATTGAGATTAAATGTTTGACTGCTGCGCTGCGTGTCGCGGGTTCGATTCCCGCACGGAACAAATATTAGTATGACCTACAAGTAGTTGTTCTGAGTAAGATTGTTTATATGTGTGAGGTTATATGTTTGTAAACGCACCCACACTACAGGAATAAATCCTGGTGTGGAGAATCGTTGTTTTAAGTTTTTTTTTTTTATTAATTTATAAACCAGCGCTTGACCGCAATCCCGCCTGATGGTAAGCAGTGACGCAATCGGTGATGGAAAGCGCACTAGTTTATTAAGAGCCTATTCACTCTAGCCTTGAAGACACTCAAATTGTAGTCCGACGGAAACACCACCGCTGGCAAATTGTTCCAGTCCCTCGATGTAAGCGGTATAAAGGAGGAAGCAAAACGCTTCGTCCGGATCGTAGTGGTGTTAACAACATAAGGGTGGAAACTCGCCGTACGACGGGTCGTCCGATTGTGGAACAGAGATGGGGGAATGAAATCATGCAATTCCCTCGCATACTCCCCAAAATGTATCCTATAGAACACCGAAAGGCTGGCTACTCTACGCCTGTACTGTACCAACCAGAGACCAACTCGAGTTAAATCAGGGTCACCAATCAGCCTCTTCGCATGCCTCTCCACTGAATCCAAAGTGGCCAGGTGACACTTAGCAGCACCAACCCAAATGTGGCTGCAGTACTCCACACACGAACGGACCTGTGCTTTGTACAACATTAGATGCTGCCCTGGTGTGAAGTACTGCCAGACCTTTGCGATAACGCCAAGTTTTCTGGCAGCCACCTTGGCCTTGGACTCAATGAACCGCCCAAAGTTTAGGTTCGAGGAAATCTCAACACCCAAAAGCTGAAGGCGGTCGGTACTCTCCAAGGATACATTCCGAAAAGTAGGAGCCAAGGTGAACGGGCTCCTTTTGGCGCCTGTGTTTTGATGGCATTGAATGTTACAAGATTGGCATTCCCCATTCGGAGACTGCCTGTAGTGCAACACTCGTTCGCTCTACCATGGCCTCTCTTTCGGACCGGATTGATTCCCTACTAGCCGGAGCATCCGGCAGGTATCTCTCCACAACTGTGCTGTCATCTGCATACCCATAGATACCGGGCATCAGTAGATCGTTAATATGCAGCAGAAACAGAGTTGCGGAGAGAACAGACCCCTGAGGAACACCGGCATTAGTCGACATTGGCTCAGATGAGCATCCGTCGACAACAACTCGGAGGGACCATTCAGTCAGGAAGTCTTTTACCCAGCCAGTCAGGCCAGCGGAAATGCCGTACGCTGGAAGCTTACTCAAAAGGCCAGCGTGCCATACCCGGTCGAAGGCCTTCGAGACATCAAGGGAGACGGCAATCGCTTCCCCATTTCTCTCGAGGGCCTCGCCCCACAAGTGAGTGGCATACACTAGTAGCCCAGTTGACCGATTGCGGTAGGTGTTTGTAGGTCACTGAAGAGATCGTTACCTTCCAGGTATGCCAAGAGGCGCGAGTTCAATACACGCTCCATAATTTTGCAAAGTATGGAGGTGATCGAAATCGGCCGATAGTTGGTAGGATCGGCACGACTACCCTTTTTGGGCACGGGCTGCACGTTGGCAAGCTTCCAGGACTTGGGCACTATACCAGTCCCAAATGAGAGGCGTTACAAGCGTTTCAATACAGGAGACAACTCGGGCGCACATGCTTTAAGAACAATCGCTGGTATACCATCCGGACCACTAGCCTTATTCACGTCCAGACGACACAGTGCTATCAGAACCTCCTTGTTCCGAATGCGAACCTCAGGCATTGAAGTACCGCAGTGGGGTAAAATAGGTGGAGTAGCACTGCCAGTATCAAGACGCGAATTATGGGCAAAGAGAGATGCAAAGAGACCTGCTGTCTCTCTAGCCGTATGACCTAACCAGCGGAGGCAGTGTGGGCCTAATTATATTAGCCTTGCATTTCCCAACTATGTTTAATTCAGCTTCTAATTTAACCAGCTGAATACAAGTATTTTACATAGAGGCACTACCTATCGGGCCTCTACAACCCAGTTACCGTGTACGATAACTGGTGACTGTGTACCTTTCATAAGACTGGTTGTCAGATTTTCAGACTGACAGTGCCCACCAGACAAAGCCTTGCCGCCAAGAGATTTGTCGTGTTCCGGCATGATGTCTGGTGAAGCCGTACGCAGGACGGGTCTGCGCAGTTGTGTTGCGATGTGTGCCGGGTACGATGCGCCTAATGTTGTTGTGTTGGGAGTTTGGTCGTGGAGGGTCTTCAGATCAATCTCCCTTTGGCGCAGCATCGTTGGTCGTGTTGTTGGGTTTAACATTGCATCACTTTATTTATTTATTTTATTTATCATTATAATTATAAATAAAATAAATAAATAAGATCCTCCCTTTTATATGGTAGATGAGTGAACTTCATTCCCTGTTCCTTATACTTCCACAAGCTGTAATTCACCATGCAATTCCTTCACCGTTTTGGGAGCAGTATTGATGAAATAATTTACACAAAATAAGGCGCCCTCTGGGTTCGACCGCACAACTCACTGTTCCAAAATAATCCGTGTTTACGCCATTCTAATTTGAACTACAGCCTCGTACAGAAAGTAGCGTGTGAAACATACCACATTCGTATTGGAATTTTCCGGAACAATAAATTTGAGAAGAGAAACGCTGTCGGCAGGCGAAATGCACTTCTGTTTACGACTGTGCTCGTATCCCAGAATAATACAAAAGGTCGGCTCCATTGAACGAGTGAAAATGCTCGCTCATATAGACATGCTTCGCGTACAGCGAGTGCAAACGCACTTGTGATGGCGTTCAACCGGAGTTACGGTTCATACACGTCACACTTTAAAAGTATCTGATGAACACGTAAAGAAATTAAAATAAACAATTACAATAACTCGTTACCAATTGGTCTTGCCACTAATAAATAAAAGCACTAAATCTAAAAATATTAAAATCATTAAAAGCTTTTTATTTCACAATTGAGTTAAATTTATACTCGCAATTTTCGTCTATGATTTTTTATTTACACTAAAAAAAATCAAATTATCAATATTTACTTACTAAAACGTATCAATATCACTCTTGAACTAGCATGACTTTGTGTACTATTTGAGTCAATAAGTTACAAGTGTGCCTAGTTTGGGCCCCGCTGTTAAATCAATCTGAGTTTTCTGCTAGTGAAGGCTGTTTATATGTACATAGGTGGCGCCACGTGTCTTTTTAATCATGATTAAATTATAGTAGAATTTTACGCGAATGATATCGCGTAAAATTCAAATAATTAAGTAAAACTATCGCAGTCTACGGCTGTATATAAGTCTCTCTCAAGCTGAGACAAAATACCCTGACTAAAACCCACCCGTGTTTCTTCACTTGCATGTTTACCAGAGCCACGGTTTCTTTTTTAACCAATCCGCAACCCTGACCCAGGAGACATCGGTCTTTGTGGACCCCGTCAAGATGTGCTGACATCTCTTTGAGGTGCGCGTAAACGCAACGCGCCGTCGATAAGGGCCTGGTTAGAGTGAACCTTGTTCATGCTCCACCGTGCCTTATCCGGAACAGAAACCTCCCGAAACAGCCGTGTCCGGTGAGGGCCTGCGTCAGGCGGTAGATGAGACACTCCCCAAAGAGGGGACTTACCACCGCTATTGTGGCGTGCGCAGCATTGGGTTTCCGCAGTATACTCTCCATGTCGCCATGAGATCCCGCCGGAGCGCGATTCCTCGCGACAGCGGAGTTATGCCCCGGCGTTTTGCCTCCTCTCGCCACTCCCACATGTGGGCGATGGCTTTGGCCTCCAGATCCCATGGCGCCCAAAAAAGTGCTGGCTTGACTTTGTAAAATATGACTTACGTGCTAACAATTTGAATCCCCTGGCTCCAACGTAAAAGCCGCTGATGCAACCAGGACTAAATGCTGAGATAATGATGATGGTGATTATTTCTTAAGAAATCTCTTCCAGCAAACTTGCGATAGGACAATAGATACGGAGAGGTAGACAATGATCAGTAGGTAATAATTATAAATAATGACAGAACAACAACAAATACACATTTAAATAGTTTTTTTATACATTTTAAAAATATGTTTAAAAGTTAATAAATAAATAATTTAAAATTTTAGCACATAGCACATACTTTATGAATTATGAAATTTGAGGTGTCATATACCTCACGTGACCGTTTACATAACGCGGCCAAAAAAATGATATGCTAATATTTTAATTCAATTATTATTAAATGTGAATTAGAATATATCTCGTAGACTCGTACATTATGTATATAAACAAATTTTGGTTATCACAAACTTTTACTTTTTGTTCACTGTCACTTTTTAGACGCACCCAATAATTAGGCGTTAAAGTCAGCAGCGTAGCCAATTTTTATTAGCCAATACTATTTAAAACTACTTTTACTCCAACTGCATTGCATTTAATAACGTCAGTTTCCAGAAACAGGAATGTTCTGTTCAGTTTTACTGCACTTCAGTTCAAATTGTTCAGCTATTACCTGCCCCGATTTCCAAATGCACGGAGAAATCGACCTTATTTTTCAGCTTGAGCATAGAAATAATGACATAAAAAAGCTAATATATCGGTAGGAATGGAAAGCAGTAGTCCATGAAATCGGAAGTACTGCAATTAAACCGATGTGCCCTTCATAGCGCGTTGAGTGTGGTGAAAGTGGGGGCAGAAAGCGGGTTGCAATGTGATTAAGAAACTGTAGCGGATTGGCTTTTTATTATGTGTTTGTTATAATTTTATTAAGTGTATTATTATTGTAATGTGCGTTCTGTTTGTGTGGAATAAACAATTTTTCTTTCTTTCTTTTTTATGCCTAATCAGGTAGTCTATAAAGCACAAAAATAAAAGCTAAAAAAGTAAAATTTTAATATAATTTAATCATAATTAAAAAGACACGTGGCGCCACCTATGTATCAACAACCTTAACTAGCAGAAAACTCAGATTGATTTAACAGCGGGGCCCAAACTAGGCACAGCCTGTAACATACTGACCAAGTTAGAGGTAATAAATAAATATTGTAGTTTATAATTATTTTCCCAAACGAAATAAATAAGTAGAAAGTTCGACACTAAAATGGGAGTCCCACCCATTAGACTAAAAGACGATGAATGACAGAAAGATAAGTAGTATGCGGAATAAAAGTGCGAGAGGAATAATAGCGAGAACTGGTACGAAAGGGCATAGTTATAAAAAAGGCTTCAATAACGTTGGAGGTAGCTAGTATATAAAAAAAAAAAAAAAAAAAAAAAAACATATTGACCCAAATACTACACAAAGTCATGCTAGTTCAAGAGTGATATTCATACAATCATAGTAAGGAAATATTGATAATTTGGTAAAAGTTTAGTTCAAATTTTCCTCGGCACAACAGCACTTGTCGGTATAAAGGTACCATGTGTCCATTTCTGTACTCCTGACAACGTATGTATTTGTAAAATTTTAGGATAATCGGTTCAGTGTATACGTACCTACGTGTCATTCATTATGTTTGTATCCACCAATCAACCAATTTCAATGAAATTATGTAATAAGTATAATTCTAGCTGACGGTTTTAGATCTTAAGTCAATTCTAGTAATTGGAAACGTTCAAAATCTTATCGCAGTTTTATTTCGGCAACAAACAAATGTCAAAAAAACTTGCCAAAATGTAGGGAAATTTGAAGTATTTTTTGAGAGATTGAGACAAATATTAGATTGTAAGAGTTCTTAAAATCGATAGAATTACCCCTCTAGTCGCTACTTTTATTATTATTTGTGAGAATTTAAAAATAAATAAAAGCGTATCGCTATCGCTTACACTTGAGCCACTGTCAAGTGCAGGCGACGTCGTCGTTCGCTCGTATCGATCGTTAAGTTGCGTAATCGATGCATTCTCGAATGCTGTTTTGTCATACCGATTGTTCGTTATACAACTCGAATGCACTTTTAATCGGTACATTTGCGGTATTGTTATAATGATTGCTTGTATTCTGTATGCGGGTCGTTGTTGGGATAAATGAGCAGATTTCCTGTATTGTTTATCTTGACAGTTTTGCATACTTAATAATCATATTTATGCACATAAGTATGCAAAAAGAGAGCAGCGGTGGTTTGGTTTCGAGCTCTGCAGGTTCTTACTTCGTGTAAATTATTTCACTAATACTGCTCTCATAATGGTAAAAATAAAACAGCGTGAGGAAGCCGACATGTCCTAGAGGCAAAACTTCAAAGATATGTGACATCTACCAATCCGCATTGGGTCCATGTTGTAGATTACGGCTCACTCGTTCTCGCAGAGAAGAGGCATGTGTGCCAGGAGTAGGAACGTTATAGGCTTATTATGTTATGTAAGTATGCACATGAAGATTTTCTCAGTGTTAGGCCATAACATCGGCCGCCGGCAGAAGTTACCACCCACCAGACAAAGTCTTGCCCCCAAGCGATTCGTCGTGTTCCCGGCATGATGTCTGGTGAAGCCGTACGGAGGACGGGTCTGAGCAGTTGTGTTGCGATGTGTGCCGGGTACGACTCGCCAAATATTGTTGTGTTGGGAGTTTGGTCGTGGAAGGTCTTCAGATCAATCTCCCTCTGGCGCAGCATCGTTGGGTCGTGTTGTTGGGGTAACTTTGCATCACCTCGCTCAACTGCCGTCTTCCTTCCTATTCGCTCAGTTTTTCCGAGTGAATAGGCTTTTAATATACTAGCGCGCTTTACCATCAACGATTGCATCACTGCTTACCATCAGGTGGGATTGCAGTCAAGCACTAGTTTATAATGATTAAAAAAAAAAAGATTCGGTGATGTCTGTTTAACTGCTAACATTTTATATACTTCTCAGACTTTTTATTTTGTTTAATATCATCTACCTAGCCTTTTCCTTTTTGGACACGGTAAAGTTTGTGGGAAGAAGGTGGATGCGGACAGTACAAGACCAGTCATCGTGAAAAGCCTTGGGGGAGGCCTTTGTCCAGCAGTGGATATCTATAGGCTGAAGAAGATGAAGGAAAAACCTTATCCCAACTGATTTGTGGTGATTTGCAGTCTTACCAGATGTAGCTGAATATCAATATTTATCATGGAGCGACTACTAGTCTGACGGCCACTACCCAATTGCTGGGTAATAAGATAGCCCTTGTTAAGACTAGTTGTCTTAAAAATCTTTGACCTCCCAAGTGCTTTTTTAGGTTAGGGAACGGAAAGAAGTCTGATGGTGCCAGATCAGGTGAATACGGCGGATGCGGCGTTCAAAGCCACAGTTGTGAATTTCAGCCATTGACTGTACTGATATGTGAACACGGGCGTTATCTTGATGAAACAGGACTTTTCTTCTGAGCATTCCTCGACGTTTTTCTTTTATTTCCTCTCGTAAACGACGTAGTAAGGTGCAGTAGTAATCAGAGTTTATAGTCTGACCCCTTTCAAGATAATCAATCGACTTAGCCTATTTAGGGGATGGTGAACCAGGTCTTCTTCACTGTTTCGATTGTTGTTTTGTTTCCGGTGATTTGCTCCATTCGCGGAAATTATGTCCGATTACTTTGTTAATAAATTTATAAAATCACAACTAATTATCGCACACGTTTCGAACTTCACACAATGAACTAGTCTGAATTGAACTAAATAATGTGGGTAGATTTGATTTTTAGAATTGAATGGATCTGTGTTAGGCCGAGTACTTTTCAATCCACCCAGGTACTTACATCTCCACACCCTAATACAATAAAATGATTTTAATAAAGACGAAATTTTGCTATTTTTGGAAGGGAATTCATTAAATGACCTCTCCCGCTCTGGACAGAGCGGAAGGGAGTCTCGTCATCTCAGCGTTCAGCCCAGTTGCATCTAAAGATTTTTTTTCAGCTTTTGGAGTCTGGGGTCCGCTTTTCCAGTCTAACTGCTGGTTTTGGCGAAATTTCGATATTTTCCGTGAAGCGACTGCCGTCTGACTCCACAACCTGAAGGTGATATCGAAGCATTGCAGTTAAACCAATTGTTGAACTTTTGAGGGCTCCAGCAACCCGTAACAACTGCCACTAGATGTTCATATGGCAACCGTTCCGAGGCACGACCAAGGACAGAGCGGAAGGGAGTGTTAGACATTTACTGACTAAAACCCATCCGTGTTTTTTATTTAGTTGTGAGCCACGATATCTCTATCAAACTGACATCTCTATGAGGTGCTCTTGGAACACAACATCCCTTCGACAATTTTTTTGTTTCATGTTTTTATTACCCGACTGCCAGGAAGGGTTATGTTTTTAGCGCGCATAATTGTATGTAATATTCTTTATTACCTTGTATCTCCAGAACCGCTAAATGGATTTTTAAATTTGAGGTATCTTTAGAATTCCTTAAAAGCCCAAGTGCTATTAGATAGGTGACATTAAAGAAAAAAACAAAATGTCGGATGTCTGACGCCATATTGCGAGGTAAAAAGAAATAAATTTCTACCAAGCATATCGAGTGGGGTATCAAAATGAAGGATTTTAAACACTGATTCTAAATATGTATAACATGCAGTTTTAGAAAGGCAGCTAGATAAATAAGTATACCATAGAACAGTCCCCCAATTGCGATTGTTCAAATTATTTCTGCCTTTTGAGTTCGTTAGAGTTTTATGCAGGCGGGTTTTTTGTTTTAATTAATATTTTTTATACTATCGAGATTGTTCTATATCTAGCAACTGAAATCTGATAAAGACTGAATCATATAACAGTCTTCACACTTTAATAGTTCGTTCCGGAAATTTACAGAAACCTACAACTAGTTTTATACCCTATAAAGTATAATGAATCCGTTATAATAACTAGTTAGAAGCTATTCACACGAATCTAATAATTTTTTATCACAGTTTCCCAGGGAAAAATATTATATCGCTGTTCATTGCACAAGTCTAAATGTGGGTCATGTGAGATCTATTGTACGTTGGAGGAAAATTACGTAGATGTTGTCTGATATTTTTCCATATTCCGAGTATAATCTATCTATATTTTCCTATATACAACGTATCGGATATATGTACACGCGAATAAAGTCTATGAGAATATTGACCAATGGAGCTCTCACAGTTTTTGTCTGTTTGGATTTTCATTCTATCGATTTGTCTGCGTGTTTAAATAATCAATTCTCGTTTAACACCTTTTCTTGTTTTTATTCTTTCTTCATTTAGATTTGCGATTCGTCGTTTTCCGGCATGATTTCTAGTGAAGCCTTACGGAGAACTTGTCTGAGCAGTTGTGCTGCGATATTTGCCGGGTACGATGCGCCTAATTTTGTTGTGTCGGGAGTTTGATCGTGGATCGTCTCCAGATCAATCTCCCTCTGGCGCAATATCGTTAGTCGTGTTGTTGGGTTTGATTTTTGTTCATTGCATCACCTCGCTTAACTGCCGTCATCCTCCCTATCGACAATTTTTTTTTTTAGTGACTAGGCCTCTTCTAGGATGATGCAGAGGATTCGGATGCTTCTCAAAACCAGTATTTTATGTAAAGCGATTGTCTCACTGACCTCGACAACCCTACATAACATAACATACATAAACAGCCTGTATTATTTGTCCCACGGTTGGAACACAGGCGACTTCTCGATGATGATAGGCCGTAATCTACCACGCTGGCCCAGTACTGGTTGGTAGATGACACATGTCTTCGAAGTTTTTGGCTCTAGGATATACCGGTATACTCACGATGTTTTACTTCAGCGTTTTGAGAGCAGTGGTGATGAAAAAAATTACAAAAGTCGCGGCCGATACCACCAGGAAACCACAGCTCTTCCGATACAACTAGGCTACCCCAACCCTGTAAGTGGGTAAAGCGGAATATGTTTGTATTCCGCAGTTTCAAAATATATCGAATTTTGAGAAAATAAGCGAATAAGCGATATTCATAATATAAGTACCAGGAACAAACACAATCTTGCTGTACATCACACTCGTCTCCACAGAGTAGGCAACTCGTCCATGGGTCAATGTATACACTTTTACAATAAGCTTCCCATGGACATTTGCAACCTACCCATTAAACGATTTAAAAACTATATAAAAGCCAAACTTTGCAAAAAGCGGTATTATAAAATCACAGATTATTTAGAAGACGTAAAAGCTTGGGACCGGGCTGCTCGCTCTGCTAAGCATTGTTACTAAGCAATATGCGTAATTATGACGTAAATTATTGTAAACATTTTCATTTTTAATGTCTGGACTTGAAAAAAGACGATGCTCCCTGAGTTTGTTTCGGCTATTTCTTCTCGGAGGAAGTCAGTTAGGAAATGCCGGCAAAAAAAAACATGACGTTTAAAGTGATCAGTGATCCTACTTGCTTAATAAACGATTTCGTTTCATTTCATATAGAAAAATCACTACTAGAGTTCCCTCTTAATAAGACTGGTTAGCTGGTAAGTTTCTGGTGATCCCTTTGGTTTGTTGGTTGAGTGGTCGTTTAGTTGGTTATTTGGTAGGTTTCTTTGTTGCTTGGTAAATTGGCTAGTTGATTGACTGGCTGGTTGGTGGATTGAGAAGTGTAATAATTAGTGCTTCCTTTATTATTTCATAAATAAAAGGGAAAGTGAATAGCTAGTATTATATCAATACTTTGTTACGTGATTTATAATGTGATGGTAAACTCAATACAATCACTATTACGATTCCGTGAAATCAGATTCGATTTAACACACATTAGAAGTTATTTTTGAAACGTAACGCAACTTGTGTTGAACATCAGAGCTTGCAATGACTAAAGCAAAGAAGCAGCCCATAGTCATCCTTCCCATTGTAATAATTCATCATCATCATAATTTCATAAAAAGATGTCCACTTTTGGACTTAGGCCTCCCTCAAGCACCTACGTTTCGTGCATCTCGTATTCAAAGGGTTCTTTCGGCCTTCAGGAGGTCTTCGCTCCACCTTGAGGGATGCTTTCCATCGCTAGGTCTTCTTCTACAAACTTGTCGGCCCTATCATTATTAAATTAACTTTTTTAATATTCATACCCTGTTTTGTTAATGTTAAGTCTCATTTAGGTTAATTTTTCAAGATACATACCAAGACTTATAGTAATCACAAAATAAACAATTCAATTATGTAAAATAAATTAAATAAATTGCTATACCAGCTATAATAGCAATTTATTTTACATAATTGAATTATTTATTTTGTGATAACTATCGAGTGAGTAAATACTCTCCGAACATTCTCAACCAATTTTTTCATATAAACTGCTATTATTCAATGTATGTACTTTCTAAGTATATCTTGGACACCAATGGCTGAAGGTGAAGGAAAACATCTTGAGAAAACCTGGACTTTAAGTCGGAAATCGCCAACCCGCATTGAGCAAGCGTGGCGATTACGCTCAATCCTTCTCTGTATGAGAGGAGACCTGTGCCCAGCAGTGGGACGATAAAAAATAGAGGTTGATGATGATGATTCAATGTATGCATTCAGTCACACGTCGTTGTATAAAGGCGGAGGGGCTCGTGGCTAAAATAATAGTCTATTGATAAGGTTAAGCTATGCTTGCCGAGGTTTCTCTGTGGATGGGTGACCATCTTTACATACCAAGACACCTCCGTGCCTCGATAAGCACGTTAAGCGGTTGGTCCCGGCTGTCATTTGTAGATCTTTGACCGTCGTTGGGCTAAATCCTAATCTGACCACTAGTCTTATCAAGAGATATCGTATTACCCAGTAACTGGGTTGTGGAGGTCAGAGAAGCTGTAGCTCCATGTAAAATACTACATGGAGCTACAGCTACTACTAGAATTCTTCTGAATTCGGTTAAACTGGAAGCCGAATCTAACAAGTTTGTAAAAGGCTAGGCAATGATATCACTGTATAACAGTGAAAATTAGCATCCCTTTCTATTCGAAGGTGGAAAAATCCTCCGCTCGGGGACTCCTTGGAGGGTACCAGACTCTTACTGGCTAAACAACCACCTAAGCGTTCGTCATCTGCCTTTCCGGGGTGCCGGGTCCACCCAATTCCACGGTACACCCATTTATACGTAAATTAGCATCCCTACCGCTCTATACTCAAAAAGTGCTGATTCTCAGCCTGATTTGAACAAATGACTTTTGATTTTGATCCACAAAATTCACCGTTTCATAACCCTTCCACGAACGCGTAACGATGTCCTTTTAACTCGCCGGCTGTACCATATTTTCCTCCAACTCGTGAATCAACAGCGGAATAAAAACTGCTCTTATTAATTCTGTCATCACAACTCCGCATCCAAATGACTACGTGTTAATCATCATTTCATTTAAAATGCACTATTTATTCTGTTATATCGCTGATGCGAGCGAGCCAATTCAAATGTAAGTTCGTTAGTGAAAAGGCGCATATACAGAATGGGTTTTTTAAGTCGATTAGTTCTCCAAAAACGGTGTTCAGTCTTTTAATGTTGGCTTGCAATTTTATGAAGAAGTTAGTAAAGTTAACAGGTATATAAATACTTGTAGATATATAAACAGCATAGAGAGATTCGTCGTGTTCCGGCATGATGTCTTGTGAATCCGTACGGAGGACGGCTCTGAACAGTTGTGTTGCAATGTGTACCGGGTACGACAAATGTGTTTTCTGACGGGAATTTGGTCGTGGAAGGTCTCGAGACCAATCTCCCTCCGGCGCAGCATCGTTGGTCGCATTGTTGGGCTTAATATTCACCTCGCTCAATTGCCGTCTTCCTTCCTATTCGTTCAGTTTTTATAAGTGAATAGGCTCATAATAAACTAGCGCGCTTTACGATCAACCATTGCAACACTGCTTATCAGACAGGATTGCGGTCAAGCACTAGTTTATAATTATTTAAGAAGATTTGCACGGAATGTAGGAATTAATAACATTATATTGTGTTACAATATTTTAGAGTTCTTATAGATTTTGCCTCAAGGGATTTCGAAAATCATGTACATACATATAAATAATTATTTAGCCCATAACTGTGTTCGCAAGAGCGACTGGGGATGGTGAAGCTCTAAATATTTCATTACCCTAATAGTGTAAAATATTTTCAATTACAAACTCAATAATCCGTACTATCCGTACTAATATTATAAATGCGAAAGTATCTGTCTGTCTGTCTGTCTGTCCGGCTTTCACGCCAAAACTACTGAACCTGGAAGTATGGGAAAGGACATAGGCTATATAACATCCCGCTATGAAAAATAGGAGCTGAGCAGTAACAAAAAATGTTGCGTAAACGGGAGCTAATGTGGACGTACATATTGCTCCCAGTGTTTTAACAGGCGCTTATTTTATATCAACTGAGCTCTTCTTAATTTACGGGAACCATCGCGCACTGTAAACTGAAATCCACGCAGACGGAGTCGCGGGCAACAGTTATTTTTAAATTATATTGCTAATACTTTTTGCTTCATAATTGTTCGAAAAATTGGTCTTCCCAGCAACGTAAGTACCGCAAATATCGTTGGACCTATCTAAATAAAAGATATTGACCGACCTGTGACGGTAACAGCCTGAGTCGACGGCGCGTCGTGTTTCACGCATGCCTCAAAGAGATATCAGCACATCGTGACGGGGTCCACGAAGACCGATGCCTCCTGGGTCAGGGTTGCGGGTTGGATAAACAAGAAACACGGGTGGGTTTTAATCAGTAAAAGTCTGACACGTCCTTCCGCTCCACCCAGAGCGGGAGATAGGTAACAACTTGTCTAGCTCTTAGCGGTAAGAATGCCTTTGTGTCACCCTTTGTATAATCTTTATATTTATGTTCTGTTATTCTGTACCGGTGTACATAATAAAGAGTATTCTATTCTAACAGCGTAATACATCACGTGTTTTATGCTACGAGTATTACCCCAAAGGTCGGTCATAATTTGCGATTATATTAAACTATCTGTTGCCTTAGACTTTGTTCGCGTGAATGTCATCGCATCGCGGCTGTATAGAAATACTACGTGTGTCCTTCCCTGAAGTTCAAGTTTCATCGTCATCATTTCAGCCGAAAGACATCCACTACTGGACCTAGCCTCCCCAAGGATCTCCACGACGACTCGCACATCCAGCGGTTACATGATGACCCGGATTTCCTTCCAGGTTTGTATTACACTGAGTAAGGGTTTCCTATCGTTTATTAATCTATCCTACTTACTACAATTTTACCTACTTTAATTTATTTCTAGACACTTATTCCGAAATTAATTATTTATCTAATGACAACACTTTGTTAATTTTTATATATATTCAAATATATAGTTTAACAATCTTATTTAACTACTTATTTACTATTTTACATATATATGTGCAGTATTCTATACATTTATTGCGGCTTGTCTTACTGGTAAGTAATTCGCAAAGTTTTGCCTATCTAATTTCACATTGAACTTCTGTTCCAAATCATACCTCTGAACTGCATGAACAGGACAGTCGACGAGAATGTGCAGCACATCCTCCACAGCGTCTGGCATGGAATGGCATGTTCTGCGACTCACAACTTGTAAGTCGAATCTTCGAACCCCTTCGTGTGGTTTGCTTTGTGTAAATTATTTTTATTACCACTGCTCTCAACACGGTGAAGAGAAACATCGTCAGGAAACCGGCATGTCATAGAAGCACAACTTAGAAGACCATCTACCAACCCGCACTGGGCCCGCGTGGTAAATTATGGCCCACTCCCTCTTACCGAGAAGAAGCCGGTGTCCCACGATTTTGCATATTATAGGTTGATAATGTAATACAAGTATGATTGTGAGTGGTCGTGGTGGCCTAGTGGGGTGGTCGTGGTGGCCTAGTGGGGTGGTCGTGGTGGCCTAGTGGGGTGGTCGTGGTGGCCTAGTGGGGTGGTCGTGGTAGCCTAGTGGTTAAAACACCAGCCTCTCAAGAATGGGTTCGATTCCAGGTCAGGCAATATAACTTTTCTAAAGTTATATGTACTTTTTAAGTTTATCTTGGACACCAATGACTGAAGGTGAAGGAAAACATCTTGAGGAAACCTGGACTTTAAGTCTGAAATCGCCAACCCGCATTGAGCAAGCGTGGTGATTACGCTCAATCCTTCTCTGTATGAGAGGAGACCTGTGCCCAGCAGTGGGATTATAGACAAGGTTGATAATGATGATGATGAATGTTATACAAAATTGACTTTGTCCCTGTAGTGCAACATTCGTATGCGAAACCATAGCCTCTCTTTTGGACCGGATTGCTTTCTTACTTGACCGAGCACCCGGCAGGCATCTCTCCACAATAATAGGGATGTATCCAAGGTATGAAAATGAATAAAATAATTAGTCCGTCTTATAGAGACGACGGGTCTGAGCAGTTGTGTTGCGATGTGTGCCGTGTACGATGCGCTTAATGTTGTTGTGTTGGGAGTTTGGTCGTGGAGGGTCTTCAGATCAATCTCCCTTTGGCATCATTGGTCGTGTTGTTGGGTTTAACATTGCATCACCTCGCTCAACTGCCTTGTCTTCCTTCCTATTCGCTCAGTTTTTCTGAGTTAATAGGCTCTTAATAAACGCGCTTTACCATCACTGATCGTATCACTGCTTATCATTAGGCTGGATTGCGGTCAAGCGCTAGTTTATAATAAAAAAAAATATATATATAGATAGTAAAAAAAAATACAACCCGTATTTTTTTATTTTGTCGAAATTAACAAAAACTACTGAGATATAGCGTATTAAATTTACGGAGTGGGGGCTAATTACGTTACGGGCGTGAAGTCATGCGACATTTCAAATCAATATATCTTACTAAGTATTTGAATGAAAGAAAAAATAAAAAACACGTGTTCAATATTTTTTATAAATCTGGACATTATACTATTTTTTAGGATACAACCCAATTAATACATACATATACATCATTATCATCACCGTCAGCATCATCTCAGCGTATAATTCCGGTCGTATCCTCGGCTTTTGCGTTGGAGCCCAGGGTCCGCTTTCCTACTAACACGCCTCCATTTCGCACGATCTCTGGCATCCCGTGGTGTGAGATTGTTGACTCGCATGTCATCTCTTACAACGTCAAGCCAGCACTTCTTTGATCTACCTCGCCTGTTCCGGCCCGGCGGAGGCGCCATGGCAAGACATTTGTTACCCACGTAACATGCATGTTTTTGTAAGACGTGAATAATAATAATACATAAAACTAATACATACATATATGTAGTATATTAATTGTTCGTAAATCTTATTTTGTTTCTCTCAATTTGATTATTTTACATTTGATTTTATTTTTTTTCAATTTCAATTATTTGCGTTGATATTACATGAATGGATTTTATATATTTTTAATCTGTAATTGTAATTATATGTATACATATCTTGTTTTTAACAGGTTTAGGTTGTTCAATGAATTTATGTATCTACACAAGCGAAAGTCTATCATTACCTATATTTGTCAGTATTTCTTTTCTTAGTTTATTAGTTTTTAACAATATCATTTCTTTTTATCTAACACATATTTATTTTTATTTAAGCATGCGTACACGCGTTATGCTATTGTTTAGAACTGATTTACATCCGTCACCTCACATCAGGTTCAGTTGAAAACCAGCGTCAGGCACTAGTTGTTTGGCATTTTTGCTGAACTGGACCTTTTTGGTGCAGCCACGAGGCACACTTTGCTGCTATTTTTTACATAGGGACTTTTTTTTTGTTTGGTTTTTTATTTTACTTTTTTTATTTGGTTTTTTATTTTATTTTGTTGCCACCTGACGTATCTTTATGCAAGATGTATTGTGTGTCTTTAAGTCTGTGCTGAATAATTATATTTTCTTTCTTTCTTTCTTTCAGGGAAAAATGTATCCCTAATCTAACACCAATATCAATCTTCTATCAAATAAACATTGTTTCTATCCACTGTCTTATTGTAATAGATGAATGTCCCACATCATTTGTTCGCGTTTTATCGACTAACCCGTTCCGACTCCATTTTCTTTTACAATGTACGGTATTACATGTTTATGTAATCGCAAACGGAATGAGATTGCATGTCTGCTAGTATGGCTTAGGGCAAAGGACAGAGGAGGAGCAGAAAACTTAAAGAAAAAAAAGGAAAAAGTATTTAATGATAGATGATTTGAATTTCATTAGAGGTTATTGATGAGAGTTAAACACTCTGAGATACGCAACTGTTCACAGCACTTAGGTATTGATGATCCAGAATTTTTATTAACTACCCCCGTAGATTGTTTGATGTAAATTAATCTCCTACAATACTTACAATGCAATCAAATAAAAAAAAAATACAAAAAGACAAAGAAACAACAGACTTCAAGAAAACATTACAATGTAAGAAATAATTAATTTCTGCAGTTGTTGTTGTTTTTCCTTTTTTTGAACTTGTGTATTTAACTTTACAGAATTACATACATACTTTCCAATAAAAAAGAATCATTGATATTGGTTGTCGTGATATTGAGTTATTCGTCCATTTGTGGTGCACATACTTAATGCAAAAGTTAAGGATTATACGATTTTGTCAGATACTAGATTCATCATCATCATCATCTCAGCGTATAATCCCGGTTGCATCCGCGGCTTCCGCGTTGGAGCCCAGGGTCCGCTTTCCTACACTTACTCCTCCATGTCAGATAATAGAAACTGTCAGAACTGGACCAAAGTAAAATGTAAACACACGGGAAGCACCAGCTTTAAAATGAAAGAATCGTCGAAATCCCTTTAATTGGTCGAAAGTTCTGAGGTAACGAATATAAAAAAAATACAATGGAATTGAGAACGTTTCCTATTTAATTAGTTTAAAAAAATGTTTTGCAAGTTTTTACTAAGACAAGACCAATGATAATTTGAAAATATTCTAATTGAACCACCAATTGGAAGAAGGGAATAAAAGCCGTTTTTGACGACATAGATTTTTACTCATATTAGCTCTTTTCAATCGTAAACCTACGCGCAAGATTGAAAAAATAAATAAAACAGTCAAACGCCATTATAATAGGGTAGTTGAATAAAAAAACTAATTAATCCGCCAGTCAGATTTCCAAAAAATACTAGACACGTATTTTTTCTTTTCCATATAATCAAAAAATTAAGACAACACAGTGCGTTGAAAACTCGTGTGACGTCACTGCACGCTACATTTTTTAGCGAGCAGTGACTTCACCAGTCACCACTCCTGATGTTTGATGCCTTTTATATTTGTCAATTTTTTATTGATTTCATAAAACAAAATATACGTATCCAATATTTTTCTATAACCTGAATGACGGACTAAATAGAATCAATTTTTTTTTTACCCAGGAAACATCCCTATACCAGTGGCCAAAAAAAAATGTAAGTTGAAAGAAGGGAATAAATCATGGATTTATTTCTTTCTTCCAACTTTACTGACAACCAATGTGACCTTTTTATTCACTTAAACCGTTAGTAATAACTGAATTTGATTGGCTGGTTAGCCGGTTGCTTAGATCGTCGCTTAAAATATCAGAATGTCAACATTTTGAGTACAATAATGATAATAAAAATTACTTAACCTGCAGGGTAATTGCGCATCACATTATCAGTAGAAATGGGTTGTATTTTGACAGTTCAACAGGATACATTGCGTTATTTACATTGTTGAGCAGATACATTTTCGAACATAGGGAGCAATGTAATAGCAATGAGCTTCAAAATGATTCCAACTGATAGTAAGGAAGTGTTACGCAATTAGGGTGCCATTCTGAATTCATTGACGGATTTGTAAAGACACTTTTTTGCTCCAAAAATCAGGAACTAATCCTAAAATACCTGAAGAAAAAGCATACCCGTCTAAACTACCCGTAAACGAAAAAAACCGGCCAAGTGTGTGTCGAACTCACGCACAAAGGGTTCCGTACCACTGATTTTTGAAATTAAAGGATTTATTTGTATGAAAGATTACGCGGTAATAAGCGGTTTACGATTTACGAGGTATTAAAAAAAAACTACTTACTAGATCTCGTTCAAAACAGTTTTCGTTGGTAGTTTTTATAGTAATGTACATCATATGTTTTTTTTCGATTTTTCATTTTCTTAGTTTAGAAGTTAGAGGGGAGGACTAACTTTTTTCCACTTTGGAAGCGAATATTTTAGAAACATCGATATCATTTTTGAAGACCTATCCATAGATAGGAAACTCAATTTTTTTTTTTCATCAAACACATACGTACCCCACAGGTATGTGTTTGATGAAAAAAAAATTGAGTTTCAGTTCTAAGTATGGGGAGCCCCCAATATTTATCATTATTTTTTTTATTTTTGCATCAAAATCTTAATGCGGTTCACAGAATACATCTACCTACCAAGTTTCAACAGTATAGCTCTTATAGTTTCGGAAAAAATGGCAGTGACATACGGACGGACAGACGGATAGACAGACATGACGAATCTATAAGGGTTCCGTTTTTTGTCATTTGGCTACGGAACCCTAAAAAGATGAATGATGTGCGAAAAATCATACCATATATTCCTGAAGAGCTTCACGACAACATTGGATGATGGTGATATAGATGAGGATTAATACGATATCTTTTCTATGTTATAAATGTAATAAATGCTAATATTATTCTTTAATATTTGTATTTTTATTTTCATAAATTGGAAAAAGGGCATAATGCCAAGAATTTCAAACTACCCTAACTTTTATCATCGTTAAGTTGCGGATCGGTATTTTTACATATTTTTGTTGTCAGCATTCATAACTCATCAAAAAGTCATTAGATTTGAACTCGAACCACCTTAAATGCTGACCACAACGTAAACCGCTCAGCCATAGACACTGTGAACGTTGAAATTAGTTGTATCTAACAATCATAAGAGGGCAGTAAGTTGTCAAAGTGTATGAGTATGTATCAAACTTTGTTACAGAAGAAGGTCGAAACTACAACTAGTATTTCTTAGCCATAGTTTTGTGAGATTGTAACTCGACTTTTGGTCGTGATAGTACATATCACATTAGTGGAATGACAAATTATGGCTGCAATAAATAGTTGGTTTTGACGACTTTTTTCGCTTTTAATGCATTCCTTTTGCCTACAGATGGTAAAATGTTTCTATAAATGTCAAATCTTAACGCAAATATAGGCTTATTAAAAAATATAAGCCAAGCTAAGCATAAATACCAGTAACCCTTCTAGATTTCTCTCGTGCAAATAAAATCTTAGTTCAATATTTTACCAGCGATTGACCGCAATCCCGCCTGATGGTAAGCAGTGATGCGATCGTTAATGGAAAAGCGCACTAGTTTATTAAGAGCCTGTTCACTCTAGCCTTGAAGACACTCAAATTGTAGTGTGACGGAAACACCGTCGCTGGCAAATTGTTCCAGTCCTTCAATGTACGCGGTATAAAAGAGGAAGCAAAACGCTTCGTCCGGATCGCAGTGGTGTCAACCAAGTAAGGGTGGAAACTCGCCGTACGACGGGTCGTCCGATGATGGAACGGAGATGGGGGAATTAAATCATGCAATTCCCTTGCACACTCACCAGAATGCATCCTATAGAAGACCGAAAGGCTGGCTACTCTACGCCTGTGCTCCAGGCTTTGGTTTCCCCCAACTTGTTCTTTTTTGTGTTATTATTTTATCTACTCCGTGTTTACCGCAAATAAATTTGTGATCTTTATTTTCTTTCTTTAACAAGTTTTCCGCAGAAAAAAGAAAGTAACCGACATAGCTCGAAGGATCGCAATACTTAAGTAGTAGTAGTAGTAGGACCGATGCCCGATGGGGCCGAAGAGATCTCGAGTGGCGACCACACACCCGAAGACGCAGCTTCGGTAGGCCCCTGATAAGGTGGGCCGACGGCCTGGTGAAGGGCGTACAAAGCCGATGGATGCGGGAAGAACGGTCGTTGTGGAGATACTTGGGGGGCGCCTATGTCTAGCAGTGGACATCTTTCGGCTGAAATGATGATGATGATGAACGAGTAAAGCTTGCGAGAAAAGATAATTGAAATATGAAACTTCTGCCTTTCACTTTTGTGGGCATTGTTTGCTATTATTGCACCGTATACGTTAAATGTAACCTATTCGCTGGAACTTCTGTCGATAAACGTTCAGAATTACTATTGTTTCTTTTGGAATCGTGTCTTCGATTTTGTCTAAACATATGGTTTGAATGTGTTATGAGGCTGCATTCGACGCTCACTTTTAGGATCGGTTTTATTCTAGGGCATAAGTTTTGGTATCCAAGATTTTTGTTTTCTATTTTTATTGGATGTTTTATGTGTTTACAGCTTAGTTCCTACATCGGCAAAGTTAAACATAAAACTTATTAGTTTGTAGTCTAATTTTATATCTTATTGGTAGGCAGCGTCCTTTTTATCGTCCCACTGCTGGGCACAAGTCTCCTCACATTCAGAGAAGGATTGAGCGTAATCACCACGTTTGCTCAATGCGGGTTGGCGATTTCAGATTTAAAGTCCAGGTTTCCTCAAGATGTTTTCCTTCACCTTCAGTCATTGGTGTCCAAGATATACTTAGAAAGTACATATAACTTTAGAAAAGTTACATTGGTACTTGCCTGACCTGGAATCGAGCCCGCTCACTCATACTTGAGAGGCTGGTGTTTTAACCACTAGGCCACAACGACTTATAGGATAGGCAGCGTTTACATGCTCGATAGCCTAGTTTGGGAGCTTTTCATCGCCCCGCTACAAATCCCATGTGGGTTAATCCTTGTTAAGTGAGTTTGTTTGTTTGTTTGTTCCGCTTTCACGCCGTCGCTACTGAACCGATTACTTTGAAATTTTGCAGACGTAAAGTTAGAAGTCCGGATTAAATAATAGGGTAGGGCTTTTTATCCCGGAAAAATTTGGTATTCCCGAGAGAAAACAAAAATATTGTTAGGTTCATACCAATTCGGTGATAGATGGCATTGTGTGTCGTTTAAAACAAGGTAATATATTGCAAACAAATACGCACAGTAATTTTACATTAGAAGCTAAATGATACGATAACTAATCCCCGAAATTGAGGAATCTAAAAAGCACGCCATATAAGTACTAGTATAACATAAAAAAATAGTGATCAACAACATCGGTGTGATTGCTACCTCATTTTACCCCCATTTTACTTCATATTTGTGTTTCTATCGTTTTTGCGTCTTTTATTTATTATTTTATTCGGTGTGTTTATTTTATTAAAATGATTATATTATTTTGTGTCATTATTGCGTTATTTGTAAGATGTTTATATTCCACAGCTCTCTGCTGTAGACTTACAAAAACTAACACAGAGCCACAAGGCTATCTACCGAGTCCAATTGTGTTTGAAACTGGGTGATTTTCTAAAATGGGAATCCATTGAAATATACACTTAAATTTCATCCTTATCAATCCAGGCACAGGTTTTCTCATGTCATGCTAATGGTCCTTAAAATTAATGATTTCTTTTGTAAGATGGAGTAAAAATATGCAAAAGAAATTCAAGCCTCTAGTTTAAACAGCGTAAACGATATCACCAAACTAGTCAGAGAATACAACTAAAATAATGCAAATACGCAAATACTTTACAAATTAAGATTTAAAGCCTTTATCGTGGCAGACCGTGAGAAACTGAGTGAATAGGAGGAAACACGGCAGTTGAGCGAGGTGATGCAATGTTAAACCCAACAACACGACCAACGATGCTGCGCCAAAGGGACATTGATCTGAAGACCCTCCACGACCAAACTCCCAACACAATAACATTTGGCGCATCGTACCCGGCACATATCGCAACACAACTACTCAGACCCGTCCTCCGTACGGCTTCACCAGACATCATGCCGGAACACGACAAATCGCTTGGCGGCAAGGCTTTGTCTGGTGGGTGGTAACTTCTGCCGGCGGCCGGTGTTATGGCCTACCACCGAGGAAATGTGAGGAAATGCTCCACCGAGTGTGAGCGATGTGTGTGGTTATAAGTTGAATGAAACTTTGTATTAATAAATGAAGTTTTTACAATTTACTGATTTCATTTTTGGTATTGTAGAATATTGAGTGATATGTGACGTCAATGCCGGCTATCGCCAAAAACAGCACTAGGACTCTCCATTATATGAGTGTTATACAGAACGTTAGCTGTTTTGCTTGAATGTGACCCATATTTTTTTTCTTTTTATAAACTAGTGCTTGGCCGCAACCCCACCTGATGGATAGCTGCGAAGCGATCCGTGACGGTAAAGCGCGCTAGTTTATTAAGAGCCTATTCACTGTAGCCTTGAAGAAATTTAAATTGTAGTCAGACGGAAACACCGCCATTAGCAAATTATTCCTGTCCCTCGATGTACGTGGCATAAAAGACGAGGGGAAAAGCGTCGTCCGGATTGTAGTGGTGTCAACAACGTAACATCAATATATTCTTCTAGCTTTATATTTTTTTTTTTTTTTGTAGTTTAAGAACAACGGACCAATACCTTGGTAACGGCAATAGGTTGTGGCAGTACACACACATATAAATCTCATATGCACAAATAACTTTTTATATCCACTTACATACTAGGTATTACCTAGGTCTTCAAATACTAATATCGCATTTGCAAAATCTAGAACCTGTTATATCCGGCAAGCCTTTTATTTTGTGTAATTTATTTCTGCACTAGCTTTCCGCCCGCGGCTTCGCTCGCGTGGAGATCGGTTATATCGCGCTTTTAGATTTCCCTCGTGAATATAATTTTTTTCCGGGATAAAAAGTACCCTATTATTCAATCTGGACTTCTAACTTTACGTCTGCAAAATTTCAAAACAATCGGCTTAGTAGTTACGGCGTGAAAGCTTAACAAACAAACAAACAAACAAACTCACTTTCCGATTTATAATATTAGGATATTTGGTGTACACATACAAATATTCCAGTAATCTCCCTTGGGAATTTGATGTTTTTAGGACCAAAAGTAGCCTATGTTACTCTCCATCTTTTTAACTAACTGTATGCCAAAAATCAGGTCGATTGATTGCTTAGCTACGGCGTGAAGGAAGGACAAACAAACAAACAAACACACTTTCACATTTATAATATTAGTATGGATTGCAGTGGAGGAAAATATCGTAAGAAACCAGCATGTAAGTACTAGAACCAAAAGAAGCCTGTGTCCCAATAGCTGATTATGCTAAGCATTGTTTTCGCGTTATATTGTACAGCTTAAAACATTTTTTCTCCTTTATATGTGGCCCACACTCGGTTACAGGAGAAGGGAAATTAATAAATAACAACCAATTAAAGTTACAGATGATTAAGTATTCATGTCGAGAATACAAATGAGTGCAGCTAGTTAATAACAAGCTGGCTTCAATTACAATGCGATACCCTATCCTAGTGTGTGTTTTGATAATGACACAAGTCATAGACAGTAGCGTCTAGAACCTTTACATATAAAAAATTGTTATACTCCGGCAAGGAAACTAATCATCTTCAACCTTTTTATCGTCCCACTGCTGGGCACAGGTCTCCTCTCATACAGAGAAGGATTGAGCGTAATCACCACGCTTGCTCAATGCGGGTTGGCGATTTCAGACTTAATGTCCAGGTTTCCTCAAGATGTTTTCCTCCACCTTCAGTCATTGGTGTCCAAGATTTACTTAGAAAGTACATATAACTTTAGAAAAGTTACATTGGTACTTGCCTGACCTGGAATCGAACCCGCGCACTCATACTACTCTATTCCTCAGGACAGTTTAATGGATAAAAACAGATGAACGCTCTCTCCTTTAAATTATTCCACCACCTACAGTCCAGCTTCGTAACCATTAGCTGACGCATAGTATTGTTCACGGAAATAACAAGTTTCTATTGAAGCTATCCATTGTTAGGCAGACTGGTTCGCTATATGAAAAAAGATGATTAATCAACAGGAATAACTATGAATGCACACAGAAACGACCATAGATAATCTGCATAATGAGTAGTGAATGCTGGAATCAGTTTTTTACGATAAATTTAAAATCATCTCGGTTAGCTTTTCAGTGATGTGGAAAGACGACAGGAATGCTGATAAGGTATTACTGATCATTTTACGGATGCTGCGGCCATCAAAATGTATGGGAAATGTGCCTTGCAGTCATGCTCGGTCGTCCAAGGTATAGTTAGGTATCTTCCTGGGAATAGAATTGTGCGAGACGTAGGACTTTCTACATATTTTGTCTTTAACGAGTGCCAGCCAGCCCAATACGGATATGTATCATATAAGAAAACACAGAAACCAAAATAAACTATGAAATAAATATAACATTTTTCTCGCAAACTACAATTTATTTGGGTTCCTCAAACGCAGTTCCTGTTTCCTTGTATCAAATCGTTCAACTTATCCGATTATCAATCTTTTAAATCGATTTTGTTATTTCTCTATTCTGAATCGAGAAGTAAACACGTTAGCGATACATGCGATTGAAATGGTGAATGATGCATTAGTTTCATATTGTTTACAGTTTGGCTTATTTTAATGGTCCATGTTGATTCAGAGGTTGTATGGTTCTATTTTTGCCACTTTACTTATCATGATGTAACTATACAAGAATAGTCATCATGATAAGTAAATTGTGGTGATATATGCTTTCAATAAAATCAGACGGTCTACTGATCGACTATATTGGATTTATAATTTTATAGTGAGTTCGTCACCTAGAAAGAGGTTGGTGGAATTGTCTGTGAGTAGAGAGGAGCAGTGGTAGCTAAGTGGTAATGGCCGCGAGGCTATGAGTTCATACCTAGGCAGGAGCTTTAGTGTGTGTAAATTTTCATAAAATGGTGAAGGAAAACATATTGATGATACCGGCAGAACCTAGAACTATTAAATTGTAGAAATGTGATTTTTAACCACAATTGCTGAGCACGTGGGCTGGAACCCAGACAGCCCAATTCCTTTTAAAGCGAGAGCCTGTGTTACAGCAGTGCGAGTATTATACATGTTTATGTACTAGAAGCGTTAAAAGAACTATGGCACGTTGGGTCGGCTTAAAGTGTGGGGTGCTGTGGGGTGTCGAAGTTAATTGGCATGTGCGAAAGATATGCTGAAGAACATGGTTTGTTGTATAACACGAAGAAGAGCGAATGCATGGTCTTTCAGGCAAGGAGGTGTCCAGATTACTTCCCCACAATTAAGCTCAACGGATGCCCACTTAAGAATGTTGATACATTTAAATATCTTGGACATTTATTAACCTCTGACTTGAAAGACGATGCCGACATTGAAAGGGAACGTAGGGCGCTGTCTCTTCGTGCGAATATGATAGCACGCAGATTTGCTCGGTGTTCAAGTGGCGTCAAAATAGCCCTATTCAGGGCATTCTGTACGTCCTTCTACACTGGCAGTCTGTGGGTAGATTACACGCAGAAACAGTACAGTGTTCTACGTGTCCAGTACAACAACGCGTTCAGAGTACTCTTGGGGCTGCCTCGCTTCTGTAGCGCCTCGGGGATGTTTGCGGAGGCGCGTGTGGATTGTTTCCACACAATCATGCGCAAGCGGTGCACATCCCTGGAGCATAGGGTGCGGAGCAGCCGCAACAGTATCCTGAGGGCTTTTGTTGAACGGCTCGACTGCCACTACCTCAACCACTGTCGCATGATTCACGTGCAGAAAGATGTTAAGTTTTTATTTTAATATTAGAATTCGATTTTTGACATGATCTATTATTTTAATTCTATTTGATTACTGTTGGTTACTAACATTAGCTATAAGTACTAAATTGTTACTAACAAAACTATGGACTTTGTGGTCTGAAATAAATGACTTATTATTATTATTATTATTATTAAAGTTCATTCATCTTCCATAGAAAACGGAGGATCCTTGACCTTCTTCTTCTTCCTGTGCTTCTTCAATCCTGAAGGTTGGCCGTCAGCTTCTTGTACTCGGTCTTGTCAACCGCAAGTCGGAACAGTTTTTCGACGGAAGTAATGCCGGTCCACTCCCTGATTACGCAGCCACGACTTTCTCTTTCGTCCAGCACACCTTTTTCCTTCTACCTTACCCATCATAATGAGTTGGAGTAGCGCATATCTACCGTGTCGGAGCACGTGGCCGAGATAATCTATTTTGCGTTTCTTTATGGTGGGCAACAACTTTCGAGGCATTTGAACGCGCTGAAGGACGGTGTCATTTCTGACCTTTTGGGTCCAGCTTATACGCAGCATACGACGGTAACACCACATTTCAAAAGCCTGCAAGCATCGTGTAGTGTCCTCTTTCAGAGTCCATGCTTTGCAGCTGTACATGACGACAGGCCATACGTAGCACATCAGTGACCTGACTCGGAGCTTTATGTGGAGTTTACGACAGCACAGAACTTTCTACATTTTGTTAAAAGATGCTCGGGCAAGTTCTATCCGGGTCTTAATTTCTTGGTCGGACTCCCATGCTTCATTTACCCAAGCACCGAGATACTTGTACAGTCGTACCCGCTCAAGTTGTTTGCCTGCCACTGATATGCTAGGGCGTAAGTCTGGGTTTCTAGAGACCACCATAAATTTTGTCTTGCTGATGTTCATCGACAGACCGGCCTTCTCGCTGCACTCATTGACTTTATCCACAATCGCTTGCAAGTCTTGCTTAGAAGATGCAATGAGAACAGTGTCGTCCGCATAACGCAGGCTATTAATGACCTTGCCGTTCATCTTCACTCCGGCTTCCAGACCCTCAAGAGCCTCCGACATCACTTGCTCCTCCATCCTTGACCAGACGATATTTTGTCTGTTGGGCACATGTCCGACGGTTGATATCAGGAAATTATACATGCTTATGCTAGTTACACCGTAAACTCTGCTTGCAAGATTCAGAGTTAGCGATACGTTAGTATGATGCGTTGTTGCATATACCGCTACAACGTTTGGGCATAGAAAATACAAACACAAAAGTAAAATAAACTTAAAAAACGTAAGTAATATTTTTCAGTAAATATTTTTTTTCTTCTTTGATCAATTTTGTAAATATTACTTTTCGTGAAAAGCGATTATGACTCCCAAGACTTAGATTTTCTCAAGCTCAAAGTTTTAGAAGGAAAATAATTAAGGTTTTCTTTAGAAGATTTTGGTTTATTTAATGAAAGCAGAAATTGTTGATATATTGAACAGTCAATTGATTTGAACTTTGAAATCTATAAAGTTTTCGTTAAAGCTCAATTTGAGGCCGTTGCTAAGTTTTAAATTTTGTTTGAAATCTTAATAGGATTTTTAAATTATGACCGTAATAAAAATAAACTGAGCGTTTCAAATGATTACTTAAGAACTTTGAGGACATTCTATTTTAACCCAATACGGAGTTAATTTATAAACGTTACTTAAAGTAAGTAATAACTTTGGGCTATTTACATAAAACTAGAATGATTATAGCTCGTAGGCATGGCAAAATATCGTGGCAGCTCAGTGATTTTAAGGCCCCGTCTTTCATACACGAATTTATGGCCTGTAATCCGCCAGTAATATGACTTTTTGGATTCAAATGTGCCGTCTGAGTGTATCTCGGGCATAACTGACATCGTCTAAGAAGACCATATGTAATTAGGAATTAAGCTGCAGTTTATAGTTTTTTTAAGCTATTGCATAGCTTCTATCGCGGGCCTTGAGCGCGGGGACCGAATCCAGAAATTCCGTAACGAAAAAACCTCACGCTCCCCACTCCGACGGGCACGGAGGTGTGGCTTGAAGGCCGTACATCGACTAACGTCGTTTCAGTTCGGCAGTCTTCGGTACATCTTTTGAAAACAATTTATAGATTTTCAAAAAGAGCATGCATATTGCAGGGCGCGAACTCAGTTCTACACACTTGCCATGTTACTGATAGTCACGATGTGCTAAACTTGCGATTAATTTTCTTTCTGAAATAGGTATTCTATAGAGATATGTCATAGACGTCATCGACGTTGTCATGGCTACCTTAAAAACTTTTCATATAATTAATTATTAAGTACTTTTATTCAAATTAATTTAGTAGTGTTTTTATAAAATAGCTTTTTTTTAACGGAAAAGCTAAGATGAATGTCACGCTAATTTTTCATTGGACTTTTAAATTATTTATAGTGTTGTTTACTAAATAAAAGCGCGTAAATTTATAGAGTAAAAAGTGCTCACGCGGCCTTTTTTTCAACTGTGATTGGCGATATCCGCCATTATTGTGAAATATTTTTTTAAAGAATTTCTATAATTTGTTACACGTGTTATTGGCAAAATTGTGGTATCTATCCACAGGGACCAGATCAAGAGTTGAAGTTGAAGTTTTTATTAAATAAAATATTACAGAAAGATGTCGGTGAACAATGTTAATACGAGTACCTATATTTAAGTGTACGAGTTGTAATATTGTTATCTCCGAAATGAAACAACGAAAGTTTAATAAAAATATGCTCGTCGGTTTTTTCTGAGGAAGACATTGATGAGGCAAAAAAGTTATTGTTTGTTTCTACGAAGACAAGACTAAAACATGTATCGAGGCGTAAGAACAAAAAGCAGAAAGACCTAAAATATACGATTACGGTGTTTAAAATCACGGATCCCGAACAATCCCAGTTTTAGTGGCATATGACCTTCACAAATTGCCACCAGTTTGCTTTGACTACGTAGAACGTACGTAAAGAAGTTGATGAAGGATTTATTAATTCTACGGTCAGATGTTAACGCAATCAGAAGTGATTATGTTACTAAAGATCAGCTCGAAAATATTAAATTGATAACAAATAATTCGACACCGACGCCGTTCATCTTCAACAACCTTTTTATCGTCCCACTGCTGGGCACAGATCTCCTCTCATACAGAGAAGGATTGAGCGTAATCACCACGCTTGCTCAATGCGGGTTGGCGATTTCAGACTTATAAAGCCCAGGTTTCCTCAAGATGTTTTCCTTCGCCTTCAGTCATTGGTGTCCAAGATATACTTAGAAAGTACATATAACTTTAGAAAAGTTACATTGGTACTTGCCTGACCTGGAATCGAACCCGCGCACTCATACTTGAGAGGCTGGTGTTTTAACCACTAGGCCACCACGACAAAACAGTGGGTTATATTGAAAAAGAACCTCGGAGTATTTGAGTATATTTCGTGGTGCTCCCTGTGCGCCGTTTCCGAGTCAACGAAATACCAGTTGGTGGAGTCATAAGGATACTATAGCTGTCTTGCCTGCCCCTCAGTGCCCGGCCGGTCTTGCGATTGCACCGAAACAGCACACAATGACAGAGATTATAAGTAATAGCATAGACAGACCTTACGGAGGAATTACCCTATTGTAGAGGAAGTCCGCTTTCTCAAAGGTATCAGTGTTGTTGTGTAATAGTGATCGTTTAGTTCTCACACGGATCGTTCTATGTTAGTTTTCTCATTTTACATGCTTACTGACTCGAGTGATAACTGTACTTGTAAAATTTGTGTATAAAGTGTTTTGAATATGAACGAACAAAGTGCATTTATTATTTATTTATTTAATAAAAGAAAAAATTGTTTTCTTATCGGTCACCACGCTCAAAAAGTGTAACTTGAATTAATATCAAAGAAAAAGAAATACTGCATAAATAAAATAAATAAATAATTATAATTGCATAAATTGATACAAAATGTTATGCAATAGCTTTACCGCGGCAGTCCCCGAGTGCCACATGTCTTTTTTTTTTATATATACTTTATCCCACACACACACTAAGAATTTCTCCTGTATCGTGGGTGCGTTTATAAATACTTAAGCCCACATATACAAACAGCCAAAGCGGTAATACTGTGATATAAATGAGATACCATGTTTAGACGTGTTCTTGAGCCATCATCATCATCAACCTTTTTATCATCCCACTGCTGGACACAGGTCTCTTCTCATACAGAGAAGGATTGAGCGTAAACACCACGCTTGCTCAATGTGGGTTGGCGATTTCAGACTTAAAGTCCAGGTTTCGATATGTTTTCCTTCACCTTCAGTCATTGGTGTCCAAGATATAGTTAGAAGGTACTTACAACTTTAGAAAAGTTGCATTGGTACTTCCCTGATCTGGAGTCGAACCCGCGCACTCATACTAGAAAGGCTGGTGTTTAACCACTAGGCCACTAGGGTCTTGAATGAAGAGTGTGAATGGGTAAGCGTAAGGTGGGACTGCCTCAGGCTAGGTGGAGCGACGATCTTCGTAGGATGACTGGTAGTAACTGGATGATAGTTGCCGAAAATCCAGTTAATTGGCGTGAAATAAGAGAGACCTATGTTCAGCAGTGGACTGCTATAAGCTAATGATGACCGTGATCCCTGGCACAAGCCAATGAAGGAACACGGGTGGGTTTTAATTTTTAAAAGTATGGCAAAATCGTTGGCCTCGCCCAGACTGAGATAAGTCATTCCATTCCCATACAAAAAGGTCGATATAGAACACAAACTTAAGTTTGGGCGAAGATATTTCGATATACATTTTCGTATAGTTTAAACCTTCTAACCATATTTAAAATTCGAATTTTTAAAGTTCTTGTTACAAAAACTGACATTAAACCTAAGCCTAAGTCATTAATTTTGCATTAAGAATTTTATTTTCATCGGAACAATGTTCAAAATACAGTAACTGTCTCGCAGGTATCAGGTATCGCTAGGTCTGCAGTTAGATCTCGTTTTGTAATAAGATATTTTAAGTTAGTATATAGTTAATGAATAATAGTAAAAATACTGTTCTATTATATTAATTATTTACAGCATTTTCTGAAAATAGTTTGTTCAGAATCGTTTAATGAATCGTTTTGTATCATCCTTATTTATATTATAAATAGGAAAGTGAGTTTGTTTGTTAGTTTGTTCCGCTTTCAGGCCGTAACTACTAAACCGATTGCTTTGAAATTTTGCAGCCGTAGAGTTAGAAGTCCGTATTAAATAATAGGACACTATTTATCGGGGAAAACATTTATATACTCGAGGGAAATCTAAAAAGCGCGATATAATCGAATGCGACGCGGACGAAGCTGCGGCGGAAAGTTAGTACAAAATAAAGAAAAGTAAACCTTATTCCAAGGACATTAAGATCTTCGTTCTCCAAGAATTGGTACAATAAATTTAACAAATAACAATCCATATAGGTATGTGTTAAATTAAAAATTCGGTGTATTTATTATGATTATAACACAATATTCAAATTGGGGTGTTTGAGGGTGTGCGGTAATTACATTACATGATGTATATCTAATACATGAACAATGTGTGTTCAATAATTATCATATCGTAAAAAAGCGATACATAAGAATAATTTGACACAATTGTTACTTTTAACGTAACCTATAGATTATAACGTAATCTATTTATAGTCTAAAGTAAGGTTTAGGCTTAATTTTAATAAAATTAGTTCTTATTAGTAAAGGGGAAAAAAGTCAATCGTAAACCAAAGGTAAACCTCACATTCCCCAGCGAGTTCTTATAGACTTGATGACGTCACGGCTCCTATTTACCGCGCCTTACGTTATGGCCCGACTGACTACAGATGAAGTTAGTTGGCGCATAAAAAGACTATTTCCCAACATATAACGATTTCCCCGTTGCTTTATTGTTCTGTTTTGAACACAATATGAACTATTGTTTGGCTTAGATTGAATGGAGAAGCATGTACATGTGTTATCTCGTGATTGGACGGGGCCTTGGGGTATGAATGAGACAAGTCTTAGGCCGGCCATACACGGACTGCTTGAAGCAGTCAGGATCGACTTTTTTTTTTCGGGGTGGAAATTCTCAAAGGATGTCTGCCGCCCTGGGGTGGGCAACGGGGTCTGTCAGACTTTTACTGACTAAAACCACCCCGGTGTCTTTAATATCACGAGCTCACGTAGGGACGAGGGGGTCTAAATTCTTCCACGGCCCCGCACCAATGTGCTGGCCCGGTCTGTCCGGGCCTCGTCTCCTGCACGGGGTAGTGGGGTGCTAAACTACCCCGTGCATCGCCTATGAGGCGCGTGCCGACACTCGCGTGCGCCTCCGCCTCGGGGTCCATCGGATAGGGGGCGGGGACTTCCCCATGTCCCTCGCCCCTGGACCCATTCATGGGGGCCGGAAGAGGGCGTTGTCTGCCCTTCCCTCGTTGTCCTCGCAGAAGGACACCACCGCGTCCTACGACTAAACGCTACCGACCATCTTCCGCACTACTGCCGGCAGCGTCAGGTCGCCTCCTACTTCAGTTGTGGCCTCTCCAGTCAGGATCGACTGCTTCAAGCTGCGACTGCATAGTAAACTACTGCCTTCTACCTACCTACGTGCATACACGAAGAGCTAGAGCAGTTGCATCTGCTTGGAGCGGTCAAATTTCATCGTGCGGTCAAGAAGTCGCCAGGCATACACTTACTGCTCAATGCTCGAGCTGTCGACTGCTCTCGTGCAGTTACCTCCCCCCACGTTCTTCATTCCACATTGCGCATGGTTGCCGTCAGTACGCTTCGTTTGTTTATTGAGAACAATTGCTCGAGCAGTTAGGCCGGCCATACACTACATACCTACGACTGCTTCAAGCGGTTAAGTACGAATGCAGTAGCGGTCCGTGTATGACCGGCCTAACATGAATGTGGGAATAAAAGCAGATAAGGTAGGAGAAACTTAAAATCAAAATGTTTGTTCAATATAATGCAGTAACTGACCGACCTCGAAAATTTAAATTTGAATCTTTAAGGGTCATCGCAAGGAAAGATGGGCCTAGTTTCCAATTCCAAAGTGTAATAGGTGCCTATGAAGAAGAACAAGACAAACTCCACTGACACTGTTATACAATATGTAAAGAAAACCCCTTCTGATCGATAACGATAGTAAAGGTTAGGTAATCACATGACCAAATAAAAAAAATAGGTAACTTTTCTGGTTGATTTTTTACACCTTGTGTTCAAAAAACCCAAATTATTTACCGAGCCCTATTTTTTTTTCAAAGTAAAATTTAGCCTATGTTACTCGTGAATAATGTAGCTTTCGAATAGTGAAAGAATTTTTGAAAATGGTCCAATAGTTTCTGAGCCTATTCATTACAACCAAACAAACATACAAACTAAGTTTTCCTCTTTATAATATTAGTGTAGTTATAGATAAACTACTGCTTGACCGCCATTCCGCCTAATGTCACTCAGCACGTATAAAGCAGTGATACAATCGTTGATGGTAAAGCGCGCTAGTTTATTAAGAACCTATTCACGCTAGCATTGAAGACAGTTAATTTGTAGTCCGACGAAAACACCGCTGCTGGCAAATTGTTTCAATCCTTCTATATCGAGGGACTGGAACGATTTAACGCGGTGTAAAAGATGAGACGAAACATTTCGTCCGGATCGTAGTGGTGTCAACAACGTAAGGGTAGAAACTCGCCGTGTAACATGTTGTCCGATGATGGAACAGAGAAGGGGGAGTTAAATAATGCAATTCTCATGCACACTCTCCAAAATGCATACTATATAACACCGACACGCTGGCTACCCTTCGCCTTCGCATTTTGAGCTAAATCTGGGTCGCCAATTAGCCGCTTCGCCCAAGGTTCGAGTACGTCTCAACTCCCAAAAGCTACAGGTTGTCGGTGCAACCCAAGGATACATTCCGAAAAGTAGGAGCCTAGGTGAGTAGTTGTGAAAATGTTAAGCAGATGGTGATAGGATGATAGATAGGTCTGATGAAATTGCAATTGGTTTGTTGTAGTTAACTTAGCATCATGCTTGTTTTCCCCAAGGGGTTGAGCTGAATTAAATTATACAGTTATATTTAAATGTCATGTGTATATAAATGGGCGCTAATCCAGACTCGTAAGTCTTAAGCGTATAAACCATATTTTTTGTTTATGCGTAACCTGAGTCACGTGTCCAGTATTGTTAAGTAAAGAATCTATGTACTATTACAAAATTTCAAAAAGATGTCATGAAAAACAACAAAATTATGAGCTAATATCTTATTTAGTTGTCCCAACAAAAATATGGTCAACGCAACGTTCGCCCGCCCGCGCCTGCACCGACGCGGCAAGGCATGGCCCTGTCCAGCTATGCGCACGTTCCTCGTACTATGATCATCCGTCAGCTTTGTTGTGGGCTCGGTAACCCCATTGCAACAATTTCTAAATGTATTTGGGAAAAAATAGAACATGGTTTAAAAATTATTGGAATCGATTCAGTTGCTTATTCTATACAAACTATAGGTATTCAGCTGGTTGTATAAAGTAAAAAAAACGTTGTATAGGCCGTATATTGTGCGGCCACTCACTAACGAGTCTCTTAAAAATCGTACTTTTTATCAAGAGATCGAGTAATTGAACACAATAAATGCGTTCTACAGCACATTCAACCTCAACAACCGCAAGAGTACTTTTGCTGCTGTAAGCAAAACCTCTGTATGTCTGCCTGAGTTGTTCTTAAGAACTTGAAGACCAGACTATTTGAATTATGGGAGAGCTTATTGCACAATCGTGCAACGCTAAAAACAGACATATTGTTGTAATCTGATGATGAATTTCCATGACATTGTTCAGACGATTTGTAAAATTAATATGAAAATAACACACGCTTTACACACTAAATTACCAACCCCCGTAAATTATTCCCCCGTATTCGTACTTGAACACTCAAAACCTATGTTCAAATTCGCGGTAGATATTAACAAAAACAGGGCTAGCCACATGTGCAGTAAGGCTGTAATGCGCGAACATTTGTCATTTTTACGACCGCCCCTCCCCGCGCACCTCGCTGGTTTAGTTCATAATATTACCCACGGGCTGCGGTTTGAAGGGACTTTTTTCTGTTTTACCTTTATTTATGCGTTTAGTAAGGCTGTAATTGAGAGCGCTTTTTTGTGTTCGTTTGTTGCAAGAGAAAAGAAAATAATTATCACGGGTTTTGCTGACAATGTTACTGCATTTAATATTTTGATCCCGTTAGTTACCACATCGGTATTCAGTCTGTACGTTAATGGAGAATTACTTTTATTATTTTTGGCCTGACAGGAAGGCTCACGCAGACAGATGCGAGACGATACCGTAACACGACACTGAGAAAGCAATTTCTATGATGGAAATTCATGTGCATAGACGGGTGCCTTCATTCGTCATGACATTGGACGCTAGATGGCGCGTAATTTTAAAATTATTCGCATTCTGACCTCAGTCTTCATCTATCAAAAATAACACTAATTTGCCTAAATTTCATCATCATCATTTCAGCCGAAATACGTCTACTGTTGGTCATAGGCCTCCGATCCTGCGATCGATCGATGGTGCGCCTCTCGCATCCAGCGGTTTCCCGTGACTTTCACCAGGTCGTTGGTCCACCTTGTCGGGCACCTACCCACGCTGCGTCTTCCGGTTCGTGGTTGCCACTCGAGAACCCGTAGGCCTCATCAGGCATCGATCCTACGGGCAATAGGCTCGGCCCACTGTCACTTAGGTGTCAAATACCCTATGTATTTGACTAAAAAAAACTAATTAGTCCGTCAGTCAGATTTCCAAAAAATACTAGGCACGTATTTTTTATTTTATCAAAACAATAAAAAATTACAAATATAATAGGCACCAAAGATCAGGAGTGGTGGCTGGTGACGTTACTGGTCGCTAAAAAGTGTAGCGTGCAGTGACGTCATACGAGTTTTCATGTTTTCAACGCACTGTGTCGTCTTCATTTTTTGTTTATATGAAAAAAGAAAAATACGTGTCTAGTATTTTTTGGAAATCTGCCTGACGGGCTAATTCGTTTTTCAAGTTTAGTCAAATACCCTATTTTTTTATATTTTTTTATTTGTAATTTCATTTTTCGCACCAGGATTTTTTTATCGTGGACGCGTTAACAAACGTATAACCTCACACGCACGAACAACCAGACGCGTAACAACTACTTGTAGGTAATACAAATTGTTCCGTGCGGGAATCGAACCAGCAAAAAGGTACGCAGCAGCCACTAGCAGCAACAGTGACAGTAACCACTGCGCCAACTGTGCCGTCATAATGAAATTGGAGTAGATAAACCTTTCCCGTTTTTTTTAAGCTGACACGTATCGAGTTGGGTTGTACGTAAATTCAGGTTTACATACACTAGCTGCGATAATTAATATTGTCCTTCACACACTAAAATGGAGTCTAATTCCCGCGCGGAAGTGCGTTTTTAATAAATTTGTATCTAAAACATCACAGACGGGTACGCATTATCTGCATGCCCTTACTGTAGCAAATTGTAGCATCTTTTGCTGTCTTCTCATCTCTTCATCTCAACGTTAATCTCAGTCGCATCCCAAGCTTTGTCAGCTTTGGAGTCTGGGATCCGCTTTACCAGTCTAACTGCTAATTTTTGGCTATTTTATATCTCGCGCAGCATCGTTGGTAATGTTGGTCTTGGGTTTAACATTGCATTACCTTTTTTTTTTTTTGACGCTGTGGGAATACGTTTACGCACCATACCCCGAAGGGCGTGTGTGGGACTCGCCCAGCCGAAGCCGGGAATACCCACTAAAACCGAACAGCGGCACACCGACATCGCCTTAGTGGCGGGGTCATGGGAAATAGCAAGCCTGCCGACCAATCCCCCGCCGGCGATTCCCGCCCGAAGGCGGGCCCACAGTAGGCCCTCCATAGCGAGGGGCCCGGCTGGGTACGTCTTCTTGTGCGAGATGACGCAGCAGCCAAGGGTTTTTTAGCGAGGTGTCCTTCCTCTTAGCCCCACTCGTTTGCCCGGAAGCAAACGGGGCCCCCAGCTCCTCTCAGTGAGGAGACCGGGTTTTCCGACGGTGACCCGGTTCGGGTCACGTCAGCCACCTGGAGTGGTGGCCGACCCGCCGCACGTGTGACCGCCGAAGCGGTCTGGTTTTGGTTTTGATTTTGATTTTTTGATTTTGATCTGGGGGCCGTTCCCCTATCCGCCACCTGGGGACGCATCCGATGGTAGGCCAGAAACTGCACACGGAACATTGCATCACCTAACTCAACTGGCGTCATCCTTCCTATTCCTAAGGTTTTTAAGTGAATAGGCTTAATAAACTAGTGCACTTTACCATCAACGATTGCATTACTGTTTACCATCAGGCGGGATTGCAGTCAAGCACTAGTTTATAATTATTTAAGAAAAAAAATATTTTTGATATTTTAATATTTTCCGTGAACCCACTGTCGTCTGACCTCCACAATACGAAGGTGATATCGAAGCATTGCAGTAAACCAATTGTTGGACCCGTAACGACTGCCACTAGATGTTCGTACGGCAACCAGGACCAATGGTTAAACGTGCTTTCCGAGGCACGACGAGACCTTGTTGTAGCACCTTTTGTTGTGTTGATGGGAAATCATCAAATGATCTTTCCCGCTCAAGGTGGAACGGAAGGGGTGTCAGACTTTTACTGACTAAACCCACCCGTGTTCCTTCACTAGCCTGTGCGCCTGGGCCACGGTTTCTATTTCAACCAACCCGCAGCCCTGGCAGGCATTGGTTTTCGTAGAATTCGTCACGATGTCTTGACATTTCTTTGAGACTGGCCTTTCTCTGGCCCTTACCGGGTGGGGTGCTGCCCACTGCTCGCCGGTAGCAAGCCCATGCCTACGCGTTGGGAGTTCGATGTTGTCGGCCGACGAGGGCATCTTCTGCGGCGGTTCCATTCTAACTAATTACTGCTGAATAGCGGTACGTTATATGGACCGACTGCTTATCTGTCATTGTCATCGTAGTATCCAGTTGCTGGGTAGACCCAGCAACTGGATACTACGATGCCTCTTGGTATGGACTGGTTATCAGACTTTCGTATTTCTGACGGCCTGTAACGTGACTAACAATTCATTATACATTTCCATTAATTACAGACAAGACTAATGGTTTTCAATGTATTTTTCGAAGCAAGGAAAGGCTGGCCCTTCCTTGCTCGGAAAAATACGTTGTGAAAGATGGTCATCATATCTTTCAAGGACTATTCAAGTGCAAATGCAAGTATGGGGACTGTATAATGAAAGTAAATGTCAAAAGTATCTACAACTTTGCCCAAATTGAACTAAGTCCCATTAAGTTTCGTTTTTAGTGCCTATTGATTGATTAGTTGATTAAAACTAAAGTTTCACACTCAATCTGTAATTTAGGCGTCACCTACTTTATCGGGAGCTTGGGTTAATCTTTGATCGGAATAATCCCTTTCATCTGTTCGGTATGGAGCTAATAGTGTGTAAGTGTGTCAAGTGAGACGTTCAGCTGATTTACTCAATAATCTGCTTATGAAGGTATGAGGAACAGGGTGTTAAGTTCATTCACCCTCCACAGAAACGGGAGGATCCTTAGACTAAACGGTTGTTATGTCTGGTGGGCACTTGCCCAATGGTTGATGTTGGGAAAGTATTTTTTTTATAAACTATAAATTTGAGCTTGACTGCAATCCCTCCTGAAGGTAACCAGTGACGCAATCGTTGATGGTAAAGCGCACTAGTTTATTAAGAGCTATTTCAATCTAGCCTTGAAGACACTCAAATTGTAGTCCGACGGAAACACCGCCACTGCTAAATTGTTTCAGTCCGTCGATGTGCGCGCTATAAAAGAGGAGGCGAAACGCTTCGTCCGGATCGTAGTGGTGTTAACAACGTTAGGGAGGAAACTCCCTCGCATAATCCCCAAAATGCATCCAATAGAACACCGAAAGGCTGGCTACTATACGCCTGTGCTCTAGGCTTTGGAGGTACATAAGGTTAGAAACTCGTGTATGCTAGTTGCAAACTAAACTCTGCTTGCGAGATGTAGAATTCGTGTGACATAGGTATGACGCGTTGTTCGCATGTGGCGGTTGTAGATACCACTACATCTTCAAGCTAGACAAAGGAAAATACTAATAATAATCATCCGTGGCGCAGCGGTCAACACACCTGTCTGCGACATGGAGGCCCCAGGCCAGGTCATGACGGAAAAATCGATCTTTCCCTGATTAGCCAGGGTTTTGGATGTTTATCTATATATGTATACCTATTATAAATATAGTATTGTTGAGTTATTATCCCATAACACAATCTCGAACTTACTTTGGGGCTAGCTCAATCTGTGTGATTTGTCTGTATACATTTATTTAGTTTTTATACTGAGAAAAATGGGGCATTGATTAAAAAATAAAAGCAGGATAATCATCACCTTCAGTCTAGTCTTTTCCAAATTATGTAGGGGTCGGCTTTCAATCTGACCAGATGTCACACCGAATCAGTATCTATGTCAGTAACTGAATTTTGAAGGAGCAACCGCTTTTCACTTTTTAACCATAAAGTAAAAAAAAAATACAAAAGAAAATACCCACCCCGCTTACAAAAGATGACTGCAAAGTGGAAAATAACTAATTTCGGAAGTCGGTGGCAATAAACGAAACTATTGAAAACATTGGTGGCCTAGTGGTTAAAACACCAGCCTATCAAGTATGAGTGTGCGGGTTCGATTCCAGGTTAGACAAGTATCAATATAAATTTTCTAAGTTATATGTACTTTCTAAGTATATCTTGGACACCAATGACTGAGAAGGAAAACATCGTAAGGAAAACTGGACTTTTAAGTCTGAAATCGCCAAACAGCATTGAGCAAGCGTGATTAAGCTCAATCCTTCTCTGTATGAGAGGACACCTAGGTCCAGCAGTGGGACGATAAAAGATTGATGATGATGATGATTGAAACCAAATATATTGACTTCCGAAATTAGTTATTATTGACTTTTTTTAAAGTTTTTGGTTTTACTACTTATTTTGAAACAGCTAGCTAAAGAGGGCTTTTATAGGTTGTGGGTTATTGAAACAGATACTAAATAAAAACCAAGATGGCAGCTGGTACAAAAAATTTAAGTTTTTGTCAAGGGTTTTCACAACATTTTTTTTAACCCTCAATGTTGCCTAACCACGTCTCTTCTCAGCCTTGTCATAGTTACACCAAACAACGAAACATATCTGATCAAACAATTTTATAGATATATACCTACCTACCTACTATACATAATTATTACCTTCCTACGATATCCACCGTCGCTCGCACATCACGTCCCATTGCCCCCAATAAACTGATCTCCCCGATCGATTGCGTGCTCACGCAGCAATGGAATATTGCCTCGCATCTTTGGTCAACAATTGCAGTTACAATGTGTATTCACGACTATCGCTTACTGTAATATGCCTGTGAATATTCATGTCCATAGAGCACGGAATTTCCACGGCTAGAGGCACCACTATGGACAGCTGACAGCCCACCACTATAAACACCTTTCTTATTTTGTCAGACATTTTATATGCGCTATCAAAATGCAATAATTTGTACTAAAGAAAGGCGATACATGGGGCACTTTTATGTCATGTTTACCGCAAATAAACGTTTTTTCTTTCTTTCTTCTTTCATATATAACCAAAACGCGATCAACTTACTAGTTATTGTTATAAATTATAATAGTTAATCTTTGACATAAAATAGATATATAAACAAAACAGTTCATAAAATTCGATTTACATAAAGTTCTTTTTTGCCAGCATACAAATCTTATATACCAAAATTATACTTTTTTTTTTGTGGGCTCGCTTTAGACATGTTACTTGAAGTATGTGTTGTTAAAGTCTGTTTATCTGAACTCTTTATGAATTGATTTTTCTATGACATTCACTTAATTTCCTCGTGATGTTTTCCATCGGGATTTTGAGAGCAGTGCTGGCTGGAACAGACATTATTGGAACTGGGACAGGTCGTCAGCTTCTACTGGCACTAGCACATGGAAAGCGTTGACAATACAGACTGCAGCAGCCGTCGAGACGTCTCCGTACTCTATGTTCATGACTAATCATAGGGGATGCGGTAATCATTGGCATGTGCGAAGTTGATGGAACATGGTAATCTGTCAACGTTTCAACGGTGTCTGATGGTAGCAGGCCCAACTGCTAAATGTGTTCTTGGTTTCGAGTTGCAGATTACGCAGCTAGGTTAATTTTTTTTTAAGCTATTGCATAGCTTCTATCGCGGGCCTTGAGCGCGGGGACCGAATCCAGAAATTCCGTAACGAAAAAACCTCACGCTCCCCATCGTCTAACGTCGTTTCAGTTCGGCAGTCTTCGGCACGGTATGTTTGTGTGCGTGCGACTACATCTTTTGATAACAATTTATAGATTTTCAAAAAGAGCATGCATATTGCAGGGCGCGAACTCAGTTCTACACACTTGCCATGTTACTGATAGTCGCGATGTGCTAAACTTGCGATTAATTTTCTCTCTGAAATAGGTCTTCTATAGAGATATGTCATAGACGTCACCGACGTTGTCATGGCTACCTTAAAAACTTTTCATATAATTAATTATTAAGTACTTTTATTCAAATTAATTTAGTAGTGTTTTTATAAAATAGCTTTTTTTTTAACGGGAAAGCTAAGATGAATGTCACGCTAATTTTTCATTGGACTTTTAAATTATTTATAGTGTTGTTTACTAAATAAAAGCGCGTGATTTTATAGAGTAAAAAGTGCTCACGCGGCCATTTTTTCAATTGTTGCAAGAATTCAAAAGACTGTCTTTAAATAGTGTTCAGACGATTGCTCAAAGTGTATTAGATTTCATTAGTAACAGAAATGGCATTTCAATAATGACTTTCAACTGCCAAAGTCTAAATAGTCATAAATACGATTTACAAGATTCAGTTACGAGACAAACAAATGTGTTACTTCTTACCGAAACTTGCATGACGCATGATAATCCAATTGAAATACCTAATTTTAATTGTATTGTTCAGTTCAAACGAGATACTGTTGCAAAAGGTGGGGTAGCTATTTACCAAAATAAAAATGATATTACTAATATTATGACTCCGAATATTGAAATAAATATTGTACACGTTAGCGATGTTAATGTTAGGCGCTCAGTTGTTGGAGATATTTGTGCGTGCTTATGCAAACTTAGAAATGGCCTACAAATAGTGATGGTAGCAATTTACATTTCTCCGAATCCAAAATTGGACGAGTTAGAGCATTTTATTCATCGCACTTTACTGGAGTACACTGAAGAAGGCTCGAAAATACTTGGTACAAATGGTAATAAATTTCCACTTATCTTGGCTGGCGATTTTAACATTAACTTCGCTGATAAAAAATCAGAGCGGTTGACAACTTTTCTATCAAAAACATTGAATTTGAAAATGAATAATGATCCACAAGAGTCCACAACAAAATATGGGACCACCATTGACGCGGTATTTTCTAGGTATTTAGAGGATATTAAGTCGCAAACTTATGTTTCTTATTTCAGTTATCATAAACCTATAGTTTCAATGATAAATATTCCTGAATAACCAACAGCTACTGTAAGGTAATAAAACCCACATGTATTGTAAAATAATAATAATATTTTAAATAATATTAACTTTTTATTTATTTAATAAAAGAAAAATTTGTTTTCTTATCGGTCACCACGCTCAAAAAGTGTAACTTGAATTAATATCAAAGAAAAAGAAATACTGCATAAATAAAATAAATAAATAATTATAATTGCATAAATTGATACAAAATGCTATGCAATAGCTTTACCGCGGCAGTCCCCGAGTGCCACACGTCTTTTTAAATTTTGGAGCAAAAAAAATTGGGTACCCAATTTCTTTAATGATTATACAATGTTGTGACAACTTTTTATAGACTGTCATAATTTCATACGTAAAAAGTATGTAAGAATAAGTCTCAATAACATTTAACAAATTATGTGAGTTTTTTTTTTTTTATAATTATAAACTAATGCTTGACCCCAATCCAGCCTCATGGTAAACAGTGATGCAATCGTTGATGGTAAACCGCGCTAGTTTATTAAAGGCATATTCACTCAAAATACTGATTGAATAGAAAGGAAGACGGCAGTTGCGGTGGTGTAATGTTAAACCCAACAATACGACCACCGATGCTGCGTCAAAGGTATATTGATCTGGATACCATTCACAACAAACTTCCCGACACAAGAACATTTGGCGCATCGCACCACAACTGCTCAGACCCTTCCCTCGTACGGCTTCACCAGACGTCATGCTATGTGGAACACAACGAATCGCATGGCGGTCTGATGGGTGGTGAGTTCGGCCGGCTGCCGATGTTATGGCCTACCACTGAGAAATGTGGGCCTAAATGTTCATAAACGCACCCACAATACAGGAGGAAATCCTAGTGTGGGCCAACTATGTTTCGTGATTCTCGTGCTTTTTAATTTCTCGGGTCTCAAGAATTCTCTAGGCTAAGTTCCCGAGGCTTCTCGAGTTGTCGACAAATTTACATAAATTACGTACGTTTTCTCATATTATTTAGTTCCAATAACTTCAACAAATTCAGTGGTGTTTCTCTGAATTAAAAGTTTTTTTTTTATAAATTATGAACTGGCGCTTGACCGCAATCCCGCCTGACCGTAAGCAGTGACGTAATCGTTGATGGTAAAGCGCACTAGTTTATTAAGAGCCTATTCACTCTAGCCTTGAAGACACTCAAATTGTAGTCTGAAGGAAACACCGCCCCTAGCAAATTGTTCCAGTCTCTCGATGTACGCGGTATAAAGGAGGAGGCGAAACACTTCGTCCGGATCGTAGTGGTGTTAACAACGTTAGGGAGGAAACTCCCTCGCATACTCCCCAAAATGCATCCAATAGAACACCGAAAGGCTGGCTACTATACGCCTGTGCTCTAGGCTTTGGAGACCGAGTCTCTGAGTCTCGAGTTAAATCAGGGTCACCAATCAGCCTCTTCGCACGCCTCTCCACTAAATCCAAAGTGGCCAGGTGACACTTAGCAACACCAGCCCAAATATGGCTGCAGTACTCTTCACACGAACGGACCTGTGCTTTGTACAACATTAGAAGCCTACCCTGGTGTGAAGTACCGCCTGACCTTTGTAAAAATGTCTTTGTAAAATTCTTTAGGAGCAAGCACACGTACGGAAGGGTTAAATATATTAAGATAAGATATACGTATATTTTCAAAATAAACTAACAATAATAATTGATTTCAGGTCACGGCCATATGTCTAGAGAATTCCTATGAAGTGAAATCTGGTAAATTTTAATTGCCATTATTGAGCCTTCCGATCGAAAGCCGATGGCAGTACAGGTTCAATTAATTATTATGCTATTGTTAAGTGTGGTTTGTTAATAATAGGGATGTATACAAGGTATGAAAACTAAAAAAATAATTAGTCCGTCTTATAGATAATAAAAAAAAATTAAGACCCGTATTTTTTATTTTGTCGCAATTACCAAAAACTACTGAGATATAGCGTATTAAAGTTACGGAGTGGGGGCTAATTACGTTACGCCGTGCTATATTTTGTACCACGGCGTGACGTCATGCGACATTTCAAATCAATGTATCTTCATAAGTACACACATCAAAAGTGTCTAGGGATCAACATATATTTTTGCAATAACTTTTCTCCTGATTGATATTAATTAAAATTTTCTTTAAGGATTCATCAAATAAAGTGTTTTCGTTTGTCACAGTAACGATAAACCAAGTCACCTTTGCATTAATAAAGAAATTTGCCATTTTCCTAATAAAGGTATATTTGACATTTGAACCACTAACACAAAAGTTCGAAAAAAAGACTGAAATAACAGTTTTCTCTAAAATTTTATTGGGTAACTTAAACAATTAAAAATCCGTGTTTCTACCGCGAACACTAACAACACAAGAACATCGGTTTGGCATACTCAAAATGAGTTCATCCAAATCACGCTGTGGAATGGCCGCCCATGTTCGTTGCAACAAGAAAAAAAGGTCTTCTTGCGACTGGATACCCTCCATATTCGGCAGAGCTCTTCTCTGTAGCATATCCCATGCATGCTCAATCGGGTTCAAGTCTGGCGACTGAGCAGGCCAGGGCAGGACATTGATGTTAGCTGCGGCGAGAGTCTGTCTTACAACTCTTGCGGTGTGCGGTCGTGCATTATCATGCATTAACTGAAATAAGGGACCGATTTGCACTTGTAGAGGAACGATGACGTCTGATACAATCGTCTCAGCATAAATTTGAGCGTTGAGGTTGCCTCTGATCCAAATCAACTCAGTTCTTCCGCCGATCCAAATACCCGCCCATACCATGATGGTTCCACCACTATAAGGATGGACTTCCTGGCAGGATTTTAATCGCTGTTGGCGTCCAGGGGTTCTCCAGTGTCGTATACGTCTTGTATCCGGTCTCATACCAAAACGAGACTCATCAGAAAAGCACACGAAACGCCATTGTTCTTCTGCCCAATTTCTGTGTTCAAGAGCCCATTGATATCGAATCCTACGATTGTGCATTGCTATAGGTGGTACCCGTAGCGGTCTTCGGGAATGAATGTTCACTTCATGCAAGCGGTTTCTGACTGTTTAGTCGCTAATTAAGTTCCCTGAAGAGTGATGAAGCCTCACGGCTAACATCATGGCGGTTATTGTTGGAGCTCTTCGAGTTAAGATTTGAATGTATCGGTCTTGTCTCTGTGTGGTGCAGCGATACCGTCCTCCATGGCGCTCAGCCACGGTACCAGTGCTTCGGTAACGTGTCCAAAGTCGACTGATAACACTCTGACTTGTATTCAGAGCTAAAGCCACAGTACGTTGCCGGGAACCAGCTTCTATCATTCCCACGGCTCTGAGCATTTCTTCCCTGCTTAAATGACGTCGCCGCTCCATAATAACGTTGGTTTTAATCAGTAGTAGGGAAACAGTAGCACTAATAATGTCTTCAATGCGTTGTATGTTTTTATAGGGAAAATATTGATAGCTGATTTTCATCTTTTACTCGAATTTGATTTACAGTTCCTGATTCAAATTATGAAATGCACCAAAAAGGATCCATATAAATTTATAAAATCATAAATTTATTACAAAGCCACATCTCAATCTCAAGAAATCCGCATAAAAATGCTTGATCCCTAGACACTTTTGATGTGTGTATTTGAATGAAAGAAAAAATAAAAAATACGTGTTCAATATTTTTTATAAATCTATCTGATGGACATTAAATTATTGTTTAGGATACAAGCCAATTATTATACCAACGTTAATTCGTTTTGATTAATTATTAGTGAAGTTTGATTAATTATTCTTCTCTATAAATACCTGTTGGCAATTACGTAATTCACTACAGGAATGGTTTCTATGTTGTATAGCTTTACACACAGCACAGTAGAACATTTGCCTGCCACTGTGCGCCTTATTTTTTATTAAGCTATTGCATAGCTTCTATCGCGGGCCTTGAGCGCGGGGACCGAATCCAGAAATTCCGTAACGAAAAAACCTCACGCTCCCCACTCCGACGGGCACGGAGGTGTGGCTTGAAGGCCGTACATCGTCTAACGTCGTTTCAGTTCGGTAGTCTTCGGCACGGTATGTTTGTGTGCGTGCGACTACATCTTTTGAAAACAATTTATAGATTTTCAAAAAGAGCATGCATATTGCAGGGCGCGAACTCAGTTCTACACACTTGCCATGTTACTGACAGTCGCGATGTGCTAAACTTGCGATTAATTTTCTCTCTGAAATAGGTCTTCTATAGAGATATGTCATAGACGTCATCGACGTTGTCATGGCTACCTTAAAAACTTTTCATATAATTAATTATTAAGTACTTTTATAGTGTTTTTATAAAATAGGTTTTTTTTTAACGGAAAAGCTAAGATGAATGTCACGCTAATTTTTCATTGGACTTTTAAATTATTTATAGTGTTGTTTACTAAATAAAAGCGCGTGATTTTATAGAGTAAAAAGTGCTCACGCGGCCGTTTTTTCAACTGTGATTGGCGATATCCGCCATTATTGTGAAATACTTTTTTAAAGAATTTCTATAATTTGTTACACGTGTTATTGGCAAAATTGTGGTATCTATCCACAGGGACCAGATCAAGAGTTGAAGTTGAAGTTTTTATTAAATAAAATATTACAGAAAGATGTCGGTGAACAATGCTAATACGAGTACATTTAAGTGTACGAGTTGTAATAAGTATTGTTATCTCCGAAACGAAACAACGAAAGTTTAATAAAAATATGCTCGTCGGCTTTTTCTGAGAAAGACATTGATGAGGCAAAAAAGTTATTGTTTGTTTCTACGAAGACAAGACAAAAGCATGTATCGAGGCGTAAGAACAAAAAGCAGAAAGACCTAAAATATTCGATTACGGTGTTTAAAATCACGGATCCCGAACAATCCCAGTTTTTGTGGCATATGACCTTCACAAATTGCCACCAGTTTGCTTTGACTACGTAGAACGTACTTACGTAAAGAAGTTGATGAAGGATTTATTAATTCTACGGTCAGATGTTAACGCAATCAGAAGTGATTATGTTACTAAAGATCAGCTCGAAAATATTAAATTGATAACAAATAATTCGTTTACGACGCCTTCTTATTTTAGTTATCATAAACCTATAGTTTCAATGATAAATATTCCTGAATAACCAACAGCTACTGTAAGGTAATAAAACCCACATGTATTGTAAAATAATAAAAATATTTTAAATAATATTAACTTTTTATTTATTTAATAAAAGAAAAATTTGTTTTCTTATCGGTCACCACGCTCAAAAAGTGTAACTTGAATTAATATCAAAGAAAAAGAAATACTGCATAAATAAAATAAATAAATAATTATAATTGCATAAATTGATACAAAATGCTATGCAATAGCTTTACCGCGGCAGTCCCCGAGTGCCACACGTCTTTTTTTTTTTTGTTCTGGATTGGAAATCATCAAAAGACCTCTCCGGCTCTATGCGGAGCGGAAGGGCGTCTCAGACTTTTATTGGCTAAAACCCACCCGTGTTTCTTCACTTGCCTGTGCGCCAGGGCCACGGTTTGTTTTTAAATTAACCCGCAACCCTAACCCAAGGGGCATTGGTCTTCGTGGACCCCGTCACGATGTGCTGACATCTCCTTGAGGCGCGCTTAAAACAAGACGCGCCGTCCACCCGGGCCTGGTCCTTACCGGATGGCGAACTGCCCACTGCTCGCCGTGGGGACCACGCTTCTGTAAAACTTCTTGGACTCCTTGGACTTCTTGGAATCCTCGGACTCCTTGGGATCCTTGGACTTCTTGGACTTCTTGGAATTTTTGGACTACTAGGACACCCTGTACTCCTTGGCCTCCCTGCACTTCTTGGACTCCTTGGACTCCTTGGATCCCTTGGACCGCTTGGAGTCCTTGGACAACTTGGACTCTGTGGGCTCCTTGGACTCCATGGACTTCTTGGACTTCATGGACTCCTTGAACTTTTTGGACCTCTTGGACACCCTGTACTTAGCGATTAAATCTATTGATCTCCAGATTTTCGCGGGATATACAGCCTCATAACCGATGACCGTGGGTGATGCAATCGATTTTCAGTCAACAACGTACGACGTACATCAAAACCGGCATAACCCAACCGTTAAAGGAGCGCATCTTGTTTTCGTCTGATAGAAGATTATTATTATTTTGTTATTATAATGACAGTCGTTTTTTTTTATGTACCAATAGTAGAAGGGGGTATCACCATATCTTTAAGATAGACAAGCTAAAGGTTCCTCATCTGATACTTAAGACCTTCGGTTTTTGACATCGAATGAATCGGCCCACCAAGTTGATTATTTTTTGTAAAGGCGGTACGCCAATCTGTAATAGTTTGGTTGGACTTTTCTTTTTTCTAATCAGGGTCACCAGATACTCCAAACCCCTTTATGTGGCCATTAAACCCTAACTCTGTACCGAATTTCAGTTCTCTGAGTTTATGGAAAGTACTAGTTCTATTTTGATGACCATGAGTGAGTGCCACATTCACGAAACTTTACTTTTGCTTAAAGTCAGAACTAAATGACCTACAACTTGAAATTTTTGATTTTAAGTATGTAATTACAGCTTACTGGATGACGAAAATATCTGCGTTCTCAAACAGAGGCCCGAAAATGCAGCGAAATGGTTCGAGTAAAAGATGGTCCCCGCCAAATCGGCCGCCGTACCCCCTGCACACTGCCGTACCCCCTGATTTTTCTGAATTTTGATAAACTGTCAAATTAAAATTTACTGTGTGCGTATTTCTTTGACAATTAAACGTACGTTGCACATTGGTTGGGAGTAGGTAATACGCACCTGATCTTACTAAATGATATCAATAAAGTGTTCCAAACAAATAAAATAACTTAATCCACACACAATCTTCTTGAAGCAACAACAAGAACTTTCAAGCACCTCGTATTTTCTTGTAATGGCCGCAGCAAAGTACAGTCGCTACCATTATCTGAAGTGGTAAATGTCAAACGTGAATTTTGCGTGTTTTTCGCTACATTTGTGACGATAACAATATTGAAATGTTACCGTGATTCTGTATGGTTTATGATGCTCAAATGTTTCTGTGTCAAAGTGTTATGAGTCGTAAGGTGTTTTTACGGCGTATGGTAAGGACTTCCCACAACAACAGGCTGGAACAATGGGGCTAGAATTGTGTTTGTTGGAAATTTCCCTTTATATTCTCGACTATCGGCCGCCCGCGACTTATTTCGCGCTTTTTTAAATGATCCGCTCCTATTGGTTGCAGCAATGTTATACAGCCGAAAGCCTTTGTGGATTAATGGACTATTCAACGCAAAAGAATTTTCCAAATCGGACCAGTAGTATCTGAGATTAGCGCGTTCAAAAAAACAAACATACTCTTCAACTTTATATATTAGTATAGATTTGTTGATTTATATCTCATGATAGATTCCGAAGCATAAAACATAAAACAAACAAACACAAGAAGATTTTAAAGACAATGATTGGTAAGCAATCTGCACCCGAATTGCGTAATTATATCAATTTGAATAATATTGCAAGTCGTGGTGGCCCAGTAAAGGGTTTTTCAATAGGGACGCTCGAACTTTGACAGCGCATAGCGGCCATCTTGGTAATGCGATAGCTGACAAATTTGGCATGAATACATATTTAGTTCACCATGGAACGCTACATGCTTCAACAATGCGTAGTAATTATTAAAATTTATTATCAAAATCAGTGCTGTATTCGTCCAATTTATGGCGTTCATGGCCGTCCTGCAGAGTCCACAATCAGTCGTTTGATAAAAAAAATTTGAGACAACCGGGTCGGTGATTGATGAAGCTGTTCCTGTAAGTCAAAGAAACGCAAGATCGTTGCAGAATATTGTTGCCGTTCGAGACAGTGTGCGAGAACCACACAATCCAATCCGCGTCGTGCGCAAGAACTGGGTCTTTCTGCGACATCAACATGATGAATTTTGCGCCGAGATTTAGGTTTTCATCCATACAAAGTTCAATTAACTCAAGAGCTAAAATCCAATGACGACAGGCAGCGCCGTGTATTCGTTGATTGGGCGTTAGAGCATCTGGCAGACTCAAGATGTTTTCCTTCACCTTTTAATCAGTCCACCAGAGACACCCTCCGCCTCCGTGGCATAGCGGTAGCGAACGCGGACGCTGCGCAAGGAGGCGCGGGTTTGATCCCCGCGCAGTGCAAATATTTGTATGCATGAATATATATATTTGCACTGATCTGGTCGTGCCTCGGAAAGCACGTTATGCCCTCAAAAGTCCAACAATTGGTCTAACTGCAATGCTTCGATATCGCCGTCGGTGTGAAGGTTAGACGGCAGTCGCTTCACGGAAAATATACGGAAATTTAGCCAAAATCAGCAGTTAGACTGGTAAAGCGGACCCCAGACTTCAAAGCTGGAAAAAAACTTCGGATGCGACTGGGATTAACACTGAGATAAAGAGAAGATAATTTCAAAATATTAGCTGTACCAAGTATGAAATTTTTTTTTCTTACTCTTCCGCTATTCTTTTCTGATTAATTTCGTTGCGGGACCCAAGACTGTTGAATCTTTTCTCCGGGACTCGTCGAGCTTCATCGCTCGGCATTTTTCTGGCGGTCTCCACTGTTGATTCTGGCTTTCAGGAGTTGCAGTGGGTGGGAAAATGTGTGGCGGGTTTTGTTCCATAAAAACAGGTTCCAAGTATGAACGGGGCTCGTGAGTAAATAATACCAGCAGTATAGTTGGATCGATCAAATTAAGCAACGCTTGACGTGGTTACTCTGTGGATGGGTGACCATCTTTATATACCGAGACCCTTTCATGCCTCGGAAAGCACGTTAAATCGTTGGTCCCGGCTGTCATTTGTAGATCATTGACAGTCGTTTCGGATAATCAAATGCCTGAAAGTCTGATAACCAGTCTCAGCACGGAACAGATAAGTAAGATCTGTTCCGTAACAATAACTGTAACTGAGTCACTCCATGTAAAATACTGGTATTCAGCTGAATCCGGTTAGACTGGAAGCTGACCCCAACGTATTAAAACAACGTAGGAAAAGGATAGGGGGGTGATTAAAGTACCAAAGTCAAATGTCAACATTGTTGACGATATGGAGTTGCTGAGCCTATTAATCGGAGCTCTGAGACGACTGATCGCTATATGCGAACAATATACTATACGTAAAGAAAACCCCGTCTGACCTATAATAATAATAAAGATAAGATAAACATATGACCAAATAAAGTATCAAATTTTACATAATCATCATCGTAACAATACTAATGAATTTTGAAATAATCTGTTTTTTCCGCGAATTAATTCCAGCTTTCCCAAAATTTGGTATTTTTATATACCCTTATTTATATACCCTGCAAAAGGAGGTAACTTAATACATGTGCGGTAAGCAACCCTTCCGCGGGCGGCTGGCGGCAAGGAACGCGGCACGTGGTCGCATCGCTATTCGCTCATAATATTACTGGTGTTGTCACTTTTTTTAAAATTACTAAATTTCGGGGAAGTTGGAATTAATTCGTGGGAAAAAAAGATTATTTCAAAATTCATTAGTATTGTTTCTATGATGATTACGTAAAATTTTATATTATATTTGGTCAAGTGTTTACTTAACCTTTATTATCCTTTTAGGTAGGACAGGGTTTTCTTTACATATTGTATAAAATTTCCTCTTGAATCACTATATCTATTTAAAAAAAATCGCATCAAAATTCGTTGCGTAGTTTAAAAGATTTAAGCATACATAGGAATATAGGGCCAGAGAAAGCGACTTTGTTTTATATTACGTAGAGGTCGCCAGCAGCTCCGCCAGCGTGGATGTCGCTTACCGCTGCAAAACGCCTACTCAGGAAAGGCACGGTCAGCAAAATGATTCCCAAGTCAATTCACAGACACCGACACTAAGATCGACGACACAGTCATTATCTGCAGGCTGCATAGAGGGTCTTTATGAAGATGTTATAGTTGTTAATGATGAAAATATTTAAATATAATTAATACTAAGTTTTCACTTCTGCCAGTCCCGGAGTGCAACCCGTTGTTTCAGGAATAGGTAACTAAAGCGATTATCGTAGTGCTTCTCTATAAACAACATTTGACGTAAAATTATTTTCAGGCAACAAAATATGACTATATATACTGATGATATATGATATACTGATGGTCGGGAGCCCCGACCCATGATAGCGCAACATAAAGTTCTTCTTCAGCCTATATACTCGTATGTCCACTGCTGGACAAAGGCCTCCCCCAAGGCTGTCCACGCTGACCGGTCCCGTGCTGCCCGCTTCCATCGGCTTCCCGCGACCTTCACCAGGTCATCGGTCCACCTTGTTGGGGGCCTTCCTACGCTGCATCTTCCAGTACGTGGCCGCCACTCTAGAACCTTACTGCCCCGTCGGCCATTGGTTCTACGAGCAATGTGGCAACTGGTGTTTAGCACTGAAAAAAACTTTTGTCTAGCTCTGAGAAGAACTGTTGTTTAGTTCTGAGAACAACTTTTGCGTAGGTATAGTTTTAAGAACGAAATCTAAAAAAAATCGCACGAAAATTATTAGACCCCCTAGGGCCCCCAACTACCTGCGGTCGGTCAGGGGAGCACCGTGCTTCGGATTCCATGACCAAACTCCCGACACAACAACATTAGCGCATTTGTATACATCGCAACATTGCTCAATCTGTCCTGCGTACGGTTAATATTTTAATTTCGCCATAACTTCAAAACCAAACGTCCAATTTTAATCTTTCAAGACCAAATATTATTTACATAAACTGCACTTTGTGATGAAATAATTTAATTTTATAAATCTTAATGGAATGAGTAAAATAAATGCGTTTAAATATAGTAAAAAAAAATCATAATTTTTAAATAAAAAAATGGTTGTTGTGCCTCACTCGACATAGATAGGTATAGTGTGTCGTGGTTTATTTTTATATCATACATTCATTACATTTTATGGTTTTATCTTTTATAGTTTAGGCAGCGTACGCAAAATAAGTAACTTTTCTGGTTGATTTTTTACACCTTGTGTTCAAAAAACCCAAATACCTTGTAGCTAGCGCTACACAAAGGTCGACTATAAATCACACCAGATCACACCGAGGAGCGCGGAAGTCATGGCGCGCGTCGCTGCGACCCTGACTCCCGCAGCGAGGGTTCCCATAAATCTCACCCCGGAACACATCTGCAGGACCAACGGTCAACGTTCGTGGGAACCATAGCGAGTCATCTAGCACGTGACTGAATTGGCGCGCTTTCTACATTAACCAATCATACGCCGTGGCCTGCCTCGATCAACGAATCAGCATCAAAAACGCACGCAACACCGCGTGGACATCGCAGGACAGCAAGCTGATTTGCTATTGGTTACCCCACTATTATTTAGAGTTAGTTAGTATTTAAGTGAGTGCATAGCTTGTAAGACACATTATTATTACATTCTACATCATTATTATATTCTATTCCATTCTATTACATTACAGTCCATTCCTTGTTCACATTCTTGTATCACGTCATTGTACACGTCAAATACATTGTACTCTTTTACATTCGTGCAATACACAGAGTTCGATTTATCTGAGTTTTAATTACGCGACACGACCTACGCGCTACAGTGGTGACCTAAGCGACGTGAATCAAGACAGACGTGACGATACTCGTGATTAGCACATTCTAGTGGCTTCCCACAAGCGGGTCTCACCACTAGGATTTCAAGAGGCTATATTCACGGTATTGCTGCGTGATACACCAGAAGAGTAATCAGGATGGCGACCAGCAACGCAACACAGGTAGGAGGGCAAGTCGACACGCTCACACTACAAGCACGGCTGTCTGACTTTTGGCCGGTGTATCCCAGACTATGGTTTACACACTTCGAAGCAGTAATGGCGCCACAGAGGCAAGGTGATGATTTGCGCTATCAAGCAGCTATCGCCCGACTAGGCCTGGACGCACTTCTGCAAGTCAGTGATATTATAACCAACCCGCCCATTGAAAACAAGTACGAAGCCCTGAAGTCCCGACTCATCAGCGTCTACGAGGAATCCGAGAGCCGGAAGCTGCAGAAGCTGATGGATGAGATGGAACTCGGAGATCAAAAACCCTCACAGCTGTTGCGAAAAATGCGGGAACTAGCGGGACAGAAAATACCAGACGGTACACTGCGCATCATGTGGACCCGGCTACTTCCACCCTCAGTACGCGCTGTCCTCACCGTGAGCAACACTACAGACTTGGAAAAGTTATCGCAAGTAGCAGACAGTGTAATGGACAGTATCGCGCAACCTAACCATGTCGCGCAGATTTCACGCACGAGCGATGTGGCTGCCCTACACGATCAAATAAGGCAGTTATCTCTGGAGCTAGCAGAACTCAAGAACAGGCAGGAATCCAGACCACGATCACACAGATCACTCGACAGACGGCGTTCAAGGTCGCGTTCAACAAGCAACGATAATAGCAACCGCAAGTATTCAGAACAATCACTTATCTGTTATTATCATCGCAAGTACGGCACAAACGCGCGTAAATGTACGCGCCCGTGCAAATTCGATAACAACAGTGCCCAGTCGGAAAACTAACGCCTGCGTCGGTTGAGGCGGCAACACACAACTGCAACTGACGCGAACAACACTTCTCACCGCCTATTCATAACTGATAGGAATTCGCGTCTGTCATTTCTAATTGATACGGGCGCAAACGTCTCCGTGATACCGAGGACAAAAGGCGGGAAAGCAAAACAAACCGATTTCTGTTTGTACGCAGCAAACAACACGATCATTCCAACGTACGGAGAGAAAACCCTACAACTGGATCTCAACCTACGACGGCCGTACACCTGGAAATTCATCGTCGCTGCAGTCAGCAAACCTATCATCGGTGCAGACTTTCTGAAGCGTCATCAACTTCTTGTCGACATAGCCGGCCGACGTCTCGTCGACAAAGTTACCAACATGACCGTCAGAGCATCAGTCATTCGTTCCGCCGAACCTACAGTTCGAAGTATCGACATGGAACAGCCGTATCACCAGCTCCTCAGTAAGTTTCCTGACATCCTGCGACCATCAAGCATGAAGGATACTCCCAAACACAGGGTAGAACACCACATCGAAACTACTGGCCCGCCAGTGTTCAACAAGTGCAGACCTCTTCCTCCACATCGCTACCTGCCCGTGAAGAAAGAATTCGAGCTCATGATGCAGCAAGGAATTTGCCGACCAAGCAAAAGCCCTTGGTCCAGTCCGCTACACGTCGTTCCTAAGAAAAACGGCGACTTACGCATCTGTGGTGACTACAGAAGGCTCAATGACGTCACCAAACCCGATCGCTATCCAGTCCCACGCCTCAAAGATTTTACCTACCTATTGCACGGCAAGAAAATCTTCAGCACTCTCGATTTAAACCGAGCCTATTCTCAATTGCCGATCTTCGAATCTGATATCGAGAAGACAGCGATCACTACACCATTCGGTTTATTCGAATTTCCACGAATGTGCCCAGGTCTCAAGAACGCCGGACAGACATTCCAACGATTCATAAACGAAGTACTCAACGGAATAGACTACGCGTTCCCATTCATCGACGATGTTATCGTTGCATCTGAAAGTGAAGCAAACCACATCGGAGATCTGCAGGAAGTTTTACGCCGATTAGACACGTATGGTGTCACTATAAATCCCTCTAAGTGTGTTTTCGGCAGCGAAACCGTCAAGTTCCTAGGTTATGAAGTATCAAGCAAGGGAATCAAACCACTTCAAGACAAAGTGGCAGCAATCACAGAGTACCCCAAACCCGAAACCATTCAAGACTTACGAAGATTTATGTGCATTATAAATTTTTACCGAGACAGTGTCCCAAATGCGGCAATCATTCAGGCACCTCTAAATGCGTTCCTTCATAATTCAAAAAAACGAGACAAGACGGAAGTAAAGTGGGACAATCAATCGACAAAAGCTTTTGAGTTGTGCAAACAGAGCATAATAAACGCTGCTTTATTGTCTTACCCATCCAGTTCGCCAGAGGACCAAATCGCTATTTTTTCGGACGCCTCAGCTACCTGCACCGGGGCATCTCTACAACAAAGGCGAAACAAAGAACAATGGATGCCACTAGGATCTTTTTCAAAAAAATTTTCGGAAAGACAAAAGAAGTATTCTACTTTCGATCGGGAGCTCCTGTCAATACATATGGCAATAAAACATTTCCGAAAGATGTTTGAAGGCAAAGAACTCGTGATTTACACGGACCATAAACCGCTGACCTACTCAATTCGTAAGCCTCCTTCCGATAACGACACACCACGGCGAATTCGGCAGCTACTGTTCATCAGCGAGTTCACTACTGACATTCGACACGTGAGCGGAGCTCAAAACGTTGTAGCAGATGCAATATCACGCGTCGAAACTATCGACGTGCCATCACCTATCAACTACGACGAGTTATCTCAAGCTCAAGAAAACGACAGTTGTATCCCGACATTGTCTCAACAGACCAACATACAACTCAAGAAAATCATTTTACCGGGTACTAACATGCCAATTTTCTGCGAAACATCAACGTCACATGTTCGTCCATACTTAACAGCTGATTTTCGTCGCATAGCTTTCAACGCCGTGCACAGCCCAAGCCACCCAGGAGTACGATCCACACGGAAGCTGATGCAAGAGCGATTCTTTTGGCCGTCAATGAATACCGACATCGGCCAGTGGACTAAAGCATGCAATTCGTGTCAGCTCTCCAAAGTACAGCGACACAATCATAGTGACATCGCAACATTCCCACCGAGCGAACGATTTCAACATATTCACGTTGATATCGTTGGACCGCTACCAACGTCAGCATGTGGACACAAATACTTGCTCACGATGATCAACCGGTGCACATGATGGCCTGAAGTTGTACCACTTCAGGAGACAACCGCTGAAATCGTGGCAAGAAAACTTTACGAAGTGTGGATATCTCGTTTCGGTTGTCCAACAAGAATCACTACTGATCAAGGACGACAGTTTGAAAGTCGACTATTCCGAGACCTCGCTCAATTACTCGGCGTAGAAAAAACCCGTACTACTGCATACCACCCGCAGAATAACGGAATCGTCGAACGCTGGCACAGGACATTAAAAGCCGCACTCATGGCTAGGCTAGAAAACAGCAACAAATGGATCGACGAATTGCCTGCTGTTCTAATGGGTCTCAGAGCCGCTATCCGCTCCGACTCTAACACAAGCGCAGCGCAACTCACTTACGGTCAAGCAATACGCCTACCAGGCGATTTCATATTACCAACACCAGCTACATCGAAAATGGACCACGACTACGTCAATCACCTGCAAGAAGTCATCACGAAGCTCACACCTACATACAAATCGCATGCAAACAAGCGATGTATGTTCGTCCACAACGACCTACAAACATGTAGCCACGTGTTTGTACGCGATGACACCGTCCGAAAACCTCTGCAGCACCCATACCAAGGTCCATACAAGATCATCGAACGTAAAGAAAAGTACTTTACAATCCAATTACCAGGACGAATTAGCAATATATCGATAGATCGCCTCAAACCTGCGTACACAATCAACACAGAAGATGATCCCAGGCATACGAACAGCGAGACCAATCAAGCACCTGCAGCTACCACAGATGAGCAACCCAGCCTACATCCAGACCTGCATACGAGGGAACAACGTACCAGATCAGGCAGGATCGTTAAGACGCCTGCACGCTACGTACGCTTTGCTAAAAAGGGGGAATAGTGTAGCTAGCGCTACACAAAGGTCGACTATAAATCACACCAGATCACAGTGTAGCAGGCGCTACACAAAGGTAGACTATAAATCACACCAGATCACACCGAGGAGCGCGGAAGTCATGGCGCGCGTCGCTGCGACCCTGACTCCCGCAGCGAGGGTTCCCATAAATCTCACCCCGGAACACATCTGCAGGACCAACGGTCAACGACCGTGGGAACCATAGCGAGTCATCTAGCAAGTGACTGAATTGGCGCGCTTTCTACATTAACCAATCACACGCCGTGGCCTGCCTCGATCAACGAATCAGCATCAAGAACGCACGCAACACCGCATGGACATCGCAGGACAGCAAGCTGATTTGCTATTGGTTACCCCACTATTATTTAGAGATAGTTAGTATTTAAGTGAGTGCATAGCTTGTAAGACACATTATTATAACATTCTACATCATTATTATATTCTATTCCATTCTATTACATTACAGTCCATTCCTTGTTCACACTCTTGTATCACGTCATTGTACACGTCAAATACATTGTACTCTTTTACATTCGTGCAATACACAAAGTTCGATTTATCTGAGTTTTAATTACGCGACACGACCTACGCGCTACAACCTTACGGAACTCTATGTTTTTCTAAAATAAAATTAAGCCTATGTTACTCGTGGATAATGTAACTTTCGAATGGTTAAAGAACTTTAGAAAATAGTCCATTACTTTTTGAGCCTATTCATTACAACCAAACATACATACAAACAAAGTTTTCCTCTTTTTAATATTAGTGTACGTAAAGCTGAAGAGTTTGTTTGCTAATCTCAGCAAATACTGGTCCGATTTGAAAAAATCTTTTTGCGTTGGATAGCTCATTAATCCAGGAAGGCTTTAGGCTATAAAACATCACACTGCGACCTATAGGATTGGAGCATATAAAAATACATATCGAAACATACGCTACGCGGGTGAAACCACGGTGCACAGCTAGTTACTTATATAACATGTCAGTAAGCTAAGTCTGGAGAAAGAACACAAACATTGTCCTGAGTTAATCAGAGCGACCAACTATTCTTTCATTCAAATAGTCATTTACGGAATAATATGCCTTTGAACAAAGCTTGGATTTGATTTGTGATTTAAATGCATTGTAAGACAAGTCTACAAAAGCAGAGGGTATCTTGTTATAAAAAGTTACAGCAAGCCCAAGAAAAGAGTTAGGTTAGGTTTAGAACCTTCTGAAGTCGGTGAAAAGAGGCTCGTAGTTTGTCCTTATTTCTGGTGTTAATATTATGGATCTGACTGTTTTTGGTGTACATGTGAATATTTTGCCCAACATATAAAATGTTGCTAAGATAAATTGAGAAGCAACCGTGAGAATATTAATATATTTAAAGAAATCTTTCAAAGAAACTCTTACACCGAGCTAATTTACGAGCTCGGTGTAAGAGATTCTTTGAGAGCTCGGACAGCTCTTTTTTGGAGTACAAATATATTTTGTATGTCAGCAGCTTTGCCCCACAGTAGAATGCCGTAGGATATAATGCTGTGGAAATAATTATATCAACGTAGCTCGCAGGTTCATGTTATGTACGAAGCTAGTCAAAGTTATGATTTACTAATCTTACTGTCAATCCTTCAACACATGAAGCCTGTGGATGAAATTCACTCAGCAGGCAGACAGCAACTTAAGTGTTCAATATAATAATTCCGAGGCGTTAAAGACAACACCCTTTTGAAAAACTACAGACCCATCTCACTTCTGAGTCATGTCTATAAGTTGTTTTCAAGAGTCCTCACAAATCGTCTCGCCTGCAGGTTTGACGACTTCCAGCCGCCCGAACAAGCCGGTTTCCGAAAAGGCTACAGCACAGTAGACCACATACACACGCTGCGGCAGGTTATACAGAAGGCCGAGGAGTATAACCTACCCCTTTGCTTGGCGTTTGTGGACTACGAAAAAGCCTTTGATTCGATCGAGACCTGGGCTGTACTGCAGTCTCTCCAGCGGTGCCAAGTAGACTATCGATATATTGAAGCGCTGAAGGGTTTGTACGAAAACGCCACCATGTCAGTCCGAATACAGGACCAGACCTCGAAACCAATACCTCTGCAGCGTGGTGTCAGACAGGGAGATGTTATCTCTCCGAAACTGTTCACCGCTGCATTGGAGGATGTCTTCAAGGTTCTGGACTGGAAAGGACTGGGCATCAACATCAATGGCGAGTACATGACACACCTTCGGTTTGCTGATGATATCGTAGTCATGGCTGAGACCGCGGAGGACCTGAGTACAATGCTCGAAGACCTCAGTAGGGCCTCCAAGCGAGTCGGTCTTAAAATGAACATGGGCAAGACGAAAGTCATGTCTAATGCCCATGTTGTACCGACTCCTATAAAGATTGGAGACTCTGTTCTCGAATTTGTTGACAGCTACGTGTACCTGGGACAAACTATCCAGTTAGGAAGGTCCAACTTCGAGAAAGAGGTCAATCGTCGAATCCAACTCGGCTGGGCTGCTTTCGGGAAGCTACGTAGAATCTTCTCGTCCGAAATACCGCAGTGTCTCAAGACAAAAGTCTTCGACCAGTGTGTGTTGCCAGTGATGACTTATGGAATTGAGACGTGGTCGCTAACAATGGGCCTTATAAGAAGGCTCAAAGTCGCTCAAAGGGCAATGGAGAGGGCTATGCTTGGGGTTTCACTGCGCGATCGAATCAGGAATGAGGAGATCCGCAGAAGAACGAGAGTAACCGACATAGCCCGAAGAATTGCAACACTGAAGTGGCAATGGGCTGGACACATTGCCCGTAGGACCGATGCCCGATGGGGCCGACGGGTTCTCGAGTGGCGACCACGCACCGGAAGACGTAGCGTGGGTAGGCCCCCGACAAGGTGGACCGACGACCTGGTGAAGGTCGCGGGAAACCGCTGGATGCGGGAGGCGCAGGACCGGTCGTCGTGGAGAACCTTGGGGGAGGCCTATGTCCAGCAGTGGACGTCTTTCGGCTGAAATGATGAAAGTACATCAGGGATGTTTGTGAAATATCATATTTAGCTTTGCTATTATTATTAGGAATATATGCGCATCCCTGATGACGCGCATTCGTGGCAGCACCAGCAGTATTCTCAATGTGTTCGCGGATCGGTTGGATACGTCAGTGTTGCGAATCTCCACACTAATTATTAATTTTATGTACCTACATCTGTGTAACCTACTAACACTAAAAGTTAACTAAAACTTTAACTAACTTTATGGACTCCATTCTGAAATAAAAAGTTTTCTATTCTTTCTGTTAATAGATAACGGACACGGGGTACGATGACATGACAAAGGCATTAAAATATTCCAACAAAACGTGGCAACATTACATAGAATAACAACGTACAGTAAAACCAAGCGTGAAAAATATCAAAAAATGTTGCCAACACTACAAAATATTCATGTCTGGGAACAATGTGCATCTCCCGACGTTGACATGTAATTTCAGTTCCTCGTACGGGAATAAAGAATAATGTAGAAATGCATCGGATGACCGTCATTATCCGTCGTAAACCATAATGTGTCTGAGTCGTTATTCAGAATTGCAGACTCCATAGTTTGTTTTTTTCTTTTCACTCAAATGAAATGAAATCAAATTATTTTTATTTCCCATTAACCAATATGGGCACTATAAAACGTCAAAAACTAGGCGATAGACGGTATCGTTTGTTCGTTTCCTAGAGAGCCAGCAAAGAGCTCCACGGTACTCTATTAAAAGGGTAGACCATAACATGGGCTGCCGGTAGAAGTTACCACCTACCAAACAAAGTCTTGCCGCCAATCGATTCGGCGTGTTCCGACAGGATATCTGGTAAAGTCGTACAGAGGACAAATCTGAGCGGTTGTGTTGCGATGTGTGCTGGGTACGATACGAAAAATGTTGTTCTGTCTAGAGTTTGGTCGTGGATGGTTTCCAGATCAATCTTGGGATGGTTGGGTTATCTTCTTTCCTATTCAACCAGTTAAGCTATTGCATAGCTTCTATCGCGGGCCTTGAGCGCGGGGACCGAATCCAGAAATTCCGTAACGAAAAAACCTCACGCTCCCCACTCCGACGGGCACTGAGGTGTGGCTTGAAGGCTGTACATCGTCTAACGTCGTTTCAGTTCGGCAGTCTTCGGCACGGTATGTTTGTGTGCGTGCGACTACATCTTTTGAAAACAATTAATAGATTTTCAAAAAGAGCATGCATATTGCAGGGCTTGAACTCAGTTCTACACACTTGCCATGTTACTGATAGTCGCGATGTGCTAAACTTGCGATTAATTTTCTCTCTGAAATAGGTCTTCTATAGAGATATGTCATAGACGTCATCGACGTTGTCATGGCTACCTTAAAAACTTTTCATATAATTAATTATTAAGTACTTTTATTCAAATTAATTTAGTAGTGTTTTTATAAAATAGTTTTTTTTTTAACGGAAAAGCTAAGATGAATGTCACGCTAATTTTTCATTGGACTTTTAAATTATTTATAGTGTTGTTTACTAAATAAAAGCGCGTGATTTTATAGAGTAAAAAGTGCTCACGCGGCCGTTTTTTCAACTGTTATTGGCGATATCCGCCATTATTGTGAAATATTTTTTTAAAGAATTTCTATAATTTGTTACACGTGTTATTGGCAAAATTGTGGTATCTATCCACAGGGACTAGATCAAGAGTTGAAGTTGAAGTTTTTATTAAATAAAATATTACAGAAAGATGTCGGTGAACAATGTTAATACGAGTACATTTAAGTGTACGAGTTGTAATATTGTTATCTCCGAAACGAAACAACGAAAGTTTAATAAAAATATGCTCGTCGGCTTTTTCTGAGGAAGACATTGATGAGGCAAAAAAGTTATTGTTTGTTTCTACGAAGATAAGACAAAAACATGTATCGAGGCGTAAGAACAAAAAGCAGAAAGACCTAAAATATATGATTACGGTGTTTAAAATCACGGATCCCGAACAATCCCAGTTTTTGTGGCATATGACCTTCACAAATTGCCACCAGTTTGCTTTGACTACGTAGAACGTACGTAAAGAAGTTGATGAAGGATTTATTAATTCTACGATCAGATGTTAACGCAATCAGAAGTGATTATGTTACCAAAGATCAGCTCGAAAATATTAAATTGATAACAAATAATTCGACACAGACGCCGTTCATCATCAACAACCTTTTTATCGTCCCACTGCTGGGCACAGATCTCCTCTCATACAGAGAAGGATTGAGCGTAATCACCACGCTTGCTCAATGCGGGTTGGCGATTTCAGACTTATAAAGCCCAGGTTTCCTCAAGATGTTTTCCTTCGCCTTCAGTCATTGGTGTCCAAGATATACTTAGAAAGTACATATAACTTTAGAAAAGTTACATTGGTACTTGCCTGACCTGGAATCGAACCCGCGCACTCATACTTGAGAGGCTGGTGTTTTAACCACTAGGCCACCACGACAAAACAGTGGGGTATATTGAAAAAGAACCTCGGAGTCTTTGAGTATATTTCGTGGTGCTCCCTGTGCGCCGTTTCCGAGACAACGAAATACCAGTTGGTGGAGTCATAAGGATACTATAGCTGTCTTGCCTGCCCCTCAGTGCCCGGCCGGTCTTGCGATTGCACCGAAACAGCACACAATGACAGAGATTATAAGTAATAGCATAGACAGACCTTACGGAGGAATTGCCCTATTGTAGAGGAAGTCCGCTTTCTCAAAGGTATCAGTGTTGTTGTGTAATAGTGATCGTTTAGTTCTCACACGGATCGTTCTATGTTAGTTTTCTCATTTTACATGCTTACTGACTCGAGTGATAATATAATAGATTTCATGGGTTTTTTCTTTATTTCTTTATTTTTTGGCTTCGCACGGTTTGTGCATTTAACCAATGCCACGTAATTATGAATTATTCATGTCAAAAAAGACGGCCGCGTGACCCGTCTTACGAGTGAGGTTTGGGACAAAGTCATGATGTGGCCACTATGCAGCGATATTTCACTGTTCTTTATGAACTATTTACTAAATGCACTTTTTACTACATAAATCACGCACTTTTATTTAGTAAACAACACTATAAATAATTTTAAAAGTCCAATGAAAAATGAGCGTGACACTCAGCTTGACTTTCCCGCCAAAACTCAGGGTGCTGATCACGAAAATGATTTCATTTTTGAAATCCAAGATGGCCGACATCATATTTCATGACATTCTGACATGGGTGTGATAACGAACATGACGTCATTTTTAAGCTATTACTTAGCTTCTTTCTATCTCTTTATCAAAGTCGAACAGAAAACATTGAATATAGTTTAGTCGCTTAATCGTCACCATTTTTCGCACTCTTTTGATGACGTTGCTGGTAAAAAATAAATAAATTACAAAACAGAAAGACAACTTGAATTGATATCAAAGAAAAAAAAACAAAGGAAAAATTACTGTATACATAAAATAAATAAATAATTATAATTGCAAGTTATAGTTGATAAAAAAAAGGCTATGCAATAGCTTTACCGCTGCAGTCTCCGAGTGCCACACGCCTTTTTTTTTTAATAGGGTCTTAATAAACTAGCGTGCTTTATTAACGATTGCATCACTGCTTAACGGACTAGATTCTGTGCGAGATTACAATTATGAAAAAAAAAAATAAGGCCTGCAACTTCTTCACATTTACAAATTAAAGAAGAATCTTAGAAAAAGGATAAATTACATATAAGAACCAACTACAACCACTAATAAATATTTGAAATTTGAATTAAATAATAGAATTTTATTTGTTATCCTGCTCTGCAAACAGACACAGAGCGACTTGTTCTCCTATTTACCAGTGTTAACAAATAAAATGATTTGATTTGATTTGATATGACTTATGATGAAATATTAATAACTACGGCTAAACACCCCGGCTAGTCCGTGGATGGGTGAAATTTTTTACATATTGCCCCATCGTGCCGCCGAAAGCACGTTGAGGCTTTGATCTCGGCTGGCATTCGTAGATTTTTAGACAGACATTACAGGTTGTAATTTTGTTAGGAGAACAGCGGTAGCCTTTTTTTGCGACGTGGAAATCGTCATAGGATGTCCGCCACCCTGGGGTGGGCGACGGGGTCTGTCAGACTTTTACTGACTAAAACCACCCCGGTGTCTCTTCTATCACGATCGCGCGTGGGGCCGCGGGAGTCTAAATTCTTCCACGGCCCCACACCCTCGTGCTGGCCCTGTCTGTCCGGGCCTCGTCTCCTGCACGGAGTAGTGAGGTGTCCCTCGCCCCTGAACCCGTTCATAGGGGGCGGAAGAGGGTGTTATCCGCTCTTCCTCGGCGCCCGGTGCGTCTTCTGCGGAAGAAGGGAGCGGAAGAGGGAAGGGAGTTGAGATCTTTCTCACCCGTTCCGCAGCTTCCTTCTGCGACATCACATCCTTGCAGAAGGACACCACAACAGCGGTAGATTAGTGTTTTCGCGACTTATAAGAGTTGTAGGTCGTAGGTTCGAACCCCATCAGCCGCTTTACTTTATGCAAATCATGTCATCACCACTCTGCTCTTAAAACTGTGAAGAAAAAACGTCGTCAGGATGTCCTAGAGCCAAAAACTTTGAAGAACATATACCAACGCGCATTGGATCAGCGTGGTAGATTACAGTGAGGGAACATTATAAGCTAAGCTAATGTACGGATTGTTAAAAATCCGAAACTTTGATGCTGTACCATCAAAAATATTTTTGTGGAACATGCGGTCCTGATTTCAGATCCCAGGACCAACGACATAACGTGGTCTCCTTCCTTTTTTTTCTAATATTTATAAACTAGCGCTTGACCGCAATCCCACCTGATGGTAAGCAGTGATGCGATCGTAGATGGTAAAGCGCGCTAGTTTATTAAGAGCCTAGTCACTCAGAAAAACTGAGCAAATAGGAAAGAAGACGGCAGTTGAGCGAGGTGATGCAATGTTAAACCCAACAACACGACCAACGATGCTGCGCCAAAGGGAGATTGATCTGAAGACTCTCCACGACCAAACTCCCAACGCAACAACATTAGGCGCATCGTACCCGGCACACATCGCAACACAACTGCTCCAACCCGTCCTCAGTACGGCTTCACCAGACATCATGCCGGAACACGACAAATCGCTTGGCGGCAAGGCTTTGTCTGGCTTCCTATGACTTTTAAAGTCAAAACCATAAATCTCCTGTGCATGTTTCCTGTCTAGATTAGAACCAAAAGAAATAAACAAAAGAAAGAAAGAAACATGGCGTATAATGTGGAAATGCATCGGATGACGCTAACGACTAAGCTAATGGATGCCAGTCGTTAAGCAAATAAGGTTTGCGTAAAAATACATTAAAGGGTTAAAACTCGTTATTAAGTAAACATGCAACGTACGTAGAAAGCAGTGGTGGTCTAGTGGTAGCGACCGCTACTTAAAAGTTGGAGGCCGTAGGTTTGAACCTCATCAGGCACTTTATTTTGTAAATTATTTCACCACCACTGCTGTCAAAACGAAGAAAGAAAACATCGTGAGGAAGCCGGCATGACATAGAGGCAAAATTATAAAGACATGTGATATCTACAAACCCGCACTGAACCCAGTGGTAGATTATGGCCCAGTCCTTCTAACCGAGAGGAGGCTTGTATCCCAGATGTGTGAACATTATGGGCTGATTATATCCATTGAGACATGTTTGAAGTATCTCTGTAAGCAAACAATGCCTGTATTAGGAGACTCTCATCGTCATCATCATCATTTCAGCCGAAAGACGTACACTGCTGGACATAGGCCTCCCCCAAGGCTCTCCACGACGACCGGTCCTGCGCCTACCGCATCCAGCGGTTTCCCGCGACCTTCACCAAGTCTTCGGTCCACCTTGTCGGGGGCCTACCCATGCTACGTCTTCCGGTGCGGGGTCGCCACTCAAGAACCCGTCGACCCCATCGGGCATCGGCCCTATGGGCAATGTGTCCAGCCCACTACCACTTTAGTGTTGCAATACTTCGGGCTATGTCGGTTACTCTCGTTCTTCTGCGGATCTCCTCATTCCTGATTCGATCGCGCAGTGAAACCCCAAGCATAGCCCTCTCCATTGCCCTTTGAGTGACTTTGAGCCTTCGTTATTCGTTTTCGCCATTGTTAGCGACCACGTCTCAATTCCATAAGTCATCACTGGCAACATACACTGGTCGAAGACTTTTGTCTTGAGACACTACGGTATTTCGAACGAGAAGATTCTACGTAGCTTCCCGAAAGCAGCCCAGCCGAGTTGGATTCAACGATTGACCTCTTTCTCGAAGTCGGTTAGAAGACTCTGCTCTTCCATAATATTGCCTTATTATACATAAACCAAGTGTTAGTTACTAACAAATTTCGGTTTTCTATAGGATGCATTTTGGACAGTGTGTGAGGAGATTGCATGATTTAATTCCCCCATCTCCGTTCCATCATCAGACGGCCCATCGTACAGCGAGTGTCCACCCTTGCATTGTTGACACCACAACGATCCGAATGAAACGTTTCGCCTCATCTTTTATACCGCGTACATGGAGGGAATAAAACAATTCATCAGCGGCGGTGTTTCCTTCGGACTACAATTTAAGTGTCTTCAAAGCTAGAGCGAATAGGCTCTCAGTAAAATGGCGCACTTTACCATCAACGATTGCATCACTACTCACCATCAGGTGCGATTGCGGTCAAGCACTAGTTTATAATCTATAAAAGAAAAGTCTAATATTGTATGTATTTTTGTAATGAATCTCTGGTAATAGATTGTGTCACGCTGTTTATTTTACCTAGTACATGTTGCGTGCCATCATAAATAGATAGTTATTATTAAAAGAATATTAAGATACTAGACGATCAACCTATTTCAACAAAACCACTCTTTCTATTGGAAAACAAAAATCTCTAAAAAACCAGATTCCAGAAACACAAATGTTTAAAACGAAGTATAAAATCATTCATAAGGTATCTGCGCCCAAATTGCATAATTATATCAATTTGAATAATTTTGCAAGTCGTGGTGGCCTAGTAGTTAAAACACCAGCCACTCAAATATGGGTGTGCGGGGTCGATTCTAAGTTAGGTAAGTGCCAATGTACCTTTTAAAGTTATATGTACTTTCTAAGTATATATTATCTTGGACACCAATGACTGATTACAAGGTGAAGGAAAACAGCTTGAGGAAACCTGGACTTTAAGTCTGAAATTGCTAAACTGCATTGAGCAAGCGACATAGCCCGAAGAATTGCAACACTGAAGTGGCAATGGGCTGGACACATTGCCCGTAGGACCGATGCCCGATGGGGCCGACGGGTTCTCGAGTGGCGACCACGCACCGGAAGACGTAGCGTGGGTAGGCCCCCGACAAGGTGGACCGACGACCTGGTGAAGGTCGCGGGAAACCGCTGGATGCGGGAGGCGCAGGACCGGTCGTCGTGGAGAACCTTGGGGGAGGCCTATGTCCAGCAGTGGACGTCTTTCGGCTGAAATGATGATGATGATGATGATTGAGCAAGCGTGGTGATTACGCTCAATCCATCTCTTTATGAGAGGAGGCCTGTGCCCAGCAGTGGAACGATAAAAATATTGATGATGATGATATAATTGGCCATACAGAACAACGCATTAAAGTACTTTTAAAATACGCACTCACATCCTAAAATCGAAATTAAGAACGTGATTTTCTCAAACAAACTGATTGAAGGCCGACTGACTATTGTTATTGCCAATCTTTGACTTGAGGCTAATTCTAGTAATTAAAAACTTACAAAATCTAGTTACAATATCATCGCAGCGACAATCGATATCAAAATAATTTAGTATAACTATGTTTAATTTTTAATCAGTATAACATTTAATACTCATTGTAACATTTTGTTTTTAATTCATAATACTTAATTTTGTTTAATATTTCTAGTGATTCTTATTATTTTTACACTGAGCAGGCAAAGGTATCTTAGACCGTGATAGCTTCGTCTTGAATTAATATCTTCTTATTATTAAATGCAATGCAAAAATAAAATACGTCTTCACAAAATGGCGTCTTTCCGCCATCTTTTATTAAATTTAATTGGTTGAGTAGCTTTGTTCAAAAGTATTTATTAAAAAAAAAGAAAACTTGTTCAATAGAATAAATGAATTAATGTTCCTATTGCTCATTTCATGCAACTTTTTATATAATTAGATGACTTTAACTAGTACGTGTTTAATAAATAAAACTCTCACTCATATATAACTTTTGTTTTCTCTGTAATAAGAGAAAACTTTAAATTCCCCATTTTGTACGTGGCAGAATAGGCGCAAAACCTATGCGTGAAAAATAATACAAAAATCCTCATTCCTTTATTCTGCGGCCGATTGCAATGCGCGCGCATAGGAAAACTGATTATTTTTCCCGCCATAGTGAAACATTTTTCACAACTTGATTTCACTCTTGAAATTAATATAAAGCATAGTTATTTATTAATTAAAATGTCTATCAATACTGTTTTCGAAGAAAATGATTTATGTTATATACCGCCCGATATAAGATGTGAAGCCCTTAACGTTATGCAAAGTTTACTGCCTGAAAACTCCAAGGAAAAATATCTGATAGCGTACCAAAATTTCATAAACTAGCAAAACAGCAAGAATACGCAGTCTTTTTCAGACAATGTGTTCATGGCGTACTTTACAGAATTGTCTTCTAGGTTCAAACCTAGCTCTTTATGGTGTTTATACTCAATGTTAAAAAGTACAGTGCGAACAAAGAATGGAGTGGATTTAGAAGCAAGAAAGCAAAGGTTTTATCATCTGACGATATCGAAAAATGTATAAAAGAAGCTCCAGATAGCCAATATCTGGCTACTAAGGTTAGTTAAATTAATTTTAAATATATACACGCCTTCAGCCTGTGTTGTGTGTTGAACTTAATTATTGTTTCTTTTTTCAGGTTGCTTTAACATTTGGTGTAACTGGTGCCCGTAGGATACAAGAATTAACAAATATAACCGTAAAAAACTTAGAAAACCATGGCCAGGTGCTTTTAGTGAAGATGCCTATCACGATAAAAATTTTATCTACTCTCATAACAAAAAATTAAAAATATAAAACTAAAAAGGAGTTTATATTGACGTACTTTACCCATAGTATATCGAAAGGAAATTAAAAAATTAAATTATAACATTATTTCTCTAACAAAATAATGTTATAATATTTTTTTTTTTCATTACCGTACAGATTACAAACCATAGATAGCACTATTTAATTTTTTTATCTGTGGCTGCGCGCGCTTTGGCGCGTGCACTTTGATGCAGGGTGCAGAATTTTGGCGCCAAATACGTTTCTTTGCATTGCGAGTCGTTGTTGTGTTTCGCTGGACACATAATTGATTATTATTGTTTCTTAAAATGTATGAGATTAGATAAAGTAGTGTATGAAACTGTACATAATTAGGTATTACACACTCGTGTGATACTATTAAAAAACTCGCTTCGCTCGTTTTTTAAACTCACACTCGTGCATAATATCCCTCATTATGTAACAGTTTCATAAACTACTATTTTTTTTAATTACCGTACAGATTACAAACCATAGACAGTAATAACTAATATTTCATTTTTTATCTGGGGCTGCGCGCTCTTTGGTGTGTGCGCGGTGATGCAGGGTGCAAACCAATAAATAAACTGTATCAATCTCTATCTTTTATTTCATATATTCAATACAATGTATGAGATTATGTAAAGTAGTGTATGAAACTGTACATAATTAGGTATTACACACTCGTGTGATACTATTAAAAAACTCGCTTCGCTCGTTTTTTAAACTAACACTCGTGCATAATATCCCTCATTATGTAACAGTTTCATAAACTACTATTATTATTAAAACTTGTTATTAGAAAACGAGAGGTATATTTGACAGATTGAAAAATAGGTTCGACTGTGGATGTCCTTGAAATTATGCGAATTATTATTATTATTATTTATTTATTGATTCACACTACATGTGGTCCATTATGTTAGTAACAATTTCACTTAAAACCTATGTTAGTACTTAATAACTACGCAATTGCAATTCTGCTGACTATTAAATACATTTGGTCTGCCGAATATTAAAACTACTGGATATATTTCGTCAAATTTATGTATGAAGTCTGGGAAGATCATTATATATAAGGATTTAAAATTATTGTCGTCTCTATCATGTTTTAGCCATCCAAATTCAAACATTTGTGAACAAATATATTATGATATATTATTCTATTACTAACATCATGAAATCCTGGACCATTCATAGCCATGACAATTCCACGAATGATACGATATATACGAGCATTACATTCAGTTATGTAAACAATTAAATACTCGGTATGTGCCGAGCTCGGTGTTTGTGCAAGAGATTTGTATATGTAATCGCAGAGGATCCCTGCATGAGAGCGAAGCAAATATTAATACAGCTTTTATGGTAATCAGAACGTGGAAGTCATCTCTAAGGTCGTTTTCTGGCCTGTCGGGTTGGTTGTGTTGAGTGGAAATGTGAAAAAACTCTTAAGTGGTAGCGTAAACTCCACACAGTCTGCGAATTATCGCGTTTGCTTCAATACGCAAAGCAATTGTATGAATCGGCGTTGTAACTATAACTAGAGAGCAGAGCTGTTATTTGGGTCCGTGCCTACGACATATGTTAAGTAGAAGCCGATTATTTTCTTAAAATATTCGTGAGGGACAGCCGTGTTGTTTATCTTGTAAGTTTTGAGCGTCTTTGTACTTCAATAGGGTAGTTGACTAAAACAAACTAATTAGTCCATCAGTCAGATTTGCAAAAAATACTAAAAAAAAAACTGTAAACGACACAGTGCGTTGAAAACTTGCGTAACGTCACGGCACGCTACACTTTTTAGCGAGCAGTGACGTCATCAGCCACCACTCCTGATCTTTGATGCCTTTTATATTTGTCAATTTTTATTGATTTGATAAAACAAAATATACGTATCCAATAATTTTCTATAATCTGAATGACAGACTAAATAGAATCAATTTTTTTTTACCCAGGAAACATCTTAGCTTATCTTACGAGGATTACCGCCGAATTATCACATGCGATTGCCGTCAGATGTGTGCGTACATCGCGGATCTAGTCCCCGCGACAACTAGCGAGAGTATGCCTTCGCATCTTCACAGCAGCAAGCTAATTACGTAACACTCTACTAGTATAAATGTCATTTTGACAGTTCAACAACGTTCATTGCATTTTTTACGTTGTTGAGCAGACACATTTTCAGACACATGGATCAATTGATTAGCAATTTGCTTCGAAGTCATTCCAACTGATAGATAGTAATAGTTTGTTTCGCAATTAGGGTGCTGGGGTAGGGAGGTTTAAACAAAATAAATACAAATACTCAAGCGCTGTCTGTCGTTGCATCAAGCTATTGCAGGCGCTTGACTAAGCTGAAAATATACAACATACATTAAATTCATCGATGAAAGTTTGATAGTAGGTTTTATGGGTTTATGATACCAAATCGTTTCTCAAATTGACTAATTACTATTTTTGTTGTCTGTATTGAAATCATAACTATACTATCCTTCTTTGTGTCAAACAATATCATGTCAAACGGCTTTAAAAATGACGTAGCAGATTAATTATATAAACAATAATAATAATAATATTTTTTCAAAATTATATCTATAATCTTAGTCTTACGTGCTTGAACTAGGAAATTCTGTATTTCTAGCGATAAGAGCTGTAATAACAATCTAAAGTAAATTTATAAATTAACAATATAATCAAACAAATTATATGAGATATTAAATACAATCACTTCAGCACAATAGCGTATTTGACTAAAAAATACTAATTAGTCCGTCAGGCAGATTTCCAAAAAATACTAGACACGTATTTTTTCTTTTTTCATATAAACAAAAAATGAAGACGACACAGTGCATTGAAAACTCGTGTGACGTCACTGGACAGTACACTTTTTAGTGATCAGTGAGGTCACCAGCCACCACTCCTGATGTTTGATGCCTTTTATATTTGTCAATTTTTATTGTTTTGATAAAACAAAAAATACGAAATATTTTTGGAAATCTGCCTAACGGACTAATTCGTTTTTTTAGTAAAATACCGTATAAGTAAATTCTTCGTATGACATTTTCTAAAGAGTATCCCTCAGTTTTTTTACAGTAGATATATTTAATAGGAGTAGAAATTTGCTTTCGCATTTATAGTCTATTATAAAGAAGAGAACCAAGGAATGGCTAAAATTTTGATACTAAGGCTTGATTTGTGTGTTTTTTTAATAATACGTACTAAGTTTAATGCAACATACAATCATTTGTACTGATATTCCAGCGTTTGTTGCAAAATTTTCATAGCAACTAATCAAGTATCGCCCTTAATCGTATTTCAATTGTGGTCTAATTATAAAGCGGTATCTTTTTTTTTTTTTAATAATTATAAACTAGCACTTGACCGCAATCCCGCCCGATGGCAAGCAGCGACGCGATCGTTGATGGTAAAGCGCGCCAGTTTATCAAGAGCCTATTCGCTCAGAAAAACTGAGCGAATAGGAAGGAAGACGGCAGTTGAGCGAGGTGATGCAATGTTAAAGCCAACAACTCGACCAACGATGCTGCGCCAAAGGGAGATTGATCTGAAGACCCTCCACGACCAAACTCCCAACACAACAACATTTGGCGCATCGTACCCGGCTCACATCGCAACACAACTGCTCAGACCCGTCCTCCGTACGGCTTCACCAGACATCATGCCGGAACACGACAAATCGCTTGGCGGCAAGGCTTTGTCTGGTGGGTGGTAACTTCTGCCGGCGGCCGATGTTATGGCCTACCACCGATAAATCTCTTATCTTGATTGTTTTCGGCAAAAAATATTGTAGCTTTGTGATTTGAGAAGATAATTTTTTCATAGCTTCCTATAAAAAAATGACACCGTGTTTTTCTTTTACTTGTCCTTTGTGTAACAATTAGGTATGACTCAAAAGACCAATACTAAAACACAACACATTCAAATAATACCAAATCGCTTGCATTTAAACTTTCATCATAAAAGAAAACTGTAAACCCGTATACGTATACCCCAGCAAACTATTCAGGTCCGCGCTTGGACATAACCGCTGTAGTTATTGAAACAAGGTTCCTGAAGAGCATTTTACAAACAGAGACAACACAAAGTGGTTTGGAGATACTTCTCCAGAAGGCCCTACTATTTGTTTCAACTAAAAATGAGAGAAAAAAAAATTACGACCAGTGGGGTAGTTACGTAAAACATCAGCACCATCTGTCTAGCCTTATCCCAACTATATTGGGTTCAGCTTCCAATATAACCGGATGCAAAGGAATGCCAATATATTTATTGTATGCATCGACTGTCGAGTTTGGTTTAATTTTGACAGTTCAACAACATTTATTTCGTTATTTACACGGAGCATCTATCTATCTGACTACTAACTTGTAAGACTGGTTGAAAGACTTTCGGGCTTCAGACTGTCCGTAACTACTGAAAAAGTTTCTAATGATAGTCAGGACTAGCGCCTTACAATGCTCCCTGAGGCACAGAACGGTACAGAAACGATTTTTTCCTCAACTTATACTACTTATATACATTGTAAGCAGTTTCTTGACATTATCATCAGCTACTTTGCGACATTAATATGTGTATATGGAGAGTCCATACAAGAACCAGGACACTAGCCTGCTGTATCCTGGAGTGTACGGACGTTTTGTGTTAATAAGTGAGGACGGGTCTGAGCAGTTGTGTTGCTATGTGTGCCAGGTACGATGCGCCAAATATTGTTGTGTTGGGAGTTTGGTCGTGGAGGGTCTTCAGATCAATCTCCCTTTGGCGCAGTATCATTGGTCGTGTTGTTGGGTTTAACATTGCATCACCTCGCTCAACTGCCGTCTTCCTTCCTATTCGCTCAGTTTTTCTGACTGAATAGGCTCTTAATAAACTAGCGCGCTTTACCATCAACGATCGCATCACTGCTTACCATCAGGCGGGATTGCGGTCAAGCGCTAGTTTATAATTATTAAAAAAAAAAAAAAGTTCACGTCAGCCATTTTGTTTTCGCATTTGTTAAATTAATAATTGAAGTTGGTTTATAAATAGTTTGATAATTTTGCATCTCTATGTAATAAAATCCACTTCTGAACCTAAAAATATATAAACTTATTTTTTTTATATAATATAAAATTTCATATCACAATATTGTTGTTCTTGAGCTGTTCTGAAATACCGCTGAAGCGACAGCGACATCACGTCCTTTTTCCAGATAGTAATTCGATACTCCACGATATCCTCTGTTTTATTGGTGTATTGTAGAAAACGTGATGTGTACTGTGTTTGGTTTTGCGATACGCATGTTGGCTCTTGGCCCCATCATCCATCTACAAAGTAACTGTTGCAAACAGGCCTTAAACTTCGATCGCCCCGTGCGATAATTCTAAAAAATTTTTAACAATGAGCCTTCCAAAAGTATACGTATGAAATTAACAATAAAGTGTATGTAAAAACTAAACTAAGAAATAAAAGGTAAGGAATCAATTTTAAGTATAATATATTTATATAAAAGTGTAATATAAACACGAGATGACGGGTTCAGTGTAGGTGGAAAATAATCCAAACAACGCATAACAGTACTGGAATGCTTTTTCTGACCTGCACAAATGAGTGTAGATAAGTGTGAGTATGTACATTTCATTACAAAAGAAATGAGAATAACTTCTCACCAATAACTCGACACAAGAATATTTAACTTCTTATGGTAAGATCCAACTATATCCCTCGTGGATCTAACATAGTTTTCGTTGAAATGACTCGTCGCTAGCCACTTTCGTATGCAATTGTCCGGTGGCGTATATGATACCCGCTGAAGTACAGGTATAAACAGGGTATACAGAATAGGGCAAATTATAAGTAATACTGTTTTTATACTGGTGATATTGTTACTTTTAGCTGTTGGTGTTTTTAGTATGAGTTGTTGTGAATATTGTCTTGTGTTAACTCGCACCTGGTAACCCTACAATAAATAATTTTTTTTGGAGGTTAAAACTAAGTCTTAGAAAGGAAAGTCAAGCTAAGTGTCAAGCTCATTTTTCATTGAACTTTTAAAATTAATAGTGATGTTTACTAAATAAAAGTGCGAGATGTATGTAGTAAAAAGTGCATCCAGTAAATAATTCATAAAGAACAGTGAAATGTCGCAGCATAGTGGCTACATCCTGACTTTGTCTCAAACCTCCCTCGTAAGACGGCTCACGCGGCCGTCTTTTTCGACATGAATAATTCATTACGTGACATTGGCTAAATGCAGAAACCGTGCGAAGCCAAAAAAGAAAGAAAGAAGAAGTCTTAGCAAGTAAGTATTTTTATGCAATTTGCTGTTGTTCGAGTGATGTGAAAAACATAATAAATATGTTTTTGTATTAGTAACGTGTTCAGTTTTATTGCGAACACTTTTCGTTTCTTGACTGTAGCTAGTACTTGTTATTCATCATCATTATCATCATGTCTACCACAGGACATTGCTAAATATAGGCCTCCCCCAATGATTTCCAAAAAGACCGGTTGGACGCCTGCAGCCAGCGCTTCCTTGCCATTTTGATCAGTGTGTGTTCCCTGCCATTTTGTGTCGACTATGTGGTCTTCCGCTTGTGGGCTTGCCGGTACATGGTCGCCATTCAAGAGCCTTTGTGCCCCATCGGCCATCGGCTACGTGTTATGTGCCCCGCCCACTGCCACTTCAAAGAGCTAATCCTCTGGACTCATCTATTCGTTCGTATATTTCGTTCTTCTACGAATCTCCTCATTCCTGATTCGATCATGAAGAGAAACACCTAGCTCTCCTGCTGCTAGCTGTTTTTGCGACCTTTCTACTCAAGACTCGACTTGCTATTCAAGGTTTTATAATAGTGCTTTCTTTTAGATGGATCTTTTTAATCTGGGGTATGGATAATAAAGATCTAGACTATCAAAAATCTACAAATGTCACCCATCCACAGACCAACCGCGACAGGCATAGCTTAACCTAATCGATCGACCTGTGCGGCATTATTACTTAGCATAGCTTAACCTAATCGATCGACCTGTGCGGCATTATTATTTACCCACGATGTGTAGCAAGTACACATAAACGGGACTTTCTGATCAATTCTTTCAGAGATATTTTCAGTAGAAAATTCTCCATTTATATAACATTCGTTATTTGTAGGACGAATGAGAGGCACCAACAAAAGGTAAAGCCAAATGTGAGTGGAAACGTCTGAAGGAATGTCCTGGAAAGATATAATATAGCGCCATTATTTGTGATATTCTTCAGATTAGGGAAAAAAACTAAAAGACTGAAATTTTTTTAAAATATAATTGGAAAAGTGGATAAAGAGGGATTCCCCTGGGGTGCTATTGTATAGTGGCTCCATTGTAGGTTATTGGAAGTTAAGTATAATGTTCTGTTTGCATTTTTATCTATCCTTGCTAAAAAAAATGTAGCTCCACTACCGAGTGCAATTTCTTTGTAAGACAAACTATGATAAATTATTCTATTACTGTTAGAAAGTTACTAAATACTAATATGATATAACCTTGTGATAGTACCTAATAATATAGTGGTTGTGAGATTTTATAGCTGATAAATATAACCTGACTGTCAATCATTATCATGACGTTTATTTACTAATTTACTATTTCCAGGTATGATACACCTGTCCTTCAATTTTAAAAGTGGGCATAAAATTACATAACCTAGTTTTTTTTTGCGCTAAAAACAAAAAAATTAATGAAAAAGAATAATGTATTTACGTATATTTGTAAAAAAAATTACCAGATAATGGATGGTTATTAGTCAGAAGATTTTTTATTGCTTGTAGCAGCTCTTGAAGATTAGAAAGAAAACTTTACCTGAAGCGGAGCACATACCATTAGGTTAGTCCGAACATTTCTTGGCAGAGCAGTTAGAGCAGATCTTATTCATGACTCCGATTTGGACTGACGCTTATTGTGCATAGTCAACCTGCGGATCACATCTGAAAGCCAGTCTGTTGCTGTTCGCTAAAATTCGATTGCGAACTCTATTTGTGGACAACTGCTGTCTCTCTGTCTGAGCTCTAAGTCGCTGCAAATGCTCGACACTCGACTCTCTTTCGCGCAACTGAGAGGTCCTTATATTTTTTTCATGAAGACGTTAGGAACGCTCCAGACTCGACTTTTGAGCGCGTTCAAAGGTTCTCAGATTTTGTTGTGCAAGGCGTTGCGAAAGTACCTGAGAGTTTCTCTGATTTGGTTCAGCAAGGCATGGTGGAGGTGAACAAGTGAAGATTGCCCGTTCTTGAGAATTACGTTTAGAAAGTTGAGACCTGGCTCTCTTAGGCATTTTCAAATGTTTAAGAAAATGTTAATAGCGTGTAATATTCTAGCTCTGAAAAGGACTGTTGTTTAGCCCTGAAAAGAACTGTTGGTTAGCCTTGAAAAGAACTGTTGGTTAGCCCTGAAAAGAACTATTTTTTACCCCTGAAAAGAACTATTGGTTAGCCCTGTACAGAACTGTTGATTAGCTCTGAGAAGAACTGTTGTTTAGTTCTGAGAAGAATTGTGATAATGCAATGTCTCAACAACGAAATTTAAAAAATACGCACGAAAATTATTAGACTTCGCACACCACCATGCCGCTGCGTAGGGGGCCGACCTCGCCTTTGAGCCGCGCGGGGACCTTACTCATAGATCTAAACTCCCAACCCGCATGCGGCGAAAGAAATCGCAATATTTTAATTTCGCCATAACTTCAAAACCAAAGGCCAATTTTAATCATTCAAAGACCAAATATTATCTACATAAACTGTACCTAATGATGAAATAAATAGCATGAGTAAAATAAATGCGTGTAAATGTAGTCCAAAAAAATTCAAGATTTTTAAATAAAAGAATGGTTGTTGTGCCTCACGCGACATAGATAGGTACAGTGTGTCTCTGACTTTTTTGTAGATATTTATAAGACAACTACAATTAATTTATAGTAGTTTATGAAACTGTTACATAATGAGGGATATTATGCACGAGTGTGAGTTTAAAAAACGAGCGAAGCGAGTTTTTTAATAGTATCACACGAGTGTGTAATACCTAATTATGTACAGTTTCAAACACTACTTTATCTAATCTCATACATTTTAAGAAACAATAATAATCAATTATGTGTCCAGCGAAACACAACAACGACTCGCAATGCAAAGAAACGTATTTGCCGCCAAAATTCGGCACCCTGCATCAAAGCGCTTTGATGCAATACGCGTGCGCACGCGTCAAAGCGCGCGCAGCCACAGATAAAAAAATGAAATTGTGCTATCTATGGTTTGTAATCTGTACGGTAATGAAAAAAAAAATTATTATAACATTATTTTGTTAGAGACATAATGTTATAATTTAATTTTTTATATTCCTTTCGATATACTATGGGTAAAGTACGTCAATATAAACTCCTTTTTAGTTTTATATTTTTAATTTTTTGATATGAGAGTAGATAAAATATTTTATGGTTCTATCTTTTATAGTTCAGGCAGCATATGCAAAATAAGTAACTTTCCTGGTTGATTTTTTACACCTTGTGTTCAAAAAACCCAAATATCTTACGGAACCCTATTTTTTAAAATTTAATAATGTAGCTTTAGGATGGTGAAACAATTTTTGAAAATGGTCCAGTAGTTTTTGAGCCTATTCATTACAACCAAACAAACAAAGTTTTCCTCTTCATAATATTTGTGTAGATGTACGGTCAATCTGGGTAACTTTAATTGGTTCGGGTAACATTGACAGTACGACCAAGAATTCATTTCGATTTTTTTTTTCGTATGATACCAACAAAATTTACAAATGCTTCTTGTAGCTTTATATTTTTAAACTAGCTCCGAGTACATTTTTTTTTTTTGTTTTTATTATTTTAGCTTCTTTTCTACTTAGCTATGCAGAAAAAATAGTCTCAAACGTGTTTCTAAAGATATTTTATATGCTCATTTAAAATATGTATGTGCATTTCTCGGTGGTAGGACATAACATCGGCTGCCGGCAGAAGTTTTACCACCCACCAGACAAAGCCTTGTCGCCAAGCGATTTGTCGTATTCCGGCATGATGTCTGGTGAAGCCGTAGGGAGGACGGGTCTGAGCAGTTGTGTTGCGATGTGTGCCGGGTACGATGTGCCAAATGTTGTTGAGTCGGGAGTTTGGTCGTGGAGGGTCTTCAGATCAATCTCCCTTTGGCGCAGTATCATTGGTCGTGTTGTTGGGTTTAACATTGCATCACCTCGCTCAACTGCCGTCTTCCTTCCTATTCGCTCAGTTTTTCTGACTGAATAGGCTCTTAATAAACTAGCGCGCTTTACCATCTCCAGATCAATCTCCTTCTGGCGCAGTATCGTTGGTCGTGTTGGTCTTGGGTTTAAGATTTTTTAAGTGAATAGGCTTAATAAACTAGTGCGTTTTACCATCAACGATTGCATCACTGCTTACTATCAGGCGGGATTGCAGTCAAGCACTAAATTATAATAATTAAATAAGAAAACATGTATAACAATGCCAAACGTCTTACACTGATTTTATTGATTATTTTTTAAAATATATAGGACAAAACTGGAAATTAAAGATATTGTTTCGTCAGTTACTCCCATTTATAAGAAAAACATAAATCAATGTTACCCAAATTAATTGAAAATATAATTAGTAGGTACTACTTTTTAATCAATGTGTGTCAAAGTTACCCATATAATACCGTCATTGGGTCGTTAAGGTTTGTTTATGGACAGGTGAGTTTTTAGATAATTTCATTGATTTTTACGGATGAAAAGTGTTATGAGAGCACTAACAAAATAAAATGCATTTATTTGTGTGATAGGGTTAAAATTTTAAAATTACCCAGTTAAAAAGTTACCCAGATTGATGGTAGTGTTAAGTATGAAAAAGTAATACCAATCAGCATAGGTCCAGTTCCCAATTCTTAGATGTCACTAAGTCGTCAAAACTTATCAGATTCACATTACTTAAAGTTGAGAGCTGTCCGAGTTAATTGTGGATGAATAATGAGTCCTGGGGTAGTGGAAATTGATCAGAACAGCGCTTCATAGTACTGGAATGCGTAGTTTGACCTGTAGGAATAAATTGATATAAGTATAAGTAGAAATAATAGCTGTAAGTATATGCATATTATTTATGTACATTACGTTACACATACACACATCAAAAGTGTCTAGGGATCAACATATATTTTTGCAATAACTTTTCTCCTGATTGATATTAATTAAAATTTTCTTTAAGGATTCATCAAATAAAGTGTTTTCGTTTGTCACAGTAACGATAAACCAAGTCACCTTTGCATTAATAAAGAAATTTGCCATTTTCCTAATAAAGGGATATTTGACATTTGAACCACTAACACAAAAGTTCGAAAAAAAGACTGAAATAACAGTTTTCTCTAAAATTTTATTGGGTAACTTAAACAATTAATAATCCGTGTTTCTACCGCGAACACTAACAACACAAGAACATCGGTTTGGCATACTCAAAATGAATTCATCCAAATCACGCTGTGGCCGCCCATGTTCGTTGCAACAACAAAAAAAGGTCTTCTTGCGACTGGATACCCTCCATATTCGGCAGAGCTCTTCTCTGTAGCATATCCCATGCATGCTCAATCGGGTTCAAGTCTGGCGACTGATCAGGCCAGGGCAGGACATTGATGTTAGCTGCGGCGAGAGTCTGTCTTACAACTCTTGCGGTGTGCGGTCGTGCATTATCATGCATTAACTGAAATAAGGGCTGTCCCTTATTTCAGTTAATGCATGATAATCGTTGCTCTTGTAGAGGAACGATGACGTCTGATACAATCGTCTCAGCATAAATTTGAGCGTTGAGGTTGCCTCTGATCCAAATCAACTCAGTTCTTCCGCCGATCCAAATACCCGCCCATACCATGATGGTTCCACCACTATAAGGATGGACTTCCTGGCAGGATTTTAATCGCTGTTGGCGTCCAGGGGTTCTCCAGTGTCGTATACGTCTTGTATCCGGTCTCATACCAAAACGAGACTCATCAGAAAAGCACACGAAACGCCATTGTTCTTCTGCCCAATTTCTGTGTTCAAGAGCCCATTGATATCGAATCCTACGATTGTGCATTGCTATAGGTGGTACCCGTAGCGGTCTTCGGGAATGAAGGTTCACTTCATGCAAGCGGTTTCTGACTGTTTGGTCGCTAATTAAGTTCCCTGAAGAGTGATGAAGCCTCACGGCTAACATCATGGCGGTTATTGTTGGAGCTCTTCGAGTTAAGATTTGAATGTATCGGTCTTGTCTCCGTGTGGTGCAGCGATACCGTCCTCCATGGCGCTCAGCCACGGTACCAGTGCTTCGGTAACGTGTCCAAAGTCGACTGATAACACTCTGACTTGTATTCAGAGCTAAAGCCACAGTACGTTGCCGGGAACCAGCTTCTGTCATTCCCACGGCTCTGAGCATTTCTTCCCTGCTTAAATGACGTCGCCGCTCCATAATAACGTTGGTTTTAATCAGTAGTAGGGAAACAGTAGCACTAATAATGTCTTCAATGCGTTGTATGTTTTTATAGGGAAAATATTGACAGCTGATTTTCATCTTTTACTCGAATTTGATTCACAGTTCCTGATTCAAATTATGAAATGCACCAAAAAGGATCCATATAAATTTATAAAATCATAAATTTATTACAAAGCCACATCTCAATCTCAAGAAATCCGCATAAAAATGCTTGATCCCTAGACACTTTTGATGTGTGTATATAATCAGAAGGAAAATATTCTTGCAACAAAAAACGTTCAAAATGTAGTCGCAAAACAAGCTAATCGATAGTTTGACAGCTTGAGACTGAGATCACTGTCACTCATACTACACTAGTATTTATTTAGAAAAACACTGTCCAAAATCCAAAAGCCACAGTATTGGAGAAGATTGTTTTGTTCACAACGTGCAAAACTGAAGATATAAGGAAATGTTTGTTGTACGTAGCCATATCTATGGTAGTAAAGATTTGAACTACCAGTCAGCATATGTTCCATTGTTCCGACAATCATTACTGGCTCCCGGACAACCATTGTGCACATATCACAGGATTTATATTTTAACAGCCACACTTTTTGCTTTACAAGTTGAAATTGTATGAAATGAAATGTTGATTAAAGTTATGATGTTGTTTTGTTTTTTCTGGAACAGGTAGACAAAAGGTATATTGCTTATCAGTAGTGGGAATCTTAACAAGTAATGAAAGAGGTATTATGTCGAGAAAATAGTCAGTAAATTATTTGAATTTAAATGAAACTCTTATATTGAAATGAATATGTTGGAATGAAATGAAGAAATTATGATTTTTTCTTTTTTTGGCAATAGGAAATTGAGGAGGCCCGCAGCGGCCGGACTAGTCGGGGGTTGCGGAAGTAACATTGAATATGGAACACCAGGACGGTTTTTAGCCACATACGAGTCCAGCAGACCCTAGCGAAATCTTGACGGCGGACTTTCATGAATATATTCCATCGCGAATACAAAATAAAAACATGCTTAGGAAAAGATTAGGACCATGATTTTAATATGCACGTGCAGCCTTTGGGTTAACCACACACGAGCGGCTTATAGTGCCCTCCGTATCCATTACAATAAGGCGTTCAGAGCGGTGTTGGGGTTGTCCCGTTCTTGCAGTGCCTCGGGCATGTTTGCGGAAGCGCGCACCGACTGTTTCCACACTACCATGCGCAAGCGGTGCGCGTCCTTGGTGCACAGGGTGCGGGACAGCTCCAATACAGTTCTGTCGATGATTGCCGAGAGGATTGACTGTCCGTATATTCGACAGTGCTGTAGCAGGCACGTGGCCAGCTGCGTCTGGTACCCATTGTACATAATTATGTGCACTTGTTTATTAATTTATTTGAGGGAATTAAATTAGTAGGTAAATTATTTATGACTTGTGATTTCTTGATTTTTAATTTTATTATATTATTGTATTTATTTGAATTTGATTGTTAATTTTTATTTTATTCAAATTTCTCTCTTTGTTAAAGTGTATCGATCCAAGATATCTGAAATAAATGATTTTTTTTAAAATTTTAATATTATATTTAGTTGGTCAAAGAACGATTAATTAATTCTAATAAACGGCGCGCACTCGGCCCTATATTTTTTCTTCCTCGGGGTGGAAAATCTTAATTGATGTTCGCCGCCCTGGTGTGGGCAGCGAGGTCTGTTAGACTCTTACTGACTAAAAACCACCGTGGTGTTAAATCTCACACCTACGCCGGAGGCTGCGGGAACAAACAATGCTTCCGTAACCAATCGGTGCCAGCCCGCCACTGTGGTCCTCCTTGGGTCAAGGGGGGGAGTGAGGTGTTTGACTACCCCTGCGACGTCTAAGAGTGGCGCGCGTGGAATACGTCAAACCGCCACCTCGGGGCCTGGGGACTTAGTCTACTAATTATTTGTCATTCCAACACGATTCCATTGTTTTTCCATTCCATTATCATTATGCCAAAAGTTCGTACTTAATCTACTAATTTCATAATGAACGATCAATTCGGTTAGTCGTCTCGTAATGGAATGGCGATAGAATGACATTGCCGTATTGCAATATTATAAAACCCGTTAGTCGAAATGATTTTCTAAAACCTACTACTCAATTTGAACATTTATTAATAAGAGTGGAAAGCTAATGATTGAACACTGAATATACATAATGGCACCATTTTTTAAGTAGATTACGAAATTTGTCAAAAACGATTGTAGTGTATGCGTTTTATCATTAACCACAGACAACACTGTCACTGTCAGACAGAGAGCACTGTCTCGAGCGCACCACGTCGGTCATTCTTAGGAGAGCCACAGGCGAGAGTAGACGTGTCGGTAGTCTGTCCGTTAAGTGTGTGTGCGAGCCTGTGATATTCAACGATTCTAAGGGTTTTACAACGATCATTATGAGATCACTGATTGACCAGTCTGACACTATTGTAATAGCAGACTAGGGTCCTTGATGTTTGCAAAATTTGGCCTTCAATGTGGCAATACTATTTATTTGGCTAAAGAACGGTTAATGTGCAACGCGCTCTCGTCCCCATGACACAAACGCTTCTACACCAAACGGCTCAAAAATATATATGTTACTCATAAGGTTACAGTATTTTCGCTCGTATACTAACTTAAGCTCGAGTCAAACCATGTTTTGGTCCTTTTGATATGATGTAATGGTATAATTCTCGCTGTAAGACGACTGAAGTCGTTGTATGATTGTCCCGTTGGTAAATATTAAAGACTTTAGATAATTAGACTGGTTTATTACACTTGTAGAATTGTTACATTGGAATCGACATCTTCTAGTTCAGATCCTAAGTTACAATGACAAGACTATAGACTATATTCATAGACACTAATACATAGAGATGGTATTAGTTACTCGACTACAGAGTAGTGATGTATGATACAACATCCCCCCTGTTTAAGTTTAAATTAACCCTTGACAAACAATATTATAGAAACCTGACTTAGTTACAATTTAGACAATGACTTAAGACTATAGTTAGGTCTTAATCTAGGATACAATGTTCTACTTAATCTATTTCATCAATTAGCCTTCTGGTTGGCTTTACAACTCTTCCAGAACGAGTTACATGTTGACTGACTGAGGATTGAGATGAGAGCTCTTGAGGTCTAGACTCCTGCCTGTTACCTTCCTCTCTCCCCTGCGACGAATTGGATAGCATAGGAGAATATTTGTGTCTTAAATGAACCCTATTCTTCCTATACCTAACTCCATTGACATCCTCAACGACATATGACCTATTATTAGCCAACCTTAGCTTGACAATGGCTTATTCCCAATTGCTATCAGGCTTTCTTTTAAAGTATACATGATCATTGGGATACAATAATGACAATGACTTTGTATTTCTATTATAATATTTAGACTTATTTTTATTATTTTGCTTGACACATTCTTTATAATTTTTGAATGTAACCACTTTAGGTTTTAATTTCTTATAAGACATAGGAATGTTATTTCTTAAATTCCTGGACATTAACAATTGAGCTGGAGATGGTAAATTATTCTTAGGTGTGTTTCTATACTGTAATAAAGCTATGTATGGATCAGATGACTTTCTTTTACATTTTTTTAACATATTTTTGATAATTTTGACTGAACTCTCTGCTTGACCATTTGACTGTGGATGATATGGGCTAGTTACAATGTGTTCTATGTCCCATTCATGCATAAAATTCTTAAATTCTAATGACTGAAAAGGAGGACCGCCATCAGACACTAAAGATAAAGGTATTCCATGACGAGCAAAAATGGACTTTAAATGTGTTATTACATTCTTTGCTGTACTGTTTATATTTAACAAAGCTATTTCTATAAATTTAGAATAATAATCTGTGACAATTAAATAAGTAAGGTTATCAAAATACATTAAATCAACACCTACTTGTTGCCATGGATATTTATTAATTTCAAAATTTTTAGTGGTTCCTTTGGATTATTAGGTTTAAATTGTGCACATACATAACATTGTTCTACCAAGTTTTTAATATCAGCTGACATGCTTGGCCAGTACAAAGACTCTCTAGCCAGTTTTAAGCATTTATTTATACCTTGGTGACCTTCATGAATTTTACCTAACATTTCCTTATACATTGACTGTGGTACTATTAATTTTGACCCTTTGAACAACAAATCTTTGACTACATGAATTTCAGCTTGTATATTCCAAAATGGTTTTATTGACAGACTGACATTATTTTTATTTTTTGGCCAACCTTCATAATAATACTTTTTTAACAATTGCAAAGTATCATCTTTCTTAGTGTGCTGTAACAATTTTGTACAGTACTCCTTTGTGACTGCTAGACTTGAATGCATTAAATTGACATGACAAGATATTTCTGACTCATTCTCAGGTATATAATGTTCTTTCAATGCTGCTCTAGACAGAGTGTCAGATATAAACATTTCTTTACCTGGAACATGTATAACTTCCAAATCATATTTTTGTAAAGTTAACACCATACGTTGCAATCTTGCTGGTACATCATGTAATGGCTTTTTAAAAAGATAGACTAAAGGTTTATGATCAGTATGAACAGTTACTTTATGACCGTACACATACTGGTGAAATTTTTCACAACCAAACTGAATGGCTAACAATTCTTTCTCAATTTGAGCATACCTTGACTGAGTTTGAGTTAATGTTTTTGAACTATAAGCAATAGGTTTATTATTCTGCATAATGACTGCTCCTAATGCTGACTTTGACGAATCGACTGACAAGACTAATGGTACATTGGGATTATAATGAGCTAAAACTGGTGACTTTGTAATTTCATCGATTAAACTCGACTGAATCTTTCTTCAAAAGATTTCTTAAAATTTGAGTTTTTTGAGACAAATTGCTAATAAAGGGACCTAAATAATTGATCATACCTAATATTCTTTGCAATTCTTTGACATTTTTTGGTGTGGGCATATTGACAATTGCTTTTACTTTCTCTTCATCAACCCTAGCACCATCTTTACTAAAAACATACCCCAAAAAACAGACTTCTGAAACTAAAAATTTACATTTAGACTTATTGAACTTTAAATTGACTTCACGTGCTCGTTGCATGACTTTATGTACTCTCTCATTATGTACTGACTCGTTTGGTCCATATACCAAAATGTCATCGATGAATATTAGAACTCCTTCTAAATCACCGAACAAATTCATCATGACTCTTTGAAAAATTTCAGACGATGCATTAATACCAAAAGGTAACCTTAAATATTTATATCTACCGAAAGGTGTTTGAAATGTACATAAATCAGAACTATATTCATCTAGTTTAAGCATCCAAAATCCTGAAAATGCATCTAAATGAGAAAAACAAACAGCTCCTGCTAGTTGAGATCTGATCTCATCTATTGACTTAAGTGGATAAATTTCTCTTATAATATTCTTATTCAAATTTCTAGGATCTAAACAAATTCGTAACTGACCTGTGCTTTTGACTGTTATCACTATACTGTTCACCCATTCTGTAGGTTTAAAAACCTTTTCAATGACCTGCATTTTCTCCATGCGATCCAATTCGTCGCGCAGTTTGTTCAGTAAAGCGAAGGGTACTCTTCTCGGAGCATCCACGCATGGCACTGCTTCAGGTTTGAGTTTCAGGCGACAGACTTGAGGTAGACATCCAAGACCCTGAAATACATCATTGTATTTTGTAAGAATTTGTTCACTAAAATTTTGTTGAGACACAGAGAAAACTCTTTGAATTATACCTAATTTTTCACAAGTTGGTAGACCTAAAACATTCGGACAAACTAAATCTGCGACTATAAACACTATATTTACACTAATAGTGCTATTATTTAAAGATAAACTACATTTTACATTAACTTTACCTATAATGGGTATTGATATACCACCAAACCCACTAACGTTTATTTGACATTTCTCAAGTGACATTTGACTTTGACATTTCAAAGATTGAAAAGTTTTCTTTGACATAATATTAATATCAGCTCCTGAATCAATAATGCAACTAATTTGTGTATGACCAACTAAAATGTTTATGTTCCATGACTGTTTAGAATAGTATTTGCTTTCTTTTGACTCGACTGTATTGACCTGTTTACTATGTGTTGACTTTGCTGTAACAATTCTACAAGTGTTTGTTGTGTGAGATTCCTCAGACTTGTGTCTGTACTCATCATTAAGATATGAATCTCGACTAAGACTTTTTGACTTTTTTGACTTGACTCTGAATCTCTCAGACTGTTCAGTGTTTTCATCACTGAAATATGACATATGACAAGAGTCTTCATTGGATCTCTCAGACTTATCAGTCACCAGTCTTTTTTCATCACTGAGGCATTTTTTGTTAGACCTCTCAGATATGACATTATCACCACTTTCATCACAGAAATATGACACAGGATATTTTTTATGACAAGATGAGTCTACATGAGATCTCTTAGACATTGACTGCGACTGGCCTATGTGCGACCTGACCGTTGATTGTAACTTATATAGTATAGGATCTGACTGTGTGTATGACAACCTGCTATGTCTGTAATGATTTTGATTGTGATGACTTTGTGACTCTAAATGACAATTATATTGACTAGACTTATGACTATGACTGAAGTTATGACAATTTAAAATTCCAACAAAATTATCTTGACTACCAGTTGAACTAAACGACTCTAAATGACTGACTTTTTTATTATTGGAGTAACAAAATTTTTCAAAATGACCATAAGAGTTACATGACCTGCATTTAGCTCCCTGCGCTGGACATTTGTAGCGGTGGTGTTGTCCACAGCGGCTACACGTCTTCGAGCGCTTCTCAGGACTGGGACTTGACTTTGACCTCCCTGCGCTGGATCCCTGCTGACTGACTGGTGAAGCTCGCCGTCGCTGACGCTCCGCTCGACCACGGCTCCTCCGACGCAGATGCATGACTTTTTCAGACTCTTCACTAGTGGACCTCTTGACAATTTGGTCTGCATCCTGCTGTGCGACGATGAGTGTCCTAGCTAGCTCTCGCATCCTCTGATATGTCAGATCAGGTTCCTGCAGCAGTCTTTGACGTACATGTGCTAAGTCCAAACTCAAGTTGGCGATAAAAATATCTCTGATAAGAGATTCTCTGAGCGTTCCAAATTCGCAATCTTGGCTCTTATTTTCGAGATCGGTTAAGAAATCCTCGATACTTTCCGATTTCTGTTGACGTGTGGTAAAAAACATGTAACGATACATGGTAATATTTTTTCTAGGTTGAAAAAATTCGTCGAATTTGGCCTTGACGTCATGTAATGTGCTTTCTCCAATATTTATGTTGAATGTGTTGAAAATATTTAAGCATTTTTCACCAATGTGATGTAGTAAAATGGCGATCTTGCGTTTCTCACCGGACTTGTCCAAACCCGTTGCCAACAAGTATAATTCTAACTGTTGCCACCAGCGCTTCCAGGTTTCGTAATTGTTGTTTGTTGCATCTGACGATATTTTAAGCGCCTTCAAGCCATTGTTCATTGCAGTTCCGGTGTCATGGTTGCCACCGACGCCATCCGACTTTTGCATTTTTTGAATTTTCTTTCTTCGTATTGGGTTTTTTCACTCTTCTGACACCATGTATGATTGTCCCGTTGGTAAATATTAAAGACTTTAGATAATTAGACTGGTTTATTACACTTGTAGAATTGTTACATTGGAATCGACATCTTCTAGTTCAGATCCTAAGTTACAATGACAAGACTATAGACTATATTCATAGACACTAATACATAGAGATGGTATTAGTTACTCGACTACAGAGTAGTGATGTATGATACAACAGTCGTGATACGGTTAAAGCCCGAGGGATACAGCTACATAAAGTTATATAGTTATGTATATGAAAGTGGTTCAAAACTATCTTACTTGGAATATACCCCTATATAACAGTAATTGGAGTACGATCTAGTAGTGTTACTATCTTGCTAGACAAATGTAGTGAAATCATTATAAGTTTATATCGTCATTAAAACAATTCCCTTCTTTGACAACTTTGGCGAAACTGCCAGCCACCATCGTAAGCGTAAAATATTTGGATTTCAAAGTATGTAGGTAAACTAGTATAAAACAGAGTCGCTTTCTCTTTCTTTATGTCCCTATGTATGACTAAATCTTAAAAACTTCGCAACGGATTTTTAATAACCAGAGTGGAGAAATACTATTATTTTCGAGGTTTATAATTTAATGTCGTAAATAATTACATTTTATTCGCGTTTGCAATGAAACTCGCGCTGAACCCTACGAGATTTATCAAACTAAGTATTGTTAACACTGAAAAGGTCTACAAAAAAGTCCGCGATGGTATATGTCTATCTTTTATGGATATCCAACAATAACAGCATGACTAATTTTCGAAGCGATTATAACCAATACAGCATTAATCTTTGTCCAATTAAATGCCTTCAATACATTTTTGATTTAATATAGATCTATATGGTCATTTACAGCATATAATTTAAATGAATATTTTCAAAGATATTACAGATTTAAAAATTGTGGTACGTAGCGGGTGGCGGGAGCGGCAGCGGGCCGCTATGTTTTTATACACTATGTAACAAAAACCCTGTTGTTCCTTTCAGGGACATATAATTTTACCTACAAGCACATCATTAATGAAGTCATAATTAGAAAACAGTAATCATTGTCAAGTCGAGGGGTCACAATCAAATACCTATTAAAACCGACAAATTCGATTTTTTTTTAGAATATCTGATTTTATAAGTTAAATAAATTGGCTAATTGGCGTTCTACTTATGTCTAGTTTCTACATGCAGAATTGCAGAGCTAAGAAATCACAGATATTAATAATTAAACATTAATTTTAATTATTTTTGTTGAACAATTTTTATAAATTACTTGCTTTATTATAACGTCCGTATGCCTATTCTTAAAACGTAGGTTGAAGGAACAACAGGGTTTTTGTTACATATTTTATACAACGTGCACAGTTTTTATGTAGTGTATTTAGTATTATATCAGCATTGCACCCGTGCGAAGCCAGGGCGGGTCGCTAGGGTTATATAATTACCTATAATGCCAAGGGTGTACTATGATTACATCTCTTGCCACTCCTTTTGTAAAACAAGGCGTGATGAGATGATGCTATGTTGCTATGCTATGTAACATCTATACTAATATATAAAGCTGAAGAGTTTGTTTGTTTGTTGTTTGTTTGAGCGCACTAATCTCAGGTAGTACTGGTCCGATTTGGAAAATTCTTTTTGCGTTGGATAGCCCATTAATCCAGGAAGGATTTAGGCTATATAACATCACGCTGTGACCAATTGGAGCGGAGCATAACTAACTTCACGCGAACGAAGTCGCTGGCGGCCGCTAGTAATATATAAAGCTGAAGAGTTTGTTTGTTTGAACGCGCTAATTACAGGAACTAAAGGTCCGATTTGAAAAATTCTTTTGGCGTTGGATAGTCCATTAATCCAGGAAGGCTTTAGGCTTTTAACATCACGCTGAGACCAATAGGAGCGAAGCATAACTAACTCCTCGCGAACGAAGTCGCTGGCGCCCGCTAGTGTATGTAACATAAAAATGTTATATTTTTATAACTTATCTACATAAAAACTTAGGCAGTATAAAATGTCTCAGCTTCACGCTGATTCTTAGATATGACACCTAAAAATCCAACAGAATACCGACATCGAGCGAACTTCAAGGCATCGTAAAATACAAAGTCGTGTAGCTTGTTGCCGTGCATAAATCGACAACATCTGATATTGAATATATCGGCACACGTATCATAAACCCGACTCAGTGGCGTCGAGATAAACTTGTAAAAATTGTATCCTTTTGTAAACATGGACGCTCGCGGTAATGTTTCGGGATTAAGTCTAATTAATCTGTTTGTGTATGTGAGTTTATTAAATCTTTGTAAGTCCTGTATCGTGGGCGACGACACAGAAAAATAACTTTTTACAAAAAAATAGAAACCGACTTCAAAAACACATTTAAAAGGAAAAATTCTCGAGGTTTCTGTTGTTTAGCTCGCCATCGACTTCTAGAGCCATGACAAAAGTAAAATTATTTTTGGTCGGATTCTATTTTTTTTTTTTTTTTGTAAAAAGTTATTATTATTTCATGCTTTTCAGTGTCTTAGTCGGCAAATTCGAAAATTACTTTTTCACCTCATAACAACAGTGGCAGCCATAACCCATGTTATTGTAAGTTCTCATCTACAGAAAAAAATCCCTATCTCAAAAACTACTGAACCGATTTTGATGAAACTTGCAATATTCCCTAAGTTGAACAATACCTAGTACAACGAAAAGAATTACTTAAATCGGACTTGCAGTGCCGGAAACATGCGCGCACAAAACATACATAACAAACCAAAAGGATAAAAAAATACATACACTTTTGAAATTTTGCGCATTTGTACAGACGCTGATATAGACTAACATATACGAAAACTGGGCAGTTCTAGAAATATTACATACATACATCCGGCTGTTCCCAGTAGTCTTACCCAGTAGTTTTACCAGTAGTACTAATGGGAGTTTTCTTCCCAATAGACTTACTCATAGTAAGTCTTTCGAATTGATAACCTCCTTTTTTTGAAGTATGTTAAAAATCCGAGTGCGGTGTGCACATCTGGACAACCACTCCAAATCTTTTCTCATTTTCCCAAGCCTCCTCTAACCACCCCTCGCCGGTACTCATTCATGTTATCTCGCCATCTCTTTCTAGGCCGGTCTTTGCGGCGCCGTCCATCTTCTAGCCCCCATTGTATCGAGATTATTGCCGAGCGGTCATCGTGTATGAATATGGCTGATGAGACCCGACCAATCTCATTTCATAGAATATATTGAGAGGAATGAACAAAGGGGCGACTAGTTATTACGTTAAATAGTACAGCGGTTATTAAGTCGTTGCCAGCCTATTAAAATAAAAGAAATATACAATTTTATGTTATTAAAAATAGATAATTCAATTATCATAACAATATAAATGGCGTATATGGTACAAAATAAGTATGCTTTGTTAATAAGGCATACCTACGCGCGTGCCGAAGGTCAGCTAATCAACACAGACTTTATTGTATTGATAGTAAATAAACACAATTTAAGTATAATATTGTTAAATAATAAGAGGAAAAAAATGGTCCCAGTATTAGGATGTTCATCATCATCATCATCATCATCAACCTTTTTATCGTCCCACTGCTGGGCACAGGTCTCCTCTCATACAGAGAAGGATTGAGCGTAATCACCACGCTTGCTCAATGCGGGTTGGCGACTTCAGACTTAAAATCCAGGTTTCCTCAAGATGTTTTCCTTCACATTCAGCCATTGGTATCCAAGATATACTTAGAAAGTACATATAACTTTAGAAAAGTTACATTGGTACTTGCCTGACCTGGAATCGAATATGCGCACTCATACTTTAGAGGCTGGTGTTTTAACCACTAGGCAACCACGACTTATTAGAATGTCAATTCTTATTAATTTTACTACTGATATTATAAATGCGAAAGTTTGTGATTATGTTTGTTACTCCTGTACGCAAAAACTACTAAACGAATTTGGATAAAATTTGGTACATAGTTAATTTATAACCAGGAATAACACATAAGACTTTGTGTGGGAAATACCGTACATACAGTCCGATTACCGCATGTGAACTTGTATTAAACAACCAAGACCCACACCCTTGGTGTCTCAAGGTTGTTTACAATAAACCGTTTAAGGGGGCCAATTGCCCACCTTTGCTAAATAGATTAATGCTGGCTGCACCCTGTACCTACAATTATTAAATGATTAAGACTTACCTACCTCCATAGATGGCCCGTCCGGTAGAAAACTCCCGTGTGAGTGTTGTGTAATAAATCCTATCAGTGTGTCTCTGTATGAGATGAGACCTGTGCCCAACAGTGGGATGACGAAAAGGTTGATAATGGTGATGATGATGATGACAGATAAGAAAATACTTGTAGGTGTTCCCCGTATGGCCCCAACAATAACACCCGACGCTCAGGCGCCATCTTGCCTGACTCGCGCCGCCAGTAGCCAACACTTCCGCGCCCAAATACACGGTCTCTTCAATCTAATAGTCATTCACTACACTTTTATGCAGGAAGACACTCGAGTCCCAAGGGATGAATCCGTCATCCCACAATAGACTGTCCCGTCACACCCCACGCGTATACGTGCATGATTCTGTAGCTAGTAATTAAAAAGTGCGGGCCCGTATTCCACGCTAACCCGGCCCCAACGGCCAGCTCGCATGTCCAAATGCGGCAAATAATAGTTTCGGTCTGGTAAAACACTAATTACTACTGATGTGCCCCGAAGCACATCGGACGGCAGATCCGTCATTCCAGCCTACATGGCCGCGGCCATGCGGCACGCTCCTCAGCGCTGCCAGTGTCCGAACGCGGCAAATATTCTTTAGTCTGGGCCAACACTCAACTCCAGTGCAGCTAGCCCCGCCATTTTTTTTGTTTTGTTCCGGTGTGGAAAATCCTCAATGGATGTCCGCCGCCCTGGATTGGACGACGGGGTATGTCAGACTCCTACTGACTAAAAACCACTCTGGTGTCTCTCCAGTCACGTGCGCACGGAGCCGCGGGAGTCCTTGATTCTGCCGCGACCCACTCTCGTGCCGGCCCGGTCTGTCCGGGCCTCGCCACCTGCACGGGGTAGTGAGGTATAAAACTACCCTGTGCATCACCTCTGAGGCGTGCGCCGACACTCGCGCGCGCCTCCGCCTCGGGGTCCAACGAATAGGGGGCGGGGAGTTCCCCATGTCCCTTGCCCCTAGACCCATTCATGGGGCCGGAAGAGGGCGTTATCCGCCCTTCCTCGGCACCCGGTGCGTCTTCTACGGCCCGGGAAGGGAGTTGAGATCTCCCTCTCCCGTTCCGCAGCTTCCTTCTGTGACATCACGTCCTCGCAGAAGGACACCACCGTGTCCCACGACTCTGCGCTACCGACCATCCTCCGCACTACTGCCGGCAGCGTCAGGTCGCCTCCTGCTTCATTTGTGAGGACACGGCGCTGCTCCTCCCAAGCCACACACTCGGAGAGCATATGCTGCGCCGTGTCCTCCCCGCATTGGACGCAGTGGTGGCACCGAGCGTCCGGAGTCTATGTGTCGCAGGTACTTGCCGAAGCAGCCGTGCCCCGACAATATCTGCGTCACCCTGAACGACAGGGAGCCATGCCTCCTCCCGAGCCAGTCGTCGAGTACTGGCCGGATCACCTCGACTGTAGCGAGGTGGTAGGGCGCATAATCCTCTGCTGCCAGTGCGGACTGGCCACCAGGACCTGGCGGAACTCCTCTCGGCGCAGCTCGATCTACCAATGCACCGGAGTGGAGCCCCGTGTCCGCTCTTCCTTGCGCCATCGGTACAATGACCTGAGTACTTTCGCCTCTAGGTCCCAAGGCGGGGATCCGGCCAGAACGTAAGCCGCCTCCTAGGAAATCGAGCTAGCCCCGCCTACTCTGTGTTGCCAGGGGTATAGTAGTAATTTGATACATCACAGTTCCCTTAGTCGCCTCTTGCGACACCCACGGGACGATATGGGTTGGTACTATTTATAAGCCCGGTATCAGACGGGTATATTGCATTTAAGATGTTTAAATAAACAATATGAAAATGTATTTCTTTATACAAAAATGTAACTTAAATATATCGAATTTATAAAAGACGCCATGAAAGAATTAGTTAATACTAACACAATATTTATTGGAATCGCCGTAAATGGCTTCGGGTAGTTACACCGCCGTAAACGAGTCTACCATCTTACGACTTTACCGAATTTCTGTTTAAAGAGTAATTTTGAAACAGTTGTAAATACTGACACATAAGGCATTTTTGATTAAAATACAAACTAGTGCTTGACCGCACGCTTGATAAAGCACGCTAGTATATTAAGAGCGTGAATAGGTCACTCTCGCATTTCGGCAATGACCCTGGATTGGCAACGCACGCTCTATAAATCTGGTATTGCAGATGACCATAATATGATAGGTGATGATAACTTACAACAATTTACTATAATTGTTGTTGTTTGTTGTATAATTGTTGTGCTTGTTTACCAACCAAAACAGGAGTGGTAAAACAATGAAAATTGCTGTCATTTCGATATTGCATAACAACATAATTCCATGGAAATGGGAATTAATTTAGTAAACCATATTGCGATAAAATATTGAAATGTAAATTGCAATAACATTACTGTAAATATGAAATTGAAAATTTACGCCAAATCGAAAAAGATGTGTTATATTAATCATTTTAAATTTTGAGTTCCTAATGTCTATTACATAGTCATTACAAGTTCTTGATTAGCAAATAAAAAAGTCATATAATAACCATCTTAGAAAGCGCATACTATTTTCCTTACCTACCTGCAAGTAGACACAAATAAATAAAATAATTGCAATACCGGTACCAAAATATTTTGTCAAAATTATCAAACGAAATTAGAAAATTAAATTGATAATTTTCGCCTAAAAGGGATGGGGGTTATTATGACGTGTTAAAACTATCATTTTTGCGGTATCAGACAAAGAGGGGGCTATACGGGATGAATCGCGCATCTATTTTCAAAATGGAACCATGACGGTTTTAAGTTTAACAGCTCGTAGGAAGCCCACATGCGAGTTCAAAATTTGAAGCAAATTGGCTATGTTGAACTATCGGTTACCGACGTTGCTAAATCGCTCTCCTACGCACGTTAAAGTCTATCTCTTTTCCTATTGACTTCTTAGCACGTTATATTAAGTATTTTATGACACTTTTATTCAATTTCACTTGAATACATTGAGTAAACAACAATACGAAAGTAAATGAAACCACAGGCGATAATGGTGATCAATTGCATTTTTTTTAAGGTTATAAACTGGTGCTTGACCGTAATCCCGCCTGATGGGAAGCAGTGATGTAATCGTTGCTGTTAAAGCACGCTAGTTTATCAAGAGCCTATTCAATCTAGTCTTGAAGATACTTGAATTGTAGTCAGACGGCAAGACCGCCGCAGGCAAATTGTTCCAGTCCTTCGAATATTTAATTTAATTTTAATATTTTTATTTTATAAGTACAGTGACAGACTACAGACTAAGACAATCAACACAGTTAATATAACATACAGTACATAAATCTGAGGTCCAATTATTCCTGTACATAACATTCAATGATTAATACTATGCCTCGTTAGAGACGGATTAATATGGGCAACTTACTAACTGACAATAATTACCATTTATACAAACAATTTCTAAATTCGTTTAAACTGTTCAGGAACAAGTCTACCTTAGGGCATATTGTATTATATTGATGGCACATTCTGGATAACGGGTTATTTATAGAAACATTATTGTTACTAACGGGAATACTAAATAATTGTGGAGTGCGTACAGATCGAGTTGGTATTTTAAATTTTAACTGGTCAATTAATTTAATATCAAAGGAGCCGTTAGCAATTTTATGCAGTACACTTAAATCACTGGCCCATTTCCTTCTCTCAAGACACTTCATGTGAAAGTGTGTGAGTCGCTCTTAAAATTCTGACAAATCTTCTGTGTACAGATTCTATGCGATCTATGTGAGTATTATACATTGGAGACCACACAGAGGAGAAGTACTCCAATATAGATCTTACTAGAGAATAGTACAGCATCAAGAATGTTTACGGATCTTTAAATGGTTTGGCATTTCGTAATATAAAAGACAGTAAACGGTTGGCCTTATTACAAATGTGATCGTAATGTGGTCTAAATAACAAAACCGAATCAAATATAACACCCAGGTCACGCACTACTTTTACCCTATCTACTACTACTCCCCTGATAGTGTAGTTATAATTAATTATGTTTTTACTATTTTTTTAAAAAGTTGTTACCTGAAATTTTTTGCTGTTTAATGACATCGAGTTCTCATCACACCATTCAACAATTGTATCCATATCGGACTGAAGGATCTCGCAGTCTTGATTATTGGAGATACGCCTGTAAAATTTTATATCATCTGCGTAAGCTAGGCATTCGCTTTTAACCTTACTTAGCAAATCATTAACGAACACCAAAAATAACAATGGACCCTAATTCGAACCTTGGGGCACTCCAGATGTTGTTTCAAATGGTATAGAGCCGTGGCCGCTTAGTGCAATCAGTTGTGTACGATTGAACAGATAGGACAAGAGCCATCTATAAAGAGTCCCGTGAATCCCAACGTGATACAACTTTGCAAGCAATATGAAATGAACAACCCGATCGAAGCCTTTTGAAAAAACCGTGTATATTGAGTCTACCTGACGTTTATAATTAAATGAATCACATAGATATGTTGTATAGCACAATAAATTAGAATTCTTTGATCTACCAGTGATAAATCCATGTTGTTGTGTCTCTAATGTGTACTTAAGGTGAGTATACATGTGTTCATACACAAAACCCTCGAATATTTTAGCAATCAAGTTCAATATACAAATTGGCCTGTAGTTTGTGACGTCACTCCTATCTCCAGATTTATAGATAGGTGTGACTTTTGCTATCTTCCATAAATTTGGAAATGTATCTTCTTGGAGAGATTTATGAAATATAATATGTAGGGGAGTCACCAGGACAGTAGCACACAACCGGATAAAAATAGGTGGTATATCGTCTAAACCTCCACTCTTTGAGAAATCAGTACTTTGTAACTTTTTCTATATTCCAGTATTTTGAATCTATGAACTTTTTCCTAGCATTCAAATTAAAAAGTCGTTTTTTTCTAAAAAACTAAATAGTAGTGATGGCTTTATTATAGGATTTTCCAATCGCTTTAGCTAAAGTGTTTAAAATATTGAGTATGATATTTGGTTGAATCGTGAAAACGTCAGTACTGGAGAAAACATAGTTTTGAAAAATACGTATTCCCGAACGATATCTAGCTTCCTAGAAGTCGTACCAAACTCGCCGTCAGCAACGGCAATCACTAGAATAAAACTAGACCACACAACTTTTTAGCTGTCGCTTGGTAACCTTACATACTGCTTGTCAGAGGACACAGTTGTAATACACTTTATATTTAAGGAGATTACTCTGTGTAACACTGGAAGAAGTCTATTATACCTGCATTGGAAATGATCATAAAACACAATGGATACGAGTTACGAGTTGAAGTTTTGATTCCTGACAGGCGCTTAACTTTGTGTATATTATCTCATCGCCGCTTTTCTTGAAAACAGTGAGGATGATGTTTAGGACAGCCTCCGTGGCGTAGCGGTAGCGAATGCAGGCGCTGGGCAAGGAGGCTCGGGCTCGATCCCCGCGCAGTGCAAATATTTGTATGCATGAATATGAATATTTGTACCGGTCTGGTCGTGCCTCGGAAAGCACGTTAAGCCGTTGGTTCCGGTTTCCATACGAACATCTAATGGCAGTCGTTACGGGTTGTTGAGCCCTCAAAAGTCCTACAATTGATCTAACTGTAATGCTTTGATATCGCCTTCGGGTTGTGGAGGTCAGACGGCAGTCGTTTCATGGAAAATATCGATATTTAGCCAAAATGAGCAGTTAGACTGGTAAAGCGGACCCTAGACTCCAAAGCTGAAAAGCTAGGGATACAGTATAACCTCGCATAGCCGAGACTCAAAACTTAAAACAGATGTGATATCTGCCAATCCGCATTGGACCTTCGTGGTAGATTTTGGCACACTCCCTCTCACATAGAGGGAGCTTGTATGCTATCTGTGGGAAAAATATATATAGCCTGTATATGAAGGTTCGAAAGTTTAATTTTCGGCATTATGTACATATGAAAGCACATCAAGCTGATACAATATCAACTTTATCACTAAAGCAATAAAGGCACAAGGTTGATTGAGATTATTTGGCAGTTTTAAGTAGCTTGACCTGCTGTCGTTCGTACCTATTATGTAGACTACAAAACTCTTAGTGAAATTAAACAAAGTTAGGAACTAAGTTCAATACAAACGGATAATACCGATGTAACTAAACATTGCACCCATAAATAAGTATTGTTCTAAAACCAGGCCAACAGTTTAAAGCTACTTTACGAGGTTCTGCATGGAATCGAGAGCAATAATTTGAGCGTTTAATGTGTAATTGATGTTCTATTTCTAAAGACTACTACTGCTTTTGTTGTTATAGGAATAGTTTATATCGCGACCTGCACCTAAATTATGTAACACTCTTTTACTAACAATTTGAATCATTTTGCAGCATATTGTTAATCTATTGTTCATTTCTCAGTGGTAGGCCATAACATCGGCTGCCGGCTATTGTTCATTTCTCATTGGTAGGCCATAACATCGGCTGCCGGCAGAAGTTACCACCCATCTGACAAAGTCTTGCCGCCAAGCGATTCGTCGTGTTCCGACTTGATGTCTGGCGAAGCCGTACGAATGACGGGTCTGAGCAGTTGTGTTGCGACGTGAGCCGGGTACGATGCGCCAAATGTTGTTGTGGCGGGAGTTTTATCGTGGAAGGTCTCTAGATCAATCTCCCTCTGGCGCAGCATCGTTGGCCGTGTTGTTGGGTTTAACAATGCATCACCTCGCTCAACTGCCGTCTTCCTTCCTATTCACCTTCCTATTCCGCTTCACCATCAACGATTGCATCACTGCTTACCACCAGGACGGTGGGATTGCGGTCAAGCATTAGTTTATGATTTATAAAAAAAAAATGTGTCTGCTTAACAACATAATCAAAAGCAAAAGTCGTTTATTCAAAGTATGCTGAAAATCAACACTTTTTGAACGTCAATATTACATAAGACAGTCCCCCAAAAAGGCCCACCCATCGACACTTCCTAGTGCTTTCGCTGGGAACAAGAAGTGGCAGAACAAACTCCCCAGCAGCACAGGTCTCTGATCATTTAAAAATACAAATGACTTTATATAATACTATGTATAGAGATACATATGTAAAATATAAGCAATGAGTGTTGTTCAACTGTCAAATTGAAAACCATTGCTACTGTTTGGGTGTTAATCGATTGCGGTACTATTTAGTGGTTGTTCTTTTATTTATTTATTTGATACTCAGATATTACTTGAACTGTTTTTTTTTCGATTATTTTATTTTATATTATGTATGTATTATGTTTGACAGTTTCGGTTTACAGGTTTTTAATATACAGGATCATGATGCATTGTTTGTCTGCCGGTAAAATTTCAGGTTTTTATTTCCTGTTACTTGAACTACAGAAACGAAAACAAGGCGCTGTCAAAGTCATTTTGTTCACACACATATGATTGACTATGTAAAGCCGGCTCCAGACACATATTTGCACAAATGTTTATGCGCACAAACCAGACACATGTTTGTGCATGTGTAGCAGGCTACGCAAACATTTGAACACAGACAACTTTGAACGCTTTGATGTACGCTCGAAACCAACAACGAATAGCAAAGTAAAATTTTTTTAACAAAGCTTTGAACAAATACTCAAAAACCCATGCTACACATGTGTTCAAACAAGTGTTCAAATAAGTGATCATATATTTGAACTACGTCTGGCGCTGGCTTAAGATGAGTGTCATGCGCATTTTTCATTGGACTTTTAAAATTATTTATAGTGTCGTGTACTAAATAAAAGCGCGTCATTTATGTAGTAAAAAGTCGCAGCATAGTGGCCACATCATGACTTTGTTTCAAATCTCCCTCATAGTCCGTTCACGCGGCCCTCTTTTTCAACAGTCATTTGCGATATCCGCCATTATTGTGAAATAAAATTTTCAAAGAATTTCTATAATTTTTTACACGAGTTATTGGCAACATTGTGGTATCTATTCCACAGAGGCCATTTATCAAGAGTTGAGGTTGAATCTAATCTTGAAAAAAGAAGAAGTGTATTTCAGTGACATGTGTCATCTCATAAAGGAAATGCTAATCGCAATTTCCCAGCTTTATACAAATTCTAGAAATTCCTGATTTACAAAAGCGGATTGGGAGCAGTATAGAGCAGTTAAATCGAATGTCCAATTAATGTTCAATTTCTAAAGGACTATAGGTATCGTTTTATCTGTGAAATTGGCGAGGGTTGACGTAGAGTAAGAAGAAATGGTGGAGGTGTCCGTGTTTTTTTTTTTTGTCATGGCAATGTTTTTATTGGAATGTTAAAATGGCACTTTTTTTTTCACTACATGCTGCTATGATTTAGTCAGGTATAAACCTCGACGTAATTGGGGCCGTATTGTATTGTCGCTCGAGGCTCAAGGAAGGGACATGCAGATGTGCGTCTTAATGGAAGGCTGTACCGTCGTGCTATCGGCCACACTTGGCGATCGCGCCCGCTAGGGATAGCGGGCTGATAGCAGACAGGGGTGCGGCGAATGTAGTGGTATCTCCCGGGTCCTCCACTCATGATACTCGAAGGAATAGTGGGGTTTCAGTCGATAGGAGTTCGATATAACCTTCCGTTATCCCTATATTTCCAGACGGAGGGTATCCAAGAAGATTTTCAAACGATTAGAAAAGGTAAAGGGTGTATCTGACATCGACGCACAAACGAGTACCATGGATCCAGTACATGATTCTGAACCCCTCAGTGGTGGAATTTTTCGTCGGCTTTTTCATGATTAAAAAAAATGTAGTTTTTTTCACTGTATACCGTGCATAATTGCTATACTTTTATAACCCAATAAGATTTTAAAGTAAAAATTAATTAATTCGCTAATTACAAAAAAAGCGCAATGAAAACAAATGTCGAAAAACTATCTTATCAGCTGATTTAATAGAGTTCACACCAGGGATCATAGTCGTACCTACAAACCCGCTCGGCGACATGCTTGCAACATTCAAAGGCCGAGCCGACACTTTTTTTTAAACACTGTGAATTCTGTAACCGTTCATTAACGACATAAATGACTATCTTAATTTTATTAGTGGCATGCGGTCTAACCTTTTCGCGAAGTTTGCGTTACGATGTCAGATACTCCCTGTATAAACCTCGAGCGGTGGCCTACGTAGTTACTGGATACCCGTCCTGGAACCTGGAGGCGAAACTGAGGACTAGCTGAGCGGCTGATAAAGCGACAGTTTGAGCTGCTTAAGTCACAGGTCCGCGAGGTAATATTGTTTTAATGGCGGGACTGGCTTTCACGCCCCACCGCCAGCCTTATTACCTTTGAGGCGATTCAGCAGATACTGGCGCACTGGCTCGGTAGAAAGCACGACATCCTGATCTTTCGGGTGACACAGTTGCTTTCGAGGCATGGTTGCTTCGGAAAGTACCTGTATGACATAAACAGGATAAGGCCGCACATTGTTTGTTTTGAAATGATAATCTTATTTTCATTGGTACATATCATCATCATTATCATCATCAACCTTTTTATCGTCCACTGCTGGGCACAGGTCTCCTCTCATACAGAGAAGAATTGAGCGAAATCACCACGCTTGCTCAATGTGGGTTGGCGATTTCAGACTTATAAAGTCCAGGTTTCCTCAAGATGGTTTCCTTCACCTTCAGTCATTGGTGTCCAATATATACTTAGAAAGTACATATAACTTTAGAAAAGTTACATTGGTACTTGCCTGACCTGGAAGCGAACCCGCGCATTCATACTTGAGAGGCTGGTGTTTTAACCACTAGGCCATCACGACTTTTTTTAGGTGGTACATATACAATTAAGTAAATATAAATAAATAAAATAAGACATCGAAAGACGAACGACAGAAGAACTGCACGCTCCATTGATTTTAGTGATTCCGTGTCCCAAATACATTATGATTCGGCTACAGAAAGGCAACGGTCAATGTACGTACAGTCGTAATTTAGAAGTATTGGAGTTTTTATAGAAGTCATTATGTACTTAGTAGTGAAATATTAGAGGGCTTATTGGTTATTTTTATGACTGAAACGTGCTGAAAATTAATGTTGATTACTTCTAAGTACAAACTGATACCAGCGTATTTACGTAACACTATCAGTAGCAATGGGTTCCATGTTGACAGTTCAACGTCATTCATTACGTTATTTACGTTGTTGATAAGACACATTTTTCGAACATATGGAGCAGTGGTTTAGCAATTTTTTTTTTTTTAATAATTATAAACTAGCGCTTGACCGCAATCCCGCCTAATGGTAAGCAGTGATTCGATCGTTGATGGTAAAGCGCGCTAGTTTATTAAGAGCCTATTCACTCAGAAAAACTGAGCGAATAGGAAGGAAGACGGCAGTTGAGCGAGGTGATGCAATGTTAAACCCAACAACACGACCAAAGATGCTGCGCCAAAGGGAGATTGATCTGAAGACCCTCCACGACCAAACTCCCAACACAACAACATTAGGCGCATCGTACCCGGTACACATCGCAACACAACTGCTCAGACCCGTCCTCCGTACGGCTTCACCAGACATCATGCCGGAACACGACAAATCGCTTGGCGGCAAGGCTTTGTCTGGTGGGTGGTAACTTCTGCCGGCGGCCGATGTTATGGCCTACCACCGCAGAATATGATTCGAAATGATTCCAATTTATACTAAAAGTGTATTACGTAATCAGGGTACATGAGAGTAATTTCGTAACAATATAAGTAGAAATGGGTTTCATTTTGACAGTTTAACAACATTCATTGCGTTATTTACGTAGTTGAGCAGACACATTTTCGAACTTAAGGAGCAATGGAATAGCAATTAGCTTCAGGATGATGAAGACACAATAACTTAACACGTCCTTGAGACGTCGGACTCATCGCACAGGGAACTTGTTGACCATACGATCTTCACAACCCTGCGCCAGAGAGAGATTGATCTGCAGACCCTCCATGACCAAACTCCCGACACAACAACATTTGGCGAATAGTAACCGGCACAAATCATCATGCCGAAAGACGACGAATCCCTTGGCGGAAAGACTTTGTCTGGTCCATACAAGTAATAAAATTTACAAGGTAACACTTAATATACAATATGTAAAGAAAACCCTGTCCGATCCAAGAAGGTATTGATAGGTATCGATAACTGATTCTACTAAAGCCTAAAAAGCCGGGCTAAACTTAAAAGTAAATTAATACATGTGCGGTAGGCAATACATGCGCGGGCAAAGGGGGGCAGGGCACGCGGCACGCGGTCGTGTCGCTATTCGCTCATAATAATACCGTCTAAAATGGTGTTGTCACTTTTTTAAAAATACCAAATTTTGGGGAAGTTGGAATTAAATCGCATAAAAAAAAGATTATTTCAAAATTTATATGAAATTTCACATTTTATTTGGTCATGTGTTTACCTAACCTTTATTATCTTTATGGGTCGGACGGCGTTTTCTTTACATATTATCTATGTAATATGGTACATATTACATAGATAATATGTATAAGTACACAATAAAAGAAAAGGGAAGTGTTCAGTGGGCATTAGCCGAATCATGCGCATCGCCGTCAATGGAAAAAGCCCGACCGCGGCTTCGCTCCCATGGACTTCAGTTATATCGCATTTCCAAGAGAACTCTTAAAAAGTCCAGAATCAAAACTATCCTATGTTATTTCTCAAGGTCAGCTCTATTTTCGTACCAAAATTGCAATAAAATCAGTTCAGTGGTTTAGACGTGAAAGCGTAGCAAACAGAGTTACTTTCGTATTTTAATATTAGTAGGGATGTTGAATGGCAAAGCTGATTCTTTGGTTTATAAACAGGTCAGGCCTCTAGACACAAATCTTTTGTTTCAATAAATCATCACCTTCCTAGTCTATTCCCAACTTCGCTGGGGACGGCTTCCAGTCTTACCAAATTCAGTTGAATACCAGTATTTTATATGGAGCGACTGCCTATCTGACCGATGCTAATATTTGTATGCTTGAATATGAATATTTGCACTGGTCTGGTCGTGCCTCGGTAATCACGCTAAGCCGTGGGTTCCAATTGCCATACGAACGTCTAGTTGCAGTCGTTACGGGTTTTGGAGCCTTCAAAAGTCCAACATGATTTCTAACTGCAATGCTTCGATTTCGCCCTCGAATGGTCAGACGGCAGTTGCGTAACGGAAAATATCAAAGTTTAGCCAAATCAGCAGATAGACTGGTAAAGCGGACCCCAGACTCCAAAGCTGTAAAAGTTTCGGATTCGACTGGGATTCACGCATAGATGTTGATGATGATGTCTGACACACCCTTCCGCTCCTTATAGAGCGGTCGGTCATTTGATGATATCCCAACCAAAAGAAAAAAAGTCGCGTGGAGGTCACTTATTATTCCAAGTGCTACCAAGATAAAAAGTATTGTATGCCTTAACTCAGGTCATGGTCTATACGTATGGCAAATTTTATTCAAATCCATTCAACCGTTAAGGCGTAAAAAGATAAGACGGAATTACTTTCACATTTTTTGTATTAGTTCAGGTCATGAAGATAATTTCAAGTACCTATCTTAGAAGTTATATAATAGCTAGTATTATATTTCGAGACCGTTAAATTATTGAAAAATATGTTATTGGATAAATATACGATTATTCATTAGATCTTAAACTAAAAACGGAAAGGGCTCCAGACATTTTTAAGATATAGTTAAAATTTGGCGTTTTCTCAGTAATCTATGTTCATCATCACCATCATCATTTCAGCCGAAAGACGTCCACTGCTGGACATAGGCCTCCACCAAGGATCTCCACGACGGTCGGTCCTGTGTCTCCCGCATCCAGCGGTTTCCCACGACCTTCACCAGGTCGTCGGTCCACCTTGTCGGGGGCCTATCGACGCTGCGTCTTCTGGTACGGGGTCGCCACTCGAGGATCCGTCTGCCCCATCGGGCATCGGTCCTATGGGCAATGTGCTCACTGCCACTTAAGTGTTGCAATTCTTCGTCTTGAGAAAGAGCGAGAAAAAAAGACAATGACAATTATCTGAATCTTTACTGTTGTTTTTTTTTAATTTTGTTTGAAGTTAATAATGCTCATGCTAATCTCTAGAACTTACCAGTCAAGCTTGAAAAATGGTATTTGCGATTGATAGCATTACTCTTGAGACAGGAATATCGCACGATAGAAGAAAAAAAACTAAGTCAGAAAAGCGCTAAGCGAAAATAAACTTCTTTATATCACAGGTAGGCGATGGACTGCGACAGTGCGGATCGGGGCAGTTAGAAACAGTCGCAAGCAAGGCAAGTCAGAACCTAGTGTCTGAGGTAAACCTAAAATGTACATATTTGATACATAATACATAATTGTTACTTCATTGGTCAATTATCAATGAAGTAATTACTAGCTCAAATAATAATATTAATATGTTATTTGATATATCTACAGCCAGCTCATAAATATTCATCTGACGCTTCATTATGTGCGGCGGAACAACTGAATGCGATGTAACTATTTATTTTAGTGACCCATCATTGTGTGGTTAATCGAGCAAATGACGTCAGAGTTTGAACCATACCGTTCGTATGGTACAAACTGACATCATTTGTTCGATTAACCGAATCGGCTAGTAAAAAACACTGGTTGTTGAATTACCTTTTTTTGGGAATGGGATCTCGTACCTAGATCAATCTTTGAGGTTGTCGTGTTTGACCAAATTTCTTATTGGATGCTTTAATAAATAAGGTGCTTAAAAACAACACGTATTGCCTGTGTGTCATGCTAGCGTGGGCATCACTAGGAACAGCAAGGGTCAGGCACGGAAAGAAAATTGATTGAACTAAAACAAGGAAAATGTCGTCAAAACGATATTGTCGAATTATTGTTTGAACTTAACTTTACATTCATCATGAACCGATGTCCGATGGGGCAGTAAGGTTCTGGAGTGGCGGCCCCCAACAAGGTGGACCGATGACCTGGTGAAGGTCGCGGGAAGCTGATGGATGCGGGCAGCACAAGACCGGTCAGCGTGGAAAGCCTTGGGGGAGGCCTTTGTCCAGCAGTGGACATCCATAGGCTGAAGAAGAAGAAGAAGATACATTCATCAACCTTTTTATCGTCCCACTGCTGGGCAAAGGTCTCCTCTCATACAGAGAAGGATTGAGCGTAATCACCACGCTTTGTTACGTTTGAAAAGTTAGTTAAAATGCCAGTCGAAATCAGAGCCCACTATTTGTTCCTTATTATTAATCCTTATCCAAATAAATTACGTCATATCAAAGGTAATTTCAGTAGCAGCAGATCACTTTTTGAATTATTGGAATTGTTATTTTCATTCAGGAGATATCACGATAAGAACTGATAGTAACCATTGTTGATTTTTCTGACACTTTTTTATGATAGCAGGTCAAGCTACCTGAAACTGTCAAATATTTTCAACGAACCTAGAACCGCCGTAGCGATAAAGTTCAAAATCTAATAGAAAAAAAATTGCAGATTGTAGTGGTTTGATCTGCTTTCGCCTGTACCTACACAGACTGGTAAGAATTGACGCATCCATCGGACCGAAAATTGTTACAGTAAGCTCAGGAGCATCGACCCAGGCGGCATCGGTCTTCGTGGAACCCCGTCATGATGTGCTGACATCTCTTTGAGGCGCGCGTGAAACACGACGCGCTGTCGACTCGGGCCTGGTCCTTACCGGGCGGCGAGCTGCCCACTGTTCACCGCCCCCAACCCATTATAACCTTAAAAATGATTCAGATTATGATCGTTAGGGTATTACGCAATTAGGGTGCTGGAGAGGCGCTGTACATTGTAAGATCTTCATTTTGGTATATATGTATTCTATTCTGTTCTGTTATGTACCTACTCTTCTATTATGTTCTAATCTGGTCTGGTCCGGTCCGGACCTGTTCTGTTCTATTCTGGACCGCTACCGCTTTCCCAATGCAGTAGTGCTCATTTAAATAATTTAATATATAATTTATTAGTTATTTTGCCTTTCAGCAAAGGCTTCCCCATGCTTTTCATTATCTCACGATTCTGAATTTTTCTCTTCCATGTTCTTCATTCTTTGCAAAAGATTTCATGAACTGTTTCACCAATCTGTGCTAGAAAAACTGACACAAGATCTTATGACCATTACGTAAAATTAGTATCTACCTAAATTAGAAAGAAATGTAGCAAAAATGTATAAAACTTTCTTCTGTGACCTTACGTAAGATAATCTAGCCACAATAAGAACAAAAGAAAAAGAAATAAATTTATCTGTCTGTGTTTTTTTTACTGTCGCTTTTGCGTTTCATCGACTTTCGAATTACGCTAATGCTAAAAAGATTTCACTTCCAAAATAAGACTCGTTCAAAGTTTCAGATCCACTTCTAAATCATTTTACGTAATAAATGAAGAGCCCCGGAAATGTCAAGAAATATGACCAAGATCAACAAATCAAGTCTCAGTAGCAATTTTATATTTTTTTAAATAATTATAAACTGTTGCTTGACCGCAATCCCGCCTGATGGTAACTCTACTTACCATCATACAATTGGGTTGAATCCTAAAAAATAATTTAATGTCCACCAGATAGATTTATAGAAAATATTGAACACGTAGTTTTTATTTTTTCTTTCATTCGAATACTTCGGAAGATATTTTGATTTGAAATGTTGCATGACGTCACGCCGTGGTACAAAATCTACCACGGCGTGACGTAATTAGCCCCCACTCCGTAACTTTAATACGCTATATCTCAATAGTTTTTGTTAACTTCGACAAAATAAAAAATACGGGTTTTAATTTTTTTTTTATTATCTATAAGACGGACTATTTATTTTTTTGATTTTCATACCTTGGATACATCCCTATTGTTGATGGGAAAGCGAGCTAGTTTATTAAGCCCCAAGAACACGACCACCGATGTTGCCCCAGAGGGGGGAGGGAGGGGAGAGAGATGGATCTGTAGACCCCCACGACCAAAATCCCGACACAACAACATTTTGCGCATCGTATCCGACACACATCGCAACACAACTACTCAGACCCGTCCTCCGTACGGTTTCACCAGACAGCCGGAACACGACGAATCGCTTGGCGGCACAACTTTGCCTGGTGGGTGGTAACTTCTGCCGGCAGCCGATGTTATGGCCTACCACCGAGAAATTTCGAAACAACACTTTATGTTCCTGTTAATAATATTACAAACGAATACTTTTGCGTTTCAATTATAATTGATAGCGCTATCTCTGGTATCAAGGTCAAGATATTGCCCAACCGTGTCAGGCTATTAAATACTTACTTATAGGTGTTAAAAGTAAGAGCATTGTAATTTGATTTGCCAAATTAAAATTTCAATGCAGAATTGCGTAAAATGTCTCCTTTAGAGTATATGGTTAATTTTTATCATGTCAATGAACTTGAGGTCAATTGATATATATAATATTTCGATTATTGAAACACTGATCTCTGCTCTTTGAGACAGAGTAGGCCGGAATCCACCATGCTTTTTTTTTTAATTATACTTAAAACTAAGTTAAAATTAGGCGACTACGCGCTAAGGGCACCCCCTGTGGGGTACGAACCTCGGCTTAGGGCGTCGCTAGAGAGGACAGCAAGGGACGGCTGGATCGAAATGGTCCACCATGCAGCTAATGGATTGTGTTCGAAATGTTTTGTTCTAGAATAATAATACTTCTTCGCCGTTCTGAGAGCAAAGATGATAAAAAGTCTGAGAAGGGTTGCTGGATCGACATGGCCAGGTATTGTACAAGACTCCAGATTTGATGAAAGAAAAGTAAGGTCTTTGAACGTCTATCTGTAAGTTGATAACCTTGTGCCATTATTGCTTTATTCTGCATCATATTATATCATTATAAAGAGAGCAAAGTAGAATTTTCTATAAACTGACGCTTTAGGTAAAAGCTTTAATGTGTAACCGTCAATCATTCATTTATCTTTTATCTAAGTGTTGTTCTTTTGTTTTGATATTACAGTGTTCTCCCAATTTATGTTACGCTTTGGTTAATTATTCGTTACTTTATGATAGGTATTTATTATTCAAATAACAACCTTGAATGAGAATAATGAGGTGATTTTCTTTTGTCTTCTATTTTTATTTAACTTTTTACATAGCGTTGCTTACAGCTATTATGTTTTACACAGCCTTTCAGTAATAATGTGATATTTTTTGTCTTTGACTGTCCAGATAATATTTTTAAATATTATTTATTAATAAAATAAAAAAGAATAAAATACGAAAAGTATAAGATTTTTCAACAATAAAAAAAAGATTACCTTCAAAATTTATTTCGTGTTTTTTCATAGCAATTAATTATATTTATATTATAATATCTTTGTGATTGATGGACTCCTAAAGCATATTGAAAGTACCTGTCATTTGGTATAATTGAAGTGAAAAAAGGTTAAGGAAATCAACTTAAAATACATTGCAATAAAGTAGACAAATCATTAATTGCCATTGGGAGTGTAATTATCTGAGATTATCAACACTGCTTTAGATCTTACTTTCACGATACAAAATAAAAATGCAAAGCTGTTACGAAATACAGTAAAAAATGTTACATAATAGAACCTATCACAATACGATTGGTCTCAATTTTTGATAACAATTTTAAATACTGGCTATATTTATTTTTATTTATAAAACATATTTTTGCAATCAATTCAAGCTCAATATGTCACGGTCTAGATATTTGAATGTGGTTTTTTTTGTAGTTGCACTTTCAAAAATGCACTGTATTCCACAATACGTGAATGTCGAAAATGGGGTGACATTGGTGAAATCTGCGAAGTAATTACGTAGCACATTCTCTGTAGCAATAGGTTTTATTTTGACAATCCAAGAACATTCCTTGCGTTATTAACTTTCTTAAACAGACATTTTTTTTTTTCGAAATTATGAAGGAATAGGTTGACATTATCGTTCAGAGTGCAAATAATTATCATCGTCATCAAATTTATTTACACATCATTAAATTTAATTAATTTATCCTATTTAAACTTGTAAACTTATATCTAGTTTCTACTTTTTAAGGGTTTGGGCGCTGATAACCGAAATACAGGCTTTTTTCTAGTTCGATTACAGATGTCTAACTCGATTGTAACAATAAATTATAGCCTATAATATATTTTGTGTAACATGTTAAACAATTACTGAATAAACTTTATTATTGTTATTATCTAGGAACCCTTAAGGAGCCCACGTAGCTCAGTTCCTTTCATAAATGATGTGACTGTGTTTAGTGGCAACATTATAGATTTGGAGGAGTTAGGAAGTTAAGACAAGTTTAGATATAGTAAATAAAAAAATAAATAAAATTAATAAATAAATAAATTGTTTATTTATCAGCTTTGTACATAATTTTCTTAATTCTAAATAGCACTGATGCATAATTTGCCTGAACTAGGTAGAACCTGTTTTTCAGGCGTAAAAGTGCGTATTATAATTTATTATTTTGCAATAAATTAACAATAAAAGAAGTACGTAAAAATCTAGGACACAACGGAAATATACAGTGTTATTAATAGAGTACCATACAAGTCTCATATTTCGAAAAAGTTCATTGATAACTTTTGGAGGTGTGTCATATTTGTGAGCATTATCATTAGCTTTTTTTGTCAGACTTTTACTGACTAAAACCCACCCATGTTCCTTCACTTGCCTGTACGCCAGGGCCCCGGAATCTCTTTCGAACAACCCGTGGCCCTGGCAGGCTTCGGTCGTCGTGGACCCCGTCACGATGTGCTGACATCTCTTTTAGGCGCGCGTGGAATACAACGCGCCATGGACCCGATCCTGGCGAGCTACCCATTGAGCAAGCATAAATTAGTTCAACCAGGTCTCAGATGGCTAAAGTGGACTTTTCTTCATGGGATACTGTTTAAAATAAAATTATGTAACTAAAAAACTATCTAACGAGGTTCAAATGTCAGTCATAATAGATAGTAGCCAAGAATAAAAAAAATAATGTTGTAACAGCTTTCAATAGCCTGCAACGTTGCACGTCGATATATTGTCCGTATCAATGTCTGAACATTTCTACAAATTCAAATTACAGGCAATTTTAATATTTTTATTTTTAATAATTATTGACTAGCGCTTGACCGGGATCCCGCCTGATGGTAAGCAGTGATGCGATCGTTGATGGTAAAGCGCGCTAGTTTATTAAGAACCTATTCAGTCAGATTGAGCGAATAGGAAGGAAGACGGCAGTTGAGCGAGGTGATGCAATGTTAAGCCCAACAACACGACCAACGATGATGCGCCAAAGGGAGATTGATCTGAAGACCCTTTACGACCAAACTCCCAACACAACAACATTAGGCGCATCGTACCCGGCATACATCGCAACACAACTGCTCAGACCCGTCCTCCGTACGGCTTCACCAGACATCATGCCGGAACACGACAAATAGCTTGGCGGCAAGACTTTGTCTGGTGGGTGGTGTCGACATTTTCCGTGAAGCTACTCCCGTCTGACCTCCACAACGAAGGTCATATTCTTAGATTCTATTTGACTCTTAAATTTAGCAATTTTACAATCAAATTTAACGTTGCTAATTTGAAGAGTACAACTGTGACGTATAATGACAGGTAAAGTTACTAGTATTACAATTAGTCATGGATAAAGTGATGGAGTATAGTTCATCATCATCACCATCGACCTTTTTATCATCCCACTGCTGGGCACAGGTCTCCTCTTATACAGAGAGGGATTGAGACATCAAATTACAGGCGCTTTTGATTTGTCAATGAGAATAATGTACTTAGTTGCCACGTACCAAACTCAACCTCATTACGTCAAACTACGTTTCGTACGATACAAGACTGTGGTCAATATACAATATGTAAAGAAAACCCTGTCCAATCCGTGAAGGTTTTGTAGGTATCGATAACTGATTCTACTAATGGATACAAAGCCGGGCTAAACTTAAAAAAAGATCCCCCTAAAAAATAAATATTATTTCGCAAAAAGAGGTAACTTAATATATTAGCGGTAAGCAACCCTTCGCGGGCGGCGGGGGGCAGGGCACGCGGCATGTGGCCGCATCGCTATTCGCTCATAATAATACCGTTGTTGTCACTTTTTTAAAAATTACCAAATTTCGGGGAAGTTGGAATTAATTCGCGGGAAAAAATATTATTTCAAAATTCATTAGTATTGTTTCTATGATGATTACGTACAATTTTATATTATATTTGGTCAAGTGTTTACCTAACCTTTATTATCCTTATGGGTCGGACAGGGTTTTCTTTATATATTGTATATACAGGTTGTATCTGACATCGTAATTCAAACTTCGCGAAAAGGTTAGACCGCATGCCACTAATATAATTTTTAGTCATTTATGTCGTTAATGAACGGTTACAGAAATAATAATGTTTTGAAAAAAGTGTTGGCTCTGACTTTTGAACGTTGCAAGCGTGCTGCCGTGCAGGTTTGTAGGTATGACGTTGATCCCTGATGTGCACTTTATTAAATCAGGTGATAAGATAGTTTTTCAAGTTTTGTTTTCATTTCGCTTTTTTTATGTAATTAGCGAATTTATTAATTTTTACTTTAAAATCTTATTGGATTATAGTGAAAAAAACTACATATATTTTGTTTTTAATCATGAAAAAGTTGACGAAAAATTCCCCCACTGGGGGGTTCAGAATCATATACTGGATCCATGGTACTCGTTTGTGCGTCGATGTCAGATACATCCTTTATCTATATATTGTATTGTTGCAAAAGTCGGGAAATATTCTTCAAATGAGTCAAGACCAATGGTAATCTCAGATAATTGAACTCCATCGCCACTTAATTATCAATCATTCTGTATTTTAATATTTAGTAAATTACTTCGAACATTTAAGTATTACTTTCCAACATACAATACCAATACAAAAATTGGTTACCCGTAAAGTCCGTATACGGGCGAAAGTTTTACGTGACAACGACTTTGAGTGGTAAAATAATTTGAATGTGAATATTCATTCATATAGTAGGAAGAAGGATGAAATAATAGAAGCCTAAACGAATTAGAAGCGCAAGACATGAACCGGTGTGTATGCCCATCTCTCTCACTCTCTCTCTCTCTCGCTCTGTCTCTCTCGCTCTTAGGCGGGCTAACTGTGCTCGAGTGGAAGGGACGCGTGCCTTTCACTTTTTATGTCTGTCTCTCTCGCTCTTAGGCGGGCTAACCATGCCCGAGTGGAAGGGACGCGTGCCTCTCACTCGCTCTCATTGTGAGCGCATAACGTGAGCGGAGCGTAACGCAGTTTCTTGAAGTGTCACCCGGCAAACCAATTTATAAGACGTTGTCACGTCAAAATATAAATGAGAACTTTCGGCTTCATTTTGAACAACATTCAAATACCATTAGCTACATCCTGTAACATCACAAAACTCATAACATTTTACTTAATCCTGGAACGTTCAACGAAAACCGCGAAAGTAAAACTAATAGACCATAACACCCAATAGTAGCAGGTCATTAACCCCTAACTACCCAAAGACGACCTGACCACCTATTAGCCCAGTCTGTTTTTACGACTAAGGAAGATAACACACTTTGTTTTCGCCTATTCGCATACCATTTAAAAGGACCGTTGTTAAGGATAACTGTGTGTTATCAGCCTTATTATGGGTGTTGGTCGCTATTCTTATTTTTGATGGTTATATGATATTGTGCTCGTTAATACGAATATAATATTATTTAGCCCCGCTTTGATGTCCTGAACCTTTAAATGAACAGCTGATGTTTTAATATCTTGTCAGTCAAAAGATTTAATTATGGAAAATAAGAAATAAAATACTTTTAGAAAAATAATCATCAAAATTGTTCCAGTCCCTCGATGTACGCAGTCTAAAAGACGAGGCGAAACGCTTCGTCCGGGTCGTGATGGTATCCACACCGTAAGGGTTAATACTATACATGGGCTGCAGGAATAATGGTTTCTTTTTTTTTCGGGGAAGAAAAAAAGACCGCTGTGATCCGCTGATCACAGCGGTCTTTTTGTGGATGAAGGGAGTCCAAAACCGCAGGATAATTGAGGTAGCATTAATGCACCACTCCACGAAGATTGAGGAGGTCGTGGAATATCTGTTAGATAGGTTAGAGCTGCGTCATAACACGAATTTCAAGTCGTTCGTGGTACGCGTTCCGAGATATCATCTCGAGAAGTTCCTCCAAGAAGAGTTCTGGCCGAAAGGTGTTGTGTACCGCCGGTTTCATGGGCAGCTACGTGACACCAATCAGCGAAACACGACGCCGACACTTCGTGTACATTAGGTGTAGTTAATTATGTTCTATGCATTCATAGTATTTTAAGTTTTTATGTTAATATATGTAGTATTGTATATGCTTATATAGGCCTGAAATAAATGGATAAATAAATAAATCAATTAATGGTTTTAAGTTTGACACATCTACCTCGGCAAACAAATAAGCTTCAATGGCTCAAACGACTACCAGGAGATACAGCGCAGGGCACAGCTAATATGGAATAAATACTGGAGCTTAAAAGAAATATTTAAGAGCTTGTTAAAATAAAAACCAAAGTATTGAATTCATGCCTTATACCGTGCCTGATCTATGCTTGCCAGACATGGAAATTTAACAATAATGTTAAATACATAATTATAACATGCCGACTTGCGATAGAGAGAAGTATGTTAAATATCAAAAGAAAACAAAAAATACGACATACAAAAATTAGGAAAACTACCAAAGCAACAGACGGTCTGACTCTAGAACTAATACCTACTGAAGTGGAAGTGGGCCGGACACGTAGCGCATCTTCAAGACCAGAGATGGACAAAATGTGTCACAGCGTGGAGAGGTCCGGCAGGCAAAAGAAAAACAAGGAAGACCTCGTAAAAGATGGGATGACGAGATTAAACATGTAGCGGAACCAAAGTGGATGCTAACTGCACACTCCAATGAAGTTTGGCATCATTTGGAGGAGGCCTTTTCCTGCAAAAGGGTTCTTGCAGACATATAATACAAGTTTCTATTAAATAATAAATATTCTATACTAATATATAAAGCTGAAGAGTTTGTTTGTTTGAACGCGCTAATCTCAGTAACTATAGGTCCGATTTGAGAAATTCTTTTTGCGTTGGATAGCCTATTACTCTAGGAAGGCTTTAGGCTATATAACATGACGCTGCGACCAATAGGAGCGTAGTATAACTAACTCCACGCGAACGAAGTCGCTGGCGGCCGCTAGTATTATATAAAGCTGAAGGGTTTGTTTGTTTGAACGCGCTAATCTCAGGAACTGCGGGTCCTATTGGAAAAATTCTTATTGCTTTAAATAGCCCATTAATCGAGGAAGGCTTTAGGCTATTTAACATCACACTGCGACCAATAGGAGCAGAGCATAACTCCACGAGAACGAAGTCGCTGGCGGCCGCTAGTTAAATAATATAAAATAAAATAGTATATATATTCATTAGATAAATACTGTAAATAATGACTACATACTTACAAAACTTTAAATATTAAATTACTAACAAACTATGTAACACTTAGCAGTTTTGGGAGAAACATAGGCTTATTTATTTATTATTTTATTTATTTAATTTTGACAGTACCACAACATTTATTGCGTTATTTTCTTTGATAAGCAAACAAATTATCCGAACAAAATATGAAGACTGTGACTATTTTTTGAACTTTTTATATTACGTGAATTAGCCTTCTGATAACAGCCAACGTACAAACACAGAACTTAAGCCCTCTAAAAACAAACAAAACCGATGGCCCGTTCAAATACGAGGCAAGTCAAGTGAAATAAGCCTAATGTACCGAAACACCGGCCCTTACTAATTATCCGCAGATAATACGCAATTAAGAACTCTGACCCTTTATTGACACGACCGATGGATTGGACACGTGTTGACGATTACCGGAATGGTATTTACAACAGGAAAGACGCTGCGTATACGGTATTTATGCAGCGTCGGACACCCACCGACTAGGTGGTTGGATGACGGAACCATAATCGTAGGTAAGCGCTGGATGCAGGCCGCGTCCAACCAACCTAGAACTGAGAGCGGTATCCCGGAAAGGCGAGGTGACGAACGCATAGATGGTTTATATGGTCGATGGATGGGCGTTTTGGGGCAATGTTTTATGTAATATTGACGTTCAAAAAGTGCTGATTCTCAGCACAATTTCAATAAATGACTTTTGATTTTGATTTTGATTCTATAGCCGGTGAGAGTCCCTCCGCGTTCCCGGGCGGAGGATAGTCCATGAGGATTTTTTCTATCTGCCAAAAAAGGCCGCATTCTACCGGTCTGTTTGTAAATCCTTGCGGGAGGCCTATTTCTAGAAGTGGAGTTCCTGTGGCTGACATGATCACGATGATAATGATTTACAACAGAGGGGCAATTCTTGTAATTTTAAAAACATTCACAGTTCATCCTGCCTTAGTTAAAATACACACCTGTGTATAATCCAAATCAGTCCAGGCACAGGTTTTCTCACGACATGCTAATGTTTAAAGTTTTGTTTTTTATAAATTATAAACTAGCGCTTGACCGCAATCCGTGCTAGTTTATTAAGAGCCTATTCACTCTAGCCTTGAAGACACTTAAATTATAGTCCGACGCAAACACCGCCGCTAGCAAATTGTTCCAGTCCCTCGGTATATAACAAGTGGTGAAACGCTTCATTCGGATCGTTGTGCTGTCAACAACGTAAGGGTGGAAACTCGGCGTGCGACGGGTCGTCCGATGATGGAATGCAGATGGAGGAATGCGCACACTCTTTAAAATGCATCCTATAGAACACCGACAAACTGGATACTCTTTGCTTGTGCTCCAGACTTTGGATTTGTCAAAAATACTTCTAATTTTGACCAGTTTTTTACATTTGTTTGTGTGACTAGATTTTGAAGGTTTTAAATCATCAATCTCCCTCTGGCTCAGTATCATTATTTAACATTGCATCACCTCGCTAAACTGCCGTCTATCTTCCTATTCGCTGAGTTTTTTTTTTTGAGTGAATAGGCTCTTAATAAACTATTACGCTTTATCATCAACGACTGCATCTCTGCTTACCATCAGGCGGGATTGCTGTCAAGCAATAATTTATAGTTATATATATAAAAACGACTGGATATTGATCACATTGTCAATAATAAATTGACTGCCTCTGTGGCGTAGCGGTAGCGAACGCGGCCGTGCATACGAACATCTAGTGGCAGTCGTTACGGGTTGCTAGAGCCCTCAAATGTCTAACAATTGCATTGCTTAGATATCGCCTTCGGGTTGTGGAGGTCAGACGGCAGTCACTTTACGGAAAATATCGAAGTTTAGCCAACATCAGCAATTACATTGGTAAAGCGGACCCCAGACTCCAAAACTGAAAAGCTACGGATACGACTGGGATTAACGCTGAGATGATGATGATGATGATTGTCAATAATAAGACTTGCTTGTAGCTAAGAAATAACTGCTTCACAGTTCGAACGGCCAAGTTATGCTATGCTTACTGCGGTTGATCTGCGGACGGGTGACCACCAAGAACTCCGTGCCTCGGAAAACACGTTAAGTCTTGGTCCTGGTTGTCACTCATTTATGACGTGACGTGACGTGTCGTTACGGGTTGTCAGAAGCTCGAAAGTCGGAAAACCAGTTTAAGCAAGGCATATCTGACGTTTTTTTTTTTTAATAATTATAAACTAGCACTTGACCGCATTCCCGCCTGATGGTAAGCAGTGATGCGATCGTTGATGGTAAAGCGCGCTAGTTTATTAAGAGCCTATTCACTCAGAAAAACTGAGCGAATAGGAAGGAATACGTAACAGTTGAACGTACTTTCTAAAGCAGAGAGAAGTCTCGGTATTTAAAAGTGGTCACCCATCCCCAGACCAACCGCGACCTGATCGATCAGGACATTTGTTGACCACTTATCTGAAGAATTTTATTAATTTTATTCATCATCAACCTTTTTATCGTCCAACCGCTGGGCACAGATCTCCTCTCATATAAAAAAGGATTGAGCTTAATCACCACGCTCGCTCAATGCGGATTGGCGATGACGATGATTTAGATTTAAAGTCCAGGTTTCCTCAAGACGTTTTCCTTCACCTTTTGAATCAGTCATTGATGTCCAAGATATACTTAGAAAAGTTATATTGAACCTTGCTTGACTTGACATCAAACCCGCACACTCAAACTTGAGAGGCTGGTGGTCAACTGCCAAAACAAGACAGGAAACAAAGTTTTGATTGTTTTTTTTTTTGGTTTACAACTTATTGTTTCGCACCGAGTCACTGTTTAAAACCTTGCACGTTCAAATGCAACTTTTTGTTCAATGTAGATTTACATTCTAAGATAGTTAACACCTGTGGCTTACGGTGAAGGAAAAATATTTATGGTGTGTAATTTATTTATTTACTGGGATATCTAAAAATAAAAAAAAAATGCAGTTACTAAGATACAGGATTACAATAGTACCTACAATGAGGCTCTTTTACGTGTGACACATAACTGGGTGTAAACATGATACAAATAGAAAATACAAATTATGAATAATGAATACAAATGATGAAATTATAAACATAAAATTAAATTAACAAAACCAACATTAACTATTCATATTACAAATTATTAATATAAAAAAGAAGAATATAATTATATTATAGGCAAGATATTTTTTTTTTAAATAAAACGTAACCCCACTAGGAATTTACCCTTTATCGTGAGCTAGTTAACAACCACATAAATTCATATACATTAAAAGCAATAACCGAAAGAACTACTTGTAGGTCATACAAATATTTTTTCCGTGCGCGAATCGATCCCGCGACACGCAGCGCAGCAGTCAATCACTTAACCACTGTGCCAACCGCGGCGATAATTTGAAAAAAATATTGCGATAAATTAAGAATTAACATGATAACAAGATTGATTATATAAATTACAATTGTGTTATTAATACTAGCGGCCGCCAGCAACTTCGTTCGCTCCTATTGGTTACAGCGTGATGTTATATAGCCTAAAGCTTTCCTGGACTAATGGGTTATCCAATGCAAAAAGAATTTTTCAAATCGGACAAGTAGTTCCTGAGATTAGTGCGTTCAAACAAACAAACAAACAAACTCTTCAGCTTTATATATTAGTATAGATATAAGTAGTTATATACTCAGTTATTTTATGGCGGCCAAGCCTGATCATCATCATCATCATCTTTTCATCCGAAAGACGCCCACTGCTGGACATAGGCCTAGAATCAAACATTTGAGAACATGTAATATCTAACAACCGTACTGGGCCCGAAACGAAGAGTGGAGGCTTGTATTTCCCAGCAGCGGTATCATTAATGGTCAATTATGAGGTATGTTCAAGCTACCTTTGCTAGCTAGCTATGTGACCTTTTCCCGTGTGGTACCGGGCTTAGAATAGTACCAACCCACACACACATGAATATACATAAAAAAAAAAAAAAAAAAAAAAAGAAAGAAATGAAATCGGTTAAAATCGTGATTTAAAATTCTTCTTCTTGTGGATGGTAGTTTAATAAAGATGGGCTATAATAAAGAATCAATTACAGGAATTACAGCGTTCGAAAGAAGATATGTATATAGAGTGGTGCACTTAACCACTTTTTATGCACGTAACCACTCTATATACATATCTTCTTCCGAACGCTCGGGGAATACGACCGTTGTCGAACAGTGACGAAGATTTCTATGCGCATTATCACTTTGGGAGACCTGTAACATGTTATTCATCAAAATCACATAGTACTTACACCCGTTGTAATAGGTATCAAAATAGTCGACGCAACACAGACGCAACGCGAGTAAGGTAACTCTCACCAAGGAAGCGAACAGCAGCGCTTCTCCTGTGGTATATCAAATTACTGCGATCCCCAACCCGCTTGCCTAGCGTGGGGATTAGGTTCCCCTCCCCCCACGCCAATAGAATGATCGCTTTGCGGGAGGCCATTGTCCAGCTGTGGGCCTCTATAAGTTAAGAAGAAGAAGGAGATGGAGGGTAAAACTAGCGGGAAGATGGAAGACAAAAAATATCAATATCATTTTTTTTTTTTATTAATTATAAACCAGTGCTTGACCGCAATCCCGCCTGATGGTAAGCAGTGATGCGATCGTCGATGGTAAAACGCGCTAGTTTATTAAGAGCCTATTCACTCTAGCCTTGAAGACACTCAAATTGTAGTGTGACGGAAACACCGACGCTGGCAAATTGTTCCAGTCCCTCGATGTACGCGGTATAAAGGAAGAAGCAAAACGCTTCGTCCGGATCGCAGTGGTGTCAACAACGTAAGGGTGGAAACTCGCCGTTAGACGGGTTGTCCGATGATGGAACGGAGATGGGGGAATTAAATCATGCAATTCCCTTGCACACTCACCAGAATGCATCCTATAGAAGACCGAAAGGCTGGCTACTCTACGCCTGTGCTCCAGGCTTTGGAGACCGTTTCCAGTTAAGTCTGGGTCGCCAATCAGCCTCTTCGCACGCCTCTCCACTGAATCCAAAGTGGCAAGGTGATATTTCGCAGCACCAGCCCAAATATGGCTGCAGTACTGCACACGCGAGCGGACCTGTCTTTTGTACAAAATTAGAAGCTGCCTTGGTGTGAAGTACCGCCGGACCTTCGCGATGACGCCTAGTTTTCTGGCAGCCACCCTGGCCTTGGACTCAATGAACCGCTCAAAGTTAAGGTTCGAGGAAATCTCAACTCCCAAAAGCTGAAGGCGGTCGGTGCACTCCAAGGATACATTCTGAAAAGTAGGAGCCAAGATGAACGGACTCCTTTTGGCGGTGAAAAGACACGCCTGTGTTTTGGCGGCATTGAATGCCACAAGATTGGCATTGCCCCATCATCTACCCAGTCTTTTCCCTACATAGTTGGGGTCAACATAGAGAAAAAGAATATACAGATGTAAAAATGTAAATGTATTCAAGGCTTAATTATGAATGCAATCAATGTAGATAACAAGCTGATTGTGTGATTTACTGATCCCGGTATGGAGTGCTTGCAAGAGCTCTAGCAGTGATTATGAGTACTCTCTACTCTCGATATAATGATTATGGCACAATTACAGTACGGCTAGGTATTTTATTTTTTTGTATAAACCAGAACAAAAGGAACTTCAATTTTATATACTTGTAACAACCTACTTGGTACTTAGCTATTTACCTTGACTAGCCTATTTTGTTCACTTTTTATTTGCACCGGGGTAAGAATGTCGACTACGCAAGTGCAGGAGAACGCGGCCCGAAAACCACCGTGTGGTGTCAGTCAGTAAGAGTCTAATAATACGCTTTCATCAGCCAATCGAGTGGTGGATATCCATAAGGATTTCCACACGCAAGAAAAGTCTCAATTTCTTAAAGGCATGAACCTAGCAATGGGTATTTTAAAAGCTATGACGTATTTGACTTAGAAAAGTATAAAAAAATTACAGAACATAAATATGAAGATTTATAAAGAGTCCATTGGGCGGTCTTATCGCTAAAAGCTATCTCTTATAGACAACCTATGGATCGAATACTAAGGGGAAGGGGAAACAAATAATGTAGGTAGACTATACTTACTTTCTTTTCAATGATAACAGATAGAGACACTAAAATTTAAATAAAAAAACACATTTTTTTACAAGCAAGCAAGTGCAAGTCTATCGGGAAGCCGATGGGTTCGAGCAGGAACCTCTTTAGACTGAGGAAGAAGGAGAAATGTTCAAGTCCATTCATTTATTCGTACTAACTCTCAGATCCCAAAACACTTAACTATTACGTAGATCACACAAATTTATATTATAATCCGTACAAAATTCAGACCTGCTGAAAAGCAAACAACGCCTAAGACACTATGAAAATCCAAATAATCAATCAATCGTCTAAAAGCATCAGCGATCGTTTGTGACTTATTTGCCAAACTATTAATAAAATATAAATGGAAAAATAACTTTAACTTCTACATAATACATATATGTAGTTCAGTTTACAACTTTTCATATATTTTACAGAGTGCAGTGAACTTCATTTACATTGAAAATAAAGTTGATAAGTATTCATTTAACTTGAAAAATAACATCAATCTGGAATAGACTTTACCTAATAAAGATTGTTGCGTAATCTCGCTCATTCTCTTAATTTAGGAGTATGAAATATAGAATACAATATTCAAAAAGAATACAGAGTACAATTGTAGTGAATAATACTTACTATAAAACAATATAAATTGTACTAAGTTTTTATTAGTTGTATCGACCCACTACTGGACAAAAGACATGCCTTATACTTCTGTCTATACACGTACAGAGTTAGAGCATGTTCCCCAGTTCGTCTTGTCATGTACGGGGTCTACCGCGCCTTCTGGCTGTGTCAGGGCTCTAGGGTACTATGACAAAACAAACAACATTATGATAAAAAAACACAATCTAAATACTACAAAAACTCCGCATCAAATCCATCTCCGACACCAATGTCACACAACCTTACTCTCTAAATCCCAACATAAATACCCGCGTTACTAATAATATTAACAAGCATGCAATCACTAAGGACAGTTGTCAACCAGTCTCCCACTTACTTAGTTAGCATCGCATTACGCCAAGCCATTGTTACGCCAGTGCTTGTACCGAACACACGAACAAAAAGTTCGTATGCCCGCGAGTGAAGTGAAGTGATAAAAATGCCAGGACAAACTTGGAGCCCTCCGAACATAGGCGCGATATGCCCTGAACAACAAGCTCCAATAACGCAATGCTCATCCACAGGATTCCTCTTCCTCGCCCTAATTTCTCAACTATACAGTGGGTCTAAAGACAACCAACCAACTGATGATTTACATTATTTTGATACAGTTGTAAATGAAAATCCAAGCACGTTATCACCATATTTTGATGACTCGGTTGTTCCTTTAGGACCAATACCTTTAAAAACAAGTGAATTATCATCTAAACAGCCTATAGGGCCAACAATATTGTCACAAGACTTTTTCTTTGATAAGTTTAGTAGTCCGGTTCAAACGACGAAAGTTCACAGTCATGGCCCGGGCGTTAGTCGTGGAATATCCCAAGTGTCATCATATTTCCCGACGTTCGAATTTGAGAAGTATGGTAAAACTTTCCACAAAGATATCGAACCATTTGATTTTGAAAATAATAAGAGAGATCCGGAATTCGAATACGAGAATCCGTTCTCGACTACTAGTAGTAAATACCAATCCAGGGATTTGGACTTCGGTTTCGGCAAGAAGATGTTTGCTGATGCCGAGACGGCGAATTCTGAGAAGGTTACGATGAAAGTGGAGAAGAAATCCCGTTCCAAGACAAGAAGAAAAAGACAGGCGATTGAACGATTTGATTTCATAGTGGTTGGTGCAGGGTCTGCTGGATGCGTAATTGCCAATCGTTTGTCTGAAGTAAAACACTGGAAGGTGAGTACTTTTTTCAGTACGAAGAATATGTATATATGGATAAATATGTATCTGTGTATCTACTTTACAGTATTGTATGTATAATATTCGCAACAAAAGACATTCTCATTCAATACCAGGTAAATCAGTGCCCATTCTAAGTATGCCTGGTAGAGATTATATTAACAATAAGGCCGCCTATTGTAGGTCACGGGTTTTCCGTAAGATACCCCGTGGCCCCTAATGTACAGGCACGTGAAGGAATATGGGTAGGTTTTAGTCAGTAAATGTCTGACACGCGCATCCACTCCACCCAGAGCGGTAAAGGTTATTTTGATCCGCAAAAAAGACCGCACATTTTAGATTATACAATATGCATAATATCAAAGTACATACATAAAATACAGTATATAATTATATAGGTTTTTTTTTATTTTATATTTTTTGGATTTTATATTTTCATTTAATTTGACTGAAGGTATGGAATCTGGAAGCAAATGTCGGTCATCATCATTTTTTTTGTTTGACTTATATTACTTGACTTTGTTATTTTTTTTATTATTATTATTTAATTTTGTTATGATTTTGATTGTATAGATTTAAATATTTGAATAAATTAAATATTAAATTTATAAATAAAAAATACAACACATATTATATAGGTATATAAATAAATATGTAGTAAATTAAATCGAACTGTCTCTTCAGTAAAACAATATTGTTAATTTAATTACATCTAATTTAACTATGACTGACTTAAAGAAGTAAATCTGGATTTTATTTCCATGTTGAGCGACCCAAGTCTTGTTACAAAAATTTATCGTACCGATTATTTGGTTCATGAGCCATGATAGTCCAGAGGCAATGGCCGTGATTTACGAGTCACAATTTAGCGCTTCACTTTTTTGTAAATTATTTCATCATCACTGCTGTCAAAATGGTCAAGGAAAATATTATGAGGAAACCAGCATGTCCTCGAACAAAAAATTCGAAAACACGAGACATTAACAGGTAAGTTGATGTTCAATATTACATTTGAAAGCGTAGGTATTGCAGTTTTCTATGAAAACAGCATAATATACAAAATTAGCCTATATTGTTCCCACCCTGGAACACAGGCCTCCTTTCAGTGAGAGAGAGTAGGACGTAACGTACTACGCGGGCCCAATACGGGTTAGAATACGTTACAAATCTTAGGTTTTTGTTTCATATTTATCAATAAAATCAAATCAAATCAAAGCATTTATTTCAAATAAACCAGTTACAGGCACTATTGAATTATCAGAAGGTCGGTCAGTCAGTAAGGTGAAGCTAGTCGCCCATTCCAAAGAATAGGTACCTATGGAGAAGAACGGGCAAGAAACTCCATGGACACTCTTTTAAATTATCAAGCTATTGATACAAATATTTGATTACATCATTCACTTTGAAAGCAACAGTGTGAGAACGATACATAAATATATTGTACGCTAAGAGCGTCCATTATGAAAAACACACAAAAAAAAAACAACAACAAAAAAAGACTAACCCAACAAATAGATGCTTTACAGCAAATACATTGTGCTCACACGTATATATATTATACTCTACTCTATTCTATACTTTCTAAGTATATCTTGCACACCAATGACTGACAAGGCGAAGGAAAACATCTTGAGGAAACCTTGACAAGTCTGAAATCGCAAATCCACATTGAGCAAGCGTGGTGATTGCGCTCAATCCTTCTCTGTATGAGAGGAGACCTGTGCCCAACAGTGAGACGATAAAAAGGTTGACGATGAAAGCGCCTGCCGGGATTCGAACCTATGACGTTCAACATTTGTGTCGCGTCCACTACGGTGTCATACCACTAGGATACCGCTACTTTTTTTTCATAGTCAACAAAAAATGTCTACGCTAGAACGATCTTTCATGTCTTTAGATAGAGGAATGGTGTAGTTTTAGTTTGTAGATATCCATGACCTCTGAATAGAAAGAATCATAACTAATCTAACAATTGTCACATAATTGAACCATTCTACTATTGAATGCGTAAAGTACGGTCATAATAGCCATAATAAAACTGATTGGACTGCAACAAAGAGAATGTTATGGTCCACAAAACGATTTCACTCAATTCTTGTTTGAACTTGACCATATTTAACTGATAGTGACCTTGTTTGGTAATAACAATGTAACTTTAGTTGTTAAGATAATACGTTTTATTTCTCAATTTCCTTTAAGCACCTTTAACTCACTTATATTTAAGTGGAGGAAGTATGAGGTTTGTTAAATTTGCTAGGAATTACGTGTGTTATTTAATATATATTTTTTACACCCTTATGTATACCTACTTAGTGGCAAATCTTCCTTCCTCTTCCTTCCCATTCATGGTAATTATTATTAGTTAACACTTAAAAATATATTAGACGCGGGTTCGATCCCCGCGCAGTGCAAATATTTGTATGCATGAATTTGAAAATTTGCACTGGTCTGGTCATGCCTCAGAAAGCACGTTAAGCCGTCGTCGGTCCCGGTTGCCATTCGAACATCTAATGGCAGTCGTTACGGGTTGTTGGAGCCCTCACAAGTCCAACAATTGGTCTAACTGCAATGCTTCGATATCACCTTCGGGTTGTGACAGACTCCAAAGCTGAAAAAGCTTTGGATGTGACTGGGATTAACGCGATGACGATGATGATTACTTAAATATCTATAAAAAAATATTTCAACATAATTATCATGTCAACACGACAGACGTCCACTGCTGGAGATAAGCCTCCCCCAAAGACGAGGACCGGTCCTGCATACAAATATAATTAAATGATAAAAACCTTATATGTAATAAAAACTTAATGTTATGGCGGTTTGTCTCTTCGTGCGTTTTTTACTCACTTTGTTTTATTCTGATATTTATGTTATTTTCTACAAATCTATATGGTACTGATATAATTATTATGATAAAGCTGAAGAGATTGTTTGAACGCAAATATCTCAGGAAATACTGGTTTGAATTGATTAATTCCTGTTGTGCTAGATAGTCCATTTATTGAAGAAGACTGACATAACATCACGCTGCGACCAAAAGGAAGAATCAGTAGAAAATGTGGGGAAAAATGGGGAAAATTATTCACCTTTGAGGGCTTCCGTTGTGAGCGCCGCTTTAACGGTTCAAGTTACCCAAAATATACGATCTAAAACTTCTTAATCACGATCATAATAACAAAAATAGACGCGGAAGAAGTCGCGAGCAATACTAGCTGTTTCCCACAACTTCGTCCGCGTTAATTATTAAGATATTATTTTGAAGTTATGTTAAGCCGTTATTTTCCTGCCATTGACACATATGTGCATTGGAGCTCTTAGGGTCAGTGCATTTAATTTTCTTCTCTGAAATACAGTTACGACCGAAACATAGTTAGGAATCTGCAGGCAAATTTATATAATAAGCGTGATGAAATCTTCAAACGGGTTGATACTTGTAGATACTTGAGGTGCTATACATATATATATGCTGATATACATGGTGTATCTGACATCGTAACGCAAACTTCGCGAAAAGGCTACACCGCATACCACTAATTAAATTATAATGGTCATTTATGTCGTTAATGAGCGGTAACAGAAGTCACAGTGTTTAAAAAAGTGTCGGCTCGGCCCTTGAACGTTGCAAGCGAGCCGCAGCGCGTGTTTGTGGGTATGATGTTGACCCCTCATCTGAACTCTATTAAATCAGCTGTTAGGATAGTTTTTCTAGTATCGTTAACATTGCGTTTTTATGTAATTAGCGAATCAATTAATTTTTACTTTAAAAATTTTATTGTGTTATAAATGTATAGCAATTATGAACGATCTCTCGGTGGTAGGCCACAACATCGGCCGCCGGCGTAGTTACCACCCACCAGACAAAGTCATGCCGCCAAGCGATTCGTCGTGTTCCGGCATGATGTCTGGTGAAGCCGTATGGAGGACGGGTCTGAGCAGTTGTGTTGCGATGTGTGCCGGGCTCGATGCGACAAATGTTGTTGTGTCGGGAGCTTGGTCCTGGAGGGTAGCGGGATCCGAAGCACGGTGCTCCGCTGGCCGACCGCAGGTAGTTGGGGGCCCAAGTAGTGTGCCCGCCACACACGAAAGGCTGCCCCGCCAACTGCGAAAAATCCCAGGGTGGCCCCATCGTGCCGGTTGGCGACCGGACGAGAGGACCCGATGGCGATCCCTGGGGGGGTTCGGGCGTCCCCGCAGTCTCCAGATCAATCTCCCACTGGCGCAGCATCGTTGGTAGTGTTGTTGGGTTTATCATTGCATCACCTCGCTCAACTGCCGTCTTCCTTCCTATTCACTCAGTATATTAAAATGAAAAGTTTTAAAAAGAAAAGTGGGTGTGCACAGCGGGCGCACGTCCTCTCATTTAAAGTGCACCTCTCAAACATTCGAGGTCTGCACTCCAATATCGATGCAGTCCATCACCACCTTGAGACTGAAAAGCCCCACCTACTTTTCTTGACGGAGACCCAGATCAGATGTCCGTCTGATGCGGCATACCTCAACTACCCGGGATACTCTTTGGAGCATCATTTCCTGCAGCGTGCCGGGGTCTGTGTGTATGTCCGCAATGACATCTGTTGCCGGCGTCTCCGTCACCTCGAAGACTCTCATCTATCGTCCTTATGGCTGTTGGTTGACACTGGTGTCGACAAAATTGTCTACACCTGTGTCTATCGATCGCACAGCGGTGACCAGGAGACAACTCGACTATTTGACCACCTCAGTGTGTCTGCTGACAATGTACTGCATCAGCACCCTGACGCACAGTTCGTCGCTCTGGGGGACTTTAATGCCTGCCACCAAGACTGGCTTTTCCCATACCAGAGGACCGACCACGCTGGAAGAGAAGCACGAAACTTTGCGCTATCAATGGGCCTTTCCCAGCTGGTGGAAGAAGCGACTAGGGTGCCTGATGTGGCTGGTCATACCGCCAATTGTCTGGACCTTCTGCTGACCACTGATCCGGACAGATGTGTTGTTACAGTTTCCTCACCGTTAGGAAATTCAGACCACTGTCTGGTGAAGTCTGTGACGTCCTTCTCCCCACCTGATTGCGACTCGCGTGGTGAGCGGCGAATATGGCGTTACAAGTCAGCAGATTGGGATAAGATGCGCCACTTCTTTGCATCTTATCCTTGGCAGCAGGTCTGCTTCTCTTCTAGCAATCCATCGAGCTGTGCGGACGCTATAACCGACGTGGTGCGTCAAGCTATGGGGTATTTTATCCCCTTCAGTGACGTGCCCGTCGGTGGCTCGGCTCGCCCATGGTTTAACGCCGACTGTGTTCAAGCTGAACAGCGTAAGCACACGGCATTCCTCGCCTGGGTTGACGCTCGTGACCGCAGAGCTCTGGATCTAAGCTCAAAGAAGAGAGCCTTTAACCGTGCTGCCAAGTCCTACAAAAAGGCGCTTAAGAAGGCTCGCTTCGACCGCATTACTAACATTGGTAACAAGCTCTCTGCGCACCCTTCCGGTAGCAGATCTTTCTGGTCCCTAGCCAAATCGGTCGAGGCGAACTTCTGTCGGCCCACACTGCCTCCGCTGGTTAGGCCTGATGGAGCACTGGCCCATACGGCGAGAGAGAAAGCAGGTCTCTTTGCATCTCTCTTTGCCCATAGTTCGCGTCTTGACACTGGCAATGCTACTCCACCTAATTTACCTCATTGCGGTACTTTAATGCCGGAGGTTCGCATTAGAAACAAGGAGGTTCTGAGAGTATTGTGTCGTCTGGACGTGAATAAGGCTAGTGGTCCAGATGGTATACCAGCGATTGTTCTTAAGGCTTGTGCGCCTGAGTTGTCTCCTGTATTGACGCGCCTGTATCGCCTCTCATTTAGGACTGGTATAGTGCCCAAGTCCTGGAAGCTTGCCAACGTGCAGCCCGTGCCCAAAAAGGGTAGTCGTGCCGATCCTACCAACTATCGGCCGATTTCAATAACCTCCATACTCTGCAAGATTATGGAGCGTGTATTGAACTCGCGCCTCTTGGCATACCTGGAAGGTAACGATCTCCTCAGTGACCAACAGTACGGTTTTCGACGCAATCGGTCAACTGGGGACCTACTAGTGTATGCCACTCACTTGTGGGGCGAGGCCCTCGAGAAAAATGGGGAAGCGATTGCCGTCTCCCTTGATGTCTCGAAGGCCTTCGACCGGGTATGGCACGCTGGCCTTTTGAGTAAGCTTCCAGCGTACGGCATTTCCGCTGGCCTGACTGGCTGGGTAAAAGACTTCCTGACTGAACGGTCCCTCCGAGTTGTTGTCGACGGATGTTCATCTGAGCCCATGTCGACCAATGCCGGTGTTCCTCAGGGGTCTGTTCTCTCTGCAACTCTGTTCCTGCTGCATATTAACGATCTGCTGATGCCCGGTATCTATGGGTATGCAGACGACAGCACAGTTGTGGAGAGATACCTGCCGGAAGCTCGGGCTAGTAAGGAAACTATCCGGTCCGAAAGAGAGGCCATGGTAGAGCGTGTGAGTGCTGCACTGCAGGCAGTCTCCGAATGGGGCAATGCCAATCATGTAGCATTCAATGCCGCCAAAACACAGGCGTGTCTTTTCACCGCCAAAAGGAGCCAGTTTACCTTGGCTCCTACTTTTCAGAATGTATCCTTGGAGTGTACCGACCGCCTTCAGCTTTTGGGAGTTGAGATTTCCTCGAGCCTTAACTTTGGGCGGTTCATTGAGTCCAAGGCCGGGGTGGCTGCCAGAAAACTAGGCGTCATCGCGAAAGTCCGGCGGTACTTCACACCAGGGCAGCTTCTAATTTTATACAAAGCACAGGTCCGCTCGTGTGTGGAGTACTGCAGCTACATTTGGGCTGGTGCTGCGAAGTGTCACCTTGCCGCTTTGGATTCGGTGGAGAGGCGTGCGAAGAGGCTGATTGGCGACCCAGACTTAACTCGAAATGGTCTCCAAAGCCTGGAGCACAGGCGTAGAGTAGCCAGCCTTTCGGTCTTCTATAGGATGCATTCTGGTGAGTGTGCAAGGGAATTGCATGACTTAATTCCCCCATCTCCGTTCCATCATCGGACGACCCGTCGTACGGCGAGTTTCCACCCTTACGTTGTTGACACCACTGCGATCCGGACGAAGCGTTTTGCTTCCTCCTTTATACCGCGTACATCGAGGGACTGGAACAATTTGCCGGCGTCGGTGTTTCCGTCAAATTACAATTTGAGTGTCTTCAAGGCTAGAGTGAATAGGCTCTTAATAAACTAGCGCGCTTTACCATCAACGATCGCATCACTGCTTACCATCAGGCGGGATTGCGGTCAAGCGCTGGTTTATAATTTATAAAAAAAAAAAAAATCTAAAGTGAAAAAACTGCATATTATTATTTTTTTTTATTGGGAAAAAGCCGACGTAAAATTCACACAGGGGGGGGGTCAGAATCATGTACTGGATCCATGGTACTCGTTTGTGCGTCGATGTCAGATACACTCTGCATTTTTTTCACTTTAAATCGTTCATAATTGCTATACTTTTATAACACAATAAGATTTTAGAGTAAGAATTAATTAATTCGCCAATTACACAAAAAAGCGCAATGTTGACGATACTAGAAAAATTGGTTGTCTGTAGAACTCCGTCTACTGCCGATATTTGAACGTGACAACGTCTATTACATGGTAATAGACCTCGCGCACGAGTGTGACACACGCTCTAGGGGTGGGGGTAAAGTAGGCGTGGACTCCGTGTGGCGTCAGATTCGGCCGTTACGGTGTTTTCGAGAATGACTCCACGCCGTACCAATTTAATAGACGTTGTCACGTCAAAAACTATCCTAACAGCTGATTTAATAGAGTTCAGATGAGGGGTCAACATCAAATCCCCTTACCGAGAGAAGACTTGTATCACTGCTGAACGAAAACCTCCCCCAAGGCATTCCATTGGGGGCAATCCCATAATCTCCATGCTTGGCAGGCAGGTTGGAATCACAGTAGTTTGTTATTCGCAACAAAATACGCCTATTTCATAATATTTTTTTTTATTTTTTTAATAATTACAAACTAGCACTTGACCGCATTCATGATGACCGCAGTGATGCGATCGTTGATGGTAAAGCGCGCTAGTTTATTAAGAGCCTATTCACTCAGAAAAACTGAGCGAATAGGAAGGAAGACGGCAGTTGAGCGGGTTATGCAATGTTAAACCCAACAACACGACCAACGATGCTGCGCCAAAGGGAGATTGATCTGAAGACCCTCCACGACCAAACTCCCAACACAACAACATTAGGCGCATCGTACCCGGCACACATCGCAACACAACTGCTCAGACCCGTCCTCCGAACGGCTTCACCAGACATCATGCCGGAACAAGATAAATCGCTTGGCTGCAAGGCTTTATCTGGTGGGTGGGAACTGCTGCCGGCGGCCGATGATGCCTACCACCGAGTATAATTATAATGAAAACCATATTATGAGTAAGAACTCATAGTTTTGTTATCATTAATAATGTTTAGTTAAAGGTATAGCTTTCTTTATAACGTGGTCAATATTTCCCATACGATTACAATTGTGTCTTATCTTAAATAAATGTAATTTTCAAAATAATAGTGTATTGAATAGGATCTTTCAGGTTTTCTATAAACATTTACATTCTTATTATAAATATGGAATATGTTTGTCTTCGTCCTGACATTTTTCTATTGCTTACTGTTTTAGTAAGTATCTTCAGATATTACAAGACAAGGAATACAGATATACAAAACGTACGTAAATGTGAAACTCAGTTAATTACATACAGTATGTTAAGAAAACCCTGTCCGACCCGTGAAGGTGTTGTTAGGTATCGATAACTGATTCTACTAATGCATACAAAACCGGGTTAAACTTAAAAAAAAAATCCCCCTTAAAAAATAAATATTATTTCGCAAAAAGAGGTAACTTAATATATTTGCGGTAAGCAACCCTTCGCGGGCGGCGGGGGGCAGGGCACGCGGCATGTGGTCGCATCGCTATTCGCTCATAATAATACCGGTGTTGTCACTTTTTAAAAATTACCAAATTTCGGGGAAATTGGAATTAATTCGCGGGAAAAAAAGATTATTTCAAAATTCATTTGTATTGGTACTATGATGAATACGTAAAATTTTATATTATATTTGGTCATGTGTTTACCTAACCTTTATTATCCTTATGGGTCGGACAGGGTTTTCTTAACATATAATAAATATTTATTATCGTCTATGCTACTAGTACCTTGCAGGTTCGAACCCGTTGAACAGTTCGTTTGGTTGCAATATTGTAGTCATGAGTTTGTAAAAGAACGTATAGTTAACTCACAAATTAATTTCAAACAGTTTTAAAGAGTTTGGTCCTTATGTTTGAAAATATGAAAAATGTAAAATCTTTATTCGGTGGTAAGCCACAACATCGGCTGCCGGCAGAAGTTACGTTACCACCTACCAGACAAAGTCTTGCCGCCAAGCGTTTCGTCGTGTTCCGGCATGATGTTTGGTGAAGCCGTACGGAGGACGGGTCGGTGCCGGATGCGATGCACCAAATCTTGTTTTGTCGGTAGTTTGCAGTGGTCGTTGGCCGTGTTGTTGGCTTTAACATTGCATCACCTCGCTCAACTGCCGTCTTCCTTCCTATTTGCTTAGTTTTTTAATTAATAGGCTTACTATACTAGCGCGATTTACCACCAACGATTGCATCACTGCTTACCATCAGGCGGGATTGCAGTCAAGCACTAGATTATAATTTAAAAAAAAATATAGATGTGCCGATATATTGCTAGGTGAGCGATATTAACAAAATTACTACGTTTTCACTAATGACTCAGTTAGCCCTTTTTACATCAAAGTTAGTACATTACCAGCCACCAATAAGGCTAGAACGATTTCTTATTTAACTGTTCTTAACCTTGATGTACAAGATTTTCTCATTGTGTCAATAATAATTACTGCCGCACTACAGGGTACAGACTTTTTAGGGTTCCGTATTCCAAAACGAAAAATACAGAACTCTTATAGGACCACTTATGTCAGTCTGTCTGTCACCAGTCTGTATCTCATGAACCGTGATAGCTAAGCAGTTAATTAGTTTAGATATAGTAACAGATAAACTAATTTTAACTTAAGTGCCTCTTTTTCTTTCTATTTCATTAAGAAAAGGATAGAAGATAACATTTTAGTTTAATCCTGTCACCAAATGAGGCTGATTGGTGACCCTGATTTAACTCGGTGCTAGCCTTTCGGTGTTCTATAGGATACATTTTGGGAAGTGTGCGAGGGTATTGCACGATTTAATTCCACCATCTCCGTTCCACCATCGGACGACCCGTCGTACGGCGAGTTTCCACCCTTATGTTGTTAACACCTCTACGATCCGGACGAAGCGTTTCGCCTCCTCCTTTATACCGCGTACATCGAGGGACTGGAACAATCTGCCGGCGGCGGTGTTTCCGTCGGACTACAATTTGAGTGTCTTCAAGGCTAGAGTGAATAGGCTCTTAATAAACTAGTGCGCTTTACCATCAACGATTGCGTCACTGCTTACCATCAGGCGGGATTGCGGTCAAGCGCTGGTTTATAAATTATTAAAAAAAAAAAAAGTCCTGTAAAATTAAGATACATAGAGTTATTGCTACACCTCTCTCCCAAATTTTAGTTTAGTATGTATATATTGTAAGTATATATTTTGGTAATAGTATTTATGTATATTTAGCTTATTGAAGTATTTTTTAATAATATTAAGAGCTTTTTTTTTTCTTTACAATTTTTTTTTTTCAACTAAAGCACCTACCATCTTATCTCTTCACCTCCTCTGGTTGACTGGTAGCGAATGCCTAAGGCATTAAGTCCGCCTCTGTACATTTCATATGCGAAAGATTAAATAAATAAATAAATAAATTTGATACTCCATAGACAGTGTAGACGCGATTTTAAAAATGACGACTTAAAATACGTCAATTTACATCAGGAGCGGACTAATGTTACAGGTCTAAGCTAACATTTTATCACATGCACTGAATTTAAATTTAATTTAGTTCTTTAACAAGAGAATCGGGATCATTGTTTAAAAATGTGTGCACTTTTTTTCTAATTTATATGGCAAACAAAATTAATATAAACAAACAATTATTATAATTGAGGTGGCATATCAATACACATATTATTTTAACATCCCACTTGCGGAACCTTTCATTGTGAATAGTCTGATATGCATTTTACCAATTTATTTCCTTAAGAACGTGAAGTAAATACTAGCCTTTTTTTTCCAAAGTTGGAAAAATCCTCATGGACTATCCTCCATTTCGCAAATTGATTCTAGTTAGACGAACACACCGCCGCTGGCAAAGTAGTCCAATCCTTCAATGTATGCTATATAAAACACGAAGCGAAACGCTTCGTCTGAATCGAAACCGTATCAACAACTTAAAGGATATTAGCCGTACGATGAATCGTCCGATAGTAGAACGGTGATGGTGAAATTAAGTCATGTACTCGTATTTATCACATACATTCTCCAAAATGCATTCTATAGAATACTGAAGAAGAAAAATGGTCATCTATCCATGGATCAATCGCACCAAGTTTAGCTTAATGAAACTTCCTTAATGTAACTTCCTTCATGTGGTACCGGGCTTAGAATAGAGGCTTAGAGTACCAACACATATCCTCTCATAGGTGTTATAAGAGGCGACTAAGGGAACTCTCACCAGGGAAGCAGGCAGCAGCGCTTCTCCTGTGGAATATCAAATTACTGCAATCCCCAACCCGTCTGCCAGGCGTGGGTGTTATGGCAATTCCCTCAAACTTGGGGGAGGAACTTCAGCACTTCGTCCAGCGGTGGAACTCTAAAGGCTGAAGAAGAAGTAGCTCAACATGATTGATCAATCAAACGGCTGTTATTACTTAGCCAGAAGGGCTCTATGAGTACAATATTGAAGGATATTCACACGGATTTTGTATCGCGTAATTAGTGTTTGATGAGTCACTATGCTTAATAGATCCGATAGTGATTTCTCTATGACTCCAACTCGTGCTTGCCAGAATTTGCTTTTTATATCTTTTTTGTCTCCGGTTAGTCAACTGTGGCTTATAATACGATTATTAGTCTGAAATCCCTCTTTTTGTCCACTTGTAAAAAATCTAAGCTAAATAGAATAATTTATAGATTACCTAATCGGTTTTAGCTAAACTCATTAGCCACAAACACTGGCATTGGCGGTTGACCACTTTTTAACTTTATTCTCTCAGTAATATGGTTAGAAAATGGGTACACCGCCAGTATCCATCTCTGGCTATCCATTTGTCATCATCATCATCTCAGCTTTAATCCCAGTCGCATCCGAAGCTTTTTCAGCTTTAGAGTCTAGGATCCGCTTTACCAGTCTAACTGCTGATTTTGGCTAAAATTCGATATTTTCCGTGAAGCGACTGCCGTCTGACCTCCACAACCCGAAGACGATATCGAAGCATTGCAGTTAGACCAATTGTTGGATTTTTGACTCTGGCTATCCCTTTGTATTGTAGTAGCAATATTTCATCAGATATGCATATTAATATGTACTGCAATAAGGGCTATGATTTACAAGTTATAAGGTTTTGAATGCAGGCAAGCGCTTAACTTTGTATGAATGATTTCATCACCACTGCTCTTAAAAATGTGTATGAAAATATTGGTAAGGATACCGGCGGCGTGAACTAAAACAAAAAAATTGAAGACATTTGAAATCTGCAAACACTCACTTACGTGAGTTTATTGCTACTCAGTGCTGAATATTGATGTTAATTAAGACTAAAAGCTAAACGAAACAATGTCTTCCAAAATGAACAAGCGGGTGGTGACATTGTGTGCGAAGTACTGTAGTCACTTGTGAGCTGATGCAACAAAATGCCATCTGGCAACATTACAGTTACTAATTCGTAAAGGAGAGGCTAATAGGTGATCCAGATTTTTATTTTTTTTTTTATAAATTATAAACCAGCGCTTGACCGCAATCCCGCCTGATGGTAAGCAGTGATGCGATCGTTGATGGTAAAGCGCGCTAGTTTATTAAGAGCCTATTCACTCTAGCCTTGAAGACACTCAAATTGTAATGTGACGGAAACACCGAGGCCGGCAAATTGTTCCAGTCCCTCGATGTACGCGGTATAAAGGAGGAAGCAAAACGCTTCGTCCGGATCGCAGTGGTGTCAACAAGTAAGGGTGGAAACTCGCCGTACGACGGGTCGTCCGATGATGGAAAGGAGATGGGGGAATTAAGTCATGCAATTCCCTTGCACACTCACCAGAATGCATCCTATAGAAGACCGAAAGGCTGGCTACTCTACGCCTGTGCTCCAGGCTTTGGAGACCGTTTCGATTAAGACTGATCTCCAAAGCATAGAGCACAGGCGTAGGGTAGCCAGACTTACAGTATTCTACAGAATGTATTTTGGAGAGTCTACACGAAACTTCTTCGTCAGTCTATGGAGGTCCACTGCTGGACAAAGGCCTCTCCCAAGCCTTGCGACAATGACCGGTCTTCATCGGTCCACCTTGTTGGGGGCCTTCTTACGCTGTGTCTTCGGGTACGTGCCCGCCACTCCAGGTTCTAACAGCAATGTGCCCCGCGCACTGCCACTTAATTTTAGCGAGTCGAAGAGCTATTTCGGTGACCTTGATTCTTCTGCGGATCTCCTCATTTCTGATTCGATTGCGCAGAGAAACTCCGATCATAGCTCTTTCCATCGCCCTTTGTGTGACTGAGCGCGAAACTTACATGACTTAATTTCGCCATCACCGTTTCATCATCGGTCGACCCAGTAGTGTGTCCAAGTGCGAGTCCGACGTTACGAAAAAAAAAAACTTTATAATAAACATTATATTGCTCTCTTTAAGAGCATATGCTTGGCTAGTGATAAACCCATATTTCAACACAACCACTCCAAGAACTTTACGATTAACATCCTTTAAGTAATTATGTCATAAAACTCAAGTAAGCAAAAAGACAATGGACTTTACAAAATATTAATAAAAATAGCAACCTTCCAACTTTGTCGCTAAAGTGACTAATTAAAAATAAATATAAAGAAAAATAATTCTTCTTGCGAGCATGATTATACATATTGTTTTAAATATAGTCACCCATATACTGAAGTGCATTCAATGTGATAATTGTAGGCATTACATCGTTATCGGTTGTATCGTGACCTTAATGCATCGGAGAAATTCTGATAAAGAAACAGTTTCTAGATTTTAGTACAAATATTTTGTCGTGTTTGAAATGTAAGGAAAAAAAGGAGGAGGGAGACAAAGGATTTATTACAACAGCGAATAAATAAAATAGAAAACAGAATAACAGATTTAGAAAAAAATAAAATGGATGAAGATGGGTGAAGTGACACAAAAAGTAAAGAAAAGAAAACACAGTAAAACAAAAACTACGCCGGCAGTAGAAGCACAGCGCCTGTAGTAGAAGCACAGTCGCCAACAGAGGCGGCACCAGGCAACAGAAACAGCGCCCGACAATAGTACTTGCGCCGCCAGCAGAGGCGGTACCAGGCAGCAGAAACAGCGCCCGACAATAGTACCTGCGCCGCCAGCAGAGGCACAGCACAGGTCAGCATACGCAGGAGGAGGTTCAGAGGAGGTTCCCCTCTCCGCTAGGGAGAGGGTACCCCTGGGAGGGCTCTGGAGAAAAAATTATACAGTTAAAGTACTGTAATTGTTGATGCCAGAGTTCGGATAACTAATCCGGTAGAAAATAGCAGGCTGTCAAGAATTTAGAAGAAAAAGGTTGTCATTAGATACATAATCATCAGCGTTCTCAAAAACTGTTATAACAATCAAAATCAAAATCAAAGTATTTATTTCAAATAAACCAGTTACAGGCACTTTTGAATTGTCAGAAGGTAGGTCAGTCAGTAAGGTGAAGCTAGTCGCCCATTCCAAAGAGTAGGTACCTATGGAGAAGAACGGGCAAGAAACTCCATGGACACTCTTTTAAATTATCAAGCTATTGATACAAATAATATGGATACAATGAAAATATTGTTGTAAATATGTAAACATAAGTAAATATTAAATTATAGTGTTGTGTTGAGTAGGAAAAATTGATACAGCACAGCATAGGTACAGCTTCTTACGCTAAGATATCACCAAGTCGCCGAAACTTAGGCTGAAGATGAGGACCGTATGAGTCTTGGTGTAGTAAAATGTTATCAGAGCAGCGCCTCATCATACTGGAATGCGTATTATGACCTGCAGAAAGGAATGATAGGTACTTATATAATTATGAATATAAATACATAAGTGTAAGTATATGTAGGTAAATTACATAACACTACAATTTCTTTGGCATTGATGAATTGCAAATCTTCGTCGTCTTTTACAAGAAATGTTGCAATGAACAGTTTTTTAATTGAGTTATTTCAAGCAACAACGATAATGAGCATACTGTTTATAGCTTTGCCAACCTGCCCCACAAAAAGTCTGTTGTTAATTGGAACCAGAAAAGCAGTGGCCTAGTAGTAATGACTATTGACATACGTACTCAATACTTTTATTACTTTCCACGTGTATTCTTAGATGGTAATACTTAAAATTAGTTCATGTGGACCCTTTTGGGCACAACAAAATAAGTAACTGCACGGTGAGCGTAGTGGTTAAGCCATTGATTGCTGCGCTGAATGTCGCGGTTTCGATTCCAGCACTGAACAAATATTTGTATGACCTAAAAGTAGTTGTTCCGAGTCTGGCTGTTTGTGTATGTGAGTTTATATTGTTACAAATGCACCTCATGTCGAGGGCATAAGGTTCAATATCGCTTGACATGCAGTGTGTAACTTTTAAGATCTATAACTCGAGATCTAGACATCGTATAGGTGTAATATAAAAACGCATTCCTAGACTTAAGGTGGCCTATCGAATGGTACAGGTTTTATCAATTTTGTCAACTAAGTGACGACATCGAAATTTCTAGAAACCTGTTTCCGGGAATTACCGTAGGTACCTACTGAATGTACTCGAAGTTATGCGCTATTATTATTACGTCTAGACGATTCTGGAATGTTCGATCAGCTGGCCTATATATAGCGCCGTGACGCCGGCGCCGAGTCAGTCTGCATTCGACTACCGAGACGAAAACAGCGACAATTAAGAAGCGATCTTTGAGAATACCTACTGCGACAACTGTAACGAGAACATTGAGTACTACGTGAAGAAACATCTGTAGTGTTATTGTGTGTTTACAACACGGACTTCGTGGACGTAAGTGAAGACTTCGGTGCAACGTTCAGCAACATTCTACTTGTCATTGCCTACAATCGACTGTACCTTCGTTGCCAATAAACTTCGTAACCCTTAACCGGTATTTTAGTACCCCTAGCCCGTAACAATATGTTTGTAAACGCACCCACGATACAGGAAAAATTCCTAGTATTGAAACGTTATTTTTTTTTTTTTTTTTTAATGGTCGCAGCTTATAAATTACATTTCGTAGAATTGAAGTCAGACAAGTGCTTCACTGAAGGAAACAGGAAACTTGCATGTCCTATAATCAAAAATGCGGAGATAAGGTGATACCTACCATTCACAATTGGCCTGCGTGGTCATTAAAGCCCACTTATATTCAATGAATATCATTCATTGTGCAAGTAATTATCGTAAATACGTTTTGTAAGGCTGAAACCGCACATCCAAGATCAAATCTCACAGAAGCACTGCGTACAGCATACATAATAGTTTTAATCCTTGCTACCATTAGATCTGCTATGTACAGCACAAAAGCCTCTACACTGTCGGTGAATAATTTGTACTTTAAAGTATCAAAATCTACACTCGATGTAATTAATGACGTAGTAATTAATTAAATGTTAATGATTCCGTCGTTAAGTTGTATGACATGCAAATTTTTAACAATAAACTGAGAAATTGACATTGCAAAAAAAAAAGTAATTTAAGCATCAACAAAAATTGCTTCAACAATCATGTTTGTTGACAATAGTGACCTTGAACATGATCACTTACCGTTTCTATAGCAATGGTCTTTTTTTTAATTAACAAAAAAGTAAAAAAAGTATCATAATATGTTAAGATAACTCTACGCATATAATGAACACAAAGGCATAATAGCCCGTTGAAATTAAATGAAATTGTTTTTCTGTATATAGGTTATGGAAATCGCTGACGTGAGAAAAGTCGTTCTTCCATCAGCGATTCAAAAAGAGTCAAATTCTCTTTTTTAAAACTTTATAAAATAGTGCTTGATTGTGATCCTGCTCGATGGAAAGCAGTGATGCAATCATTGATGGTAAGCAGCACTACTGTATTAAGAACCTATTTAATCTAGCCTTAAAAAACCTAGCGTAATCACTACAGAATGGTGAAAATATACAATATGTAAAGAAAACCCTGTTCAATCCGTAAAGGTATTGTTAGGTATCAATAACTGATTCTACTAATGGATACAAAGCCGGGCTAAACTTAAAAAAAAACCCCTGAAAAAATATATATTATTTAGCAAAAGAGGTAACTTAATACATGTGCGGTAAGCAACCCTTCCGCGGGCGGCGGGCGGCAGGGCACGCAGCACATGATCGCATCGCTATTCGCTCATAATAATACCGGTGTTGTCACTTTTTTAAAAATTACTAAATTTCGGGGAAGTTGGAATTAATTCCTGGGAAAAAAGATTATTTCAAAATTCATTAGTATTGTTTCTATGATGATTACATAAAATTTTAAATTATATTTGGTCAAGTGTTTACCTAACCTTTATTATCCTTATGGGTCGGACAGGGTTTTCTTTACATATTGTATATTATTTGAACGAAAAATTCCAAGATACCCACACAATATAACACCTACCAACCGGTCCTCGGAAGTCCAAAAGTATGATACAATACAACCAGTTTTACCAAGAAAAGAATACGCTTTGTTATGCACCATACGGTATTATATTCTCTAAAATATTTGTATTTATGTTCTGTAATCTATATAGATTATAGAACATAAATATAAAGATTTTACAAAAGGTGACACAGTGGGCTATCTTGTCCCGAAGAGCGCGGTCTTATGGCTCTTAGTGATATGACCGCCCAATAAGTGACCCAAGGTGTATATTGGGTAAAAACCCAATAATTGGATTATGGAGGTCAGATATGTCGCTCCATGTAAAATACCTACTCAGCTGCCTCCGGTCAGACTGAAAGCCGAAACTGACATAATAGGGTAGTTGACTAAAAAAAACTAATTAGTCCGTCAGTCAGATTTCCAAAAAATTCTAGACACGTATTTTTTCTTTTTTAATATAAACAAAAAATGAAGACGACACAGTGCGTTGAAAACTCGTGTGACATCACTGCACGCTACACTTTTTAGCGACCAGTAACGTCACCAGCCACCACTCCTGATTTTTGATGCTTTTTATATTTGTAAATTTTTATTGATTTGATAAAACAAAATATACGCATTTTTTTTAATAATTATAAACTAGCGCATGACCGCTTTCCCGCCTGATGGTACCTAAGCAGTGATGCAATCGTTGATGGTAAAGCGCGCTAGTTTGTTAAGAGCCTATTCACTCAGAAAAACTGAGCGAATAGGAAGGAAGACGGCAGTTGAGCGAGGTGATGCAATATTAAACCCAACAACACGACCAACGATGCTGCGCCAAAGGGAGAATGATATAATATACAGTATGTTAAGAAAACCCTGTCCGACCCGTGAAGGTGTTGTTAGGTATCGATAACTGATTCTACTAATGCATACAAAACCGGGCTAAACTTAAAAAAACAATCCCCCTAAAAAAATAAATATTATTTCGCAGAAAGAGGTAACTTAATAAATGTGCGTTACCACCCTTCCGCGGGCGGCGGGCAGCAGGGCACGCGGCACGTGATGGCATCGCTATTCGCTCATAATAATACCGGTGTTGTCACTTTTTTAAAAATTACCGAATTTTGGGGAAATTGGAATTAATTCGCGGGAAAAAAGGATTATTTCAAAATTCATTTGTATTGGTACTATGATGATTAAGTAAAATTTTATATTATATTTGGTCATGTGTTTACCTAACCTTTATTATCCTTATGGGTCGGGCAGGGTTTTCTTAACATACTGTATATATACATTATCCAATATTTTTCTATAATCTGAAAGACGGCAAGATACAATCAATGTTTTTGAATAAAGAATAGGCAGATGTCGTCTTAACCATTACATACCATACTTAATCAGCCTCTAATGTTCCCACTCTTGGAACACATGCCTCCTCTCGAGGAGAGGTGAGCCGTAAACCACGCGGGCCCTGTGCGGGTAGATAGATGCCACACGTCTTCGAAGGTTTTGCCTATGGGACATGCCGGTTTCCTAACGATGTTTTCCTTCACTATTTTTGAGACCAGTGCTGATGAAATAATTTATACAAAGTAAAGTGCCTATTGGAGAAGATCGCGGGAAACCGCTAGATGCGCGAGGCGCAGCACCGGTCGTCGGGGAGATCCTTGGGGGGGGGGGGGGCTTATGTGTGGACGTCTTTCGGTTGAAATGGTGATATATTTATTTATTTATTTAGGTAACCAACAGCTATATATAATATATTTTTACAAATATGAGTGTTATATTTCATTACGGGGTGTAACTGGGATGCATAATTTTAAAGCATGCAAACAGATTAATACTAAATACATAGTTACAATTAAAAATAATAAAACAATACAGAAGGTACAATACATGGCATAGTTAACAATATATGCATTGAATCTATTAATCATTCAATAAATCACTACAATCGAATGTGAAACATGGATGTTCTGTAGAAATCACAAGCCAACAATAGAAGAGAAAGATTGTAATCTAGCACAAGTAATGACACAATAACCAGACATTTCACTAATTAATAATCTAAGATGCATTGGAAAAGTATCAATGGAAACAAAAGCGCACATTCTCTTGTTCCCAAACTAAACTAATTTTAACTTAAGTGCATCTTTACCTTTCTATTTCATTAAGAAAACAATAGACTAAAGGCTGTATCTGACATCGACGCACAAACGAGTACGTTGGATCCAGTACATGATCCTGAACCCCCAAGTGGTGGAATTTTTCGTCGGCTTTTTCATGATTCATAAAAAATATATATGTAGTTTATTTTCACTTTAGACCGTTCATAGTTGCTGTACTTTTATAACCCAATAAGATTTCAAAGTAAAATTTAATTAATTCGCTAATTACACAAAAAAGCGCAATGAAAACAAAACTCGAAAAACTATATTATCGGCTGATTTAATATAGTTCACATCGGAGATCAACGTCATACCTACAAACCCGCACGGCGGCACGATTGCAACGTTCAAAGATCGAGACGACACTTTTTTTTAAACACTGAATTCTGTAACCGTTCATTAACGACATAAATTACTATCATAACTTTATTAGTGGCATGCGGTCTAGCCATTTCGCAAAGTTTGGTTTAGAATGTCAGATACACCCTGTATAATATTTTAGTTTGATCTTGTCAAATTAAGATATTCCTTAGACTCGATTAAAAGCATGGAGACCAAAATATATAAATTTCCGTCAGGCGCGGACTAATGTGACAGGTCTAAACCAACATATAATCTTCTGTCGTTTTCTTAATAAAAATGCACTGAACCTGTGGTGTTCAATATAATCACATATAAGGGCTTTGGAGTTTAAAATAAAACCACCGAATTATCCGTAAGTCCACACAGCTTAAAGGGCACGTCAAGTCGTCAAGCGGGATAGACCGGGAATGTGTTGAGGTGCTACTATTAAGCGGTGTGCTACATTTAATTGTACATACATCACAGAACCAAAATTTAGTTTATTTTGTAAACAAGAGATTCGCCGCCAATGTCGATTTTAGAATACCATTGGCACAAATAGAATCAATTAGAAATCGCTGATTTGTAAGTATAAGAACGTACCAAACAGTAAGGCCCTTTATACACGGCACTAAAACAATCGTTTGTCCTTGTATATGACACGTTTCTATAGTCACGGCTTTGGTCTTGATGGTGCATGATCACAACTTTTTCTTGCCGTACCTACTTACAACGTCTGTTTCGCTGAATGACATGGAAGCGCCGTCACCGTATAGGCTGGAGTATACAAGCTCACACGATTTTTATAGACTATTAACACGTTTGAAACCTAGAAAAACCTAGACTAATAACGCATGAAATTCAGGAGCCCCCTCCATCTTTAAAACCCATATGGAAATAAAAATATACTAACAAGATCTCCCAGTACGGTTGGTTTCCGTGGTAGTGATAGACTAAAACCCTCCGTGCAACAATGCATGGAGGAGGCCTTAGTCAAAATTGGGTATCCCAAAAATAAAAATAGATTATATTTTTATTTTTTGTATTTATAATATCAATTTCATTAAAAAAATGTGCTTATACTAATTTATTGGATCAATTTTTACTACATAACTATAAATTTTATTTTGTTCTATTTTTTTCAAACGTACATAATTAATTAATTAATTAATTAAATTAATTAATTAATTACAATTTTGTTAATCGATTCACTACAAATGTTACATCATACTTAATACTATACTCAATACTATAAATTATCTATTTTAAAATAACTGTCAGTGTTCATTTAAAAAAATAATTATATATAGATAAATAAATAACAATTTTACATAATAAATCCAAAAAATTATGAATTTATAAATGAGTAACTGTAATAAACTATTTTCTTTTGTATAATTAAGTATGGTGCTGATTTGTTGCTTGCTATTTTATAATAATTATAAGGAATGTAACAAGAGTCAAATATGTTATATTTGGGAATAAAGAGCTTTATTATTATTATTAACACATTTTTGGTGCAAAAATATTTAAGGAAGTTAGTTGATGGATACGTTTCTTCTATGGCGCGTTTTAAACGCCTCGCTTGCTAGATACCGTGACGTATACATTTCTGCCCTATACTTCGGGTAAACATATTGCATTATGATAAAAATATCTTAAATGATTAATTGGTTTTATTTTTTATCGGCTCTTGACTAAGTAATAATAACTGAGCTCTTGCTTATGGCTGTAATTATCCATTATCTGAATCATTTTGAAGAGTATTGCTAATCCAATTATTCATAGGTTTAAAAAAAAAAACTGCCCAGTTGGAAGGTCAATTATAACCTAATGAATGATGTTTTTATAATTGTCAAAATCAATGCCAGCAGTGGAGTAATTGCATGACATGCTGACCTACTGTTACAGTTAGCTCGCTGCTTTATTTGCAGCAAACAATAACAATCAAACTACTACAGAACACAACGTTGAAACAACCACATTGATCAATAATTATTTAATTTTTCCACACAAGTTTACAAAAACCCAAACGTATACTATGATCGGAAATGTTCATTGTACAATACTGCCTCAGATCTAGTGAAACTAATTCCCAGGTTAAAAGATACTTATAAAACAATGAAAGAGTCAGTGAGTGAAAAACTTTTACAATTGAAATAGTTTTTTAGTTCTCTTTAAACAATAGTGTTTTGTTCTAAAGTATCTAAGTTCTGTAACAATGGAAACTGTTATAGCAATGTTTAGTTATGTATTTCGCCCTTAATATATATATTATATTGTTTAGGAACATTTATCATCGCAATGCATAATATGTCAGTCCTATCGTACCTTAAATAATATAAACTAGCTGTTGTCCGTGATTCCGTTCGCGTGGACTTCAGTTTACAGCGCGCGGTGGTTCCCGTAAATTAAAAAGAGCTCAGTTGATATAAAATAAGCGCCTGTTAAAATAATGGAAGCAATATGTAGTACGCCCGTGTTAGCTCCCCTTTTTCGCAACAGTTTTTGATACTGCTCTGCTCCTATTGGTCATAGCGGGATGTTATATAGCCTATGTCCTTTCTTAGGCTTTAGGCTATCTGTGTACCAAATTTCATTACAATCTATAATATAGTTTGGCGTGAAAGCCGGACAGACAGACAGACAGAGACACTTTCGCATTTATAATATTAGTATAGATAAATGTGTATTAAACATATTTCTCATATTTGGGCCATAAACCTAAACTTTTCGCATCATCGACATTGGGTGCCCTTATTAAGCCACTGGTGGCCAAAGGCTTTCCTACTCATATCTCTCTGTCCAGAAATACCTCTTGGTAGCCCTGACAAATTAATCCCAACCTGGGATTTTGAGGCCCTATAGTTCTGAAGAGTAATATAATATAATAAAAAAATAAAAATCAAAGAAAAGGATGAATATTCCAACGCCAGACAATTTTATCAGAAGTATAATTTGATCATCCATAAAAAATATCTGTACATAAAAAAAATTGCTGTTGGTAAGATTTTATTCTAATGTTGATTTTTGAGTGACCATTTGTAAGAAAATGGTCATACATAAGTAAGTTATTGATTATTGAACTTTGTTAAGTATAACATTCAGAATATTCTTCCATAATTTGAAAATAATATCAAATTCTTAATATAATTTGTAGTGTCTGTTGGTATGCCAGCGCAAAGTGTAATAACGCCTAATTACGAGTACGTTTTATCAATTGTAAGCAAGTGATGATGAAGGAAATCTCTAAGTACCCGCCTTGATACACTAATCATCTCTCAATAGGTAACTATGTAGTTAGCTTCGAAATAACATTTCTCTATGGTTTTCTGCCAAGTAATAATCTGTTGCTAGGCAAGTCGCAAAAATTATTTAATACACATCGGTAAATCAAGGTCGATTTTAGTTGCTGGAAAAAGTATTTTTTTTTTTTTGCTCTAATTAATTCCTTAATATCTAATCATTACAGTTGGTACAACCTTGTATTTGTGAACAATTATTTGACCTTGCCAATTCAATTATTTTGTCCCCCTTGAACTTCCTAAACTATCCAACTAAAATTCCTTTACTGGTTGTAGCAATATGACCTTCAATTGTCTAGCTAGTGGCAGTCTGCTCAATACTAGGTATAAGCACACCAAGCCACTACCTACAATCTGTCAAATTTCTTTATTATATTTTCAACTTTCTGGCTGAAACTGTAACGCTCAACGTCGAGTGGGAATATTTGTCAATTTTGGGTAGCTTCACCTGCCGCTGTCATCCTTACATTTTTAGGGTTTCGTAGCCAAATGGCAAAAAACGGAACCCTTATAGATTCGTCATGTCTGTCTGTTGGTCTGTCTGTCCGTATGTCACAGCCATTTTTTTCCGAAACTATAAGAGCTATACTGTTGAAACCTGTGATGTATTCTGTGAACCGCATTAAGATTTCCCGTACTTAGAACTGAAACTCATTTTTTTTTTCATCAAACACATACCTGTGGGTTATCTATGGATAGGTCTTTAAAAATGATATCGAGGTTTCTAATTTTTTTTTTTTTCTAAACCGAATAGTTTACGTGACAGACGCTTCCAAAGTGGAAAAAAGTTAGTCCCCCCTCTAACTTTTAAAATACGAAAATGATAAATCTAAAAAAAAAACATATGATGTACATTACTATAAAAACTACCAACGAAAATTGTTTTGAACTAGATCTAGTAAGTCGTTTTTTTTAACACCTCGTAAATCGTAAACCGCTTATTACCACGTAATATTTCATACAAATAACTTAAGTCCTTTAATTTTATAAATCAATGGTATGAAACCCTTTGTGCGTGAGTCCGACACGCACTTGGTCGGTTTTTTGTTTATTCTTATCACAAAAAAACCGGCCATGTGCGAGTCGGACATGCGCGCCGATGGTTCCGTGCAAACCTGTAGGTGTATAACAACATAATGAAAATTATTATTAAAATAATATTTCCTTTATCTATGCTAAAAGACGTTGTATTGTACCAAATTTTAGGATTTTAAGTTCAAGGAATGTATTCTGTACCTTTTGTTTCCCATGCAAGTGTACCTATGAAATTGACGTGCTGCAGTACTGGCCATTTTAAATAAAATATTTTTTGTTTGGCTAAGAGTTCTAATTTTAAATTAATTTTATAAAAAAAAATGGAATTATTTTACCAATAGTAACCATTTGTTTATTTATATTATACACACATCAAAAGTGTCTAGGGATCAACATATATTTTTGCAATAACTTTTCTCCTGATTGATATTAATTAAAATTTTCTTTAAGGATTCATCAAATAAAGTGTTTTCGTTTGTCACAGTAACGATAAACCAAGTCACCTTTGCATTAATAAAGAAATTTGCCATTTTCCTAATAAAGGGATATTTGACATTTGAACCACTAACACAAAAGTTCGAAAAAAAGACTGAAATAACAGTTTTCTCTAAAATTTTATTGGGTAACTTAAACAATTAATAATCCGTGTTTCTACCGCGAACACTAACAACACAAGAACATCGGTTTGGCATACTCAAAATGAGTTCATCCAAATCACGCTGTGGAATGGCCACCCATGTTCGTTGCAACAACAAAAAAAGGTCTTCTTGCGACTGGATACCCTCCATATTCGGCAGAGCTCTTCTCTGTAGCATATCCCATGCATGCTCAATCAGGTTCAAGTCTGGCGACTGAGCAGGCCAGGGCAGGACATTGATGTTAGCTGCAGCGAGAGTCTGTCTTACAACTCTTGCGGTGTGCGGTCGTGCATTATCATGCATTAACTGAAATAAGGGACCGATTTGCACTTGTAGAGGAACGATGACGTCTGATACAATCGTCTCAGCATAAATTTGAGCGTTGAGGTTGCCTCTGATCCAAATCAACTCGGTTCTTCCGCCGATCCAAATACCCGCCCATACCATGATGGTTCCACCACTATAAGGATGGACTTCCTGGCAGGATTTTAATCGCTGTTGGCGTCCAGGGGTTCTCCAGTGTCGTATACGTCTTGTATCCGGTCTCATACCAAAACGAGACTCATCAGAAAAGCACACGAAACGCCATTGTTCTTCTGCCCAATTTCTGTGTTCAAGAGCCCATTGATATCGAATCCTACGATTGTGCATTGCTATAGGTGGTACCCGTAGCGGTCTTCGGGAATGAAGGTTCACTTCATGCAAGCGGTTTCTGACTGTTTGGTCGCTAATTAAGTTCCCTGAAGAGTGATGAAGCCTCACGGCTAACATCATGGCGGTTATTGTTGGAGCTCTTCGAGTTAAGATTTGAATGTATCGGTCTTGTCTCCGTGTGGTGCAGCGATACCGTCCTCCATGGCGCTCAGCCACGGTACCAGTGCTTCGGTAACGTGTCCAAAGTCGACTGATAACACTCTGACTTGTATTCAGAGCTAAAGCCACAGTACGTTGCCGGGAACCAGCTTCTATCATTCCCACGGCTCTGAGCATTTCTTCCCTGCTTAAATGACGTCGCCGCTCCATAATAACGTTGGTTTTAATCAGTAGTAGGGAAACAGTAGCACTAATAATGTCTTCAATGCGTTGTATGTTTTTATAGGGAAAATATTGACAGCTGATTTTCATCTTTTACTCGAATTTGATTCACAGTTCCTGATTCAAATTATGAAATGCACCAAAAAGGATCCATATAAATTTATAAAATCATAAATTTATTACAAAGCCACATCTCAATCTCAAGAAATCCGCATAAAAATGCTTGATCCCTAGACACTTTTGATGTGTGTAGTACCGGGCGAACGAGCTTTGCTCGGCATCTTTTTTTTTTTTTGTTAGGTACATCGCGTGTCTCTATATTTTCAAAACAAAAAATACATAACGAGCGAATTTTTTAAATAATTTTTTTTGACTAATGTTTTTCGATCATACCGACATAATAATAAAAAATATTATTAACTGTTATTTAAATATAAAATTACGAGTCTCGTGCAATTTAGTTTAACATTTTATTATAAATAAGTAAGTACTTATAGTTTAACAATCAGTTACATCAGTTATATATTATCATCGATACATAGTTTAAGGTCTTAACCTAATACTTCCTTCCATACTATATTGCGGGTATGTCGAGGGTTTTCATTAATAATAATCATTTCACGTTCTGACGCACGCTGCCGCATATCTTGCAGACGTCGCTCCCGTTGCTCATCATTTTCGGCGGCCACACGTTGTGCTGCACGCTCTCGTGAAACATCTAAATCATAAGACCTTTCTGTTCTTAAAATGTTAGTCAAGTTTTGCAATCATCTTACTTTAGCAACACGTGTGGGATGAGCGGAAACCTGATGATTTTCATCAAGTTCTTCTTCAAATGGGTCCTCACTGTGCGAAGTCTGACAAACACGTGTGGGACGAGCGAAAATCAGATTGTTTTCAAGGAGGTTTTCTTCTGCTTCTTGAGATGAGTCACGGCTTCGTGGAGTTAAATTGTTCGTAAGCGTTTTTTTTTTTTTTTTATGTTCTTTTTGGCATTTTCTTGTAAAAAAGACACATGATATTTTAAGAGCAATTTTCTGGGTCTAACCTCAAACCAAACATTGGCTTCGTGTACCATGAATGTAAACGTCATCTATATCAAATCAAAGTACTATATTAATTATCAGTTTAATTTAATTTTATTTTATTTTGGAATGTTATATGTATATTTATAATAGTTCATAAATAATTTAAATGTATTTTGTGTATGTGTTTTTATGAAAACCATGGACAATTGTCTGATGTAAATAAATTAATAATAAAAATTATAACAAAAAAAAAGATGCCGAGCAAAGCTCAGTCGCCCAGGTACTTCATCATTATTAAATCATATTATTTGGAATTTTATTTTGCCTACTTTGAGGAGGTGCAAGGTATCATAAGGTTAGCAATAATAATAATATTTCAGTTCGTATTGTGGCACGTCTGAAATGTTGACACTGTTGAGAAATTCTGTTGTAAATTCGACTGCTCCTTCAGGCTGATCTTTAAAATGAATGAGCTTCATTGTTTCGACTTCTCCTACACTTTTGTGCTACCGTGGTACTTTGCACCTCCACAAAGTAGGCAAAATAAAAGTTCTTCCATGTATTATATATTTACAACAAAAAATATTGTTGTTTATATACAACATTTCTTTCACAATTGTTTCGACTTCTACACTTTTGTGCGACCCTGGTACCTAGCATCTCCACAAATTAGGCAAAACTAAATTTCTTCCATTGATTTAATAAACGAAAAAGAAAATTCGTTGACGCCGTTTCCAATTATATAAAATGTAATAAAAAAAAAGCATTAGACAACGCCATCATTCTTTTTTTTCAAAACTTAAAAAAAAAAGGAAAAAACACTATATCGTCAGGGATTTGAACCCGAAGTCTACGAGCTCCGAATCAGAGGCCGAAGCCCCTCAGCTATTCGTATCATTAAGGAGAGCAGCGAAATTTAGCTTCTTATGAGAAGTTTAGCAATTGTTCAGTGCCTCAAAACATGGAAAAAAGAGATTTTCTGAAAATTAAACCAAGCTAGATCGACTTATCGTCCCCGAAGCCCCCTGCACACAAAATCTCATGAAAATCGTAGGAGCCGTTTCCGAGATTCCAATTATATATATATATATATATATATACAAGAATTGCTCGTTTAAAGGTATAACAGTACCGGGCGACCGAGCTTTGCTCGGCAACTTTTTTTTTTGTTAGGTACATCGTGGTGTTTCTATATTTTCAAAACAAAAAATACATAACGAGCGAATTTTTTAAATAATATTTTCGATCATACCGACATAATAATAAAAAATATTCATCATCATCATTTCAGCTGAAAGATGTCCACTGCTGGACATAGGCCTCCCCCAAGGTTCTCCAAGACAACCGGTCCTGCGCCTCCCGCATCCAGTGGTTTCCCGCGACCTTCACCAGGTCGTCGGTCCACCTTCTCGGGGGCCTACCCACGCTACGTCTTCCGGTACGTGGTCGCCACTCGAGAACCCGTCGGCCCCATCGGGCATCGGTCCTACGGGCAATGTGTCCAGCCCATTGCCACTTCAGTGTTGCAATTCTTCGGGCTATGTCGGTTACTCTCGTTCTTCTGCGGATCTCCTCATTCCTGATTCGATCGCGCAGTGAAACCCCAAGCATAATCCTCTCCATTGCCCTTTGAGCGACTTTGAGCCTTTTTATCAGGCCCATTGTTAGCGACCACGTCTCAATTCCATAAGTCATCACTGGCAACACACATTGGGCGAAGACTTTTGTCTTGAGACACTGCGGTATTTCGGACGAGAAGATTCTACGTAGCTTTCCGAAAGCAGCCCAGCCGAGTTGGATTCGACGATTGACCTCTTTCTCGAAGTTGGACCTTCCTAACTGGATAGTTTGTCCCTGGTACACGTAGCTGTCAACAACTTCGAGAACAGAGTCTCCAATCTTTATAGAAGTCGGTACAACATGGGCATTAGACATGACTTTCGTCTTGCCCATGTTCATTTTAAGACCGACTCGCTTGGAGGCCCTACTGAGGTCTTCGAGCATTGTACTCAGGTCCTCCGCGGTCTCAGCCATGACTACGATATCATCAGCAAACCGAAGGTGTGTCATGTACTCGCCATTGATGTTGATGCCCAGACCTTTCCAGTCCAGAACCTTGAAGACATCCTCCAATGCAGCGGTGAACAGTTTCGGGGACATAACATCTCCCTGTCTGACACCACGCTGCAGAGGTATTGGTTTCGAGGTCTGGTCCTGTATTCAGACTGACATGGTGGCGTTTTCGTACAAACCCTTCAGCGCTTCAATATACCGATAGTCTACTTGGCACCGTTGGAGAGAATAAAAAATATTATTAACTGTTATTTAAATATAAAATTACGAGTGCATTTTAGTTTAACATTTTATTATAAATAAGTACTTATAGTTTAACAATCAGTTACATCAGTTATATATTATCATCAATACATAGTTTAAGGTCTTAACCTAATACTTCTTTCCATACTATATTGCGGGTATGTCGAGGGTTTCCATTAATAATAATCATGCCGGGTTCGATGCGCCAAATGTTGTTGTGTTGGGAGTTTTGTCGTGGAGGTTCTCCAGATCACTTTCCCTTTGGCGCAGGATTGTTAGTCGTGCTGTTCGGTTTAAAATTGTATCACCTTGCTCAACTGCCGTCTTCCTTCCTATTCGCTCAGTTTTTCGGAGTGAATAGGCTCTTAATAACCTAGCGCGCTTTACCATCAACGATCGCATCACTGCTTACCATCAGGCGGGATTGCGGTCAAGCGCTAGGTTATAATTATTAAAAAAAAAAAACATTTCACGTTCTGACGCACGCTGCCGCATATCTTGCAGACGTCGCTCCCGTTGCTCATCATTTTCGGCGGCCACACGTTGTGCTGCACGCTCTCGTGAAACATCTAAATCATAAAGACCTTTCTGTTCTTAAAATGTTAGTCAAGTTTTGCAATCATCTTACTTTAGCAACACGTGTGGGATGAGCGGAAACCTGATGATTTTCATCAAGTTCTTCTTCAAATGGGTCCTCACTGTGCGAAGTCTGACAAACACGTGTGGGACGAGCGAAAATCAGATTGTTTTCATGGAGGTTTTCTTCTGCTTCTTGAGATGAGTCACGGCTTCGTGGAGTTAAATTGTTCGTAAGCGTTTTTTTTATGTTCTTTTTGGCATTTTCTTGTAAAAAAGACACATGATATTTTAAGAGCAATTTTCTGGGTCTAACCTCAAACCAAACATTGGCTTCGTGTACCATGAATGTAAACGTCATCTATATCAAATCAAAGTACTATATTAATTATCAGTTTAATTTTATTTTGTTTTATTTTGGAATGTTATATGTATCTTTATAATAGTTCATAAATAATTTAAATGTATTTTGTGTATGTGTTTTTATGAAAACCATGGACAATTGTCTGATGTAAATAAATTAATAATAATAATTATAACAAAAAAAAAGATGCCGAGCAAAGCTCAGTCGCCCAGGTACTTCATCATTATTAAATCATATTATTTGGAATTTTATTTTGCCTACTTTGAGGAGGTGCAAGGTATCATAAGGTTAGCAATAATAATAATATTTCAGTTCGTATTGTGGCACGTCTGAAATGTTGACACTGTTGAGAAATTCTGTTGTAAATTCGACTGCTCCTTCAGGCTGATCTTTAAAATGAATGAGCTTCATTGTTTCGACTTCTCCTACACTTTTGTGCTACCGTGGTACTTTGCACCTCCACAAAGTAGGCAAAATAAAAGTTCTTCCATGTATTATATATTTACAACAAAAAATATTGTTGTTTATATACAACATTTCTTTCACAATTGTTTCGACCTCTACACTCTTGTGCGACCCTGGTACCTAGCATCTCCACAAATTAGGCAAAACAAAATTTCTTCCATTGATTTAATAAACGAAAAAGAAAATTCGTTGACGCCGTTTCCAATTATATAAAATGTAATAAAAAAAAAAGCATTAGACAACGCCATCATTCTTTTATTTCAAAACTTAAAAAAAAAGGAAAAAACACTATGTCGTCAGGGATTTGAACCCGAAGTCTACGAGCTCTGAATCAGAGGCCGAAGCCCCTCAGCTATTCGTATCATTAAGGAGAACAGCGAAATTTAGCTTCTTATGAGAAGTTTAGCAATTGTTCAGTGCCTCAAAACATGGAAAAAAGAGATTTTCTGAAAATTAAACCAAGCTAGATCGACTTATCGTCCCCGAAGCCCCCTGCACACAAAATTTCATGAAAATCGTAGGAGCCGTTTCCGAGATTTTAATTATATATATATATATATATATATATATACAAGAATTGCTCGTTTAAAGGTATAAGATAAGACGAATGTCACATTTTCAACGCATTTCAATTCGAGTAATTATGGAATATGAGTACCGTTGTGGTAACAACTCGGCACAGGCGACAAGCAACATCAACGATATTTACGGAGGTAACACTACAAACTAATGCACCACACGAAAGTATTCTGTAGCTTGTGTTTCCCATGTGAGTGTCGAAAATAATATGCGGAAATTCGTGACATAAAGAGGTATCTTTTGATTGCGTTGGTTTAAAAGTTTAATTTTTTCTCAGCTCCAAGGGACGGTAGACCTTAGAATTCCAGTTTGATACCGGCGTTCCTGCAAAAAAGGGTTTTGACGACAACCTGACAGACAACAAAGTGACCGTATGATGTTTCCGTTTTTCCTTCCGAGGTATGGAACCCTAATTAATGATTGTTTATGTATTTAAGGATTCATGTAAACATTAACACGTATAAGCAGACTAGAAAAATAAAACAGAAAAGTATGTACAAATTTATTTGTTAAATATCGAACTCCTGGGGAGGTGCTCAGTACTTATGTAAATTTTGATTTTATATGTATACTAATAGAGTTGAAGGTAAAGAAAACAACCATTTTGTATACTGTTCTATAGCTGGTAATATATTAGCTAAAATTCAAACGAACCCAACCAAATCGTTGTCACACAACGCTTACGACTTCTAATTCGACGTTAACGCCATCTAGTTACATTTTGTATACCGCACCGCATGCACAGTAAAGACGTACATAAGAGGAGAAGTCGATGGAGATGCTACCATAATCCTCATTGCCTGTATGTCACAATATTAACATTTCATTGTTAACACCACTACGATCCAGACAAAGCATTTCGCCTGGTTTTTTATACCGCGTACAATCCAAGTTTTGGGGAGATGACATCTTCCTGTCTGACAGCACGCTGCAGAGGTATTGGTTTCGAGGTCTGCTCTTGTATTCGGACTGGTAGCGTTTTCGTACAAACCCTTCAGCGCTTCAATATACCGATAGTCTATTTGGCACCGCTGGAGAGAGTACAGACCAGGTCTCGATCGAATCAAAGCCTTTTTCGTAGTCTACAAACGCTAAGCAAAGGGGTAGGTTATACTCCTCGGTCTTCTGTATAATCTGCCGCAGCGTATGTATGTATGCCTGGTCTACAGTGCTGAAGCCCTTTTAGAAACTGGCTTGTTCGGGAGGATGGAAGTCGTCAAACCTGCAGGCAAGATGATTTGTGAAGACTCTTGAACACATCTTATAGGCATAACTTAGAAGTGAGACGGGTCTGTAGTTTTTCAAAAGAGTGTTGTCACCCTTTTTGAAAAACAGAAGAATTGCAACACTAAAGTGGCAGTGGGCCGGGCACATTGCCCGTAGGACCGATGCCCGATGGGGCCGACGGATTCTCGAGTGGCGACTACGCAGCGGAAGATGCAGCGTGGGTAGGCCCCTAACAAGGTGGACCGAAGACCTAGTGAAGGTCGCGGGAAACCGCTAGATGTGGGAGGCGCAGGACCGGCTGGCTTGGGGGAGGCCTATGTCCAGCAGTGGACGTCTTTCGGCTGAAATTATGATGATGATGATAATCTAAGTATCTTCGTGGCTAGAGTGAATAGACTCTTAATAAACTAGCGGACTTTACCGTCAACGATTGCATCACAGCTGTAACCCGGCTCTGTGTCCTATAAATAAATTAATAAATATATACGGACAAATCACACAGATTGAGCTAGCCCCAAAGTAAGTTCGAGACTTGTGTTATGGGATACTAACTCAACGATACTACATTTTATAATAGATACATATATATATAAACACCAAAGACCCAGGCCAATCAGGAAAAATCGTTTTCTATCATGACCTGGCTGGGGATCGAACCCGGGGCCTCCACATCGCAGGCAGGCGTGCGCTGCGCCACGGAATAGGAAGAGTAGACCGCACTTGAATGGTTACATCTTATCGGCCAATGCCAAATTGTCACCACAGATGTGTGCTTGACTTTACCATTTCAATTTACTTAATATTTAATACAGACATGGAAAGGAACAATGGAATAAAGACAGCTAAAATCTAAAATATCGAGGAATGCATCAGATATTAGGAATACAAAATTGGAATACCTACTAGAAGTGGATTCTTCAATACATCAAATGTGGGGCTGTACCAAAACGAAAATAAGGTTTCACAACCAACTTAGCGTAATTTGGAGAATTTAATGCTCCTTCTCTGTATGAGAGGAGACCTGCGAGCAGTGGGACGATAAATGGTTAATGATGATGATGATGATGATGAATGCTCTTCAATAATTATATACAATTTAAGTAATTTTATGAACTACATTTTGGTTTTGACACCTTCCTTCGTAAGTTGGTACGGTACCTCGGCATTCTCCTTTAAGCTGCTAAAATCACTGATTGTTTACATTCAACCGTGTCATAGAGCAGCGTACATTTTCACGCAATATAAATTTACCATAGGTGTTGGAGCCGATTTAGTTGCACACAATCTAAACTTAATTAGAGCTGCTCACGACATTTCCCGTTTTTTTTTATACCACGCGCAAGCATAATTAATTGTATTACAAGCATTCAAAATATTTTAAAGTTTTAAGACATTGTATATTAATATATTGTATTAGTAGTCATACAAGTAAATGCAATGCAAATAGCCCAATGGTGAAACGAGCACAGAATGTTCATTTTTTAAATTATTTACTCAAAAAAAAAATGCTTATAATAATTATTATACAGTTGCCGACCCCAACACAATTGAGAAAAAACAAGTCGCATTTTGATAGATTTTCATAGTATTGGAATGTTTTCTATTACCTAAAAGCCAGCTCAGAGACTACATGAGCGCCTTTAACGCCTTTTTTTCCGGGGTGGAAATCCTCATAGGATGTCCGCCGCCCTGGGGTGGGCGACGGGGTCTGTCAGACTTTTACTGACTAAAACCACCCCGGTGTGTCTTAAATCAACAGCGCGCGTGGGGCCGAGGGAGTCTAAATACTTCCACGGCCCCACACTCTCTTGCTGGCCCGGTCTGTCCAGGCCTCGTCTCCTGCACGGGGTCGTGGGGTGTTAAACTACCCCGTACATCGCCTCAGAGGCGCGCATCGACACTCGCGCGCGCCTCCGCCTCGGGGTCCATCGATAGGGGGCGGGGACTTCCCTATGTCCCTCGCCCCTGGACCCATTCATGGGGGGCGGAAGAGGCCGTTATCCGCCCTTCCTCGGCGCCCGGTGCATCTTCTGTGGCCCGGGAAGGGAGTTCAGATCTCCCTCTCCCATTCCATTTTATTTCACAATTCAGCTTACTCAGGTATCGATAAAGAAAAGAAATCTCGATTATAATGCTTTGGGCGTCCTATTCTAAACACTCTAGTAATCAATATAAGGGTTATTTGGAAAATATGCAACTAAACGCACCCTTATTAAATAAATATTGGGTTAACAAGTTTCTTAACAGAAATTTTATATATAGTAAGTAATAAACATTGGTTTTATTTTTGAACACACTTACCGTTTTACATAAATAGCTTATTTACATCACTGCTTACCATCAGGCGGGCTTGCCGTCAAGAACTAATTTATAAAATTTAAAAAAAAAACCAGCAATCTGAAATGCCTCACGAATCGCAAGCTTGAACGAGTAATTTAACTAAATTCAATGTTTTAAAATGATGCAACACTATTTTCTATTGAAGTTGATGAATTACAAAATCGTCTAGACATTAATTGAGCAAGTGTATAGCAATACTGTGACACTAGCTTTTGTCCGCGGCTTCGCTAGCATTAAATTCGGGGTAACACGGTTCCACTTTCCTGGTTTAGAACACAAAAGAGAACTCGGTACAGAGTATTATAATAATAATTTATAAAGCTGGAGGTAGATTTAAAGAAAAATAAATTATGCATGATTTTTTTTGTTAGTCATAAAAAGGCCAGATATATTTTTTTTATTTCTACCTTGAAAATTACGGAATGCTCCATACAAACTTCCACCCCCATTTAAGGGAGTTGTGGGGTTAGAAAGAGATAAAAGAAAGAAAGTAGCCTATACTACTCTCTATTTCTTCAAATATCGGCACTTAAAAAAGACGTCAATTCTTTGCTCAGTTTTGTCGTGAAAGACAAATAAACAGACAGACACGCACACTTCCCCGTTTATAAATATTAAGAATGGATGTGCCAATGAAATGGTTGACCACAAATTCCAATATTACGAGACTAAGACACTACGTGTAGCGGTACCAACAAACACCACATATAAATAACGCGTCATACTGACGTCACACGAATGCTACATCCTGCAAGCACAGTTTACCGTGCAATAATCATATATAAAACTTCCCAACTTCAACCATTGAGCAAGCGTCCTTTTCTATGGAAGAAGAGTGAATTTGCACCCTGATTCTCATACCTCCACACTACGTAGTAATATTGGTTCTATAGGTACCCTTGTCAATAGGCAAAACCCTTCCCAGTTGTTCAACTGTAGATACCTACCTTAATAAGGAATAACGCAATTTACAAGTAATTATACGATAATTATTGAGATTACCATATTTTAATGGTAAGCTAAGATTGTAAACTTTATGTGGGGATCGCCCTGAAGACATGGTGGAGCACGAGAGAGGTCTGCCCGGCTTGGGTAGAGAAACGCCGTGTCCTCGTGGCGGCGATCAGCGGCGATCTCTCACGGTCTGCCCTGGTTCTGTCCATGGTCCGGAGCGAGAGTGCATGGCACGCCGGCACCTCCTTCTGCGAAGCAGTGATGCTCACAAAGGAGGTCAACATCAAACTCTCGTCCACCTTAGGCGCGGACTTGGTGAGCCGTGAGCAGTGAGCCGCCCGGCAAAGACAAGGCCCGAGTAGGTAGCGCTTTGTGTTTCGCGCGTGCCTCTTAGAGTTGTCAGTACACTGTGATGGGGTTCACGAAGACCGATGCCTCCTGGGTCAGGTTTGAGGGTTGGTAAAACAGAAACCGTGGACCTGGCGCACAGGCAACTGAAGGAACACGGGTGGGTTTTAGTCAGTAAAAGATCAAGATCATACAAAAAAAAAAAACGTGTGTAAATTTAGTTCCTAAAACCTGTTGAATCTGAATCAGTACCATAATTATTAGATAACGCACTGCCTCTGACAATCTGGATTATTTTCAAACGTATTGCTAATCCATTGCTACACTCTTGTACAACTCTATTTTTGAATGCATGCGTAATTCACCTATGTATAAGAGATTGTTACACTACTCTATCACCTCTTTTGAGTCACATGTTACGTTATGTACTGTTGTATATAAGGTACGAAAATCATCTTGTCAATCATAATTATATTCTAAAAAATATACATTGAAAAGCTTTCCAACTTTAATACTTTACTTAATCTAATCAATAATACAATGAATGATGTTCTACTGTCAAAAAAAGTCATTGCCACTGACATTGTGTTACGCAATTACCTCATAAGTCACCACTGACAATGAATATGCGAGCTACGAAGAACTGATTTTAAAATTCAATCATCCGCTATAGAAGGGCCAACCCCTTCTATAGCGGATGATTGAATTTTCCTCCGACCATATTATGTGTTTTGTATCTGGAGGGCTACTGCAAGACGATTGATGTTTGGGCGTTGTACATATACAATATGTTAAGAAAACCCTGTCCGACCCGTGAAGGTGTTGTTAGGTATCGATAACTGATTCTACTAATGCATACAAAACCGGGCTAAACTTAAAAAAAAAATGCCCTTAAAAAAATAAATATTATTTCGCAAAAAGAGGTAACTTAATAAATGTGCATTTACCACCCTTCGGCGGGCGGCGGGCGGCAGGGCACGCGGCACGTGGTCGCATCGCTATTCGCTCATAATAATACCGATGTTGTCACTTTTTTTTAAATTACCAAATTTCGGGGAAGTTGGAATTAATTCGCGGGAAAAAAAGATTATTTCAAAATTAATTTGTATTGTTACTATGATGATTACGTAAAATTTTATATTATATTTGGTCATGTGTTTACCTAACCTTTATTATCCTTATGGGTCGGACAGGGTTTTCTTAACATAAAGTGGTGATGACAATATGACAATAAATTAAACATCGTGTATGAGGTACACGATGTTTAATTGTCGATGTACACAATCTCAGTCCACCCATAAAAAATCATATAAATATATCAATTAGTTTAGTCACAGGAAATCATTTTTATTTTTCACATTTCCTACATGATGTACATGTCCGAAAGGAAGCGCTCACAGGTTTATGTCCGCCGCATCCAGGGGTAGGTACTAAACTTTAATAATAATGGCGCGAAACAAGTAATTCGATACAGGATCGCGCTGTCGCCAATCGGAGGTCAGTGAACCAATATTTTAAAGGATGTTTCTATTCCGTTTCCAATTTTATGCGATTTAGTTTGTTTGAAACTATCATTTCTTTTTTAATTTTGATGCTAGGTTTTTTTTAGGATTTCTAGGATTATTCCTATGAAGCAGCATTGTCCGTGTTTTCATTTATTTTCTTATTATCAGCACCCCTCTGTATGTGCTAGTCGTGCGGTAAACCCTGATTGCGCGATTGAGAACTTTGCGGGTCGTCAGTAAGATGCATAATTACGTGCCATGTTGATGCCGCCACAAACTTACCTGCATCTCTTCAATCGCTGTGAACAAATGCTGTGGCATGCCGTAGCCAATCATAAAGGTGATAGCGACAATTATAGTATAATCACTTACGGCCGCGAACACATGCTGCCTAATTGGCGAACACATTTTTGTCAAATGATAGCGACTAGTTGAGATCGTTTGGACCGCAGTTAGTGTAATTTTAGTGTAAAATAATATCAACTGCGGTCCATAAATGTGTTCGCCGATTAGGCTGCAGGCATAAACATTGTCTTGAACAATTCTTATCGAGTCTACAGAAAAATGAACCAATGTATGCCATTAATTATATTAATCGACTTCAGTCTGAAGTCGCAAAAAAAGTTGACAACATCGTCAAACTCGCATCCCTGTACAACTGGGAATTTCATCCAAAGGTTGTATGTAAAAGATTGCTCTTAGCGATAAGAGTGCCCATTGTATCATCCTTTGTAAAATCTTCATATTTATGTTCTGTAATTTATATAGCGGACAAAGAGTATTCTATTCTTTTATATTCTAGTTTTCCAACAGAGTAATTGCGTAACATACTTTATCTACTCTCATATCAAAAAATTAAAAATATGTAACTAAAAAGGAGTTTATATTGACGTACTTTACCAATAGTATATCGAAAGGGAATTTAAAAATTAACATTATTTATCTAACAAAATAATGTTATAATATTTTTTTTTCATTACCGTACAGATTACAAACCATAGACAGCTCTATTTCATTTTTTATCTGTGGCTGCGCGCGCTTTGGCGTGTGCGCGGTGATGCAGGGTGCAAACCAATAAATAAACTGTATCCATCTCTATCTTTTATTTCATATATTCAGTACAATGTATGAGATTAGATAAAGTAGTGTATGAAACTGTACATAATTAGGTATTACACACTCGTGTGATACTATTAAAAAACTCGCTTCGCTCGTTTTTTAAACTCACACTCGTGCATAATATCCCTCATTATATTACAGTTTCATAAACTACTATTCTGTAGTAATGGGTTTCATTATACCAGTTCAACAACATTCATTGCGTTATTTAAGTTGTTGAGCAGACATATTTTTCTAACATATGGAGCTATGTATTAGCAATATGCTTCAAAATGATTCCGATTGATAGTATAGTGACTTACACAATTAGTGTTCAGGTCTTGTTCAGGTCTAAACCCAACATAACATTATTCGTATGTGTAATATCATGATATTGCAGCTCCTCAAATGCAAATACATACTTGCAATAAATAACTAATAGAAAACCTATCTGTATCTATTATCCCAGCACAGAGCGTTAATAAAACAATCTGCTTAACAATTTCCTGGCTCATTACAATACTATTTCAAAATGAAGATGTAATCAAGAACCATCTGTTCTTGATTACATTCTTATTTTGAAAGAGTTTGATTTCATTTTGAATTCTTTGTATTGTCGGCAAATATAAAATTTGTTAATAATATATATTGAAGTGGAATCATAATTCATTAATTAGGATCAAATGAAATATCATCATTCGCTTAGCCTTTTCCTAACTACATAAGTTCGGGTCGGCTTCTAGTCTTACCGAATTCAGCGGAACACCAAATTTTACCCAACCCAGTTGCTGAGCAATACGATCAGACTTTGTGAGACTGGTTGTCAGACTTTCAGGCTTCTGACTACCCGTAACAACTGACAAAGAACATCCGGGAACAAAGGATTAACGTGCTTGCCGAGACACGGAAGGGTCTCGGTACATAAAGATGGTCACCCATCCACATACCAAACATGGCGAGCGTAGCTTAATCTGGTAGATTGACCTGGTGCCCTAATCTGCTGTTTTTATAAATTTGTCATGTCAACACGATTCCATTGTTATTGTGCTTAAAAATTCGTCATCATCATCATCTCAGCGTTAATCCCAGTCGCATCCGTAGCTCAGCTCTAGCTCGGGTCCGCTTTACCAGTCTAACTGCTGATTTTAGCTAAACTTCGATATTTTCCGTGAAGCGACTGCCGTCTGACCTCCACAACCCGAAGGCGATACCTAAGCATTGCAGTTAGACCAATTGTTAGACTTTTGAGGGCTCCAACATCCAGTAACGACTGCCATTAGATGTTCGTATACAAACCGGGACCAACGGCTTAACGTGCTTTCCGAGGCACGACCAGACCAGTGCAAATATTCATATTCATGCATACAAATATTTGCACTATGTGAGGATCGAACTTTTTAAAGTGCGTAATCTGCTAAATTCATAATGATCGATCAATTATCTCAATCATCTCGTAATCGAATGGTGATAGAATGGCGTTGCCGTTATTACACAACCCGTTTATAGAAATGATTATCGAAAAACCAATACTCAATTTGAACATTATTAATATGGAGTGAAGTGTCAGTGACCACTGGAAAGTCATATTGATGCCATTTTGTTAGTAGGTTACGAAACTTATCTAAATCGACTATTCTGGCACTAATATAACAGCAGCACTATTGTACGGCCGTTGTTACTTAGCCACGGACCCCTCCTACTACACAAAGCGTAATTTCCTATCTTAGATTTCATTAAATCTAAGATAGGAAATTACGCTTTGTGTATTTTTAACAGTGAATCTGAATACTGTACAAGAATGAAAGATTTTGGTAAAATCGGCCTCAAATTAAATAACTAGAAGCATGTATTCAAACTCATTAGCTTCAACAAATGCATTTGACATTCCTGTGTAATCACTAAAACAAAAGTCGGAAAGTAATTTAATCCAAGCAAAAATATTTAATAGAAAATATTTCCATAAATCAAAATCCTTGTATTACGATATAAAACCTACACAGTTTTCTAATAAAGAAAACATTGGAAAACGTAATTAGAATAAATTTACTCTGAAAACAAGCGCCTTAATTTGAAACTATAAAACCCCTACTACAAGATAAAATTACCATAAAGAAAGGAGTACTTTATATTTCAATACAAGTTATGGTATTTCCTGATAAAACTGAATGGATTCGAGCGTACTTACATTATACAGGGCGGAATTTCATTGACGCACAAACATTACCACGAACTCAGGATTTATTTAATACGGAGAGTCTAGAAACATGACCTGAATTCGTGCGTGGAAATTTTTCGTCGCTTAGAAAATAAATAAATAAATTTCTTTTTTTAAATAATCCTTATAATATATCAGTGCCCCTTTTTTGGGTGGGAGACCATCAAAATCTAAAGTCTAAAATCCACCTGTGTTCATTCACTTGCCTGTTCGCCACGAGTCACGGTATCCGTTTCGAACAACCTACAGCATGATAGTTTTACATAACCGCGATCCGGCTTGATCGTAAGCAGTGATGCATTCGTTGATTGTAAAGCGCACTAGTTAATTATGAGCCTATTCATCACCATCATCATTTCAGCCGAAAGACGTCCACTACTGGACATAGGCCTCCCCCAAGAATCTCCACGACAACCAGGTCGTCAGTCCACCTTGTCGGGGATCTACCCACGCTACGTCTCGATGGTATACACTGGAAACCGAATGTGCCTATTCACTCTAGCTAAACTTTTCTAGTCTACATTAAGTAAAGCCCCATAATATGAAGCCACTTTAAATATACGCGCTTTTCAGGAACGCTGTGAACTATGAATCCTCAAAGCAAACTTTATAAACGATTTGAGACCAGCACTTAACTTTTAGGTTAATTACAATTTCTCTCAATTACTAATGCGTCATAATTTATTAAGTATCCTTTCACTTGTGTAGTTGTTTTTAAGTATGTTAACAAAAATCTAATACTTCCCGTTCGATTTTCGTCTTATTTTTGCTATTGTTCAAATCGCGAAGGTGACATTGATCATGCCGTTTACGAATTGAATTTTAAAAAGAACCTGATCAGGCAGAACTTTGGTTTAACACATCACTAACAAAAACTTTATGTCCTCATTTCATTCGGAACTCGTTCGATTCTCCTTTTTTCTGAATTCCAGTAAATGCAGCCATACATCTGCACCGAACTTTTTTACACTGCCACAGTTTCAAATAAAAACTTTTAACAACCGTAGTAGGGGTGACATCACTGAAACCGTAAAATGAAAATATAAGCAAGTTTCATTTAGGGGAGGCAATGCACGCCTGGCATGGTAGCCAATTAATATAATTCAGATAGTTCAGACTCAATCAAACTTTCCAACGAGGTAGATGGGTACCGTTTTTATTCAAGAGTAATTCGAGCCTGTAGTTTTTATTTTATTTTTATACGAGGTTTGCTGTTATATTGAATTGTGCTCATTTTATGCCGTTATTCATGCTGCATCAGATTACTTTTTAATTTGTAGCTGCAATCGTTTATTAGCGAAAGTGATTCGGTATTTGCTTTTTGTTTTGACTTCATAAGTCCTCTTCAGTATTATTGTGATCGAATCAGGAATGAGGAGATCCGCAGAAGAACGAGAATAACCGACATAGCCCGAAGAATTGCAACACTTAAATGGCAGTGGGCCGGGCACATTGCCCATAGGACTGATGCTCGATGGGGCCGACGGGTTTTCGAGTGGTAACAAAGCACCGGAAGGCGTAGCGTGGATAGGCCTCCGACAAGGTGGACCGACGACCTGGTGAAGGTCGCGGGAAATCGCTGGATGCGGGAGGCGTAGGACCGGTCGTCGTCGACATCCTTGGGGGAGACCTGTGTTCAGCAGTGGACGTCTTTCGGCTGAAATGATAATGACGATGATGACTATTAAGAAGCGGAACACCTGGACGAACGGAACCGGGAATTATGTCAAAAAAAGGAGGTTTAGCACCTGGCAGTGAGAAATTGGGCTGAACTTTTGATGATGGTGAAGTGTCTTTTGTGATTAGTATTTGTGAAAGGGATCGTATGATTACGAAAAGAATTAGGAAGGGATTAGTGAAGGGATAGTATGTAGTGAGTAATGGACATCAACATTCGCTCTATGTAAAATATAAATATTTGGTTAAACTGGAAACCGAACCGAGACGCGCTCGTACGCCAACCTTTACTGTACTAGTAAAGGTTGGCGTACGAGCAGCGTCTCGAAAATTTTATTTAAACACCTTCTTTTAATTTAAATCAAATCAAGTTATTTATTTGATTTTTAATATTTTTCATTTATTTTCATTATCTACAATATATCTGTAATTGTTGTGGTATACAAAGTAATGAGTATTCTATTCTCATTTGAACTTTGAAAAGATTGAAGCGTATAAAATTCAAGTCAAATTTTACACCAAAATTCTTCTTTTCACATTATAGAAAATAAGAAAAGCTCACAAAAGTATACAATGTTAGTGCTGTAGACATCTCATTTGATCTTAAAACATATGGTCAAAAACCATGACAAGAATACATACCTGAAGATCTCAATAAATTAGGTAGTTATACCAAACTAACTCAAATTAGGTCAAATTAGGCTCTCGAGCCATGCTAAGATGGAACATCAAGTATAACAGGAAACCTACCTGGTATTGGAGTCTGGATCTAGCCTCGTGCTACAGAATTTGATGCTTTACGTAGTAAAGGCAAGATTGAGCGATTAGTTGCTTAAATCCAGAAACATAAATTGAAACAGTACCAAAACTATGTACCTACGTATTGTATACTCAGAAATATCAGCACAGCAGTCAATCAGTTTAAATTTTTTTGCAACATTATAAACAGAGTTACATTCGGAGGCATGAACAAAGCGCGTTTCTTGTACATGTGTATGTAATATTCTTTATTATCTTGTATCTCCAGAACTGCTAATTTGAGATATCGTTAGATTTGTCTTAGCCAGGTGACATTAAATAAAAAAACAAAATGGCGGATGTAAAAAAAAATCTACCAACCATATCGATTTGGTTTTAAAATGAAGGATTTTAAATACTGACTCTAAATATGTATACAGGCTGTGTGTGTAAACACTCATGAAAGTGGTTTGGTTTCACTTTCAGAACGTAAATTTAATGAAAAGAGAAAACTTTTTTTTTTTGTAAAATGTCTCTTTTTCAAGTACTTATTTTCACACTAGCCGCTAGCAGATCATATGTTTCGTGAACGCTAAGGGTGAATTTGAACAATCGCAATTGGGGGACCTCTTAGTTAGATAAACAAGTATTTTAGTAGTTTTTTATTTATACAACGTACAGTTTTCCTGTAGTGGATTTTATATCAGCATTGCACCCTTGCGAAGCCGAAGCGGGTCGCTCGTTAAAAATAAAATATTACAATAATTCAAAATTTGATATAGAGACTGGACACACTGATGTTATAAAACCGATATTAAGATTTATAAGAGGTTACCTAACGAGATAACATCATGTTCTAGTATAAACGCATACGTATTATATCGACTAAATCGCCCCCAAGGCAACGCAAAGCACTAGACGTTCGAACCTAAAATAAATCTTACGAAGCATAAAATATTTCACCATTTCTTTATACATACAGCAATATATTATGATAATAATCATACGGTAATATTTTCTCGTACCAAATCGGGGATTTTCGCGTTTATGCTGACTCAAAGATGATTCACTGGTCCGTTTGAAGCATTATGTCAGATTTTTTTGGGTTAAATTTTGTAATTTTTTTACTATAAGTTTATTATTGGTTGGTAATTCTAGAGAGTTTTATTTTAGTTTTATGGCGTAATTTAGGTTCATTTGAAATACGTTTTATTGATGTCATTTTATAATTTTCAAAACTTTTGTTTGAGAGAAAACACTGTAAATATTGATAAGTAACCCCATTATAGTACGTATAAAATAGTGCAATTTCACAAACCAAAAGAAATTGCTATTCTTCTCAGAAATTGTTCGTAAAAGTTCTTAATGAAAACATAATGAGAACATTTATGGTATTTCTGCTTAGGTAAACCAGCATAACAATAGGGTATAATACTAAAAAAAAAACTAATTAGTCCGTCAGTCAGATTTCCAAAAAATACTATTCACGTATTTTTTGTTTTATCAAAACAATAAAAATTGCCAAATATAAAAGGCATCAAAGACTGGCTGGTGACGTCACTGGTCGCTAAAAAGTGCCGGACTAATTAGTTTTTTTTTGTCAAATACCCTATTGAAACAAATAAAAAAATATTTAAGAAACTATGTTGTAAAATCAGTTCTTCAACTCAAGTTAAGCTCTAGAGAGAGACGTGACTCTATATGCGGACCCTTGAAACGATTTTAAGATTTTTTCTCCTTACTGCGCGATTTACGTTTTCAAATCCACATTTTACCTTTTCAGGTCCTGCTAATAGAAGCTGGACCAGAAGAACCCGATGTGACCAGCGTTCCAGCGTTTGCTCCAGTCCTGGGCAGGTCCAGCATTGATTGGAACTACCGCACACAGCCTGAGGAGATGACTTGCAGAGCACAGAGGGGACAGACATGTGCTTGGCTGAGGTATGTAGAGGAATTTGAGAAAAGAGGTGAAAAAGGAGTCAGCCGATATTTTTAAGTCCATTAAAATATCGTACATAATAATAATAACCTCAGTTGAGCATTGAGAAGCCGCCAGAGCGTATCTAACAGTGTCAATAAACCACAATGTTGGATTATCAACTCTCGGCGCAAGCGCAGCGCGTTGTTAATCCAACACGCAAAAAATCGGTAAGAAACGTGACCTTAACCTCGTTATAAGGTAACGTTACCAATTTTTGCTAGTGTCAGCCTATAGTCAGTCAGAATATTTAAATATATCATTACTATTGGAGCTCTTCAAGAAGAAGCCAATTCAAATCTATAATGCCTTTGAATCGAATCAGAGAATGATTTCTGAGAGATGCTTAACTGAGCAAAATACCTATACGTATTTCGTATCGCCACGAATTATAGAAGAATAACTCATGGCCTAGTACTACACTTACAATAGCAATAGCTTTTTATTTTAACAGGTCAAAAAAAATCATTAAGTGTTGTATGGAGAAGATGTTGAGCGGACGAATTTTTCGAACTTACCAATCAAAGAATTAGCAATATCCTTTAAAATGATTCACATTTTGATTGAAAGAATGTTACACAATTAGGGTACAGGATACGCATTCACGCTGCATCTTAAAGTACGTGGCCGCCACTCCAGAACTTTACTGCCCCAACGCCCATCGGTTCTACGAGCAATACGTACCGGAAGACACAGCGTAGGGAGGCCCCCAGCAAGGTGGACCAATAAACTTGTGAAGGTCGTGGAACTCCTTGGGCGAGGCCTTGTCCAACAGTTGACCTCTAAAGGCTAAAGAAGAAGATACACATTTACGCAAGGCATTTTAGAAGTAGGCCACTCGGTTGCCTGCTTCTAATTTTTAATTGAACTTAATTTAATTGAATATCAATCCTGGGAATTTTCAGGAGTTTTACCATAGAACAGATATCTGTTCTGTAAGTTTTAGTTTATAGCAGGTGCTTTCAAGCTTACAACAGTAATAGGGATGTATCCAAGGTATGAAAATCAAAAAAATAATTAGTCCGTCTTATAGATAATAAAAAAAATTAAGACCCGTATTTTTTATGTTCTCGTAATTACCAAAAATTACTGAGATATAGCGTATTAAAGTTACAGAGTGGGGGCTAATTACGTCACGCCGTTCTATATTTTGCACCATGGCGTGACGTCATGCGACATTTCAAATCAATATATCTTCCTAAGTATTTGAATAAAAGAAAAAATAAAAAATACGTGTTCAATATTTTTTATAAAGCTATCTGACGGACATTAAATTATTTTTTAGGATACAAGCCAATTGAGGTTCTTCGGTAAGCTACCAGTGTACAAGTGATGCGTTTATATTTACCATTTATACCATTTTTTTTTTTGTTGGCCAGGCCATGATGGAAAACGATCTTTACTTGGTTGGCCTGGGTCTTGGACGTTTATCCATATATGTATCTATTATAAATATAGTATTGTTGAGTTAGTATCCCAAAACACAAGTCTCGAACTTACTTTGGGGCTAGCTCAATTTGTGTGATATGTCCGTATTTATATATTAATTGGATTCTGTTAGGTTAGGTTAGATTATGATGTTTTAATTTTAAAATTAAAACTACTAAACTAAATAATTATAAATACTCCATCTTCTTTCTTAGTTTTATTTGTATCTATTAAAAGATCATACAGGTAATTTAATATTCTCAATGAGATTTTTGTTAATTAAGTATTCTTAGAACTTGTTATTTATGAGACTCAATGTTAATATTTTCAAGACGTTTACCAACTTAGCGAAAATACCAAAACTTAATTCGAATTTTCTAATACTATTTTGAGCGTCTATTATATGTTGCTTTATTGCAATTGCGTTATATTTTCTATTCACTGCAAGAAATGCCATGTTAATTAAATTAAGTGTTTACCAAATGCGATTGAATATTTCTACATATAGGTAATTTACCTAGCATACCTACATACAAAAGATATAGTACTGAAGAGATTTTCAAACTTTACAGTAGTATAAGTTATACGAGTGAATCGAAGTAACACATAGGATACTTTTTATATTATCCATACTAATATTATAAATGTGAAAGTGTGTTTGTTTGTTTGTTTGTCCTTCCTTCACGCCGCAGCTAAGCAATCAATCGACCTGATTTTTGGCATACAGTTAGTTGAAAAGATGGAGAGTAATACAGGCTACTTTTGGTCCTAAAAAAACATCAAATTCCCAAGGGAGATTACTGGAATATTTGTATGTGTACACCAAATATCCTAATATAAATCGGAAAGTGAGTTTGTTTGTTTGTTTGTTCCGCTTTCACGCCGTAACTACTAAGCCGATTGTTTTGAAATTTTGCAGACGTAAAGTTAGAAGTCCGGATTAAATAATAGGGTACTTTTTTATCCCGGAAAAAAATTATATTCACGAGGGAAATCTAAAAGCGCGATATAACCGATCTCCACGTGAGCGAAGCCGCGGGCGGAAAGCTAGTATTATATATATATTTCGATACTTCCACAGGATCGATAACTTATGCTGATTTCAGAGATATTTTTTTAAATTTTCCTCAGTATGTTAGGCCACAACATCATCGGCTACTGTCAGAAGTCACCACCTATTAAAAAAACTCTTGCGGCCAAGCGATTCGTCGTGTTCCAGTAGCTATCCTAGTGAAACCGTACGGAAGACGGGTCTGAGCAGTTGTGTTGCGATGTGTGCCAGATACCATGCGTCAAATGTTGTTGTGTCGGGAGTTTGGTCATGACGAGTCTCCAGGCCCAACATCGTTGGTCGTGTTGTTAAGTTTGACATTGCATAGCCTATTTTTTTTCCGGGGTGGAAATCCTCATAGGATGTCCGCTGCCCTGGGGTGGGTGACGGGGTCTGCCAGATTTTTACTGACTAAAACCACCCCGGTGTCTCTTCTATCCCAAGCGCGCGTGGGGCCGCGGGAGTCTAAATTCTTCCACGGCCCCACACCCTCGTTCTGGCCTGGTCTGTCCGGGCCTCGTCTCTTGGACGAGGTAGTGGGGTGTTAAACTACCCCGTGCATCGCCTCAGAGGCGCGCGCCTACAATCGCGCGCGCCTTCGCCTCGGGGTCCATCGATAGGGGGCGAGGAAACTCTTTAAAAAATAATTAAATTACTGAATTGAATAAATAAATTACTTAATTATTATACTACTGTGTTTATTTAAATAATATTTTGAGTACAGAAAGCGAGTGTAAACGCATCGACTATGCAGGAGAATTTTTAGTGAGGTACAACGTTTTTTGTAAAAAGAAGTATAATTAAAAATGTACAGAAGTAGACTTAAAGCTTCTGAGTATATTCTAACAGTCAACCTTAAGATGGACATGCAGAGTAAAATAAATACAGGCAGCAGATACTTTGAAAAATTGAGGTATACTTTGTTAGAATTGTGCATTAAAGAATACATAGCGATATTCAATTAACCGATTATATAAAACATGTAATAAATATGTTTTATATATAATACATATCTATAATATATATATTTCTGGAGTGGCGGCTACATACCGAAGACGCAACGTAGTGAGGCCCCCAACAAGTTGGACCGAGGACCTGGTGAAAGTCGCTGGAACGTGATGGGTGCGGGCAGCACAAGACCGGTCATCATGGAAAGCCTTGGGGGAGGCCTTTGTCCAGCACTGGACCTCTATAGGCTGAAGATGAAGATGTAACACATGTCATGTTCCGGCATGATGTCTGGTGAAGTCCCGTACGTAGGACGGGTCTGAGCAGTTGTGTTGCGAAGTGTGCCGGGTACGATGCGCCTAATATTGTTGTGTTAGGAGTTTGGTCGTGGAGGGTCTTCAGATCAATCTCCCTTTGGCGCAGCATCGTCATCTCGCTCAACTGCCATCTTCCTTCCTATTCGCTCAGTTTTTTTTTTTCAGTGAATATGCTCTTAATAAACTAGGGCGCTTTACCATCAACGATCGCATCACTGCTTACCATTAGGCGGGATTGCGGTCAAGCGCTAGTTTATAATTATTAAAAAAAAAATGTATGAAATAGGTCTTTGCTTTACTTTTGTGGAAAAAACAAAGATCTGTGCTAATAGGCTTCTCGTTTGGCTCTGTCTGTGACTTGTTTTTGCTTATATGGTATAAAAGTTGCTGTCTAGCTGATACTTTCACGAATGTAAATCTGCTAAACGAATAAAAAATCAATCATAATATTTTTATCGTATTATTTATGGGCAACACGTGCGAAATGGTCAAATGAATACAGTTTGGTTAATGAATGGTTAAATGAACTCATTTTATACAGAAGAATTTCTGCTCCGTTACTTAAATTAATTTTAAATATCGGATCATAAAAGCTCGGATTTCTATATATATATATATTCAAATTGTCAATGGCTACAAAACCAGTGTATTATAATGTTATAAAGATTTTTTTTAAATACATAGTTATAAACTAGTGTTTGAGCGCTATCCGGTCTGATGGTAAGCAGTCGTGCAATCGTTGATAATTGGTAAAGCGCGCTAGTTTATTAACCCTATTTACTCAAAAAACTACGTGAATAGGAAGGAAGACGGCAGTTGAGCAAGATGATGCCATGTTCAATGCAACAACACGACCAACGATACTGCGTCAGAGGGAGATTGATCTGGAGACCCTCCACGACCAAACTCTCGACACAACAACATTTATGATGAAGACAACATTTGGCGCATCATACCCGGCACACATCGCAACAGAACTGCTCAGACCCGTCCTCCGTACGGCTTCTCCAGGCATTTTGCCGGAACACGACGAATCGCTTGGCGCCAAGACTGTCTGGTGGGTGGTAACTTCTGCCATCAGCTTATCTATGGCCTACCACCCAGTAAGTTTTCGATACCGAGGAAAGTAAAGTAAAGCACCTGACTGGTTCAAACTATGGCCACTACTTATAAGTCATGGCTGTTTACGATGGTGCTGATGAATCTTTAAATGATGATAACAGTAATTCAATCATTATAATCATCTAGAACATTCCTAATAATATTAATAACTACAATCCGGACAAAGCGTTTCGCCTCGTCTTTTTACCCGACGGAAGGGTTATGTTTTTACCGCGTATCTTGTATGTAATAAATAAATATATACGGACAAATCACACAGATTGAGCTAGCCCCAAAGTAAGTTCGAGACTTGTGTTATGGGATACTAACTCAACGATACTATATTTTATAATAGATACGTATATAGATAAACATCCAAGACCCAGGCCAATCAGGAAAATATCGTTTTCCATCATGACCTGGCCGGGGATCGAACACATTTGAGAAATCGTTAGAATTGGCTTGTATCCTAAAAAATGATTTAATGTCCATCAGATAGACTTCTAAAAAATATTGAACACGTATTTTTTCTTTTATTCAAATACTTAGGAAGATATATTGATTTGAAATATCGCATGACGTCACGCCGTCGTACAAAATATACCATGGCGTGACGTAATTAGCCCCCACTCCGTAACTTTAATACGCTATATCTCAATAATTTTTGGTAATTTCGACACAATAAAAAATACGGGTCTTAATTTTTTTTTATTATCTATAAGACGGACTAATTATTTTTTTTGATTTTCATACCTTGGATACATCCCTATTGCCTTGATAGCCCAAGTGCTACTAGACAAGTGACATTTAAAAAAAAAACTAACTTGACGGATGGATGACGCCATATTGTGAGGTATAAAGAGATAAATTTCTACCAAGCATATCGAGTAGGATATCAAAATGAAGCATTTTAATCACCGATTCTAATAAATATATTGATTCTAAATATATTTTATATATTAGATCTTTACCTATAAAATTGCCGTTTAATATGAAAAAATATAAAGGAATTCTTTTCCTGTTTTTTTTATTTGTATTAATTGAAGTAATCCCATGCAATAAATGTATCTTTGCCAACGCAGTGGCAGTTTATTGATTCTTTAACAAATCAGCTGGACGAGAGGCAACAAATTCTTCAAAGGCATTTTATACTGCCTTTTTCCTGACAAGAAGTTATACAAATTCTGGAAAAAGTAAACTCCAACCTCATTTCTTACAACTTGGAGACCGTCTGTTGTGCGGTATGAGGAGTATCTCGTGTTATCGTGCAGGAGCAGCGGAGAGGAGCGATTGCCCACTGCTGGTAAAAGATGTGCCAGTTTCTTCATCAGTGTGTTCAGTTCTTCCCAGTACACATCTGCAGTAAGTAATGCTCATCCCGTTTGGTAAGAAGCCGTGATGAATCACACCGGCGTTAGGCCACCAAACAGGGACCATCGCTTTTCTAGGGGTAAGATTTCGTTTAGGGCATTGTTTAGGTTCTAAACCAGGATCTAATCAAGTTGCTGAGTGCTTGCGGATATCAAAGAGAATCCATTTTTCATCGCAGATAATAATGTTTGTAAATTACTTCAATTATGTGTCTTTTAAGCAGTGCCCGGCACGTCTCGCTTACTTCGCGCTGGTGATCATGGAATTCGTGGGGCACCCATTAGTCAAGCTATTTTACCTACGCAGAGAGCAATTGGAGCCAAAAGAACTACCACAAGTGCTATTTGTGGAGTTCGATGACCCAAGTATAACAGGGAACCTACCTGGTATTGGAGTCTGGAACCAGCCTCGTGCTACAGAATTTGATGCTTTACGTGGTAAAGGCAAGATTGAGCGACAAATGCTTCCCTTAAATTTATGCTGGGCAGTGACGGTGCTTAAATTACAGGGCACAACTTTAGATACAGCAGTTGAAGATTTAAGTAGAAACTTATTTGATAAAGGTCGAACTTACGTTGCTTTGAGTAGAGTGAGGACTCTTTCCGGACTTGCTATCAGTACTAAATCAACCACATGACATAAACTCATTTAACGAATTAATCCGGCTACGTAATATTACTCAACTAAATAGACATAAATAAAATAATAATGAAAAAATAACAAAAAAAGAATCACCTGCATAGATAACTACAATTAGGTAAATATTAACTGAAAAGACTAATACAAGATGAAAATTTAATGATATTTTTTTTTTATTTTTAAATAAAATATGTTTAGGTTCAATGATTAGGTTCTTAAATCCAGAAACATAAATTGAAACAGTACCAAACCTATGTACCTACGTATTGTATACTCAGAAATATCAGCACAGTAGTCAGTCAGTTAAAATTCTAAACAAACTTAAATTCGGAGGCATGCACAAAGCGCGTAACTTGTACATACTCGTAATGTAATATTTTTTATTATCTTGTATCTCCAGAACTGCTAAACGGATTTTCACATTTGTGCTATCATTAGATTTGTCTTAGACAGGTGACACTAAAAAAAAAACAAAATGGCTGATGTTTGACGCCATTTTATGAACTAAAAAAAATCTATCAACCATATCGATTTAGTTTTAAAATGAAGGATTTTAAATACTCACTCTAAATATGTATATAACATGCAGTTTTAATATTAAATGGAACTATGAAAAGAATGAAACAATTTTTAAATTTTTGGAAACATAATTTGTAATAACTAAAAAGACAGAAACAAAAAAAATAAAATATTATTTAAAAACAAAAAAACTCACCTACATAAAATTCTAACGAACTGAAAAGGCAGAAACAAGTTGAACAATCGCAGTTGGGGGACCTCTTAGCTAGATAAACAAGTATTCCATATAACAGTCCCCCAACTGCGATTGTTCAACTTGTTTCTGTTACGTATTTATAATATTTTTTTTATATACCGTGTACATCAAGGGAGTGAAAATTTTCTGCTACGGTCTTTTCGTCTGACTAAAATTTAAGTGTCTACAAGGTTAGAGTGAGTAGGATCGCACTTTATCATCAACGATTGCGTCACTACTTACCATCAGCCGGAATCGCAGTCAGGCACTAGTTAATAATGTAAAAAAATAAAAAGTAGTTTAGCTCTCGAAATAATAATATTGCTATATTTTTCATAGAAATGTGTAATATAAGGATTTGGAAAATGTTAATTGAATTTTTCGAATTACATCAAAGGCTGTTTTACTTATATTAGAACCTTTTAACTCCTTTAGAGGATTTTAGGCTAGTCTATTTACCTGCCCTTGAGAAAATGGTTATTCGGGATCCATTAAGAGCTTGTTAGATCTTGAAGATTTATTTTCTTAATCATAATATTATTATTCTAAATGGAAATTAGATAGAATAAAAAATCTGTTCATTCTTGCTGAAGTACCTTTTCTTTGAAATTTTGTCTTGAGCTGTTTTCTTATTAAGTCGACAAGGAATGATACAACATTCAAAAATACGACAGCCTCTGTGGCGTAGCGATAGCAAACGCGGCCGCTGCACAAGAAGGCGCGGTTTCGATTCCCGCGCAGTGCAAATATTTGTATGCATGAATATGAATATTTGCACTGGTCTGGTCGTGTCTCGAAAAGCACGATAAGCCGTTGGTCCCGGTTGCCATACGAACATCTAATGGAAGTCCTTACGGGTTGTTGGATCCCTCAAAAGTCCAACAATTGGCCTAACTGCAATGCTTCGATATTGCCTTCGGGTTGTGGAGGCAGTCGCTTCACAGATAATATATGTAGAAGTTTAGCCAAAATCAGCAGTTAGACTGGTAAAGCGGACCCCAGACTCCAAAAGCTGAAAAATCTTCGGATGCGAATGGAATTAACACTGAAATGTAGCTGATGAGTGTTTTACGCAATTAGAGTGCTGTTTCCCAGCAGTGGGAACATTAGTAGACTGGGCATTTATTATTGTTGCTGTAGTATGCTTTCAGGTTACTTAAGTCATTGGTATTTTGAATTGAATTACTACAAAATCCAATCAAATTAAAATCTTACGTTATTTTTCTATTTATAGGTTACTGCCAGATTGTATGTTGATTTAAAATCATTATTAAAACTTCTTGGGTTTCAATTTACCTGAAATGTTATGATTTCACAAAATAGTCATTTATTAGAATAATATTTACTTAGATAGCTACATTTACATTTTTTATGACTACACATAATCAATATTTTATTATGGCCACGAATCGTGATTATTTAGAATAACATACAACCTGAAACACATTTGTAAATTGAATAATAGAATATGAAGTTCGCGGGTCACCGTACCCGTTTTCGCCATAACATGGGAATTTACTAAGTAATTTTGACATTACAGTGGGAGAGTTATGGGAGGATCAAGCGCTATTAATTATGTGGTATACATGAGAGGTAATAAAAAAGATTACGATGAGTGGGAATCGCTTGGCAACGAAGGATGGAGCTACAAAGATGTAAGCATCATTGTATACTAACTTAAAACAATAACAATCGTTATTTTTCTTGAATATTATCATTCACCCAAACATTATCAGCAAAGCTCATATTTGAAATACTTTACTATTATAATAACTATATTAGTTTCCATTAACTTTACTTTACTTAAAATACAAAATATCAATCTTAAACTTACATTCTGAATTCGTTAAAAATAAAACTAAGTTCTCTATTTTCAGGTCTTGTATTATTTTAAAAAGTCTGAGGACAATCAGGATCATGAAGCTAAGTCTATTTACTACCACGGAACTGATGGCCCACTAAATGTCGAAAGATTTGCTTACGCCGACCCTAATGTTGAAATGCTTGTAAAGGCATTTCGTGAAAAAGGATTTCCACTAGTTGATTTTAATGGAAAACAGCAGATTGGGACCATGACTACCCAAACAACAACCAAAGATGGTAAAAGAGTATCATCTAATGCTGCATTTATAAGACCCATTCGAAGTGAAAGACCTAACCTTACTATAATGACTGATTCTCAAGTAATTAAAGTAATTATTGATAAAGATAAGTTTGCTCGTGGAGTAGTGTACACTCAGAAAAACAAGGTATACAAAGTATTTGCCAATAACGAGGTCATAGTTAGTGCAGGTGCATTAAATAGTCCAAAAATACTAATGTTGTCTGGTATAGGGCCAAAATTAGATTTGGCACAATTGAAAATACCTGTAATTATGGATTTAAAAGTGGGCTATAATTTACAAGATCATGCTACTACAGAAGCAGTATTAATGAACCTCACTAATAAAACATCAACTAGTCTACCAGGAAAAGAACTGTTGAAAGCAGTTCAAGATTTTTATAAATATGGAACCCGATACGATGAGATTTCTGCAACTGGACCTCTGCAAATAACTGCCTTTCATAGAACAAAATACGCAAGTAAAGACCCAACTATCCCAGATATACAATTCCATTTTGACGGTAGAAACAAAAGAGATTTCTACAAGGATCCGACTACGTATTTAGCTACCAATATATTCCCGTTTTCATTATATGACAGTATAAACGTCAGGCCGATTCTTCTAAAACCAGCGAGTAGAGGATATTTGACACTTAACAGAACCCATCCTATCCTTGGTCAACCTCTGATTTATCCAAGATTCTTCACAGTAAAAAATGATTTGCTGACTTTGGTAGCTGCGCTCCAGTATGCAACTACACTGGAAGATACAGACGCTTTTAAAAGAAACAATGTGCAGTTTATAAGAAAACCTGTAAGACCATGCACTCAATATATATGGGGTAGTTCTAAATATTTCGCTTGTGTCTTAAAAAGTTATACTGGAACTATATATCACCCTGCTGGAACATGTAAGATGGGACCCAGGCATGATAAAAATGCGGTAGTTGATGCAAGACTCAGAGTGTATGGCATAAAAAATTTGAGGGTAGCCGATGCTTCTATAATGCCTCATATTGTTCGAGGAAATACCAATGCTCCTTGTATGATGATTGGAGAGAAAGTTTCTGATATGATTAAGGAAGATTGGGATACATTTTATTAAGAATAATAACTTAAAACTTTTTGAGTAGTACCTATACATTACTAAAGTTAACATAGTTTAACAATGACTATGTAGTATGTAGAAAATATAATAGAAATTGCTAGAAGTTAGTAGATATTAAGTAATGACACAAATACTAAATATAAACCCCTTTATTCATAAACGGTGCTTAAAGTTAATTAGTGATTAGCGAATGCTTAACCATACATTTTTGACGTTTGCACGTCACTTAACTTTTATCTTCGTTTATGAATAAACACAATAGTGTTTAAGGGGTTTTATTCATAAACGATGATTAAAGTTAAGTGATGTGCAAGTGTCTAAAAGGTATGTTAAACATTCGCTAATCACTATAATAAAGGGGAAAATATGTTATATTACGGTCAGCATTTAATGGTACAATTTTCAGAACTATACTTTTTAAGTTTTTTTCGTGTATCTCCTTTCGCCATAGTAAGATCTACAATTTAATAGCCTTTATATATATACATATATATAATTTCTTCATGAAATCTTATATGGATTTATTGATTAAGATTAGTGCATAATAAGTTATCAGGAATTAAGATATTTAATTAAGAAACCTTTTGTTACATTGTGTATTTCTTTCACTTTTTTTTTTATTGTTTCTTTTCAATGAAATATTGTCAAAATCTGTGGATATGGTTAAGTGAACCGAAAAGTATTGAATTTCATTTATGATCCCAAATAATTAAAAAAAACTATGTAAATAAACTATTGCCAAAGAATAAGACTTTTATTTACCGTGTTGAGGCTTATTTTTCAATGTACAGATAACTAGGTAATATTCATGGAAAAAAAATTACGTTTTAGATGTTTAATAAAAAGCAGTAAAAAATTCTAAATTTTTCCTCGGATATTCATCTGGTTGAAAAATCAGCCCCTAAATAAAAATTTTGACTCTAATAACTAAAATTATCTACAGGATGGTAAGTGAACAAAATCGCAATTTTTTGTAACGTAGAATTTGTTATTTGGCTTTCAACGTAGATAATTATAACGCTGTATATTTTAATGTTAAAGTGCTTTCTAACATAAATGTACGTGTAGAATTTGGTAGATATAATGTCTCTGTTCACAAAACAGGCGAGGACAAGAAGTTAAACAATTATCATTCCAAGCTGTAAGAACGTCATCAGATTTCAAAAGAGACGTTTAGTATTTAATAGAATCATTAGAATTGTTTATGATAATTTTAAAATTTACTCAGTGCGGACAGAAAAGAAGCAACGCTACGGAAAATAAATTTAATCAGTGAGAAACTGAAGAATTTACAGCTTTGAAAGTTTCTACAGTTACTGTCTTTCCTTGTGCTGATAAACTTTACTTTGCACTACCCTCTTCTTTTCGTATTTTTATTTTAACTGACCTATTGCATCTTATCTGTGTAATAGCAAAGTTTTTACATCAAAATTCTTCTGGCGCTGACGGGTTTTAAATTGGAAAAAGCCACTTCAATGTTAGACGTGATACTGTCAGGTTGAGACCAATCCTTTTATACATTTCTTATTTCCATACATCACCATGATGTGTCAGCTGTAATAAAATATCAATAATTGAACCACTTTTTCTTTATTCTGAAATGTATTGTATTACAAAAAAAAAATACTTTTTCTTTGCATATTATATGTATGGTCTAGCAAATTCAAACTAGAAATTCCATTATAATATTTATGTTCTATTGTATTTTCAAATTTCAACATTTTCATCGAACTTATAATATATATTTGCTGTATTTTTTTAGAGAATTTGTTACTTGTTTATAAATATTTTTTATGTGTTGTTCTACGTATTGTCTGTAAATTTAAAGGGGATCGTGGCAAAATAATAACAGTTGCACGGATAGATCGAAGTTCGGTTTACTATCAATATCTTCTTCCCTTGAAAAGCATGTTAAGACTTTGATCCCAGCTGTCCTATTAGATCTTTGACAGTCGTCACGGGTCAGAAGCCCAGCAATCTGACATCCAGTCTTACCAAGAGATATCTTGATATGCATCAACTGGGTTGTGGAGGTGAAACGGGCAGTTGTTTTATTGTAAGATACTGCAATGTAGACCTTAACATTATGTTGAGATAATGAGATATATGTATATAACGATATTTTTTTATACGAAACCTGAATATAGTTTGTTCAGAATAAGCAACTGAATCGATTCCAATCATTTTCAAACCATGTTATATTTTTTACCAACTACATTTAGAAATTGTTGCAATGTGAGCCGAGCGCGCCATGCAGCTTACTGTAGATCATAGTAGTTGCGCGCGCAACAGCTAACGCCAGAGGTCAACGCACCGCGCTCGCTCGCCCGAGCTGAGCGTTGACATCATTTTTGTTGGAACAACCAATTAAGATAACAAGCTCATAACTTTGTGGTTTTTCATGATATATTTTTGAAATTTTGTAGATTGATTCTTGACTTAAAAATACTGGATCCATGTTTCGGGTTTCGCATAAATAAAAAATAATATTGTATATCTTTGGCACGGTTTTTTGGTAGTTAGAACAATATTGATATGTAGTTTAGTACTTTTGATCTTGTGTTTTATTTTCGTAAATTGCTATTGTTTTAGCCTAAAAAATGTGTGTGTAGTGTGTTGTCACTTTTTATTTATATTGTTGATTGAACACTTAGCTCACGTGATTCTTATTGTTGTGTTTATCAAACTTTTTAGTTACATTTGCACAATTTTGTGTATTAGTTAAAACGTTTTCAGTTTTAGCCGTTGATACTACTAAAATAATAAAAGCTTCTTTGCTAAATTATGAAATCGGATATCTGTAGTAAACAAAACTTATAATACTTATTTTTTATAATAATGGTTTTATTTTTCATTCGATTAAGTGTTAAAACAAAAGGCATTATATTACAATACCTTTGTAATATAAATGGTAAAATTAAAAATGATTACTTCAAAAAAATTTCCTTTGAAGTATCAATTTCACTCATCATGCGATACTTTAGAGTTTTAAAACATTAATTTTAAAAATACGATTTCATAATTTTTGCTTAGCAAGCGAACTTATAAGGCGAAATATTTAACCTTAAAACAATAACGTTACAGAGGGAAGACCATGGGAGGCTCGAGTGCCATAAACTACATGATATATATGAGAGGAAACCGAAGGGACTACGACAGCTGGGCAGAACTTGGCAACCATGGATGGAGCTTTAGAGAGGTCAGTCAATTCCGTAAAAATCTCACCGCGGAAAGTTAAGTGTAGTAATGTTAGCACCCAAAAGGTACTCACTGTACCTGCGCTTTTGAATTCTCACCAGCACTCAGTTGGACAGCTTACAAGTGACGCCATAGAGCTGAATCTTATTATTTTATGCTTTTATATCGTCCTATATACGTCACCTGGTGGTTTATATGACCCATCCATTTTTGGACATGGGCCTGTAGTCTACAACTGCAGTCGTCCTTCCTATTCGCTCAATCTGAGTGAATAGGTTCTTAACTACTACTTACTAAACTAGCGCGCTTCACCATCAACGATCGCATCACTGCTTACCATCAGGTGGGATTGTGGTCAAACGCTAGTTTATAATTATTAAAAATAAAAATAAATAGTGAGTTGTTATCAGAGACTTGTTCTTCTTCTTGTTCTTCAGCCTATAGTGGTCCACTGCTGGACAAAGACCTCCACCAAGTCCTCCCACTTTGAGGATGCTTACCATAATCCCCACGCTTAGCGCTTGGCGCTTGGCTTTGATATTCCACAGGAGAAGCGCTGCCGCCCGCTTCCCTTGTGAGAGTTCCCTTAGTCACCTCCGACGACACCCAAGGGAGGATATGGGATGGTACTATTTTACGCCCGTTACCACACGGGGGGAGAGAATATAATCAACAGAGTCAATACCTAGCAATAGTTGGAATGACAGCTAGCAGCACACTAACATCTATTCTTTCCATCCGTTGGCGATCCGCTGGCTAAGACATGGCTGGAGGTTGACCACTGCGTTGCCCAATTTCTCACATGTCATGGCAACTTTAAAAGTAAACTGTATTCTTTTAAACTTATTCCTTCGCCTTTGTGTCAATGTTCTACATCGAATTGTGAATTTGAGCAGTCCGCACATCACATCTTGTGGGAGTGTATTCTTTGGCAGAATGAACGCAATATTATGTTGGATAGTGTACAAGTTACATCCGGAGTCGTTTCTCGTACGAACCTTGTAGAAACTAGAACCAATTTCCGTGCGTTCAGGCGCTTTTGCCATACCTATTATTGGAATCAATTGTAACAGCTCATACCTACTTAGGACCCATTAACTTAATCAAATTTTAATCCGTGGTGCTTGGCAATCTGGGCTTCTCCCAGTTGCAATAATGTCCCTTTGTGCCGATTGGCCTAGTTCTGTTCTGTCTCCTGCTTGTTATGGAGGGAAGTGGAAAAAATATCTTTTTTCTTACTCCTTCGCTATTCTTTTTTGATTAATTTCGTTGCGGGACCCAAGACAGTTGAATCGTTTCTCCGGGACTCGTCGAGTTTCATTGCTCGGAGTTTTTCTGGCGGTCTCCACTGTTGATTCTGGCTTTCAGGAGTTGCAGTGGGTGGGAAAAAGTGTGGCGGGTTTTGTCCCATAAAAAAAAAAAAGATGGTAACAGAATCGCAATGTAGCTAACTTATGAATAGCTCTTAAGTACTTTATCACTTTTAACAATAATGTAGAGTGCTACAAGGATAGTTTTGACGCTGAAATGTAGTTGACAAAGTGGTCAACTATTGGTAAATAATTATCAAAATTGTTTTTCGAAATTTATTAAAGGAGGAAGTTTCAACCGGGCAACAAAAGAGCTTTGAACGACTATACAACACGTAAATTAACTAACGCACTTCCTGAAAACAGTTTGTTCAGAATCGTTTACTAAATCGGTTGATATCATTTTTAATATAGGTAATTTTTTATACTCAAAAATAATTAAAACTACGGAAATTATTGTCATATTAACCCAGTTGTTTGTACAGACTTTTATCGCAATTTTACTTGTATTCATGCAAATTTAATCATTCAATACAAAATATAGAAAAAGAAACCTTATTCCAAGAACGTTAAGGTCTTCGTTCTCAAAGAAATAACTAATTTCATAAATAACAAAGCATATACATGTCAAATTAAAAATTCAATATATGCATTATGATTATAACATAATATTCTAATTGAGGTGCTTGATGGTGTACGTTAATTACATTACATGTTGTGTATAGAAACTAAACTATTGAAACTAAACTATTCAACTGTCACATAGAGCATAGGCCTCGTAGTTACATGCTGAGCAAGTGGCATTCAACCTTATTTCTTCTACTTCTTCTTAGTTTTGATTATGAAGATGGTCTTTTAGTGTGTTACGGAATTGCCTCGCTGAATTTCAAATTCTAATTTTCATCTGACAATTCGTACATATCAATTTCTGTACATAAATCATAATAAATTATTGTAGTAATTTAGATTAAAACCAAGCATTTTCGCATTTTCCAGGTTCTGCCTTACTTCAAGAAAGCAGAAAACAATCAAGACGTGGAAGCTCATGACACCTTCTACCACGCTGTTGGTGGTCCCATTAACGTTGAACGGTTTAAATACCTCGACATCAATTCTATGATGTTAGTTCAAGCTTTTAAGGAAAAAGGACTTCCCATCACTGATTTTAACGGTGAAAGCCAATTTGGAACTGACATAGCCCAAACGACTACAAAGTCAGGTCAAAGAAACTCCGCAAATAGAGCATATATAAGCCCTATTAGATATAAACGGCCTAATATTCATATTATCAGTAACGCTTTTGTAACTAAAATACTTATTGACCCTATTACGAAAGAGGCCTTTGGAGTTGAGTATGTTAAGAATGGAGAAATTCATGCAGTTCATGCTGATAAAGAAGTTATAGTAAGTGGTGGTACAATCAACTCTCCAAAATTGTTGATGTTGTCTGGTATCGGCCCAAAATACCACTTAAAGAGTTTAAACATTCCAGTAATATCTGAATTAAGTGTAGGCAGTAATCTCCAAGACCATATCACTACAGATGCTTTGATTTTGGCTCTGTCAAATAAGACATCTACAGCTGTCACTGATCAGCAATTAAGTGAAGAAATACACCAATACTATGCCCAATCTTTGGCCAAACATGGACCATTGGCTTCAACTGGTACTCTTACTGGCACTGCTTTTATGAGCACTTATTATAATCAGGACGAACCAAATATGCAATTTCATTTTGATGGAAGAAATGTCAAAGATTTTTATGCTGATCCAACAACGTATTTGGCAACTAACATATTTCCTTTGGCATTCTACGATGGGTTATCAGCTAGGCCATTATTGTTGACTCCTAAAAGTCGAGGGTTTATTCTACTGAATACTACGGACCCAATATTCGGTCCACCGTTGATTTACTCAAGATTCTTCACTGAAAGAGAAGATATGGATGCTTTGATTGCTGGAATTAAATTCGTTGTGAGCCTAGAAGAAACTGAAGCATTTAGAGCCAGTGGGGCAAGCTATGTCAAAATACCTGTTCAGGCTTGTTCGGGATTGCTTTGGGGTACTGATGAATATTGGACCTGTTTGCTTATTCAGTACACAGCCACTATATTCCATCCAGTTGGTACATGTAAGATGGGTCCTAAATGGGATAAAGAAGCGGTAGTCGATCCAAGATTACGAGTGTATGGTATTGGAAAATTAAGAGTAGTGGATGCTTCTATAATGCCATTGATTGTTAGAGGTAATACTAATGCTCCTACAATCATGATTGCGGAAAAAGCTTCAGATATGATTAAAGAAGAATGGTTATAATTTTACTAAGTGGCTAGTATTATATAATACTACCGGCCGTCCGCGATTTCGTTCGCGTGTAGTTAGTTATTATGCTCGACCCCTATTTGTCACAGCGTGATGTTATATAGCCAAAAGCCTTCCTGGGTTAATGGGCTATATATATATTTTTTTTCAAATCGGACCAGTGGTTCCCGAGATGAGCGCGTTATATATTAGTATAGATATACTATTTAATATATATAATGAATGCTTCCACGCTAATCTGGAAGTAAATCATAATAGAATTGATCAATCAGGCTGTTTTTTTAGAAAGACTTTCGTGCCCCAAGGATCACGAAACAATGCAATGATATGTTTAAGATTTCATTTCTTAATTATGTCTATTACAAAGTCGAATTGTACCTGTGAAAACCAGTTTTAAAGGAAATAGTTTTTATTTTTGTACTATAGTAAATATAATAATTACTCTTGTGCTTACTTGTTATACTGATAAAATTCAAGGTTTTACCTACAAATTTTTTTTGAAGCAAAATATGAAGTACATTATTTTTATCTTAATAAGCAACGCGCGCTTTGCTTTTAAAGAAGAAAGTCCTAGGGAAAAATCGTGCTGTGAATGTATGTATATAAAGTCAAGTAGCGTCAGCAGATAACACAGTGCCTCGACTTCACCATTATTTCTGACAGTATCGAGAGCTCCTGCGCTTACACACACATACACAGCGTATTTGCACACTCGCTAAGCACAAGTAAAACGCGTGACGTTTCTCAAGACAAAAATAATGTTATTTCTAGCAGAAAGACATCAATGACTATTAAGTTGGAAAAATTCACAAAAATACTGATGTTTAAAATTGTTCTATAGTCAAAAAGAATGTAGAATACAATTGCTCTAGAAGTACAAAATCGCTTCAATTAATAAAATAGTTAACTGAAACTCCTTTACAAGATTTGATCGTTAAATAGTTTTAATGTAAATAAAATTGTACATACGTGTTCTATTTAATTTTGAGACCAAAAAGTGTTATTAATAATAGTTTTTAAATAGATTTAACCGACTTCTCGCAAATATTAAATTAATTATTTTTGTATAGATTTAATATTTTTTTTTATTTCTCGCAATTGGTTCCCACTTTAGGAATCTTCAAATGAAATTACAGTAGTTTTTTTCAGCTGATTTGTTTGCGACGTGGCTTGGCACCTAGGACAACTTTATTACTTTCTCGAAAATATAAATAATAATTCTAGATGTATCGAGTATTCGTTTACTACTCGATATCGAGTATCGACTGGTGTACAAAATAATAAACGATTAAAATCAGAGTGAGCTATGGTCGCGCAATGATCACGGTCGCAATTTACAAGTTGAAGATCGTAGGTCGTAGGACATGCCGTGAAGTTACACGATGATTATGTTTGCCCATTCGGGAGCAGTGATAATTAAATTGTTTACACAAAGCAAACCCGAACACACAAAAATAAAAAGAAAATATTTTTATTTCCGGTAAACTTAAAACGCGGAGAAAAATCACAAACACAAAACTGAACGAGCTCGGAACCGATACTGCTTGTTATAGATAAATTTTCAGTAGCATCAAAGCAAAGTAACCTGCTTTAGTATTTTTTTTAAATTTCCTTTATATCGATACAACACAATGTTAGCACAAACATCTTAGCGAATACAAATTCCACAGATGTAGGCAAGTGAAACAAGAAAGTTGGTAACAAAGACCGAAAGTACGTGGCTGAATCATCCTACCAAGATGCTGCGGTTTGGGCCATGAGATAAAGGATGAATATAACCGGTAGGTGGATTTATTACTGCCATTTTATTGCTGGCAGTTTACATTTTAAGAAGAAAGTCTTCATTGTAGTGAGTAGCCGCTACGTTCTGGGATACATAACTAGTTTTTTTTTTTTTTTCAAACAATTTCGAACTAATATTTCAAAAGTTCCTGTAAATTGTTTAATTAAATGCTTTGAGTTGAGAAAAAGTAGAAATGAAGGCTGTATTAATAAAAACGAGTGTACTTATGACCACACGACTGAAGTGAAACTTCTTTCGCTCCATCTGTATGTATATATATATATATATATATATATATATATATATATATATATATATATGTGTGTGTGTGTACAATATATACATGTATATACATACAGTATGTTAAGAAAACCCTGTCCGACCCGTGAAGGTGTTGTTAAGTATCGATAACTGATTCTACTAATGCATACAAAACCGGGCTAAACTTAAAAAAAAATCCCCCTAAAAAAATAAATATTATTTCGCAAAAAGAGGTAACTTAATAAATGTGTGTTAACCACCCTTCGCCTGCCGCCCGCGGGGGGCGGGCGGCAGGGCACGCGGCACGTGGTCGCATCGCTATTCTCTCATAATGATACCGGTGTTGTCACTTTTTAAAAATTACCAAATTTCGGGGAAATTGGAATTAATTCGCGGGAAAAAAAGATTATTTCAAAATTCATTTGTATTGGTACTTAACATACTGTATATTAATTTTCTATAAATATTTAAATTTATTTCATGGTTTCATTGGTAAATTAATATTTTTGCATAGATCTTCTATTTTTATTGAAAAAAAAAAAAATACTCGTAGACCTTGCCACCAAGACCTCCAAGCTCGCGCCACTTAACTTCCGTTCGCCTTGCCCGATCACTTTTCGTAACGCTTACGTCACGCGTTCGCCAGCTTACTCCCCAAGTCAAGCGTGCGTAAAGAAGTTTCACTTCAATAAATGATTTAATTTGCGTTTGAGAATCACAGGTTCCCCTGGATTCTTCAGCAAAGTTTTAAAATGTTGTTCGATGTTTTATGAATAAACTTAATATATTTATTTTTTTGGTTGCTTATATTAACAAAGGGATGTAACTGCATCTAACATGAAACTAACACACATTAAAATTACTGAAAATAATTATTATTTGCATCTACATACTTATAAAAACCTATTTTGATTAACAGTTCCTGTGTGTGTACCTGCTACACCATTGATAAGAGCTAAAACGTTCTGACATAAAAATAGCAGTGACATACGGACGGACAGACGGACAGACAGACATGATGAATCTCTAAGGGTTCCGTTTTTTGCCATTTGGCTACGGAAAAAGAATTCAATAGACGAGGTAATTATCCAATTTCAGTAAACATGTGTTTATAAATAAAAATCACTTTAAAAAAAACTTCAGACTGTCGGATTTCCACCTGTCTCCAACCGCCTGTAGGTGTTATAAAATAGGCCTCTGACCTTTCCTAATTCCCAGCAAGACATAAAACAAAAGGAACATCCCTTCTTAAAAACTTTTTCCGCACTTTTCATAGCCTCAACCAAGACCCATCTGCTGTTCCTACGCCCCCATTATCTACTTCCATAAACCGCTGAGAAGCAAACAATCTGTAGACTCTGTCCTCACTCCAAAATCACTACCACACTACTCTGACCTGCCACCCCTCCCTTGTCCCACCTAAATCCGGAACACTGAGATACTTCTATTGCTCAATCCAGGGATCCATCTCCATTGGTTATGTTGCAAATTTTACAACGCAGTAGACTTAAAACTTCATCAAAGTGCTATAAATAAACAGAAGTGCGTCTTTGGTGGTTTCGAACATTTAAAAGCTTCGTTTTAATACTTGTACGTGGGGATTTAATGGTTATTAATCTTTAGTTCCAAGGCTTTGAATTGGGGCACAGTATTAATGATATTGAAAATTGGAACGCAGTACCTCCTCGGTAACTTCGATTCAATCTATAGGAAGTTATCGCGGTTTACTTCCTCTAAGTTTATGTATTTTCTTGGGAAACATACTGCTTCGATTTCTGCATAGTTTGAATATTTGTATTGCCTGCAGGTAGTTGTACCGGGTCTTGCTGTTTGTGTATATGAGTTTTAATATTGAGAATGTACCCACGACACAGTAGAAATTCCATTTGTGGGGTACAGTTTAAAATATAATATACTGTCTATTTTTTGCTGTAAAAAGCTTGTTCCACGGTTCCTACTTACAACGTCCATAATATACATATGTATTTCCATGAACAACTATTTAGTAGTTTCGGGTGAGATTCATCCTTGTATAAACGGAAATATTTTTCAAACTTTTGTTTATTCATTTGGGCGATGCAGTTAATCAATCAAAAGAGATTTTTGACGAAATTGTCTTTCTTCTACCAAATCATTTCCTTCTTTAATCTATACATATAATAAATCTGTAGAAAAGTCATTTTTGTACATTGATTAAATTGAAAAAAAATAACCAGCGTGTTAATGGACAACTAACAGGACCCGTTTCCATAATTTTTGAATTTTTTGTCTGTTTGTCTGTTTATATGTTTGTTTGTGCGCGTATCACGTAAAATCTACGAATTCAATGCAATGATTTAGAGTACCTACCTATAGTTAATTTGTAAAGTGTACTAACCGATCTTCATGCAGTGGAAATTGATCCATAAGAGTAAGTTTTTTGTTTTCCACCCGACTTGTTCTCAGTCCACATATCTCGCACGTTACAATTGGCATGTTTATCAAATACAAATCAACGCACAGGTTTACAGATGAAAACTATGCACATTACTAGAAGAAAGTAACCAAATATGGAATACCATTTTGTTTTTGTTTTATATTAAAAAAAGATATTGTAAATCAAAAACTTTTATTCTTATTTATTATCAGTCATACAGTTGCGCTTAACTTATTGACAGTCTTGTTTTACATGTATTAAATTAAAACATAAAATTTTCTAAAAAACAAAAACAACATAAAGGCACCTAATTATGGAATAGGTACCCCAATATGGAATACTAGAAAACGATGGATAATAAACCTTTACGTTTATGAGATACTAGAGGAACTTTGGTCAATTTTAAAAAGGTACTAAGTTACTTGTAGAAATCACATATCCAGGTATCAAACTGCGCCTGCGCAATCACCATATGCCCAGAGCCCGCACATGAGGCATTTGATCCATGTCTCTCCTCGAGTATCTTGAGAAAACAGGCTATTACAGAACATTCACTCTGCATCTTCTGAGTCAGGAGCTTCCTGTCCTCTGACAGCATCAGGGTCACTATGTGTGTCAACATATATTTCTTCTTCATCAACCGATTTGCACCAGGCAACATCAGATTTAGAGTACTATGTATCAAATTCTTTATCTTGTCTTGTGTGAAAGAAGTTTCAGGTAATTACCTAAAACAGATTTACTTCCTAATTTCGTCGTTGCAGCTTCTTATATATAGGAGATACCTCACTTTTCTGACACAGTCGAAACAAAGTGGTTCTTTACAATCAAGGTGTTTTGCTGCTTTAAAATAACCCATTTTTTTTTCTCTAACCATTCGTATAGCTTCTGTCATGTGATCTATGTTCCATTCATTTTGTTTTTCTTTTGAACTCGAAGAAGCCATGCTAAAACTGAAAAAAGAAATTAGAAATTAAGCCAGTTGATAAGTTAGTAGTATAGTATGGAATAGTCCATATTTAGACCCCACAGATTGTCCATATTTGGAAATTTCAAACGAATCAAAACATATATGAGATTTTTGTACTAAACATATTGAGACAAGAAATAATCCCTAAAACAATCAAACAAACTTGTAATGAATGCACAGTCATAATATACAATATTATTTCCAATCAGGTTTAAAAAATACTTACTTTTTACCTACCTTAAAAAACTTTTCTCACTGCGCCAAAACAAAAGACTCTCACCGCGGCTACTACGATCACCCGACTGAGAAGTCGAAACCTGTAGACGTGTACAATGATGGAAAGAAACAGAAGACTCTTTAGACACAGAAGAGTCTTTTGCAACTAGGGATATTCATTTACGAGAAATGGTGGAATTCCATTTTAGGATACTATTCCATATTTGGTTACTTTCCGGTACTAAAGAGCTTAATTTCAATTTTAAAACAGCAAGTTTTAAAAAACAACAGACAGCACGAAGTGAACTGAACTGACATTGACAATATTGACATTATTACTTTAATTTTGACATTAACGGTGACGAATTGCTTGCAAAGATGGCCGCGGTATTATACGGCTAAAACAAGAGAATCAGAGATGGTCATAGCCCCCGTTTGAATGAGTACATACTTCCCTATTTTGAGGGATTCTGCCGCCATTAAAATTTCCATGCGTTTCACACTTCTATTTTTTTGTTCTAAGTTGTGCCAGCCTGACTGTTCAACGCACCGTTCTTTTAAGTTTGCAAGCTATTCGATCACAATTAGTGTTGTTGGGTTTTATTATTGCTTTGATATTTTCCTTGAAAATACCCCAAAGAAAAAAAACAAACCTTTCGCTACGTAGCGGAAATGCAAAAAGTATGAGACTTAGAAGGTTTCAGGAATCAGAAGAAGATCGTGAATTATCTGCTAACCGTGAGCACGTCACTCTTTAATGTGAATCTGATACTTTTTCCGAAATGGAGTCACGTTTAAGTTCGGAAATAACTTGGACCGCGACTTTGCGTTCTCAAGAGAGCATCCAGGAACGCCATGTCCGCCTATCTGCTGATCGGGAGCGTCACGAGAGTGAGAGACTTTCACTGAAAGGCAGTCACGCTTAAGTTCGCAAAAAACTCGGACCACAGATCTGCGCTCCCAAGAGAGTATCGGGGAACGCCAAGCGCGAGTCTGTAACTTTCTCACAAAGAGAAGAATGATTGCAAATAGCTAGACAGAACCATGTTAGAGTACAAAGAAACAATGAAAGTTATGCTTGCATCTGAAAGGAGATGAACTAAGACGAGCCGGAACAGTAGAAGAACGTCAATCTCGCGTAGAAATTGAACGAGCTCGATACTATATGTTAAAGCATGCAAACATTCTTACATCAAGCATATTAAAATTTCCCGATTCCTTCCCATTTTATTCCATATATTCCTAATTCCATACATTTCTAGCTTAAAGGCTTAGAGATTGGGCCAGAAAAACTTCCAAAAAAAAAACAACCTCTCTCGGTTTTAAAACACTTGATCAAAAAAAGCAACATGATCATACGCCGGCCGGCAAATATAAAATTCTATAAATCAATAGTTACCCCTTGACTCTAACAACCAAAGAGACCAGTGAACATTTATGTAGACCTCCATCACCACCCGGAGTGTGCAGCGCTGAAAATTCCAGTAAGCCCTTTTCCTTTTTTCCGTTTGACTGTGCCACATGTAATTTCCTAAAAACGCGCCTAAGAAACGCAGTTCAACTATCGAAGATATATCAGTACCATTATCAAACACCAAATGAATAGAGATTTTTGTGATGCTTAGAAATGCAGGAATTCTTATTCAAACAACGTCGTTTTGTTTTCGACAACAACACGAAAGAAGTCGCGGCCACAGCTAGTACTAAATAATATGAGGTATTTTTCATGGGTACCAAAACAAAGTTTAATTGAAGGTTTTCTCTAAGGCATGTTTACAACATGACCCTTTACGGGGCACCGATATGAGCGTGGTCCCTAAGGAAGCGACCAGTCCGATGTCTGACCGCGTCCCAGAGGGTCATGGCCGTTCAGCTGGTCCGGGGAAACCGCGCTGTCTCCGCCGAGGCGGCAAGCCTACTTGCTGGTCTGCCGCCATGGGATCTGGAAACCAAAACCCGCGCCCACATGTGGGAGTGGCGAGACGAGACTAAACGCCATGGAGAAATCGCGGTATGGCTGACAGAGCTCCGGCGGGATATCATGGTAACATGGAGAGTGCAACTAAGTGTTGGGCCACGCCACAATAGCGGTGGTAAGTTCCCTCTTGGAGGAGAGGCTAGAGAGGCGCCACGCCGTCCTCGCCTTGCGCCTGACGCAAGTCCTCGGCTGACACGGCTGTTTCGGGAGGTTCCAGTTCCAGATAAGGCGGGAGGAAACGCCAGGATGTCATCAATGTGGGAATCGCCCTGAGGACACGGTGGAGCATACGGTGGAAGTCTGCCCGGCTTGGGTAGAGCACTGTCGTGGCCTCATGGTGGCGATCGACGGGTGGATTTTAGTTAGTATAAGTCTGACACTCCCTTCCGCTCCACCCAGAGTGGAAGAGATCATTAATTGACGATTTCACATCCAGAATAAAAAAGGCATGTTTACCAATAGCAACGGTTTCAAAAATATATTTATGATAAAATATAATTTTATGTCGATTTCCTTACTAAAAGTTTTAAGTTCATAATGTCCACAAGCCTTTGTACCTACCTAATATAGCAATCAAAGATATTCTTCAAAACAAAAGAACTTTCATATAACGACTCCCTTGAGAAACATTCATATAGGTATACGGTACCCAATTTTAGTTGAACACAGTCTTATTACAAAATAATGCGGACAGAAGTTCGGTTCCTTACAACAAGCGAAAATAGACGCACGCACACATAGACACATAATGTATGGCGATTTCAAACAAATGCCACTCGCGAGTGCACTCGCACTCGCTGTGCGTTCAACGTGTCTATGTGTGCGTGCTCTTTTACTCCTTGAATAGAGCAGACTTTCTGTACTATCTTATCTCTTTCGCTACTCCTTATTGTTGTATTATACGTCGAAGTTTCAGAGATTTATTACTTCAAAATAGCCTTCAAGATCTGTGTGAGTTATACGTTTTGTTGTTTTGTAGTGAAGTTATTTTATAATGTTCCAAGAGAACTTTTATATTCAGGCGTTTTAGAGTTCAATAACTTTATTTATCTGACTTTAAGAATTGATTAGACTAACTTGCTCGATTTTTCCAACTGTAAGATTAAGTGTGAAATTTAGTTAATCACTTTTTAAGTTGAAAAGATATAAAAATAGGTACTTTCGTCAAGATTTGTGAAAACTGCTATTTGTAAAGAGAGACTTCATTTTTATTTAAGTTGTGTCGTCATTGTACAAACAAAAGGACACTTAGGTCTGTATTACAGCACGTCACTCAAAACTCAAGCTCTACTTAAGTCTCCTTTGAAGCCTTTTGATTGGTTGAAACTAGTTTTAAGTAATGCTCGAGTCTTGAGTAACGTTCTGGACGGACCTTAATGTCTTATCAGCTACACGTTACAGGAACTGCTAGGCGGGGACGAAAGCGCCAAACAAGTAACCGACTTCTTAGCCTAGTGCCATTTAAATTATATCAACACTTGGAATAAGAGAGAGCATTTAAATCCTGTGGGAGTAAACAATGTTGCGAAATTAATAAAAATAAATGCAAACTATACAGCTTTCTATATGTTAGATAGACTATTAATAAAAGGTTATATAGTAATGTTGTCTCACGAAACGATGCGCGCTTTGGTTGTGGTTACTATGAGTACTCATGGTAACCACAACCAAAGCGCGCACATAAAAACACATAAAAACACGCTTTGATTGTGTATGTAATCACAGAAGTCGTGACTGTATCGTCCGAGACAGTAACATACAAGGTATGTTCACATACTCACAACGTGTTTGTAGACTTTATTATCACAATTATAATGCAATCTAACTATTATTATTTAAAGTAGTATGATACACTTAACGTATATATTTATTGTATAATCTATGTAAATAGTACACTGTAGACTACCTATATTATTTCTCTCTCCTTCCCCGTACTATTCCATCCAAAGGTTGTCTGTAAAAGATCGCTCTTAGCGATAAGACCGCCCATTGTGTCATCCTTTGTAAAATCTTTTTATTTATGTTCTGTAATCTATATGGTGTACATAATAAAGAGTATTCTATTCTATTCTAATGCACGAGGTCGCTTCGTGAGATTAAAATACTGTACAGGGACTAGGATTGATGATTACAGTGCTTGCTGATCCTAAGAATCGTCGTCAAATTGTATCATCCCGAAATCAAACTGTTTACTTTTTGTAAAAAAATTCCTCATATTTCTTTCTGTATCAAAATAGAGCGTCATTACAGTCCAGCTACACAATTTCACTAATAACAAAGCTGTAAATCTGAGCCAGTTGACACGTAACGAGATAAAACAACACAAGTGCAGCAGGCGGCACCGCTCGTGCGACACCTAATTGTGTGCTCTTGTTAAAGTTCACTTTCGACGTAGAGAAAATTCTAGAAGAGAAAATTCTTGTATGTTTTGTAATGCTAGTCGTATTTTTGTTATATATTTGTTGGTATACAGGTGTCATAGAAGTCGTCGTCAATTCGGAATTGGGTAAGCCAATAATGCTAATAATGGTCGTCAGAAAAGAAACTCTAGCTACTGGCTGATCAAATTCGCATAGTTTTTTTTTTTTAACTGGTCCTCATCATCATCACCATCTCAGCCACGTGAAGTCCAATGCTGGACATAGGTCTCCCCCAAGCATTTCCAAAAAGAACGGTTGGAACCGGCCTGCATCCAGCCCTTCCCTGTGATATCGGTCAGGTCATCCGACCACCTAGTCGGAGGATGTCCGAAGCTGCGCTTGCCTGTACGTGCTCGCCAATTTATGTACTAGTGCTTGACCGCAATCCCGCCTGATGGTAAGCAATGATGCAATCGTTGATGATTTTTCAGTACAGTCAGTCAAGGTTGGGCGAAAAATGAGATTTTCATGTAAGCTGGAGCACTTGGCTTTACATTTCAGTCAATAATTTACGGTAACTTTATTTAGGACTCCATATAAAAAATAAATGCAGCAACAGTAATGAAAAAAACTGTCATAAGGTGCAGATTTCGTCTAAAATTCATGACTAAGATTTCTTTCTCACAACTATTTTAAACTAGACTTGATCTTGACTCCATTTCGGCTTGATGTCGACTTCTGTGAGAGCCCAATAAAAACATGATATAGTAAATGAAAAAGACAAACCAGCCTGTATAAGAATCGTAATTACTAAATACCTACATCTAAATTAGGCAGAATGTTGATGACACCTTTTATGATGTTAGAAGTCTGCAGCTGTCAAATAAGCCTTATTTGAATAAAGGTAACATTATCACGGATATTGTCTGCCATGGTTGTGTGAGAAAGAGTGTGTAACTATCACTCTACCTTTTTGTTTAAGTTGGGATCTGGACGGAGCGGAAGGGTGTGTCAGACTTTTACTGACTAAAACCCACCCGTGTTTCGTTACTTGCCTATGCGCCAGGGCCACGGTTTCCTATATCACCCCACCTTCATAGAAAATGAAGCATTCACCGATTTTTTTTAGTCTTAGGAATGTCAGACTAACATGTACCAGGAACGCATTCTCTCGGCAGGCGGACTGTAATCACGCTCACATAATTAAGAGCGTTTTCCTTGTGCGAAACCAATGCCGATTCAAGCAGCGGTGGCTAAATGGTAACACTACTGCTCCCAAAACAGTGAAGGAAAACATCGGAAGAAAACCGGTATATCCTAGAGGCAAAACTTCGAAGAAATGTTTTAATATATAAATAAAAACTAGTGCTTAACCGCAATACCGTCCGATGGTAAGCAGTGATACAATCGTTGATGGTAAAGCGCGCTAGTTTATTAAGATCCTATTCACTCAAAAAACTTGAGTGCATAGGAAGGAAGACGGCAGTTGAGCGAGTTGATACTATGTTAAACCTAACAACACGATCAACGACGCTGTGCCAGAGGGAGATTGATCTGGAGACCCTCTACGACACAACATTTGGCGCATACACCAATCCGCACTAGGCCCGTGCGGTAGCCTACGTCCCATTCCCTTTCAACGTGTTGAGGCTCAGATATTAAATTAAAGACAAGTAGACTGTATACTATATATTTAAAAATAATCTTCAACAATCAATGATGCTTGTGTGGCCAGTCCCGCAGTCGACGCCGCCGCGCTGTCTGCATCATCAAAGTGAGGCCTTTGCCCCAGGAGTTGGAACCTTATAGGCTGATAATGGCGCTGTTCTGTTGTTCACAAACTAAATTAATTTTAGCAGTAGTTTTCAAGTTAATTAATGTAATTGTTTGTCTCTATGTTAGTTAATGTAATTAGTTTTGTATCGTTTTAGCTACCTATAAATAAATTGTTGAGTAGTCCGGGAAATAAAGACGGCCTTTCTTGCCAAAATATATACAGAGTGTATCTGACATCGTAACGCAAACTTCGCGAAAAGGCTATACCGCATGCCACTAATAAAATTATGATAGTCATTTATGTCGTTAATGAACGGTTACTGAATTCACAGTGTTTAAAAAAAGTGTCGGCTCGGGCTTTGAACGTTGCAAGCGTGCCGCCGTGTGGGTTTGTAGGTATGACGTTGATCCCTGATGTGAACTCTATTAAATCAGCTGATAAGATAGTTTTTCGAGTGTTGTTTTCATTACGCTTTTTTGTGTAATTAGCGAATTAATAAATTTTTACTTTAAAATCTTATTGGGTTATAAAAATATAGCAATTATGAATGGTTTAAACTGAAAAAAAAACTACATATATTTTTTTATAGATCATGAAAAAGTCGACGAAAAATTCCACCACGGGGGGGTTCAGAATCATGTACTCGATCCATGGAACTCGTTTGTGCGTCGATGTCAGATACACCCTTTATTAAATAAGGTTTACAAGTGAATTGAATGTGTGAGGCGCCCGCGCGGCTCAAAGCGGCGAGCGCTTGGCGATTGTCGGGAGCGGTCGTGATGCCCCCCTCAGCTTGCAGGCCGCTGGCGCAGACAAAATTAATAAATAAATAACTGGTTTCACTCACATAACTCTAAATCTCATAGGAATGTCGGCCCCGATTTCTTTGTTCAGAAACTAAACAAATTTCAAATGCAGTGCATCTTATTTACTCGGTGGTAGGCCATAACATCGGCCGCCAGCAGAAGTTACCACCCACTAGACAAAGCCTTGCCGCCAAGCGATTTGTCGTGTTCCGGCATGATGTCTGGTGAATCCGTTCGGAGGACGGGTCTGAGCGGTTGTGATGTGTGCCGGGTACGATGCGCCTAATATTGTTGTGTTGGGAGTTTGGTCGTGGAGGGTCTTCAGATCAATCTCCCTTTGGCGCAGCATCGTTGGTCGTGTTGTTGGGTTTAACATTGCATCACCTCGCTCAACTGCCGTCTTCCTTCCTATTCGCTCAGTTTTTCTGAGTGAATAGGCTCTTAATAAACTAGCGCGCTTTACCATCAACGATCGCATCACTGCTTACCATCAGGCGGGAATGCGGTCAAGTGCTAGTTTATAACTATTAAAACAAAAAAAAAATCTTTTTCTTTCTCTTTCACTAAGAAAAGGACAGAAGATAAAACGGTACTCACATATATTATGTCTCAACCTCGTAGGAATGTCGAAATAAAAACTGTCGTTTGCTAAAATCCAAGTTATTTTCCCCGATTTCCTTGTTCATAAACTAAACTAATTATATGTAAGTTCATATTTTATCTTCATATTTCATTAAGAAAGGAACAGAAGGTGTTCCTTTTATTTCCAGTTTATTCCTGTCAAATTAAAATACTCCATAGTCAGTTTTTTTTTCTTTATTTTATGGCTTCGCACGGTTTGTGCATTTAGCCAATGTCACGTAATGAATTGTTCATGTCGAAAAAGACGGCCGCGTGACCCGTCTTACGATGGAAGTTTGAGACAAAGTCATGATGTGGCCACTATGCTGCGATATTTCACTGTTTTTTATGAATTATTTACTGAATGCACTTTTTACTACATAAATCACCCACTTTTATTTAGTAAACAACACTGTAAATAATTACTAGAACTATGTAAGTTCAGTGCATATTTTATCTTCATATTTCATTAAGAAAGGAACAGAAGGTACAGATTTAGTCCTATCAAATTCCTTAATTTGATAGGACAGCTTAGGCGTAATTAAAAAAAACGAGTGTGCTTATGACCACACGACTGAAGTGAAACTTCTTTTGCACCATCTGTATGTATATATATATATATATGTGTGTACAATATATACATGTATACACATATACATATATTAATTTTCTATAAATATTTAAATTTATTTCATGCTTTCATTTATAAATTAATATTTTTGCATAGACCTCCAATTTAAAAAAAAAAAAAAAAAAGTGGATTCCCTCGGGGCCAAAAGGTCGGGCTCTTCCTCCTGAATCAGGGGACCCCAAACTCGGGTAGTCCACGACCTCTGGTTCCCGAGATAATCCACGGGGGGGTGAGGTAACTAAAGGGGGTCGGGGAGGGGGATAGGTTTCGTGGGGTTGCGGGGGGGAGGGGGAGGGGGAGAGGAGGGGAGTGGATTCCCTCAGGGCCAAAAGGTCGGGCTCCTCCTCCTGATTCAGGGGACCCCAAACTCGGGTAGTCCACGACCTCTGCTTCCGAGATAATCCACGGGGGGGTGAGGTAACTAAAGGGGGGGGGTAGATTTCGTGGGGTTGCGGGGGGTAGGGGGGAGGGGAGAGGGGGGAGTGGATTCCCTCGGGGCCAAAAGGTCGGGCTCCTCCTCCTGATTCAGGGGACCCCAAACTCGGGTAGTCCACGACCTCTGGTTCCCGAGATAATCCACGGGGGGGTGAGGTAATCAATGAGGGGGGTCGGGGGGTGTTCGCAGCGTCATGTTCTCGAAGAAATTCATAGTTCTTAATCAATCAAGGTACTTAGCTTAATAATTGAGCTTATGAGGCTCGAAAGCAATTTGTACTTTGTGTCCAATTATCGTATTGTGACGATATCTAAAAGCTTCTATACTTTCAATTATATCAGAAATGTTCAGCAAAAATATATAAAACAATATAAAGGCCAGAACAGAACGAAATTTATAAATTTATTTGTGCACTTAGGTAATCAATTGTTAACAAATCTTAAAAAGATCCAAAAAATATATATTGCCTTCGGCGAGATGCGAACTCACAACTTCATGCTCGACAGGTCATGCAATATTCAAAAATCAAAATCAAAATCAAAATCAAATTTATTAGAGCTTCAAATTATTTGACATTAGTTGTTGATTGGAGCCTCCTGGTAAGCAAATAATGCCTGTGTTAGGAGAATATTTACATGAGCCAACTCCTTGTTTGTATCACAGACGAAATAGGACTATACTCTGCTTCCGTTCGCCTTCATCATTTTTTTTCCTATCATTTTTCGTAACGCTTTCGCTAGTTTACTCCCCAAGTCAAGCGTGCCTAAAGAAGTTTCACTTCAAAAAAACCGGCCATGTGCATATCGGACTCACGCACAAAGGGTTCCGTACCATTGATTTATGATATTAAAGGATTTAAGTTATTTGTATGAAACATTACGCGGTAATAAGCGGTTTACGATTTACGAGGTATTAAAAAAAAAACTACTTACTAGATCTCGTTCAAAACAATTTTCGTTGGTAGTTTTTATAGTAATGTAAATCATACGTTTTTTTTTTTAGATTTTTCATTTTCTTATTTTAGAAGTTAGGGGGGGGGGGGGGGCAAGTTTTCTCCACTTTGGAAGCGTCTGTGACGATTGTAATTTGACAGGATTAAATTATTATTTGTCTTCCGTCTTATTCTTAACGGAATAGAAAATAGGATACAGTGAATTTAAATTAAGTTTAGTTTTTTAAAAAGGGAGTAGACGTCATTGTCTACCTATGTACCAAATTTACAAAGTTACAAAGTATCTATTTGTAATACATACTAGTTTACTTTTGAGAGAAAAAATTTAGTAATAGTATCATAAGTCCCCTATCAATATCCATGTGTCCACTCTAGTTAGATGTTCCTCTTATGAAAACAAAATTATTAATCAGAACAATAGACATAATATTGGAATACTTTGCTTTCAGTTGCAATAACGCATTCATGTAGGTTCGCCATAAAAAGACACTAGATAATACAACTGAAACGATTCCAATTTTTTAGAAAACAGAATAAAAGAAAATATAGCTCTTTGTCAAACAAACAATACTAAATGAATTCACCTTAAAACCAACTCTTTTAACTACAAAACTTTAAAAAATATCTCATTGTTTCAGCAACCCAGGTAAGATTTGACGGCTCGATTAGTGCACATGGGTTAGCGATTGACAGCTGCTCTGCGTGTCATTCGTGTCGTTCGATTCCCGCAACGGAACTAATATTGATATGACCTACAAGTAGATGTATCGGGTCTGGCTGTTTGTGAATGTGAATTTACAAAATCAAAATCAAAAGTCATTTATTTAAATTAGGCTGAGAATCAGCACTTTTTGAACGTCAGAAAAGAGAGATAAAAGAGCACAGGCGTAGAGTAGCCAGCCTTTCGGTCTTCTATAGGATGCATTTTGGGGAGTGTGCGAAGGAATTGCATGATTTAATTCCCCCATCTCCGTTCCACCATCGGACGACCCGTCGTACGGCGAGTTTCCACCCTTACGTTGTTAACACCATTGCGATCCGGACGAAGCGTTTCGCCTCCTCCTTTATACCGCGTACTTCGAGGGACTGGAACAGTTTGCCAGCGGCGGTGTTTCCGTCGGACTACAATTTGAGTGTCTTCAAGGCTAGAGTGAATAGGCTCTTAATAAACTAGTGCGCTTTACCATCAACGACTGCGTACTGCTTACCATCAGGCGGGATTGCGGTCGAGCGCTAGTTTGTAATTTTATAAAAAAAAATAAAAAAATAAAAAACATAAGACAATCCCCCAAAACGCCCACCCATCGACACTTCCTAGTGCTTTCGCTGGGAAGAAGTGGCGGAAGAAACTCCCCAGCAGCACAGCTGTCTGTTCATTTAAAAAACACATGACTTTATACGTAGTATATGTATAGTGATGAACACAAGAAAATATAACAATGAAATTATTGAAAATATGCAAAACAATATATATATATATTTAAATGAAAATGTAAATAACTAAAAACTTATTACTTCAATAAAAGCCCCAGGCATAAAGGGCGCGACAGCTTACATATTTATGTATTGAAATAAAAGTGAATTATATGAACTCATATAACGTGTCAGTAAGCTAATTCCGGAGAAAGAACACAAACATTGTCCTGGGTTAATCAGAGCGACCAGCTATTCTTATCATTTAAATAATCACTTACAGTATAATATGCCTTTGAACAAAGCTTGGATTTGATTTGTGTTTTAAATGCATTGTAAGCCATGTCTAGCAAAGCAGAGTGTATCTTGTTATAAAAAGTTATACCAAGCCAAACAAAAAAGTTATGAACCTTTTGAAGTCGGTGAAAAGGGGCTCGCAGTTTGTCCTTTTTTCTGGTGTTAATATTATGTATATCACAGTTTTTGGTGTACACATGCATATTTTGCCTAACATACATACATGTTTGTAAACGCACTCACGATACAGGAGTAATTCCTGGTGTGGAGCAGATTTGTTTTAAAAAAAAGAATTAAAGAAATTTACCGTTAATTACTTCATCTTTAAGCGACTATTCTAGACTGTTAACAGATTTGTCTTCCAAACTCCACAACTGACTCTTTATTAACATTTCTTTGTGTTAACCATTTTGGTCTAGCTTCATTTTAACTGGTTGATATATTAAACGTATTTACGTTGGAATAAACCGTGACTTGTGTTCGTTGAGAGCTATAATGCGGTGTCTGTCTAGACTGTTATCATAATCAGCCATTTGTTCTCCTCCTTTCGATAAGAGAGAGTGGGTTGTTATTAACGAGACCAAATAAGGATTGGTAGATGTCACATGTATTCGATTTATTTTCTAGACATTCCGGTTGCCTCGCAATGTTTTCCGTCACCGTTTTAAGATTAATATGTGATGACTTTTTATACTTCTTCAGATGTACGATCAGTAACAGTCGGATATTCTTAGAAAAAAAAATCAACCAATTGCTAGTGGGACTTTTTTTTTTTTAATAATTTATTTCATCACCATGGATACAAGTCCTTCAGTCGAATACATACATGGATTCTAACTTAGTAACTTATCCCAACTTAACCTTTTTTTTTCTGGGGTGGAAATCCTCATAGGATGTCCGCCGCCCTTGGTTGGGCGACGGGGTCTGTCAGACTTTTACTGACTAAAACCACCCCGGTGGTTCTTCTATCACGAGCGCACGTGGGGCCGCGGGAGTCTAAATTCTTCCACGGCCCCACACCCATCCCAACTTAACCTGACCTATCTCCTTTCGTTTCCCGCGTCAGCCGTCTAGGAGGAATTTGGGGTAAAGTCATGATGTGGCCACTATGCTACAATATTTCAATGTTCTTTATGAATTATTAACTGAATGCACTTTTACTACATAAACCACGCGCTTTTATTTTAGTAAACAGTACTATAAATAATTTTAAAAGTCCAATAAAAATGAGCGTAACACTCAGCTTGACTTTCCCGCCAAAACGCTAACTAAGAATATGTTCAGGTACACGATGTTTTATTTATTGGCATCACCACTTTGTTTATTCATCTTTAAAAATTTCATCTCTCTAGCTATCACGATTCATGAGACAGAGCCTGGTGATACACTGACAGTTGACAGTAGAGTCTTAGTTGTAGGTTGCCCAAGTAGTGCCTGCCGCGCTCATCCATAGTTTCTACACAATAATGCGGAAACGATGCGTATTCTTGGCCCGTAGGATGCGGGGCAGCGTCAACAGCATCTTAGCTACCATAGCTGGCCGGATGGACTGTCAGTTTGTAAACCACTGTTGGAAGGTTTCGGCTGGGTCTGGTTTAAAGGAAACAGTACATAGATCGTACTTTAGTTTTGAAGTATCTAACTATTAGGTATCAAATAAAACCAGCGCTGGGCTCTGTTTTGCATAGGATCACAATATGTGCTTGTTATCTTACCTGGTTGTCCCGCTGTGCGCACGCGCCTAGTATCACTAATCGTCGTTCGTTGTTGAACCGGTCGTTGTACACTCGGTAACCACACTGCAACAATTTCTAAATGTATTTGGGAAAAAATATTATTTATTACACATGGTGTAAAAATGGTTTAAATCGATTAAGTTGCTTATTCTAAACAAACTGTATTCTGGTTTCGTCTTTATACGAAACATTTTTCAAAAAGACATTTTTGTAATTATTCGTTTTATTGATGATTCGTTTTGTTTTATTGATTACATTATTAATGTACTATGTATATTATTATGAGTATGGGTAGGTCTAATACCTTTATTGTAATACATAGTATGAGGGTATACGGCAATAAATCAGTGTTTAACCAATTTGCGTCCGTTTCACTAAAATAAATATTTACATTTCCTAAGATAAGATAAGATAATTTTATTTGCATAAACATGTGTAGATGATAATAATACATCGCTGTGATCATTACAGCTGGAATGGTTAGTTCATTTCAACATGTTTGACCATGACTGGTGTACAAAAAAATACTTAAAGCTAATAAAATTAATTTAGAATACATTATCTCTTACAAATATGAATTTTAATTTACAGTAATTAACAGAACAATATAATAATGAATTTACAATAGCAACATGATACATGATTAAATCTTTATAAAATATAATATATTAGCATTATAAGTATAAAGTATATAAGTAAGTATATAAGTAAAAGTATAAGGTTAGGAATAATTCTGTTCAGTCAAAGAGATTTGTCATTAAGAAAGTCATCAATATTATAATAACATTTTTCGATCAATATTTTTTTAAAATGTATTTTTTTATTGGTTTTGTATTTAATTAAGTAATGTAAGTTATTTATTGGACGTTTAATATTTGTTCACAAAAATAAATTTCCATATTTTTATTATGACCAGAGTTCATTTACACAAAAACTTACAGAATCGATAACACAAGTAGGTAGTAGATCAATGTTATCTGCACACATTTTCCACAACAAAAGCCAGCCAAGGACCACCAGCCAGTTATTAATTAATAGGAAACAGAACAGAACCGCATCAGCTAGATTCCTGCCTGTGACATACGTAAACAAACCCTTTACAGAGAGTCGGGTCAAATATTAACTTATCTATTAGTTGCTTTAAGTGTGGGATAGGAGAAGAGATGGCGACTTATATTAATAACACGTAGATATTTAGTTCGGTACTTAGCGCAACGACAAAAGTGAAGCGCCATAGCGGAAGGGAGCCAATATTTATTATTATTTTTTGACGTGACAACGTCTTATAAATTGGTTTGCCGGGTGACACTTCAAGAAACTGCGTTACGCTCCGCTCACGTTATGCGCTCACAATGAGAGCGAGTGAGAGGCACGCGTCCCTTCCAATCGGGCTTGGTTAGCCCGCCTAAGAGCGAGAGAGACAGACATAAAAAGTGAAAGGCACGCGTCCCTTCCACTCGAGCACAGATAGCCCGCCTAAGAGCGAGAGAGACAGAGCGAGAGAGAGAGAGTGAGAGAGATATTCATACACACCGGTTCATGTCTTGCGCTTCTATTTCGCTTAGGCGCCTGCATACAAGTTTACACGTTGCCAGTTAATTGTAAAACGATTGCGATTCTTTGTATAAATTAATGTTTTATATATAATTCTTTGTATAAATAAATGTTTTAAATTGTTACTATTATTTCATCTTTCTTCCTACTATACGAATGAATATTCACATTAAAATTATTTTACCACTCAAAGTCGTTGTCACGTAAAACTTTCGCCCGTATACCGACTTTACAGGCAACCATTTTTTTTATTTTTGCATCAAAATCTTACAGAATACATCTACCTACCAACTTTTAACAGTATAGCTCTTATAGTTTCGGAAAAAAATGGCTGGGACATAGGGGCAGACAGACGGACAGACAGACATGACGAAACTATAAGGGTTTCATTTTTTGCCATTTGGCCACGGAACCCTAAAAAGCGGGTCAAGCTACCTGAAACTGTCAAATATTTCCCTTCAACCTTGAGCTTTAATTTTTTATTGATTACGTTGAAACAGTGATAAAAAAAATGCAGATTGTAGTAGAATAGAATAGAATAAATACTCTTTATTATGTACACCATATAGATTACAGAACATAAATAAAAATATTTTACAAAGAGTGTCACAATGGGCAGTCTTATCGCTAAGAGCGATCTTTTACAGACAACCTTTGGATGGAATTCTAAGGGATAAAGAAATAGTGTACTATTTACATAGATTATACAATAAATATATACGTTAAGCGTCTCATATTAGTTTAAATAAATTTATACATCTAATTAATAAATACCATACAAGAGCACATTAAATATAATAATATGTTTAAAGAGAGAGGAAGTGCTTTTTTATCATAGTTTTAAAAGTAAACAGTGTTTGAGCACGCCTTATGGACACGGGCAAGTCATTCCATAGTCGAACTGCTTGTACAGTAAAGGATTTATCATAGAAACTAGTGGAATGCATCGGCATGTCTAATATCAGGTTTATGTGTGTAGTAGGTTGATGTGCTATCGACTGTGCATTACAATAATCATAAAGTTTACTTAGACGACATGGCTAATGCAGTGGCTGGGCAATCGACTGCTGCACTGCGTGTCGAGAGTTCTATTAAGCACTTAATGTAGTTTACATTAGGTTCTGATGGGTGATTAAGCACCTAATTTAGTCTATATTTGGTGCTTGAAGCCTTCTTCTTACTGTTGTCATAAAAAAATGTTTTTTACCTTACTGACTACCTTTCTTTACATATAATTTTTTACTGGCTTTCAAAACGTTTCATACTTCTACAAAAAAGTTCAACATTGTGTATTATGTGTCTTTTGGTCTGTGTTAAATAAACGTACCTATTTTATTTTCATAAAAAAAACCCACGGTGTAATTTTCTAATCATTCTGTAGTTTAAAAAAACGGTAACATTAAATAAAATAGAATCCCAATCCCAACTAATATTATAAATGCGAAAGTGTGTTTGTTTGTTTGTTTGTTTGTTACCTCTTCACGCTTAAACTACTGCACCGATCATCACGAAAATTTGCATACACATAGTCTAGGGTACGGGGAAGGATATCACATTTTATCCCGGAAGAAAGTAGCTACTGTTCCCGTGGGATCGAAATTAACGCGGACGGAGCAACGACGGGCGGAGCCACGGGCAAGAAATAACAATATAATTATTTAATAATATTTAATATTTGCATACACATAGTCTGCGGAACGAGAAAGGACATAGGACACCTTTTATCTGTTCCCGTGGGATCTAAATTAACACGGGCGGGCTACTAACAGTGTAATTATTTATATGTTTGTTACCTCTTTAACTTAGTCTGTGGTACGGAGAAGGATATAGGATACATTTTATCCCGGAAGAAAGTATCTACTGTTCCCGCGGGATCCTCTTTAACTGTTACCTCTTTAACTGTTTTCTTCACGCTTTATCTACTCAATAAATCTTTTTTTCACATGTACAACGTGTTAATAAAAAAGCGCAAAATGAGAAAACCGTTTCTCCCTTTGGGGTCACTGACTCCGGGAAAAATACTTAAAAGTTCAAATTCTCAACTTCATTTTCGCGAGGTTGTAGGAGTGCATCTGGAAAAGCCATGCTTTTCCCATGGGCAGCTATATGTAGCGTGTTCGCGTGTGTCCAGTCCTCAAAATTTGTTTATTTTGGCACCAAATGGGAAAACAAACAATATTGTGTACAGCAGCGTCTTAAAATAAATCTCATTTTGGTGTTCATGAATCTAAATCAATGTCTCTTTCAAAAAAACATACTTCTTTTACGTTTTCATAATCCAACTACTTATCCCATTATTATTGTAATACACAGAAAAAATTGTTGTCGTGGGAATTTAACGCGAGCGAAAAATCCGGATTAAATAATAGGGTCCTTTTTATTCCGAAAAAAATTGATATTCCCGAGAGAAATCTATAACGCGCGATATAACCGAAGTTAACGCGGGCGAAGCCGCGGGCGGAAAGCTAGTAAAAAATAAAATAAAATCGTTTTAATTCAGACTTTACAATCCATAGTGTGTTAGTGTAGTAAAACTTACGAAAACTAGTATTAGTAGAAAAATATATAATAATACGGCGCTTATTTCCTAGTGTGGGTACAAACCTAGTACTGGACGTAACGCGTATCCAGCCCTTCCACAATAACAACCGGGAATGCTGTTCGTGCTGGCGCGCTACCTGCCAAGTGCCGCGGCGCACCGCTTGCGGAGCACGGCATGGAAGCCGTCAACGTGAGCGTCCGCCAACATGCCCGACGCACTGCACCAGCGCGGCAGCCCCAGCAACACCCTAAAAGCATTGCGCTGAAAGATTTTTGTGCATAATGCGGATCCTACAATTTGAATTAGGCCGATCCTACTTAAAAGAAACATATATTCACTATTATAAATGTGAATGTAAGTTTGTTTCTTACGTTTTTAGCGCGAAAACTACTTAACCGATCATGGTGAAAATGTCGTCGTCTTTTATACCGCTTACATCGAAGGATTGGAATAATTTGCCTGCCGCGGTTTTGCCGTCTGACTACAATGTAGCTGTCTTCAAGAGTAGAATGAATAGGGTCTTAATAAACTAGCGCGCTTTACCATCAACGATTACGTCACTGCTTACTATCAGATGAGATCGCAGCCAAGCACTAGTCATGTTTAAAAAAATTAAAATGTAACAAAAGATCCTTTTTATTTTTATTTTTTTCGACCATAAATATAATATCTAAATTTATTCGAGTAAAATCGCAGGACGCAGCTAATAATACAATAAATCTAATATCAAAACTCTTTCACGCAAATCTACTAAACAGATATGTATAAAAAATATATCGATGACCAGGATTAACGACTGAATGACGGAATCACTCACGGAATCGAAACTTATGCGTGTAACGTGAATGGAGCACTTAAGTTCTAATCTATTAATAGACGTCATTAGCTCACTAGAACTACTTCTTCTAGAACAAAAATTATAAATCAAGCAAACAAAAACCAACCCCTAATGACTTTTTAACCCACATACTCACGCAATCTCCTGAAATTTCAACCACACGTTACACCAACGCTCACAGGCATCACTACAGTGCAGTGACACAAAATAGAAAAACACAGAAGGTCGAGTCTGTCGAAAGGTACGGATACACAAGAAAACCGCTTCGTGAACAGCGAGTAAAAGCGAATTCGTAACGGACGTGCAAGCGAGATACAGCAACATGCAGCACAAAGCTACCCATTCATCCAGTAAAACAAGATGTTAAGCTTTGTATGTTTTAAAGAAGTTGAAGCAAGAAATGAACTTTCGAGCAATTTCGCCGCGCTGACATGAAATTGACCTCCAGAAGGCGGACTCCATACAAAGAGCGAAAATGCTCGCATGCATACACACACTTTTTGATATCCTGCATGCATAATAAAAGTATTATTTTTATTCTTGTAAGTGTACACACGTCGATACTGAAAGCTCAACATTTCCAGGTTTAGTTGACCTTATATTGTATAACATGAACATTTTGTACAATGAGAAGGCAGCTTATACTTGTAGACAGTCTTGGGTTCCACAAGTTAGAACAAATATTATTATTACATTTTCCTGTCACAATAGGGATTTTTCCTGTGTAAAAAAATTGATTCTATTTAGTCCATTATTGAGATTATAGAGAAATATTGGATAGCTATAGTATATTTTGTTTTATCAAATCAATTAAAATTGAAAAAATTTGTACATTTTTCGTGTCGTTTTCATTTTTTGTTTATATGATAAAGAAAAAATACATGTCTAGTATTTTTTGGAAATCTGACTGACGGACTAATTAGTTTTTTTTAGTCATCTACCATAGGGTAGTTGACTAAAATCCAAAATTTTATAAAAATAGGATTTTTTATAATTTGGATGCATATTCAGTATGTCTGAGAATCGGCTACTAGGTATCTATCTATTTTCCATGCCTCTAAGTAATAACGGCAGTCCAACCCTAAATAAAATCCTGGACATTTGTTAAAATTATAATTTATCATCCAAAAATACGTACATACAGCTTCAAATTTTCACCCTTCTATGATAACGCTGGGTTTTAATGTTGATTTTAATAAAATACATATTTCCTTAAAAGAATGTATATGGAAAAACAACGTTTGTCATTTATGAAATTATACTGTCTCGGGACTGCTATTTGTTAGAGATTGACATACAATACGCGTCTATACGTGCCTGTAATGACTGACTATACGAAGCCGACCTTCTGTGTCTATTCATTTTGGTCTATATCGGTCATGTATACGCGCGTTTTCGCTCAGTACGGAGCCGGCCTTCTGGAGATAGGACTATTTTGTGTATATGCGGCCAAATTGCTCGGAAGTTCGCTTCTTGCTCCAACTTCTCCCAAACATACAAAGCTTAATGGATTACACGTCTTGTTTTACTTGACGAATGCTAGCTTTGTACTGCATGTTGTTTTACGAAAACGATTTCTTTTTGTCAGGGAAGTAAGTGTTTTGGTTTTGAGGAATGTGGGATGAAAAATAATGGTAATTTGGTGGCGTTACGAGACTTTAAGGAAAGAGAAATTGGAGCAACAATCCAAGCTATTTTCGATACATTTTAACTATGATACAGGTATATTGAAATGAGGCGATCCGCAGAACAACGAGAGTAAGTGACATAGCCCGAAGAATAGCAACACCTTAAGTGGTAGTAGGCTGGGCTCAATGCCCGCAAGATCAATGCCCGATGGGCCGACGGGTTCTCGAGTGGCGACCACACACCGGAAGTCGCAGCGTGGGTAGGCCCCCGACCAGGTGGACCGACGACCTGGTGAAAACATACCTCATCATTGGGATCAAGTGATGATGATTGATGAGGTATACTGTGTTAATATTTTTTAATTGACGTTGAGACAGCTATCCGTTTAGTCATTTTTAGCGTGGCAAAAGTTCCGAACTTTATAAAACCCTTAATAAAATCTGTAGTGAAAATTAAAGAAATTTCTTTCTATTCTCCTTTTTTGAACTGGATACACAAAGCAAATTCCAATTTACCTAAACCCCACACTAAAGAATATATGCCAGCAAAAAATCCCAGACATCCCTAGAAAGTAATTAAAGAGAATTTAAAGCATTAAAACAAAACACAGTTAACGCATTTACCACTGTGAATTAATCTATGTCTTAAAGTATTACCGAGCCAATTATTATGCAAAGACATTCGTTAAAAGAAAGTCACTCCGCCCTTGCGCAAACTCGGGCAAACTTTAGCTTGGAATAAAGGCGGATGCAACTTCAATATGAAATTTAAATGAGCCTTGTTCAGGTAGCTACCCTAATTCCCTTGCAACATCCACCTGTAACTTCATTCAAATTCTCTGCGTAGTTGGAATTAATTCTTGTCTGAATTATGTATTTTTAAAATGGTCGGATTCTATTTGAATGTGGAAGCTAAGGTTGGATGTTTACGTTAAAGTGAATTTGCCGGCACTGGATTAGATTGGAATCTACGCCTCTTTGTAGAGTAAGAGCATTATCGCTCGCATGACTTTCCAGCATGTTTTCAGTGTAGCTATTTGTGAACGTGTTTCTGTGAATGCGAAGCGAATTTACTAGGCGAAATGTTCTACACGTTTTTAATATATATGTATATTCTACACTCGCCGTCTCGATCTCTCTTGTACAGTCATATAAAATCAACTAAAAAAATCCTTGTGAAAACTTCTTTTTAAATAACTAAAACATTTTCAGTGTTTTCTAAATACTCTCCGAGTACTTACTTGTTCTTGATTTCACTTTCCTGTTCTTTGCTGTACCTGTTACTGTCTCTTGTGCTAACCTAATATTCAAAATTAAAATCAAAGCATTTATTTCAAATAATTCAATTCAATTCTTGATTAATGGCCTAATCCAGTTACAGGCACTTTTGAATTGTCAAAAGGTCTGTCAGTCAATAAGGTAAAGCTAGTCGCCCATTCCATAGAGTAGAGAGGTACCTATGGCGAAGAACGGGCTAGAAACTCCATGGACACTCTTTTAAATTATCAAGCTATTGATTACATTATTCATGTTGAAATCAACCGTGTGAGAACGATGCAGAAATATATTGTACGCTAAGAGCGTTCATTATGGAAAACACACAAAAAAAAAATAACAACAATTCAGAAATCAATAAAAAAAACTAACCCAACAAATAGATGCTTTAAAGCAAGTACATTGTGCTCACACGTTTGCCATGCAATTATACAATATTAAGAAATTGAATCTACACAATGCAAAAATAGTTTTGTCCAAGGTTCAGCAGCTCCACCAGTGTTCCCGAATACTAAGTTTAGCTCCTGTGTATCTATACCAGTGCCGAACACCCCTGTCAGTGATGCATTCCGTAACGTACAATATGCTTGGCTACATAGTGTGTACTGGCTTTGAGTAAAAAAAAAACATAAACAATTACAAATTAAAACTACAAGAGGAAAAATCAAAGAACAATCAGTGTAAGCATAGAAATCGGACGCAGCTCAAGCCCAAGCCTTTTTGTCGTCAATATAATCTTTAACACTATAAAATGCTTTCTGACACAACTTACGTTTAATGAAGGATTTGAATTTATTCAGGCTCAGATCTTGAACCACCTCTGGAAGTCTATTGTAAAAATGTATACATTGGCATCTAAAAGAGCCACCTATTTTCTTGAGCCTTGTTGTAGGTACAATAAATTTGTGCTTGTTCCTAGTATTTATGTTATGGACATCACTGTATTTTTTATACAATTTTATATTTTTATGAGCATACAAAAGATTTTCATAAATATATTGAGACGGCACGGTCAGTACATTAATTTCTTTAAATTTTTCTCTGAGAGAGTGTCTTGGACTTAATTTATAAATTGCACGAACAGCTCGTTTCTGCAAAACAAATAATGTCTGAATATCAGTGGCATTTCCCCACAACAGAATGCCGTACGACATTACGCTATGGAAATAGCCAAAGTACACTAAACGGGCCGTCTCAATATCAGTCAAATTACGAATTGTTCTAACTGCGTATGCAGCAGAACTTAGTTTTTTTGACAATTTTTCTATATGGGGACCTCATTGAAGCTTAGCATCCAGAGTTATACCCAAGAACACTGTGCTGTCTTCAGATTCCAATTTTTCACCTGCCTAACGTGAGATAGAGTAAACTTAATGCATTTGGTTTTTTTCTCGTTTAAGAGTTAATTATTAACATTAAACCAGTGGACTACTTTGGAGATCGCGCTATTTACATCGTCTATAACCTGCTGCTGATGTTTAAGTTTAATTAAAAGTGAAGTATCATCTGCAAACAACACTATATCGTGATTATCCTTTATGAGGTACGGCAGGTCATTGATGTAAATAAGAAACAAAAAAGAAGCAAGAATTGAGACCTGTGGGACTCCCATTGTTACTAAAGATCCGGAAGATCTTTTTCCATTAACGTCAACGCTCTTAATCCTACCACTTAAATAAGACGTAATTAGATCCAGTGCAGAGTTCCGGATCCAGTAGTGGCGGAGTTTCTAGATTAACGTATCGTGAAGATCGCAATCGAATGCCTTGGGCAAATCACAAAAGATGCCCAGGGCATCGCATTTATCCTCCCATGCATTAGTAGTTTGACGACCCCTTGTAAACCGAACTGTTTGCGATGTAATAATTTATGTTTATTAAAAAAACTAAGCATTTGGTTTAAAATTAATTTTTCAAAAATTTTACTAAAGTTAGGTAGAACAGAAATAGGTCTATAATTTGTGAGGTCTGATGTACTACCTGATTTAAACAAAGGTATTATTTTACTATTTTTCATGAGATCAGGAAAATCTCCATAGTCAATACAAGCATTAAAGATAACAGCTAGAGTGTGTGCCACTATATCAATAATAGACTTAGCAACCTCCACCGAATGACCCCATAGGTCAGCAGTCTTTTTTACATTTAGAGTGTGAAAGATTTTAATTATAACTCTACTGGTAACATGTTCAAAATGGAATCCTGAATCACAAACATTAACATTTTCTTTAAGCAAAGACTCAGCAACAGAAGGTGATGAGTTTAGGGTTTTAGTAGTTGAAACAGGAATATCCGAAAGGAAATTTCCAAATACCTCAGCGATTTCTGAGTCTGATTTCATTATTTTGTCATTAATAGACGATATAGTCAGTATTTTTATCACTTGACCTTCCCGTTTCACTATTAATAATTTTCCAAGTCGTTTTAATTACATTACTACTGTTTTTTATTTTTGAACTCAAGAAACGTGACTTGGCCATATAAACTTGTTTAAATAATTTTGAATATTTTCAAACAAACAAATTAAATTCAACAGTGTTAATATAAGTCCTCTCATTGTACAGTTCATAAGGCCGAGTTCTACTTTTATGAATGCCTACGGTAGCCCAATCAGAGAAAGATGCATTACAGAGTTAGTCTTGGGAACAAAGGTGGAATCAAATTGCTTACAGTATATATTAAAAAAAATCATAGAGATGATTAAGATCAGCATTAACAGAACTGGATAAGACTGGCAGCTTATTAATGAGATTAAATCTAAAAACCTCCAAGCGGCTTTCAGTTTTGGGGTTAAAAGTGATATACTTTTTGGCCACTTTCTTACTATGGTTTGGAATAGTCATCATTTGTCGGCAGTGATCAGAATCAAATAAATTTACAACTTCTTTTTAACTTTCTATTGTCCATGGAAATTTTTAATTGGCCTTCTTTAACTAATTATCTTCCACCTGTATATATGCTAGCTGTTAGTTTCCTTAAAATGTAAAAACAAAATATCAA